>CAOKZL010000274.1:0-1406212 GCA_948472985.1 Iguana delicatissima | reverse complement strand
TGTAAAAACTGTTGGAGTTGCCGTCTCGTTCCAGATGTCAGGCAACTTTACAGTTTCAAAATTGTTATCTTCTAAGTTATATACAGGTTTTTTTTTTAAAGTCTTGGTGTTGCTTGGTTGAAAAAAATCAACAGCAAACATCGAGCGGTTGTGGTGGTTCTTCGGTCCCATTGCCTTTGCCCGTTCACCTTCCCAGTGCAATAAGCACCTCAGGCTTGCAGGCTGGTGAATTTGGGTCCCCGACAAACACCCTCTGGATTCCTTTTACTGAAGGAGTAACTTGCCCAGATTCTTGCAGTTTATGATCTAAGTTATAAGATTGCTAATTGCTATTTCAGTGTCTGAAAAGAGACCTGGAATAGCTGCTTGTGGTGACAACCTAGTGACAGTGATCGTCCTACGTGGCCATCTGCTCTGCCATCAGACCGGAAATGTGAAGCAGCATTTTGGAACAAATTCACATCCACTTTATTACAAAGCATTTTATGAAAATAGCTTGAAAAAGTTTGAACATTTGATGCATTTTGCTTATATATAATATCATAAATTAGTGATACCTTTCTAAATTTTTTTCACATATGATATTTTTTAAAACAGGAACTACTGATGTAATGAAGTCCTTGAATGGAATATGATGCTGCTATGAGCAGAACAGACCAAGTTTTCCCATCCTTCCAAAATATAAATAGTCTTAATGGAAGATACTTAACAGAACATACTATAAATAGTCTTAATGGAAGATATTATGGAAAATTCAGAACTGTTGGCCTAAATTTGTATTTTAGATCATAATGTGAAGCAGAAAGATTTATCATTCAGAGTAATACTTATGTATGAGTTAGAATAATCATGACAAATAGGTTGTCTTTGAATAACTCATAATTTCTGAAGCCAATCTGTTGATAGCAAAGAAAGAACCACTGAATTTATTGACTGTTAAAAGTAGTCATTTACCTTGGTAAGATCATAGCTAGGGCATAATTTGGAGGCCTCAATGATGTCCTCTTCATTTCTTTTTAGGATGCATGGCATCGTAGATGAGAAACACTGTGAGCTAACTGTAAGTAAGAATGACCATAATGTAGTGATGTACTACTCCAGCACAATTCTTCATTTTAAGACATGCACTCTTTACAGTGAGTGTCACCCTCAAATAAAATGCTACAAAATGTTTCAGAAAGCTTGACTTAATTGCTTTTTATGTTGTTTCTTTTAACCAGTTGCATTCTTATATGAGGCTGGCAACTGCATTATCACAAAGGAATGTGTTTGGTGACTTTGTCATAGGCTGATCACAGCAGAAGCATGTTATGGTTAGAACAACAACTCAGCTTTATTTCTTTCAAACCTGTAATAAGAAATTATGGGATGAGGGGACTTAAGTGGGCAGGGATTGATTAGAGAACAAGCAGTATATACTATAAGCTAGATGATTATTTAAAAATACAAACAAAAGCACAATGTGGAACAGGGTAGTATATTCCTGGCAGCACCCTTGTTCTAATCTAGAAAGCCCTATATGGACCAGGTCCAGGTTCTCTGAAGAAACCTGGTCTCCCATATAGACATATTTGTGTTCTGAGATCTTCTGGGGAGGCCTTTCTCTCTGCCTCACCACACTTACAGGTACATCTGGTGGGAACATGGAAGCGGGCCTTCTTAGTGGCTGTTCCCAGGGTCTGTAACTCCATTTGTAGAGAAGTCAAATTGGCATTCTCCTTGCTATCCACTCTGGATTGTAATCTGAAAGGGTTCAGCATCTTGAAAGTTTGGACTAAAAGTCAGAGCAGATTCACCATCTCATTGACATGGAAGCCACCAGCCCCTGCTGATATAATCACAGGGACACATGAGCTCCAGGATGTTCCTGAAGTGGAGGAAGGTGCATGTCTGAATGAACTCCATATGGCTAGCATCCTGAATTGCCATTCCACTTTGATCTGGTAGAGACTCCTGCTGGTGGAAACAGGAGAGGCAGTTTTCACTATCACCCTGTCTGCCTAGAGTCCACTAAACACACTTCCCATGCTGTTCCAGATGCCCCCCTGGACCTCTGGAGAAGATTCAGGAGGCTTCTTTATGTCGTCAGAAACATCCCATGCATACAGTTTGCTTGCTATGTCTGACAAGAAGTTTACTGCTTAAAGAAAATTTTGGAAGATATTTTCTCAATTAATGAAGGTTAAAAAATACAGAAGATGCTGAAAAGTTACTCTGAGCTTACATGCAAACTATCTTCATTATAATAATTGTGATGAAGAAAAACATTCTTGCTGAACCCGAACTTGCTAAACACGACCTAATGTCAACAACAAACTCTTTTTTAATCTGCCTTTCAACCTGTGTATCATCAGAATAATTGGTCTTTTAGATGATTTGACTAACTGACAGCTAAAGCGCTAATAATTATCTATGGCAGCATTTAGATTTTTCTTGGGTTACATTAGAACACCACGCTAATGAATGTATGGATGTATGTTAAACAAGAACTGCATTTGAATACTTAGATTATGATTTAAACAATCCTTTGTGGAAATGTAATGCAATGGGTACATTGAAGAATCTCTTTAATTAAAGAGATAAAACCAACAGCATGTCTCACTAGCTCTCTTTTATGCTTAAGGAGTTCATAATCTTATATATTAATTTTGTCAATTTGTTATAGTATCATTACAACTTTTTGACAGGCTTTCAGTTTTATTTAGAAGGAGTCAGAATTCCAGGGAACAGTTATTTAATAACTTATGCTTTATGAGATCAAAACACACAAGGTATTCTAATCATCAGTCACAGTTTATCCATGTCGTTAGACTGACCTTCTTTAATGCTTGTTATATTTCCGTTTAAGAGCAATATTACAGCCAGAGTATATGTTCTAGGTCCTGGACAGCAGTGCTCTGTAAAAGACCACAAGAAGAATATATGTTAGAAAACCGAGGTGCGGGTGAGTTGTATGCAAAGGTGTTTTGTTAAATGCTTTGAATACATTTTATATATAATTCATCTTTTGAATGCTTATGTATTTATTTAGTCATTCATTTACGCTCGAGAGGCTTTCTAGTTCTTCTTCTTCTTTTTTGAAAAAATAATAACCATTTAGAACAAATCGCTAATGAAAAGATTGGTTGATGTCTAGTTATCTTAAAAGACTTGTGTTAAAGACATTCAATCTGAACTAAGAAAGGTTTTAAATAGCTTAGCATTTAAACATATATTCAAATAAGTCTTCTTTATAAGAGATTCCTATTTGAAAGAGTCTGCACATTTTCAATTACAATTATGTTTATTGAGATAATATGCCATGAAAGAAATCACATGAATAGAGCTGTTCTTCACACAGATTTAACTTATACTATCAATGCACAGATTAACTGTATGAACAGTTGTTGCTGTTGCTACACTGTTGTAGTTGTTGTTGTTGTTATTATTAAATATATACTCTTCCATCTTAATAAGAGGTCAGAGAAGGTTGATTGCATATTTAAAATAATTTGATTGTTTTCTATTGTTTTTACACAATTAGTCATGAATTTTTTTCAAAAAAATAGACACTTTGAAATTACCAGAAGTTGAATTAAATTCTCAGATGACTGCCTTTTATTAAAAATGAGATTTTATGTTGTGACAGTAATATTATTACATTGCACAGCTAGGGAACTGCAAGCATATTCGGTGGCTTAAAGGTCCTTGTTAAATTATATTATATATATAATTCTATTTTACAGAACAGTGATATAAAGGGAAATAAAAAAAGCACATGAAAAGAAATACATTCCAATTTATATGTATTTCTAGATGTCTTTTGAGTTACTTAGTTCACAGCGATACATTATTCAGTAGTTTTATAAACCATTGGTTAATTATTTTACCTTTAATCTTTGATTTGTAATAACTATGATAATTTATTTTTGAAATAGTTATTGTTTTTTTCAACAATGTTTTTTTGGAAGGTATCACTAGCTGTTGCAGCTTCTCAAACATCATATTATTTAACTTGACCATATTAAGGATTCAACCATAAAAAGGCAGCTGTACAGAATGAATACCTGAGTAAATAGTTAATATGTCATATTTACCCCCCAATTTATCAAAGTTTGGTATTTTTTAAAAGGATTTCCTTGATCAGAAATACTAGAGAATGTGACAACACCCTCACCACTACTAAAAATAACAGCAGCAACAACTATAATATGGTTCTCTAAAATGCTTTCAAAATTTGTTTGCCCAGAGTATCGTGTCTATGCAATTCTATGATACTCCCATTTCAGCCTTCTAATCCTTTTCATTCTGTTTCTCCGTTGATTTCAGTGGAATTAAGCCAATAGCAGCCATATGTTTTGTGCCATTTATTTAACTGCCATATCTCTTGCTCAGTCCAGCATCAGTGTCATAATATGAATGGCTGGTTCATGACTGGGCAAGAAGAGGAAAAGATGCTAAGATCTTTTGTTCTCTGTATTATGGACATTTATGGAACACATACCCAGTACCCCTGCAGATACACTGCATGGTTGTTGATGTATACTCTGTTGGCTCACCTGTGGGATATGCTTTCTTTCCTTTTCTCTTTAAAAAGAAATACATTTAATTATCTATGGGTAAGTTTTCAGCTCACAGCTCACCTACCCAGAAAAAAACGTGGCAGTATTCCAAATATTTGAGAAGAAAGTAACCTGTCTTCCAAGCTAGGCTTCAGAATTTATCTTAACTTTCTTGGAGTCCTCTGACCCCCAAAAGTACTTTTCCTGCCAGGCCAGCAATTCTCAACCCTTCAACCTCCCCTTTGAATATTATTTCCTGAATATTATTTCCTGGCTCTCATCATGTAGATCCCATGGGGTTGCTGCTACCTCAGAATCATAATTTCCAACTACAGGTCCCAAGGGACATCAGTAGTCCATTTCATCCTAGCACAAGCTACTAGAAAAAGGTTAGGAGTGATGAGGGACAGGACAGATGTACAGTAATTCTTTCCCTTTCTGTGTATGTTTCACTAGTCTGCTAAATAATCTTCAATCTGTGAGAAGGCAGGTTTGTGTTGGATGGAGGAGGTGGCCGACAAAGTGGGAAAGATGACATTTATTGAGCCAAACGCTTCCAAAGCTTGTTTCTGAGGCAAAATCTGGGACTCTTTTGCACTACACAATTACAGCACTATGATCTCTCCTTTAATTGCCATGGTTCTGTCCTATAGAACCCTGGGATTTGCATTTTAGGGGAGGATATTTAGAATTCCAGCCAGAGATATCTAGTGTCTCCCCAAATTACAAACTGGAGGATTCCATAGGATGCAAGTGCAGCTGTTGAAGTGGAACAATAGCACTATAATTCTATAGTGTGAAGGGATGCCTGGCCAGCTTAGTTAATGTCTGTTTGGGGTTTCATTATTATATCTAAGCATGGTGAGTCTCAGGTATAATTTATCATGCTTGCTGAAAGTGTCCTGGGCACCTATGTGAAGAAGGATGACATTTTCTCATTAAATTGTTACTCATTGTTATATAAAAAATTCATGTGAAACTTCTTTTATGAAGAACACTTGAGGGCTGCCAAACCATAATAGCATTAGAGGATGTGGAAGAGGGAATGAATGGCTCTTATCACACTCTGCAAGGTGGGGAGGCAATGCGTAACTCGGTTCAGGTCCTTTCTTCTCCAAAGCTTTCCCTTTCATTGTTAACTTCCCCAGAAAGAACAGCACTGAATGCTATTCTTTTTCTGTTGTGCTGGACTGAGCTAAAGAGCAACAGCAAATGACAAATCATTCAAGAACGGGAGCCATGATAGTCTGTTGTAGCAAACAAAAGTCTTCTATGTCACAGCATGACAATTTTATGGTGGCATAGGTTTTTGTAAAGCAGAGGGAGAAGCTAGTCTGGGACTGCAATGATGTGTGTGTGTGTGGTATGTATGTATGTAAATCAGAGATTTGTCATTTGTGTGAAGTTTTATCTTTACAGTAGATACATGTGCATTTAAGCACGGGGAAAATGTTTCTTTACAGCAGTATCAAATTAATTCTTCCTGCTGACAACCAGTGCAACATGGCATGAGGCAATGCCCACTCTAGTTCCTCCATGCCTTAAACTTTGCCCCAGCCTCCCCAGTGCTGGAAGATTTTCCAGAGCAGCTTTTAAAGGAGGATAAGATGAAGGAGAAATCTCACTACACGGATGAAAGTTGGGCTACTTTCACCCAGGGTTTTCACATTTCTATGTGAACAAGAGAACAGAATATTTCCAACAGTAGTCAGTCAAATATAGAGATACAGTCTCTGATCTTTACCAAAGGTAGATGTTATACATGGCCTGCATACAATTTCATACAAAAGAGATTACCATGTTCCTTTTTGTGGCATAACCACCTCCTGCTCATCTTTCCCTAAAACAGAAATAAATTATTTCTCCCTGGGTATGGAATTTCCTGCCACTATGGCCATTTCTGCACATTACGTTATCTCATTTGTCCTCTTGTCACAATCTCAGCAGTGCCTTTCCCTGGAAGGGAGCATGATGGGAACACTTCCCTCCACACCTAACCAGCTCGCTGCAGAAGGGAGTATGAGTGACATGGGCCTGCCTTCTGCAGTGCAGCTGGGCTCTTTCCTATGCTGTGCTGGAGAAGGAAGCACCTCCATCACGCTTCCTGCCCTTCTGCATAGCAGGTAAGGATGGGAGTGTTGCAGAATTGTGGCTGCTTAACAGATTTAATCCATTACATGAATATCCCACAATTGTTACAGATTGGGGAGGGATGGCAGTGGAACTGTGACAACATCATGCAGAAGCATGGCCCACTGACCACTGCCATCCCATCCCCATAGCGTGACTGCTACGCCATGTGGAAATGGCCTACATCTGACTCCTGTCAGCAGCTACCAATGCTTTAAAACTACTTATAGCCTGGTACTTTAGACAATGCTTTATAAGGATGCACACTTTCAGTCCAGTACCAAGCAGTATTCCCCAAACCACAGGCTCCAAGGTGCTCCTACTAGTCACTGGAAAAGCTCTGAAATAAGTAATTTTAAGAATACAGTAGTTCCTTTCGTTTCAGGGCTGCTGCAAGATGTTTGGCTGAGGCCAGCAGCAAGATGGCACCACCTCCTCCATTCTACAGATAAATGGTTCAATCTTGCTTCAGTATGGACCAGTGGCAGCAGCATCATGGATCCTCCCCTCCCTTGTCTCCTCCCTAAGTTGCTGTGTTTCCCTTCTTCTCTCCCCCTTTATCTTCAAGAGTAACCTGCCTGCCTTCTTCCTTCCTCCTCTTCCTGTACTGTTGCTTTTGTCAGTAAGTAGCAAGGTAGCCACTTTCAGAAAGCAGGCTGTGCTGCTCTTCACAGAACCGGCAAGGCTCCAAAACACTTGACTCCTTGAAGTAAGGCAGTTGGCAGCTAACCAGCTCTGTTGAGTAAAGCTTTCTGGAAGGAGTCAGTGGTATACATTGCCACTCTTGATGCTTGTTGCCTGAGTCAGCTGCCTCTCTCTGCTAAATAGATGGATCATACCCTCCAAGTGTCCCAATTCAGCAGAGACAATTCTGATTAGTCCCCTGTTGCCCCATGTTTTCAGTTGGTTTTAAAACTTAGTATGGATGAGAAGGGAGCAAAATCTTGGCCTTCCCAGTAGAAAAAGCTAAAGCAAACTGCTATAACCTCACCTAGCTTGTCTGTTCTTCCTCATTAATAACTTTTGCCGTGTTGATCACACTCTGAGGTTGTTCTGCCACATGTCTACTGGTTTTTATTTGTGAAATGTTGGAGGGTATGATGGAGAAAGGAACTGGAAAAGCACCTCTGAGTATTCCTTGCCTAAAAAAACATATGAAATTCATGGGGTCTCCATAAGTTGACAGGTGACTTGAAGGCACATACACACAACCACATGATGGACCAGCTTTGATATTGGTAATGGGACAATATGCTCCATCACACCCAGGGACAGTGGAACAGTTTAGAAAATTAGGATAGGTCATATGGCACATATAGTTCAATCCTTCCACAAAATAGATTTGTAAGGGGGCTCAGCCTCTGCTCCCTAAGCAGTTGCCTAATTGTGTGACTGACGGTGTTCCTTATTACTGGCAACTGAAATACAGTGACAACCAGTGTGGTCTGGTGGTCTGAGTGTTGGACTATAACTCTGGAGACCAGCGTTGAAATTCCCATTCAGCCATGGAAATTTACTGACAAATCTTGAACAAGTCACAGTCTCTCAGCCTGAGAGAAAGGCAAAGGCAATCACACTCTGAATAATTCTTGCCAAGAAAACGGCAGGATAGGTTCACCTTAGGGTTGCCACAAGAAACAGCTTGAAGGCACACAACAATAACAACAACAACAATAACAACAAATTTTTGAATGGCTTGCATCACTTTGATTTGCTTGCTTTAAAATACATTTGGTTTATAGTTTACTTGGATTATATCGATTCTGGGTTTTCAGAAGGCATTGTGAGTGCTTACTTCTGCATTATCTTTACTGGGGGGAAGAGGGGGAACAGTGACTGGATGGTTAAAAAACAAAGAATTAAATGGAAAATGTATCCAGATGAACACTAAATTAACCCAGTTGAAGCTTAATTTTGCTTGCCCATAGTTTTAATGGAATTTCTGTAAATAACCATTTTTGCCCAAGTATTAAAGGTATGGAAGAAAATCAGAAAAATGTTTTTCGTCTGCCAAAAAGTGATAAGGAACTAATTCTTCATGACAGAAGTGTGAAAATCAAAGCGGTGGATTCAAACTGCAGTCCAATACAGACTGCAGTACAAACCACATTTAACTAAATGGGGACCTGTTTTTGGTTGAATTGTAACATAGTTCTGCTGAAAAATATAGGACAGGTTGATTTCAGTAGGCCTAAATTTGTCTAACTTTAAACTGAATCCAAGCCCACCCCCTCCAATATATTTTGGTTTTTTTCATCAGTAAATGTTATTAATGAATGTTCTTAATAGCTGCATTCCAGCTTTATAAATATCTCCTAACTCAACATTTGGAAGACGAAACTGTAAAAGACACCATGGTGGCCTGGGCTAACAGTCTGCAACATGAAATATTATTTGAAAACTGGAAAACTGCTTGGAAAAATACTAATCAATTCACTTCTTCTCAAGATTTGAAAGCAAGCTTTCTAAAAATGATGTATAGATATCATCTCATCCCAGAAAAAAATGATAAAATCTATCATACTGGAAACAACAAGTGTTGGAAATGTCAAGACAAGATTGGCACATATTATCATCTTTGGTGGACTGCCCAGTGACTAAAATTTTTTGGATAAATGTACACAAAATTATAATTGAGATATTTCAAACAAGATTTTGGTAAAGTCCAAATTCTTTCTGCTAAATATGATACATATGCTTGATAAAATATCTCTTAAAAAACACAGTTGAATTTTACTCTATATGGTCTCAATAGCAGGAGTTAATTTTGCTAAACTTTGGAAAAGTAAAAAAAACTTCTGACATAGACCAATTGCTATTAAGGGGAATAGAGATGAAAGAATATGACTTACCTACCCACTACATAAATGGAAAAAAACTAATAAAGTGGAAGAATGGTAGCCAGAAACAAAATACATAAGCAAGAGATGGAGTATTAAGATTAATATTGTATAAAATACACATGTAAATTTATTTGTTAAAATACTTTATTTATTTACTACTATCATTACAATGAGCAATATTTATGTTTCCACATGGGCAGAGGAAAGAATAAGTTATTCTATTTTAATTATTTTTCTTACGAAGTGAAAAATTGGTATAGATATCAACAATTTAATATTTTGTAAAAATAGATGGAAAAAAAAGGGTGAATTCAATCATGCATTTTATCCGAATAATAAAGATAGACAGGGAGTTTTGGAAAAATATGGGAAAATATAGTCCAAAGAAGGCAAAAGGAAGTTGACTATCTCCTTTATTTTTTTTCTTTTTTCCCATTATTCTTCCCTTTTCCATCTCTCTTCTTTCTTTTCTTGTTATTCTTGCCTCCTATATTGCTGGAACATATTCTAATCATACTTTATATAATAGGTTACATATAGGCTAACGAATAATGTATTTACTAGTTACTTTTCCTACTTTTTTTGTAACAATGTTCTTAGATTCAATAAAAACTTAATAAAAAAAACTGCATTCCAGAATCCCCATTATTTTTCTTTCTACTGGATGTTTTTTGTGTTATTTTAATTAGATTAAAATACTTTGAAAATAATATTCTGTAAGGTTAAAATATGTGGAATTTACCACTCATTGAGTAAGATCACATGACTTCCAAGAAGCTGGCATAATTCCTGATTTTTTTTAACCTATGCCAAGTTTGAAAGTGTAGTAATGTTTATACATTATAATTCCCATGTCATACTATCTTGTCATAACTAAGCCATTTGCTTATTTATTAAGTTTTCAATTAAATCAATTTATTTAAATTAAAAGGAACAATGATAAAACATGAAAACCTGCATACTGAGTCAAACTCTTGTTCCATCTATGCTAATATTGTCAGCTCTGATGGGCAACAGAAGCCCACCAAGGTCTCAAGTAAGATTCTTTTCTAACATTACCCGGAGATTCGTTCCATTCCCTGGTAGCCATCCGTCCCTTGATGCCTTCCATGTGTTGTTATAGCAGTCATGTAGGGGGGTGGGGTGAGGTGGGGTGAGGTGGGGTGAGGTGGGGTGGGGTGGGGTGGGGTGGGGTGGGGTGGGGTGGGCATTCAGCCTGAGCAGCAATGGTTTTGGGGCATCCTGGCCCATAGCCATGCCCTTGCATGCACTGGCCACACCCCCACGCACTGCAGCCATGCCCCCGTGCACGGTGGCCACACCCCTTGGCTGTAGTCCCACCCCCTTCCATCACCCCTCCGCACACTCCAAGCTCTGCTACTGTATTATAGACAGTGAGTACTTGGCAGAACTACTTCCATCAGCAGAATTGGTGTCAGGGGTGATCTTCCACTCCTACTACACCCCCCCTGCACATCACAAAACCCTTTGGGAAATCTTCTGGAGCCTCTTGGCAGGTACTGCCAAATCCTATAGGCTGACATGGCTGAGAAAAGAAAGAAAGAAAGAAAGAAAGAAAGAAAGAAAGAAAGAAAGAAAGAAAGAAAGAAAGAAAGCAAGCAAGCTCAGTCATGTTGGTGGTACAGGGCCAGTGGAATGTTAGAGTTGTACTTAGCCAGAGGAAGGGAGATATTTCTGGAGAACAGGGTAAAAGCATCCCTGAAACACTTTTAGAACATGACGGGAGGAGATGTGGACCACAGCAGCAATAAAATTCTTGGGCAATGATATGTATTTGTTAATCCCCAATCACTATAAAACGTAGCTCTATTAAGTCAAAGTAAGAAAGTGAAACAATAAGCAGGTACTTTAAAGCTACAGAAATTCTTTTCAATGACAGATGAAGAGCTTTTATTTTTCCAGGCATTTGAGAACTGCTTACATGCTGCACACTATTGCTCCTTATTTCTCATACGCTTATCTTGCTGCTGATTTTCATTTGGTTTTGTATGTTGAAATATTTTGTTCTCTGCTGCTGATTTTATCTTGGTTCTTTATTCTTTGGTCATTGTTCTAGTGTATTATTGCTTTATTATTTATTTTTAACAGAGCATATACAATAGAGAAAAGTTTGGTGACTGGCTGGTTTTAACAGCACAGTAAATAAATAAGGGAAGCGCCATATACTAAAGAAAATATAAAACTGACTTATATTGAATCATTCCATTGTTCTCTCTAGCTTTGGAGCACTGTATTTCTCTCTTTCTTGAACTATGAACCATGACAAATACCCTTAAACTTTTTTTTCAAGCAACCACCATCACAATGAATTCTTGAATGGTCCCAACAGTAGGCCTTTGATTCTCATTCTCTTGAAGACTGAATGCTGTTTGGACCTTAATATCTAAAATGGGATAACTTGTGGTGCTTCCATTATACGCAACTCATGCTTTCATTATGCACAATATTCAGCAGCATGATTGCACCATGTTTTCCAATGGTCTTGATTTGGCAAGGGACAGTCCCAATTAATAATAATAATAAAATTTATTTCTATCCCGCCTCTCCCAAATGGATCGAGGCGGCATTACAAAACATATAAATATTAAAACATCAAAATGTAGCCCACCCTCCCCACTCACCAACCCTACCATCCCCCCAACACACCAACTATTAAAACAGATTAAAATAAAATTAAAACTAAAAGTTAAAAACAAAACAATTAAAAACAATTAAAAACAAATTAATCTTCTATCATCCCACTTGTTCAGCTGCTTTTAAAATGTCCCAGTTTCTCTCTCTTCCTTCCCCTGTAAAGAAAAGGTTAAGAACCAGTCTATGGCTGAGAATTCTACATGTCCTTCCCTAAACTGCAAACCCAAGGATTCCACAGGATGTTGAAAGTGGAATAATAGCACTATAACATTGTAGTGTGGAAAGGCCCATAGTGTTGTGATTTTACTTTAACTGTCATGGCAACATCTTATTGTACCCTTGTATTTACAGTTTAGAGAGGGGTACTCTAAAAGCCAGCATAGTATAGTGGTTTGAGTGTTGGAGTATGATCCTGAAGGCCAGGGTTCAATTACTTGCTTAACTATGAAAACCCATTGGATGGCTTTGGGCACGTCACGTGCTTTCAGTCCCAGAAAACCCCATGATAAGTTCAGCTTAGGGTCACCATAAGTTGGAAATGACTTAACGCACATAACAATGTCAACTTAGAATTCTTAAGTCAGAGTGCTCTAGTGCAGTGGTTCTCAACCTGTGGGTCCCCAGATATTTATGAACTTCAGCTCCCAGAAGCCCTGAGCATTGATCATAGTGGCTGGGGCTTCTGGGAGCTGAAGTCCACAAACATCTGGGGACCCACAGGTTGAGAACCACTGCTCTAGTGCCTCCCCAAACTACAAACTCCAGCATTCCATAGGATGGAATGACAATAATCAAAATAGCACTTTAATTGTATTGGGTGAAAGCATCCCAGGCAATGTAAGGGAACAGGGAGGAGGAAGGAGTTCTTTTCCAGTTCAGAATACTATCTGAACCAGACAAAAACCCACATATGTTTGCTTGTACAGAGCACCCTTTCCAAAATCGAGATGCTTGGACTTCCTCTCCCATAACCCTCTGCTAGTACTACCAATGAAAAGAAAGGATGTGTAATCCAATGAAACATTGGAAAGGTACTAGGTTGAGAAGGCTGATAAAGAGCGCTTTCCTTTGCAGAAGCACTATAAAGGCAGGAAAGATTGATCTCTATATAAATAAATGAAACAATTACTTGCTGAGACACAAGGTAGGTATTATTGCATAACTCCGTTTGTTAGTCTCCAAATGCAGTGGACCCACAGAAGTAATGGAATTTACACATGTGCTGACTTATCAAGCTCCCATGGATGGAATGGAAACTAACAACTGCATTAAGCCTATAAATTCTATTCTAACTAGGAAATTACACATTTTTGTGACATGACCATGTGGATTGCCCTTATTAGATTAGAAATGAATTTTTGATCATGGAAGAATTTATTTCTTAGTAAATATTCTTAGTGACAAGAAATGCAGTAAAAGAACATAAAGGTAAAATATATATATTTAGATAAAATGAGAGAATAAGGTAGATTTTATTTTTTTTCCTTTAAAATAATGGTTACTTATGGTACTAAAGTTCTTTTCCTTAAATTTCAGGTTTTCATTTTACATATGGACTGCTCACATCAAATGTCATGTTGACAAATTTAATTGACCGTAATTGTTAAAATTGCTGGTCATTAATTTACTTTCGGTTTTTGTGTGTGAAAATCTGAACCTGCAAAAGTGCCATTATCAATTACAGTCCATTTGAAGTGACCTAATTAGCTTTAGTAGTGATGTGTGACTGAGCAAAAAGACATGGAAAGAGAAATGTGGACACATGCTGTGGATATTATTGGCTGTGAGGGAAACACTCCTCTCTGTTTTACAGTTGTTGTTGTTGTTGTTGTTTTTAGAATACGTAGTTTGCATTAAAAGTTTAAGAGGTTTTAAATGATTGTCAGAAATGTTCAGAGGGAAAAAGAATAAAATTAGAATTATTTTCACAATGAAAAATGATTCTTATGATTCAGAGAAGGGTATATAAAAAACTGACCTCCATTGTGTCTGATGAAAATGAATGAGAACATAAGATAAGAAAAGCTCTGATGGATCAGACCAGAAGCTAATCCCATCCACCATTCTGTTTCCACAATGGCCAATGGAGATTTAGACCAAAGTCCCAAAATATCCTTGCTAGGGATTGTGCCAATAAGCAGCTGACTCACCACTGTATCATATCGGATTTGTGCTTTGCACAGCCAATATGGCAATTTAGTTCTTATTGTAAATGACAATAACAAAATGGTTGTCTTCTTTGGACTAAATATAGTTTCCATAGAGCGGATATTACAGAGCTCGAGCCATGGAGGCTTCAGAAAGCTTCTCCCCACCCCATGCCCCATCATTTCTGGAGAACTAATTATAACATCAAGTGGAATAGTGCTCACAATAGACTGAATGCAAAAACCTAATCCAATAATTATTTAAAAGAGTGGGTGTTAGCTTCTGGTCAGAACCAGTGGTTGTGGGAGCTGTGGGAAGCTTCAAAGTAACAATAAATTTCTGGCCATTGAAGACATTTTATTCCCCTATTCATAGTTCACAGAATTACAAAAATCCTGGAGACTTAGTCTATTTTTCAATTACACCTGCCACTTACATGTGCACTGCAAAGCCTTTGGTACAGTTGTTGTGGTCAACAAAAGACAATGAATAATGGCTTTGTTTTTTTTAAAAAAGCTGTAAATGAAATGCTATTACAATAGCCAAAGGTAATCAGAGGCAATCACCTCCAATGGGAAATCTGTAACTACAAAATGAATGGGAACAAGTGTGAGCTTTGAAGTCCATTTTTATGAAAAGATCAGTAAGCTCAGTCAAATTTCCGTTTCATAGTTTTGAAGTGTAAATGTACACCAGTGAATACGAAACCTGGATTAATGTTATTTGTTTCATTATTTGGATGCAAATTTATCTCATGGCTAATATTTCATTTTTCTTTAAGCAGAAGAATTGTACAGTGAAATATTAAAGGCAGTGTCCAGTGCTAGTGTTTCAGTAGTGGTACATCAGGATCCAGAAAAATAAGAAAGGAGAGGAAATCCCCTCTCACTCTGAACCTCCGAAACCAGATCTTGGGGATATGGAAACCCTTCAGAACCATACCTGGACAGCATGAAGGCATGAAGGCGAAAGAAAGGGGAGAAAAGTTCTGCTGTGAACAACAGCTTTAAACCTAAGGCTGTAGCCCTATTTATAAGAGCATTTATATGCTGTAGCCCTATTTATAAGAGCATTTGCCATTCAACATGATGGGATTTATATATAAGTAAACATATGGCCTTTCAACACATACAGAAAGCCTTTCCATTTCCACATAGTTATTGGCTGTCTGACAGTCTCTCAGAATTAAAAAGAAAGAGCTAATGGCACAAATGGAATTGTTCTCAATATTCCTGAGTCCACTGGGGGTCTTAGTCTAGAAATTAAACATTGCTGACATTAACCCCAGCAAACTTCTGCTTTCAAAAGCTGGGTTCAAAAATTGAAAACAAATAAAAATAACAAACAAGATGCAGTCTTTCTCTCTACTTCAAAAAAAAAAAAAAAATCCATTCCAGATTTTTCTTCTTCCCCATAGCATCTCCTCTGCACAACCCAGTCTTTTAATTGTTGATTTAGTTCTCCAGTTGTTACTAGGTTTGGCCTCACAGCATATGAATGAATTCATACATGTTCTGAGTACACGTACCTATCAGAGATCCTGTGGTTTTGGGCAAATTTTGGGCAAATTAAACTTAGTAATCATATTCACACAGAGTTCCTCTAGAGGGGAATTTTATTGAACACATAGATTTCAAGATATACCCAATAGTTCCATTGGGAAATAGCAAATATTATGATAGTGATCTCCACGTAGCAAAGGTATATACAAAATACTAACAAATACCTACTATGACACTGCCTTAGGATGGAGAGACACTAATTCGAAAATGAGCAAACTTGTAAGGCTATGAGGGTTTGGAAATTAAGTAATATGAAGTTGCAGGGGTTGCTAATAGAATGGAAAAGTATGAGAAGGAAAGAGACCAAATGTAAGGACACTATTTCCCTAACACACACACACACTCATTCACAGGCACACACCCCAGAGAAATACTTTGTGCAATACACATATATTCGCACATGCACCAATTTTGGGGAGCTGCAATTTACAAGGAAAGTACTGTCTGAAAGATTAAGAGATGTGAGAAGCTACCTCTGTCCTGAGAACGAGGGGAAAAATAAAGAAAAACTTGCCAAGAAAAACTCTACATAGATAATCAGAGATAGCTCCACACAGCTATCAAAGCATGCCAAGCTGCAGAGAACACCTTTAGCGGCAAATACACTAAGCCAGTAACACTCACCCACTCAGCTTGTAATCTTCCAATGTGGAAGCTCTTTATTCTTTGTTACATAATATATACAATATTTAGAAAGTCCAGATGGCAATCCAGCATATCTAGCTTGCTCTTTCCAGTAGAGCCTCTGGCAACATGCATCAGGCAACATGTGCAGTTGTTGGCTGGGATTGTGCTACCTATATAGAGACACCTAGCCAATCCTGGCCAACCCTTGCATTGTCTGCACCTGATGCTCATCAGCATGACTCAGCACAAACTAGCTGGAGTCACATTCCTTTCCACAGGTGCACTTAACAATTAAAGCAATTAAAGCAACATGACATTTACACTTACATCACAAAGTATTTTCTTGAGTTTTAGTCCACCTTTTCTGACAACCTCTCCCTGGTCCCATAGGACTTGTGAGAAGCTAGAAAGCACTCCTCGCTGGAACAGTGAAAGGACAGAGGGGAAAAACTAATCAAAGAAGACTCTGTGCTAGAACAAGGACTTTGAGAAGGAGAATTCCAGATTCTTTTCTTTAAAAATATTTTTATTAACATTTCTAAAAGAAAGTATAAAATGGGAACATTTCTTCTAAATGTCCCTCCCCACCAACTCCCATAACAAGTTTTCTTCTCTAGTTTTGCCTAGCTGAATCAAACAAAAAATACAATATAATACAATACAACAAATCCAATCCACTATACATAGAATCTTTGGCATAACAGTCATACTTTATCTTTTAACCAGTCAATATATTTTTACCTTTTTTATCAAATTATATCATTATATCATTAGGCTTACAATTGTAGCCACTCTTTTATTTTGCTCCATTCTCTATCAAATTGTTGAATGGATTTGTTCTTTAATGCATTTGTCAATTTTCCCGTCTCCATCATATCCATAACCTTTAATTTCCATTCATTTAAATTTATTTTAATATCTTGTTTCCGATGTTAAGCATAGGTTAATCTAGCTGTTATAACGAAATATAACATTTTTATGCTTTCTAATTTCTGCCTTTGGTTTTATTATATTCAATAATTATAATTCAGATGTCATTTCAAAATTCATTTTGAATATTTTTTTGAATTTCATCATGTATTTCTTTCCAAAATTTCTTCATCTTTTTACATGTCCACCACACATCATAAAATGTTCCCTCTTTTCTCTGCACTTCCAGCATTTTGAATTTCTATTCTTTATAATTTTTTTGCAAAATTCCAGATTCCGAGAGTCTAAAGATTGATTTCAGCTTAAAGGAGTGAAATTAGCTCAGGAAGTGATTTCAGCAGGAAAGGGCCAAAGCTAAGCCAGTGATTTCCAGCAAGAGGCCTCCAAGGAGGAAATAGGCATCTTAAAGCTCTCGATTCAAGATGAGTACCTTACTCCGTAATGACTAATTTTGAATCTTGATTCCTTATTGAAGCACCTCAGGCAGATAAAATAAGGATGACATCAGTGAGCTCTCTAGAATAGATGGAGTTTTTGAGAGTCATTAGCCAATACTTGGTTTAGGCCAAGGTATAATGACTCAGAAAGGCAAACAATTAGGAAAGATATTACAGAAATGATAAGTTAATCACCTTTGTCCCAAGGGTGACATTTCCTATAGTGGATTTTCCTGTTTATAAAGGACTAGTGTATTTACCCAGTGTTGTCAGGGCTTTTATTTTCTCATAAGTAACAAACTGCCTTGTCCAGTACCTGTAACTTTTCCCCATATTCCCCAATCCGATCTGTATTTAGAGTTGTTAACATATAGAGGTTCAGTTCCTGAGGGAATACATTGGATTCCTCTTTCTTGCTGCTAAGCCACATCTCTATAGCAACTGGCCTGAGGCCCAAGAGCCCTCTGCTAAGAATTCTAAAGGCCCTTCCCTAAACTGCCAGTCCCAGGATTCCACAGAATCTTAACAGGCAACCAATCATATAAGGTCTTCTCACCTGACACAGCCAATCATATGAAGTCTTCACCTGCCTCACACAGACAAACTCACAAACTCATAAACTTTGACTTTTATATATTAGATTGTTTACAGATTGCTGGGCCACATCCTGGGAGAGATAGGATCTTGGCTGGATGATATTCAGCATTTCAATATTTTTTTGGGGGGGTGGGGGAGACATCTAATATTGGCATTATTGGAATTCATTCTTTATGGATGCTGGCTACAAGATTCAACCAGGAGAGGCCTTTCCAGCTAACCTTTCTACATCTTTGGCCAGGCATTCAAAGGTGGCTCAATTTTAGAACATACACATGTATGTCTTGGGAGCGGTGTAGTACAAATATGGCCATATTACACCATAGCAAGTGAGGGCACAGAATCAAGAAGGCCTACATCCCCAAAGTGAAGGAAGTACTAGACAACTATGGGAAGTAGAAAGAAGATTTGAAATCTCCCTGTCCTTTCTCCCATCCACCCAATCAACATAGAAGGCATACCTCTCTTCTTATAAAAATTGATCCACAACTAGAATGATGTGGCAGGAACTTGTTTATTGGGAGGTATTTGGAAACAATGCATTATCCTCACCAGGAGTGGAGACTGGAGATTTACACAAGTGTAACTGAGAATCATGCTAATGAATCTTCTGCTTACAATGTTTTGTGAATAAGTGCCTAAATACAGAAATCTGAGAAAATCATTTTACTCGATACTTGTCCTGTTTGCTGCTGCCTTAGAGTAATTTCATATGTAATAAAAACAGGTAGAGGAAGAGGAGGAGATAAAGAGCTAGTGGACATTCTCATAAGTACTCAGCCAGCCAAGCCTCAGCCAACCACTGATAGCACCTATGGAGGTCAGGGAGACAGGAGACTTCATCAATGCACATAATTGTTTTGCTTTTTTCTTGAGAAGGGAGAATGGGTTTTGTTAGCAGCTCACTGACATGTAGGGATGGAAAGAAATTTTACTGGATTCAACAGCCTCGGTGATGGTAGCACCAAAGTGGAAGACGTGAGGGCAGCACTGAGACTTTTTATAAGGAAATGTGCTCCTTGCTTTAAACAGTTACACATTTGCAAAGTGTACAGAGAATTTCTTAGAAATAAAGGATGCACGAAACAATATGTGCATTTAAAAATATAAATGGTTAAAATGTGCATCACTTAAAAAAACACAGAGTTTAGTGAATAAAGAGAAGTTGCACAAATTAAGTTAATTGTGCAAATTAGGAAACACATTTTTAAAATGGCTGAATTTCAGTGTAGAAGAGAAGACCAACCCTTGCAACTAGGTGAGAAACAATGACAGGAAAAAATTCAGGTAGGGTTTAGAGAAACTCAATGAAAAAGAAACTAAGAGATTGCTTCCTTGATTTTTTTTATTAAAAATATATATCTGATAGTGACAAACATTATAATCATACTTACTGTACTCATGTCCAGAAGATAAAAATCCTATGATACCTTCTGCTTTTAAAATTCCTTTTTATCTTTTCTATGAGTTTTTTTGGGAGGGAGAGGGAAAATCACTGGAACTGAATATATGCTATATGTCTTTGTTTCTGCAGTCTCTTAAACAACAAGGTCATGCATATATTCCACTTGGAAATCCAGGAGCTCAAGCTCCCTCTTGCCTTACCAGTTCCCTCAAGGCAGCCAAGGGAAATGACTGCAGTTACAGCCTCCAGCATCTCAAGCCTGCTGGATTTTTATCTGGAACTCTCTCTTCTGCTATCAGCAATTCAGACCGCTTTATATTAAGTGAAAGAGACATCAAGAGATGGGTCAAGTTCTTTCCCCATTTTTTGCTGCCTGTTAAAGGGTGTACCTTGGTTTTTAGCCCAACAATTCACTTGCCAGTTGCTCCACATTCAGTAGTGTGGAAACCCCCCCCCCACTTGTGTGCTTCAGCATGCCCATCCTAAATTCTACAATATAGAATGTGGGAAATGTCGGTATCAAGTACGAAATCACTACCTGTAATGTCCCGAAAGGTGAGGAAATGAATGCAGAGTACTGTTGAGTGGGCAGGGATGAGAACCTGCCAGAACTGGTACCTGCTCATGTTTAATTTCTGACAGACCAAATGCTGATCAACTTATAAGCCTCAATTCAACCAGCCAAATACTTAACCTTGAATTTATTTGAAATGTTTCTGGACTAACATGAGTCAACATGAAATATTGCTACTAACGAGTCTCAAAAAGGATTCTATTATTCCTATTCCTCAATTTTAGAAGATAGCTACAAATATCCACAAAAATATGAAGTCTTTGATAATAGTATAATATAAGCAGAAAGCTGGACTAGATAAAACCAGCTGAACACTAGTCTGTCCTCAAGACCTAACAGGGAAGTAATAACAGGCTTTTGAATATGTTGCAATATCTTTTGGCAGATATGCCTTGCACAATTCTACAGCCCTGGAAATCCATTAGAACTGAACGGTCATTTAATCCATTTCTGAAACAGCATCTCCAAGGGGAAAATTTTATATATTTATATATAGTTTATCTATAGCCAATATGATAGAAAACCATTGTGATCTACATTGAGATTCCATATTATGTCATATCATGTCCTAACTTGTGCATATTCATAGCGTAGTTCATTTTATGTCTGTCTGTATGTAGCAAATGCTTTGAAAGTTGATTAAAAATATTTGCCGTAGGTTTCATTCTTCCAGAGGACCAGGATATCTGATTTTATTATATTAATTCTATACTTTGTCCTTGCTGGTAGGGCATAAAAATGAAACCAGACATAATGCTTATAGGGGATAAAAGATATATGTGTTTTTCACAGAGCTAGAAATAACTGTGCTTGGAACTCTAACCTCATAAACGGGGTCTTGGTGTGTTAGTAAAAAACATATACATGATGATCTGAGAAGGACAAATCAGATTAATTGACTTCTGCAGTATAATAAAATCCACCATAATTTGTATTTAAGATGTTTTTCTTCTTCTTTCTTTCAACTGAATTGTCTTTGACAATGAATTTTTAAAAAATAAAAACCAGTGAAAATAGAAACAGATGTGATCGTGCCTCAGTGAAACCCTATGGCCCTAGATACTTCCAAAATGACTGAACTTAAGTCCCATTTACTGCAATGGGTTTATTCTATAACTAAGGTCCTTTCTGCACTACACTGTTGTAGTGCTATTATTCCACTTTCTTTCTTTTTTTTTAATACCATTTTTATTGAAGATTTCATACACATAAGACAAGGGAAGAAACGAGAAAAAAAGAAGTAAAAATATATACTTACATGTATGTGTGTGTCTATCTATCTATCTATCTATCTATCTATCTATCTATCTATCTATCTATTATGGTATTTCAAAGGAACAAACAGATGAAAAAGAAAGAGAAAGAAAGAAGAAACATAGACAATAATGATATGATACATTAGACTAAGCACTCTATGAGATAAAATATCGTAGACTTCCACCTCTGACAAAGCAACAGTCTGTAAATACCAATTCTTGCTCTATTACCCCTTTTTCGCAATTAATAATAAAACTTTGCAATCTGTCATGTCAATATCATTTTCAAATAGATGGTAACAATAAACTCTAGAATTCTCCTTTCAATTCTGAGGTTTGTAGTTTATTGAGATCAAAGAGCTCTCTGGCTGAGAATTCTAAATGCCCCTCCCTAAACTGCAAACCCCAGGATTCCACAGGATGTTGAAAGTGGAATAATAGCACTATAGTAGCATAGTGCAGAAAGGCCCTATGTATGGATCCAGCCCTATGGGCTGTGTGGAAAATTAAACACTCCTAAACCTTTCTTCAAGAGTCAGCATGGCGTAGTGGTTTGAGTGTTGGGCTACATCCCTGGATGCCAGGGTTTGATTCCCCACTTAGCCATGGAAACCCCCTGGGTGACCTTGGGTGCATCACACACAGTCCCAGAAAAACCTGTGATAGGTTCACTTTAGGATCAGGAATGACTTGAAGGCATGCTAATGAATGTTGTTATTTCTGAAGTACTTCCTAGTAAATAAAGTGTTTTGCAACTCCTATCGCACATAGCAAGAATGGGAAACGTGGTAGACTGCAATTCTCATTTCCTCTCACCTCATAATGGCTGATGGGAACTGTAGTTCAGAATTAACTGGAAGGCCACACATTTCACCAGCCATGGCATATAGTTCATTTCCAGGTTTCATGGGGAAAGTCCAGCCTGGAATGGTGGCAGCCAGACTGAGCCAAGGGCAGAGGAGTCTGTGAGTTGAAAAGAAGAATCAATTCAACTTGCAGGAATAAAAGGAGTAAGACTAGAAGGATTTTAGGGTGGTCAGACAGCTGTGTTCTGGACAGCAGAGTGGGGAAGAAGGCTTGACAAACCCTAACTTTGCAGTAAGTTAAAAGCAAAGAGAGGTAAGTTGGTCTATGAGAGAATAAACCAAAATCTCTAATTGAGTAATACTTTTATTAGAGCTCCCACCTGAGAAAAGTCATGAAATAAGCAAACTTTCAGTTTGACCTGATGTTTTGATCAGGCGAAGTGATGCAAAAATACAGGGAACTGGAGAAGAAGCCATAAACAAATAAGCAAGCAAACAAACAAATATCATTCTTACAGGGTCTGAATTTTGCAAATGATTTTAGTCTTGAACCCTTTCTAGAAAAACACACATACACATCATAACAGTGTTCAATTATTGCTATTTTGGTTTCAGAGATGGCTGAGATTAAAGCAAGGCAGAGGTCTCATACATGATTGCTTTGTACAGATCTTAAAAGTGGGAGAATAAGGGATATGGCATGGTTAAGTGAGACTCAGGCCATTTCTATACTTTACCTGATCCTGTTGTCCTTTTGTTGCGATCCTGCCAGCGCCTTTGCCAGGAAGCGAGTGCAACAGGAATGCTTCCATCCACTCCTGACTGTCTCCCTGTGGGAGGGAGTACGAGTGACACATGTTTGCTTTCTGCAGCACAGCTGGACTACTTCCCATGCTCCATTGGGGAAGGAAATGCCTCCATTGAGCTTCCTTCCCTTCTGCATGGCCAGGAAGGATGGGAGCATTACGTGATCGCAGGCGCTTAACGGATTTATTCCATTAAGCAAATATCCTGTGATCATGATGGATGGGGGTGAAATGGCAGTAGGACAGTGACAACATCATGCGAAAGCATGACCCACACGCCACTGCCATTCTGTCCCCATAACGGGACTGCGACACCATGCAGAAATGGCCTCAGTTATGTCTTGTTAAAAATAAGTGGGATGGTTATAGACCTGCCTGGAAAGAAACAAACAGCCATTCTTTTTCATTCAACCTTCAGCATTGTGTGTACATTAAAAAAAAAAAGACCTCCACAAAAGACACAAATTTATAATCCTAAAATATAATACTCAACAGTGTCATAACTAAAAATACTTCTCAGAGAAGTACCAGTCAGTCTATGGAGATGTCCACTTATGTCTACTATGAGTAAATGCTTGTTATTTCCATGTGCATTTAGACACAAATTAACAAGCCCATGACCTTCTGTGTGCAGTGACACTGATGTCTTATGACTCACCTGTATTTTGCATTTTCCTGTACCTACTTCCATCTGTGGCAAGGGCATCCTGGATCTGTCTTTTGCCAATCCTGCATACCACACTTCAAGAGATAACATTCAGTAGGATATAAGAAAGATGGAACATACACTTTAAACAAGTGCAGCATCAGTACTGGACTGGTGGGCCAAGCAGTTTGAGACCACCAACTGAAAGGGCTATTCATGGCTTTCCCTTCATTTTAAACAATCTGGTTTTGTAGTTGGTCCAGTGCTTCTCTTTGTAGCCACCACAGTCTTCCTTATCCTCAGTGCCTCTGGGTCTTGCCAGCCTGTCTGATTTCTAACTATTACACCAAACTTTGATGAACTAGACTGTGGGTGAATATGCCTCCTACAAGTGGATGAGAATACTGAAAGCTGGGCAATTACTAGGTCTTGAGAGCTGCATTGGCTTTCTCAGCATCTTGGAGGAATGCCCTCAACCACTGATTCCCCCTCCTTTTTTAAAAAACACGAACTGAAAATGTACTTAGAAGCATGGGGGAACATGGAGAAGGAGCAATTATCACCATGTTTTTGTACCTCTCAGCTTTGAGTTTACTTCTTTTCAAGTTTAGAAGAGTTGGGAGAGATAGTAAAATATCTCACTAACACTCTAATTAGTATTTAAAAACAGAAGGTGAGCTACACTCAGTCCTACTCTGCCACCCTACATACACTGTTTCTAGTAGAGAATATAAAACAGACTTAGTTTTTCTGAAGATTTTAACTGAAAATTAAACACTAATGGTTTCATGAGATCTCATGGTTGGATGCTCTATAACACGTGCTCTTCAAGCATGGAAGAGAGAGACAGAAGTGCACTCTGTAAGATGGGAGATGATTAACCTCAGACTAATTTCAGACTAATTGAGGTAGAAAGACACAGGGTATGAGTAAGACCAACAAACAGGAAATTACTTTAATACATGCTATGCCTGAACTCTTAGGCCATTTCTTTAGGCCCCTCCCTAAACTGCAAACTCCAGGATTCCATAGGATGGTGAAAGTGGAATAATAGCACTATAACAGTCTAGTACAGAAGTGGTCTTAGAAAGAGAGAAGTAAACCAATAGCTAACGAGCATAGGCATGCTAGGGTTGCTAACACAAAAAGCTCTCTCTCAGACCTAAAAAAAGTTTATCATAGCACAGTAAAATTGTTAATTAAGAATGTGGATTTAGAAGTCTGGGGAATGTTTTGTTTTTTCTTTTTAAACTCAGTTACTACAAAAGAATCTGCTTGTTGAGTAATCCTGGACAAGCCTCAGAGGAGACGAATTCTAGTGGTTGGGGACTCCTTGCTAAGAGGAACGAAACTGACCATTGGCTACCTAGACAAGATCAATTGTGAGGTGTGCTGTCTCCCTGGGGCCAAAATCAACAGAGAGGCTAATGAGACTGGTCAAGCCCATTGACCATAACCCCTTCCTTTTGGTTCACGTTGGAACCAATGACACTGCGAGGTGCAGCTTTCACCACATCATGAAGGATTACAAGCTCATCAGTAGGGAGCTGAAGGACCTTGGTGCACACGTTGTTATTTTGTCTCTCCTGCCTGTGGAATGACATGGCCCACAAAAGGAAAGAAGAATAGTGGAGATCAACAACTGGCTCCAAAGATGGTGCTGCTGGGAGCGATTTGGGTTTTTGGATCACAGTCTCCATTTCCAGGAAGATAGTCTTCTGGCAAGGGATGGCCTGCACCTCAGAATCGTCACTTTTGCTAACAGTCTTGCAAAACGGATCAGGTCTTTAAACTGAGTTCAACTGGGGAGGGAGATAGTATTATTCTGGTCAAGGATTCAGTGAGTGCTGGGAAAAATAGCCCAAATGATATAGATAGAGCAGACCAAGTAGTACTAGAGACCAACACTGGGAGGGAAAGTAACTTTAGTTTAGGACTTCCAGGAAGGGCACATGGTCTCAAGTGTCTCTACACTAATGCACAGAGCATGGGAAATAAGCAAGATGAACTCGAACTCTTAATACAACAAAATAAATATGATTTAATAGGCATCACTGAAACCTGGTGGGATGAGTCTCATGGTTGGAATGTAAGAAGGGGGGGTATAACCTATTTTGCAGAAATAGACCAAACAAGAAACGAGGAGGAGTAGCCTTATGTGTCAAGGATGTTTTCACTTGTGAAGAGATCCATGACTTAAATCTGGGAAGCCAAGTTGAGAGCATCTGGGTAAGAATTAAGGAAGCGAGAAACAATAGGGATGTGATTGTGGTTTTTTTTTCTACAGGCCTCCGGACCAGCCTGAGGACTTGGATGAGGCCTTCCTGGAGCAGATGACCACACATTCAAAAAGGAGATATGCAGTAGTAATGGGAGATTTCAATTATCCTGATATTTGTTGGCAGTCAAACTCTGCCAAGACCTCGCTTGCCTTGCAGACCATTTCATGGTCCAGAAGGTGGAGGAGGTGACAAGGGGATCAACTATTTTAGATCTGATCCTGACCAACAGGGATGACCTTGTTGATGAGGTAGAGGTGCTGGGATCCTTAGTGGTGAGTGACCATGCTCTTTTGGAATTTGTCATTCACTGGGAAAGAGAAGCCAAGTATAGCCAGACATACATCCTAGACTTTAAAAAAGCTGATTTCTGTAAACTTGGGGAGTTACTTGCCAAAATCCCATGGTCAAGAATACTGAAAGAGAAAGGAATTCATGACAGATGGGAGTTTCTTAAAAATGAGATTCTGAAGGCACAATTGAAAACTGTGCCAATAGGGAGGAAAAATGGCAGGTATCTAAAGAAACCGGAATGATTGATGAAAGAATTCTCAGCTGAGCTAAATGTTAAAAGAAGCATGTACAGGAGATGGAAGAATGGTGGAACCACCAAAGAGGAATTCAAGCAAATAGCCAGGATATGTAGTGAGAAGGTCAGGAGGGCTAAAGCACAGAATGAACTCAGGCTTGCCAGAGAGATTAAAAACAATAAAAAGAGTTTTGTTAGATATGTCCTCAGCAAAAGGAAAAACAAGGAAATGATAGGGTTGCTGTGTGGAGAAGATGGTCAATTACTAACGGGGGAAAAGAGAAGGTAGAACTACTCAACACCTTCTTTGCCTCGGTTTTCTCCCAAAAAGATAGAAGTACTCAACCTGAGAGGTGGCGAGCAGGTGAGGAAGGGTGGGAGGAATGCAGCACAGAATAAGTAGAGAAGTGGTACATGAATATCTGGCTAAACTAGATGAATTCAAGACTCCAGGGCCAGATGAATTACGTCCAAGTGTTACCCTGTGACTTGGGGGTCCCGGGAGGGGCACCCAAACAACTGAAACAAACACAACCAAGATGGGGAAATTAGCTGGAGCACTCTCTTAGCTAATGAGAGGCAGGGTAACTCAGCAGGGATCTTTTACCCTATGTCTACAGTGTCAGGTCAGTGAGCAGTCAGGCAGTTCAAAATAGCAATAAGATTTATTTAACAATATCAAGAACAACACAACCACACTCCTAACTAGAGAAGGAAAATAGAGTTCAAGGGGAATGGGTGATATGCCACCTTTCCTGCAGTCCTGGGGAAGCCGATTGTAGAAGAGGAAACCTGGCGTGGCAGCTGAGGGGAATTCGCTGAACCGAGTGACAGCAAGGCAGTGTAGACGTCCAAAGCGATCCGGCGAGAGTTCCAAAGAGCTCTCGGAACTGGGGGTTTTTATCAGGGAAAGAACGACCGTAGGCTAGTCTGGTCTTGGATGCAAACAATAAGTTTTGGGTTGGAGATAATGCCTCCAAAAGGTCAGAATTAACATGATTGAGTTATGTTCCGAATTGACAATAGCATAGCTGGTATGTAAACGCAGCTAGCTCGGCAGTTAAGCACTTAGCTCTCCAGGGTGTCCTCTCAGGGCAGAGGGTCTCTTTGTTTATTGCACATTGGTAATGAGGGTGTTTGTTTTGGGAGGTCCCCTAAAGCAGATCTGGCAATCTCTGGCTTGGTTTGGTGTGAGCAGCAAATAGTAGCCATGCCTAGCTTCGCGCTTGTTCGGTGGCCTCACAAACACTTGGCTGGTGGCAGAGCAGGGTCGAATTGTGATATCAAAGTGATATCTTTGGTTCACCAAAGGCCAGGCCAGTACATGGTGGTAACACAAGAATATTAAAAGAACTGGCAGAAGTCATTTCTGAACCACTTGCAATAATCTTTCAGAACTCTTGGAGAACAGAAGAAGTCCCAGCAGACTGAAAGAGGGCAAATGTCATCCCCATCTTCAAGAAGGAGAAACAAGAGGACCCAAATAATTATCACCCGGTCAGCCTGACATCAACACTAGGAAAGATCCTAGAGCAGATCATTAACCAGTCAGTTTGTAATTACTTAGAAAGCAATACCATAATAACTAAAAGTCAATATGGATTTCTCAGAAATAAGTCATGCCAGACTAATCTTATCTCTTTTTACAATAGGGTTAGAAGCTTGATAGATGAAGGGAATGCTGTAGATGTGGCATATCTTGACTTCAGTAAGGCCTTTGACAAAGTTCCCCATGACATTCTTGCAAAGATGCTTATAAAAGGCGGGCTGGGCAGGGCTACTGTTAGGTGGATTTGTAATTGGTTGACCAACCGAATCCAAAGAGTGCTCCCCAGTGGCTGCTTTTCATCCTGCAGAGAAGTGACTGGTAGGGTGCCACAGGGTTCTGTCCTGGGTTCAGTGCTATTTAACATCTTCATCAATGACTTGGATGAAGGAGTAGAGGGCATGCTGATCAAATTTGAAGATGACAGCAAATTGGGAGGGGTTGCTAATACGCCAGAGGACAGGATCAAATTTCAAAATGACCTTGACAGATTGGAGAGCTGGGCCAAAACTAATAAAATGAATTTCAACAGAGAGAAATGTAAGGTCCTACACTTAGGCAGAAAAAATTGAATCCACAAATATTGGATGGGGGAAGCGTGGCTGGATAGCACTACGTGTGAAAGGGATCTAGGAGTCTTGGTAGATCACAATCTGAACATGAGTCAGCAGTGTGATGCAGCAGCCAAGAAAGCCAATGTGATTCTTGGTTGCATCAATAGGAGTATGGTGTCTAGATCGAGGGAAGTAGTGGTACCACTCTATTCTGCATTGATTAGGCCTCATTTAGAATACTGTGTCCAGTTCTGGGCACCTCAATTCAAGAAGGTGTTACCGCAGTTTCTAGCCAGACTTGGGGGATACCAGATATCATTTTGATATCAATAATTTGGCCTTCCTTACCTATTCCTTCCCACATGCTTGCGAGGCCCCCAGACAAGCACGCAAACAGGCTCGGTCGCTAATCACTGGAATATTCCAAATCAATACAGGCTGGCCAGAAATAGCCAAACTGCTGCTTCAGGAGACCTCAAGGCAAGTACCCTCATTATGTATGCACGCTACTTACAAAGAACTCCCTGCCCCGAGCAGGTAGCTTGACGAGCCGAATACTCAAGCATCAAGCACCCTGCGTTTGCATACTGGCTACTCTATTGACAATTCGGACCTAACTCAATCATGCTAAATTCTGACCTTTTGGAGGCTTTGTCTCCAGCCCAAAACTCATTGTTTTCCCCCAAGTACGGACTAGCCTATAGCCATATTTTCCTCTATAAAAACCCCTGACTTTGAGAGCTTCCTTGGATCGCTCCTGACTTCCAAACCAACTTGCTGCTGCTTTGCTTGGTGAGCCTTCCCCTCAGTCCCACGTACTGAGACCCTTCATATCCACGAACTCTATCTTCAGACTATCCGGGCTTCAGGACAGGTGCAGTATTTCTCATATGAAAAACCTCATCTAAAAATCCCTCTATCCAACTCCAACATTTATTTCTCTAGTTACCTGTGTGAGTGTGCTGCATACACTTGTTTGATTGTATTTTAATAAAAACAAGAATTATTATTTCACATTTGCTCCTTGACTCGGTCTGACCCCGTAGATGCTGAGTAAAAGATCTCACTCCATTGTCCTGCCTCTCACAGTGCTAACTTGTGCTCTTTGACTAATTTCCCCAACTTGTATAATTTGGAGAGCATTTAGATGTCCCTCACAGGACCCCCAGAAATCAGAGTAACAAAGGATATCGATAAGCTGGAGCATATCCAGAGGAAGGCAACCAAAATGGTGAAGAGTCTGGAAGCTATGCCCTATGAGGAAAGGCTTAGGGAGCTGGGTATGTTTACTCTGCAGAATAGACGGTTAAGAGGGGATGTGATAGCCATGTTTAAATATTTGAAGAGATGTTATGTCGAGGAGGGAGCGGGCTTGTTTTCCACTGCTCCAGAGACTAGGATGAGGAGCAATGGATTCAAGGTGCAGAAAAGGAGATTCCACCTGAACCTCAGGAAGAACTTCCTGATGGTCAGAGCTGTCCGGCAGTGGAATATGCTGCCTCGGAGTGTGGTGGAGTCTCCTTCTTTGTAGGTTTTTAAGCAGACGCTGGATGGCCATCTGTTGAGAATGCTTTGATGTGTGTTCCTGCATAGCAGCGGGTTGGTCCCTATGGTCTCTTCCAACTCTATGATTCTATGAAAAGACAGGGCTCCCATCAGGACTAGAAGTGCAGGAGGGAAGCCAAAGTCAATAGTGGGTGGGGGCTTAACTGTTAACCCCCTAAAAGAACTTTGCAGTAGGGATGCTGGAATCCCTTAGAGCCCTCAGAAACAGCATTAGGGACCACATGTGGTCCATTCTTGGCACACTGTCCGTCCTGTTGTAAGAATAACTCTATTGTTGTCAGTGAATATTGCTGTCCCCACCCCCTGCCTGTCCATTGGCTAGAAAGCAACATGAAGGCCATACTTTCTTTTGTTCCACCCTAGCAGAGAATCAAGTATGGAAATGTGAAAGCTTGTTGAGGGACTGTACCACAGTGTCACTGTGAAGGAAGAAGGGGAGAAAACCACAATTTGTTGAACTCCCTTCCTGCTCACTTCGGCTTCCCTTCCATTGGCCGCCATGCCCTCCCAGTCCTCATGTCTGGGAGTCCAAAAAAGTAATTTTTCCAAGCTTTGCAAACAATATATGCAAACTGGACCTTCAAGGCCATCTAGTGCCATAAACTAGTACCCTGGTGACTCTAACTGGATTTATGTGCAATAAATATTTCTTAGAATCTGACCCATAAATGTCTCCTCAGTGTTCCATTAACCATTTTGGTACATTTACAGCAGGGGGACAAATAACCACTCAGTGTAATGAGTTTGTTTGACAAACTGATTTCCTTCTCCTTCTCTTTTACCGGCACAACTTAAAAGGAACTACAGTCATTTTCCCCCAACAGGTGCAGCCTTTTCTCTTCATTTTTGACTCAGCGGTGGCCCTTTCTTTCCAATAGCTACCATTTACACTGTCAACAGTCTCTTCTTGCCAACAATGGCAAGAATTTGTCAACAATGCACATTTATTTAAAAAATGAAGTATCTCTGCAAGGTTTATTTCCAAGATTTGAGCAGTGTATCTGTTTCAATAGAAATGCCCTTTTTTCCTGCTCAATAGATTTTACCTCTGATGCAATAATTCCATGCTGGCTGGGGGATTCAGGAGCTGAAGTCTTAGAGTAACATTTCTAAACTCTGGTAAAGCATTTGCAAAGTGTTCTTGTTTCTGTTGGGTGCCTGTCTACTGTAAGTAAATTGAGAGTCATTATTTGGCAATCTAACTCCTAGATCAATGCAAAATGAAGTACTTTTAACTTTTGTAGTAAATGTTTTTTAGTTGTACTATGTTTTTAAATGGTTGTGAACCACCCTAAATCTGGTGCTGGGAAAAAGATGAGATATACATGAATTAAATTGTTACCCTGATTTCTGGGGTCCCTTGGGGGACATCTCAATGTGCTCCATGTGATGGGGAATGGAAACTAGCCAGAGCATGAGCAATAGCAATGCGAGGGGCAGGGTAACCTAGTGGGATCTTTTTACCCAATTTTTACGGGGTCAGGCCAAGGCAAAAACCAAAAGAAAATGTCCAATAAATGATTTTATTGAATGAAAGTCTCATGCACCAACACAATCACTCACACATTCACTCAAGACCTATTAAGAAGCAAAAGAGAGGAAACTGGACAGAGGAATATTGAAGGGATCGTAGCTGGGGTAATACTGCACCTTTTCCTGACGACCTTGGTGTGGGAAAAACAGCGGAGAAATGGAGCTCAGCATGGAGAGGGCTGAGGGGATTACTCAACCGACAGAGAAATGGTCTGCTGGGATGACCGGGAGTGATCCAAAGAACTGCTCAAAAACTGGGACTATTTTTAGGGGACAAAGTACCTGGAGGGCTAATCCTTTTCCGGGGAGAACAATGAGTGTCGCATCAAAAAGAACCTCCACAATGGTAACTTCCTTTGCATGGTGAGATTACAAGGTGTTGCCAAAGTCTCAGGATTTTCAGTTGCATTTGGTTTTGGTGTGACTTTATGTAAATGGTCCTTGCCTGATAGGATTTTATTGCTATCGGTGCTCAACTTGGGGCAAACACGTTAATCCCCTGAAGGGGCTTCTGGGGGCGGAGAACCCTTTGTCTACTGTGGGTTTGCACAGCTTGAGGTCTCCTGGGGCACTACTGGGGTTTTTACTGGCCTGACCGGGGTTTTCCAATCGTTCGACTGTTGCTGCCTACGTGCCCATCGGGGTTACCTCTCAGGCACATTGAATCATATTTTAATATCAAAATTGAAACCCCCGGGGAAGGGTTTTCCAGTGGGGTAACAAAATAAATAAAAATAAAGACCCTTGTGGTTGTTTGAGGCAATGTACAGTAGTTATGGGTACTGGGTATGCCCTGGACTGAAAATGTTTTTGAGCATCGGGGGCCCTTTTCTGCACTAAATGTTATAATGCATGATTCCACTTTCAACATCCTATGGAATCTTGGGTTTGAGTTTGGGGAGGGGCCTTTGAGGCTCCTCCCTAAACTGCAAACCCCCCCCCTTTGAAGCCCCTCCCTAAACTGCAAGCCCCAGGATTCCATAATGTTAAAGTGGAATAATAGCCCCTATAATAGTCTATGCAAAGTGGCCTGGGGCCCCTGCCCCTTTGGGAAAAGATTTTGAACTTGATCATGTAACTTCTGTTAAACTTACTAATTTCCAGTGGAACATGATGGAACTGACTTTTATATTTCTAAGTTGGGACAAGTCATTTGATTCTACATTCACTTTCTTCCTGGGGTTGAAAAAAGTTACATACTTTGGATTATAGCTCCCAAAACCCCACAGCGGGCCCCAAGGTTTGTTGTAGAGGTCTGGATACGGCAGGGCCATGTAGAACATTGTCGAGTTATGGTTGCTCTTTGCTTCCCTGTGAGCTTGCTTAAAGGTGCTAAAGGAATGTTTGGTGGAGGATTCTGGGAGCTATCTGGTACCCTAAGTACTTTTTCAAGCCCTGCTTCTTGTTTACTTCCACATAAACTTTGGTTTAAGCTTTGCTATTCTCGTTGTTTTTCATTAAAGGGAAAAGAGGGGTTAAAGATAGAGTGAACCACATTACTTCTAAAGAATACTCATCCTTCATGCTAATTGAAAGGTTTCTTAAAGGGTGGTTTCAAATCCATGTTTCAAAAGGATCCCTTTAATGCAAATTAAGTACATAAAAACAGCTGCTAAGCAGATATTTATGTATAAAATGGAGAAATTAGCTGCTATATCATCATGCAGTGAGAAGAGTGGTAAATAAAATATCCATGGAAAAATAACAGCCTCCCAGATGAATGATAACCAATAAATCGAAGCAAATCAGCTTAGCCAATGTTAGGAATTATGGAGCTGAAACCTAAAACTTTAAAAACATAGTTACTTATCCTTGGCAAAAACCCTGACCCACGCCTAAGCACTAAGCATGGTTTATAAACTTTCAGTTCTCCCACAACTATCTGCTTCTTTCCTGCCAGTCCCCTGTCTTTACATACCAGGGAAAGGATTTTATCTACTTCATCCTTTATTGCATAGAATCATAGAGCTGAAAGAGACCACAATGGCCATTGAGTCCAACTCCCTTCGGCCATGCAGGAACAAACACCCCCAAAGTACCCCTAGCCAATGGCCACCCAAAGCCTCTGTTTCAACAACCCCTTTATAACGGTCAAAAGTGGTATAAGAACAAACAAGATACAAAGAAATAGTCAATTGTTTAGAAAGACATATGCAACCATACAGCATCATCCTCATAAAACATATAAAATCAATCAAAAAAAACAATTTGGTACATATAGATATTTAAATTTGGGTTTAAAAAAGACTATAAGACCATAGAACATTTTCCTCATAAAACATAAAATCAGTATAAAATATGCAATATAAAACATAAAATATAGGTAAATTTTAAAAATAATAAAACCTAAGCATTTACTAAAACCTTATTTTCACGAATTTTAATTGCAGCAGCACAAAATTTTGCTGTCTTGGTCAACATCCCGGGATTTTACCCGGACATCAGTAAGAGAGTATAAATGGCCTCTGAACGTCCAGGGAATGCCTTTATGTATGGTTCAATAAGTGTTTCCTGGATTTCAAGATAACAAGGGCAGTGCAGAAGAACATAAATTATTGTTCCAATTTCACCAGAATTGCAGGGGCATTTACATTGATCATAGGGAAATTTTTTAAACTTCTCTTCTTATATTGTTTAAATGGCAAAGCATTTAATCGGGCAAGAGTAAAAGCTCTACGTTGATTTGATATTAAAAGTAGATAAAAATACTTAGCTGGCTTGTAGGGTATCAGTGCAGTGTAAATTTTAACATATTATTTGAAGTTGCCTTAAATCATGCTCCATATCCATAATTCGCTGTTAAGGGTTTGACAAAACCCACTTTAAATCTCACATGTAAAAAGTACTCCTCAGAGAAACCATAAAATCTGATTTAGCAGATATGGTTTTTTTAAACCCCCATCAGAAATTATCTTGAAATAGAAAGGGAAAGCTAAACCCCCCTTGGCCCAAAAATTTAATTTAGCCAAAAGCAAAAAAGATAACCAAGCCCTAGATTCAACTTTCAGGAAGCCCACCTCCAACCAAAAAGCTGCGTTGCAGCCCCCAACGTGGACTTGAAAGATGGCCCTCAGAAATTTTGATTGAACTATTTCTAAGGTAGTGAAAGAGGAATAAGGACCTATTTTGACACCAAAAAGTGGGACTAATACATTTGGCCTGAAAAACCTTAGGGCAGCTGGAATATATTGCCCCCCTTTTAGTAAAAAAAAAAAATTGAATTGTGGATGAGGATCTCTGTGCTACTTGTGCAACATATTCTGCATGTGCCTTATGATTTCCCTTTGACTAATACAACCCCAAAATTTTTAAAAGGTCTTTATTTGTTCAATCCTACGTTCATTTATCGTCCATTTATACAGCTTTGGTCTTTTTGCAAACACCATAATTTTAGTTTTCTCATAATTTTTTTGGGAAGTCCTTCCTCTTGGCTATACTGTGTTAGAGCATGCAATGCTCTCGGGAACCCAAAGGGTGTTTGCGACAGTATTACTGCGTCATCTGCATATAGCAACACTAAAAGAGGGTTCCCGCTAATTTGGGGAGGGAAAATTTAATTGACAAAGAAAACCCCATTGAGTTAATAAAAAAATTAAAAGTAACAAGGGGGCTAGTATACATCCTTGCTTAACTCCATTATGTGTAAAGACTTTACGGGAAAACACCCACCTTCCAAGTTACCCCTTTTATTTTCAAGGCTGTATTTTCATGTAGCTTGTAAATAAGCAATAGTAAGCAACGATCTACTGAAGAGGCTTCTAGTTTATGCCACAATCTATTTTAGAAAAAACAAAGGCAGATTTAAGGTCAATAAAAGCTGCAAACAAGGACCCTTTAGCTTTACTAGAGTATTTTTCCACCAGATGTTGTAGGAAAAAGGGCCTGGCCCCAAATAGATCTTCCTGGCCCAAAACCTGCTTGCTCCTCAGCCAGAACATTTTTTATTCCTTTAATATTGCAATTTCCAATATAAGTGTCTAGAAAAAGTTTTTATAATTATAGAACAACAAACTAACTGGATGATAATTTGCTGGATTTTCCTGCTTACCTTTCTTTAAAGATTGGAATAATAAAAACGTTTTCCCAAATCAGATGGTATGTGGGCATTCTTATCAAAAATATGTAAAAAGATTTGCCAAAATTGGGGCCCACCAATTAATTTTGGCTTTTATTAGCTCAAGAGGAATACCATCACCCCCCGGGGGCCTTGCCTGGCTTAAGTTGGTTTAAAAAAAGCTCTGTCACTTCAGCAATTGATACTGGTTGCCATTTTGGCAAATTCCTGGTAATACTATTCACTTGAAAAGTAGGAGATTCTTTATTGGCATATAACTCATAAAAATAAGCTTCCCAAACTCCAGAGGGGATTTGACAATCTGCCCATGTGGTGTAACTTTTGGTTGCAGTTGATGTGGGGCTGCCAAAAGGTTTTCATATCTTTCATTTTCGGGCTTTAAAAAATTGGTTCCCATAATGCTTGTTGTGTACAACTCTTTTTAACCTTTAATCAGTTTCTTATTTTTTTTTTAATTGAAAACAGCTCCTCTACCCTAAATTTTCCCCCGGGTTTTCCTTATAAAATTAAAAATTTTGAAATTATAAATTTTCTTAGCACCCCTACACTCACAATCAAACCAATCCTTTGGACTAAATTTTTAAATATAAACTCTTTTAAATTGGTAGCTAAAAATAAGTCAACTAATTTTTTGATCAGTATTTCATATTGCTCAATAATCCCATTATTTGAACCTATTGCCAGGGCAGGGGGGAATGGATATTAGAGAAACTGATTAGTGTTAAACAGCCCCCAAAAAGAACCCTGCAGTCTTTTGTGACCACTTAATCCTATTACTAGTGACTATCACCCCTGGGTTTGGTTTTAAGATATTTATGATATGGGTATATTATCAGATAACTTTTTAAAAACAAGTTTAAAGGGCAATGATCACTTTCCAACCTATTATCCATTACCATTTTTATAGAGGGATTCATAAAACCCCGGCTAACAATCATATAATCAATGGTGCTCATCCTAGTTCCTGACCAAATGGGAAAACCCTGGATGGGGATAACCCCTTTATTTAAGATACATAGTTCTAACCTGTGTGCCATCTGTGCCAAATTAAGACCTGCATAGTTGCTAACAGTATCTTTTGAGCAGCCATATTTCTTAGATAAAAGGTGTTTTTTTGGAGAACAGATGTGATGGGCAGCATAAAGAACAGTATCATTTACCTCTAGTCTAGTATTAAAATCACCCCCAATAACTATCTGAGACAAAGGGAGAGCTAGATGAGACTCTTCAATATAATTTTCAAAACCTTGCCAGATTAAGTCAATCTGAGCATCCCATTGCTGAGGGGGAAAATATACATTTATAAACAATATTAAACATTTGTTAATTTTACTATCACTGCTATTGCATATTGATCATAAGTAGAAAGCTTACACCCATGTCATACAAAGTTTAGTTGAAATAAGTGTAAGTAAACCACCCTTTGATCTACCCTTCTTTTTACTAGGCATGGCAAAAAATGATATGCAATAAAACCATTTACTTTTATTACCTCTGAAGCCCAAATTTTTTGCAGCATTAAAATATCAAACTTTGAAAAATCCACAAAAGAGGGATCTCTGTATTTGGCATTCCATCCTGGAATGTTCCATGACAGTACAGAAATATATTCATGAGAAAAAACCCGTGGGGTCAATCCGTTAACACCAAAGGTGATATAGGTACCTGGAAATATCCTCCACCCTGTCCACTCTAGTAGATATACCATTGGGCGTAGTGAAAAGCTGTTGAGTGGGAGCAGGATGTATTGCATTCTGTTGAAATAAACAGATTGAGAAGTAATATTTGGAAGTAAAGAATGACATGCCAAGTCCTGCTCAAGACCCAATTTTTCAGGGGTTTGGATACAGTTTGTGCTTCTACAATTTGTAGATCTTGTTTAAGACAGCCTTCAGCGTCTTCAGTGTTTTCTGGGTTTTTAAAAAATTAAATTTCCCTTTTTGAATTCCATCAGCTGGTTTAAATTTTCTAATTTAAATGAGCATTTTTGCTTCCCGTTAAAATTTTGGAGTGAGAGAATCTCCTTTATCCTGAGAAATGATGTTGTCCTTCTTTAAAATAGACTCTCAGTGGTTCAATTTTGTCATATAGGGGGAAATCAAGTTTGTTTTAACCCCCTCCCATTGGGTATTAAAATTAACCAGAGGAGTTTAATACCCCTGCCCGTTAGAGTGGTTATCTCTATATTCTGATGCATGTTGAAGCGTTGGCTTTTTATTTGTTTGTGTATCTACTGCATATTGCCATTTGTTCCATACTTTGCTTTTAGATCTTTTGTTGACTTTCTGAGAAGTGTTTTCAGGGGCCTGTGATACTATCCTTCTATGAAACAAGGGTTGAAGAGTTGTTTCTAAAAAACTTTTAGGAAAAAAAATCTGGAAATTAGCCAGGAAAATCTTCATTTTAAAAAACACGATTTAGGGCCACAGCATGCTCAAAAGTGAGAAAAGTACTCTTTTTTACCACTTACATCCGGCAACCAGTGGATTTTTCCCTTTAAGTCTAACTTCGAAGTTCTATATTTAACAATTGTCTTAAAAAGGTCTTTACTGCTCTGCGTGAATCCCACTGCTCTGTTAATTTTGATTGGAGCAATTTGAGAATAATCTGAGTGGGCTGGAAGATCCTTGAGCTGCAAGGTTTTTCCTTCAATTGAGAAACTGATTGGAGTTGCAAGGTGTTCTGGAATTCAGTATCACCCTTGAATTTACTAGCCTTCTCTCCCATATTACTCCCTATCTGGGAAATACTCTTAGGTTGAGATAGAGTCCTTGGAAAATTCCCCCAGTGCACATTCCACAGCATTTTATTTTATTACAAACCCTTTTGTAAACTTTCAAATATTGCTGTCACTGTGTGAGCGGTTAACAGACATTGTTCAGCTAAATAATTAAAAGTTAATTTTTGGGAAATTCAAATTGCTTCTGAGGTTTAAAATTTGGGAAAGACTGAGGAAAAAGTTTCCTGAATAAACTAGGGTTTTCATTACTCAATGCAGCAAACTTGTTATTTAGAATAATGGTAGATGAAACAGGCAAATTACTCAAAGGACAGTTAGCTGTTAGAAGTTCATCAATCTTAACTGCTTCACTGCTTTAGCCAAAGGATGGCATGGGCTAGATCTCTGGCTTTTTTTCCCCTTGGATTATCAGTTCAAACTTCCACTCTATACTCAATTGCAAAAACTCCAGCTATTAAATTGGGAACCTAATTCTTCCCCAAACAACTTTAGAGCCACTCCCTGCTTCTTTCTGTATAGGAAATGAAGCTGCAAAATCTGCCTGGTGTTTCTTCAGTCAAATAGATCTAGTTGTTTATGTCTGTGGTCAATTACAAAGTCTCTGAAGTGTGGCTGAGATAATAAAACTGTACAACACCAGCTCTGTTCCAGCCAGGGAAGTGAAGTTCCCCAAATAAGTTAGCCAGTTGTGTTTTGTGGCTCGTCAACAGGCTGGTTTGCTTATTTTTCTTTCTCCCTCTGTCCCATCCAAAACAATAAACTATGCAAAAAGGCAACAAAAGGATAACAAAGGGATAAACCTTCAGAGGAGCTTTTTACAGCTGCTGCTGCCTCGTCGCCATCTTGGCTCCTCTCCCTTCCAGCCTCTGTTTAAGAACTTCCAAAGAAGGTGACTCCACCACACTCTTAGGCAGCATATTCCACGGTGAATGGCTCTTACTGTCAGGAAGTTCTTCCTGATGTTTAGGTGAAATCTCTTTTGCTGCGCAACCCACAAAATGAAAAGACCACATAACATGGCACGGGTTAAACATTGGCAATTTTATTAATTAATGCCTATTTAAACATGAACATGAACTTGAACTTGAACTTGAATTGTGAATTATGTGACATAAAGTGTGGGGGGGTTACACAATGGGGTTTGCTGCGGCAAGAGGTCACCTCCAGATCTCTTCCCCCGCTTTTTGATGAGATACTAGGTCTTGAAGCGAGCCCCCTGAGGCTGGGTTAAATTTAAACTGGCCCTTTTTGGGGAAAACAGGCCCAAATGCCCAGCCCACCTTGCCTTGTGACCCCCGAAGTGAGGACTGAAATCCATGGGCCTGCCCCCAAAAATAACTCCATTTTTCGTTTCCCCCCCCACATGTTTGGTGACAAGACAAGAGGTCTCTAGAGGCTTATCCTACACACAAAGGGTGCCATAAGTATAGTGTGTGGGCCCCCTCATAGAGGCCAGCAAAAGCGCTTCCCCCCTCAAACCGCTGTGTGGCGCGGGGGGGGGGGGGGGAATTCCTGTAGTTTGAATCCATTGTTCTGTGTCCTAGTCTCTGGAGCAGCAGGAAAAAAACCTTGCTCCATCTCCAATATGACGTCCCTTAAAAAATTTAAACATGGCTATCATGTCACCTCTTAACCTTCTTTTTGTCAGGCTAAACATACCTACCTCCCAAAGCTGCTCCTCATTGGGCATAAAATTTTAACCCCTTTACCATTTTGGTCACCCTCCTCTGGCATGTTCCTTTTTATCAATATCCTTCTTGAATTGTGGTGCCCAGAACTAGAAACAATATTCCAGGTGAGAAAACCCCCCCAAAGCAGGATAGAGTGGTATTAGTACTTCCATTGATCTCAACACATACTCCCATTGATGAAACCTAGAATTGCTTTAGCTTTTTTTTGCTGCTGCATCATACTGTTGACTTGTGTTCAGCTCCTTAAACCCCCTTTTACAAATACTGTTTTCAAGCTAGGTGTCTTCAGTTCAGTTGCTTCACTACCCAGTGTCTCCTCATGTCCCTGCTTTTAAACCTATCATGTCTTTCATCACACTTTTGACTGATCAGTCTCTTAAACAGCCTTTCATAACTTCTCTCTTCCTGCACACCCTCCTGCCCCCTTCAAGAATGATATGGACTCTTCCTGCCTTGGAGGACTGTGAGCTCTATTCTGAGCTCATTCCCGTCCCTTCTTTCTTATCTTCTCTACAGACACATTATTTCCTGATAAATTTGGAGCATTTGTGAGTTGCATATTCACATCTATTCAGTTACTCAGGATAGGAGCCTTCACTTCCTTAAGTGCTAAGTGTGTGTGTACCTGCCTTCAAGACACCTGTCAACGTATGGTGACCCCACAAATTTTGTTAGGTTTTCTTAGGCAAGGAACACCCAGAGGTTGTTTGCCACTGACTTCCTCTGAAATATTGTTGTTACTATGTGCCTTCATGTCATTCCTGACTTATGGCAAGCCTAAGGAGACCCTATAATGGAGGGGTTTTTTTTGGCAAGATTTATTTTCTTCTGAGGCTGAAAGATCATGCCCAGGGTCACTCAGTGGGTTTTCTATGGCTAAGCAGGGATTTGAACCCGGCTCTCCAGTTTCTGACTTATGGTGATATGAAAGTAAACCTGTCACAGGGTTGGCAAGATTTTTTCAGAAGGGGTTTTGCCTTTGCCTTCCTCCAAGGCTGAGAGAGTGTGTGTGACTTGCCCAAGGTCTCCCAGTGGGTTTCCATGGCTGAATGAGGATTTGAAACCCTGGTTTCCAAAGCTCAGGCAACCATAGCACACTGGCTCTTCCTCTGCGGTAAACACCATAGATTAGTCTGCAAGCCCACCTGCTTGGGAAGTATTTTAAAATCTAGGCAATATCGCCATCTGCTGCTGGCCTGCAGATTTAAAGTTTAAACTGCTTGTGTTATTTTTACTATTAAAATATTTTTATGCTGCCCTTTCTCATGGGACTTCAGGACAGTATACAGATAAAACAAGAAATAATTTAAAACAATTCCACATTCTGGTTTGTGATCTAAATTCAGTGTTCTTCCAGGTTTCTTGGAAGGCTTTAAAATAGTAGTTGTTATTTGCTGTCAAGATGATTTTGACTTATGGTGACCCTATGAACAGGAGACCCCCAAAAATCTCTAGTCATCCACTGCCCTGTTCAGGTCTTGCAGACACAGGGCTGTGTCTTCTTTGACTGAGACTATCGATCTATAATGCACTCTTCTTGTTTTCCTACTGCCTTAATCTCTACAAAGGATCATCTCATTATATATCCAAAGTATCAGTTTAGTCAGCTTTCCTTCTAGTGAGAGTTCAGGTGTGAATTGCTCTTGGACCCATTCATTTGTCTTTTTAGCTGTTCGTGGTATCCATAAAGCTCTTAGCTGATGCTCTTCCTGAGAGCTTTCATTGCTGTCCATCCTTCACAACTCTATATAGAGCCATTTCCGCACTAGAGTGTTATAGGGCTATGATTCCACTTTCAACATCCTATGGAACATCCTATGGAATCCTGGGATTTGCAGTGTCAGGAGGGGCCAGCCTCTTGTGCGGAAATGGCCAGAAACTGGAAATACTTTGGCGTTCTATCTGGTGTTTAGGTACAACAAGATCATACATGTGGATGTCTCAAGACACCATTCACGTAAATACTTGCTACATTTTAACCTTTTTTATGGACAGGAGAGCAGTTCACCAGCAGAGCTTATGCAGAAATCTCCAGGTGGAATCCTTGGCATTTCCAATAAAGAGCCAGCATGGTGTAGAGGTCTGAGCATTGGACTACGACCCTGGAAACAAGGGTTTGCTTCCCCACATGGCCATAGAAAGCCACTGAGTGACCTTGGGCACATCACACATCTTGGCCCAGAAACTCTATGATAGGTTTGCCTTAGGATAACTAAAGTCAGAAATGGATTGAAGGCACACAACAACAACAGCAGCAGCAACAGCAATGTGTGAAAAAAGACACCTCTTTGTCTGACCTGTTGTAAGCTAGCTTAAGTTCCTAGGGAGAGCTTGGAAAAATGACTTTTTGGCTATGCTGGTTGGAAGACTCTCAGAATTATAGTCAAAATATAACTTTTCCTAGCAAAATTCCAAATCCACAATCCTTACAGTGTTAGTTGCTCAAGGTTTTAGCTTTGCAGCAAATTGGAAATCTCCTCATGGCCTCTCATGTCGCATCTAGTTGTAGCCTAGTGGTACATACAACAAGTATACCTGTTTTTTTTTAATGAACATATTTTCTGAAAGTAAAATTAAATTTCTAGAAACTAATAAAAACTAGCAGAGCAGAAAATTGCCACAACAATACAATTGCACTGCTTGTCCCTGACTGTGAGAGATCTTTAGCTTATCTTTCTTTATTAAAGGTTGTGTTTTACTAAATTTTTGGTTTACATTTTACACACTCATTTTTTTACCAGCTAAATGCAGAATGCAGAATTCACTTATAGTGCAATAAAACCAAGATTATTCTAAATTTATTTTCTCTAGTTGATGGCTCAAACCCCAGAGCTGTAAGTGATGTGGATAAAATAATAAAGGAAACTGAGTCACAGTCAGTCCTTAGTCTTGAAATATTAAGTTACACTAGTCTAGATAGATAACAAATCCAATGAGGAAAGTTAAACTTGCATTTATATTAGAGTTCATAATTCTCACTGTTACCACGGCATCCTGGCCTGGTTTTTGGTGAACTAAGATATCATTTTGATATCATAATTTGGCCCTTCTCCCCCCACCAGCTAAGTGTTTGTAAGGCGCCGCCAGACAAGTGCGACGCTAGGCATGGGAGACTTGTCTTCTCATCAAAAGTACCAGATATAGCCAGTTCCACTTCAGGGGGTAGCTACCCGAAACAAACACCTTGATTGGTAAACAGAGGACTCTTTGCCTGTGAAAGCACCCTGGCAAGCCAGGCACTTAATGGCCGAGCTAGCCACATCTGCATACCAGCTATACCATTGTCAATTCGGTTCATAACTCAATCATGCAAATTCTGACCTTTCGGAGCCTTTGTCCTCAGACCAAAACTCATTGTTCTCTTGCAAAGACCAGACTAGCCTGCGGTCGTTCTGTCCCTATAAAAGTTGCCCCACTTTGAGAGCTCTTCGGAACTCTCGTCGGACCAAGGTGTGCTGAAATCACTAAACTGAAATCACTCGAAGCTCCTCTTGGATCTTCGCCCTTGCCTCGCTGCCGCTCAGCTCCACAGATTCCCCTCAGTCTCCACACCGGGTTTCCTCCCTTCCCTCCAATTGGTGTCTACAGGACTTTGGACAGGTGGCGTATTGCTTATTTCTCTAAAACTCTCTTTCTTTCCTCCTAGTTAGATGTGTTTGAGTTTTATTATTTTCTTTGCTTAATAAAAACTGGTAGTATTTTAAACTGCTTGACTCCTCACTGACCTGAACTGGTATACATAGGATAAAAGGTCTCGCTGCGTTACCCTGCCTCTCATTAGCCACGAGTGTGCTCAAGCTAATTTCTCCAACTTTTGCTTATTTGGTCTGGTATTTGAGTGTCCCTACTGGGACCCCCAGTTTACAGGGTAACATCACCAATAAAGTTAGTAGGCTCTCAGATACAAATTGCAAGTCTAGAGAGCATAGCTATATATTTTTTGTGTTCTATTATCAGGAGAAGACCATGAGCATTAGATTCCCCAGTCCCTGAGGAGAGAGCAGAAGGTGAGCTGTGTTTAGAAGTACATCCTTGACTGTGTTTTTAAAGGTTTGTGTGGGTGTGTTTGTTTCTGGCTATGTGCTCACCCTAAGCACATGGTCTAAGGGGGAGGCACTTCTGTGGATTCACTGACTTGCTTGGAGGTGGAGCTAGCAACTACTAGCTCTATATAACTGCTGCCAGCAGCATTCAAGTTCAGTACCTGAGGAGAGAGCAGAAGGTGAGCTGTGTCTGGAGCACATTTAAACATACGAAGGGATGTCATGTTGAAGATGGAGCAAATGTGTCTTCTGCTGCTCCAGAGACTAGGATGCAGAGCAATGGATTCAAACTACAAAAAAAGAAATTTCACCTATATATTAGGAAGAACTTCCTGACAGTAAGAGCAACAGCGGAATATACTGCTTCAAAGTGTGGTGGAGTCACCTTTGGAGGTTTTTAAATAGAGTTTGGATGGCCATTTATTGGTGGTGTTATATCCACAGCATTCCTTTCCTCTACAAACTACTCTATGAAAGAGAGAGAGAGAAAGATTAATCTGACATGACTTGTTTTTGAGAAACCCATGTTGACTTTTAGTGATCATAAAATTCCTTTCTTCGTTTTTCTTTATTATAAAATAGAACTTTACATGTAATATTCATATGACACTTAGAAAATTATCAGAAATAAGAAAACAGACAAAACCATTGACTAATACATAATATCTCTTCTAAAAAAAAAGACAATATCATCTTGAGTCTGTTAGATCTGAAGTTTGAATGCGTTTGTACTAATCTATCTCCACAAAGTTCCTTTCTAAGCGCTTAGAGATGGTTTATTTAATTATCTTTTCTAGAATCTTTCCTCGTATTGATGTCAGGCTGAGTGGGTAGTAATTGTTTGAGTCCTCTTTCTCCCCCTTTTTGAAGATGGGAACAGCATTTGCTTTCCTCCAATCTGCTGCGATTTCTATTCACCAAGGATTCTCAAAGATTATTGCTAGCGGTTCTGAGATTACTTCTGCTACATCTTCTAATACCCTTGGATGCAGTACATCTGGCCCTGGAGATTTGAATTCATTTAGAGTAGCCAGTTATTCCTGTATTATCTTGTATTCCTGTATAACCTAATCTGTGGTGCATTTTCCCTAATGCATCATCTGCTCCACTATCCCCAGGTTGAGCACTGTTTTCCTTTTGGGAGAAGACTGTGGCAAAGAAGGTATTCTGTAGTTCTGCCTTTTCTCTGTCCCTTGTTAGCATTTTGCCATCTTCCCCAGGTAGTGGCCCTACCATTCCCTTGTTCTTCCTTTTGCTACAACCAAAAAAGCCCTTTTTATTGTTTTTAACCTCTCTAGCAAACCTGAGTATATTCTGTGCTTTAGTTTTTCTGACTTTCTGCCTATATGTGGTACCTTTTCATTTCTCTTTGGTGATTTTCTCCCCTTTCCCATTTCTTGTACTTGTCCCTTTTCAATCTTAGCTCAGTGGAAAGTTCTTTAGACATCCATCCTGACTTTATATACCATCCATTTTTCCTCCTCATTGCGGCTGTTTGAAATTGTGCCTTCAGTAGCTCACTTCTAAGAAACTCTCATCCATCCTGAACTCCCTTCTCTTTTAGTATTCCTGACCATGGCATCACAGCCAGTATTTCCCTAAGTTTGCTAAAATCAGCTTTCTTAAAGTCTAGAATGTATGTTTGACTATACTTGGCTTCCCTTTCCCACTGTATAATGAACTCTAGATTCTTGCACCAATTGGTCTCTGCTGTCTTCCAGAGGGATTGGAAGGCAATTTTCCCAAAATCCATCTCCCCTAGGAAGTTTAAAGCTAGAAAAGACCTTTTCTTCAATAGAAGTGACTGGAAGATAGTTTTATGGGCCACTTCCTGTTGGATAAAAGTTCCTTCTTGGGCCTAAAATGACTTGGGTGGGATGGCAGAAATTGTCTTCTATATCTGTAACATGCTGATATGTTAAAATAACACATTAAATGGAAGAAGAAATCAGGGAAGAGAAATCAGCACTTTCCCACTGATTGGGATCATCAAGGGATGGAGGACAACAGACAGGGGAATCAGAGACTGTGCAGAGGCTAAAGTCCTCTCAGAGAAAAATGCTTTTATCTAAACATTCTTGCTGGTGAATATTTTAGAAAGATTTTGTCTATACTACACAGTGAAACTGGTATGGCTGGCCTCTCTCTCTTTGTAAAGAGATTGAAGGTTCTTTTCTTTCTGCTTGCCAATCTGTATCTAGCTAGAGTTCCTTATATTTTACTTTTTTGGTCACCTCAGCTCCCAAGGCTGTAAACAATGGTCTTGTCAAGCAAGCCAGATCAACATCAACATACTCTTAAGAATATTGAAAAGCTGGATTTTCAGGGAATTTATATAATAGGTAAATAAACAAATAACTCTATAGCCTTTCTTCTATTTATTAAGCACAACAATTAGCTTATCTAGTTACAGATGCCTTCTGGAGAATCATCATGTCACATAGCCATTTCCAGTCTAGACAGATTCTCTTATCATAGACATTACATAGACTAGGCATGTGGTAGACATATAGCCCATTTCCACACTACACTATTATAGTGCTTTTATTTGACTTTTAACATCCTGTGGAATTCTGGGGTTTGTAGTTTACTGAGGCCAAAGATACCAGTCCCTAAACTGCAAACCCCAGGATTCCATAGAATATTGAAAGTGGAATAGTAGCACTATAACAGTGTAGTGCAGAAATGGCCATAGACTAGGCATATCACTTATAAGAGGCATTTCTCATATGTATGCAAATAGTACTCATAGCATACTGCAGTGGTAAGATACATCAACTTACACAATATTTTCAATACATGAGCCCCATACATATCAAATTGCAAAATCTTGACAAAGTTTTTCTATCTCATACACAGCATTTCAATAATTTCAATATTTGGCAGCATTTCAGTATTTTTATTATATTGGATTAATTCAGCATAGCTATAATCATTGTAGTACAGAGTATTTGTTAATTCTACCTTTTAACAGGCATTTCAGTCAGAGTATTGTAAATTCAAAGTGTTCTCACCCATTCTAGGGACTGCAAACAGTTAGAAGACAGCTTTTAGAATGTAGGTTCACTATAAAACTTTGCCCCCTCCTAGTGAATTATGACAACTTTCATTTTTGTGACAGACACTTATTTATTTATTTATCAATCAATCAATCAATCAATCAGTCATGGGTCAGGATCACAGCTCCCTGAAACAGCTGAAAATAAGAGGTCTAACATGCCTGGCCTGGCTTCCAGTCCTGGCTTCCTGCTACCAATATAACGTACTTCCTTCCATCTCTCATCTTGGAACTTATACAGAGGATTCAATAATGAAATTGTTTACTTGCCTGACTGTATTGATCATATTCCTATACACACAAGAATGATTTTTTATGTTTCTTTAGGTAAAGAAGTCAGACTTTCTGCATTATATCACTGTTTCCCCCCATCAGTTTACAGTAAGGAAACCTGTCAGATCTGTTGTTGGCTAGTTTTGTTTTAGCTAGTTCTAACCTCTTGTTCAGCAAGTTTAATGGTACCTTTTTTTTCCTGGAGAATTCATAGCTATTGCAGCCTAAATAAATAAATAAATAATTTAAAAATCCCTTTTACTTGTGACATGCAGGAGACTCAAATCAACATTATTAATATTGGCAAATCATAATGGATTGCCCATTACAATAATTATAGCAGTTTGATACCACTTCCATTTCTCCATCAAAGTCCTACAGTTCTAAGCCTGTAGTTCAGGGGAATGCACTAGAAATCTCTTTGCTAGAGACTATAGACTCCAGAATTCTGTATGATGGTCATCTGGGGCAAGGTGGGATTGCTTTTAGACAAAGTTAGAAAACTTTTTTTTGTTGAGAGAAGGATGTTTTGGTTTTCATTTCAGGCTGTTGATATGTGTCTAAAAAGCTACCATGGGCATGTGTTGGAAAGTGAGCTAGTAAAATATCTGATGTGCACACAAGTTTTGTGGACTTATTTGAAAGGTGAACTAGCAATGTCTGAGGACTCATTAGCAAAGTAGGGCTACACAGGCTATTTTAATATGAATGTATATATGTATATGTATGTATATATATGTGCATATATATATATATATATATATATATATAGGAGTGAAGGGGGGGCATCCAGCATATTCAGTCTATAGAGACTCTGAGCAGCTTGCAACTCCAGATGGTTGTGAAGTTGAACAACAGTTAGTTTCACCCTGTAGTGCATCTTGCTGAGACCATCTCAGCCTAACAGCTGCACAGGAACACAGTGACAGAAGGGAATAGGCAACATATTTATAAACAAAAAGTAAATTATTTCCTACGCTCTGGGGCACAAAGAAGCATCCTTCCTACAAGTCAGGCAATGGTCTGAAACAGGGAAGCAGGGGGGAAAGGGCAAAAGAGATATTTTGGATAGTTTGAAATTTATGTACAGGATTGCTAAAACTTGTAAACTTGTTTTCATTTCAGATGACCACTACAAGGAAGCAGGTCTTTCTAATAATCTCATTCCTGTGTAACTTATCCCATTGTGTTTTATATACATGTAACTTGGTGTGGAAAACATGTGAGTGTGAAAGGCACCCAAGCCTCGCACTCAAGGCCTGCCCAGCCTGACACCTCTTTGTGAACAGCCAGGGAGATCTCTGAATCAAGCCACGGCCAGGACAAACGGGTCTGCCTCAGTTCTCTGTCTCTGAAAACGCAGTCCCTTCCTCATTCTTGTCCCCTTTGGCTTCTTCCTTTTGGGACTCTTCCCCCTTTACTGCCTTCTCTAAATCTGCCCTTCTTCCAGATGTAAGGATCAGCAGTGATTTATATTTTCCAAGACTGTGGTACTGTTGGCACTAAGGTCAAGATGATATTATTGGTAGCATGTATTTTCCAGGATTCAAAATAAGACTCTGTGACACTGTTTTAAGGAACGCAGAACTTCAAACATTTATTAACACTGTTGCTTTAAATGTGTTTTGTATCTAAATATTTATAAACAGCACACTATTCTTCTCTCTCTCTTTTTCAATTTATTCACTATCTCTTGTACACCCAATTCCTCAGTTCTCTCTCACACAGAGCTCTTCAAATCTCCAACCTCTCCCAAACACACCACAAATCACACTCCTATTCAAACACCCACCAGACAGTTAAAATCTGTTACTTTCCTCTTTCCACCAGCCCCTCCCTTGGGCTATCCAAGGTTCCATTTCACCAGCCAATCAGCTTAAACACTCTCAGTTGCCAAGGAGGCTCTCTTGTCAAGACCTCCTCCCATCAGGTTCATCACGCTTGGATTTCCTTAATGAATTCATAATACATGTGAATGTTCTTCTGCTTTACAGGGTGAGGAAACTTTGGCTCTCCAAATGTTTTGAAGTACAACTCTCATAACAATTGTCCATGCTGCTCAAGGCTGTTGAAGTTGTAAGCCAAAACCTCTGATAAGCTGATATCTAAATGACAAATAGCAACCAGTTTCGCAGAATGTTCTGTTAAAGGTGCATGCTGTACTTGTACTATTATTGTCATATTTTAAATGATCCCTGGTGGGGATCTATGTATGCTTAAACACCATAGTTCCCATGCTACATGATGAATCCTGTCCCAATCACTCCAAGCCCCACTTACTGGGAAGCAGTTGCTGTGATCAACAGGGATCAGTTTTCCTGTCGATTCGGAAGCAGCTGGCTAATGGTCTGGTTCAAAAGTCAGAAGCAGGGTTCCTGTTGCAATTCCGCCTCACACCAGAGATTGCTCATGTGAGGGGAGTGGGACCATCAGCCAGCTGTTTCCTAATTGACAAGGGAACAGATCCCCATTGATCAGAGTGGTGAATGGAGATTGAAGGACTTTCCTGGTCCCTCTATGGCCCTAAATTAGAAACTAGGGGCCATGTAGGGATTGTGAGTACAAAACAGTCATGAGTATGTAACTCTAAGTTATGCATTTGTAACTGCCCAACAGGATTCTGGGTGATGTTTTTATTTATTTATTTATAAACCATTTTTACTTTTTTTTAGGTGTACTTTGTTTTAATGTGTGTTCTGAGTCACCTTGGCTCTCATGTCTGAGTTAGGTGAGACACTGAATGACTGGATGAATGGACAAGAATTAGCTTAAGTGGTTCTGCAAATGAAAATGGCAGATGTTACCACCACCCATTTCTTCTCTTTATAAGGAAAGCAAGTGGCAAAAAAGGAAGGTAAATGGAGAAGTTGTAGTGCTTTTAAATGGATGGAAATAGTGGTAGGACAAAACTCATCTTCCATTTGAAAGATGCCTGCACACTTAGCAGGTACAGATACAATTGTATATGCATGATGGATTCTGGAAAACACTTCTGTCAAAGTAAACATGCTTGGCTATCCCTGGTAGAAAATCCACATTTGTGTGTACTAAGAACTCTTCAAAAAAAGGCAAAAAAGAAGATCCAGAAAACAATAGGCCAGTCAGCCTGACCTCAATACCAGAAAAAATAGTAGAACAGATTACACAGGAATCCATCTGCAAGTATCTTTATGACAATGCAGTGATTAATAAGAGCCAGCATGGGTTTGTCAAGAACAAATTATGCCAAACCCACCTTAGTTTTTGTTATAAGAACAAAAAATAATGACCACAAATGATTTACATAACTTTACAACAGACAGTGAAGGCATTGAGATAGTCAAAGATTTCCTATACCTTGGCTCAGTCATTAATCAGAGTGGAGACTGTGGTCAAGAAATTAGAAGATTAGGACTTGGAAAGGTAGCTATGAAGGAAGTAGCCAAAATCCACAAATGTAAAGATGTATCATTGAATACTAAAATCAGGATTGTCTCTGCTGTTTTATTTCCATTTTCCACGTAAGATTGTAAAAGTTGGACAGTGAAGAAGGCTGACAATAAGAGATTCAACTCATTTGAGGTGTGGTTCTGGATGAGAGTCCTGAAGATATCCTGGACTGCCAAAGGACAAATAAATGGCTCCTAGAGCAAATCTGAGCTCTCCTTGGAAGTCAATTGAAATTGTTGTACTTTGAACATATCATGAGAAGGCATGACCAGTTGATGACGAGGTGACTTGATGTGGCTCATTCATAAGGGCCATTTCCACACATTGACATTTTTCCACATTGTCGCGCTGCAATCCTGGGTCCAGAAGGGAGTGCATCAAGGATCTAGGAGTCTTCATAGACCACAAGCTGAACATGAGTCAGCAGTGTGATGCGGCAGCCAAGAAAGCCAATGCAATTCTCGGCTGCATCAATAGGAGTATGGTGTCTAGATTGAGGGAGGTACTGGTACCACTGTACTCTGCTTTGGTTAGACCTCATCTTGAATACTGTGTCCAGTTCTGAGCACCCCAATTCAAGAAGGACATGGTCAAGCTGGAGCAAGTCCAGAGGAGGGCGACCAAAATGGTGAGAGGCCTGGAAGCCATGCCCTATGAGGATAGACTTAGAGAGCTGGGTATGTTTAGTCTGCAGAAGAGAAGGTTAAGAGGGGACATGATAGCCATGTTTAAATATTTGAAGGGATGTCATGTAGAGGAAGGAGAGGGCTTGTTTTCTGCTGCTCCAGAGACCAGGACAAGGAGCAATGGATTCAAGCTGCAGGAAAGGAGATTCCACCTGAGCCTCAGGAAGAACTTCCTGACAGTCAGGGCTGTCCGGCAATGGAATATGCTGCCTCGGAGTGTAGTGGAGTCTCCTTCCATGGAGGTTTTCAAGCAGAGGCTGGATGGCCATCTGTCGGGAGTACTTTGAGGGTGTTCCTGCATGGCAGGGGGTTGGACTGGATGGTCCGTGTGGTCTCTTCCAACTCTACATTTCTATGATTCTAATGCTTCCCTCCGCACCTGCTTGCTCCATGTGAAAGGGAGCACAATAGTACCACCTCTTCCTTCTACAGTGCAACCAGGCATTTTCTATTGCTGTGCTATGGAAGGAAGTGTTGCCATTGCGCTTCCCCAACTTCCGCATGGCTGAGAGTGCTGCATGATTGCAGGCATAAAACAGATTTTTGCGTGAGTGTAACACTTGGGGATGGGATGGCAATGGGCTGATGACGATGTCATGTGGAAGCACAACTTGCTGACTACTACCATCCTGTCCCAGAAATGGTCAAGGTCTCCCTAAGTTGGAGTTGACTTGACAGCAGTTAACAACTGGAAATGTAACAACATACCAGAACACAATGATCCCAAATCTTCGGTGAAATTAAATCAAGATGCTAGCAGAACTAACTTCTAGGAATGTGGCCCAATTATAAACCTGATGAAGGAATCTGAATAGCAGCAAGAGAAAAGACTGTTCTCACTAGGCTGCTGTTCTTATATCACACAGGATATTTTTCTGCACCTCAAGAGTAAAATAATGCCCAAATGTGTTCAAGCCACATGACTAAATAAGGCAAAGCCTACAATTGGAGAGTATCACCTTTGCCAGGGCAGAGATAAAACAATGCCTGGGAACTCCTGCCTGTTGCACTGTCCCCCGCTCCTCCATGTATTCAGTGGTAGCTGTTGTCCACTGGGGCTTGTGAGAATGATGTTGAGATCACCACAAATAAACCCACAGAGGCACTGCAGATGGAGCCAAGGACAGGTAGTTTGCCTCCTCTCCTGCTAGATCTCAGTATACTTTGTGCCCCTCTCCTGGATCCCATTCATACTACACAAATAGAGTTGTGATTCCACTTTATTATTAACTGCGATGGCAACATCCTATGCAACCCTGGCATTTGCAATTTGGTGAGATATTCTATGGCTGACAATTTTAAATACCTATCCCCAAACTATAGATCCCAAGATTCAATAGGATAGAACCATGGTAGTTAAAGTGGAAGCATAGCACTATAATTGTGTAGTGTGGAAGGACACTTGGCTGGAAAGAGTGCTCTGGGTTAGGCTTGAGGTGTCTCATCTTCCCAAACAGTAGGGTCACTCCTGTTTCTACTGATTTGCACATAATTATAAATTAAAAGCTCATTGTGAATAAAGGGTGGAAAGTAGATCCAAGGAAAATAAACTAATTTAAAGAATGACATTTTTAGTTTAGTTTAGCACAGGAGGTGATGGTGACCTTGTAAAATGTGGTTCTATTTGTGCTCCAGTTCTTGTAGCAAAATGTTATGACAGATTTTTTTCAGGTATGACCATTTAATTGTGTGCCTACCTGTCTATCTGTGATAACGCTGCCTAATAAGAACACTTCCTCTTATTTTTAATGGGTTCTTGTTGATTTAATACAAGCAGTTGATTGTCATAATAAATGGGGAACAGAAAACAAGACACTGGCCTTTTCTGCCCTTTACTATTACAGTGCTATTATTGCACTTTCAACATCCTATGGAATTCTGGGGTTTGTAGTTTACTGAGGTCAAAGATCTCTCTGGCTGGGAATTCTAAAGTGGCCTCCTTAAACTAAAAACCCCAGGATTCCATAGGATGTGGAAAGGGGAATAACAACACTATAACAGTGTAGAGCAAAGATGGCCAAAGTTATCCCTGTAGCGGCCAAGCTGGGAAGTAGCTAGTTCCAGACAGTTGCTATTGTGATCATGGGATACTGGCAGCTGCAGCCCAAAAAGTAATGCTTCCAAGCTGTGAACTTTCCATGCAATCAATATTTGTATGATGTATGTGTCTGGAGCCATCTTATGTTGTGAGTGGAGAAGGAGCAGAAAGAAAAAGCACTCATCTAAAGCCATGCATTTCTGAGTTAACTTCTGCCCCTTTTATTTGCAGCCATAACTAAATAATTTTTAGTTGTTAACTCATTGTTGCCATTTTACTGTTTGCACTGATTTATTATTATGCATTTACCTGTAGCATTTCTACAACATCTTTCTACACAGTTTGATCTTCTGCGATCAGATACAATATCTTTCTACAGTTATCTATGAATTTTTCAATTTCTGTGGCATCTATGTATCTATATAAAAATTTAATAAGGCAGTTCAAAACAATAAAACAGCAATCAAATTATAACTATTTAAAACAATCTAGCCATGTCTGCAGACAGAGATGGCAGAAATTAATATTGAAATTGTTAATTAATACTTGATGGCTTTAGGGAGTTGTATACTCATTTCCAGCCAACCCCTACATAAAGATGGTACTGTGATCAAAACCTTAATCTGGCACACATTATGGAAATAAGAAGGGCATGAATGAAGTGTCCAGCTAGTCCCATCTTCATCACATTGGGTCTTGTTTCAACATCCCTGTATTGAGCTCAGGTGTGCTGTTGCTCCAGATTTTTGGGTGGGTAATCTCAGGCAAGGTGCCTTCAGTGTGAACTGTATTTTATGGCTATCTTCCTTCTCCTCAAGGCACTGCTGCCCACTCACTCTTGCACTCTGAGCCAAAATCCATGTAATTATCTGGACACAAGGGAAATAGGGAAAGCTTTCTCAGCTCCAGGCTTTCATTATTGCTTAACTAAAGGCCCTATCGCATTACCGTTACAGCAGTATTGTTCCACTTTAACTGTTGTGGCAACATTCTGTGGAATTCTAGGGTTTGTAGTTTAGTGACTCCCAAGAGCTCTCTGACTGAGAATTCTAAATGCTCCTCCTTAAACTGCAAATCCCAGGATTCCATAGGATGTTGTCGTAGCATGACAGGGCCTTAAGACTGTTTCTCACATTTAGAAGGCTGTGAAATATATTCAGAAGTCTGGGGGCTTCAAAGTCTTGGAAACTTGGAGAGTTTGGGAGGAGATGAAACACTCTGTCCCCCTTCCCTAGTTAATAAAGCCCTGATTGCTCATTTAATCCTATTTGTGCCTCCCCTGATTTCTTTTAGGCATGAGAAGCTCTCCCCCCTCAAATGAGATGTGATTACAATGGGGGAATTAATTGGCCCACAGGTTTCCTTTTTCCCACCCCTTCTTCAGAAGAATGTTTAGAGGCTAGGCTTGTGTTACTAAGGGAGGAATCCTATGGTCCAGGGGCCATTGGGTATAATGGAACTCCCTCTTCGTGGGAAGAGAAGATCTGTACCTAGAGGCCTCTCTACAGTAGCAATGTAAAGGTTTAAATAAACAGCTTAGCTATCAATGTTTCAACAGAGAAGAGGGCATTCCAGATGTAAAGCAAAAGTAGTACACCAGAAGTACACTCTGTAGCCAGTTGACATTCCTTCTGTTAGACTCCATGGAATGAAACTAAGGCCATTTCCACACGGGGCGAGGGAATTGCCCCGTGACACTACTCACCGGACATTTGGGCTCCCTGGTCCGGTCCACGTTTCTCCGGAGCAGTGCGTGGCTGCAGTGTGTGGCTGCCACTCTTGACCAACCACTGAAGCTCGCCAGCCTAAAGCCCGCCCCTGGCAGATCGCAGGCTCACACCAATGTGAGCCTGTGAATCTGCATAAGGGAGCAGGCTCGCAGTGGCGCGCTCCATGCTTTTGAAAGACCTGTTTTTAGTGGTCTTTCAAAAGCATGCTGGACGACCACTTGGGGTCATTCTGGAACAGGCTGGGGTGTGGATTTACGTTAAGTAGTCCAACCCAGTCCACTCCCAGGTGCAGATGTCCTCCCTGGAGGATGCTCTGCCCTGTGTTAAAAACCCCGTGTGGAAATGGTCTAAGTTACCACTTTCAAAGTGGCCAAAGAGGAATAACACTTCCTCCACCTTCTGTCTAGCTAACATCGCTCTGGATATGGCAGTGCAGCACCAGGGACTGCCAAGACAACAAATAAAGAGCAGGCTTTCAGGCCTGAACTCCCACTAGAAATCAGAATGACTAAATTGAGGCTGTCATACTTTGGGCACATCATGAGATGGCATGACTCATAAAAAAAGATGATAATACTCAGCAAAGTGGAAGACAATAGGAAAAGAAGACCACATTATAGACACATTGATGAAGGAAGCTGTGGCCCTGGGTTTGCAAGACAAGAGCAGGGCTGTTAGTGATTAGGGCTCTTCCAGGTCCCTTGTTCATAGGATCAAAGCCAACTTGACAACAAACAACAACAAAAAGCAGTTTCATCCTCCCTCCCCAGCCGTATAATGTAAATTAGCCTGGCACTTGTTCTGTTGTAATGATGAATTTAGCCAGCAGATGGAGGACTTTATTCACTAAATGTGACATGAGAACCTGCCAAATGCTACTTTGCTAGTTAGTGAACAATACTACTCAGTGACACCTTATGTTATAACAGAAGCACACTCTTTCCTCTGCCTGTACTGACAAACTGCAGGAAGGGGAGGGGATGCCTTGTCCCAGTCAATTTGAATTAATGTTCACTTAACATATAATCATGAATGCAAAAATTGAAGGAATTTCAAAAGGCCTTTTCTGCTTAGAAACAGAGGCCCTTACTTCATGAAGCTGTCATACTGCCAGAGCAAAGTGTTGCTCCCAGTCCAAGATCCATGCTATTAGTTGTCTGTCTGTCACATCTTTACTGTATGAAGCATTTTTTAATCAGAGTGTTAATGCAGCTCTCTTGAGTATGAATAACTGTATGAGTTTTCATCTAGAATGTATTACATTTTTACTGCTAAGATCTTACCCCTTGAAAATGTCCACCCGTGCCAGCTTCTTTGGTATTGATGTCTAGTTCCTGGGCTTTTCAGCTGACTGCTGGGGAGTACAGAATAACAGACTAGATAGGTCTTTGGTCTCATCCAGCATCACTTTTCTTGTGTTCTTAAAATTAAGGAATAAAACGAGGTGGCTGAAAATTCAAGTAGTAATGAAAACCATACAGATTTGAATGGTTCATTCTTCGGCAATAGTACATTTTTACAATGAAGAAAGATTCTAGCTCTCCTTGCTTTCAGAACAGATGTTAAGAAACTTCTTTTTAACCTGACTTTTAATATTATTTTAGTTAGTTGTAGTGTTGTTTTCAGTAGTTTTTACTGTCTTTAATGTTTGTTCATTTTTAGATTGGTTATACCCCACCCTGGTAGGTCTGGTCGATGGAATGCATTAAAAAAATTGCAAATAAATAAATTGAAGCAAGGAACACATTTGTGACTACTTCAAATGCTAGTTACATGGTCCTAGCAAAGCGAGCTATTAAAAGAAATCAAGATTTCTACATATTATTTATCACTGGCCTGAATCCTGTTGTTAATCCCGAGCAAAGCAGAACAATTGAATCGATGAGATTTATCTATGTGTGATTCAGCATTTTACAATGGAGTCAACGGGTTTACTTTTGCTGGGACTAACTGTTAGGATTTAAGCCTTTATGCACAGAGGTATGGTTGTATGTCTTTTGTGTATGGTTTTCCTTTTTTACCTGTAAACTATCCAGAGAACATTTGTTATTGTGTGATATATAAATACTATTAGTTAAATAAATAAAGAATTCATATTTATACATTGTTCAGTATGAAGTTATCATGTCACCAGTTCAGGACAGAACTAGCTCGATAACAGAGGATAATATTTGTAATTTAGATTTATTGCAGCCTATCTAGACTTTACCTTGTTTGTTGCTGCTGCTACTGTTGGGCACCTTCAAGTCATTTCTGACTTATGGTGACCCTAAGGTGAACCAGTAATGGAGTTTTCTTGGCGAGATTTGTTCAAAGCAGATTTGCCATTGTTCTCCTCAGAGTCTGAGAGAGTGTGACTTGCCCAAGGTCACCCAGTAGGTCTCCATGGCTGAGCAAGGATTAGAATCTTGGCCTTGTAGAGTCCTTGTCCAACACTCAGACCACTATATCATGTTGTCTCTTATAATATTTTGTTATTCCTAAAGCATTTCTTTAGTTATGGACCCAGCCTTTCAGGTTTCCTAAAAATTCTTGGTTGATGGCATTGGTGTATATAGTACCTTTCTCAGAACAAAATGGAAATTGTTAAAATACAGGAGCTGGTATGGGAAATATTATGAATGTCATAATATTGAGGAATCTCTGTGGCCTTGCAAAGATAAGCCCATGGCTACAGGAAAAGAGACCACAAAGTTCCAGTAACAATGAATACATTTCATAGCATCCCACGGGAATGGGAAGAAATGGAGGTGTGATTAAGCATAAAAATCAACCCTCTATTTTTTGCTTCTTCAAGCAGATTAAGCTTGTTGCTCAATAAATGTCCTCATGTATCAACTGAAAAAGAATGGTAATTAAAAAGTGTGACAGATGGGAAACCTCATTAGGGACCTCTTAGTCCTAATTGGGAGAGGTTTGTGTAAATTGCATATTCAGTCCTGTCACACTGTATCTTAACAATCTTAACACTAGCATGATTCTCCAGATCAAAATGAAATTCCAGAAAAGGAAAGAAAAATATCTCCTCTTGTGCATTCCGAAATATATGTTTTTTAGTTCTGCTGGCAAATAAATGAGCAGGTCAAGTTTGTTTAGGAAAATAAGTACAGGAATGAGGACCAACTCGTCCAAATTTCCAAACAGCTAGGGGGAGAGGAGCATCCTAACTTCTTAAAAATAGTAGTCTTTGAAAGGTCCTTTTCCGCTATCAACCAGTATTTTATATCAGATACTTCATTAAGTATCCTTAATTAACCTGATTTAACTATGCTCTGATCTGAACAAAACGGATCTCTTTCTCCCCATGCAGCTGATGTCCAGTAAAGTAGGTGGTGGGAGGAGAGTTACAGTCATGGCAATTGTGTACAGTTGTGACTAAGTGTAAGTAGTTATCATGAGTATGGGACAGTTGTCTACATCCATTAATTAAGTGGCTGACAGGGAATACTGACCATCAGCTTTTATGAGCTGTTACTTGTGTTTGGCTGAGTTTTCCATTACTTGCATTCTAGTCATCTGCCCCAATGCTTTCCTTGCTTGAAACACCTAGTAACCAGGAACCTAAACAAGCTCTGTCCAGTAGAATGGATGCTTAGGTGTGATGATGTCAACTGCCTGAGAGTCAAACTAGGTGTTAAGGTTGAACACTTTTTTAAAAAGGGCTTCCTAAGTCACAAAATACATCTGTTTGCCACAGTACTTCATATTTGTTACCTATGCATTTTAGCATTTAATATACTTTGATCTGTGACAGGTTTTTGGAAGGTAAGCACAGGATGAATTTGTAAGTTTGTTTGCAGAAGTCTAGGGCCAGGAATAACGTGGGGACATACATATTCATACCTGGACTTAAACCTGAGGGAAATAGAATCAAGCAGTTTTACAATCTCCATATTTAACCAGGGGCTACTACTACGTTACTATGTAAGGGAGCCAGCAAAGTGTCCATTGTGCATTAGGACTGATGTACAATAAGACCAATGCACATTGGGACAAGTGCAGAGTAGAACTGAGGCACAATGGGACCCAATGCACAACAGGGTCAATGTACAACCTGACCTGATGCATAATAGGGCTGATGCACACACAAGAAGATTGATGCACAACAAGAACAATGTGCATAGGGAGTGCCAATGTGCATTGGATAGAGCCCAATGTTTATTAAGACACTTCTGATGGTGTCCCAATAGGCATCTTTGCAATTCACTAATAGGGTTCTTTAGTGCCTTTGCTACACAGCTAAGTATGCATAAATTTATGTGACATAGACTATGGCCTTTTCCACACGGGCTTAAAGAAACAGTGCAGAGCGTCCTCCAGAGAGGATGTCTACATCTGGGAGCAGACTGGGTTGGATCTACTTTGTGTAGTTCAGCAACTCAGCCCACTCCTGAATGACCCGAAGTGGTCATTCAGCGTGCTTTTGAAAGACCACTTAAAACAGGTCTTTCAAAAGCACGGAGCACGCCACTCTGTGGTCGCGCTCCGGTGCAGATTTGCAGGCTCGCACCAGTGCGAGTCTGCAGATCTGCCAGGGGTGGGCTTTAGGCTGCCGAGCTTCACCGGTTGGTGGAGAACCTCCACCAACTGGAAGCCGCCATTTTTGTCCCCAGAGCAGTGCAGAGTACGGCCGCTCACTGGTCTGGACCAGCCTGGACCCACAGGTGGAGCACAAAGGTCCAGTGATACCAGCATGGGGTGATTCCCTCGCCCCATGCGGAAAAGGCCTATGATAGACAGTTCTGTCCAATATTTATTACAAATTCCTATTGTGGGACTTAAAACAGGATGAAAACAGGGAATAAGCATTCCCTTTAATAATGAGTTTGATTCTGAGATTAATTAGGTGGAATAACACAGGACATTTATTAGGTGACAAGCTAAAAAAGCAGTGTTACTGCAGTTTCTAGCTAGACTTGGGGGGGCACCAGATATCATTTTAATATCAATAATTTGGCCTTCCTCACCTATTCCATCCCACATGCTTGCGAGGCCTCTGGACAAGCACGCAAACAGGCTTGGTCGCTAATCGCTGGAATATTCAACAACAATGCAGGCTGGCCAGAAATAGCCAAACTGCTGCTTCAGGAGACCTCTCGGCAAGTACCCTCACTATGTTTGCACGCTACTTACAAAGAACTCCCTGCCCCGAGCAGGCAGCTTGATGAACCGAATACTCAACTGTCAAGCACTCTGCTTTTGCATACTGGTTAATCTATTGACAATTCGGACCTAACTCAATCATGCTAAATTATGACCTTTCGGAGGCTTTGTCTCCAGCCCAAAACTCATTGTTTTCTCCAAGAACGGACTAGCCTGTGGCTGCAATTTCCCCTATAAGAACCCCTGACTTGGAGCACTTCTTTGAATTGGTTGAATTGCTGGAATCGCTCCCGACTTCCATACTGCCTTGCTGCCGCTTTGCTTGGCGAGCTGTCCCCTCGGTCCAATGTACTGAGAACCTCCATATCCACAAACTCTATCTTCAGACTACCTGGGCTTCAGGACAGGTGCAGTTTCCCATACCAAACCTCCTCTTAAAATCCCTCTATCCCACTCCAATCTTTACTTCTATAGTTATCTGTGTAATTGTGTTGCATACACGTGTTTGACTGTATTTTAATAAAACACCAATTATTATTTCACTTCTTGACTCGGTCTGACCCCGTAGACGTTGGGTAAAAGATCTCGTTCCGTTGCCCTGCCTCTCGTATTGCTAGCTTGTGCTCTTTGGCTAATTTCTCCAACTTGTATAATTTGGAGAGCATTTAAGTGTCCCTCACGGGACCCCCAGAAATCAGGGTAACAGCAGTTCCAAAGTTTTGGAGATGCTCCAGTCTAAACTTAAAAGACAGACCTGTCACTTATTCAACCCTTTTCCTCCCACTCCTGTTCCTGATGGTCAGGAATTTTACAAAAAGATGCTGGTTCTGGAGACTGCCTTTGTGAATCATGTCTTGAGGGCTCCAGTTGTTAGATCTTACTGCTTCCAAGGGACTAAATCTCACAACTGGTTTGAGGTGTCTGAACTTGACTGGATTTCATCCTTTGGTTCAATGCAGTGCAAAGCTACTGATAGTCTTATCCTCTATGAATTTGTGTAATCCACAAAGGCAAGAGCCGTTTGAGGTAGCCTCAATTTACAAGTCTGTGCATTATGGAGGCAACGGCTAGGATCCTATTCATGTCATGTGCTTGCATAACCTGGGCTCTTATGTCATCTTAAGTTAGTTGTACAAGGAGGTTTTCTGCACTCCTTACACAATACCTCTCCCACCACACAAGACAACTTTGCATTGCTATTGTATCCCTTCCACAACAATTTGGCAGGAAAAAGTCAGGGCCTGCCTGGCTACAGTTTTGCAGCTGAGAGAAAAGAGCAACCATTGTCTTTCTAGATCTCAAGTGTACTCACTAGATTTTTTTTCCAAGGGGGGAATGTCTGCTCTTTCTCCTGGCTGTACAACTGCAGCCAGATGCTGTTAGGTACTCCCATCCCTTCCTGACCACCAAAAAGGATGTGAGCCATGTAGAGGTGCTCCTATTCTTGGAGAGAAAGATGGGACATAAATGAACAAGTAAGGCCCTTTCCGCATGTGGGAAAGGAACAGCGCAAAAACGGGACTCACCGGACTTCTTCAGCATCTGGGCGAGTCTGTCAGGACGAGGAGCAGTGCAAGCTTGTCGCTCCGCACTGCTCCAGCATCCAAAATGGTGGCTTTCAGTTGGTGGAGGCTCTCCACCAACGGGAGAAGCTCGCCAGCCTAAAGCCCGCCCCGGCAGATCTGCAGGCATCCACTAGTGCTCGCCTGCAAATCTGCACCGGAGCGTGGCAACGGAGCAACACGGAGTCGAGTGCTCTGTGCTTTTTAAAAAAGTCTAAAAAGAGTTTTTTAAAAAACATGCACACAACCAGTTCCAGTCGTTCCGGAGCGGACTGAGGTGCGGAACTGCAAAAAGTAGTCCACCCCAGTCCATTCTACGGTGCAGAACACCTCCATCAGAGGTCGCTCTGTACCGTTTTAATAGCCCGGTGTGGAAAGGGCCTAAAAATAAGAAGGTGCCTTGCATGTTGGAGATGGAAGAGAAGCCCTATATTAAAATATATTCCATGAGTATCCTATTGGATCATGGTCAAAGTTTTCTTGTCTCTGGACCTCCTGAAAAGCCTGACACTAGGTTGGCACATAGACACAGACTTTCTGAAACACTGAAGATTGCCAATATACACATGCATGAAAGATGGGCAAGTGTGTGCTGTCTCACTCCCCATTTCCTTTCTACAACATTTTGCCGTATGATGTTACCTCAAATAATGTAGTTTCTATAATAGTAAGTTTGCTTTTGAGACTATAACCTTTATTACCTTCTGTGAAGTGCTGAGCACGCTTTTGGAGTCTATTATGTAGACAGTTTGTGAATGAGTTGATAATGGCACATGTGGAGTACAGGCAAGTGAGCTTTTCTTGGTATTACTCATCCTCTTTTGTGGGGATTCACTTTGCTACGCTTCCAGAAAACCCAGATAAAAGTGGCAAGAAAGGAATGCCTTCTATGAAGTTCTGAGCTTTTATAGTGCTGTATAAAAAGCTACATAAAGTGTTCTTTTCTTGTTAATGAAATAGCAGATGTTTGAGATAGTAAGGAATGGATCCTTTCGATATTTGTTGGATCATTTACTATTGATGTTTTATCATTTTCATGGGTAAGTTTTGATGTGGGTTATCTCTTTAGTGTTCTGCATATTAAGAACTGCTGTTTTCTTTGGAACCTATTTTGGCAATCAGCAGACAGTGTAGCTCAATAAGAAAAGAATTAAAATATTTTTCAACTCATCAGTTATAGATTACTGTTATTGTGTGCCTTCAAGTCATTTCTGACTTATGGCAATTAGTAAGGCAAATCTGTCATAGGATTTTCTTCATAAAATTTGGGCTTTGCCTTTGCTTTCATTTGAGGCTGAGAGAGTGTGATTTCTCCAAGGTCACCTAGTGGGTTTCCTTGGCCAAGCAGGGACTGAACCCTGGTCTCCAGAGACATAATCCAATGCTCAAATCCCAACACCATGGTGGCTCTTTACTGATACCTTAATTACATGTTAGTGATAATATTTTGTATATTTTTATCTGATTTGTATCTTGTTTAATTTGTAAGCAGCGTTGAGTCCTGATCCTGTGGGGAAAAGGTCTGCTTTTGCTGTTATGTGCCCTCAGGTCAATTCCATCTTATGGTGACTGTTTCATAGGATTTTCTTGGTAAGGGTTATTCCAAAGAGATTTGCCATTGTCTTCCTCTGAGGCTGAGAATGTGTGACCTATCCAAGTTTACCTAGTAGATTTCCATGGTTGTGGGAAATCTTAGTGTAATACTTCCAAAGTCCCAGTCCAATACTCAGACCACTACACAGCACTGGCTCTTTGGGGGAAAGGTAGGATATGCATAAGGATAATGGGAATGATATTAATCTATTTTGAAACAGTTGCTGCCACTTTTAGCTAAATTGACTAGGAATTACATTTTTCCTTTTTTTTTTACATGTATCTAAATCTCATTTTTCTACCAGGAACACTATCCAAAAAATATGGGAAATAAAATCTTGACTGGCTATAAACAGAATGAATCCATTAGCTAGAAAATTCAGACATATGGGAATTTCATTGTGAGAAACTGAGTTATTCATGATCTCTGGATTTCTTTTTTTCCTGTTCATGTTACCAGTGGTACTCAGAAACAATCTGGGTTTGATTTTTCATAAGTGCTCTCAGTTTATTCCTTTCTCTTTTCTTTCTTTGTTAAGTTGAAAATAAAATGGCCAGTATCCTAATGTGCTTATAAAAATCTATATGGTGTGGTCATAGTTGGAATACTGCGTACAGTTCTGTTTTCCTTGCATTCAAAAACATGAGATAGAGAGAGAGGGAAAAAAAGATGCATTTGAGCCTGTGAAGAAAGGTGTAAGGCAACCAAAGTTGTCCTGGGTTGGAGAGCCTTCCTGTGAGGGTTCTGAAACATCTGGATTTTTTTCAGTTTAGGAAAGAAAAATCTCTAATGCTGATAAGTCAGGGATCACTTCTTTTCTATACGCCTCCTTTTTGGTCTTTCACTGCTCCAAAGGGAAAACTTTGTCCTCTTCCTCGTCTAGCTTGGCTTAGCCTAGCACCTATAGAGGGTTCTCCTATTTCTAATGGAATTTCTATAGCCTTAGTGTCAATGCTTCTTAGTCACAGTAACTAGCTGTTACATCCCTGCACTCTCTACCAAAGGCAATCAGAGAGAAAATATGTTAAATTTTTACTGCATCCAGAAATAAAGAAGGAGCCATGAAAATATCTGATATCTGAGGTGTAATGCAGCCTGAATTTTATTACATCCTGGTGGAAAAGACCTAATCCATTTTAGTTCTCAGTGTGGATTAATTATGTTCTGAATCGTGAAGACTTAATTTCTTACTTTCCCCAGGATAGATTTAAAACATTATAGAAAAAGGTCAAATGTTTACAGAACTTGAATGAAAAAAAGAAAGGGAAAGGAAGGAAGGAAGGAAGGAAGGAAGGAAGGAAGGAAGGAAGGAAGGAAGGAAGAAAGAGAAGAAAGAAAGAAAGAAAGAAAGAAAGAAAGAAAGAAAGAAAGAAAGAAAGAAAGAAAGAGCACATTTGTGAGATAAGTCTTATAACATTCTTATGTGGGTGTGTAATAATGTTTTAAAGGAACATGTCAATAGAAGAGGCATCAAACCAGAAAAGAACTGACAGTATTATCTGTACATCAAACACAATATTAATATCTCATGATTTAGCTACCAATGTCTAAGGCCCTTTCCGCACGAGGTGAGGGAATCGCTCCGTGCTGTTACCTATCCCTTCTTCTGGGGTCCAAAGCAACGCGGACTGTCCCTGAAGCCCTTCCGCAGGGTCCCTCCTTGGTCCAGGGCGAATCGGAGCAGTGCGAGGTCTGTAGATCCGCACTGCTCCGGGTTCCAAAATGGTGGCTTCCATCTTCCAAAACGGCGGCTTCCGGCTTCCAAAATGGTGGCTTCTGGTTGGTCGTGGGTCCCGACCAACTGCTGAAGCTTGTCACGCCTAAAACCTGCCCTCCACAGATCACAGGCTCGCATTGGTGCGAGCCTGTGAATCTGCACAAGGGAGCAGGAATGCAATGGTGCGTTCCAGGAAAATAAAGACCCATTTTTTGCGGTCTTTAGAAAACACGCTGGAGGACCACTTGGGGTCGTTTTGGAGCGGACTGAGGTGCGGATCTCTGGTAGGTGCAGACAACCTCTGTGGGAGAACGCACTGCCCCGTTCTCATTGCCTGGTGTGGAAAGGGCCTAAATTGAAATGAACCCTGATATATAAAGAGAAAAAGAGAAAATGTTGCTATAGAGAAAGAAGACCCTCTCTTGTACCTTTCATAGACAATTCAGCTTGACTTATCAGCATGATTCAATTTATGTAAAAATGGGTTTGACAAGTAGACTTAAGGCAGAGGTGGATACCTCTAGAGGCAGGGGGGCATTTTTTGCCTCCAAACCACCTCTAGGTGCTTTTCAACAATGTCCAATTCTATCACATCCCTCTTGGTTTTATTTTCAGTCAATTTTTAGTCAATTTGTTCATTCTTAAAAAATTGTAAATCTACTTTTTGGGGTCTCTTTTAATATTATTTGATTATAAAAGGAAAAATAAAGAACAAAAGAAGAAAAACATAACATGAGAAACATAAAAGTGAAAAAAGAGAATTTGTAACAGAAAAATGCTTACATTGTTTTTTTTCTCATAATCTATTAACATGACATACTTATTCCACATATTATAAATCATACTGCTTGTGTGTGTGTATGTGTGTGTGTGTGTGTGTATAACATGTATCTAAATCTCATTCATATTATACCCATTATTATTATTTATTATCATAATTAATGTTTAGGAAAATATACTATTAATAATTTCATTCTTATTTCTATCGTTTTCAACTAAGTTTAATTTCTTACTATTACTAAATATATTCTTATTACTAAACATATCATTGCTAACCCTACAAGTGAACCTATCCCCAGAACCGACTATATTTCAGATTACTCCACCTTCCAAAATTGTAGTTCTTCCTGTGGAGGTATGACACATTCCTCTTTTATTAAAACCTTTTCGACAAATATCTTCCATATTACTTGGTGGGTCTTAAGAGGGGCACAAAACTGTTTTGTGAGAGTTCTGAGCAGGGCAAAATTGTAAAATTTCTTTTACAATTTGTTTCTGAGGGCTTGAGGGGGCTTCTGGGGCTTTCTACATTTGTTTGGTATGATATTTTATTCAAGAGTTTTTAAAAACTTCTGCTATTATCACAGGATCCCAGATATAACCTGTAATTTTTTTGAGAAAAGAAGAAAAACCCTTCCAGATGACTCCAATGTTCTCTCTCCGAAAGGGCCCACAAGTATGTATGGGAGTTCCATGAACAGGTCACGAATGCAATAGTCCCATTGTTCATATTCCCAGGAAATTATTATGACAAGCATACACACTCTGGTACTGGAAATAATATATGTCCATCATGATTAGTAGCTGTTGATAATGTTGTCCTCCATATCTTTGTAGATTTGTGGGGAACATCTACTTCATGTTTTAGTGCTGGGACTAAACCTAGTTCAGCTTACATTGGAAAGCATTCATTGACTATTGAATAATGGAGAAATAGGAATTCTTACCAATTAAGAGGGGAAAGTTACTTTGTTTAATTATTTGGGTACATGACTTTCCAAACTTCCAGCCTCTAACTACTTGGTTCCCCACAAGGACTATTGTATTTGGTTCCTCCAAAGGACTATTGTACTTTTGGTTTTTAAAAAATGATTAAAACAACAGCAACAAAAGCCAGGAATTTAGATTACAATGAGGTTATGTGAATGCTTGGAATTAACATGCTAATCAGTGCATTATTATGCTAAACCCCATCTAGCAACTCGCTTAACTCACTAAATTCTTCTGCCACATTCAGTAAATTAGGAAGGTCTAGTGCCTCAAAAACTACTGGAATTAGAGGGAATGCATCACATGATACAGACTAATCTGTGTGATTTCTTTGAAAAGATCCCAGGTCAGAGTAGGAGAGTTGGGTTTATGGAGCAGAAGAAGAGCTCAGTGTTGGAAATAAGAAACAAGAAAACAAAATGACTGGAAGATAAGAAAGAAGTCTTGTAATGGAACGGGGATGAGGTGATGTGCTTGGTTTGTTTGGCAGGAGACCAAGGCCTTAAAGCAGACAGACCCCTTTCAGAATGTCAAGGCTTTTAGACCTGAAAGGCAGGTGCCTCCATTGGCCTGTAAGTCCACTTGACTCCCAATTTTGGGAAAAAGGCAAAATTTAAATAAAGGAGGAGGTAAGGAGGAGGAAGAGGAGGAGGAGGAGGGCTCATTTCTCCTGTATGTATACAAGAGAAGTCTTGAGTGAGTGCGTGAGTGAGTGTGTTGATGCGTGATATTCCCTTCAATAAAATCATTTATTTGGCATCTTTGTCTGGTTTTTGGTTTGGGCGTAACCCCGTAAAAACTGGGTAAAAATCCCCCACTAGATTACCCTGCCTCTCACATTGCTACTGCTTGTGGTCTGTTGAGTTCCCATTCCCTATCACGTGGAGCACATTAAGGCATCCCCTAAGGGACCTCAGAAATCAGGGTAACAAAATCATCTCTCATTTCTTGGCTTCTCTCCTCTCTTCACCATCTCCTTATTCTACTTTTTACCTATCTCATCATCTTCTTCTTCTTTTAGCCCACCCTGTTTTTACTTATACAGTTATAGAAAGATGGGTCCAATGAAAAGAGGCTTGTTAGACACTTGATCATTAAAAATGCAGATGCCACAGATTATATTTGGAATCCCTGACTTTTTTCTGTACACAAAACCTGTGTCCACCAGTGATCTTCACAGACCATTGTTACCCTGTCTACTGGGGGTCCCGGGAGGGACACCAAAATGTGCTTAACTATAGGTGGGGTAAATTAGCTCAGAGCACTGCTTTAGTGTTATGAGAGGCAGGGTAACTTAGCAGGATCTTGTAACCCAATGTTTACAGGGTCAGGCCAAGCCAAGGAGCACACCAAGTTTAAGAAAAATTGAGATTTTATTAAGTACAGACAAACAGTGTATGCAACACACTCACACAAGTAGCTAAGGAAAATAAAGATTGGAGTGGTATAGAGGGATTTTGAGAGAGCTTGTTGAATTGGGTGATACAACACCTGTCCTGAAGCTTGAGTTCATTGGTCTGGAGTCTCAGTATGTGGGACTGAGGGGACAGCTTGCTGAACAGCATGGCAGCAAGGCTGGATGGAAGTCCGGAGCAATCCGAGGAAGGTCTCAGAATCAGGGGTTTTTATAGGGAGAAGTGTGACTGCAGGCTATGCCTTACTTGGGGACAACAATGAGTTTTGGGTGTGAGACAATGTCTCCGAAAGGTCACAATTTAGCATGATTAAGTTCGAATTGACAAAGAGGTAGAATGTATGCAAGTGCTCAGTGCTTGGCCTTTAAGCTTCTAGCTTGCCAAGTTACCTGCTCGGGGCAGGGAGTCCTTTGTAAACAGTGTGCATACATAATGAGGGTGTTTGCAGAGAGGTCTCTTAAAGCGGTGATCTGGCTATTTCTGGCCTGCCTGTATTGTCTTGGGATATTGCAGCAATTGATGGCCGAGCCTAGTTCTGTGCTTGTCCGGGGGCCTCACAAACACATGGAGAGGGGTGGTATGGTAAGGCCGAATTATGATATCAAAGTGATATCTAGTGCTATCGCCAGGTAGGTCTAAACTGCAGTAACACCATGCTTCTTGATCGGAATCAGAGAGACAGAAATGATGCAGTAATCTGCATATGCTCAGAAACTCTCAAAAAATCAGATGAAGAATTCTCCATCGTTGATGCACTGGCTGATATTTGTAGCTGCTCCGTTTCTGTACTTGTGGTGGATAAGTGCCCTACAACTGGAATAAATCTGTCCTTACTAACCTTTAACAAATAAAGCATTTGAAGAGTGAAGACAAGTGTACATGTTGGAGGAGGAAGAAAGAACAGAGAGATGCAGAAGAGTGACCAACAGAACTGAATAAATTGTAAGATGAGATCCTATGCTTTGGAACAGCCTTATCCAACAACTCTCAAATGTGTTGGATTGTTCCAAGGTACCAATCATATTATGGGCTTTGAAATCCATGTGAGGAAGAACTCTAGGATGACGGAAGACAATTGTAAAAGGACAAGAAGAGGCCTTCTGAAGGAGCTATAACAAATATATTTCCCTAATGTCAACAGTGACAACTTCCATGCCTTTCTCTGTAAATCCCATTGCCTTGCTCAGCGCTAGTGTTTTCAACAATGAGTTAACTGATGGTAAGTTAAGATAAATTGGTATCCACTATCAATGCTTATGGTACTGAAATGACTTTCCAATTTCTTATATTTAACAGTATCAAATTAATTTTCAAGTCAGATATTCCAAGCATTCATGAATCTTCTATCTCTAATTACACCAGTCATATTTATTTAACCAAGAAAGTAGAGCTAGTGTTTCAAATATACAAAGTTCATATGCCTGCCATCAAAAACATGAAAAAGAAAAAAGAAGTTGGCTCTTAATGTTTAACAATGGTCCTAGGTAATGTAGGCAGTCATTTATGGTTTACAGATTTTTTTGAGATTCAAAGCAACAATCAGATACTCCTGCGGTTAGAAATCAAAGCTACCATCAGCCTTGGTGACATAAGGTATTGTGTGGAATTCAATAAGGCAAGTTTTGCTAACTACAGATTGAAGGCATTTTGCAGTTTCAGGACTGGGGTAATCAACCAGATGCCCTCCAGATGTTTCAGGCTTCCATAAACTTAAGTTAGCATGACTAATGGTGTGAGATTATGGCGGTTGTAGCCAAAAATGTCTAGAGGACATTTTGCTGGCAGCTTCTTTCTTAGATTATATTCTTATATTCCATCTAGCTCAAGGCTGCAATGTGATCCAGGAATATTTCCAGAAAGACGGAAATGGTATTTTCATGGATGGCGTTTTACATCCATGTAAAACACAGGGTATCTGAAGCTGAGCAGTTGACTAAAATCTTTGTCCATGCAATGTAGAAAACAGGAGCTTGTGTTTTCCTTAGAATAAAGATGCATATATAGGAGATGATTTGCCAGTGTTTGGGATTATCAGGAGCTGTCAGTTAGGAGCAGATAGTAACTTCATGTTACCTGAGCACATAGAAATGGAGGCACTTTGGCCTACAGAAACACAAGCTGAACAGAAGCTTCTATTTAATTCAATTTAATGTAGTATATTTTTAACTCCCTAAGGCATTTGGGCTACACTGCTTCTCAGTAGAAAAAAAAATGTTTTCAGTCCGAGCAGAGGCTCAATGTGAATGGCTTATGGAGACTCAACATGAATGAACATAACCACTTCATATGAAGATTAAAAGGGGAAAAATGGTTTTACCTGCACTGCAGACTAGTTGTACTATTCTGAGAAGAAGGCTAGCAATCTGCAATAAAGTACTTAGCACCTTGCAAAGCTAAGATTTCCAGGATTCCTTGGGGACAGCTAATGAGGTCCATGAGGTACAACGTGTAGTGCCAATTTTTATCAACTTATCCCCCATTCTGCTTCTTTTACTTGATGAAAATTATATTATTATTAATTTATTTAAGTTATATGCCACCTTTCTTGTACAGGATCTAAAGAAGCTTGCATGCAATGAAAAACAGGGTACAGATTAAAAAAAAGTGTACAAAAGTTTAAAAAACCCACTGACTTAACAACAATATAGCTTTCTTGGAATTAGATGGAAAGAAGAGATAGAACTGATAGTTACCAGCAAACAGTGACACTGAACTCCAAAACTCTAGTCTAGATGAACTTTCCTGACAGTTTCATGTAGATGGTTAAAGTGAATGGGAGACAAAACCAAGCCCTGAGATACTCCACAGGCTAATAGCCAAGGGGTAGAACAGGAAAATCTCCAGCACTACCTTCCAAGTTCTCCCCTCCAAGAAGAACTGGAACTACTATAGAACAGTGTCCCCAAGTCCCATCCGAGACAGGTAGCTCAAAAAATTTATCATGGTTTATGTACCAAAACGTGTTGAAAGATCTAGCAGAACTAATAATGACATTCTTCTCCATCCAGCTCTCAGTGTAGGTCATCCACCAAGGCAACCAAAACTGTCTCAGGCCATTTCCTCACTCCACTGTTATAGTGCTATTGTTCCACTTTCAACATTGTACGGAATCCTGGGGTTTGCAGTTTAGGGAGGGGCCTTTAGAATTCTCAGCCAGACAGCTCTTTGGCCTCAGTAAACTGCAAACCCCAGAAGTCCACAGGATGTTGAAAGTGGAATAACAGCACTATAACAGCGGAGTGCAGAAATGGCCTCAGTTCTATAGCCAGCCATAAAGCCAGATTGAAATGGATCTATATAATCTGTTTCATCCAGGAACTCCTGGAGCTTCAAGTCCCCCATAAGCTCCAGAATCTTGCCCTCCAAAAGAGAAGCTGGAGACTTGTTTGAAGTTATCCAGAGTAGTTGTTGTTGTTTTTTTTCGGGGGGGGGAGCATTCAATAAAGGTCTCACCACAGCCTCTTTAGACAGTATGGAACTCTACCTTGCCTCAGTGAAACACTCACCATGCAATGATATGTGTTTCTGATACATTTGAAATACTCAGCCATAATCCTTATCATTATTAGATAAAAAGAGTAATTCAAAAGCCCATGGTATGTGACTGACTTTCTGTTTATCTCAGATATATATTAATCATCAAATAAGGCATTTCAGTATGAACAGACTATAGCAGAATCTAATTCTTCATATTTTCTATCACACCTTACTCTTGTCCAGATAAATGGAAATACTTTAAAGAGATTTATGTCCATGGAACTCAGTGGAAAAAAATTGGCTTAAAATACAGGTGAGCAACTATATGAGTGCTGGGGGTTGCATAGACAGTTCACAGGACCACACAGGGCTGCACTTTTCCTGTGCATCCCCAACCCATTTTTTTTGTAAAAATGCTAGCATTCACCTTCACCTTGGCTATGGATGAGGCAGGAACACAGTTAGTTTGTTCCCGTGATTAATATGCCCAGCAGCTCCTATGACTTTAGTCTGTTTTTCCTCCTGAGTACATTTTAACTTAAAGCACCAGCTGTCTCAGACAGCTGGGAATTACTTCATATTTTAGCTTTTTATTTCACAGCTGTCAGGAGCAACTCTTTTCTTTTCTTTTTTCTTTAACAAATCTGTTCCATTATGTGTTTTTCTACAATTTTTTTTTACAAGAGATCACATGTTTTCACTGCATATACAGAAGACATGCCATGATCATCTTTCTCATTTTCTCTGTTAAAGTATGCCAAATTAAAATCTGAAGCACTCACCTCTGTATCAGAACTGTTTCTACTGCTGCAAACATTCATCATGATCAAGATGAATGTACCATTAAATCGAGCAACGTAGGTTAAGGGTACAACATTTGGAAACTTTCAAATGCCTTGATGGTGGTAGTGATGGTGATAGCAGCAATGGGTGTACCTGGTATGTGTATCTAGGAGTCCTAAATGATGATGGATCCCTCATGCTGTCTGACATCTTGTTCATAAGTTATGTTGTAGTAAATTTAACCCATGAAATCACAATTCATTTTTATCATTGTTGAGTAGGTCAGAATTCTCTACTGACCACACAACTATCAAAAGTCCCCTCATACCTACCCTTTAAGCAATGTAGTCATTTCTGTGTTGCTGGAGAGCAGAGGTGTGTGTGAAGTGGTAGATTTTGGGGAGTACCATCAAGAGACACAGCTACATCTCTTAAAGCAGAAATATATTCTACTTCAAGCACATGGCTATTGTCATCATGTGTCTTCAAATCACTTCTGTAGGGTTTTCTTGGTCAGATCCTAAGAGAACATTTTCCATTGCTTTCCTTCATGGCTCAATAAGAATTTAAATGCTGGCCTCTGGGTTTCCCAGTCTGGCATTCAAAAACACTACATTATGGTGTCTCTCTTAATAGTTATTGTTTACTAGAGCTGAAAGCTCTTGTACTTTACACATTTAATTCCACAGTGAATTCTTATCAAAGGGACAAGGTACTGCCTTCTTAGTTCAGGTGAGTTTCAAAATTCTATTGTAAGTTTCTACATTCTACTGCTTAAAAAAACAGAGTCATGGTATCTATGATCTACTTCAGGAGTGGGGAAAGTTCATGTCATAGAATGCATGTAAACCAAAGACCATTTCTAAAACCCTGTCCATGCTTGGTCTGAGCAGCCAGCCAAAGGGCAACTGCTAGAGATAAGAGGCACACAGTTCTAGCAACAAAGTAATGACTTAGTTTACTCCAAGAAAGAAACATCTTATACAAATATGAAACAAACAGCAGTCCCAGCAATGTCTAGAAATCAAAGGTAGTCTATACAATCCCACATCAGAGGAACAGCAGGGAAACAGGAACAACAGGCAAGAACACAGCAGAAGAAACAGTTAGTTAATCACCAACAAGTTCTGGAGGGAATGGCTCAGCTTTTGTAGGTTCAGAGATCAGCGCAGGTGGTGCTTGGTTAATTGCTGCTTGCTATAAATTTGGTGGGAGTGGTATAGGTATTCCTTTTGGTACCTACACTGGGCAAAGGTGGGTATTAGTAAATCATTCTCTGTGTCAGAAGGAGTAGGGCTTCCTGCTGGGACTGGCACTGCCCTCTGTTCTGTCTCTGGGGTGGATGGTGGTACTGTCTGCTCAGCAGGTTCTTCTGTTACAGTCTCTGAGCCAGAGCCTATGCCTGGCTCAGCAGGTTCTGCTGTCTCAGACTCTAAGTCTGAGTCTAAGTCTTGGAAGCCCATGACAAACCCCCAACACCTCTCCCCTTATAACTAAAAAGACATCACACTCCCTATGAGGGACAATTTTGTCACATTTTTACTATCCCTGCACTGTTTTTCACCTAGGAAGGTCTTATTTAATCAGGAAATAAAGTGGAAGTCACCTCAGTGTGACCCCAGGGCATGCATGTATCTATGTGCATGTGTGGTGGTCTCAGTTTTTTTTTTAAAAAAAGTTTTTTTAAAAAAAAATTCAAGGAGTGGTTCTCTGAGTTCCTACTGGGGGGTCAATATGGCCTCCCTGTCTGGACAGTTCCCCACCTCTTATCTACTTAAAGTTACAAATGTGCCAAACAGCTATGAGTAGACTCATAGGATGAATCTTCTACCAGTATTAGAAACGCCACTTCCTCAAAAGGCAATACAGGTCCAGAACAAGGTAGAACATCTTTGCTTGTGTCAGCCATTCCACTTTCTTAGTTTGGATTTGTACCTGAAAGACCAAGACAACATGTAGGTACATGTAAGGTAAACTGTAAACAAGCACAATTTGTGGCAGTGTAGAACATAATTCTTCATCATGGAGCACTCTCGTAAAACATCAGCCTGAGCTTTTGGTTTCCTGGTTTGGTGGAGCACAAGTCACCCTGAGATAGCCTTCACTCTTGCCTTAGACCAGAGGGTTTTTAAAAACATAATTTAATATCAAAGAATTTTACCCCAAAAGGATGTTATGAAATAATTACACGCTTATTTTCTCAACAGCATCTGAACAAAGACAGCTTGTAAACATTTTTGGACTAGAAGTCCTAGAACACCCTAGCCTACTGCATCATAACCACCATGTACACAGCAGTATTGTGGGACGGAACATAGCAGAAGTATGTTGCATAGTTTAAAGAGAGACATACAAATCTAAGGTTACAGATGTCTTTCCTACTATGAAACCCTATCTACAAAGCACATATCTGATGGGAGGAATACGTTTAATTAACCTCGTCTTGTTCAAGTTAATCACAGTACATGAATTATGATCATTAAAATGTCGCTCATCCATCTGTTTCCACCAATTAGCTGGTCACACTCAGCTGGAGCTGACCTGCCCAGATAAGCCAGGGGGATTCCTGTTTAACTCTGCACTGCCAAGACATACAGTGATGCTCCTTTTGTAGCATTTTAGCCTTTCTGGAAAAAGTAACAAACTTGCATCACAATACTAATATGTTAGCAGCTATTTATTTATCATTAAGCTCCTGCTCAAGCAAAATAGAACAATATAACAATAACAATATAAACACATAAACTTGTTTTTTCAGGTATGGTGAGGGGCCTGTGTCTAAAGCCATTTCCATGCTACACTGTTATAGCCCTATTATTCCACTTTCAACATTCTATGGAATCCTGGGGTTTGCAGTTTAGGGAGAGGACTTAAATCATTCCCCTTGTGCAGAGGATATTTCCACCTCTGGTAGACTGTCCTCACTGCAGATTGAAAATATCTTGCCATCCTATTTGCTGATTCTGTTGATACATTTCCCAACTGTAGCATAAAATTAAGATGTAACAAACTAATATCAGTGACAAAGGGAAGAAAAAAGTTGATATAAATAGACTATATATCTGTAAAATAAAATCCAGACAGAATAATTAGCATTATTATAAAGAACACACAATATATTTTCAGTACAATTTTTTTTTCAGTAGCAAGTTATAAGACTAGCACTTTCATTAAAAAAAAATTTAATCTAAAAATATAAAATTAATCATATATATATATATTTTTTTGCCTTGAAGTGGGAAATTAGGAGTAGACAACTTCTAATGGTTAATAGCAAATGAGTATTAACTTGGGAGTAGGGGCTACAATAGTAAGTTACTGAAGACCTGTACAATTAGACAACTAATATAGGACTGAGAAGTTAAACCAGCAGTAGCAGATGGATGGAATTCAAAACAGGATCTAGAAAAGTGGAAGAACAGCTATCATAGTTTGTGGGGCTTAGATTAGGAGAGGATAGTACCCCAATAACTGCATACAATTTATATAAACAGCCTCACTTGAAATACTTGGATTAACAGAGAGGCACTGCAACCCTAACTCACATATGTGACAACTGGAACAGGTCACATCTTCCATCACTTCACTGATGGAAATCCCTAATTCTTTTCTGTCAGCTGATCTTAGATACTCATGTTAGAAACAAGCTGCCAGCAAACTGCTCTGATGGCTGAGATCTGTTGGCAGAAGAATCTAAGAAGGAACACAGAATTGGTAAGTGAAGAAGGATCCAGATTAGATCAGATCCAAACTTCTTCTTATAGCCCAGTTATTTAGCCACCGTTCTAATGTAAAATTAGGCCAGGGCAATGGTAATGCTAAATAATTCCAAACGTTCCTAGAGAATGAAGGGATTGGATTCAGCACAGCTTAATGTGAGCTCAGCTGACCTTTGGCCATCTTAGCCAGTTATGGTTGCATTCAAAGTTCACAATACTATGATTCCCTAGAAGTCATCCCAGGGGCCACTGAATGTTTCAGCTCTCCCTCTTTGAAACTGGAGAGGTTCAGCCTATGAAGGGGAGGCCCAATCTTGCAAATGTCTTCCTAGCTATTACAGAAATGCTATGGCTCCTGGGATGCCTTCTTGGACAACAGCAACACCAGAGCTCCTCCAATACCTTTACAGATGAAAATGTGTTAGGGAAGGTTTATAGGAAAGATTAGATATGCTGACTCCATAGTCTTCCAAATTCCCAGGGAAGTACATGCTAGCTTTGGAGCTGTTATCCATAATTTCTTTCCCTTTGCAGTTCATAAGAGGGAAACTGTAACAGTAATAGGGGAAAACCCCCCAAAATGGCACTTGTCTGTCTGCTTCCATGAGCTTGCCAGGGCTTTTCATTAGGTGGTTTTCTGTCTTACCTGACTGTCAGCCTGCCTATTTGCCTTGTCACCTTTACTTTAGTTATGAATTAAATCACAATTAGATCACTACTTAATGTTACATATTTGAAAACATAAAATGGAACAAGGTATGCATCATCATAGAAGGGGCAACCACCTTCTTTCTCACACAGGAGGAAAATGCTCTTCTAAAATGTTGAGTCCTATGATTTGGATGCATTAAAAAAAAGATGTCTTTAAAACCATTGTTTTTTTAATGTGTAATTGTTTAACTTGTATGTAAATATACATTGTTTTATTTACATGTAAATGTACGCAGCCAGCATGGTGTAGTAGTTTGAGCATTGGTCTAGGACTCCAGGAGACCAGGGTTTGAATCTCTGCTCAGCCATGGAAACCGACTGGGTGATCTTTGGCAGATTACACTCTCTCAGCCTCAGAAGAATGCAAAAAGCAAACCCTCTCTAAACAAATTTTGCCAAAAAAACCCTGTGGTAGGTTTGCCTTTGGGTTGCCATAAGTAGGAAATGATATGAAGGTATACAACAACAAATTTACACAGAGTTAATAGAGTAACTATTCAGCTGATTATTAGCCATACAATTGACCAAGATTTCTCTAACTTTAAAGTTAATTAACTTAACTTAATGAGAGGCAGGGGAAGAAGCAGTAGCAAGGACAAAGATCAGCAGAGCCTGGAAGCTACAAACAGCAGTGTGCTCCTGCCTATAGGAAGTGAATTGGCTGCAAAGGTCACAGTATGCAAAATTTGCCATAGTATAAGCAAATGATAAAATATTCAGGAAGATGGAAAATTCTGTGATGTTGTGCAGGATTAATGAACAATGGTTGTCCATAAGGGTTCTGGTGGATTAAGTCAGGTTTTGCAAGATGTGATTTTGGTCCCAGCAGAGCTTTAGAAGCTTGCCAAACTACCTCTTCAGGTGATGTAAGGTCCAAAGCACAACTATACAAGCCATTTTCAAATGTAATAATTTTTGAGTAAAACCTCACAGGAAACACAAGAACAAACAAAACTTTCCAGAGTTGCATGTTGACTTGAATTGTCATTGACCTTGTTCTCAATCTGGTAAACTGAAATGGTTGGACTAGAGTGAGATACATGTTAAAATAGACAACATAGCAGTCATAATCACTTTCAACCACTATAACTACAACACTGAAATCTATAGTTCGTAAAAATGTCAACCAAAGAAAGATAGATACAATATATCTTCTGGCATAGTGCATCCTTTATATTGAAGGAAATACCCCAATGTTCATGAGACCAAGTGGAGCCAAGCTCTATGCCTATTTTCCACTCACTAAGCTTACAGTGTTGGATGTAAAGTCGAAGGCTTTCACAGACAGAATCCATAGGTTGTTGTGGGTTTTCTGAGTTCTGAGGCCTGTTAGTATTTTCTCCTGACATTTCACCTGCATCTGTGGCTGGCATCTTCAGAGGTTATGAGAATTCATATCCTCTGAAGATGCCAGCCACAGATGCAGGTGAAACGTCAGGAGAAAATACTAATAGAACATGGCCTCAAAACTCAGAAAACCCACAACAACCTTAAAATGTTGCTTTAGCAGCCATGATGCACATTGGCATTGGTGTTGTGGCTGCAGTCAAAGGAGACATCCAGTACTGGTGTGTATGTTTGGTTGAGAAGCCTACTGGGTGAAGATGCCATCTGCAGCGCTATGTGAGAACAGAATCCTTTTCAGCTCTAATTAGCAATAGTTACAAAGTGAGTACATTAGCCTCACAAATTATAGCGCGAAGGAGCAACTAGGAATAGCTCATTGTTTCATGCTTTTATTCAGATTATGAATTTTGCTTTTTTTGCACCCTTTATTGGATTAAAAATCTGGTGAAAATCCCTGAGCACAAAGCTATTATCTTGCTGGCATTACTGGTAGGAGTACTTGGACAGAAGGCTGCTGGTGTGTTTGTGCTTTTCCGTTTTGGTGTTTTCTGTGCAAATGTGGCCTCTAGCTTTGGAGAGAAACCAATGACAACAACAGCAGCTCTGCAATCTCCAGTAAACCAGCTTCATGCAGCCAATTTTGTATTAAAAATTAAAAAGGCTCCCAGGCTGAATCCTTCAGGTAAGCATTTCTTATTGTGGAAAGACAAAAAAATGAGGGCTGATTGATATGTACATACCTTCTGACAGAGTGAAGGGTTCTTGGGAAATCAGAACATAGAGAGGGATATGTAAATGGAAGCATATGTTGGTCCTCTTATGATGTTACTTCTCTTTCTTCTTTCAAATTACCCCTTAAAGCTATCCTGTCTCTGAATATTATGAGCTTGGAAAACCACAGCTTCCATTGGCAACTCCCAGAAGCGTTGAGGCCATTCTGCACTACATTGTTACAGTGTTATTATTCCACTTACAACATCCTGTGGAATTCTGGGGTTTGCAGTTTACTGAGGCCAAAGAGCTCCCTGGCTGAGAACACCAAATGCCCCTCTCTAAACTGCAAACCCCAGGATTCCATAGGATGTTGAAAGTGGAATAATAGCACTATAACACTGTAGTGCAGAAATGGCTTTTGCCACCACTGGCCATGGAGGCTCAGGGATGCTGGGAGCTGTAATCTTAAAAAGTAACTTTTCCAAACTCTGGATGTAACCACTACTTCTCCTACTCTCTGCAACTAAGCTTAAGAACATAGAACTGAAATAAATATATTGGACAGGGATATCATACATTCCAACTGCCAGGCCAGGATAGTCCCAATTAATCCTCTGTCATTTCCGTTTTCAGCTGCTTGTAAAATGTCCCAGTTTGCCTCCCCTTCTCACTTTCCCCCTTTCTCCTAAGCTTACTTCAATTGTTGCAAATTGAGTTCAAAGTGCAAAGGTAGTTTGTACTCAGTTAACTCAGCAGTGGGAAGAGGAGTGGAATCTTGCTGTTTCCCAAAGACTCAGGCAAAATTAAACTGCTGCAGCCTCTCCCAGCTTGTTTGTTCTTCCTCCTTAGTAATTGTTGCCATTTGACCATGCTCTGATATTGCTTATTCACAAGTGTCCTAGTTTTCATCTGTGAAATGTTGGAGGGTATGGGATCAGGCCCTCTCTTCCTGTTTCATGAGAAGAAGAGATAACAAGAGATGAAGTAAGACGACATTTTAAAAGGAAGTTGCTGTGATAGAAGGACTGTTGCCTGTGGTCAATCTGAATAGCAGGTTACTTATCCCATTCTTTGAAAAATGTTGAATATGGTTGGTGAAAAGCAATGTAGTCCACCACTGCAAATGAAGGAACTATGGTAGGAAGGAAAGGTATAAATGTATGTATCGCCTGCAGTACAAGAAGTGAAGGCATCCTCACATGGAGTAATATATGTGTACATGTGTAGGTGTGTGAGTGACAGAGAGGGAGAAGGGAGAGAGGGAGAGAGGGTGTGTGTGTAGGAAAAACAAAGTATCTTCAGGGAAACTGACATGCCAGAATCAATTGAATCTCATAGTATAAACCTCAGAATACCATTTAGTGATATCCATCAGTACTAATATTGATTCAGTACATGAGGGGATGCTACATATTCCACAGTTTCTATTTCTGAAGCCAACTTAAGGCAAAAACTGAACAACCAGACTTCCTTTATATCAGGAACCCCTTTAATGGAGAACATGTACCTTCTCTTCTTTTTCCTCTCAGTAAAGGATATTAAAAATTGTGTGGGTTTTTTTTAAAGCTAGCAGCAAACGCAAGCCTCTCTAGTCCCCCTTCATGTAATTAAAAACAGAACCTAGATTCTGTCATATTTATACTACAAGAGTGTTGCAAAGGTTATCTCACTGGAAAATGAGTGAGAAAATGCATGAACTACAGGGGAACCCCAGGGACCTTGTTTCTTGGTGCAGAATGCTAAAGGAAAAGGCTATACTAATGCCATATTCTCCTGGGGGGAACTTTCAATGAAAATTAGATACTCACAGGCAGCATCCTTCTCAGTATCCTATGGTGCTTTCTGAAGTTAGATGAAGATTGTTGCACCCAGGTCACACAATGTTTTCTCAAAAGTCATTTACCTATATGATGTTATCTTTCAGAGACATTTGGGAATTTTTTTTAAATGGGCCAACAAGGCTTTGTTGTTATTTTTTTTAAGAGGAACTTGGAAAATAAGGTCCAGCATGGTGTAGTGCAGTGGTTCTCAACCTGTGGGTCCCCAGATGTTCATGGACTTCAGCTCCCAGAAGCCCTGAGCATTGACCATAGTGGCTGGGGCTTCTGGGAGCTGAAGTCCACGAACATCTGGGGACCCACAGGTTGAGAACCACTGGCGTAGTGGTTTGAGTGTTTCCATGGCTGAGCGGGGAATCAAACCCTGAGTGTGGTGCTAGCGCTTTATATATCCCTTATTCCACTCCTAAGTGCCCCAGAAGCTAGAAAGGAGCTCTGGAGAGCTTCCCGCTGCTCTGAACTGTGTTTTTAGAGTGCAAGGGGGAATGCTCCTCCCAAGTCTGCTGACAAGAGCAGTTCCACCAGTGAATGCACTCTGTGGGATCACAACCTTTATAAATAACATCTTCATTAATAAATAGTGCCTTCTTTTTTAAATGATGGAGAAATTGTACAGGCTAGAGGTTAAACTATAAATTGAGTTCTGTCTTGAGTTCTCCAAATTAGAGAATAATTTACAAGCAGCAAATGTAGAAGGGATAGAGTTTGGGAAAATAACCTTTTTGGACCACCAGCCAATGGCTATGCAGGTTGTGGAACTCTGGGAGCTCCAGTCCAAAAATATTGCTCTTCCTTATTTTCTGAGAATTGAATGTAAGTATTGAAGCCTTCTTGGTTATGTATAAAATATGCTCATAGGCCAATCCTGCATTTCTTCACTCCTAGAAAGGCTCTAGAGGTTGGGGTAAATCATACTCAAAATTCAAAGGAATTTCAAACACAATCCAGTGCATGAGGCAATACTTTCAACTGAATGCACAAGCCTCAAGGGAATCTTTAGATCATAGCTTTCTGCTGGATATTTGCCTACAACAACATGGTTCTCCCAAGACATATCTCTTACCTGATAATAGTAAACACAGTGAGGACATTGTCTACTAATCCTGTTGAACAGATTATCCCAGTCACAGAAGGAAGAATTGTTTCTGCTGTGCTAAGTCCTTGATAGTAATGCCTTCTGTTGCATGTTAAGTTAGGCATGGCAGCATTGCTGTTCCAGTGGCAAGACTGGATTGCATTCATTCTTCATAAGCTTCAGTTTGTTCAAGCGGAACAACAAAAGAAAGCCAATTATTCCTGGGATTTGGTGATTTTGATATTGCATTTGTCACATAAACTATCTTGGTATCTCAGGACAGGATTTAAAAACAACAACAGGAAGATGACTGTGTTTATGGGTGGGTGAGTACAAAACCCAAGCAGGTTATATTTTGGAGAACATCTATATTAATGTTGTAGTTACGTCATACACCAGCACCGCAGATAGATCATAGTTACTGACATAGAAACTGGTAGGCACTGAATCATTTCTTCCCTGTGACAGTGGACAAAGACTTTGAACTCCAAATGGATTCAAATTTTAGGTGACCAGTCTGAAACACTTTGGGCAGACCTATACTATATACTTAGAACAATTTAATAGCTATTTCCATTTTCCAGAGAAGTCTGGAAATCATACTTGGATGTTATACTTTAACTTTTAAACTGAGCCAGTCTAGTGTAGTGGTTTGAATCCTTGGACTATGACTCTGGACACAAGGGTTTGAATCTCCACTCTGACATGGAAACTCACTGGGTGACTTGAGCAAGTCACACTCTCTCAGCCTCAGAGGAAGGCAAAGGCAAACCCACTCTGAACTGATCTTGCCAAGAAAAGCCTGTGATAAGGTTTCCGTAGGATTGCCGTAACTCAGAAATGACTTGAAGGTACATGAAAATACAATGACTTCTAATTAAGAAGACAGAGTAGTGTCCCCAAACTGTAATAATTTGGTTTCTTTAAAAGAAGCTATGGACTCCTTCAGATGGGACAAATGTGTCAGAAGGTTGGTGTGTTTCTTGCTGTAGTTTTTATGGCTATTTTAAAATATCCAAACAATGCTTCTATTTTTCCTATTTTCTGGCAATTTCTGGCATCAGCTGCTCCATTTCATTCCTACCCTCAGGCAGGTTTCTTTTTAATTTGCAGACATTATCAGAAGAATATGTTACCATCTATTCTTCTCCTTTTTTAAAAAATAAAATTTAGAGTTATAGTGCTAGAGTACATCAGTGAAATGACATTCTTGCACTCATAACTCTGTAACTCCAAATAAGTAAATAAATAATTTCAGAGAGGAGAAAATTTACCTTTCAAACCATAGACATATCTCAGAAAATCATGCCTGGGTTTAAAAAACTTTTGGAAGAGCCCTAGTGTGGATCCCACAAGGGGCAACAAATAGTCTCACAAAAGAATGGAACGAGTGGACATGGAGATGATCACAACTGGTAAAACCCCATAAGCTATATTGGTGAGAACTCATGCTTCTTTAGACCAATCTGGAAAAGCTCTATGACAGCTAAATTGATATAGAGGGAATGAGCAACATCAAACACTACACCAGCAGAAGGCAGTTCAGGGAAGCTAAACTTCTCTACCTGCTTCTGTCACCCCCAGGGATCCCTGAATGGCCACAGAGAAAGACAATATGGGGAATGTGGTGATCTCTAACACAGGAGCTGAGGGAAGATGGGATCAACCCTTCCTGTGCAAGCAGGAAGGTCCTTCATGTGATTTTTGTAGATCCCTCTTCCTTCTCCATTTTTGTGCTACAGTCAACTTCATTCAGTAGAGTGCCCCGACCCATTGCGAGGCATTTTGGAAATCTAGAGGCTGTTGGGGGCTGGGGGAGAGGAAGGAATTTAGTTCCTGGAACTGCCTTCCAGAAGTCCAACACTGGATGCCACCAATAAAAGTGAATATACATTAGGGTTCATTCATGCTTTCAAATTCTTTTTGCCTTTCAATGTCTTTTCTTAGATATGGCCCCAGAAAGGTTTTACTGATCATGTTCTGCATGGAGAAACATGCTGGGTACAGATATGCACAAAGAGAGCTATGTAGGTTGGCAAATCAGTATGGCCAATGCTTGGGGATTATGGGAGTTGAAGTCTGACACAACTGGATGGCATCAGACTGCCTTTCATCCATCCTTCATATATAAGTATGTATGTAGGCAGAGTATGAAATTATTAATATCTGCTTATAAATTACACTGATACTTTTTAAAAAAATACTTCTTAGCATAGGGAAATCTAACAACAGAAACTTCATGTGACTTCCTTGACTACATGGCACAAATAAAGTTCTCCTTAATCATTTTACAAAGTAGGTGTGTCACATATATATCAAATGAAAAAAAAATCTGATTCAGATCTGTGGATGAATTCTGCCTCATTTCTTCTATTTTTTTTTAAAAAGATCCATCTTTTAAATATCTTTTTAATATCTCCCTTTAAAAAGAAATTCACAAATAGCTGCAATCTGTTTTTCACTTGAGGGTTCAGGAATGGAGTCAACAGAAGATTCCCTAGAAAAGAAGACCAAAGATCAAGGATGAGTGGTTAGTGCTGTCAGCTCCTCTGTGGTATCTCCAACAGGACCTTATAGTCTATGGTGGCAAGAAGAATAAAGTTTAATTGCACTTCACAAAACCATCCCCCAAACCTATAAATCTACCTTGGTACTTGATGGATAATTTACTATGTAATCTCATACCTACCTGCTTGGAAGTAAGGTAAAAGATTTCAATTGGACTTACTCTCAGGTAAGCATGTATGGGATAAAACTGCCTCTTCACTTAAAAAAAAATGTAAAGGGAGTTGTATATGGCAAGTCTGGTGATACCGGCTGCCTGGAATTCAGAGGACCTATTTCTGGGCAGACCTGCAATGCATTTCATTGATATTCAGTGCCCACCTGAAAAATGCAAATCAAATGCAACCGGAGAAACAGGCAGCTTTAAAAGAGGTTTAAAACGACCAAACTCTTACCTTGCCTCATCTCACCACCATCCGGTACATCCAGTTGCGGAGTAAAACACAAGAGTCTAAGCCATTCCCCTAAAGAGAAGGTTTGAGAGCAATTACAGGGGACAAGCCAGTCACTACGAAAGGCATTTATTTCATTTTATAAATAAAATAATATGAAAGTAACCCAGTGAAACAACATAGTAACACATCATGAAGATCCAGGTTTATCTGTTCCCTGCCCTTGACAAACAGGCGCTGCACTAAGGAGTCAAAGGAGCAAAGCTAAATTCTTTGCAAACACGCACAGAGACAGAGAGAGAGAGAGAAAGAGAAAGAGAGAGAGAGGTTAAGATTCATCTGGTCCTATCCTACCTCCATCGGAACAAATCATTCATGTAGCCGCAGAATGTGGTCGTCTGAAACGGTCCCAAGAGGTACAAACCTCCGCGCGATGGAGAAAGCGAGAGAGGAAAAAGACATCGGAAAAGCCCACGGCGCCCGCTTGCCCCACCTCGCGTCTGCCGAGACCTAAGCGGGTCCCTTCTCTTCCTGCGGCCATGCGTCCGCCGTCCGGCTTCTCCAGGACGCGGGTCAGACGGTGGCCCTCCTCGAGGGGTCTGGTAACGCTGACGGTGCTCAGAGAGGGCGCTGGCGCCGTCCGCCCTCCAGGTGAACAAAGGAAGGGGCTGATGCGCAGAGAGGGAAGAGAGGGGCGAGGAGCCGCGGGGAAGACTTTCTGGAAGCTCTTCGCACAGCTGGACTTTCCTCTCCCTTCCCTAGCCCGGATCCGGAAGCGTCAGCCCTAACTCGGGCGAGAATCAGCCGCCACGACGCCTTTCCCCGTGCACGCGTGGTGGGACGGCCCATATAGTACAGTATGAGTATGTCACCTCTTGACTTATGGCGACCCCACGCATTTCATGGGGTTTACAGTATATACAGGTTGGAAAATAAATCGCCACCTCTCTCGCTTGGTGGAAAGGTCCAGAACCGACAAATGCAGCTTACCTCAAGCTAGATACCTATTTAAAAATCTTAGGCGTTTGTTTGGAAGCGCCCGTCCGGCCGTTCAGTCAAGAAATCACCGCGATACAACAGACACCTCTCCTTTTTCATGTTGTTCCTGTAATAACCTTATGAGGAAAGCTAAGAGGACAGGTCCCAGCTACGTTTGTAGAACGCTGGAACTTGAACTCAAGAAAATCCCAGCGGCCGGTAATAGCGAGCTCTGGGACAACTCCTTACTGCTACTTTGCATCCTTCCCGTTGTACCTTTAAAAAAAATACAAAACGGGCCACAAACGCTCCCTGATCCAACAAAAGGACCTGCTCCAAAGTAACATTCTAGGAGTTATGAATAAATGCTAGTCGTGCACGAAAAAAAGGAAAGATGGTGCTATTCTGGGAGGGGACGCTGGGATGTCCACCTTCTCCCTGCCCCACAACACCTTACAGATCCTCTTGGAGCACATTTCGTCCAGGTTCTGGTCGAGCATCCTTGGCAATTACACACTCCTCAATCTGAATCCTGTCCTCAATCTAGGTTGCGCAAATTTTATTTTTGTTTTGTCCTTTAAGACTTAGAAACCTGACCATAGACTCTGTATGTAAAAGCTTGGTTATGGGAAAAAACCCACTTTTGTTAATTGTTATTAAATATTTTATGACTCATTAAAGACTTAAACAAGATACTTTGGTTTCCAGTTCTGGAATAAGACAAAATCTTAAAATGACTTCAAACCTGAGTTTTCTTCAAACTTTAATTTTCTAAGGAGCTGGCAGCAATGAAACCAGTGAGATTCCCCATAGTGGGGCAATAAGGGTAGGAAAAAATGTATTTGGGGACTGATACCATTGCATCTTTACAGAAATGTCCAGAGGAACTGTTTCAAGTGGTCAGGGATCTGCTACAATCTGACCCAAAGGAGAATTTAAGCCACTTAACAGGCTGCTGCAAAGAATTTGTACGCCACTTTGCAGATACAATTGTTCAGATTCACTTTTACTTGGACTGACTTGATGCAGGTCCAGTGGATATAACTTTGGCCCCTGCTTGTCCAGTGTTGACAGATACCTTTCAGTTTTTGCAGCCTGAGGATATGGGCAGGATCTCTGGAGAACACACCACATGTGTTCTAGACTGTTGCCCTTATTAAAGAGGCCAGAAGGGGACTGACTGAATGAGTATAGAAAGTGATTAATGCCACTGTACAATAAGGTGGGGTCCTGATGTGCCTAAAGGAGGCTGTAGTAAGAACTCTTCTGAAAAAAATCTTTCCTGCATCCTACTGTACTGGAAAACTATAGGTCAGTCTCCAACATCTAATTTTTGGGCAAAGTATTATAACACATGGAGGCTTCTCAACTGCAGGGGTTCCTGGATGGCGTGGATTATCTGGATCCATTTCAGTCTGTTTTCAGGCTTGGTTATGGGATGGTCACCTTGGTGGATGACCTACACTGGGAATGGGAAAGAGAAGTGTGCTTCTTTTGGTTCTGCTGCTACTCTCAGTGGCTTTTGATACCATCAGCTATAGTATCCTTTTGGGTCTCCTTCCTGGGGTGTGACTCGGGGGTACTGCTCTACAGTGGGTCGGTTTTTTACTGGAGGTGCACTCTTAAAGGATGGTGCTAGGGTATTTCTGCATGGCTCCTTGGCCATTGGCCTGTGGAGTCCCTCAGGGTTCTCTTTTCTTCCCTATACTATTCAACATACATGTGAAACTGCTGGGAGAGGTTGTCCAAAGCTGGGTATCACTGGTATACTGATGATACCCAGCTCTATTACTCCTTTCCAAGAAAGCTATTTCTGTGCTAAAGCAGTGCCTGGTAGCTGTAACGGACTGGAGGGAGTGCGAACAAATTGAAGATTAATCCAGACAAGACACGCTCCTGCTCAGCTGAAAACAGATCTGGGAAGAGGGATTCAGCCTGTGGTAGATGGTTTACATTGTGAAAATGCAAGTTCACAGTTTGAGGGTGCTTCTTGATTTAGCCCAGAGCCTGGAGGTCTGGGTTTCAGCAGTGGCCCAAGAGTGCATTTGCACAGGCAAAGCTACTGTGTCAAGTGCACTCATTCCTGTAGAAGTCAGATCTTGCCACAGTAACACAGTCCTTGGTTACATCCTGTTCAGATTGCTGTATGTGTTCTGTGTGGGGCTGCCTTTGAAAAGTGCTCAGTAACTTCAATTAGCCCCAAAAGACCCCTCAAGCTGGATTGTTAATGAGGTGGCTACAGAGAGCATACAATTCTCTTGTTGCAATAGCTTCACTGGCTGCTAGTCTTTTTCTGGGCACAGTTCAAAGTGCTGGTGATGACCTATAGAGCCTTATATAGCTTGGGTCCAGGCTTGGTGGGAACAAAGAGAGAGCGTTCTTGACGCCTGCTCCCAAACTTTGGAGCTCCCTTCCTAGGGAGGCCAGAATGGACCTGTTGGTGCTCTCCTTCCATCAGCAAGTTAAACCATTTTTATGCTGTCAGTCTTCTAGGAACTGACTGGGGTCAGATTTTAGTGCTGTGCAGCTCTATTTTTAAGATCTGTATGTAGTATTTTAATGAATTTTAATGCTTTAAATATTTAATGTTTTACCTGTATAAATTAATTGCTTTTAAAACATTAATTTTTATACTGATACGTTTGTATAGTTTTTAATCTGTATCATTTTTAATATGTTGTTAGCTGCCTTGAGTCCCATTATTGGGAGAAACACAGGGCATAAATAAATACAACCAGCCAGCCAACCAACCAACCATCTTGAGTTAGGACTCTGACCTGTTAATGACAGTTTCTGGATTCTGATGGCACAGGGCTGTATGGTTACTTGAGGTCTTTGTGTCTTATTGTGGCATGCGATGAAAGGAAGAGACTCATTCATATCTTGGCACTGTATACTGAGATATAATTGCCCAAATGCAGCAGTAATGCATTCATACATCTCTCATAGGAAAGAGAGAGAATGGTTTGCGCAGAGTATGCATAACATCACAATTTAATCTATTCTCCACAATTCAGGTCCAGAATCCTATTGGGAATGTATATCTTTGTAAGTAGATTTACATATGTGAGAATTAGAATTGCACAGTTACATAATGTTCATGTGCCATTGACAGCCACTGTTACATTACTATGTAGCAGAACCAGTAAAATGTATATGTGAATTGATGTGTTACTGCAGGTTAGGCCTCCTTGGAGATAGCATAAAGATATCATTCTGATATCAATAATTCGGCTTTATTATACCACCCCCCTCCACATGTTTGAGAGGCCCTTGGACAAGCCCAGAACTAGGCTCGGCCATCAAATGCTGCAATATCCCAAGGCCATACAGGCAGGCCAGAAATAGCCAGATCATCGCTTTAGGAGACCTCTCTGCAAACACCCTCATTATGTATGCATGCTGTTTACAAAGGACTCTCTGCCCTGAGCAGGTAACTTGGCAAGCTAGAAGCTTAAAGGCCAAGCACTGAGCATTTGCATATAGTCTACCTCTTTGCCAATTCGGACTTAACTCAACCATGCTAAATTGTGACCTTTCTGAGACATTGTCTCACACCCAAAACTCATTGTTGTCCCCGAGTAAGGCAGAGCCTGCAGTCCCAATTCACCCTATAAAAAAACCCTGATTCCGAGACCTTCCTCGGATCGCTCCGAACTTCCATCAAGCCTTGCTGCAGCTTTATCCGGCGAGCCTTCCCCTCAGCTCCAGTAGCTGAGACCGCAGCAACCTTGGATAGCTCCTGAGTTTCATCCTATCTTCTGCTGCTGAGCTTGGCGAGCTCTCTTCAGCTAATCGTGCTGAGTTTCTTCTCTGCGCCCTCGGATTTCCTGCAAGGTCCAGGACAACGAGACAGGTGTCGTATTACCCATTTCCCCCGAAAATCTCTATCCTTAACCCAAGCTCTATCTTCCTGGCTAGCTGTGTGATTGTGGTGTCTTTAATATTTGTCTGTCTGCAATAAAGCATCATTTTCATTACTGTACATCTGTGTGGCTGCTTGGCTGACCTGACCCCATAGACGTTGGGTTGCAAGATCCTGCTAAGTTACCCTGCCTCTCGCTAGCTTAAGTGAGTGCTCCAGCTAATTTCTCCAAATATTGTGTGTTGTTGTTTGGTTGCTCAGAGAACAGGGTAACAGATGCCTGATGCATAAGAAGACCCATGAACAATAGGATTGACATGCATTGATCCTGATGCACAAAGCATAGATCCCAATGTGCCAATGCACATTAGGCTCTTTTGCTTGTGTCACAATATGCAACACAATAAAGAGGTTCTTAGCCCTCTGCTACCTAGCTAGGTATATGTAAAGTAATATAATGTAACAGATCATATAGGATTCCAGTACACATTTCAAATACTATTTAAATTGCATATCTGGAAAATGCACTTAAAATATATTGATAAGTATTTTGTATTCAGCTACTTACCCTGCTCATTATTTTGAGTAGTTTTTGTATTTTATAGTAAAAGTAAGAAACATAAATATCTTCTTGATGTCAAAGATAAATGACAGATTGAGTAAGTTTTGTGGAACAATGATATACAATGACATCTACATGTCAGAAGAAGAGTAAGTTCAATGGGTTTCATGCATAGATTAGAAGATATAGGACTACAGCTGCCTTAATGGACTTTAGAAGCATAATATTAGATTTTGTTTTGCTTACTGAAAACATTCCTCAGAATCTGAGTGCTTTGCAGTTAAAACGCTTATAATCTCTGGTTCCTTGTATTCTCCTCTCTAATTTTTGGATCATGGTTATGACATCTCTTGTGTGTAGGCATTAGTGATCTGCTCCCAGTTGCTTAGTTGTACATGTAGAACAGACATAATGGGCTTAAGATGGGTGACAACTTGGAATAGTTAAGCAAGATCTCACTGTCTTCCATTTTTGTGTAGTGGTAATGGCGAAATCAGAGCCAGTGTGGTATAGCCACTTGAATGTTGGATTATTACCTTGGAGAGCAGGGTTTGATTCCCCGCTCAGCCATGGAAACCCACTGGATGACCTTGAGTGTGTCATCAACTCTTGGCCCCAGAAAATCCTGTGATAGGTTCAACTTTGGGTCACCATAAGTTGGAACTGGCTTGAAGGCACACAACAACAACATGTGATTTGTCAAGCCTTATACCAAACTAGTAGTCCACAAGACAAAAGTTTATCTTGTGGGCTACATTTCGGCCTTGTTATCTGGGGATTTCAGGAAGCTGTAGTAAAAAAAGTAACTCTCTCTATCATTGGTTTCACTGGTATGCAGACACATACCTGGTGTTAATATACAATCTCACCAACAGAGGTTGGGCCTAGAATGTTTTGTATATTTTCTGAACTGAAGATGTTGACACAGAATTATTCTGGAATGCTGAATGGTGCTCTGGGGCTCTGCTCAACCATGCATAACCAAGATCTCCTTTAAGTACTCTTTGGGCTGGACCAGGCCTCAGCTGCTTTGGAGGCAAGTGAACACAGCCTTTGGGCAATACTAGGCCTAGCATTCTTCACAAATGCTGAGCATATGTTTTTGACAGCTGACAAGGAAGCTGTAAATTATTTTTATAGCAGAATCAAAATTACTTTTGCTGTCTTTATCCCTGTTCTGTAAATCTGAAACAGTGTTTGTTTTTATTTGCTAGTTTGAATTCCTCTGTTTCTACAGACAGCTGGTACAGGCATAATGAATTTAGATGACATTAAAATGGATACGATGTTAGGATGTTATCAAAACACCAATCAATACGGAGTCATTGAATAAGTGGGAAGAAATTGTTAACAAATGCTGATTGATACTAAAGTCCAGATGTTGTAACATTTAGCCACTATAGTCAGCAGTGATGTATTATGGGAACTGCAACCCATCCACATGGAGGACCACAATATGCCCACCCCTTTCTTGAAGTCAGTGAGCCATTTCCATTTTAAGGCTGAAAAATAATAACTATATTATTTCCAAACCAAATTTGGAGCCCTTTTCAAATATGTTTCTGGTTCCATGTAAGTCACTGGTAGTATCAGAGAGTTCAGATGGCACTCCTTATTATTCCCCCGCCCCCTTCTTTCCATGATGAACCAGCTGTGGTAGCAGCAGCACCTCACTTTAGTCTCTACTTTGGATCCTTTTTGTCCAATGTTATCAGATGCTTTTCAGTTTGTGCAGCCTGAGGACTTGAACAGAATCCTTGGAGAAGTGAGAGCCACCACGTGTGTGCTAGACTTTTGCCCTTCCTGGCTTATTAAACTGGCCAGAGAGAATTTGGCTGAGTGAGTGAAGGGGACAGTCAACCCTTCCTTGCTACAAGGCAGAGTTCCAACTTGCTTAAATGAGGCAGTCATGAGGCCATCCCGGAATCCCGCTATAATGGAGAATTATTGGCCAGTGTTCAGCACACCATTTTTCAACAAAGTATTGGAGCATATAGAGTCCTCTTGGCTCCCTGTGTTTCTGGATGAAAGAGATTATCTAGATCCATGGTTTTGAAGTCTGGAGATGAGAAGAGACAGCTTTGGTCAACTTTCTGGGTAATCTGTACAAGGAACTGGACAGGGGAGGTGTTCCTGTTGGTTCTGCTGAATCTTTCAGTGGCTTTGGATATCATTAACCATGGGTTGCCTGGGTTGCCTCACTAGGATGGGACTTGAAGGCACTCTTTTATAGTGGCTCCGTTTCTTTCTGGAGAGGTGCACCCAGAATGTGGTGCTGGAGGTCTACTCTTTGACCTCCTGGCCGTTAGCCTGGGGGGTTTCTCAGGTTCTGTTTTGTCCCAGGTGCTATTTAATATACACATGGAACTACTGGAAGAAGTTGTCTGGAGTTTTGGGGTATGGTGCCATCAAAGTGTGGATACATCCAACTCTGCTACTTCTTTCCACTCCATCTAAAGAGGCTGTCTTGGTCCTAAACCAGTGTCTGTTATCAGTAATGGACTGGATGAGGGCTAAATAAATAAATAAATAAATAAATAAATAAATAAATGGAAACTTAGTCCAGGCAAGACAGAGATACTCCTGATCAGTCGAAAGGCAGATCATGGATAGGGATTCAGTCTGTGACCATTTCCGCACTACACTGTTATAGTACTATTATTCCACTTTCCACATCCTGTGGAATTCTGGGGTTTGTAGTTTACTGAGGTCAAAGAGCTCTCTGGCTGAGAATTCTAAATGCCCCTGCCTAAATTGGAAACCCCAGGATTCCATAGGATGTTGAAAATAGAATAATAGCACTAAAATAATGTAGTGCAGAAATGGCCTGTGTTAGATGGGTTCACACTCCATCTCCACCCCAAGGCTTTGCAGTTTGGATATAGTCCTGGCCTTAGTTTATAATCTGGAGGCCCAGGTTTCTGTGGTGGCCAGGAGTGGTTTTGCATATGTAAAATCTGTATATCAACTGTACCTGTTCCTTGAGATATTAGATTTGGCAACAGTGATGCATGCCTTAGTTACATCTCATTTGGACTACTGTAATGTGCTGTCCTTGGGACTGCCTTTGAAGAGTGTTTGGAAACTTCAGCTGGTTCAAAGAGTTACAACAAGACTGTTAATGGGGGCAGGTTAAAAAGATCATACTACACCCAAGTTAAAACAGCTCCAATGGTTGCCAGTTTGTTTTTGGGCACAATTCAAAGTGCTGGTTATGACCTATAAAGCCCTATATGGCTCAGCTCCTGGCTATCTGGCAGACTGTATCTCTCTATATGAGCATGCCCAGACTCTCAGATAATCAGGAGAGGCCTTCTCTCAGTCCCACCACTATTACCAACACAACTGGTGAGGACAGAAAAGACACCTTCTCGGTGGCTGCCCCTAAACTATAGAACTCTCTTCTCAGAGAATCTAGCACGGCCCCCTCCTTGTGCTCCTTCTATCAACAAGCAAAAACCTTTTTATTTCAATAGGCTTTTAAAACGAACATCTTGAAAGAATGGGCCGGGGATGTTGTATTATTTTAACTGAACTATTTTTAATAGCTTTTAATATTTTTTAAAAATTACATTTTATTCTTTTAATTTGAGATTTGAAGTGTTTCAATACTGTGAACAGTAATTCTACTCTGGGAGTTACTGTCCTTGCCTCAAGTTAAAGGAAAGCATTATGAAAAGCAGATGCAAGGCATAATTAATTTTCTTATTCTGATGCAAGGCACAACAAATTTTGATGACATCCCTGCAAAGAATGGTAACCTCAAGATGACCATTCTCAACCTACATAGAGAAATCAAGCAGTCCATGACTACTTCTAATATTTGTGGCCGACAGCTTCATGTAGCTACTCCCTAAATGGTTTCTAGTCTGTGCACTATAGCATACAATGCTGGCTGACAGAGAAAATAACTTCTCTGTGCATATAGGGATAAGTTGAGTATGCTGTGTTATATGCCTGTATCTTTATGTTGAGAGTCAGCACGGTTTAGCGATTAGAACATTGGACTATGATCCTGGGGACCGGGATTTGATTCCTCACTCAGCCATGGAAGCCCACTCAGCCTCAGAAAATTCCTTGATAGTTTTGCCTTAAGGTTACCATAAATCAGAAATGACATGAAGGCACACAACAACTAGACCTACTGAGTCAATTGTTGACGGTGAATTGAAATGGAAGCCAACAGTTGTCACTAGATTCATAATATGCCCTAGCTCAGTGAGGCTTTCTAGCTGAAAAATCTAAATGTTCCTGCCTACACTGAAGTCATAGGATTCTATAAGTTGGAACCACAGCAGTTAAAATGTAGTCATAATGCCCTATGCAGTGTGAAAACGCCCTAGATCTCCCTGTTTGCTAATATTCTGCCAGTGTACCATCAAAGGAGCCATAATCGTGTATTTTTCATTGTTCAGTGCTGTTGAGCAATACTATTGTCAGTTTCTGAGAGATGTCAACTGGTATTTAGGATCTGATAGTTTTTGGATCTTGTGACATTTGATAGTATATATTGGACATCAACCAAACAAGAGACATCTATAACACAAAAATTACATTAAACTTAAAAGATGAGGACAATATTTAACTCATCCGTTCAATTGAAAATTCAAAGTTTACATGTGAAAAATGGACAAATTTTGAATTGTTGCATTTTTAAGAGCTGCATTTCATTTCAAATCTAATTTCAGAACTAGTCATTGGATACTCTCTGTTTTTAGTCAAAATTGTTTTAGGTCTTATGAATAATACTCTGCAATTTTTTTTTCTTGCTCAGAAAATAGTAATTTATTCTGTGACATTCTAACTTCTACTTAATTTTTAAAAAAGAAAATGCAGCTTGTCATTTGTGGCTGACACTACTGCTTCTTGTTCAATTATCCTAGTGAGTGAAAGCTTATTTCTGTGTGCAGATCAGTACCAGATTCTTTCCAATTAGCCTTTCAAAGGTCATTGTTACAACACTCTTTGTGACTAAGCTTGCTTATTAGCAAGATATTCAGTATTCTGCTTGCATATTAATAGCATCATTATTTTCAGCAGGGGAGAGGGTTGCTTCTTTTTCCACAACTCTTTTCTGTGGGCTCATGCAAAGGAAGTTAAATATGTCAACTTATAACCTGACATCAGGAAGCAAATTATCATTTCTGAGTATAGCCACTATCTTCTCAATTTACACAATTAAAGGTGTGTTGTTTTATAGATGGAGCAAAGGAGGCAATGGGCAGTACAATTTACTGACCAGTTCCATGATCATTCAGAGACACGGAGATTCACTCTTTCCTAACTTAAAGGCCACATCTGCATTATGCTTATCCTAAATGAAAGAAGTATACCTTGCCCATTGGGAAACTCCAGATGTACAATGGGACTCTATGACATCCAGGCCTTTTTGGCCAATCTTTTAGGTCATGGATGGGCAACTGTGGAAGGCCAGAGGGCCAGATTAGCCCCTCAGGAGAATTTTGAAGGCTGCACCCTCCCCCCATAGACTCATTGTTTTTTTCTGTATTTTTTAAAATTTTTGTACATCTGCCCACACAGGGACTTGAGAAGAAATGGAAAAACTACACTGATGCCATTGGAGATTCTTCTGTTTCTTTTTTGACCCCTAAGCTGGGGAGCCTTTTAAATCAAAACTTTCTGAGAAGGGTTTAAATACTGTCCATTGCCACATTAAGGTCTTGATTCAGCTTGCAGCCGTACATACATGCTTGAATGTGAAAAAGAAAGGTATCTTCAATGTCACACCATGTATTTCTTGTAATGTGGAAAGGAGGGGTCACAGAGAAGTCATTAGGCGTATACAACATAAAAACTGATTATTTGAATTTTTATGGATCTTTCCTGTTTAAAATCTGAGTCAGGATTTTTTAAGCAGGGTTCTCTGGAATCCTAGGATTCCACAAGACGTAACTAGGTGTTCTGTGAAAAAACTGTGATTGAATAAACAACAGACCTTCTTTTTGAGCTGTAGATGTAATGATCGGAATCCTGTTGGGCAGTTACAAATTCACAACCTAGAATTATGCAGTTGTCGCTGTTTCATATTCACAAATCCTATATATTCTCTAGTTTAGGGACTACACAGGGAAAGGGAAAGTCCCCCAATCCTCACTTACTGGGGAGCAGCTGCTGTGATTGATGGGGGTCCATTTCTCTGTCACTAAGGAAGCAGTTGGCTGATGGTTTGATACACTCTCGTGTGAGAGCAATCTCTGGTGCCAGGGGACTTGCAACAGGGATCTTGCTTCCACCTCTTGCATTGGAGATTGCTTACAGCAGTGGTTCTCAACCTGTGGGTCCCCAGATGTTTGTGGACTTCAGCTCCCAGAAGCCCTGAGCATTGACCATAGTGGCTGGGGCTTCTGGGAGCTGAAGTCCACGAACATCTGGGGACCCACAGGTTGAGAACCACTGGCTTACAGGAAGGGATGGGACCTTCAGCCAACTGCCTCCCAATTGGCAGAGGAACATTCAATTGAAGCAGCTTCTTCCCAGTAAGTGGGTGGATCAGAACAAGATTCACTGTGTAATACTGTAGCTGCAATGTTTATGCATACATAAATCCTCAATAGGATTCTGGTTAAAAAAAATTGTGCAGGGGTTCCGCAAGATCTGAAAATTATTTCAAGGGTTCCTCCAGGGTAAAGAGACAGAAAGGATGATCTAAACTTTAGACTTATAACTTAGAAGGCCCTCCAACAATGTTTGTCAAAAGAACATTAAAAATACTATTAGAAGGCACATGAAATAATCCTACATCATGCTTATGAAGTGTAAATCTACACTGTTGTAATTACACACTGGTTGTGTTATACCACCCTTTGCTAAATACATTGGATAACTGATTGTGCATCTCTCAATGTGTGACACTGACACTGTGTGATGCATCTCTCAATGTGTGACACTGACACTGTGTGATGCATCTCTCAATGTGTGACACTGACACTGTGTGATGGGGAATGAACAATGGCTATTTCTGCAATCCCAGTGAATAAAGTGATGCATTGAAGACACAGAGCAATAATTACAGACCACCAAAAGAATGTGCCACTGCATGGCTAGAACCCTCTAGTCCCAACTAGTGGAGACCAATTGACTCAATGGTTGCACAGAGAGTCAATACATAGCTAAATCCAACAATTCCAATAGTCAAGACTAACAGTAAGATTAGGCCCATGTGAAATGTGTACTCTGTTTACTTGTGTATGTCCATTGTGCAACATCCAAGAAATTACAACTACATGTGTAATGGAACCTATGTGTGTGTGTGTGTATGTGTGTGTGTGTTTCACCAACAAGGTTTCAGCCATAGCTTATGTATTTTATAAAGCCTAGTAAAAGTTAAATGTGCCAAAATCCCATTGAACAAAATAATGTTTAAACATGAAACTATACACTAGCATAATAAGCAGGTTTCCTATTGTATTGCTGCGCATGTTCCCTACATGTGTGCAGCAAGTAAAGCTACTCCATGACTTGTGAGGCCCCTTGAACACATAGTGAGCCATGCATATAGACAGCTTTTCCCTATCAAAAGTGAGTTATTGCAATTCAAGGCAGCAGAAACTTTCTCTAAAGCAGCTGGCAGTTCCTTATCCCTGTGGAAGGGCCTCCTGATGAAAATAAATCCATCCCGTAAATCAAATGGCAGATTTGCTGGAGAGACTGATGTCTCCTGATGTCTTTTACTTTTTCTATCTCCAACTTTCCTGAAATGTCATTTTAATTCATACTGCAGCTGACGTTCCCCCCCACCCATGAAAAAAAAGTCTTCAGATTAAATCTTCTGATGTGTTCTGGTGGGCTGCAGGATCTGCTTAAAATACTGGCAGTGTCAAGTTGCAGTGCCATCTAGTGTAGATTTATTCTCCACGTTAGTAAATATGTTGAGAAATGTTTGCCTGGCAACCGGAGGGCCTAATCATATCACCGCTGCAGCATGCAGAAGCTCTGGCTGTCAGTAAAAGTGGGCTGTGTTCTATCAGTCATTGCTGAAGCAGCTGTGTACATAGCATATCTGTGGGCAGAATTCAGCCTGAGTACTTTCAAATGTTTGCAGCATTGAACCCAACACCAAAGAGGGCTGGATTCAGTAGCTTGCTTCTGACCATTTTGTCACAGGCTTCCTGAAAACCTCTGGAGACCCCAGGCTAAAATGAGGATTTAAAAAGATATATTATAAAAAGCAAAGCACTGCAAATCTGCAATTGCTGTCTTTGACCTTATGACTATGATAGCAGTACTTGGTCCTCTACAGCAAGTGTGAGATGTTGTTGGACTTTACCTCCCATCAGCCCCAGACAGTATAACCATTGATGATGACACTGGAAATCGTAGTCCAGAAACATCCTGAGGGCCCTTCACCATCAGCTTTCCTGATTTATGGGAGATTGTAACTACAGTGAGTCAAATACAGTTTCACTTTCACTGCACATTCATGCACCACACAATCTGTTTCAGGATACTCAAAGAGGGTTGGCCAGTATTCAGTGTTTAGGAAGCATTATATAGAAATTATGATGGCTAGAATTCTGTTGGGATTTATGTATATGTAAATGCCAAATTAAAGTGCTACACAGTGAATCCTGTACTGATTGTCCCCAGTCATTACTTTCCGAGAAGCAGCCACTGAAACTAATGGGAGTCTGTTTGTCAATCAGGAAGTGGCTGATGTTCCCCTCCCCTCCCCTGTGTGTGATTTCCAAGCAGAAGTGGGAACTCTGTCTCAATTTCCCCTCATTCCAGAGGTCGCTCATGTGAGGAGGTTAGCCAGTTGCTTCCTGATTGACAGAGGAACAAACCACTGTTCATCACAGTGGCTGCTGTCTGATAAGTGGAGACTGAGGAACTTTCATGGTCCTTATCCCCCAAACCAGTGGTTCTCAACCTGTGGGTACCCAGATGTTTGTGGACTTCAGCTCCCAGAAGCCCTGACCATTGACCATAGTGGCTGGGGCTTCTGGGAGCTGAAGTCCACAAACATTTGGGGACCCACAGGTTGAGAACCACTGCCCTAAACTAAGGGATATACAGAGATCATGAATACAAAAGAGTCATGAGCATGTGACTCTAGATTATGCTTTCATAATCTGGATTCTGTCTGATAATCTCAGAGGCATTCTGTGTCTGCCTGAAAATTTCACCCGTGGCAGCTGGTAGCTTCTATGTCAATGTGGCAGTGAGTCTGCTCTGGGTCTTTGTCTAAATTTCAAAGAAGTCATCCAAGGTGTTGAATGCTACCACCAAAAAAGGCTTTGAGTCTTGGACAGCTTCTCTAAATTTTGGACTAAAACTTGGAGAAGAAAACCTCAGAGTCACCAACTACTTCTGCTATTTCTTGCAACATGACTTTAGTTTCTTGGAGGTGACTATTCACTTAAAGATTCATAAGTAACTAGCATATTTACCTGGCGTTGCCCAGGATTTTATTTTCTCATAGGTAACACTTGTTAGAAATACGTTAGGAATTACCTTACCTTACTTTAGGAATTAGATGCCATTGAAATACATAGATTTGATATCCTGTGTCTCTAATTTCCCAGTCTTGTGTTGTCCAGTACCTGTAACTTTTCCCCATATTCCCCAATGCAATCTGTATTCAGAGTTGTTAACATACAGGTGGTTTGGTTTCTGAGGGAATACACTATCCTCCTCCTTCTTGCTGCTAGGCCTCATCTCCATAGCAATAGGCCAGGCCCAAGAGCTCTCTGGTTGAGAATTCTAAAGGCCCCTCCTTAAACTGCAAACCCCAGGATTCCATAGAATCTTTACAGTCAATCATATGAAGTCTTCTTGCCTGACACAGCCAATCATATGAGGTTTTTGCCTGCCTGACACAAATAAACTCATGAACTTTGACTTTTATATATTAGATCAGTGTTTCTCAACCTGTGGGTCCCCAGATGTTTGTGGACTTCAGCTCCCAGAAGCCCCAGCCACTATGGTCAATGCTCAGGGCTTCTGGGCGCTGAAGTCCAAAAACATCTGGGGACCCACAGGTTGAGAACCACTGTATTAGATATTTCTGGAGTGAGTTTTCTGAATGTTAGCCTGCATCTGAAATTGAATATAACACCTCTTTCTTCCTCTCTGTCCATGGAGAGAGGTAAAAAGGAGCAGGGGTGTGGGAGTGGGCACTATACTTGTGGGAAAGGATCTGAGTCTGTGGGATCCCTGGCCATGCTGCCCCCCCAGCATAGAATGAAACATTGACATGCCTATATCTAAAGCAATTGGAAAGTTTTCCCTATACACGGGAGGAAGCAACCAAGCTAAAAACTGGGTCTGTTTTTTGTTTGTATGCTCCTGGCAAAAGCCTGGAAGGGCTTTGGATGAAACAGGACCTCCGAGACCGGAGTTTTCTATCTATCCATCTCCTCTCTCTTTGATCTGCTCCCTTGGATTGCAGACCTTCAATACCATTTTTAATCTGCATTTAATTCAGCATTCATAGGACTGCGATGTAAGGATTGTTCAGTTTTGGTTTGCAATTTAATTAAAATGCGCACTGTAACTAACAGAGGGAATCTCAGAATTCATTTTCACTGAAGCTATAGGAAGCTGAATCCCTTTAAGGGGGGAATCTAACTGATTTCTACACTTTATCTTTTACCCTCCAGTGATATCAACCTGTCCATCGCACTAAATACTTTATCTTCTGCATGCAATTATATACGGGTTTTTAGCTGCTATCACTTGTAACCACATGGGAAAAGTAGTTGGGAACTGGAAATTGGGATGTGGGCATGAAATGGCAGAATGACCACTACGTTGAGCTCCAATAAGAGCTCAAAAGAGTTTTTACCATTGATTAGGCTCCATTTTGTTCAGATGTTGGTGATGTTTCCCAGTATGCCCCTATGCAAACTCTTGAATAGCTTTGGTAGCCTAGCATCTCAGTGGGTACTATAATATGCAACTCTTTGAATGTTTACTCAATAAGTCACAGTTCATTCAGCGGGACTTATTCTCGGGCAAACACACATGGGACTGCATACTCAAGAAATAAAGAAATCCAGTGATTATTATTCGTAGTACAACGAGGGATGTTTCTGGACTTTTAGAAAAAAATAGATTGAGAAGGTGCTCACAGAGCAATGAAAGGCTGAGTGTATGTTAGAAAGATTTTTAAATATTTTTTCTGTACCTTGCCTAAACACTCTAAAACCATCAGATCCTGTCTGATCTTGAAAGCTAAGCAAGGTCAATCCTAGTTAGTACTTGGATGGGAGACCTTGTGATGGATCCCCTCTCAGGCTGGCCTCACAGTTCCAAACACTTGTGCTCCTGTCACCCACCTTGCCTCTTTTCCCCTCAAGCTCCTTCCTTTAATCAGGTCCTTGGTCCTCAGGGTGATCCCTATGTGAACCAGTGGATGTGTTGTTCAGTGAGTTCACTGTAGTAAGTTTGATGAGACTTTGTCAAAAATTTATAGGAAAAACCTGACATAGCTCTGTGTTTGGATTTCAGCAGCAGGCTCCTAACGGGCAGTAGTCCCTCCCAGCCCAATATACACAGTCAGCTCTCTACATTTATGGGTTTCACTTTCACAGATTTGGTTATTTATTACATTCATGACTCTCATCTCAGGCACTTCTTTTCCAGAGGATTTTTTCCTCTTGCTGGGCTCTGATCAAATGACACAGCTCTTTAAAAACCTGCCTCTGCTCCTCCTGCTCCTCCTCCTCTACAAGTCTGGTAAGATAAGGACAGGTCACAGCCCAATTTCTCAGCACCACAAACTCTCTCTCAATACCCTCCACACACCCAAGGGTGTGAGAGAGGAAGTATAGGGCCATCAATCATGCAGATACCCCCCTTCCCTGTCCTTTCCGTGAGCTGGTTTGGACCTTGGTGCCCATTCTCCCCACCATACCTCAGTTCCCTTCCCACAGATACACACACACACAGACACACATGCACACACACATGCACGCACACACATTTTGATATTTGTGATTTTTCCACTTTTGAGAGGGTCCTGCACCCCTTACCCTAGTGAATATGGAGGGCCAACTGTAATGTAAGATGAGTATCAGGCTCTTAATTTGGAGACTGCTTCCTCCCCCGTTTTCTGTATGAGTCATGATAAAAGCTGAGGTCCTGACTGACTGGGATGCAAAGGAGAAATATTTTGAAACAGCTACAGGGCAAGCTGTTCCTTTTAACCTAGGCTGCTGGGCTTTCAAGTGGATAACACTTTAGAATGCAGCAGCTTTCATTTTTGCATCACTGTGCATTTTAGCAAACTAGCATGACATTTTAGAAGTGCTTTGTACATAGTACACAGATACCTATGCACATCTGGTTAGCAGTGAGTCCTGTGGAACATAATGGCACGCATACACACACATGCACACAGGCGATGGTGCACCTAAAGTTAAAATTGCACTGAAGGGGTACATGCTTATTGCTTGATTTAACAAAATGCACATTGACAGCAAATTGGATAAGGATATCGATAAAGTTCTTCAGGCATATCTTGGATCCGTTTACTATATCAAGGTTTTGGGCTTTTTTTTTTTTGTAAGAAAAAGAATGGCAAATAATTGTGTGGATGTACTACATTAAATTGGAACTGCTGATCAGCTTACCAGCCACTGGATGTCATTGTTGCTTTACTAACTACATCTAGGAGTGGGAAAGGACTAGAAAGACTTAAATCTTGGACCAAGGAATGAAAAAGAAGGGAAAGGATAGAAACCATTTTCAAGTTGACATTTGTGCATTTTTAAAAAGTTTAACTGTAACATGTTCAAATATTTATTTTTTGGGTGAGGATGGGAAGCATATTTTTATCTTTTAAAAGTGGATGAATATTTATTTATTTCCTGAACTCGTACCCCATCTTTCTCTTATTTTACAAAAGTTAAAAATAAAAGAATCAGATAACAGTATTATTAGAAATAATGCTTAAAAACCGTTAAAAGCACATTTAAAATATGATTACCAATAGAAGATGAGAAATACAACACAGCATACCACTTTACACACACTACGGCTATGCAATTTCCCTCTCAAAGTTCTTCCTCAATAAAAAAAAGCCTTCATCTGCTGGTGAAAAGAGAATGCGGTGCGGGTGTGTGTGTGTGTGTGTGTGTGTCAACCAGACAGTCTGGGAGCAGCCATGGAGAAAGCTCTCTCCCGTGTCCTCACCACACATGCCTATGAGGATGGTGGGACTGAAGGAAAGCCCTGCCCTCCCAATTGTAAATGCCAAGTAAAATACAAAATTAACAGAACGTGACACAGGGAGTTTCAAATATATCAGATGAGCAAGGATGGGAATCATGCAGCTCTCCGAACATTGTCAGACTGTCGCTCCCAGCATTCCTCACCCATTGGCCATGCATGCAGAACTGATGGGAATAGCGGTCCAACAACATTTGATTCCCATCCTTGAGACAAGAAGAGAGCTGACCAAGGGAAGGGGACATTAATTTGCCTCTAGCCCATCTTCAGGCCATTTCCAAACTACATTGTTATAGTGCTATTATTCCACTATCAACATCCTGTGGAATCCTGGAGTTTGCAATTTGGGGGGGGCATTTAAGAATTCTCAGCCAGAGAGCTCTTTAGCCTCAGTAAACTACAAACCCTAGAATTTCACAGGATGTTGAAAGTGGAATAATAGCACTAGAACAGTCTAGTGTGGAAATAGCCACAGTAACAGCCTCCATCAATAGGGTACTAATTCCTCAGGAAAAAAAATTGTTTCAATGTATAGCTCAGTGACAGTACACACATTAAGAGTACCAAGGTGAAATGCAACAATTGTAGAAAGTGAGAATGGAGAAGATACACAGAATTCATACCATGAATAACGAAAATGGAAAAATTATTTCTGAGAGCGGTGGGTGTTAGCCAGTCGCAACTTAAAACACAGCTAAAGTAGATGGTTAGAATGCAGCTTAGGTTCAAAAGGCAATGGCTGCTTCAGGAGACATACCTTTGAGGTGTGAAATGAAAACAGCAAAACAAAAGCAGAAGGGAAGAGTAATAGTGACAAGGTTTATTAGAAGGAGAACCTCTTTCTCCAGAGTATGTTAGCTCTGTGCTTTAGTTTCCATGGTTACGTCAGCTGCTAGGTAATCCTAGAAAATTTCAAAGCACTTCATACAAAATGATTGAAAACAATGTGACCTTGGCTTGTCTGAAAAGCTTGCTTTTTAATTGCAACTTAGAGTCTTCAAGTGTGTCTTTATCAAATGTTTGCATTTACAAACAAGTCCAATGTACTATTGCATCCTTGAATATGTCTCAGTTAGGAATACCATGTTTGTGGCAGGACACATCAAATATTTGTCAGCTGTGATCTATACGCCATAAAGCATGTTCATCCCACCCTTGGCTGACTAGCACGGAGGTTTCTACCTTCAACCATGAGAAGAGAGGGAACAGACACAGCTGAGAAGCTTTGATCTGAGGCCTTTTCACAATTATAGCTCCCTGACTGTACTTTAATTGCCATGGCTATATCCCATGGAATCCTAGGATTTGCAGTTTAGGAAGGGGTATTTAGAATTCTCTGCTAGAGAGCTTTAGTGTCTCACCAAACTACAGTCCCAGGATTCTCCAGGATGCAGTCATGGCAGTTAAACTGGAATCATAGCACTATAACTTTGTAATGTGAAGTGGCCTTTGGTCTCTGTGGTCCTTCCCACACGGGGTGGGCGTGAAACGCGGGGAAATGGGGTGGCGCACATGGAAACAGAGCTTACCTCGATGCGGGTAACTCCGTCGCCATGGGGAGCAGTGCGCGTTCACCGCTCTACACGGCAGCGGCATCTGGCGGTGTCCGGCAGCGTCCAAAATGGCGGCTGGTGGCTTCCGGCGGCTCTCCGCCAATCAAAGAAGTGCGCCAGCCGGACGCCCACCCCCGGGCAGCTCTGCAGGGACACGCTTGTGCGCCCCTGCAATTCCACACAGGACGCTGTGATGGGCTAGCGCACGCGCGTTTCATAAAGGCCACATGAAATGTGGTCTTTATAATTCACGCGGCACCACCCCTGCGGCCGCACGAGGGCAGTTTGAGGTGTGGAACCTCCACATTTCTAACCGCCCTAGAGCACTCCACAGTGTGGATGACCTCCGGGTGAGGTCGTCCTACCCTGTGTTACCCTGTGTTTTTCCCCCCGTGTGGAAAGGTCCTGTGTGTATGTGAGCATTTGTTCCAGTATGAATAAAAATGGTTATGGTAGCCCTTTAATCACTTTATATCTGTATAGTTATTGTCTTTTGAGGGAGACAGTAGCATTTTTATTTATTTATTCATTTTTATTTTTTTGTCCCAAGGTCTATATACTCTTGATGAATGGGAGATTCTACTTCCCAATCACCACAGTGCGTACTTAGCTAGTGAATTCTGCTGAGGGCTGCCTTCGATAAGTTTGTAGAAGTAAACAGGAGACAGAACTCCATGTGCTGTTTGATGGTCGCCTACTTTATTTTTTAAAAGCCCAATGCATTTTGACCTCTGTTATGTTTTTAAAAATTATAATTAATTTGGTGTTTTCTTTCTTAGTGTCTGAATTATATCTGTATTTTTTTATTGTAGAAAGGCCAACTTTGACAGAGGCTGAAACGCATTGGCTTTTTTCAAAATAATTAAAGCAAGTGACTATAAATCAGCACATGGAGCTCTGTCTCCTGTTTACTTCTGCTTTCCATACGTGCTCATCAGTTCTCTCCTTTCAATGACTTTGTCCCAGCTTTTGATGGATTCAGTGGGAAATGATGACCTAAATCCATTGGCTAGTCCCAGCTAGAATGGACTGATCAGAATAGCAGAATAGTTTGATTATTTATTTGAAAAAAGAGGGATTTATATGGAATTCATGTTTATATTGAAGGAGGAGTCTTGGTTTAGGCCCTTTCTGCACCTTACCTTCTTCTGGCACTGGAATGCAGGGATCGCATGAGTAGCCTCCAGCGAGAGGCTCTTGTGTCCCTGCTGCTTCAGCTCTGCACGAGCTGCCTGCTCGCGCAAGAGCCCGGCCTCTTCCTTCCGCAGTGCAGCCTGAGACTTTCCCAGGCTGCGCTGGGGTAGGAAGCATGACTGGTGTGGCTCTGGAGGCTCCGCAAGCCAGGTAAGTGCATGTGGGACCCAGGAGCAATGCGTGATTGTGCACCATTTTCGGCTTCTGGCCGAAAATGAAAAAAGGTGAGCGATCAGTGCCTGCCGGCCCCTGGAGCATCGCGCAATTGTGAGTGCATCATGCAGATCGCTCCTCACAGTGGCATGACGCTCCAGCTGCCCTTTCACATGGCAAATGCCGTGCAGAAAGAGCCTTAGAAATTTGAGAAGATATAGAGGTATTTATATATGGAGAATAAGATAGAAGAGCAATAGAAGAAGAAGAATAAAAAGTAGAATAAGATGTTGGATAGATATATAAAAAGAAAGAATGATTATTTGTAAATACTGATTGTTATAATTTTGATAATAATAAAATTATTAAAAAAAAAGAAATTGGAGAATATTGATTGAGAACACAAAACAGATAGGGGGTATGAGGATGTAAATAAGACAATTAAGGCGATATTCTACATGAAAGGTAAATGAGAATTATAATAAATAATTAAACCATTCCTGGGGGTGGGTGGGAGAGAGAGAGGGGATATTAAAAAAAAGAGGGAAATATTTGAGGAGTTACAGCTAAATTAAATAACTGTTCATACTATGGAACATATTAAACATATTAGGGGATATGTTATCATTGTTGTAATAATATCGTAATATTATTGTAAAAGTTGTAACAGTAGTTAAAAAAACCTGATTGACTTAATGAAAACTTGGTAAATTAACACTAATACAAGTGTCAAATGTAGGTAAATGTCTCCAAAGATATTTTTATGGAAACAAAAGGAACTTTCCTAGCATATCCACACTGATTTCTGCCTGTCAGACAAAAGGTCCTAATGTTTCCATGAAACAACAGTGTTCCATATATTTTCATACAGCAGAGTTAGGAATTGTGTGGCCCTCAAGATATTACTGAATTGCATATCCCATCATCCCTAGCTAGCATAGTCAGAGGTGAGCAGTGATGCGAAGTTGTAGTTCAACAACAGCTGGAAGTCAGCATGATTCCCATTCCAGACTGTGTAAGGGCAAATTCTGAGAAATATTTAAACTTACACATTGAAAAAAATAAAATAATGTTAATCTTTAAGCTCCCTCGTTATTATTATAGCTCGACAGACATCAAGACCTAGTTATTATTAAAGCTTGACAGATATAATCCCCCTAGTTATTATTAAAGCTTGACAGACATCAAGACACTGGCAGCTTCATCCTTTTGCACTGCACGTGAGTGGGAAAAGGAAAGGGCCCTCTTGGCTTGCTTTTTTGGTGTGTGCACTTCAAAAGCACAGATTAGTACATCAGCTGACCCAATACTTGGAGCTGGGATGTAACTATGGGAGGCAGCAAAATGAAGGCATTGTTCGCCCAACAGGAATTCATCCAGGTCCCAAAAGTCTAGTGTGGAGTAATCTTCTGTTGAGCACTGAAACACAGTTGAGGATTTCAAAGAAAAGGGGCTGGCAAATGTGAACACAGCAAATATATATAAACATAGCAAATGCAGGAGATCTAAGTGTGAATAAGTCCTATTCTCTGCAAGGCCAAAATATACCCTAAAGGCACCAGGTCCTGTCTGATCTTAGAAGCTAAGCAAGATCAGTCCTTGTTAGTACTTAGGTGGGAGACCACCAATGAATACCAGGTAGGGTATATTTCAGAGGAAGGAGCTGGCAGAACCATCTCCGAGTATTCCTTGCTTAAGAAAATTCTATGTAGTTTATGGAGTTGCCTCAAGTCAACAGATGACTTGAAGGCACAGACTCATATTGCAATGCTAGAAATTTGAGGAATGAAAGAAAATTTCACAAGGGGGAAGATTCTCACTTGAACACTATGCTCATTTTGACCTCCCTCTACTGTATATATCCTTGACCTGGATGTAGATGGCGATGTAGAAATGGCTGTTGTTTCCTGTGACTGACCACACAAAACTAGGAGGCCCACACAAGTTTAATTCAGAAACAGTCATGTTTCTTGTTGCATTTTCTTAAGTTGTATTAACAGTGATGAGACCTTGAACCCCATACTCTCATTTTTTATCTTCATTTTTGAGCGTGGGAGGGAAAGCCTTCTACTCTATAATTGATCTCTTGAGAAACAGCTTGTGGGCTATAAATTTTCCAAGCTGATGAAATACAAAGAAGTATAAAAACTGTTTGTACAACTTCTTGTGCACAGCAAACATTGTCTCATAGGACTGGCAGTAAACCAGAACCTGATTGTCTGAAAATGAAGTGTTACAATACTAATAAGTTCTACAGTGTCAATATCTTTTAGAATTAATACTTTAAAATACATATCAAATTAAAAGAATTCATAACTAAATTCTCACTGTCTGCCAATCGTTTACTGGTTACTGTGGTGAGAGCAGCATGAAACAGGTAAGAACAGTGGAAGCTGCCTGATATTAAGTCACACCTGTGCAGCCCAGTATGGTCTATGCTTACTGGAAACAATTGCTGTCCAAGATTTCAGGCGCAAGTTTTTTTCCAGCTCTATTTGGAGATGCCAGGGATTGCAGCTAGGACCATCCATGTGCAAAACAAAGCATGAGCAACGAACAAACAAACAAGTATACAGGGGATCCTTGGTATCTGCTGGACTTTGGTCCCATGACTCCCCCATGGGTAGCAAAATCCATGAGTGCTCAAGTCCCATTGTATACAATGGCATAGTAAAATGATGTCCTTATGTAAAAGGATGAACAATTCAAATGAGTTCCACAGAGAACCTGAGGATCTGTGAAATGGTGGATGGCTTATAGCAGTGTATACCTCCACATCAATATAGTGCTTGGTGCACTGCAAAATCAAGGTTTGCTTTTGGGATTTTTGTCAAGTATTTTTGAGCTGTGGTTGGTTGAATCCATGGATGCAGAACTCATAGATATGGAGGGCCAATTGTACATCTTTCTAATATTCAAATATCATCTGAATAAAACTGAAAAATCATATACAAGTTTTCAAAAATGGAAAATGACAGGTGTTTGCTAAGTTTGTTTCCAAGTGAGTAATCACTCAGCAATTAAATATATGAAGAGTTGCACACATGCATACCACCAATAAAGACTTCAGTTCTCTGTTTTTTAGTATCACAATGTGGATTTCTCTCTCTTTCTTTCTGCTCTTTGTGTAAACTTTCCCTTCATTGTTTACCTCTACAAACAGCTGAATTTTAAATCATACCTGGAGAAAAGGATTGATAGAAGACATCATCTAGATTTAGGGCAAAAGATGTTCATATTTCAGAATGATCAGATAAAAATGTAGGTGTTGAGGGCTGCGTTTACCTTGTCCTTGTCTTCCAGGAAATGTCGGGCACAGTAAAAGCATTATAATTCATATTGTTTATAAGATCTACAAGAGAATGGCATATAATGAAAACGTATAAATCTCTGCTCTCAAAATAGCATGAACTGTAGTCTTCCTGAATGTCAGTGCTATTAGTAAACCATAAAATCTCTGTAACATAGAATAAATATTCCAGTAACTAGCAGAAATATGAACTAAACGTGTCTTGATATAAATATTTTAGTTCTGTATTATTTTAAATCACAGTTATTGGAAACTCTGGCTTATCTGAATTCACTGTGCCTTCCTTATGTATCCCATGACAATATAATCCTTTAAAAATAATACTGTCATTTATTCAACCTGTTTATGATCTGAATTGTCTGCACATCCCCCAAATACTTTGGGGAAATGAGCTGCAGTGTGTGTGTGTGTGTGTGTGTGTGTGTGTGTACACATGCAGTGTTGTTTGCAGCCATGGATATAATGTATTGCAATGAATTCACAGAGCTTCATTTTTCAATATTGTTTCATGTATTGTGAGTATCTCCCATTTCCAACCTGCTTATGCAGCTTATGCAGCTAATGGTTAATTTTAAAATGTAAAGTTAGATGCAATTTATTTATGGATTGGCATCTTGTTAGTGACCTATGAACACTTAAGCCCAGTTTATACTTGCATAACTCACTATTTGGGCTGTTGCACAGGTCTGGATTCTCTACCAACTGTACAATAACCAAACTCTACCCCCAAAACTCATATTTTAAGGTACTGTAGTCCCCTCCTCCAAATAGGCATTTACACGCTGGTGAAGAGCAAGAAGGCAGTGGAAAAGTGTCCAGCTGTGTTCCTATAGTGGTACACACAGCAATGAGGTCCTCCTTTAGGGTCTTTGGAGGAACTCCATGAGAGCAAAAGGGGGCCTGTCACAGTGTGAACCTACAGACAAAACAGGGAGTATATGTTAAGTCAACATATCTTCTACACTGGCACGAAATAAACGCAAACTCTTTTGTAAATTAAAATGACTGGATAAATGTTGCGTTTTCATCTCATAAAATATAGAACTTCCTCGTTGTCAGGCCCAATTTGGCAAATTTAACAGACACATATATTTGTTGCTGTGTGCCTTCAAGTTGTTTCTGACTTATGGCAAACCTAAGGCAAACCCATCATAGGGTTTTCTTATCAAGATTTCTTCTGAGGAGGGGATAATTTGACCTGCTTGAGGTCACCCAGTGGCTCTCCATGGTTGAGTGGGGATTCAAAGCCTGATGGCCCAGAGTCCTAGACCATAATTTAACCACTACACCATGCTGGCTCCATATGTATGTGCACACACACACACACATGCTCGCATGCTTGTGATAGACACATATATTGCAACGATCCAGCATCTGTAAATGTGTTGTAAAGTTCCACCCAGGTGGAACTGTGATACATGCCCTGTCCTTTCATCTCAGTAGGTCCCTAAAAGGATGCCAGCCAGTCTCACCCTGGACATTAAAACCTGTGGTACCTAAAGTGTTAAGTGAGCTACCTGGAGCTGGAGCTGGGACATTCTTGGTGCAAACCAGGTTCATTTTCATGACTAAGCTAATCTCTATCTGCTTATATACAGTAATGCCTCCACTGAAGTGAATGGACCATTTCTTTCAATATTTTCCAGACTGTTCCTCAAAGACAGACAGACAGACAGATGATATATATATATATACGACTCTGTATAGAGGAAATTCTGGTGGGAATACTTAGCATGAAAATCAGTGGAATATTTGGCTTCAAAATGGGAGAATGGTGGTGAAAGCTGTTGAATTTTATTTTCCATTAGAGAGTCCTCACATAAGATGCCACATTATGGTGTATAGTATAAGTCCCATGAGACTTATGGGAATTAAGAATAATAGCTCTTTTTCAACTGACCAGTGAAACAGTAGCATCATTCCTTGTAAGGTACACATTTTTCCTTCCTATAATCAACCTTTGAAAATTGCAGAAACAGCTCCTAATTTTCCCCACCTCTGAATGGAATGGTGAAATGACTGTGTTTTTGTGTTGAGACGAGGGGACAAGATGACAGGTCTGCTGCTGTTTGAGCAGATGGAATAGCTACCATTGTATCTCATTTGGCAATGTGGAAGGGAGAAAGGAATATGAATTGAATTTTTCTTTCCTGACTGTGCATATTTTACTTCAGCAAAGGAATCCAGATCCTCTAGAATGTCTTCATTTCTTGGGCCATTTCTGCACTAGAATGTTATAGTGCTATTATTCCACTTTCAACATCCTATGGAATCCTGGGGTTTGCAGTTTAGGGAGGAGCCTCAAAGTATTCCAAAGGATGTTGAAAGTGGAATAATAGTACGATAACAGTCTAGTGCAGAAATGGCCTTGGTGTAATGTTCAGTATGGCTTGGTAATTCTTCTCATACAACTTCAAAAAGCCAGATGGCTGCTATTTTGGTACTGTTCATTAGTGAAGAGTGCAAAATGTAGACTTCAAGGAAGCAAACAAAATCCGTTTGTATCATTGTTTCCTAATGAGCAGTAGAACTAAATAAATAAAGAACATGCTATTAATGTAATACTTTTTCTCCAAGAAAGTTTTAGTGGCTATAATGTTGAGTGCATATGATGCAAACAAGGATGGATGCAAAGCAGATGTAATTTCTACTCCTGGCTGTAACTGAAAGCTTTTAAAGAACTATGTTTTTATTCTGCTCCAAAGACACATCAGTAAAGAAAATTCAAGAGATACTAAAGAAATATCATCTGGCTAAACATTCATGTTTCTTTCAGAGCTATTTACTGTGGTTCATATCTTTTTATGCAGTGGGCCTTGAATGGATGCTGTCCTTAATTATTGTGAAAAGCTAATTGAATTGCCACACAATTATTGACTTGAAAAACCACTTAGAATGTGTTCCATTTCTGTGGAATTATACATGGAATTTCAGATCCACTGGCATGAGCTAGATAGATCTCTCCATGGTACACATAATGTCTACTGGTTTTTTCAGTTGCAGAGGTTTTCCATTCATTGCAACAGACCTTGTATTTCTGTGCATTCATCTTTCACAAAAATGTGGGCGCAATTTACTTATATAAAGACTCTGGCAAGGAATTATTAGAACAGAGTAGGAAAGAGTGAACATATCCAGTGAAGTACCCATCACAAATCATAAATAACTTTCCAGATGATGAAAATAGACCTGGAAAATAAATTTTAAGTGCTATGCACTCATCTGTGCAGTATTCTTAGAATTAAGTATTTAGTGCATTCTTTTATAAAAAGAAATTTGATTCACCACTGGTAATCACTGGTAAAGTGCAGAAATTTCATTTTGGGTAAGTATTTCCAGTAGAAATACAGAGATGCACATACATATCTAAAAAACACATTCATACTCTTTTATTTGGAAGGCTGGCTCGAACATGCAGAACTAAGCCATGGTAGAGACATGGGAAGACTATACTTTTCTAGTCAACAACTTTAGGTTCATATGTTTGAACACTTCTGTACCACAACTTCTGTAAAGATGAAAGATGACTTGTTAGGACAAAAGTTTTCAAGACATCTTTGTAGGGTGGATTTGAATTTTACAGAGAAAGAGTGAGATTGGAATTGTCCTAAGGGGAACTCGTGTGGCTCTCAAGAGTGCAATGTCAGATACAGATATATAATAGGCAAGCAGATGTGAGAATTTATTTGCACATCTGCTCTCTCCACTTGCTCTTAATTGCTGAAACCACTTCTTTTTAATTTTTGATCTTTGGATCAAACTCCACATGAGATTTATCTTTGGGTTTACCCCAAACACAAGATTTTCATTCACAAACGGGTGCTGTACAGAAGCAGGGTCACGGTCAAGACTATCGACAGGGCAGAAGATGGTATTTCAAGGTAACACCTCACAGTGCTGTGGCTTAGGCAATCAGGCAAATTACCTCATGTCTAAATGGAAACCTTCTGTGTTCTGGCCAGGAGAAACAATTTGGAAAGTCCCTCTACTTTGTGAGCTGAATCTAGACACCTCCAAAGGGAGATGGCATTTTCTGCAGTCATTGGGTTTTGTGAGGTTTTCGGTGGTGGAGACAAAGGTCATGTCTGCCTAAGTCTGCCTATGTCTGGAGTTTACTTAGGCCCAAGAGCTCTCTGGCTGAGAATTCTAAAGGCCCCTCCTTAAACCACAAACCCCAGAATTCCACAGGATATTGAAAGTAGAATAATAGCACTATAACAGTGTAGAGCAGAAATTGCCTTAGATGCATCCTTAGCTGGGTCACGGCCTTCCTGGTTTTTGAAGGATTCCATGACCTACTCCTCAAGAATCTGATAGCACTGATACCTCATCAGAGTGCAGGAAAAAGAATGGGAGACACTGCTTAAGGACCCGGGATCAGTCTACCTCTTTTTCACAGCTGTTTAAGTTCTCCCACTTTGATGCCTCTTGGGGCCTTTCCGCACTACACTCTTATAGTGCTGTTATTCTACTTTCAACATCCTGTGGAATTCTGGCTGAGAATTCTAAATACACCTCCCTAAACTACAAACCCCAGGATTCCATAGCATGTTGAAAGTGGAATAATAGCACTATTACAGTCTAGTGTGGAAATGGCATTGGTCAAGGCCAATAACCCTGCCTGCAGTTTACATGGAGTGTTGGGGGAGATCCCAGTGGAGGGAATGGGGACATTCTTCCTAATGCTCCCATGGAAGACTTGATCTGAGTCAGGACTGCAAAACGGAACAAAGGCTTAAAGCATCTCTGCTAGGGACTTGAGAATACAAGCAGAGAAAAAGCTTGCACTCAGTGCCGGCCTGTGTAATTTAAATCACATAGAGTTTGGCTGGCATGGTTACAGCTTACAGATGAAAGGCAAAGAGCAGGTATTAGCATTTTAAGAAGAAGGTACGCATTTGAAAGTAAGATTATAATCATTATTAAATTTAGGACAGGATTAGAATATCTTTCATCCCCCTAGTATCTGGGAGTTGTGGCACCTGCTTGGGGAAAACTGTATTATATTGGCTTTATATTGAGTATTTATTTGGAACTGCTGCAGCAGTAACTATAGTAATATTTTGGTATTTGGGCTATTATGACCAATGTAAGCTCCCGTTTATTTTCCTCAGTTATGCAACATTTCAATTTTTTTTTTTTAAAGAAGTCACCTTGGTTTTTATAGCTGCCTTGATTTTTCCCTTTAACCATGCCATCCTTTTAAATTTGCTTGTGGAGCTTCTACTAAGTAATATGCATTTCAACTTCTATTGTGCAGTGGCGGAGCTTAGAGTGTGTGGAGGAGGGGCAGGAGGGGGCCAGGCTATGGCGTGAGGGGCATGGTAGGAGTCATGGTTGCGGTATGTGGGGCACACGGCCAGGGCACACGGGGGTGTGGCCAAGGCATGGCCAGGGTGCATGGGGGCGCGACCAGGGTGTGTGGCGGCGTGGCTACAGGCCAGGACACCCCAGAAACATTGCCACGCAGGCTAAATCACCCCTCCACCCCCATTTTCCTGTGTGATTGCCATTATGAAAAGTTTTCTAGCAGCATAAGGAGATCTGACTTTATTGACTTTGACTTCCTGACTTTTCCTTCCAACTTCCTTGTGACTAATCACTCAGTTTTGAGTACTGTCCCCTTGCAGTTTTAAATGCATTGAATTTCCTGAGCAATCTTCTGTTACAGATTCCACTTATAGCATTGTGGATACTTTTCCTGATTAGACTGACAAAATTTGCATTCCGTTAATGTGGCCTTCATCACCATTTAGGGTGAAGGCAATGGTTGCTTCTCCTAGCTCGATCCATGACTAACTAGAGTCAACACACATCTTATTCACATTGAAACAGGCGCTCTCTCTCTCTCTCTCCTTCACAGATACCCACACCCTTCCTTGGGAAGTAATCCAGATTGCAAATCGAGAATGATAAGGAGTTAGTCAGGAATCACCTAGGTAACCTAAATGAGCTGAAATCTGCCAGAACACATGAACTACATCCCAAAGTATTGAAGGAATTTGCTGACATACTTGCAGAACCACATGTCATCATTTCTGAGACATCTTGGAGAACAGGTGAGATCCCAGAGGATGTGAGAAGGACAAACATTGCAAATATCGCAAAAGAGAAGATCCAGGAAAATACAGGGCAGTCAGCCTGACCTCGATACCAGGAAAATATTAGAATAGATTATACAAGAGTATGTCTGCCAGTATCTTGATGACCATGCAGTGATCAATAGAAGCCAGCAAATCCTGAAAAATAATCTTAATTTTTTTTTTTACCAGTTTAGTACATTGTGGGAATGGTGGGGAAATCTTTTATCTGGATTTCAGCAAAGCATCTGATAAGGTCCCCATAATATTTTCATCAGCAAATTGATTAAATTTGGAATAGATGGCAACCAAAGTCAGATGGATTCATAACTGGTTGAAAAAACATTCTCAAAGAGTTGTCATCAATGTTTGCACTTCAAACTGGAAGGAGGTTTCAACTGAAGTGCTTCAGTCCTAGGGTCATTAGTCTTCAACATTTTTATCAGTGACTTAGATGATGGAGTGGCGGGAGTTCTTATCAAATTTATAGATGGTGCAAAATTAAGAGGGGTGCCTGACACATTAGAGGACAGGAATAGAATTCAAAAGGATCTCAAGAAGCTAGAAAATTGGGCAGAAATTAATAAAATGAAATTCAATAGAGACAAATGCAAAATTCTACATTTAGGCCACAAAAATCAAGTGTACAGGTATAGGATGGGGGATATAAGACTCAGCAGTGATAGATTCAAAAAGGACCTTGGGTTTACTGTAGATCATAAGCTGAATATGAGCCAATAGTGTGATACTGAAGCAAAGAAGGCAAATGCTATTTTAGCCTGCATTAATAGAAGCATAGTTTCCCTGTCAAGAGAAATAACAGTCCAACTATATGCAGCACTGGTCAGGCCTCATCTGGTGTATTGCGTTCAGTTCTGAGCATTTTAATTTTAAGAAGGATATAGACAAATTGGAACGAGTTCAGAAAAAGGCAACAAGGATGATAAGAGATATGGAGAACAAAACATATGAGGGACAATTGAAGGAATATGGATGTTCAGCTTCGGCCATTTCCACACTACACTGCTATAGTGTTGCTATTCCACTTTCAACATCTTGTGGAATTCTGGGGTTTGTAGTTCACGGAGGCCAAAGAGCTCTCTGGCTGAGAATTCTAAATGCTACAAACTACAGACCCCAGGTATAGTGCAGAAATGGCCTTGGTGAAGAGAAGACTGAGGGATGACATAATCTCACTCTTTAAATATTTCAAGGCTTGTTCTCTGCAGCCCGAGAAGATGTACCCAGGTCTAAGGGTTTAAAGTTATAGTGTGGTAGATTTCAACTGAACATTAGAAAGAACTTCTTGTCAGTGAGAACAGTTTGACAATGGAATCAATTGCCTAGAGAGGTGCTAGGGTCTCCTCCTCTGAATGTCTTCAAAAATGAACTAGACACCTTTCTGCTGGGAATGCTTTAGCTGGCAATCCTGTATTGAGCAGTGAGTTGGACGCAATGGCCCATGAGGCCTCTGTTACCCTGTGACTTGGGGGTCCCGTGAGGGGCACCCAAATAACCACAACAAACACAACAAGATGGGGAAATTAGCTTGGAGCACTCTCTTGGCTAACAAGAGGCAGGGTAACTTAGTGGGGATCTTTTACCCTGTGCCTACAGCATCAGGTCAGTGAGGAGGCAAACAGTTCAAATAACAATTAGATTTATTAAACAGTTATTAAAGAAAAGCACAAACACACTCCTAACTAGAAAAGGAAAATAGAGTTCAAGGGGAATGGGTGACACGCCACCTTTCCTGTAGTCCTGGGGAAGCCAATTGTAGAGGAGGAAACCTGGCGTGGTGGCCAAGGGGAATCTGCTGAACTGAGTGGCAGCAAGGCAGAGTAGAAGTCCAGAGCGATCCAGCGAGAGTTCCAAAGAGCTCTCAGAACTGGGGTTTTTTATCAGGGAAGGAACGACCGTAGGCTAGTCTGGTCTTGGGCAAAAACAATAAGTTTTGGGTTGGAGACAATGCCTCCGAAAGGTCAGAATTTACATGATTGAGTTATGTTCTGCATTGACAATAGTATGGCTGGTATGTAGATGCGGCTAGCTCGGCAGTTAAGCACTTAGCTTGCCAGGGTGCCCTCTCAGGGCAGAGAGTCTATTTGTTTATTGCGCATTGGTAATGAGGGTGCTTGTTTTGGGAGGTCCCCTAAAGCAGTTCTGGCTATTTCTGGCTTGGTTTGGTGGGAGCAACAAACAGCAGCCATGCCTAGCTTCACGCTTGTACAGTGGCCTCACAAACACTTGGCTGGTGGCAGAACAGGGCCAAATTATGATATCAAAATGATATCTTTGGGTCACCAAAGTCCAGGCCAGTACACGGTGGTAACACCTCTTCCAGTTCTATGATTCTATCCCATGTCAGCTGGCTATGTCTTAAGATCTACAGAGTGCCTTTCCCAGCAGAAGAGGGCTATCCAAGCACAAAGCAGAAGACTTTTTTGTGGTGGTGGTGATTTGAGAATAATCTTCCTGAGGAGATCTATGCAGTGATGTAGTAGCAGATTTTGGTGGGCAAAAACTCATCATGACAGTCCTCATAGCTACACCCACAGGAATAATCCACAATTGCAAGCAAGTGTGATGATCCACTACTGACAAACCAAGTCTTAGCAGTTTTCATCTCCACCAGGAGCAGGTACTTTGTAGTACTAATGGCTCTCAATGGCTCATTCAAAATCAAGTCACCCCAAAAATACTTTGCAGTACAATAGGGACAAATAATAACAATACTCTATGGCAGGAGAATATATTTCTACTTTCCCTCTGTAATGATTGCAGCTAAGCTCAGAGAGAACAGAAAGTCCTCCTGAGGCTGAACTGAAGTTATTATCTCTGTTAATGGAAAGTGTTTGTGTCCTCAGTGCTGCAAACTTTGCTGTACTGGACCGCTATGCCACCTACTATACCAGCTCTTGGATGCAATGTTAAGGTAACTGTTTTTTACCCATCCATTCACAACTGTACATGATGCCTCAGCTTTAATTTTTTTATTAACATCCGTTCAAATGATATTCAAGCTATTGTTTTACAGCATTATAATGTTCAGAAATTGTACACTGCCCAGAAATACACAGAAATGTGTAAAAATGTCCCAGCTAACTAACTAAATGTGTTGAGTTGCTTAGGAGGAAAAAGCACTAGATGGCACCATGTTCCCAGAACTCAGAAATGGATTACATTCTGTCTTACTCTGGAAAAAGTGGGAAAGCAAAGCATGGGAAAGAGTCTTTTGGCACCTTTAAGACTAACAGATTTATTTTAGCCTGAGTTTTCATGATTGCAATCCACCTCCTCCAATGCCCTGATGGAGGACAATATTCAAGCCTCAGGTATAAATGCACAGTTAAGGACGTATGAAAGTTATTTCCTTCCATTCCCCAGAAAATGCAATGAATTCTCTCAGTGTAATCCAGACAATTCAGATGAATTGTCTTGTTCTTATTCCTTTAATGATGACAAATTTCATATCTTTAAACTATTGACCTGTGTTGTTATTTAGATAAGGAATGAAGTCAACTACCTGTCTTCTGTTTGTAGCGAATTCCAGAAAGCCCAACTAATTTCATAGACTTTTTAGTAGTACTCTTTCTTGGTATTATTACCTCTAGAATGATTTGCTAAGCAAAGAATTCTGTGTTATCACTGGATAGAATGAAGGTATACTTTGAAAATTTTGCAGTCCTGTACAAAATACTTTTAATGTACCTGTGTATCCATTTTCATAATATTTTGCTGCAGATCACACATTTAACAGGCCCTGTTTATGCATGCAGATTCTTTCCTTTTAAAATAGAATTATTTATCTGTGCAATTGTATGCATGTTTACTCAAAAGTAATTCCCCTTGAGTTTAGTGGGATTTACTTTCAGGTATATGTATATAGGATTTCAGCCTAATAGTACAATACTCAGAAAGCAATTTCTTTGAATTCAATTGTATTTACTCTCAGGCAGTAAAATTGCTATTTGGATTGTTTGAAGTGCTGGTCAATGTAATTTGAACTGAAGTATAGCTAAGGACTGAGTATTTGAAATGCATTGTTCCATGAATTATATAATCTTATTAACAAATTACTTTCAACGCATCACAAAGAAGAAAAGAATGGCTTTTCCAGGATCTTGAATAAAATGTCTATAAACAAGATGTCAGTGTAGCATACTGGTCTGAGCACTGGACTATGACCAGTGTTTAGTTCCCCACTCAGCCATGGAAACCCACTGGGTGACCTTGGGCATGTCACACACTCTCAGCTCCAGAAAACCTCATAATAGTTTCGCCTTAGGGTCAGCATAAGTCAGAAACAACCTGAAGGCACACAACAACAAACAGGAAGAAGTCAAGGCAAGGAATTCACAAAGATTCCTTCCAAAAAGAGTATAGAAAGTCTGTGATTTCAGATATATGATTTTGACCTAGGTTAAGTAATTAGTCTTGGTCTAATTATACTACATGTTAGCAGGCTCTTATTGACTTCAACAAGAAACTCTGTTCCTTTACCTAAGGCTGAAAATTTCCCCCATCTCCTCTAAGCTCATCTCCTGCCTCCAGGTGGTAGAAAAGGCTGTGTTAAAGAGCCAGTCCACATGGATTTATATAGGGAAATGGGCGGGGGTAGGTAGGGTGGAACCAGTATCTTTCCTTGCCTCTCAGTCCCAAAAAGAGAAGACCTATTCAATTGCTCAATGGTGAGTCAGCACATAGGTAAATACTACTGATGAGATAGGTCTTCTCTAATCAGGCCGAACAAGATTTAGGCCTCCGTTTGCAACATGAGAAAAAGTGGATGTGCTGTCTTAGTTTTCACTCTCCTCCATAAGGGTGCCTTTCTTTTGCAGAAATATATTTAATCAGCACTGCAGATATTTTATATCTGGAAAAATGGCAATGCCTTCCTACTTCCATCCCACTCCACAGTATATTATTTGAGATCAACAGCCAAGGAAATGGACTGAAACCCCAAATATACTCTTTGATCTGAAGGCATTCTGACAGCTTTGTCCTGGAGCAGCTGGAATGTTGCCAAAGAATATTCCATGTATCACACTAGCTTAGCCTCTTTCACCTGTACAGTTAAAGTGCTATAATTCCACTTTGACTTCCATGGCAACCTCCTGGGGAATCCTGGGATATGCAGTTTAGGAAGACGCATTTAGAGTCATCAGGCAGAGAATTCTAGTGTCTCACCAAACCACAGGATGAGGATTCCACAGAATACAGCCACAGCAGTGATATTGAAATCTTTGTGTTATAATTGCGTACTGTGAAAGAGCCCTAAGTCAAGCCACAAATCAATACAATAGAAATAACAATTGCAGCATGGCTTGAGATTGGTTCATAAGCTTATATTTTTGTTTGTGATATTTTCTGAATGATGCACTAACCTTCTTGTTGGTATGTCTTTGTCATTTACTGAATGTATTCAACTAAATTTTATTTTTAATTTTATTTTTGTTGGTTTCTTAATTCTCTGAGCATTGAAGAGAACTCATCTAATAAACCTTAATATTTTAGAGTTAATCCTATACACAAGGCTGTGACATTTTATCATCTTTTTCCTTAGCTTTTAATCCTGTGTCCATTTATCTGGGAGTAAACCCCATCAAACTCAGTAGAGCTTAGTTCTGAGTAGACATCTATATGATTGCACTGTAGTGCAAGGGCAACATCCGACATTATGTGCCTGATTTCTGCTTGTGCAAAGGGAGTTTCTCACACTTTCCACTCTCCTTCGGTCACTGACATACCTCCACCTGTTCTTCTCTCAAAGCTTCACAGCACTGCAGAGTAGACAAGGGGCAGGAGGAATTTCATCTCATACCAGTAGATTGAAAGATATCCCTGGATTGCTGTTGTTGTTGGGTGCCTTCAAGTCATTTCAAACTTATAGAAACTCTAAAGAGAATTTATCATGAGGTTATCTTGGTAAGATTTGTTCTGATGAGGACTGCCATTGCCCTCTTCTAAGGCTGAGTCAGTATGCCTTGCCTAAGGTCACCTCGAAGGTTTTCCAGTTGGTTTCCATGCCCCAACAGGAATTTAAAACCTGATTTCCTGGAGTCCAGTCCAACAGTCAAACCACTGCACACACTGGCTCTCATCACTGGGTACCATCCTATTTTAATGGCAATCCTAAGCCCATTTTCTTTGGAATAAGCACTGGTGAATTTTATTAGATTTAGCTCTGACAAGCATGGGATTAGTCCATTAATGTATTTTCATTTTTAAAAAATTAAGAGTCTTGTTAGGAGTTAGAAATAGCAATAGCAGTTAGATTTCTATACTGCTGATCAGTGCTAAGCACTCCCTAAGCAGCTTACAATATATTTTAGCTAATTGCCCCCAATAAGCTGACTACTCATTTTATCGACCTACCAAAGGATGGAAGGCTGAGTCAACCCAGAGCCCAGCAGGATCAAACTCACAACGATGTGGCTGCAGTACCAGCATTTAACCACTCTGCCACCAGGACTCACCAGTAAGATTTCTTGTCTATTGCTTTGCTTTTCCTGGCCTCATTTTCTCATGAGGAGTTTTACCCTTCATCCAATCCTGTTACTGACAGTGAGGAGTCCATGCACAGATGCCTTGCCCATGTTACCCTGCAAAACTGAAATCCCTTACCGAGCCTCTATTTGCTGGTAACTGACAGATTTCATTTTTTTTCTGTCCTTTTTTTCTGTAACCATACTTGGTTGAGCTCCACATTGCCTATAGGTAAATACCATTTTATCATCATTAGTATTATTACTGGTAGTAAGGTTCTGTTCCAACATTTGGAATAAATCTCTAAGTAAATACTGTGAAGGCAAAAGAGTTTCTGTTTTTTGCTGCCACGTTTCCTCATCAGCATACCAAGGTCATTCAACAAAGCCATCTAACTCATTATATTCTTCATGCTTAATTAAAAAATAAGAGACAGAAACACTCTCCAAGCACTACAGCCGTAATACTATTATATGATCTTGCTCTTTCACCAGTTCAAAACATGTCCAAAGAACTTGGCAAACACGTAAATAATATTATTCATATGTGTATGGCATCACTCAGAAATGTTCTTCAAAAAAGAGAAATGACATATTTACAGGCAAATATCTGTAAATTAGGAAGTCATATTCATTGTCTTCCTTACTAGCTAGGGGGAGCATGTTTCAGTCATCCTTTCTGATGTGGATTCCAATCAGACTTCAGTAAGTGCCTTTTTTGGAAGGTAACCCTCAGAATCCTTTAGCCATCACTTTTAGTAGCTATGCTGCTTGAGAACAGCTCCTTAGAGTTGTCCAAACAAAAAACTTTACCATTCTCTGATCTTAAAAATAATACAGTGTGTAGAGTACACTGTCAGCTGGTGGTGTCCTTATGGGGATATGTGTGAATCTGCTCTGGATTTTAGCCCAAACTTTAATGGAGCTATCCAAGGTGCTAAACCCAACTCTCCCAATAGAATCAGTCCCTTGGAGAGCTCCTTTAAAGCACAGACTAAAACATGGAGTGGATTCATCACCCCACTGACATGGAAGCCATCATTCACTCTTGGTAGTAAAAATATGTGAGAAGCACACGTTGCTGTCATCTTCCTCACTCCCAGCGCATAGAACCAAGGTTTCAAATTGTTTAACCTAGCTGTGGTGAGGAACCTGGTTCAGAGCTGGCCCTATAGACAGAATGAGGTAGCAGATCTATGGCATCCTAAAGGAGAAGAAAATTACTAGTTATCTGCTTTGCTATTTTTTGTAGCCTCATTGCAGGGGTGCTCAAGGTCCAATTTTCCAGATGTGTTGGACTACAACTCCTATCAGCCCTAGCCAGCATAGATTATGATGAGAGAGTGGTCCAACAACATCTGGAAACTGCATTTTGCTCCTCCTTGTTTGACTGCCATACAGGGTTATGGAACATTCTACTTCCTGTAGCAAAATACAGGCTGATTTTGGATACTTTGCAGCTAGACTTGGGTGGGTGCAGTCAAGAGCTGTGTAAAGGACTGGGCTCACACTTTGGTGGGAAGTCTCATATCAAAGGCTGACATTAGGCCACTGTGCTTAATTGTCATGCTGCTGCAATCAATGCATATGATCTCGTTTCATTATTACTTGGCAAAATGTTAACAGTATACAAGGTTTGGGGGAAAGTCTGTTATCTCTGTTTTGAGCTAATTTAATTTTTGACTATATTGTTTCTGAAAAAAACAAAACAAAATTCAGAAACTTCTGTCCCTTTTCTGAGGTTTAGAAGGATACAAGGATCTGGCTTGACTGAAGTCTGGGCTTTAGACATGGAATGCCAGCTGTGCATAACTCAATACTGTAGGTACTTTGAAAATTAACTTCTCATTAAGAAAAGTATCCAGCTGTAACATTCTTGATCATTTGTAGAGTGTACACACGTTTTTGCATGTGTGGACCCAGGCCCACACTAAGGGCCTTTCTGCACTGCACTGCTATAGTGCTATTATTCCACTTTCAAGATCCTGTAGAATTCTGGGGTTTGTAGTTTACTGAGGCCAAAGAGCTCTCTGGCTGAGAATTCTAAAGGATCCTCCCTAAACTACAAACCCCGGGATTCCATAGGATGTTGAAAGTGGAATAATAACATTATAATGGTGTAGCGTGGAAAGGCCCCTAATCAGACCTACAGGAGATGAGTTGAAATTAATTGGATTAAAATTATCTGTGACTAATTTGAGTCATTGCCCTTCATCTAATTGCAAATCTAAACTAGACCAGACCCATTGAATCAATTGCTGAATGGTAAGTCAACACTTATATAAATCTAATGAGTTCAGTGGACTGTCTGTAGTTAGGACTAGTAATTAAATTTAGTCCATTGTTTTCCCTGAGTCCAGTCTTAACGTGATGGTTTGGATGTGACCTCTTTTTTTGAATATTACGGAAAATCCAGGACAAAAATGCTCTCTCTCTCTCTCTCTCTCTCTCTCTCTCTCTTTCTCTTTCTCTCTCTCTCTCACTCTCTCTGTATGTGTGTTTGTGTACACACACAAATATGTATATGGCCATTTCCACACTAGACTTTTATAGAGCTATTATTCCACTTTCAACATCCTATGGAATCCTGGGGTTTGCAGTTTAGGGAGGGGCCAGCCCCTCCCTAAACTGCAAACCCCAGGATTCCATAGGATGTTGAAGGTGAAATAATAGTGCTATACCTGTCTAGTGAGGAAATGGCGTGTGTGTATGTATGTACGTTTGTGTGTGTGTGTGTAATTAAAAATCCTTATTGTTGTTTTTTCTGCTGACAAAAATATTTGAAAGTCCATTAATAACCTCTTTTATTGTACTGATTTCTAGTCTTAATGAATATTTTGTTTCTAGCAGGATTGTCCCCCCTCCTTTACAAACCATGGAAATGGTGACATACATTTTAATTGCCAGTTATGATTGGTACTGAAATTAATAGAACAATCAGCCACTTGATTTATCTAAAATGTAGCCAAAGTTTACTTGTAAGGATCTGAGTGCCATTAGAAGTTAAGCCACAAACACTGTTGTATGGTGTTTCTGTTAATGACAAGAATTTATATCTTTGGAACACAGATAGGCTGTTATGCTATGATATTTATGATCTCATAAATGTTTAGTTTTAACTTATGACAACTTGATATATGCTTGCTAATGGGACATTGTTCACATGAGAAACTAACAAGCACAAATACTTCACTGTTCTCAGGATTTGCCTCTTCTTGAAGCAATCATAGATGTTATTTATCTATTCTCAAATTGTTAGCTATTATTATAATCACTTATTCATAGGATTGTATATAAACAATTAAAAAAGTGTTCAAGCAGGTTTCCTCCGCCTGGACAATGTTTTGAACACTCATCATAAAGCATGGCCATTGTTTCAGAGTGCTGAAGTTGTAGTCCAAATATCCCAGAAGACCCCAGGTTGGGAAAGGCTGATTGAGAGGATAATAGCAAATAATTGTATATTTCAAAATATATGGGCCAATATTCTCTAAAGATATCAGATCCTGTCTGATTTTGGAAGTGAAGCTGTGTCAGCTCTGGTCAGTACTTGGATGAGAGACCACCAAGGAATACCAGGAGCTGTAGGCTGTATTTCAGAGGAGGGAACTGGCAAAACCACTTCTGGGTATTACTTGCCTAAGAAAACCCCATGAAATTCATGGGATCATCATAATTGTCAGCAGAATAGAGCCCCTTCTCCCAGTGCAGCTGATGTACAACAGGTTGACGGAGTTATGATAGTGGCAATAGTATGGAAATCATGACTAAGTAGCATGAATACAAAATTGTTACCTAAACGTACTCATCCGTAACTGTTTCATCTTCACAACTGCTACTTTGTTGCAAATATGAGACTGTCACCCTGGTCATAATTCCCTCCAACTTTACTGGGCATCAGCTGCAAGGGGAGAAGGAAATCCATTCTGCCTGTGATGGGAGCATGGTTGAATGACATTTCTATCAGGTTTGAGAGGATGGGCCAGGAGAGGTTACATAATTAAGCGTACTTAACTAAGTAGCTGATTGAAAACACAAGACCATAGAATAGAGCAGCATAGAACAGAATTAAAATGGGATTTATTTTAATTAGATAATGCAGCCAAGTTACAGATGCTCCTTAATGTGCTTCCTTAGGAATAGCATACAACACTACTGGTACCACAAATGAAAATGCCACTCCACCTTAGTTGGTGGGGGAATTCACAACAAGACCTCTGATGGGGATCAGAATGTATAGGAGGAAAAACTTATGGATAAGGTGCTCTGTCTTGTAGAGCTCTAAAGCTCAGAATCAGCACTTCCGGGGCCAACTTCTGACCTGTTGCTGCCTGAAGCGAAGGACAATTTGACACCATATCCTCTCCCTTCCCACAACAAAACCCATCTGGACAATCAGTTAACTGACACTGAGAGTGTCCCTCACCACACCTGAGGGCAGCAACTTAGGCCCTTTCTGTAGGAGCCTCCCATCCTGGCATGGGGACGAGAGAGAGGAATAGGACCACGATGACACTTCCGCGTGATGTCGTTGCGGTCCCGTCCTTCTCACATTGCCAGGCAGTGCAATTGTGGATTAAATCACTGATGGCTTTTCCCTGTCAGTGACCTGTGATCGCGTGACCATCCCACACTTACCTGAACTGTGGAAGAGCTGGAAAGTGTGACAGAGGCACTTTCTCCCCACTGCAGCCAAGGAAAGTGCTTGGCTGCACTGTGGAGGGAAGAAGTGTGTCCATCGTGCTTTCTTCAGCAGGGAGCCAGCTATTGCGGAGGAGAACGTTCATGTCTGTATTCTCATCCTGGCAAAGCTGCTGCCGGGACAACGCTGGGATGATGCTGGAGACAGGTAAGGTAAGGTAAGGTAAGGTAAGGTAAGGTAAGGTAAGGTAAGGTAAGGTAAGGTAAAGACTTCCATTCAGCACATACAGCTCTCCCCACAGGAAGAGACTCAGGCAGAATGGCTTATGAGATTCTTGCTGCTGCTCTCCAGTATCAGCCACCTGGTGGTTGCCTCCTTTGGTTTAATGGTAGGGTCAACTCTGAGCACTCTGAATGGTGTGTAGAAAGGAATAAGTAAACAATGAAGGACTGGGGCTTATACTGTCCTCAGCCAACCCCAGACAACAACAGCTTAACATGGAGAATATAGAGCAGTATGTTGTAGTTGGTTAGTCTGGAGTTTACTTAAATATCAGTAGCTATAGGAACGGGCACAGGAAAAGTCACAGCCGACGTATCAGGCAAGCTTATTTATAATAATCACTTCTAGCCAATTTTACAACATGGGGACCTTTCACACTACACAATTACAGTGTTCTATTCCATTTTAGATACAATGGCAACATTTTAAGGGACCTGTGATTTATGGAGGCACTTTAGCTTTCTGTACTCTCCCTAAACGGCAAATGCCAGGATCCCATGGTGCTATTACTGTGTTGTGTGAAATAGGTCAGGGTAACCACAACCTGATGATCTAGAAACAACACTAGACTGAGATGTACCCCCTCCCCAGCTATGTGCCTCTTGGGAGAAATAAGAAGTTCAGTACCATACAATACAGGCTGTGTAGTTATTCCTGGAATGAAAAATAGTTTTTAAATCTTGTTGGTCACTTCCACCAGTGTAAGTTACCTTTTTGACCTGGACAGAGTGTTTTGATTACAAGCCTGGAGACCAGCGTTTGATTCCCCTCTTGGATATGGAAGCCCACTGGTTTACCTTGGATGCATCACACACTCTTAACAGAAGAAAACACCATGATAGGTTCATCTTAAGGTTGCCATAAGTTGGAAATGACTTGAAGGCACACAACAGCAATAGTGGAGGTGGGGAATGTGTCAATGAATCTGTCCTTATCAGGAGACAAATGTTGCTGGCTCCTGAAGTATCCATGAGAGGGCAGAGTAGCTTTATCTTCTAAAGTTTCTGTGGCACCCCAGTTATGGAATGCCTTCCCCTCAGAGGCCCAATTGTTGCCAACACTGCTGCCATTCCAGTGCCATGTAAAAATATGGCTACTTACTAAGGCTTTGGGGACATAATTGATATTGTCCAAATTTGCACATGTGAGATTATTTTCAGTACTTTCAATCTGTCTTGTTTTAAATGTTAAATTTGCTTTTACCTTTATATTATTGCTTTAAATTCTTTCAGACTGTCAAATTGCTTTTACTGTATACCTGAGATCTTTGAATATTGGGGGAACAGCAATCTTTTAAGGAATATGGCTTTTGTCACTCCCCTCTCCCCAATCACAGTATCTGTAGATCTTTTTTCTTTGGCTGTGATGTCTCAGATCCCTTTTGTTCCTTTATCAGCTTAGTAGTGACCACAAATATTTTATTTATTTCTTTCTTTTATTTATATACTGCCTTTTTTCTGGCATGGGACCCAAGGAGCTTGCAAAAAGGCTAAAACAGGATAAAGCTAGAAACCTGATAATGAAACAAAACACTATTAAACAAGCCATCATATTAGAACACTATCTGATTTTTAAAAGCGTAAAATAGTTTTAAAAACTTAACAATAAAGATAAAAACACAGAATCATAGAACCATAGAATCATAGAGTTGGAAGAGACCCCAGGGGCCATTGAGTCCAACCCCCTGCTATGCAGGAACACCCTCAAAGCATTCCCAACAGATGGCCATCCAGCCTCTGCTTAAAAACCTCCAAAGAAGGAGACTCCACCACACTCTGAGGCAGCATATTCCACTGCCGGACATCTCTGACCATCAGAAAGTCTTCCTGAGGTTCAAGTGAAATCTCTTTTCCTGCAGCTTGAATCTATTGCTCCTTGTTCTAGTCTCTGGAGCGATAGAGAACAAGCCCGCTCCCTCCTCAACATGACATCTCTTCAAATATTTAAACATGGCTATCGTGTCCCCTTTTAACCTTCTCTTCTGCAGACTAAACATACCCAGCTCCCTAAGGTGTTCTTCATAGGCCATGGCTTCCAGACCCTTCACCACTTTGGTCACCATTGGTCGCCATCACAGCACTCACCATTTTTAAAAAAGGACTTCCTGAAACCAATGAATCATTAAATGCCTGTTTGAATGAAAATGCCTGTTGGTGTAAGGAGAGCAAAGAGGAGGCCAGTCTAGCCTCCATGGAAGAGAATTCCACAGCCTGGAAGCAGCCCCTAAGAAGGCCAACAGTGACTTTGGGTGGACCACAGTTTCCCCATCCCAACATAGGAATGCTTGGAAGTGGGACACAAATCATGGCTTGAATCCTCTATCACGTATGCATTAGGTAACTTACTTAGCTAAATAGCAGAGGTCCTAAGAAACCCTGTGAGGGAAATGCAAAGATGCATAGTGGGACACTGGAAAGTGTGTCCCAATGTGCATCGGTACTCCCTACCTGGTGTCCCAATGCACAATGAGACCAAGGCACATTGGTCCCAGTGCATTGGTCCCATTGTGCCTAGGTCACTTTGCTGGGTCCCTCATGTAGTAATGTAACAGCAGCCATTTACTGGGTACAGATTTTATGGAACCGCACAAGTCTAATTCCTGCAGGCATAAGTCCACTTATGGAGACATAAGGCCCCAAGACTATTCCAGCCCATATTTCTACCCATCATTGGGTAGAACAGAATCCAGAACAGAAAGCAGGATGTTCAAATTCTCCCCTCCTGCACTTGCTGTTGCTACTTGAGCCTCTTGGACATGTCATGGCACCAGCCTCCCCAAAGTCACTGTACCACATGATCTGGAAGAAATACTCTGGATGCTCCACAGCAAATGATGGAGCTCCCTGTGGTTTTAGAGATTCTTCTTCATGGTCTCTGTGATCATTGGGATTTTCACGCATGCACGGTAGCATTTGGAAGATTCTAGAGCTAAGCAGCTTGGCAGGAACCCCTCCCCCCGCTCATGCTGAGCATGCTCAGCCTGCCAAGCCAACGGTCTCTCGTCAGTTTTTCTCGTCCGCCAGCATGTTCGCAGCAAACGGAAGGTTCTCCAGCTGTGATGGACCACCTTGTGAAGGTGCATCTCACAATGAAACGGATGGGGATCCACCAAATGCCGCAGTCCTGTCGCTGTTTCGCTTCCCGCTCTTCTTTGCGTCGGTCATCCTACGTCTACCAGTCTCGTTCACTGCGTCGAACATCAACTTGATCCTCAATACCGTCTTCTGCCCGAAGACCCCTGCGAAGACATCAGCCTTCTTCTAAGAAGTCTTCGTCCACGACGAAGTTGAGGTTTTGACTGCCTTCGCAGGTCACTGCCACATCCATTCTTCCGTCTGCCTACCAGCTTCGTTGAACACCTGGGTTTGGCCCGACATCTCAGTGAATGGCGTCACATCACTGCGGACTCTTGAGTTCTCTCCATCGTCCGTCTTGGTTACTCCATCGAATTTCAAAATATACCACCTCGAGGTGTCTACTATTCCACCCCAGCCAACCCGGCTCTGCTAGAGGAGATTCAGTCCCTACTGCAGAAAGGGGCCACAGAGCAGGTCCCGTCCTCAGCAAGTACCACCGGCTTCTTTTCCTGGTACTCCACGGTACCAAAATCAGACAGTACCTTGCGACTGATCCTGGACCTCAGGAGGGTGAATTCCCACATTCTGCCCTAAAAGTTCAAGATGGTCACTCTATCCTCCATCCTGCCCTTCCTGTGACATTGGGACTGGTTCACCTCTATCTACCTACAAGATGCCTACTTCCATATTGCAATTCGGCCCCACCACAGGAGGTACCTGCAATTCGCGGTTGATGGCATCTGCTACCAGTACAAGGTGCTGCCGTTTGGACTGTCCACTGTGCCCAGGGTCTTCACCAAATGCATGGCCCCAGTGGTATCGTACCTCCGCACAAAGGGTATGGTATACCCTTACCTCGACGACTGACTGTTGGTGGTGCCCTGCAAGCAGAAGCTATACGAGGACATCCATCTCACACTGTCTCTTCTGTCCTGCCTTGGCTGTAGGGTGAACCCGAAGAAGTCGCACCTCGAACCAATCAGAGTTCTCGACTTCATCGGAGTCACCTTGGACTCTGTTTCGACCAAGGCCTTCCTTCCACTGAAGCGGGCCCACACTCTGTGCCGAGCTGCTACCGCTATCTTTCGTGCCCCTGCGGTCTCAGTGAGGAGGATCTAGCAACTTCTCAGCTATATGGCACCGATGACGTTGGTCACCTACCTCTCCCGCCTTCACGCCCGTCCACTATAGCACTGGTTCATCAGGGTCTTCGACCGTCTGCTGGACGACCAAGGCCTCTGCTTGTGGATCCCCCAGCAGGTGCGCTGCTCTCTTCTCTGGTGGCTCTCCCTCTGACACCTCCTGTCGGGAATGCCGTTCGTCCACCCATGTCCTCGGGTCACGGTGACAACAGACGCCTCCCTCTACGGATGGGGAGCACACTGCAGCAACCTCAGGGTGCAAGGGCACTGGATCAGCCTCGAGACCCACCTTCACATCAATGCCCTGGAACTTGTTGCCATCCTGAAGGCGCTATGGGTGTTTCGCAATCTGGAAACTGTGTGCTGTGTAAACAGACAGGGAGGTACCCGATCCACCACCCTGCTCAACATAGCCCTTCATCTTTGAGACTGGTATGTACCGCTCCGGATTCACCCCGTCGCTGTCCACCTGGTGGGTGGGGAGAACGTCACAGCAGACACCCTCAGCAGAGACACCTCATGCCACCATGAGTGGTCCCTCTCTGGAACGGCGTTTCGAGTGATAGTGGCCCAATGGGGTCAGCCATCCATTGACCTCTTTGCCAGCAATCAGAACAAGAAGTGTTCCCACTACTGCTCGAGGGCCGGCCTGGTTTAGGACTCTCTCGGCGATGTTTTTCAGTTCCAGTGGGATGGGGGACTGCTGTACGCGTTCTCACTGTTCCCGCTCCTGGGTCGAGTGATCACCAAGATCCTCTCCGAGTGCGCCAATGCCATCCTGGTGGCCCCATACTGGCTGAGGCAGCACTGGTTCGGGCCTCTCTTTGAGGCCACTTGAAGCTGGGTTCTCAAGTTTCCAGTGGTACTGAACCTCCTCTCCCACTCAGATGGTCTTGTGCTGCATCCAGACCTACCACTCCTGTCTCTCCATGCATGGAGGATAATCCCTTAGATATTCCAGCCATACGGGATGTCCTCACTGCGGCCAGGAAGGAGTCTATGTGTAGGTCTTACCGTTACAAGTGGCAGAGGTTTGTGGCCTTCGCAGATGCTTGTCGTGAACCGGCATCACCGGTCGCCCTACCTAAAGTGCTGCATTTTCTCCTACACCTTCCGGAACAGGGACTGGCCTTTGCATCTCTGAGGGTCTACCTCGCAGCCATAGTTGCCTACTAGCCATGTGGTTCTCCCTCGGCAGCGCTTTTTCGGGACGCTACCCTCAAGCAGTTTGTGAAAGGGCTGCAGCATTTTTACCCGCCAGTGTCCCCACCCCTCCCGCCTTGGTCGCTGTCCTTGGTGCTCTCCCAGCTGACGCGACTGCCTTTTGAGCCTATGGCTACCGCTGATGACAGGCTCCTGACCATGAAGACGGCCTTCTTCATTGCTGTCACCTCGGCCAGACGGGCAAGCGAGCTGACAGCACTATGATCTGACGACCCCTTTCTTTCATCAGGACAAGGTGGTCCTTTGTCCAGACATCTCCTTTCTGCCTAAGGTTGTCTCCGATTTCCATCTTAACCAGGATGTCGTCTTTCCGACTTTCTACCTGGATCTCGCTATGCCTCTGGAGCGATCCCTCCACTTGCTCGACGCCCGTCGAGCTCTGGCCTTTTACATTTAGCGGACTTTGTCTTTTCGCCAGACTCCTCACCTGTTCGTCTGCTATGGTGGTCATCGAAAAGGCCAGAAGGTGTCCACCCAGAGATTTTCTAAATGGGTGGCTGGAATATGAACTGGCTAAACAGCCTCAGCCAGCTTTCCTCTGTGCCCACTCTACTGGAGCTGTGGCCTCTTCAGCAGCTCTCCTTCAAGGTGTAGACCTGCAGGAGCTGTGTCGTGTGGCTACCTGGTCACGACCTTTGATCTTTGTGCGCCACTGCCGACTGGACTGCCGGGCTCGATGAGATGCCCGCTTTGGCCGTGCGGTGTTGTCTTCTGTTCTCTAGGACCTGACCCACCGTCCACTGGTAAGCTACACAGTCTCCCAATGTGTGAGGCACAGAGACCATGAAGAAGAAGAACAGATTGCTTACCTGTAACTGTGGTTCTTCAAGCGGTCATCTGTGCCCTCACACACACTCGCCCAGCCTTCCCCTCTTCAGGTTCTGCTCCGGTGGACTCCAAAACTGAGGAGAGACCATTGGCTTGGCGGGCTGAGCATGCTCAGTACGAGCGGGGGAAGGGTTCCCGCCAAGCTGCTTAGCTCTAGAATCTTCTGAACATTACTGTGCATGCGCGAAGATCCCAATGTGTGAGGGCACAGATGACCACTTGAAGAACCACAGTTACAGGTAAGCAACCTGTTCTTCACCCCAGTTTCTTCTGTACTAATAGAAGGAATCCTAAGACACATGTCTGTCATCACACATTACCCTGTTTGAATCTTGGCAGTGAAATGGACTTGGTTTACTTGTGTGTGACTCAGTGTGACACAAACATAAAATTGCTCTCTGTCAAGCTGGGCTACTGAAGAAGTGCTAATCGGCCACAACGATTTGCCAGTTTGGGGCACTTCTTTAATGCACAGTTAATTCATCCATAGAGAGCATTCCAGAAATTCAGATCTAGGAATGTTAATGTGCTCTCTTTTCTGTCTTTTTCTGAATATTCACAAACATCTGTTTCATGATTAATTAAAAACTAGAGATTTTGAAACATATGGCAGCCAGTTAATAAACAGTTTGTTCATGTACTTAGGGCATTTTTAATGGAAAATCTGTTTACTGAACATCTCAAAAGGCCTGGACATTCATAAGCTATGTGAGAATTGCCTATTCACAAAAGCATAAAATTACTGGGCTGGAAGGAATCTGAAGGTCAGCTAGTCCATCTTGCCCTTAAGCAGGCTCCCACTACAAATTAACTCATATTGTAATGTGTCTATAAATGAAAAAAAGTCTTGTTCTGCATCATGAGAAAAAATCCTGACTCAGGATTCCATTTCAGTATCATCTGTGGCAGTGGCTCCCAATTATTTTTTCACTTGCATACCCCTTGGCAGCTTGTTTCCATAAACTGTACCCCTTATTTTAGCAAAATGTCTACAATTAATATAGTTACTGTTATTACAAATGTATATGTTGTAACTGTAAATAAATAACTCAATAGTGAGACTAAAAAGCAAGCATTAGTTATTATTACTCTTAAGAAGATGAAAGGGAGAGTGGAAAAATAAACCAAGCAGCACTTTTAAAATTAACTAATCTATAGTTTAGTATGAGCTTTTGTACATATCAATCCACTATTCCAGAGGCATAGATGATGATGATGATGATGATGATGATGGTGATGATGATGATGATGATTACAATTGTTGTTGTTATTGCTATTATTATCATGAAGGAAAACTGGAGGGTTAAAAAAAATAAATCTAGCACTACCATTAAATTTAACTGATAAGATAAGAGAGGTTGGGGAATGGAAGTGAGAGGAGAATTTTTTGGGTAGGGCTATGCTGCTGGGAAGTCAAAAAGCCACTGAGAAGCAGGTGGAGGAATTGGAAGGAATGGGGTGGGGGGGAAAGGAGGGGGGCGTGTAGGGAGGAGGAGTAAGAAGTTGGCTTACGGCCATCCAGCTGGCAGGGAGGAGAAGGGAGGAAGCCAAGCAAAGATTAGCTCCCCAGGCCTGTCCTTAGCATGCAAAGAAGTAGAAACTTTTCTCATAGCACAACTGCTCAGGGACAGTTACTGAAGGCAACTAGTGGGATGTTGCAGAAAGGTCAAACAATGCATGTCTTCACACAGTTCTCAGTTAAACTGTGGACCTCACTGCCACAAGAAGCACTTTTGACAGCCTACTTGGATGACTTTACACAAGGATTATGTAAACAATGGCTACTGGTTAGGATGGTTGTATTAACCTTCAGAACTGGAAATAGTATGCCTCTGTGTATTAGGTGTTGGAAGCATGAGATGGTGTTGTACTTATAGGTGAGCTTCCATCCATCAGTGCGTGAACAAAATATTGGTCTAGTTAGGCTTTTGGTCTGATCTAACATAATTCTTATGTTCTAATAAAATGAATGCTCACATCCTCCATACTTAAGCCATTTCCGCACTAGACTGTTATAGTGCTATTATTCCACTTTCAGCATCCTATGGAATCCTGGAGTTTGCACTTTAGTGACAGGCCTTTGAGGCCTCTCTCTAAGTTGCAAACCCAATGATTCCATAGGATGTTGAAAGTGGAATAATAGCACTATAACAATCTAGTGTGGAAATGGCCTTAGTTTTCTATCTCTATGGCAGGATTGAAGAACCTCCAGCCTGAAGCCCCTAATATGGCCTGTAGTGGTCCCCAGTTTGACCCACAGAGAGTCTGAGGGATGCTGTTTCCAAATGGTCTCCCTCCAAGCCCCTCCTGTGGTGTACTGGTAGTCATGACAGTGGTAAAAAATATATCTCCATCAACCTTGTAGCAGCTGTAGCTGGTAAGGCAGATCTCTCGCAGAATCAGTCACCATTTGTTCCAAGCCCTCTTGGAATGTAATGTTGTCACACACACTCCAGATTAGGGTTTCCCAGTGTCCCTTTGTCTAAGGGAAGCTTGTCTCTTATAGGACTGCAGGTGTCCCCTATTATAAAGATGTCTCCTATTGGAGGTCTGGAAGGTTTTTCTTTTGTATAGACTGAATAAGATGCCAAAAAAAAAAAAAAAAATCCATATTTTAGAGTGTGGGCCCTTCATGAAGACAGAAGTGTATGCATTGTGTAACTTAGGAATGCAGACAGCATGTTAATTTTATTGAGAAAGATATACCCAGATTAATTGAAATCAATACTTTCATTCGGTGTTTCGTTAGAACACAAATTTGTTAATCATTACTTCCCTCCATCTCATGAATTTTCCAAACTTGGCAACACTATCCCAGCTGCTAGAGGCATCCACACATGGGCAGTGGGTTCAGTGCATCCAGTGACTATCTAGGCCATGCTGTTTAGCTGTAGTACTCAGAAAGAAATCTTGGGACCAGAATTCTTTAATTCTAAGTGATTGCTTTTTGCAAGAAGCTTTACCTGCTAGATCCTGAGGTTCTAGTAAAAGCAAAGTAAATTGTGTAAACCTGAAGTCTACCTACCACTGATTTATTGTCTTGGAAGTGGCCAGTTTCCACATATAGAATCCCTACTTTTAGGGGGAAAGAACAGACTCCCTCAGTTGGTGCTTGATCTATTTGCATTCTAGCCATCTTGGCCTCAGCTGTGGTACAAAACTCAGCTCCCTCCAAAGCACTCAGGTGAGATCTTGATACTCATAGTTTTCTTTTCTTCATTTCTTCTGGGATCCTGGGGACACTCCTGTCAGGGAAAAAAAAGTGGAAATCCCTATAAAACTTCAGGAAATCTAAAGAAATGCAAAAACCCTACTATTGTTCTAAGGGTGTCCTAAATGCCTGTTCTAATGGCCAAGCCACGTGTCCTTCACCAACCTCTCTGAGTATATCCTGGGTCTAGCCTTGACACTCAGTTTTCCCTGTTGGCACCTAGGCCTCAATACTGAAGACAGAGTGGACTCAATGGGAAAATTAGATTTAGGGTGAACTATCTAGCTGATATTATCCGGGGCCTCCTAAGAAGAAAAATCTGTTGGAAAAATTACCAGCATTCTCTCTCCCCGCTCCATCTTGTTATTGGAAGAGATGGGCAATAGCAAGATAGGGCCTCCCTTTCTGTTGCATGCCAGATCTTCTCCATTTGCCTCTCTGTCTTTTATTGCATGATCATAAATACCTTTGGTGCTCAGATCATGTGACCCAGGATAGTTGCTTGGGTCATCGGTCTTATAAAAGTTAAGACCTCCCTCTCTCTAAAAGATCTCTAACTCTCTCTTTGTTCTCAATGGCTGCTTTCCCTGAACTCTTCGCATGCTCCGAGTTTGAGTCCCATCAAGGAGGATGGTGAGTTAAACTGAAGAATCTCCTATTCACTAGATTAGACAGGTAGCAGGCTCTCTCAATACAGATGTAAATGAAGAGTCATTAGTAAAGTATTTAGTCTTTTATTCAAAGCTACCTGCGTCTGTGTTTATTCCAAGTACCAGTCTGAAGCCACAAGTCATTAGATAAAACTTCTACCGCTTCTCTGTGTGACTTTGCTAAATGAAGATTGGATCCTGACAGGTTCAGTCTCATTTTCCCCTACAAAATCTCCTTGGAAGAAGAGAGAAATCAGATAAGATCCAGATGTGGATGACCCAGCACATGGCCAGGAAGGAGAAGGACTGCTAAGCTTCTCTACCAAACTTCTGCTCATGAATACTGATACCCTGATTTCTGGTGTCCCAGGAGGGACACCTCAATGTGCTCACAATGGGGAAGGGAATTAGCAGAGCACAAGCTAGCAATACAAGAGCCAGGGCAACCTAGCAAGATCTTGAACCCAATGTCTACGGGGTTAGGCCGAGTCAAGGAGCAAACAGAAGTAAATAATAATTGTTTTCTTTATTAATGCACAACACAGACATGTGTATGCAACTACACTCACACAAAGAACTATTGAAATAAAGGTAGGAGTTGGATAGAGGGCTTTTAAGAGGAGGTTTTGTATGGGAAATACTACACCTGTCCTGAAGCCTGGAAAGTCTGAAGAAAAGTCCGTAGAAGTGGGGATTCTCAGCATGTGGAGCTGAGGGGAAGGCTCCTCAAACAGAGCGACAGCAAGGCGGGATGAAAGTAAGAGTGATCTGAGCGATCTGAAGAAGCGCTCAAAATCAGGGGGTCTTATAGGGGGAAATGTGGCTGTAGGCTAGTCCATTCCTGGGGAATACAATGGGTTTCGGGTTGGAGACAAAGCCTCCGAAAGGTCAGCATTTTGCATGATTGAGTTATGAGAGAGTTGTCAATAGAGTAGCCAGTATGCAAATGCAGAGTGCTTGACAGTTGAGTACTCGGCTCGTCAAGCTGCCTGTTCAGGGCAGGGGATCTATTGTAAACAGCGTGCATACATAATGTGATCTTAAGAAGGTACTTGTCTTGAGGTCTCCTAAAGCGTCAGTCCGGCAAATACTGGCCAGCCTGGTTTTGAATAGTTCAGCTGTTTTCGGCCGTGCCCGTGTGCGTGCTTGTCCAGGGGCCTCGCAAGCACATGGAGAGGAATGGGTAAAGAAGGCCAAATTATTGACATCAAATGATATCTAATATCCCACAAGCCCGGACTAGAAAACTACGGTAACAATACCAAGTGAGAAGACTGGGCTAGCTCCTAGTACAGGGTTCTCCCTTAAGATAGCTGGCCACAGGGCAGCTGCACATACTGTTCTAATTTTAGCTATTGTCTCTTTCAAAGGCCATTTCCACACTAGACTGTTATAGCACTGTTATTCCACTTTCAACATCCTATGGAATCCTGGGGTTTGCAGTGTAGGGAGGGGCTGGCTGACGTCTCCCTAAACTGCAAACCCCAGGACTCCATGGGAGGTTGAAAGTGGAATACTAGCACCATAACAATCTAGTGCAGAAATGGCCAAAAGCTTGTATGGTTTGTGTCTGAACCAATACTTTCTCAACAATCCTCATTTCTCCATGCTTGCCAATGGAAAGGGCAGCCACCCATAAATGCAAGGGGATGCATGGGCAGAGCTACTTCTACCCAAAAGATGTGAATACAAAAGTTATATCATGCACACAAAGTTCTACAACAGAGAGCTGTGTTAACATATAAATGATATGAAGTCAAAACTCAGAACTGATGCCTAGATTTTCCATATCTGCTAACGGAGATATTCAAATTCAGCACACTCTATAGCTTTTCTCTCATGTTATATCCAGATACTCACCACCACCATTGAAAGCAAATGGTACAAAGTATATTTCTAGATAGGTAGTTTAAAGAGATTTGTAAGCTTTAATGTAGCTCCAAATATCAGAGATGATGGCCTTCAGAATAATGGAAGAGCCAGTGGAAATGGTATTTGGGAATAAAAATAATAGCTCTGTCAGCAAGATAAATGGAAGGAAGGAATGAAGTTTAACATAAATGGAGATCAAGAAAGAACAAAGGGTCACACAAAGGGGAAATTTTATAGAGCATGTAATTCAAATCCAGTTATCGTAGGCCAAGGAAAACAATGAGGTGTCTTTATTAAACACTGAGATGAGTAAATCAGAGCATACTCCACTACTTTATTTATCACACTGTTAGATCTGTGATGAAATTTGAGTGGGAAAATGCAGGCCTGGAATCATCTGAAAGTAAAATCTGAAAGCACTCTGTCAAATGCATTTCCTTTCAGATGTTTATGTGGGCATATACATGTTTATAACAGCTTCCAAAGCATGCAGAATGGAAGAAAGGCATGAAAAGAGATGCTGCTCAGTCAATATTTTCTTACAGAGGTTCAAAATCTCTTTTATACCAGAACGACCCTTGGAAGTTGAGCTATGTTACTTTTGGAGAGCCTGAATCTCTTGTTGATTATGTTTTGGTATTTCCGGCTAACTAAATAGCTTTGATATTTTTAAATTAATTTGAAGGACTTATTGATATCTGATTCAAGGAGCCCATTTTAGATCAGGAAATATGTCCATTCTGGGCCATCTAGTGCAGCTCTTCCTGGAGAAAGGTAGAATCACAATTTATTTGTTTACTTGCTCCTGTAATTAAGAACTTGAGGGCAGGCAGAAAGGAAGAGTGGCAGAAAAGCAGAGAAAAGGCAGTGAACCAAGGTTAACAGAAAAGCTAGGTTAACTATTATGTAGCCACCGTGTAAACCACATGCAATATTAACAAAACTAAGATATAAGATAAAAATTCAATAAACACTTTTGGAACAATTTTTAATAGCTACAACAGTCCAAATATAATCCCACTAGAAATCTTGGATGAGAAATAAATCTATCAAGCATTAAAAATAGAGATCACAAAGATTCTCTTTCTCCATCTGTGGGATGCAAAATTTTACAAAAAATGCAAAATTTAGATGCCAGGCTAAGATCTTTCTCTTGCAGCAGGCATTCAGTCTTAAGTTTTCATATCTGCTTTTACTATTTATGTAACTATTTTACTATTTACTTCTATCTTTTAACTTTCTAATGCTTTCACATTTTAATACTCATCTGATTTATTTAGAAGCAGGTTGTGATTCTTTTGTCATGGGTGTCTCTCTGTGTGAATCTGCACCTGCACACTTGTGCCTGTGTTTTCACAGCACAGGATATCTGCCAGTTGGATGGTACATAACATGTTCAATAAAGAAATAAGGGTATATTAAAATGTTATTATAAATGTCTTTCTGGTTGCATGAAACACATTCCAACAGTATGAATTTTGAATCAGAGAGATTTCAAAACGCCTTATTTGTATCAATCACTTAAAATGTGATGGATATCCTACACCAGTTTGACAGGAGCTTGTCTGCCCCACTATCAATTCTGGGAGTTAGACTTCTTGGCTAAATATTTTCCATTTCTTTTAGGGAAAAATTTAGTGAAATTAGGAAAATAGTGATAAGTCATGGAGAAGGTTTAGTATGTGTTGTTTTCTAGCAGTGCAGATGTTTCTAAGTTTTATTTAAAAGTCCATTTTCATAAGGTCTGTTTCTCCTGCATGCTACTCATATTAATTTTCTGGTAAACTATTCTGGAAGAGTCTAGAATGCAGAAGTAGATGGAATGGGAGTCAATGTAAGTGGTTACCAAGAGGATGGGAGATAAAGCAGAGGAGGAGATCCAATTTACTCTAACTCTGACATGGAAAACAGTAGATTTTGTAAGGAATTTGAAACTTCCTCTAACTCCCAAGAAAGGAGAAATGTCTTCACTGATAGACTTGATATGTCTGTTGCAGCATTCTGGGATGTAGTCCTACTACTTTGGAAGTAACCACAGCACAGAATGCCAGATCTATACCAATGTCCATATCCTTACACTAGTGCTTAAATAATGCACATGTTGGATGCATAGGTAGGTTCTTAACAACTGCAGTTTCCCCCATTTTTGAGCTTTGGTGAACAAGGAAAACCAATAACCACCTGCAAAATGGAAATTGTTTCTTCAGCTGAATTATCTGAAGTCTGTGATGTTGTCAACTTTGGTTGAATTGCAGGTTGTAGGTGGAGGATGCACTACTATTGGCTTTTTATACACACACACACACACACACACACACACACACACATTTTTGTTATATCCCTCATAGTGCAAACTTGTAGTGTAGTTGTATGCCAATACTCAGGGGACCAGTTTTTAATCATGTCCATGGGTGAAATGTGAATATTGTCAATGGAACTAAACTTGATTATTGGACTATGTTGCTGTTTTCAGGATTGTTCTGTGATTTTCCTCTTTTTGTACCTTCTGATTACGTGCTTTCCCCTTCAGTTCTTTGGCTGAGCATGCTTCCTGTTCTGCTGACAAATTGGTGGCATATCCCAGATCCTGGAAAAATGAGAATATAAGGTTGTTTTGCCACTGCATATAGATTCTTATTTTATCATTTATTATTCTGCATAATTATTTCTGGTTTTGGAATTCATCTGAAGGGAATTAAGCTGTGCCCATATGCATTAATGCAGTTTTGTTGTCATAAGAGGTGGAAACTTGTTTATTTTGAGATCAAACTTCTCAGAATTCTTCAGCCCAAGACAGATTTCTAGTTAGACTCATTTGTGTGACATGCCTTTTACTTAGCTTAATTATGATATTTCTTTGCAGAGCTTTTATTATTACTTTTAATTGATAAATGGCTTTATAGCACAGCTTGTGTTTTTTTCCTATTAATATTACAAGGGCACAGAGTTATAGGTAGCACATTATTACAATTCCAGTGAAGAGTTTGCAAGTCATACTTCATACTATGCTATAGGCTAGTATAGGCTATGGGCCCCTTCACATTTCACAGTTCTAGCTCAACCATTCCACTTTAACTGCTCATGAAAAAGTTGCTTTGGGGACTATTTGGAAGCCAGTGCAGCCTGACAGCTTGTTGCTAGGCAACAGGAATAGCACCTCAAGAATGAAACCCAGCACAATGGTGTGCATGGGAGTGGCTTATGGATGAGAGGAATTCTATATAAGGCAAACTTTCTGTGTGTCTTATGCCTTCTGTGAAAACTAGCCAAAGAGAGGGTGGCTTGAGTGTGAATCTGAGGAAAAGACACAGGGAATTGGTGGATGAAGCAAGGATTGATTGTTAAAATCTGTCAGAAGTTTAAACTGTTAATGTATCTACACAGTACTATAACTGAACTTGAACAAGATATTTTATTCCCACTATTACTATGATAAATGTTACAGTTTGTTTTATAACTACTGAGTCAACCTGAGTTGTCTAAAGTCACTGGTAATAAAGAGAACACGCTACCTTAAATTAAGAGTTTGGTTCTGAGGAACAATTGAAACTCTAGCCCTGCTACACAAAGGTTGTGATAAAAGTGTGGAGTCAGGGCAAAGTGATATTGACAGGGTGCCTTACTAGATGGAACTCTCAAACCAATCTGAGAGAGAATAAGGGCCTGTCACACTGCCCTAGTTTCATCTCATGGAATCTTAGGATTTGTACTTTCGGGAGAGACTAGAAGCCCCTGGCTGAGAATTCAGACTGCCTCTCCCTAAACTATGAATCCCAGGATTGCACAGGATGGAAGCACAGCAGTTGAAGTGAAATCACTGTGGAATGTGAAAGGACCTAACACTCTAAGGATTGTATCCAAAAGTGCCCATTCTGGCAATGGACTAGAAAGCACTGTTGAAACTGACACCTGCTCCCTCCTGTTGCCGTCTCTGCCCAGCAGAGCACAGACTGTGAAAGCCTACAGAGGAGATTTGGGACTGGGAGAACAGCTACAAAGAATAGGGGAAGGGAAAGCCCCATCACATGAGCAGAAATTCACTCATACAACACTGCATGTAGCCCTAGCACACAGCTGAGATAAATTTAATATTTGTGGAGCAGTAGTCCTCCAGGTTCTTGGGACTTTACCTTCCAGAATTATTGGCCATTTGTTGTTTATTGTTCTGTGCCTTCAAGTTGACTCTGCCTTATCTCATGAGATTTTCTTGGCAAGATTTATTCAGAGGAAGTTTTCCATTGCCTTCCTTGAAGCCTGAAGCAGTGTGACTTGTTCCGTGTCACTCAATGGATTTCCATGGCTCAGCAAGGATTCAAACCCTGGTCTCCCAGAGTCCTACTCCAACATTTTAACCCTGTTGGACCCCCTTCTAGTTGTTGTTGGCCAGGCTGGCTGGGATTTCTGGAAACTGATGTCCTAAATAGTTAGAGGACCAAGGGTTGAGAGCTACTGCTTTAAGACTGCCATCCTTTAAACATCTGTGTTGAATTGAGCAGAACTGATGTTAAGTGCACATGCAATGAATTGTGCTACATGTCTTATCCATGGCAATGGAAAAGAAATAAATAGTTGCTTATTGCTTCTATTCTTACCAACAGGACTTGGGTTTAATGGCTTGTGCCATTATTTTGTAAGGCTTGTAAATGCACTACTGCATCTTGACATCTGTAGTAGCTTGAGGTCTGAGTGGTAAACTGATTGCATTATATTTTCTTTACAAGCATAATCTCTTTTTGGGTTCCCAAACCTTCATGATATGTGTGCAAAAGCAAGCAAATTTGAAATACTGGCAAACTATCCAATCCTGGTTGCCTTGCAAATGAACTGGACCTTTCACCTTTTAACCTTTCAAGGTGAAGCATTTTTGAAAGAGAGAGGCTGAACTAATTTTAAATAAAGCACCCTTTAGTATGAAGGGCATGAAAAAAGAGAGAAGGTTACCATTCAACTCTGCACTATTAATCAGATAGTAATGGGTTTCTATTTCTTTGTTTAACCAAAAAGTTGTACGTTGTGATCAAATGGTATATTAAACATGGCTAACTGCTTTGCATCCAAACTTTTCTCTGCTTCTAAGACTATAAGAAAGAATGTGCACATTAGATAGTTTGCTACTAGAAATACAATGCAGTATTAGATCATGTTGTTGCTAGAATGATGAAAACATTAAATAAACACCAGTAATGGTTTGAGACTACTACACAAAGCAGTCACCATTGGAGAAGCAAGCATGATTCTTAATTGCACTGAACTTCCATCAGAATATGCTATTTTGCTCTTAGCATGAACCATAACAATTGGGGCATGTGACATCAGTCCAAAGTTTGGGTGTGAATTTGGTCATATGCTTGGGTGAAATTGCATGGTGCAACATGTTGTCTAAAGGCTTCATCAACGGTGTGCATTTCAACTAGTTTGAAAACTGATGTAATTTAATGCCATGTTGACCTCCTCCAGATTTCATGTAATTGTACATTTGTTCTGGAAAGGGATGGTGGTGCTTTCTTGAGGGTGGTAGTAGAATGGGGTGAAATTTCAAACATATTTTCAATGGGCCATGGACTTAACTTTGGTTTTCAGTGAGAAGACTGAGGGATTTTTTCTGAAAAAATGCGCGTAATGTATGCAGTCTCCTAGATGTGTTTCTTTGGTCCAAAGTACTCATGAGAACATATATATCCATGGGGTCAATTATTTATTGTAATGTGCAACCCATCTTGTTTGCATTCTGAGCATTATTTCATCTTATTGCAGAATGAGAGTTTCAGTTAATGCAGAAATCTAGATTACCCAGATTGATGCTGCTAGCTGTGAATGACAAGCCACAGCGATGTAGTCATTACCTTGGCTTCTTATGGTTACTGTTAGAAGCAGGAGCCATAGATCAAAGGTGATCTATGATGATATTATTTTTTAAAAAGAAAATATACCATCTAAACAGTAAATACACCAAAGAAGATGAACAGTGATATTTTTCAGCCTGTTAATATTTAGTTATTCCAGGCAACCTTTTGATCTCTCTGGTTATATAGCCCTGTTTTATTTTCTATTGCTGACAGAGGAAGCTATATATCACTTGCCTAGAGAGAAGCTGGGCTCAGTCTTGTAACTTGTTAACTCCAAGGTGGAAAATGTGTGGCCCTCCAGATGTTGTTACTGTAACTTCCAGCTCTCCCCACCATTGGCTATGCTGTTGGTACTGATGAGAGTTCCAATTCAACCACATCTGGAAGGTCCATATGTTCCTCTACTCATCTTGTAGCAACTATGAGGGCAAGGTGACCAGCAAGTTGCTAGATATCATCAAGATGGAAACTAAGGCCATTTCCACACGGGGTTTTTAAAATGGGGCAGAGCGTCCTCCAGGGAGGACGTCTGCACCTGGGAGTGGACTGAGTCAGACCTACTTAACGTAGATCCACACCTCAGCCCGCTCCGGAATGACCCCAAGTGGTCGTCCAGCATGCTTTTGAAAGACCGCTAAAAACAGGTTTTTCAAAAGTACGGAGCGTGCCAGTGCGAGCCTGCTCCCTTATGCAGATTCGCAGGCTCGCCCCAATGTGAGCCTGAGATCTGCCAGGGGCAGGCTTTAGGCTGGCGAGCTTCAGCAGTTGGTTGAGATCCTCGACCAACTGGAATTCACCATTTGGGACACTGGAACAGTGCGTATCGATGAGCACGCACTGCTCTGGAGTGGCGTGGACCGGACTGGGGAGCCAAGAAGTCCGGTAAGTAGCGTCACGGGGCGATTCCCTCGCTCCGTGCGGAAATGGCCTAAGAATCCACTGTCAATGAAGAGATAGAGCATAGAAAACGAATGTATTTCACTATTTACACCTGCTAATTGGGCAGATAAATAATATCATTCTTTATTCACATTTGAAAGCCTGTGGCACGAGTTTTCACCATTCAGGGCCCATCCTGCTTAGGGATTCTAGAAATATCAGATAGTCCATCACTAAGAATGCAATCCTATATCCACTTTCCTGACACTATATGCCATTAAACTCAAAGGAACTTACTTCTGAGTTGGTAAGAATAAACTGTCATTGTAATTTGCTCTTCCCAGATTGACATTTGCCCATGCAAGATGGGCAAATATACAAGAATTCAAAATAAATGAATTCATCTTGATTTTTTTTCAAAAAAGGAAAATATTGAAATTAAAAGTTTGAAATTACTAATTTATTGATACATGGTTTTTAAAAGTTACTTTAAAAATGAAATTCTGCTTATCATTATTCTGTGTCAGTAGAATTGCGCATCCTCAAAAAGCAATATAGACAATGGCTCAGTAATATGCAAACTTTTCTTAAGTATAGGGCAAAAGTTGAAGAATTCAAAACCTAGCATTTTAAATTATGATTTGCATTGGTACCCATTTGCACCTAGTTTAACTATTAAGTCTGAAACATTTAAAATAAATATGTCTAATATTTAGATGTAATAAGAAAAACATAATAAATATAATATGTCAGTGCTAGCAAAACTCATGTTGACATGTAGAGTTGCAAGTCCCTTCAACTTTGTGTAGGCCTGGGAATGAGCAAGAAAAACTTGACATGTTTTGATACGGAGTTCCATCACTTGCATGCAAAATCTATAGCAGTACAGTGCTCCCATGTTTTTGGAATGTGGTGTTTTCTTTAAAATGTTCTTTATCATTTTCCTTAGATGTCTGGAATGTACTTCCTAGATTCAAAATAACGGAGAGGAGGTTATTTCTGGTTAATTCTAATGATTTGTTTTTATGATGCCACTTCTTATAGATAGCTTTAGTTATTTTATGAACATATAGAATATCTTGGAATCGAGGAATGTTAACTGGGGTGTAGTAAAAGAAAAAAAAAATCCACATGCTGCTTACCAAACAAAGGTGCTGGAAGGCATTTTTGTAGTGGTGCTGAAACAGACGAAGATGACTGCCCCTTTGTAACAGAAAAATGATATTCTGTTATTTACAAAAGCTGGCCCCATTCACTGTTCACTAAACCCCATACTGGTCAGGATGCTATGGTCATCAGTTGAAGTTATTTCCTGGGTGTTTCTTCCCTGAGATACGATAAACAGAGTGAGACAGAGCGAACTCTCAGTTCTGATGAGTCAGCTGAGGTAATTTAAATCCATGGAAGTTTGCCTGATCCACATTTGCTTTCATTTAAGCACTAGGCAGAAACATTTTTCTTCTCTCAGACTTTTTAGAAAGCTGTTTTTGAAATAGTACAATTATAATGCTTGTTCTTGTTGGTTACTTTGTAGCTTGCTGTTTTATTGTTAGTTTTAGTTTTAGAGTATTATTATTGTTGCCTGACTCATTTTATTTTTTTGAATTATTGTGAACTACTGACAGCCAACATAGTGTTGTGGTTTGAGTCCTTGACTATGACTCTAAAGACCAGGGTTCAAATCCCCACTTGGCACAGAAATCCACTGCATGACCTTGGGCATGTCACACTCTCTCAGCCTCAGAGGAAGGCAAAAGCAAACCCTTCCCATGACAGGGCTGCCATAATTCAGAAATGACTTGAAGGCACATAACAGAAACAAACAAAAAACTGCTGATAAGATGGGGTTTTTTGGATGACAGCAGTGGTGTGATTTCTCCCCTTAATACAAATGAATGAATGAAATTTTTGGGAAGAGGGAGTTATAAGGTTATGAGGCACCAACAAAGAACATGTCTTTTAAGGATAACATTACAAAATTGATGATATTGTTGGTTAATTTTGAAGACTGTCACCGGGCACAGAAGCGTAGGGGACATCTGTGCTAAGCCTGGAATGATTAAGGTTTTTATAGGCCAGGTCCAACATACCAATTTGTACCTGGATTCCCTCAAAGCCCAGATACAAGAACATATGGTGAAGAAGCTTACACTACACTATGAAAATCCATGCACACACATGCTGTGGCAGAACAGTTTCTTGAAGACTGGAAATTTTCTAGATAGCATCAGTACTCAATTACCATGGAGGAAGGACCTAACTCCAAGAAGTCATCATCCCACTACCAGGGCTCTTCCAAGAGAGAATATCTTAGTTCTATTATTCCCACTGAGGAGTATGCAAAACATCCTCAGAAAATCAGTTGGATCTTGTGGGTGTCATCCTCTAAACTGTGAAAAGATTAATCTAGAAATCACAAGCAATCATTTAATTACTTTTTTGCTGTTCTGTTTTGTTGATTTCTGGTTGAGAATTAAATGACTCCACAGCACCACAGAAAATTCTGTAGCATGCCTAAAGATCTACTTTTGTTGTGACAAAAATCCTGTCCCTGTATAATAAGCAGTAATGCTGCTTTCTTAATAAATTTTTGTCCCAAGAAACACTACGACCCTAGCTTGCCAATAATTTGATTTTTGTTTCTCTGTATGGGGAAATTTTTCGATGTACCCACAAACTAAAGATCCCATCAGAATTTGCTTGAAACAATTCAGGATGTTCACTGCATGACACATATCACATACCATTGCTTAAGGGGAGAGGAGAGGAAGAAATTTGTTCAGCTCCCATTTTAATCCAGTCTTACCTTGTTTACACTATTCCAAGCAATATGCAAAGTGAAAAACAACTCAGCTTCCATATCTGCAACTTCTCTGAATTTTGCAGTGCAGATATCCTATCAATACATACAATAAAAATGCCTATGTTAAGAAAAAGTGTGTACAAAAATGCATGTATTAGTGAAAATTCTATATGAAAATGTATTATAGTAGTTTAACATACTTGCTAAAATGTGTAAGGTGAATTTGTAAAAAATATATTGTTTAGAGGAATTGTCCACAAAAATGTGTAAATTTTTCATGCAGATTTCTTTTTAAATTGCAAACTGATGTGGAAATGGGATGAAATACATCTGAAGTTGGAGAAATAAAAAAGTGAAATGGATAGATTTATCCCTCCCTGTTCATGAGCAGGAACTGCTACAGAGAAAGCAGCAATATCTAGGTGAAATAAATGAAATACCTTTGTAAGCACAATTATAATTTGTCATCATAAGAACACACACCTTACAACATAATAGGAAAAACAAATGGTGCACAAGTCAAAAACAAGGTTTGGCAGAAATGAAAAACTGTTTTTTTTTTTTAAAAAAAATCTAATCCCTCTGACTTGTTTATCAGTCCAGTCCAGAAGGCACTAACACCTCTCCATGAACTTTTGCTGGCTATTAGTTGTTAGGCAAGCAAATTGCCTAGGACAATCTACATTTAGTGACAGGAAAAAGAAAGCATATATATCAAGATCAAAGATAATCAGCATACATCTGGTTATTATTTGTAAGGACTTAACTGTAAGTTTTTAATGATTAATTTATCTGGCATCTAATGCCTTAATAGATCACGAGAAACATCAAGGGAGGAATGTGGTAGTGCATTTTTAAAGTCTCTTTCTATGCCTCTGAATGATAATAGGCATGGAAGCTATCATTAGTCTTTTTTAGATGATGGCTCCTTTAGGAATCTCCTATGTGTTACCTTTTAGAAGGAAGGTCAGACAAGCCTACCCCTACCCCCTGGGAGTCCTCTGCAGGATACAACTAACACAGCCTTAAACTGTATGGAAATGGCTAAATTATCTTTGCGGAGACCTTGGTCTCTGCCATCAATCAGGCCCTTCTGAACCGGTAAAACAGATAAGCATCCTGCTGGCCAGAGTGTTACTATCCATATGTTTGTCATGACTGTCAGTACCAATTCATCAATAAAGAGAAAGCCATTTTACTTGCCTAAAGAAAACAAAACGTCTATCCATAGACAGAAGAACATGTGTGCATTTTAGTTTAAGCAAATGCTATACCGTCACAATAGAATTAACTTGAGGGGAGGAGTGGAAGTGGTAGGTGGGAGGACTGAAAGCCAGTCCAGCTCCTCCACAGACCCAACTTTGAAAGGTGAAAGTCAAGTGTTACAAGAAACAAAAAGGCTAACGTGACAAAGGGGGGAAAATGCACGATCCATACATTGATTGGGTCCTTTGTAATGGCTGCTAGTACATTTCGTGTCAGTGAATGGTGAATCTATGCCAGATTTTGTTCTGAATTGTAAAGGAACTATCCAAGGTACTGAATCTATTTGAGTGAGTGAGTAGAGAGAGAGAGAGATTAGGTTTGTGGATCTGAAGAGGAAACTAGGGTAGAAGATGTGTTATTATGTTTTAAGGTTATCTTTCTTTCTCTTCAAAGTTTGGCCTCAACAGTTTTGAGTTTGAATTCTAGCCAAACTACCTAGACCAGTAATTTCGTTCAGACAACCAAACAGCCACAAGGTGAATTTTCTCTAACTCTTGGGTTCTTTAGACATTGTCCTCCTTCTGCCACATGTTAGGATCCCTTTTACCACCCTGAAAGTGCAGGTGTTTGGTAGAGTGTATGATGAAGTATATGGGGAAAAAAGGCTTGTTTATCTATTTAATTTTATTCATATCTGACCTTTCTCTTGAAATGACACTCAAGCCAAATGGTTTGAATCACAGAGCAACCAGAACTATTGTAGAAGGGGAAAAAAGGACATAGGCCTACATCTGACATTACACAAGCATTTGTCCACTAGTGTAGTGGGACCCTCTTCCTCTCCTTTTCCCTTTCATTCTCTCTGCAGCCCTCTGTGTTTCCCAGAAACCTTGCTTCAGAGGGCTCTGAGCCCTATCAAGGAGAAAGGGATTTGCATTTTCCCACTTCTACCAACAAGTACTCTTCCTCCAGTAGAAGAACCCTTCTGGACCTTGGCTGTATTAAATTTGTGGAGGATGACACAGAAGGTTTTAGCTTAGTCTTTCAGTAGCCTCATATATATCAAATGCTCAGTTTTTGTAGTTTTGGATTTCCTCCTGCTGCTGTTTCACTGGGCATCAGAAATGTGAACATCCAAAGAGGAGAAACTGAATGGACAAAATGGATGAAAATATGGATGTTAAACCATCTTAATTTTGGTTCTCAAAAGTGCTGCTAGTAAAAGTTCCATGGTGATGAAACCATTTTTTCCCTTTGGCTTTTGCTGGTAATGGAGCATATTGTTTTACAGATATTGTTAGGCATGGTTCTCTTCCTGCACATTTCAGCCAATGAAATATTATATATGATGAGTTCAACAGAATTAAGACACACCCCTATCATTAACTGGGTTCCAGATGACCCACCTTTCCTTTATTATATTGTATACATATAATATACTGTGAGATGTGTGCTCCAAACAGAAGTTCATACATGTAGTGCAAATGTTTCAATGTTTCTCCTCAAAGGGGAATAAGATGTATGAATTAGTTTTCTACAATCTATGCAAGGCACCTACCCCATATATTATGCTAACACACTGTATGATGTAGGCATACCCCAGATAATATGATAAGTTAATTCATGCAGTGAAGGTGATGGTACACTCATTCTACTGTCATGCCAAGATGGTTGCTGCCCAAGTAGGTATCTAAACCAGACCTAAATCATCTGGCCAACTAGGAAGAATTTTACAACCCGTCGTATATGCACAGAAGTTTATAATCACCATTTGAATCCACGCCTTTTATGGTTGTAGACAGATTTGTTCTCCAACAGTTTCTTCCAAATGCTTTTAGGAACTATGGAAAGCTGCTTTCCATGTAGTCTGATATTGTCAGCACTGACTAACAGATGGTCTTCAGATTCCAGGCAGGACCCTTCCCTAGTCCTACCAGATAATGGAAATCAAGCTTGGGATCATCTGGCCAAGATCCATCGGTAATGGTGGCAGAGCATAAAGCAACGCCAAATTTTAGTTGCACTGGTCTTCCCAGCTTGATCGTGCTGGGGTGCAACCTCACAGAAATTTAGTGATGTTCCTGGATATCTTCCAGCTGCTTTTGGACAGCCATAAAAAAAAAAAAGAAGAGTCCTAGAGTCCAGAATTTTGCTGTAGATGTTGCATAAGAGCTCCAGGGAGATGATGGTTCTTCCTCCCCTCCAGATGCTTAAATGTAAGTGGATAGTGCCAAGGAACTTCTCTGCCCTCTTGGTCAATAATTGACCATAAGTGTGTGCTTCAGTAGCACCAAGCTGTGGTCGTGCTGGGTTGGGGTGAGAACTTTGGCAAGGAAGTTGTGGATACATCCTTCCTCAAATCACATCTATCAGAATAACTGAGGGTTATAACAGCATATGTCACCAATAGGATCCGAGCCTCTGTAGGCAAAGTATGTGCTCTGTTACTGAGCTGTATCCCCTCCCAATTGCATTAATCTTCTCTGCTGCTACTCCCTTCACCTGCAGACTTATGCAGGTTCTTTGCTCCTTAAATTGCAAGGAAATTATCTCTTTGGTTCCTAAACATTCATGATGGACTTATGACTACATGGATACTGAAGGCGCAGTTGAAAAATGCCAGTAAGGAGGAAAAATGGCAGGTGTCTAAAGAAACTGGAATGGTTGACTAAAGAACTCTCAGCTGAGCTAAGTGTTAAAAGAAACACGCACAGGAAATGGAAGAATGGTGAAACTACCAAAGAGGAATTCAAGCAAATAGCCAGGATATGTAGGGAGAAGGTCAGAAAAGCTAAAGCACAGAATGAACTCAGGTTTGCCAGAGACATTAAAAACAATAAAAAGGGCCTTTCTTAGATATGTCTGCAGCAAAAGGAAAAACAAGGGAATGATAGGGTTGCTATGTGGAGAAGATGACCAATTAATAATGCAGGGAAGAGAGAGGGCAGAACTACTCAACACCTTCTTTTCCTCAGTTTTCTCCCAAAAGGATAGAAGTACTCAACCTGGGGGGTGGGGAACAGGTGAGGAAGTGGGGGGAAATGCAGCACAGAATAAGTAGAGAAGTAGTACAGGAATATTTGGCTAAACTGGATGAATTCAAGTCTCCAGAGCCAGATGAAATACATCCAAGAATATGAAAAGAACTGGCAGAAGTCATTTCTGAACCACTTGCAATAATCTTTGAGAACTCTTGGAGAATAGGAGAAGTCCCAGCAGACTGGAGGAGGGCAAATGTCATCCCCATCTTCAAGAACAGGAAAAAGAGGACTCAAATAATTATCATCCGGTCAGCCTGACGACAATCCCAGGAAAGATCCTAGAGCAGATCATTAAACAGTCCGTTTGTAATTACTTAGAAAGCAATGTCATAATCACTAAAAGTCATCATGGATTTCTCAGAAATAAGTCAAGCCAGACTAACCTTATCTCTTTTTACCATAGGGTTAGAAGCTTGATAGATGAAGGGAATGCTGTAGACGTAGCATATCTTGACTTCAGGAAGGCCTTTGACAAAGTTCCCCATGACATTCTTGCAAAGAAGCTAGTAAAATGCGGGCTGGACAGGGCTGCTGTTAGGTGGATTGGTAATTGGTTCACTGACAAAACCCAAAGGGTGCTCACCAATGGCTGCTTTTCATCCTGCAGAGAAGTGACTGGTAGGGTGCCACAGGGTTCTGTCCTGGGCCCAGTGCTATTCAACATCCTCATCAATGACTTGGGCATGCTGATGAAATTTGCAGATGACACCAAATTGAGAGGGGTTGCTAATACTCCAGAGGACAGGATCAAATTTCAAAATGACCTTGACAGATTGGAGAGCTGGGCCAAAGCTAACAAAATGAATTTCAACAAAGGGAAATGGAAAGTCCTACACTTAGGCAGAAAAAATGGAATGCACAAATGTAGGATGGGGGACACATGGCTGGATAACAGTACATGTGAAAGTGATCTAGGAGTCTTGGTAGATCACAAGTTGAACATGAGTCAGCAGTGTGATGAGGCAGCCAAGAAAGCCAATGCAATTCTCGGTTGCATCAATAGGAGTATGGTGTCTAGATCGAGGGAGGTAATGGTACCACTGTATTCTGCATTGGTTAGGCCTCATTTAGAATACTGTGTCCAGTTCTGGGCACCTCAGTTCAAGAAGGATATCGACAAGCTGGAGCGTGTCTAGAGGAGAGCGACCAGAATGGTGAAGAGTCTGGAAGCCATGTCCTATGAGGAACAGCTTAGGGAACTGGGTTTGTTTAGTCTGCAGAAGAGAAGGTTAAGAGGGGACATGATAGCCATGTTTAAATATTTGAAGGGATGTCATGTTGAGGAGGGAGCGGGCTTGTTCTCTGCTGCTCCAGAGACTAGGAAAAGGAGCAATGGATTCAAGCTGCAGGAAAGGAGATTCTACTTGAACCTCAGGAAGAACTTCCTGACAGTCAGAGCTGGTTGGCAGTGGAATATGCTGCCTTGGAGTGTGGTGGAGTCTCCTTCTTTGGAGGTTTTTAAGCAGAGGCTGGATGGCCATCTGTTGGGAATACTTTGATGGGTGTTCCTGCATAACAGGGGGTTGAACTCGGTGGGCCCTGGGGTCTCTTCCAGCTCTATGATTCTATGATTCTAATGCCCACTTAGTCATTCTCACAAATGAAAACCAAAGGACGGTCCTATTTTTTCCTGAAAAATCATGATCTCTGGTTTTATTAGCAAAATGTACAAAAATTGCTCATTCTTTCCTCTTTCCTTGGTCTTCTATAGTATTTAATTGGTATTCATAAGCAACATAATAGTGTGATCAGATGACAGCAACATGATTGTTTTGCGGTTTTGTTGAAGAGTGGTATATCTATCTTGCCACAGCGGTCACATAGACACTTTTCATGAGCTCAGTGTGTTCATTTCCAAAAATCCAGAGCAAGGAATTGCTAGCATGCAACCAAAACCTACAATTTCAAAAAAAGCAAGTGGGACAAAGTTATATATGGGTTTCATTGTGCACCTGTTTCTGCCTTTCATTTGGTAATCACTGCAGCTACATTTATATACCATGAAGAACTTTATTCATGTTCTCTATGGTGTGGAAATTGAAAGGAAAACACTAAAAATTAATTACCTTTTTAAAAAATGATTTTGGTTTATCACTTATACCAAGAGAACTTTTTTCACGCATTGTAAAGCTTCTGTGAAATGCAGTCATGAAATATGAGTTAACCAAAAGGGGGTTGTGCTATATTGTGTTCTTAGAATGTGGGAAGCAAATTAATAGCTCAACACTTCAATCAACACCATCTTCTGAGGCTGAAACAGAGACTGTGGCCACTACAAGTAGTCTATTGCTCTTCAGTTGCTTAGAAAAAACCTTGGGACCATGTGATCCTTTGTCTAAATGCACTTGTTAAATTTCCATGCAAAAACCCACATACAGCTGCAAAATTTAAATCAATAATGTCTCTATAGCAGTTTTTCTTAGGCCCAGAAAGATACAAAAAAATAGAAACCGTGTAAAAAGAGGAAGAAGTGGATTGGAAAGGAATGCAAGAAAGAAAATGTTTTAGCTTGTTTTCAGGCTTCATGCAAATAGTCAAATACAAAATGAGGCCTACCATAATAATATCTGATCATGTCCAGCTTGTGGAGACTAAGCAGGGATTATTTCCAATTCTTGCTTGTTAAAGCTTACATAAAACCTGGAAGGAAGCCTCTTGAAGCAGAAAATAGAGTATGGTTACTTGTTACCCTGGAAACAAAATGGAGGAAATGTTTCTTCTAGATCCTTTTTGAAGCAGCTCTGGTTTAAAGAGATTCAGGCATGAAAAATAAAACTATGCCCTGAAAACTCCCAAATCTGATTTTGCAGGCTAGTAGAACTTCTTTGTTCACTTCCATCAATCACTGAATCTTAAGTTATTCCTACTTAGAGTGGACCTATTTAAATCAACTGGGTGTTACTCATGACTAACAGGTCTCATTAAATTTGTTGAGTTGGACAGAGATCCTGATCAACAACTTCACAAGGGACAATCTAGTACCTATTCTCAACCATTCAAATGGCTGTTTCGGTGGCCCTGCCATGTTGTATGAGGTGGAGCTGTGACTGAGTATGAATCTGTTGTGTTGCAGGTGATCTAGAAATTTCTTGCATGAGAGGGTACTGGATATCTTGCTACACAACTGTGTAAGAAGTACAACTGTGGCACAACCCAGAATTATGCTGGTAATGGGAAAGAGGGATTTTATCCTTAACTGATTAGAAGGTGGCTCTGTTTCACTTGGACTTCCTGCTCTTCCAGCAGTTGGTGCATAGAAAAGTTAATATTTGGACTCCAGCTCCCATATTGCCTCAGCCTGCATGGCTCCTCCCTTCCACTCCCATCCCACATGGTTCCGTATGATCTCTTAACCACTTTTAAAAAAGAAATTAAAAAGCTGGGAGGGAGGAGCTTGGGGATCAAGAAAGGAACAGGAGATTCCTCTTAACATAAACATCTTCCTAGTTTCAGTAGTTATGATCCAAGACAATGTTTCTGATTTCTGTACATGTTCCTAGCTTTGGAACTGCACATTTGCCCTGCAAATATTTAACTCTGCATACCAATTCACTGTCTAGCATATTTTGTGGTTCTGTTCTGTTGTGTATCTAATTTATAGCGATTCGTGAAAATAATAACAGAAGTATCAACAACTGATTATGTGAAATTCTTTACCACGAAGATTTTTACCATGAAGATTTTTAAAGGAGAAATGCCAACTGGTGATATAAACATATGAAAAATTGGAATTCTTGAAATAGAAATGTAAATTGTCCATTCCTTTTGCCAAATGTGATTATACTGTGCCATGTGAAATCTAATTCTTCATAATCATTATTCCTACATGAATCAATGCTAGCAGGTCCTTTTCTCTTTAGAACACATTAGCCTTGAATTCCACTAAGGTAACCTGGAATCAATATATATTGATCTGATCCTTAATTACGCTAATTTTGCTTGGGAAATTAGGGAGGTGATAACAAGAACGTGGAGTTATTTGAAGGCAGTATGTTGCAGCTAGTCTAATTGTGAAGGAATCTGTGCATTAGATTGTTTCATTAGGAGAAGCTAATTAACATACAAACATGGGAGAGATAAGACTGTCTTCTTAAGTTTGCATATTAAATCCATCTAACTAAATTCTAACAAAAAAAAAAAAAAGAAGAGAGAGCGAGAGAAACTGGAATTAACAGGAAAATTATGTTTCTCTTTAAACAGTAATTGGGAGGAAGTAACAATGGCGTCTCCCATATCATTGGGCTGCCAAAATTGCTCTGGAGTTTCGTCCAAACTTTAAAGGAGTTGTCCAAGGTGCTAGATGTATTTGATGAGTAAAAAGGAGGCATTGGACAGATCTAGCAGAAGACAGCCAATTGCAGCTCAGAAAGTCCTGTGAAGGGTAGTTGTAAGTGAAAAGCATCTAACACAAATGAGATAGAGTTTTTGAGCTGAAAGCAGGTCTTTGGAGTTCACAGAGACAGGGTGCGGATTTCAGACAGATAGGACAGTTACTTTGAGGGAAAATTAGGGCCGTTTCCGCACTAGCCTGCTTTAGTGCGATGATTCCACTTGCAACATCCTCTGGAATCCTGGGGTTTGCAGTTTTGGGAGGGGCCAGCTGGCCCCTCCCAAAACTGTAAACCCCAGGATTCCAGAGGATGTTGAAAGTGGAATCATCGCACTATAACAGGCTAGTGCGGAAACGGCCTAACTCAGGTATTCAGGAACATTCAAGAGTTAATGTATTGTATTACTGCTTTTTGCTTTTTTCAAAAAATTAAACTGTCCCTGGCTGTCTTTATCAAGCCTGAGAAGGAGTTAGGCAACACTTACCATAAAGAAACCACACAACAACACAGTCACAGGTCTACATTTAAGGGGTTACCGTTAGCCTGGGAAAAGAGATCTGACATTAGGGACTTAAGAGTTCAATGCCTTGGAAAACTCTTTTAAAATTCCTACTAAAACCTGGATTAGAGTCACTGCCTGACTGGCATGAAGGCTAAAAGCCTAAAAGCCTTCATTGGGAAAGAGTTGTGCAGGAGTGAACTGGCAAGGGAGAGCACTGTGCTTAACTCACCAACTATCTCATGCATATCTTTCCATTTTTAATTATTATTTTTCTCTGACTAGACTCCAAAACATGTTTGATCATAAGATCAACCAAACTGGAAAAACACCAAGTTATTGCCTCTATCTGGTGGCTGTAAAGAGTTATGGCATCATCGAGTGGGGCGGATATTTATACTAGAGGATCAGTAAGGGAGGGGAATAGTTTGGCACCCCCTTTTCTGCTTGGCAGCCCTCTCTCATTAAGTGCCCTTTCCCCAGCATACCTGTAACATCTACAAAAGTGAATTTTAGAATCTGCGCTTGGAACAATATCTTGTTCTGTGCTGAATACAAGACCTTATTAAGAAGTGAGAAACATTGTTGTCATACTGCTCTCAACTATGTGGAGAAAAAAATCAGTTGTATCGGAGACTGTTTTATCAGAAAATTCTGCAGACTCTTTTATTTCAGAAGTTCTCCAAAGAAGGTCTTAAAAGTCCTGTAAACCAAACCACATTGGGATTTTTCATAATAAATCACCACACCCTAACATTGAGAGGTATGCAACTTTCACATGTGGATTCTATTGGGTATTCTCTGGCTTTTGCATTTTCCCTTTTAGGCAGTAAATACATGCCCAGACCTGATGTTTTGTTAACTCTCACAAACAAAAAATTCCCTTTACAAATCTCTTAAAACTGATATGGGTGGATGACATGTTTGTGGGATTGACATTTGTGTTTTTCTTGTTTTGTCCTTTTTTTTTTCTTTTTAAAAATCCAGAACCTTGAAGCCTACCAACCAGAACCAGGTCAAAATGGTGGATCAGCAAAACAATGGCTCAGGGATGAAGCCAACTCTCTGTTATACCCCATGAGTCACACCCTGCATTGGCTAGCATTTGAAGTGCTACAGATCATGAACACTAACAGCTTGTGTGAGGGGAGGAGTTTTTTGATGTTGCTGTTGTTCAATGAGTAAGGGCTTTTCCAGATTGGTCTAAAAAGTATGAGTTCTCACAGTACAGTTCCTTGGGCTTTGCAGGTTGTTATCACTTCCATGTTCACTTTTCCCTTCTTTGTGGAAGGTGATTGTAATGATTTCTTTGATCTGCCATGGGACTCTTTAAAAGATTTTAAAAAAACCACACGGCTAGTTTGCTGAGATGGTCCTATGGTTTGAAAGGCAAATTTTCTCTTCTCTGATTTTTTAAAAGAGTTACAGATTTATTGTGTAAAAATGCCACTACAATAATGGACTGTGTAGGATTATACCTTGGAAGGAAGGAAGGAAGGAAGGAAGGAAGGAAGGAAGGAAGGAAGGAACCTATTGTTCTAATAAGTCTTAGAAACCCACCTGAGAGTGAAAATAAATGTTGCAGCAGGAGTTAGACATTGCCTAGCAATAGCCTGGGACAAGAAAACCATAGTAAGATTTTTTTTTTTTTTTAAAAAAAAAACATCTTGAGAACAATAGCAACAAATACCACAACTCCTGATATATTTGTTCTCTTTGCAGGACCCCTAACAACAGCTTGGAAAGAAAATATACTTTTTAGGTCTGTAGCTTTCAGAATTCCTTAGCAAAGTGTTGCCATCAGTCCTGCTGGCTGGGGGATTCTGGTATTTATAGTTCAAAGAAAGGCTCTTAACTTTTCCAAATTTGAATTCAGAGCTAGTGGTAGTGGGCAACCACTAAGAAGAAATACCATAGAGAGTTCTCATTGAAATTTGATGAATACCAGGAATAATAGCATCTATGCCAATCTTCTCTAACATTTTTGGCAGAATTTGTTATTAAAATGAGCTCTTCTGAAACTTTACTTAGTGATTTAAAAAGAAAGAAAGCTCAAGGATTCTAGTATTGCCTGCTTTTAATGACATACAATTATAGAAACAATTATCTTTGTTTAGATTTCTTTTGTGACTCCAAAAAAGATTTGATATTTCTCTTAAAAACTATTATATACCACAAGGCGGTGTTCAGTTTACACAGCTTTAACTTACCTTATTTCTTTCTTTTACGTTCACACTGGAGCTATCCTCTTACCTTAGGAGAGAGACGTGTGTGTATGTGTGTATTCATTATATTTCAATGACAAAGGACATTGCCCTGCTACAGTGTTATAGTGCTATTATTCCACTATCAACATCCTGTGGAATCCTGGGTTTTGCAGTTTAGGGAGGGGCATTTAAGAATTCTCAGCCAGAGAGTTCTTTGGCCTCAGTAAACTACAAACCCCAGAATTCCACAGAATGTTGAAAGTGGAATAATAGCACTATAACAATGTAGGACAGAAATACCCAAAGTTTGCCTTCCACATTTAAGATGTAGATTAATATTTCTTTGATTTTATTTTTTTAAAGTTAGCTATCTATGCTTGGGGCAGGAGAGGGTGTAACTCTTGTTTGCCTGCAGAGGGTTAACCTGATATCTCCTATGTCCTAAGAAATAGCAGCTTTGCCGGGAAAGAGCTCTGCTGGGAGTGGTAAGGATGGAATCATGTATTTTTAGGCCAGTTCTACACTACACTGTTACAGTGCTATTATTCCACTTTCAACATCCTGTGGAGTTCTGAGGTTTGTAGTTTACTGAGTCCAAAGAGCTCTCTGGCTGAGAATTCTAAGTACCTCTCCCTACGCTGCGAACCAAGCCCAGGATTCCATAGGATACTGAAAGTGGAATGATAGCACTATAACAGTGTAGGGTGGAAATGGCCTAAGTGTGAGAGGCCTCAATCCAGAAGGGAAGTACAGTACTAGTAAAAAAGGGCTAATCCTTCTTTCCTACCACAATTATGACAAATATCAGCTTAACAGAGTTGGGGGGGAAGTAGCTTCCCATCAACCCCAGCTTAAACTGGCACAGGTGGGAACAATCTTTGCCAGGATTGCGATGGTGAAAGTTTAATCCATGAGCTGTTGTTGGATAACATGTCCCATCATCCTTAGGCAGCATAGCCAAAGGTAAGGAATGATAGGAGTTGCAGTAAAGCCAAACTTTTACCCTCCACACCTTCTCTGAGCTACAGTAGGCTGGGAAATAACCGCAAAGCTCTTGCTGCATTTTTTTTTTTTTAAAAAAAATCAAAACCAGAAGTGCCTGGATGGCCACTACTATTTTTTACCCTTTGGGTTTAAGGGGTGGTGTGTATGTGGAGTGAACTTCTTTTCTTAATTGTTTTAGGTAGAACCTGTCGTTCCAAGAGTGGGAAACCTTTTCCTCTTGTTTTTTTTTTTAAGTTTCAGCATGGGTCATGGGGGGATAAGAACTTACCAAAATTTGCAATGGTCTTCATCATTTTTTTTAAAAAAGAATTAAACAAAATTATAGGAGAGGAAGCAAAACAATCAGATCCACCACCCCCCTTCTCTTGGCCCCTCAGTTTAATAAATTAATATGCAAAAATATATATGTATAGTACCTTGTATATACTGGGGGGAACCCTGAAATTAAGCAAAAAATAAGCTATATTTTGCATCTTTTCTAGAACATGTTGCTCTTCCTTAAGCAATTATCATGTATTTCCCTTCTTTCTTATTGCACTAGTAATCTTTCCACAGACTAGCCCTGTTATACAATGAAAATAATGATTCCTTCCAAAGGAGAGGAATTGTTTCACCAATCTTGAGCAGGCACAGATTTACCACAGTCCATTATCATGTTGGCTTCCTACTCAAAGGCAGGTGATCTATCATGTCGCATCACCAAGTTTTCAAGAAGGAAAAGTGTCTGTGTGGGGAGGAAATCCCCACCTAACACATGAAGGTTATCTTCTGATCAAAGCTTTGACCTGTATAGTAAAACATGACATGGAAGCAGGGAGGAGAAGCAGAGTGTTGGGGGGGGGGTGACGAAAGGGGAGTGGAGGGAGGGAAGAAAAGACAGATGCTGATCAGTAGCATTTTCCACACACTAGCTCAACGTTTAATTTTAACCATTCTGTTGTAGACAACAGGGACTGATTGCTATTGTTTTACTGCTTAGCAATTCTCTCCTCTTCTTCCCCAGAAGGGATCCTGGCAAAAGTCTACTTAGTAAATATTGACACCTGTAAACCAAGCTGCCTGGTGCCTTTGGCTCTTCGTCTCTCTTCCCATCTGTTGCCTGAAAATTTTAAGTAAACTATTGGTGTCTTTTCATTGAACGCTGTTTAAAAAAAAAAAAAAAAACTATGCAGAAGCTAATCCGAGAGCCACATGGCTCTAGAGAGAAGCCTTGTAGGGAGAGAAGGGAAGACCTCTTGCACATGTAAAATGCATATCCCACTGGCCGCTTCTGCCTGCTCTCCTTTTTGTTCACAGAATGCCAGTGTAATCTGCTTAGCTACGGAGTAGAGCTTTCTTCCCTGTCCCCCCAGAGATCTCCCTGACCACGATCAAAGTCCAAACACATTCCCAGCTAACTCTATTGTTCCCAAGAGTGGGATTAATGACTAATTATGTCAGGTCACTCATCCAGATGGCCTCTCAGATGTTCCTTTGTCATTGCCTGACCTTCCATATGCCCCTTTGACCTTGAGGTTTATTGCCATGGCAACGTGAAGCCTCAGTTTCCTTGTTGAGAGTGCCAAGAAGTGGCCAAAAAGGGGGGGCGATGGGGGATAATCTCGCCACACTTTGTATTCTGCTTCCATCTCACGCCTCGTTAAATCCAATGAATAGATAAAAAATGCTATCTGATCCCAGCTGAGTGATGACCATGGTCATGAGTCTATGTTACATGCTATGTTTTTTAAATTAGCAGGCAGCTTTGTACATGGAACATCAATCGCCATAATGTGATCTTTTTATCTCATTAATGTTAAGCAAGGGTAATAGAATGGAATTACAAAATATCACTGTGAAAGGAATACAATTCAGAGAATTATAGATATCCCCACTAAAGCCCTAGAGATGTTTAGATAAGTCTACTTCTTCAGTTTCATAAATTAAAGATTCTTCATTTCCTTTTTCCTCAAGTTTAAATTCTAGCCTCAGATGTTGATCTTACACTGGAGAAGGATTTTGAGGTGGCTAACGCAATGGAGAAATGCCCTAAAATAAGCAAATAAGCACGCAAATAGATATAAACGGAAAGTGATTCATGAACTCCATTGAATAAAAAGGTTATTTCTTGTTATGAATTATTTCCTTTTCCTTTCCAAAGGAAATATGAGATAAGACCTGAAACCTTGCCAGTTACCTAGGCAAATGCAACAAATTAACTTATTCATGTGATGCAGCAAAATTAACAACCCACTAGTTTGTTCTTCAAATTTTGCTGAATCGGTTAAATAAATGTTTACTGAAATTGTTACTCTAAATCAGGGGTAACTTGTGGTTTTTGGGCTGCATGGAACCCTTGGTTTTTACTATTGTCACCGCTGAGGCACCCCATCAAAGCCCCCCCTTCCATTGTTTACAAAAGACCATCATAATTTGGGGGAGAATTTTTACCCTCAAACCATGCTGTAAATTCCCCCCAAATGTGGGAAAACACACAAAAATATTCCTATTCCATCTCCGCAGGCACTCAGAAGCCCTTATTATTCTGAAATATTTCCATTTTCCTCCTCAGTCCCTCTCAAAATGGTGTTCCTGGGACCATTTTGAGAAGGAATGCACAGAAAAATGAAGGCATTTGGGCTTTTGTGCAGTCTGTGGGGGAATCTGGTGGGAAATTGGTCCCTGCCCTGATACAGTTGCCCAAACTGGTCTACATAATACTTTCTCTCCAAGAGATTTACACTTGTGGCTTCTATTAATGATTCCCCTCCCTCCTTTGGACTATTATCTGACTATATAACTTATGTATCCAAACTCTCTCAATAGTTAATGATCTTTTTCTTAGACTGTTTTGCTCCAATTGTTTTTCAACATTCATATCCATAATAGAGTAAGCACTATAATCAGTGAAAACAGCCAATGGTCTTGTGGCAACTTCAAAGCTAACAGATTTATTATAGTATGTATTTTTGTTATACCTAATAAATCTGTCAGCATCTAAGGCTCCAAAGGACTCTTTCTTACTTTTTCTAAAATGGACTTACACAACTACCTCTTTGGAAACTGGAATAATTAAGTTGATTGAGGCTAAGTCAGAGTAGACTCACTGAAAATAATGGGATCTAGGTCAACCATACTATTTTAAGACTCAGTTATCAATGCATACAACTAAATCTCAGTCCAGCACAGTGAGCCCCCAACCCTATTTTTATTTATGGAACACATACTTCTGGAATATTTTGTTCCCTTTTGTTGCCTGTGGGTAAATTCAGAGACATGTGAGTAACCTCAATTTCTACAATGGGACTTTTTGCTGGCCCTCCCATCTCATGATGAATACATGGTTAGCAAGTCCAGTCATACTGAAGGTGGGTCAGAGAAGAAGGTTGAAAAGCTACACTAGGTTCAAGATCATGTGCACAAAAATGATCCAGCATAAAGCTAATTGACCTTGGGCAATTAGAGTATGACGGTGGGTGCCTACATACTCTTGGATTCTTGATGGGTGTGCTAACATACACATGATATCTAACTTTGGACAGCAGAGTATCTACAGTGATGGGTATGTAGACAGCCTGTGCTGGCTGGAGCCCAAAGGATGAAAAATAACAATTTAATCCATATAGTTGCATCTTTCCCCCTAATTTTCAGGAGGACTTGTTCAGACAGTTTGGAAGAAACATATAGTTTCCAATAGATAGATAGATAGATAGATAGATAGATAGATAGATAGATAGGGACTCAAATTTGCATATGCATTCCTTCTTCCTTCCTGTAAAATGCCTGGACATTTTGCAATACAAAGGCATGCAACTTTTGGACTGATGGGTGCCTCAACTACATTCTATTGATCATACCTAAGGCCTTTTTTCCCCATCAAATGTCCGCACGCTCTTAGATTGGTCACATGTGAGTGCAAATGCAATATGCTTGCATGCATGGTACCAAAAATGTAACAATTAAGACTGAATTCTAATTATTCTTCCCAATTAGAGTAAATACATTGAATCAATAGAACTAATGCAAATGTTATTAAGGTCTAATTGATTCTGTAAGGCTTCTGTGATTGAGATTAACATTTAGAAGATTTAGGCCTAGATAAAGAGAACCAGTGTGGTGTACAATGGTTTGAGCATTGAACTACAAGCCTGGAGACCAGGCCTTGAATCCCTGTTCAGCCATGACAACTTACTAGGTGACTTTCAGCAAGTCATACTCTCTCAGCCTCAGAGTAAAGTAAAGACAGACCCCCTCTGAACAAATCTTGCCAAGATATGTTTGCCTTAGGATCAGCAGAAATGCGAAACAACTTGAAAGCAAACAACAACAACGACAACAGCTTGTAACTTCAGTAGTAAACCCAATGGTACATTTTTAACTAGTAAAGATTTGATTGCCACACAAGTTAGTACATACAACAAAAAAGTCATGTCTCTCTGTAAAGTTCCCTCTGGCAGATGGGAATTTAAAATTGACAGTTTCATCTTCAAAATTAATTTTGATGTTCTGGAAGATAAAGTTAAACTTACCATTAATTAGAGTGAAACAGCTGTGTCAGGTAGGAGATTTTGAGTGTCACGAGAGAGCAGCAGATTGCTGTTCATTTTGTTGTTCTTGAACCTGCACTGCCAGACATGAGGAGAGGTGCTTGTGTGTTTTTTTTTTTTGTGCCACAGTAGTTTCTGACATGAGTGATGATTAAGGACTCTGCCTCATAAGCAAAATAGCTTAGCCTCTGGCTGAATAGCAAGATACTGCAATTATTAGGCAAGTTTTTCAGGAAGAAGATGTGGAAACTGGGGAAGAAACACTAACAGTTTAAGATATGCAGATGACACCAAATTACTTGGAGAAAATAGCAATGTCTTGGAATGTCTATCAAGGGAAATTACAGAAGAAAGTACTAAAACAAGGTTACAGTTGGATAGCATTATGGAAAGGGATCGTGTAGTCCCTTTGAGAGTTACTGAAAGAAGCTGATAGCATAAGCTTTTGTAGGTTTAAGTCAGTTTCATCAGATGCATGTCAGCTGGGTATGAAACAACCAAAAATGATGATGACAGATGATTTACATAACTTTAAAGTGGTTGATGAAGACATCAAAATAGTCAAAGATCTTCTATATCTTGGGTCAGTCATTAATCAAAATGAAGGCTGCAGTCAAGAAATCAGAAGAACAAAACTTGGAAGGGTGGCCATGAAGGAACTAGATAAGATCCTCATGTGTCAAGGTATATGTCCATCATAGTACTCTGTAAACCACTATTTAACTTGATAACTTCAACATGGGCCAGAGCTTCTGATGTTTGCCACACTCTGTGCTCTTTAGTGCATTATTGCTGCATTCTCACAACACAGCCTCTACTATTACTACTATTAGTAGTATTAATGGTACACCACAGCACTACTGACAGCCATTGTTATCCCTCCATACGTGGAAGTCTCCATGAATGGAACTGAAAGAAGTTAATATTGAGATAGTATGCAAAAAGAGTATATACTGCCATGTTGACCTCTTTCTGAAAAAATAAAATATTTATTCTGCTTTGTACTGTTTTCAGAACAGTAACTTGCTGAAGACATACTAGTTTCAAAGCAACTGTGTTTATATCTCAGCATAGATCAAGCTGAAATCATAGCACAACATTTATTTTTATCTTTTAATTCTACATATGATTTTAAACTAAACTGTGCATTAGAATGATAGAGGCATTATTACTCCAGATTATCAGTGCATTAAAGTATATTTCCAAACTGCTTGATTAAGGGCCTACAGAGTTTTATGTCAGTTGTTTTGAAATACTGTACATGAGGTACAGAAAGTATGTCTATGAATTTTGTGCACTTAGCAATACTGGCAATTTCTGGGCAGGTAACAAATTCAGATAAGCCCAAGATATAGCTGGCTGTTATAATCCATTGTCTTTGATGTCTCCAAATGCTAATACCTTTATGAAGTTCTAATTGTGAAGAATGGTAACCTTAAGTTGCATTTACCCTGTTCCAAACATTTACGTGTACAGTAACGAAATTTCAGGGACGAAAGCTCTTTCCTAGCAAGAATGCATCTTTTCTCAGCAAGAAAAAGGAGTGGTTATTTGCATACTTGTTGATGTTGCCTCCAATTTGTGGCAACTCTATCATAGGGTTTTCTTATCAAGATTTGTTCAGAAGAGGTTTGTCATTGCCTTCCTTTAAGAATGAGAAAATATGAGTTGCACAAGGTCTCTCAGCTGGTTTCCAAGGCTGGATAGGGGTTTAAATTCTGATATCCTGGAGTCTTACTCTAAGGCCATTTCCGCACTAGCCTGTTATAGCGTGATGATTCCACTTTCAACATCCTCTGGAATCCAGCTGGCCCCTCCCGAAACTGCAAACCCCAGGATTCCAGAGGATGTTGAAAATGGAATCATCGTGCTATAACAGGCTAGTGTGGAAATGGTCTAACACTCAAATCACTACATCACAATGACTCTCACATACTTGCATATAGTAGTCTAAAATCTAGGCAGATTTTGAAATTACATTCTCACTACGCAGACCCTGTTGTTGGTGGGGAAAAACATTTTAAACATTCTAAGTACCCTACATGAAGTAACACATGTTTGTGGTGAATATATCTAAGGATGGAATTCCACAGTCCATATGTTTGAACTGTACACATAAGGGCTCTCCAGTAAAACTAATGTTTATGTGTATAGCTACTCCATAGGAGGAGGAACTGTGGACTAATTATGGTCCCTTCCTTGCAGATAAGAGCTTTCCAGATGTACATCAGTCCATGTGAAGACCCCATTTCATGTTGTCTGAACAGGTGGGTGGCAAGAAGCATATCTGACACTTTTTTTTGGTGGTCCTTACTGTGTCCTATGGCCTGTCTCTTTACAGTATATCAGTAATGGTGGCATTCGTGGTTGTTTCAATCTTCCTACAAAATGATGAGAAATCAGAAAGCATGGGTTTGAATTTTGTAATCACATAGTATTCTGAGGTGATGAATTTTGTACCTCAGAACTAATATGGAAGCAGTGGGTTTTGGAGTGTTTAAGCTGTACCAATGCTCAACCTGCCTATATTTAAATAATGGCAAATATTGTCACTTTCCACAGGAAACAAAACTGGGTAAGACTTATACCCTTTCCCATCATTCACAGAAGTGTTTTGCACCAATACCATTATGATGTTACTATATGCACTGCAATTCTATAAATGTTGAAAAGTTCCAGGAGCATCATTCTTAAGCAGGTTTGGTTTGCCTACCACCTACAACATCATCAGGAGTGTTACCAGGCCATACACCCCTACACTTTGATATAGTTTAATTGGCAAAATATGTTAATTGCATAAATGTCCCCTGCTATAGCTGTATGGCCAAGCTGGGCAAGAGGAAAAAGACTGGCTAAACATGTGCACTGCGAATTAGATCAGAAAACATCTCTAGGTGTAGCCAGGTCATAATCAGGAAATCACCAGAAACTTCAGAGATAATAGGCTTGCAGTTAGCTTTAATGACTTGAGCTTTTGGACAATAGCGACTGGGAGATTCTCACAAGACTGTCCTAACTTCTCTTCCTCTGACCAAACAAATCTTTCTTTTGTCTAAAAACATGTCTGACAAGCACTGAGCTATCAGGGTGACCATTAGCCCTTTGTCACCTAACACTAAGATCATTAGCCCATTCTGGACTTGGTTGTACATTCTGTGAACTCCATTGTTTACTTGGCTGGAGAGCCATTCACACCCTTGCCCTTCAGGAAGAAATTGGGTACATGATCCCCTAGTTTTGGCCAATCAAATAGCAGTACACTGATTGCTGGTTGCCACTCAGCTGCTCTGATTCCCAATTATGTACTATCCTTAGACATGAGTCTAAGCCACATCCCTTTTCTTCTAGATCACCCATTCTGACCTGAAATCTCACTATCTGAAGCTTTCCTCCCTTTTCCTTCAGTTAGCATTGTGTGACTGAGTGACTGCTTTGAGCTTGTGTGCATGATTGCAATTCCCCCAATAAAACACAATTAAGATTACTTTTGTATCTCTGGTTGGTTCTTCCCTGCAGAAGTACTGGTAAACATTGATGTAAAGGATCTTGTTAGGTTACCCTCCTCTCCCAAACCTCCTAAATTGAGCTAATAATTCCCCATCTTTGCACAGAGGTACTGACATTGCAGGTGGACCCCCGAGTCACCCACATGTTGGGGTAACAGGATCCATTCCCTGTGACATCACCAGGGGCCTCAGATTTTGTCTCTGAAATCTTAGGACCTGGGATGCTCTGGACTTGGCAACCTATTATAATTGCTAGTTAAAAAAATTACCTAGCAAATGGTCATCAATGGTCAAAAAAGGGTCTTTAAGATGTAATGTTATTTGAAAAAAAAACAGAATTGGTTCCTCTACTGCCTTTAGCCTTCAATTTTTAGCCTTTACAGTATAAATGTACACAAGCCAAACAGTCAAGCTAAAACCTGACTGCTGTCTTTCTCTTCTCACTGCAGGTAGAAATAACTGCATATATATTGCACCCTATGAAGCAAAAACCAATTAAAGTATAAAGAAATTGTGACTGGAGTGATGGATCAATTCACACTGAAATGATGTCCTTCCTCTAGCTCCTTTGCTATTTCTGATTTTAAACTGGTGTATTAAATTACCAATGAAAGACCAAGGAGTGAGAAAAGGGGGACAGCTCTCCTCCATTTCAGTCACTGAAAGACTACATAACACATGCATGTACAGAGCCTTCCTTAAGGCAGCAATCCTATAGACAGTTGGCTCTCCACAGTCGCTAGGGTTAGGGGCACAGGATCCCCATAAAAGTGGAAAAATAACAAATATCAAAGTGTGTGTTTGTAAGTCCATTTTTATGGTGTATGGAGTATTTTTATGGTGTATGGAGTATGGTGTCTATGGTGTTTATGGAGTATGGAGTATGGTGTCTAGATCAAGGGAGGTAATGGTACCACTCTATTCTGCATTGGTTAGGCCTCATTTGGAATACTGTGTCCAGTTCTGGGCACCTCAATTCAAGAAGGATATCGGCAAGCTGGAGTGTTTCCAGAGGAGGGCAACCAAAATGGTGAAGGGTCTGGAAGCCATACCCTATGAGGAACAGTTTAGGGAGCTGGGCATGTTTATTCTGCAGAAGAGAAGGTTAAGAGGGGACATGCTAGCCATGTTTAAATATTTGAAGGGATGTCATGTTGAGGAGGGAGCGGGCTTGTTTTCTGCTGCTCCAGAGACTAGGAAAAGGAGCAATGGATTCAAGCTGCAGGAAAGGAGATTCCACTTGAACCTCAGGAAGAACTTCCTGACAGTCAGAGCTGTCCAGCAGTGGAATGTGCTGCTTCAGAGTGTGGTAGAGTTTCCTTCTTTGGAGGTTTTTAAGCAGAGGCTGGATGGCCATCTGATGGGAATGCTTTGAGGGTGTTCCTGCATAGCAGGGGGTTGGACTCGATGGCCCCTGGGGTCTCTTCCAACTCTATTATTCTGTGGTTCTATGATTCTAAGTCTGTTGGAAGGAGGCCAAGGCATGGTGGGGAGAACCCAAGGTCCAAACCCAGTGAGGGAAAAGAGAGGGAAATTGGAAGTTGTCATGGTGGCCTTATACTTCCTCTCCCTCACCTATCTCCCTCCTTAGATGTGGGAGGCATTGGGAGAGGGTTTTTGGTGCTGAGAAATTGGTCTAAGAGCCATCCTTAGTTGGCCAGACAGCAGCTGGTGGAGGAGGAGGAGAACCAGACATAGGTTTTTAAAGGGTTGTGCAGCCTAATCGGAATTGCTAAGAGGGAAGTTTCTCTCAGAAAAGAAGTGCTTGATATGGGGGAGGGGGCTCAGGGGTTGGAGAAATTTGCAAATAATCAAATCCGTGAAAATGAAATCTGCAGATGTGGAGGGCCAACTATGCTCGTATCTGCAAGTGCCATTCACTTCAGTGGTGCATACTTCTGAGAGGACATTTTACAGGACTGTTCTGCAAGGAGGGGGCTTACTTCTGCATAAGAATTCTCCCCCCATGAAATTTTCCTTCAGTTTCCAAATTTTTAGCATTGCAGAAGCATTGCACTAAAAATTGCTCATACATAGAATTTTTATGTTTGCTGTTTTCCTATCCCCTTTGTAACTTTGCCCATCCTTTTTCTTTGGGTGCCTAGACTGTATTTCTAATTATTCAGCTGAAGTTTGGAGCTATTTGGGGCCTGAAGGGAAATTTCTTTGGGGGACAGGACTCTTATTTAGAGGGCAATGTCCTCATTTTGTCTCCTTCTTGTAGCTGCACTGCCTCCTGCAAGTGGCATGCAATTCGGAATATCAGTTGACTGATTCTTCATAACCTTTCACTTTCTTAGCTGAAGTTTAACAATCCAGTTAGACATTTGCAAACACATACACGATACAAAATTGAAAAGGTGATTAAAAAAAAAAATCTATTTTGCTTTTTAAATAAGTGGCCCAGTCTACAGATTTCAAGAAAATGAGGACTGTAAAGCTATGCCATTATTATTATTAAACCACCAGGCAAAGGTGATGGTTACTGAGAAAACATTCAGACTGTCAGTCTTGAATTTAAGGAAGGTTTCTTGAAATAGGAGGCAGGTGGGTCAACCTTGGTTCAAATTCATTATCATCTTGGAACCAGATACCCTTGTTTGGAATCTAGTGAATCTTATCAAAAGGGGCTCCAGCTATGACTAGATAAAGACTGTCAGAGCCACACGTTAAATCATGGGGTGAGGGGAGGGGCTGGTAGCTTCCAATTCTCTTTTTCTTTAGCAGTTACCTAAGAGAAAGTTGACTTACCTGTCCATTTTGCTTGCTCTTACATGCATGTCTTTAAAATTTCAAGTTCTTTCTGTCCTTTTTATGAAAAAAATTGCAATTTCCTTAAAAAAAGAAAAAGAAAGAAAGAAACTGATTAAATTCTTACCCATCTGCACTGGCCAAAATCAGTAGGTTCAGTTGTGTTTTCAGCATGGATAGGAGCTACCTGTCATATAAGTATTAAATATGTAGAGCCTTAAGTGAGGAGAACATATGCCAACCCCAGTTCAGCAGCAACAGCATGGTTTAATGGATAGGGATGCAAACCCAGGTTTTAAGACCTAAGCGCTCAAGGTTGTCTGTCCTGCTGGTCACAGGCTGAGAGAATAGGATTTGCCCAAGTACACCCAGTGGGTTTCCATGGCTGAGTGAGGGTTCAGACCCTGGTCATAGTCTAGCATTCAAATCATTACACTACGCTGCCTTCAGTAGTGATGTTAGTTAAATAGCATGTATAGTATGTCTCTAAATATCAATTAGTAGGATTATTGTCTTGAAGATTTGCTTTCAGGCTCTGTAAGGCCACTATAAGAAACTCTGTGGTGTGTTGGATTTTTGGAGTGCTGGACTAGATAGAACACAACTTATTTTCTTATGGATCCCTAGTCCAAAGAGCTTGGAACTATCACTTTTTGGATTATAGCTTGCAGAACTCTCAACCGTGAGGGCACTCCTACTGGCCCTGCTGGCTGGAGATTTCTGGGAGTTGTAGTCAAAATGTAACATTTCCAAGTTCTGCTCCAGAAGAAGGAGTGAGGCTGAGTTACCTCCAGAAAAACTTTACAGTCACTTCTCCTGCAAATGTCCTTATTGTCTCTCTATCTGGGGATGCTGAAAATGCAGCCAGTATAATTTTGATCTCTAGAGATTATAGAGGAAGGAAGGATGAATACTTTGTCCATAACAGATCATTTCTTCATTGAAGGACCTCATAAAGGAGCCGCAACATCTCCTACAGGAGTGCTTCTTGTGGGGTGGCAACTTTTTCCCAATGCCATATGGCTATAATTGTTTCTTTCATTCCTGGAAAGTCTCCAGGGACTAGTAGCATGTGGTTGATGGACTGGCATTAGTCCATGAATTCCTGCTTTGAATAGCACTGCTTTACAGTGTACTGAGTGCAACTGTTATTCCGTCCTTTACACACATACATATACACACACAAACACAAACAAAAGGCTTTCGCCATGGAAGATTCAGTTCACAAAACAGAATACATTACTGGATCTAATTGACTGGAAACATTCAGTGGCTGCAGTCCAACATCTCGTCGTCATAGCATAAATATCCACATGCATTACACACAACCCTGCAGAATAACAACATTATGTGACATATGTCAATTGCTAGGTGCTGTTGCTCAATGCACAATACATGATGCAAAACTATGATACACACTTGCAATATATCATATATGATGTGAAACCACAATGTACAATATATGATGTCCAACTGCAACACACAATACAAAATTGCAGTGTGCAAAGACAAGGCACAGAGGAATATGACATCTGTACAACTCTTCTTCCACCACTATCAACAAAATACATCTGTTGCACTATGCTAACTTTTAGGCCCTGCATGCATAGCATTATTTTTGGGCATATAATGCCCTAACTGAATGCGAAGCCCTGTGTGTGTTTGTGTGTGTCCCCACACATGCACACAAGCAAATAAATGTCCATGCATATACACACATACATTTTCATCTGGTCTTTCAGCTGACTCAATTTGCAATCTCAGTCTGGAAATACCAGACCAAACGTGTCCCCTTCCTTCACCTTCAAAGGCCGCAATAACTGACAAGCATCAATCATAGGCCTAGCTGCTCAAAGACAGAAACACCCAGTGATTATGTTTCGCACTGTACATGGGTGAGTATTGATTGACAGTGTTCCCTTTTCCGTTCAGCTGGACTCCAAATGCAGCAGCCGGGCAGGTTGTTTTGTCAGCTGCCGCTTTTGCGACAGCCAGTCGGTCAGGCTGCTGCTTGACAGTCTGAGCAGGGATGCTGGACACTGCAGGGATCCCCATACAGACCTTTTGCCTCACAGGCTGTTTGAGCTCAGCCTCTGCTACTCAGTAGAGCAACAAGCATTCAATGCCCCTGAGATCTGTTCTCCTTTTATTCCCCTCCTCCCCATCTTCTGCAAATAACATCTGAGAATTCGATGTGATCATTTTAGCTCCCCTTAGGAGTAGGCAGGGAGAGCAGGGAGCATGAGAGGAAAGAGAAGAAAACATGTTTTGCTTCGCAGACATTCAGAACAAACTCCTATTCCATTTTCCCACTCTATCCAAAGAAGGTGGTTTTGTTGAAATAGGTTGTTTAAATTTAGCACAGCTGTTAAAATGGAAGCAAATCTCTTACTTAGAAATTGGAGGTGAGGAAGGTTAGCATTTTCTCCTTCTTGACAGAGCAAATGAGAAGAGCCCGAGACATTCTGCTGCCTAAGGCAAAGCATACAAGTGTGTCTCTTCCTGCCAACATCAAGCTACAGAGTTTTCTAGGCCAATTAAGTTATTTTGGCATCTGAGTCAGAAATGCCCATGCATGCTTCTACTCTAAGCAGTGAAAATAGAATCATAATAAATTAAAGCTGAAAACTGCTAGTCCAGACTAATATAGACTCCAGTGGCAACTGGTGGCTTCCACATCAGTGAGATCCTAGAATCTTTGGCCATTTCTGCACTATACTGTTATAGTGCTATTATTCCACTTTCAACATTCTGTGGAATTCTGGGGTTTGTAGTTTATTGAGGCAAAGAGCTCTCTGGCTGAGAATTCTAAATGCTATTCCCTAAAATGCAAACCCCAGGATTCCATGGGAAGTCTTACAGAGCAACTATATATATTTAGTAGATCTGCTTCTAGATGTATGTTCAGAAGTTCCATGATGTTTAATAAGACCTCCTCTTACATATGTGTCTACAGTGTTGTGTGTGTGTTTTAAAAGCAGCAATAAGTGCATGTGTCAAAAGAGGCCTCATTTTAGAAAGGTTGCTCCCTCAAAAAGAAAGAAAGAAAAGGGCTAGCATCCCTGCAGGTTTAGAAGGAATTACATTGGCAATGATTACAGATGCGTTGCCCAATTACTTAGGTGAAACTTTTGGTTATAAGATATTCAGTCAATCAGTCATTCTAATGAACTAGCTGTCTACTCAGCAGTGGCTTCTCAGGGGTGGGGCAGTTAGAGCAGTCTGCTTCTAGTGCAGGCAATAAGGGGAAGGGGTGCAGTGCCTGTAAAGAATTTAAAAACAGTAATAAAACCAATGAAAACTGTCCAGGAAACTGGAACAGAGTGTCCTTCTAAATGACAAGTGTTATTTATACTTCTCTGAGTAATCCCCTCAGCCTTCTCCATGCTGAGCTCCACTTCTTTGCTGTTTTTCCCAGACCAATGACTTCAGGAAAAGTTCTTTTATTTGGATTGTCCAATATCAGCAAATTACTTCTATGGATTGGATGATTTTGAAGACACCTGACAGTGGTCTCTCTCACTTGTGATTGGGTGTAGATCACAACAGATTTCAAGCAACCACTGGGGAGAGGAAGTATTCTGGGTGTCAAGATGGCAGTGTGTTTCATTCTGACAGAAAGAAATGAAGCAAATCCCAGAAAGTTCAGCCTCAGAAGGAAAGAACCAGTGGCTGTGCTGGTTGAAGCATCAGTCCAGTCCTCCATGCTCCACACTGTCATGGTTCCCATTTGGAAAAAGAAGGGCTTTGAAGTGACAAAAAGATGGCAAGTGACAGGCTAGGAAGCAGTTCTTGAAGGGAACTGTCATCTGAGTATAAGGCAGGTAAGTGGGATGAGAGTTTTATGAGAAGCTAGGAGGAGGTGTATAGGAAGCATAGGCATGTCTATGACTCTGCCGTTGATTAAGCCTGAAACCCCTTACAGAGTTATTTTGGACCTAATTCCATTAAACTGTAGACAAAATTCCTAGTAAGCAAGCGCATTTGTGGCACTTAATGCCACAGGATGTAGTGATGGCTTTGAAAACAAATTGAAGGACAGACCACTCTTTTGGAAGCATTAAAAAACAAACAAAAACCTGGCATTATTGTATATGCAAAGTTCAATGAAATAAAATGTTCATTGCCTGCATTTCTTTTCTGGATGTCATAATTATTTGTTTCATTTCATGATTATTACTGAAAATAATTTTCTTGCATAGAGGAGGGGAGTATTCAAAAATCGTCTGCTCTGGGTATCAAAAACAGTTGGTATGCTACTGCTGCTCAGAAGTAAATTCAATTGAATTTCTTCTTCTGAGGAAAACAAGTACAAGATTATTGCCCAAATGAGCCAGATTGTAAAGAGCAGGAAAGGAAGATCCTTGATGGAAAACCAGAACTCTTTAAACTCCACCATGCTCACAGTGACCAAGGCTGAGAAAGTAGTATTTTATCTCCCCTCCCCCTTTTTTCTCTTCACTAGTTTTCCATTTTTTCCCTCCCTTGTCGATTCCTGTTCTGAGACAGTGTCCACTTATAAGGCGGCTTTGAAACCAACAAAGCCAAAACTACCCTGATTTACACTGAAATGCCCCTCACTTTCTTCTTATTTTTCATGGAACACCACCAACTTTAAAACCATGACATGAGAATTTTCTGGCAGTGATTAAGGAGGAATCCCCAACAACAGATTTTCCTCTCCACACAATGAAGAAGTTTATCTGTATGACCTGTAGACTCAATGGTGAAGTTCCTACATTCCACTGGTGGAACTTCTGCATGGCTCTCTGCTCATTACTTCCAGGAAAGTGAGCAGGAATGTGAATCAGAGAAGTGTCTGGCTATGCCACATAGAGACCAAGGATATCTTCCACAGACATCTCCTGAGGTCTCAGCAAACTGTGTCATTAATCTGTGTTCAGCTTCTCTGATTTCCCACACTCTCCACCAGCCATGGAATGGATGTTCAGGACTGCTATCACAACAGAATTGTGAATCATGGAGGGTCTTTGGTCATTACAGAAGAGAATGCCTACGTATGTCATTAACATGTTGTGTTGTTGGTCAATGTGTTGTTGGTGTGCTTTCTATACAAAGTTCTCTACTTTTAGGAAAAACATCTAGGATAATTGCAATAGACAATTTTGTTTGGAAACATTCCCATTATTATTGTTTCCATCTGAGCATGCTAGCTTTACAGAATAAGTGACCAAATTATTTTAGTAATGGTTTGACTTCACCATTCCTAAAATGCATACATAGATTCAAAACAGTACGTGGTTTTTTTTTTATTTGAAGTTTAAGTAATTTTAAAACTGGGAAGCTAACAAGGGAAATGGTAATCTTAATCATCGAAACAGACTCATGCAACAAAATTGATTCGGGGGAGAGGAATGTCATTTAACAGCATACAATGATTCTGACAGGAATAAGCTGAAGCAAGGAAATCAAAGATCTTTTTTATTCCTATTATCAGCTAATCTCAGCTACCATTGCTGTGCTATTGTTCTGTTCCTAGTAGACCCCTCACTAAATGGAAAAATATCCATTCAAATCATGAATACACACACAGGAGGCGAAACCTGTCCTGAAAGATGGACAGCTGGATCCACAGTTCGGAGCTACACTAGCACAACAGGGGGTTATTTGTGCCTGGCATGAGTAACAGTGCAGTGGAGGCATTCATTAATCTGCATGAGGATTGAACATGCAAATTCTATGGTAGTCCTCCTGTCATTCCCAAACTACACCTTTGTGCTATTTCTCTCACTCTCTCTCTCTCTCATACACACACACACACACACACACTTGCTGTTGACTGTACCATTCATTGTTAACCATCCCTGAAGCTGGTTAACTCTCTTACTATGTGTGAGAAATGAATCTGTCAACTACGTGTAGGGAATAATGATTCAGGTGACATTTAGCGGCCTCCTGTATTAAATCAGTAAGAATTTCTATGATTTTGCTTCACCAAAAAATGACAACAGCATTTAACAGCAATGACAACAAAACCCATCTTCTTTCTTTCACATTTTCAAAATCATATTTCCCCCCAAGGTATTGTGTGTGTGTGTGTGTGTGTGTGCGGGTGATGATACATCAGGGTGAGAAAAGTCTGGCCCTCAGGTCACATATGCTTCCAATTCCTTTTGGGGATGCCCTAAGCTATCCAGGATATCCCAAAGCCCCCATGATTGCTGAAAACTTGTGTAAGTTTTCATCCAGAAATCAACCAAAATACATCTAAGCAATTCCCAAACTACAGTTTGCTTTGTTCCCCATCATGGCTTCTAAAACTTCTAAAAGCCATCAAGAGAAAACAGAAAAACAAAACAGAAAAACAAAAAATGATGTGACATCTACTGTGAAGAATGGGGACAAATTTGAATGCTGTCCCCTCCACAGTTGCCTACTGCTACCTTGTGAACTCTGCACCGAATGGTCTCCAATCTTGATACTTAGTCCAAAGTTATAACATTGATATTTGGTTCACTGGCAGGCTGCTCACTTCCAAATCAGCAGGACAGTGAACCTGCTTTGGTTTTCAGTCTGAACTCTAAAGGAGGTGTCAAAGATGCTGAACTGGGTTTATCCCCCAAATGAATTCAGCACCTTGAAAAGCTCCTTTAAAATTTGGACTAATACCTGGAGTGGATTCACTGCATCACTGATGTGGCAGCCAAGAAACAACTTCCCAGCCTATTGTCCTGGTGCTGTTTCCTCTCTCAGTACTCTTGTTTCCACCCAAACATTTGTGACATTTTTTTCAGCGTAAGCAAATCATATGTGTTCCAATATCTTGGTGTTATGACTGTTGTTGGTGGGATGGGAGGATGCAGAGGGATGGAGGGAGGTTGGAACAATTGGAGAGAAGTGGCTCATACAGTTAAAAGTGCCATTCTCCTGAACACACCTTTGGAGCCAAGCTTGGTCATGTTACAACAATCATGTCATTTCTGTTGTGCTGTCAACTTATGAGACAGAAGACAGCCATGGACTCCAGCAGGGTTATGACCTTGTAGTTGTTTATTCACTGATCTGTGAAATGATTTATGTCCAAATAATTAAAATGTAGTTCTGTATCTGTCATATACAGTGCCAATTTGACAAATTGAGACAGCAAGGGTAGGAGAAACATGTAGCCCTATGTCTTCCCATTCTTAGCTGGAATTAAAAATATATGATTGAAAGGACAATCCTGGTTGTTTACAGATTACTCTGGAAGATGGAGGTCTGCATCAGCCTTCACTGAACTGGTGTCCTTCGGATGTATTATACTATAACCCTCAGTGTCCACAGCTGCATGGCCATTTGGATCAGCCAGCCCTAGGTGCAACAAATGAATTAATTCAAATATTTTCATCAGGCTTGGAGATGATGGGAGTTGAAGTCTGGAGGGCACCCCTTTGAGGAAGTCTGTTCTGTACCATCAGGTCCTTTCTGATGAAATACAGCGTATGTTCCATTTCACAGACGTTAGGTACCTCTGACCTCTTGATCTTTTATGTCTTTATTTTTTTGGTCTAACAAACCAGATGCCAATGTACAGACCAGAATTCCTCACCATTGTGATTGATTGTTTACAGCTGCTCCAGCATTTCAGGACGTGACAGCTGCTTTTCAGATGTCTTCCAGTTAGAAAGTGTTCAAAAATGTTCATTTCCAGTGTGAACCTGAAAGCTTTCAAAAAGAAGGGGGGATGGAGGAAGAAAAGAGGGGGGAAGAAGGGAGGGAGTTGATGAAAAAATCATCTGAATTCAGGTCTAAAAGCGTTCCATTGATCCTAGCCTTCGGGCCAAAGGAAAATGTTTGGCTTCTTTCATAAGCTAATTAGCTGTGAGAGAACCTATTTGGCATTTGCTATTGACAGGGGGACTGAGCAAAAAAAGAATAGTGATTGTGGGCAGTGTGCTCGATAGTGGATCAATAAGAAGCGTGTGATTGGATTAGCCACTTGATCAATGCATTGTGCTAATATATTAACAAGCAAATTACCAAGCAGCCCAAAGACCAGTCTGCTGACTATAATTGTATTATAAACTGTCGTGATTTAATGACCCTTGAAGTGCAAAGGGTTATTTATACAGTCAAAAGACCAGTGGTGCTGGGGTGGGCGATGTGGACAGTGTGCTATGTGCATCTTTTCTATTTCAAAAAGCAGCTCTTTCCCTACATTAGTGCTCATATCCAATATATTTTTTTGGAATCTGGGAAGAGATGAGGCAAGGGGTATCCAAGACTCTTTCAACAACTGCATTGAAGGTATGCCAAGAAAAATCCCATCTTTTTCCATTCTGATGTCTACCTGGACTAGAAATAAAATAACTGGCAAAGAAGAAGCGTGTGGTATTAAATGGCAACATTCATGGTGCTGCTACACTGTTCCCCTGAAGAAGTATATGTAATCTTTATTATGTAATCTTTATTTCACTGTTTATTTTTCTTTAAAAATTAAATATTTTTCATTTATTCATATATTTATCTCAGTCAAATAAAGATTTATTGTCCAGTACACTATTGTGTAAGTCCACTAATGGAAAATGCTTCCACCAGCAGAATTTGGGGGTGAGTAGGTAGGAATCCCTACAAACTTCAGATGAGGTGGCAAATATCTATCAGGACTGTGGCAGCCTGCAGCTTCAACAGTGTATGACAGTGGTTCTTAACTTGGGGTCCATGGACCCCCAGGGGTTCGTGATGTCCTCACAGAGAGTCCACAAAGGGTTGAAGAAACATTATGAGCTTTTACTATTAAAGAAAGAAAAAAAGATGAACAAACAGATGGACAGTCATACATTGATCTCAAAGAGAAGGAGTCATTTTTGGTGACAGACATCATTTGTAGAAGGTTTTATTACAATATTTCAAACTGTTCAAAAGTTATAAAACTCTTTGATAGCAAAAAATGTACTCAGCCCTTGCTACTTCTGCATGAGATAAGAACATGCAAGGAATGGCACTGAGTGACTGACAGAAAGCATGTGACATTTCTTGCTATTGTATATATAACCCGAAACCACCCTGTGTTTAGTCTTGGTGGTCTGCAGCAATGAAAGATGTTTAAAAGGGGTCCATGATAAAGAAAAGGTTAGGAATTACTGGTGTATGAGATGGTAGGTCAGCTCACATGATAAGAAGTTAACGTTGTCAAGGAAGAAGCATCCCATTCTCTGAGATTTTAGGGACAGAGTCAGAGCACAGGGGGTGTATCTCAGAACTACATTAGGCAAGGATTGGGAGGGGCCCCAGAACTGATTCTGGGAGAGTTGGTTCTAGATGAGGATAACACATGGCCATGGGGGGAATGTGACTAGAATCTGGTTAGCCAAGTAATATTACTGTGCTAAAGATCTGTCTATTTATCTATCCATTTATCTAGCTAGCTACCTATCTATCACATATCTATTTACCAAACTGTCTGTCTGTCTGTCTGTCTGTCTGTCTGTCTGTTTTATCTATTTTTATTTGATTTATATCCCACTTTTCTCCCAAACTGAAGCCACTCCATAAGCCGCAAACCCCAGGGTTCCATAGGATGTTGAAAGCGGAATAACAACGTTATAACAGAATGGCCTGAGATGTGTTTTTTATCCGGATACACTGCAACAAGCATTCTCCAACACTTCCCATGGATCTTCAGGAGGTCCCTAAGGATGCTTTCTTTCCAGTTAAAGGAAAAAGCTGGACACGTCTCTGCTGCTCCCTTTACTCTCCACCAACGCAGAAAAGTCAGCCTTGGAACATTTTGTCACACTGAAAAGGAGGAGGTTTGGTTTGTTGTTGTTTTTTTAGGAGAGTATATCAGGAAATATATTCTAGCTACATGCAGACAAGTCTCCTGATGCAAGATCTTGACCTTTATTGCATTATTTTGTTGTATTCAGTAAAGGCACTGCCAGTATGAAGATGAATTGCAGATGACACCAAATTGGGAGGTGTTGCTAATACGCCTGATGACAGGATCAAAATTCAAAAGGACCTGGACAGATTGGAGAGCTGGGCCAAGGCTAACAAAATGAACTTCAACAGAGAGAAATGTAAGGTCCTACACTTAGGCAGAAAAAATGGTATGCAGAAATATAGGATGGGGGACACGTGGCTGGCTAACAGTACGTGTGAAAGGGATCTAGGAGTCTTCATAGACCACAAGCTGAACATGAGTCAGCAGTGTGATGCGGCAGCCAAGAAGGCCAACGCAATTCTTGGTTGCATCAATAGGAGTATGGTGTCTAGATCGAGGGAGGTATTGGTACCACTCTATTCTTCATTGGTTAGACCTCATCTTGAATACTGTGTCCAGTTCTGGGCACCCCAATTCAAGAAGGATATGGATAAGCTGGAGCAGGTCCAGAGGAGGGCAACCAAAATGGTGAGGGGCCTGGAAGCCATGCCCTATGAGGACAGACTTAGAGAGCTGGGTATGTTTAGTCTGCAGAAGAGAAGGTTGAGAGGGGACATGATAGCCACGTTTAAATATTTGAAGGGATGTCATGTCGAGGAGGGAGTGGGCTTGTTTTCTCCTGCTCTTGAGACCAGGACAAGGAGCAATGGATGCAAGCTGCAGGAGGGGAGATTCCGCCTGAACCTCAGGAGGAATTTCCTGACAGTCAGGGCTGTCCGGCAGTGGAATGTGCTGCCACAGAGTGTGGTGGAGTCTCCTTCTTTGGAGGTTTTTAAGCGGAGGCTGGATGGCCACTTGTCGGGAGTGCTTTGAGGGTTTTCCTGCATGGCAGGGGGTTGGACTGGATGGCCCTTGTGGTCTCTTCCAACTCTACATTTCTATGATTCTATGATTCTATGATTCTATGAAAACACTGATCCATGATTTCACAGCTGTCCCCTTTCTACTCTTTTTTAAGCTTTGAAAAGAAGGAAATGGCTTTTAAAAACAACAACCCTATTTCTGTTCTACTCCATCAAACCTCTTGTCTTTCTTTTTCTCCTTCCTTGTAATCTCATCTTTTACACTCCCTTTCCTTTAGCTTGCTGATTACAGTCCTCCCTCCATATCTGGGGGTGTGACTTTTACACATTTGATTATTTACAAAGCATGTGCATGTGTTCCCTCCCTGCAGTCAGGCAAATGAGATGGGGATGGGAGGAAGGAGCACAGTGAGGGAATGCATACACATCCCTTTCTTCTCCACATCTGGACAAAAGACAAGGGAGCAGGAGAGGGGAACCTGGGGAAGGAAGGCATGTATGCACCTCCCTTCTCCACACTCAGGGCTCCCTGCTCCCATTCTCTTGCCTTTTACCTGGCACAGAGAAGGAAGGCATGCACACCTGGGTGAAGGCCAAGGGAATGGGTAGGGAGCCGGGAGAGGGAAGGCACACATATATTTTCCTTCTCTGTGCCTGGGAAAAAGCCTAGGGAATGGGAGAGGGAAGTCTGAGGGGGTGGAGAAAGAAGGCATGCACACATGGGCAAAAGTCAAGGGAAGGGGAGAGCCCTGGGAGTCAATGTGAGGGAGAACGTGGAGAGGCAAAGCGCAGGTGTGTGTTCCCTCATTTGCTCACTCAGGCAGGGGGCGGTATTCATGGTTTTTCAACTTTTGTGAAGGTCCTGCACCCTGAACCTGCATGAAAATAGATGGGCCACTGTACTTGAATTTCAGGACTGAAAACATTTGAGAAGATGTGTTTTGAGACAAATTAAGTTTTGTAAAGTGGACGATAAATAAGTCTGAAATAACATTCTGAAGGTATCCGTTCCCTTTGGGGTGAGTGTTTACTTCGTATTATTTCAAGTGCTTCTACCACTTGCTGAATTATTCCAGATTTTTTTTAAAGTCTGGTTTGAAAAAGAAGGATTTTTTCTTATATTTAAGAATCTCAAAAGCTTCTTACCCTCTTGACTAAGCACATTTTGTAATTCCAGAGATCTGACAGACTAATAATAATTTAGAAGTAATTTTGCAAATATTCAAGAGAACTAGGCTTTTGATAAAGAACCAGTTGGTTAATGTAATAATGGTGGTTCTTTAGCACTGTTTGCCATTTAATTAATAAATAGCTCAATTCAGAACTAAATATATATGTTGACATTCCAACTTCAGTCAGTCTGTTTCATCAAAAATAAATTTAACTAAGTTATTGTTTATTGTTGGAAAAATTCCAACTAATTCATAACTTAATTTATGTGTTGCTTCCTATCGCTAGATAAAATCTACCCAGTACCGGCAGGGTTGGTGCCATTTGATGTGACCTTATCTGTGGAAGACATGACATAGGACGACTTTTCCAGCTGGTTGAAGGCTCACAACCAATCCATGTTTTTCTCTCTGGCCTTGCACCACTGCTGCCAGAGTCTGTCCACCAGAAAGTCTTGTGAGTTGTGATACTGGTATCTTGTTCCAAATAGTGCAATGGACCCGAGGGAATGTTCCCACTGACTCCCTCTGCAGTCCTCTCTCCTCACTCCTGGCTTATTTGTATGCTGATTCTGAATAAACACAAACATTTGTGTTGAGCTGGTGATCTTTCTGCTAGCTAGGAATGTGTGAACATGGGTGCTTAGGCTTTAAAGTCATCACAGAGACAAAACTCAAACTTTCTCCTTCTCTACTGTTTCTCACTTTGGGGTAAGTTGTACTGCTTGTAGAACAAAGGGAGCATAGGAACTCCCTGTGACTTCAGCCAGTGCCCCAAGAGCTGGCAATTGCTTAAGATGTTCCCTTGCGAATATAGCCTTTAATATAGAAAATTAGTGTTTCAGGGAAAGGGTTAGGCTATAACCTTTTGCACTGGCATCTAAGTTTTATTTTTCAAAAATCATTAAGTGAAATTTTTGCATAGATGACCATTCAGTTATATAAATCATCGTCTGAAGCCTTAGATTCTGAGCATGGGTTTAGCACTTCATCTTCTGCATGTGAGACCTAGGTCCCAGTTGCTTTAATAACGTACGCTCCAATGTTTCACAGAAGAAAATGGAGACACACGTGGCCCAGCAACATCAGAGTGTGGTCAAGGTGACAAAAGTTATTAATAAGAAGAACACCACAAGCTAGGAAGGGCTGCAGCAGTTTGCTTTTTCCTAAGCTTACTGGGAAATGTAAGATTCTACCCCCTCTTCTGTTCTCTCCCCAAATGATATTTCTATTCTGTGCAAGAGGTACAATCTCCATGGTTTTTGTTAAGCAGGGAGTTCATTTCCCCTCCCCAATCATTTTATTGAAATTTCACAAATAAAAACAAACATTTGTTATTGCTATTTCAGTTGAAATTTTTTGATTCTTCCAGACTGATCTAGATTTCATTTTCAATATCTCTTAACATAGTTATATCATTTTACTGCATTTTTCAACTATTTTACATGTTGGTTCATTGCATTTCATTTTCCATATTCCTGCTTCATGATATCCACCGTAATCATCACAATAAATTTTTCCACATAATACCATGAATTATAGACTTCTGTCAAACGTCACCCAGCAATCACCTACAATTTGCCATTCTTTCTGAATTTCATCATCTGATTTCCCTTTCAGTCTTTGAGAGACTTTCCATAAAAGTTCCCCATCATTGTTCTATTGTAGGTATTTGCTGTGTTTTCCATACCTTTGCATATTCAATACGTGCTGTTGTTATCATATACAATAGTATTCTCCAATGTTTCTTTATATTCATACCATCTACTAAATCTATCATATTTAACAAATACATTTCAGGAATCATTGGAAACTGTAGCTTCAATATTTCACAAATCCTTATGTATCTCAATCCAATATTTCTTAACCTTTGGACATGTCCACCACATATGATATATCGTACCACCTTTTTTAAACATTCCAACAAAGCCCAGTACCTGTATTGTAAATCTTTTGTAATTTATCTGGTGTCAAATATCATCTCTAAAACATCTTATAATAATTCTCTTTTAGATTCTGGGCAACTGCAAATTTATTTGTCTTTTTCCAACTCTGTTCCCAAGAGTCCAGTTGAATTGTATGATCAATATTCTGTGCCCAAGAAATCATTACTGCTTTGACTGTTTCTTCATACTTTTCCTGGTGCAATATTTCCTGAGTAATTTGGGCTAATAAATGAGGAGGTTTTTCAAATAGTCGTTTAATCACTCCAGTCTTTTCTTTTATTTCAATTCCATGTGTCTTTAAATCCATCTGAAACCTTTCAGTTAACTGCCTGTAAGGAAACCAATTTAGAACTGTTTCTTCTTGCTCTAGCTTATCTCTTGATTTAAGCTGAAGGCCATTCGATTTTGACTTCTCTATTATGTCATCATATCAAAGCCATTTTTCAGATGCAGTCCATCTACCAAAGAAAGCCTCTTGTGGGGAGACCCTGGTGGGCAGCTGCCTAATGTTTCTAGACTTGTAATCGTCCCAAACTTTCAAGAGCGATTTTCTGATGTAATGATTTGTGAAATCTTTATCTATTTTTGCTTTATCGTAGAACATATAGGCATGCCACCTCATCCTCAGATCTGCTTCCTTCAATGTCAACATTCTGACATCTTGTAAGTCTATCCAGTCTTTTAGCCATATAAAGGCCACAGCCTTGTAATATTCCTGAAAATCGGGTAAACCCATACCGCCTCGATTTTTCTGATCTGTAAAATGTTCCATTTAATCCTGGGTTTCTTCCCTTGCCATATAAACTTGGTTAATTCTCTCTTCCATTGTATAAAAGGTTTCTTATTCAATATTACAGGAAGATTTTGGAACAAAAAGTTCATCTTTGGTAAAACGTTCACCTTTATTACCGCAATCCTACCCAACATTGACAAGTGTAACTTAGACCAGCTTTCCAAATCTTTAATTATTTCTTTCCATTTTTTTTCATAGTTATTTGAATATAACTCATTATTTCTTTTGGCTATCCAAATACCCAAATATTTTACTTTTTGTCCTCTCTTGAATCCCATTTTTTGTATTATTTCCGTCTCTTTCTCTCTGTCAGATTTTTAGTTTAAAAAGTTGTTTTTTCCACATTTATCTTAAATCCAGAGAACTCTCCATAGTCTTGCATTGTTTTAGCCAGTTTTTCAATGCATCTACATGAAAACCCCCAAGTCATCTGCGGAGGCTTTTAACTTGTATTGATATTTCTTGATTTGAACTCCTTTAATGTCATTGTCTTCTCTTATAGCATTGTTTAATATTTCCATTGTCGTAATAAACAGCAGAGGGGACAATGGACACCCTTGTTGGTCCCTCTCTTCAGTTCTATCAGTTGTGTTCTTTCACCATTTACCACCAATCTAGCTTGTTGTTGTTTATAAATTGCTTCAATCCATGAAACAAATTTCTCTTCGGCCAACATCTGTTTGCAAGTCATTAATATAAATTGCTAGTTAATCATATCGAATGCTTTCTCTGCATCAAGAAATATCATAGCCATTTCCCATTCGTTATGCCTTTCATAGTACTCAATTATATTTAAGACCGTCCGGATGTTATTTCTCAGAGATCTTCTTGGTAAGAAACCATTTTGGTCTTCATTGATAACATCAGACAACACTTTTTTAAGTCTAGCAGCAAGGATTGAAGCAGAGATCTTGTAATCTACGTTTAAAACTGATATTGGCCTATAATTTTTCACATCAGTCAAAATCTCTGCCTTCTTTTGGAATCAATACCACATTCGCTTCTTTCCAAGTATCTGGTATTCCTTCTTTTACTATTTTATTTATTGTCCTTTGTAAGGGTATTGAAATCTTGTGTTCCAAAGTCTTGTAATATCTAGCAGTATAGTCGTCTGGTCCTGGAGCCTTGTCAGTCTTCAAATTCCGAATGGCCTCAACCACTTCCATCATTGAGATAGGTTTATTCAATATCAGTCTTTGCTCTTCATTAAACCTCATTTTATTCATTTTCTCCAAATATTCTTGAATTCCCTGTTGATTTATCAACTTTGGACTTACCCCTCAGCTTAAGATAGTATTTATAAAAAGCTTGTTTTATGTCCTCCTGTTTTGTAATTTTTTTTTCTTTCCAATCACAATCTCCGGTATAATATTTCTTGCCCTCCTTTTATGCAGCAAAGAGGATAAAAACTTTGAAGGTTTATTTGCTTGTTCAAAAAATTTGTGATTTGTTCTCCGCATCTGTTCGGGCTATTTGTTTTGCAATTAGTTGACTTAATTCAGCTTGATATAATTTCATCTGTAATCTAATCTGTTGATTAGCCGGATTCTGTCTCATTTTCTCTCGACCCCTTTCATTTTCTCCAAGATTAAGTCCTCTTTTTTTCTTTTCTTTCCTAATCTCAGCAGACCATCTTATGAAATTTCCTCTCATGAAAGCTTGCATCCCAGATAGTTTTCATTGTCAGCTCAGATGTCATATTTTCAGCAAAGTAATTGGTTATCTCTCTTTTTGCTTTCTCAATATACTTCTCCTTATTCCAGATTTCGTCATTCATTCTCCATGTTCTTCCTCTGTCTTTCACCTGTATCTTAATTTGTATTGGATTGTGGTCTGAGCACAAATTCGGAAGAATGTCCATATGTGTAGTTTTCATCAATAGTTGTTTAGATAGCAATATCATATCTATCCTTGACGTAGATTGGTGTCAATCGGAATAAAATGTGTAGCCTTCCAGTTGCCCATTTTTATATCTCCAAGTGTCATATAAATTTAAATTGCCCATCAGATTAAAGAAACTCTTTGGAAGTTTACCATTGTTTTGGGGAACCAATTTCTAGTAGATTATTGATTTGAGGAAATTATGACCCATTAAAATCCCCCAAAAGAATGATATTCATATTTCCTGATTCATTTAAGTATTCCAATATCTGTTGCTGTATTTTGGGGGAAAATTCCCCTTTTGCCCCATTTGGTGCATATATTCCCACTATTAAAAATTTGTCTGGTTTCAAAGTAACTTCAACTCCTGTATATTGACCATTATTGTCTTGGAAAATTTGATGCGATGCATATTTTGAATTCACATATATTAACACACCCTTCTTCTTTTTGTCAATCACAGTTGCAAAGCAGCTTCCCAATTTTGGATTTGTAATATATTTAAGATCTTGAGTTTTGATTCTAACTTCTTGAAGACTTATTATGTCCAAATTTTGTTTCTCTAAGTGATGAAAAATTTGTCTTCTTTTATATTCGGAGTTAAACTCCTTAATATTCCATGAATATATCTTCAGATCCATTTTCTATTGATTTTATTATATTTTATTATATTTATTATATTTTATATAATAAAATATATTTATATTATATTATTATATTTTATATTTTATAACTTGACTTAGTCCTCCTGTAGAACTCCGTCTAATTCTCCTTCTTCCTGTTCCAGGGTTCCACCCGATGCTCCTCCCTCTTCAGGTGCTGTCTGTCCTTCTCCAAGGTCTTCTTCTTGTTGAAGTTGCAGTCTTCCTTCTTCCATGGCACTCTGCTCTTGTTCCTGATCTTTTCCAGTCTCAGAAATATTTTTTGAAGCTCAGTCTTCAATCTCTCCATCATCTCTTTTGCTTTATGCACTGAATTAATCCGATAACTCCGTTGTTTGTATGTAAATGACAAGCCTTCAATTTTCTCCCATCAATAACTACTTTGAAGCTTTACCAAAGATTGCCAAAGGTTTGTATTCTTGTCTCTTCTTTAAAATCTGATAAGGAATGTCTTTAAAAATTCTTACATCTTTATCTTCAATTTTCAAAAGTCCATCGTAGCTTCGTTGGAGTACTCTGTCCCTTATAATTGTCCTCGTAAAGATAATGATAATATCTCTGGGTAATTTCCTCTCTCTCGCCACTTGAGAGGACACCCTGAAGATTCTAAATATAACTCTCCATCTTCTCCTCGTCAATATCGATGAAATCTGCCAAAGCCGGGACTATAGACTCAAACAAATTTTCCATAGAGGACTCTGGAACGCTTCTAAGGCGCAGGGATCTCTGCCAATATCGCAACTCCTGTAGAGTGATCTAAACTTCATCCTCTTGTTGTCTCTCCTTCACCTCCGTCATTTCCTTTTCTACTTGTTTTACTTGTTGCTTTATCACTTTGTTATCTGTTTTAAGCTTTGTCACTTCTGTTGATATGTTTTCCAGTTTCTTCCCCAGTTTATCTATTTCTTGTTTCATATCTTCTCTCATCTCTTTCTTGTTTCCTCTATATCGCGTCGTATGTCCTTTCTCATGCTTTTGAACTCTTCCATCATTTGTAGCATAAAGTCTTGTGATTTCTGGGGTATGTCAACAGATGCCTGAGAAGTAGTTGGCTGGGGAGTTCTAATATAGGACTTACATAAACCATAAAGCTCTCTTTGCTGTTATAAACAAATGATTTAAAAGATGAACTTCATGTTGGCCAAATATACTCACTATATCAGTCTTAACCTGGAGACAGTCTTTGAATTTGAAAAACTTACCCACAGTTTTCATAAGAGACATGAAAGGGTTTGGATTATAGGAAGTAGACACATTTCATGTTTTATTATCTCCTTTTGATTTTATAAACATAACATCTGTGATACAGAAATATAATCCTTTAATGTAATGCTGTATCTTGGCACTTGTTGTCCATGATGCAAGCTCTGCTTTTTAATACAATAAGGGAAGTAAATTTAAAAGACAAAAAATGGGTTATACTTTATATATGGCCCTTTCCGCATGTGGGAAAGGAACCGCGAAAAAATGCTACTCACTGGACTTCTTCAGCATCTGAGTGAGTCCATCGGGATGAGGAGCAGTGCAAGCTCATCGCTCCGCACTGCTCCGGCGTCCAAAATGGTGGCTTCTGGTTGTTGGAGGCTCTCCACCAACCGAAGAAGCTCGCCAGCCTAAAGCCTGCCCCTGGCAGATCTGCAGGCACACACTTGTGCGTACCTGCAAATCTGCACCGGAGGGCGGGGACGGAGCGAGACGGAGTTGCGTGCTCCGTGCTTTTTAAAAACCTCTAAAAAGAGGTTTTTAAAAAGCACACTGCGCAATCTGTTCCAGTCGCTCTGAACTGGACTGAGGTGCAGAACTACAAAAAGTAGTCCATCCCAGTCCACTCTGCGGTGCAGAAGACCTCCGTCGGAGGTCGCTCTGCACCGTTTTAATAGCCCGGTGCAGAAAGGGCCTTTAAGTTATCTTCCCTCCTGCCAGCAGTCAGATATAAGAATCTGCATATAGCAGAGAATGTATTTATCAAGGCAAGCCCAAGATATTTTGTTGCCTGAAATGAAGAACAAAATGGCAGCCTTCACTCACATTCCCAAAACCTGAGCTTCAAAATTTGCAATAGGACAATCCACCAGACCTTAAGACAACACTTGCATGGGGGACTCAGACCAGGGCACATGGCCTAGAAAGCTCTCGCCTTCAATATCATCTTGCTACATCCTACCACCTGTTGCCTGAAGCAATGCCTCATCCTGAATAAAGGGGCTTGTGGTCTACTAAGGGGCTGGCCAAGAGCTTTAATATGAAGCCAGATTATTTACAAGGGATCTAGTTTGTATTTCAAAATTATAGCCCTGATTCCCAGAATATTGAATAAAATGAAAACCTGAAGAAACAAAAAATGATAAATTAAGTCATGTGAATATTCTAGTCCCGGCCCCAGCAGTCTGACTAGAGAGTTCCAGTTTAACTAGAAAGTGGTAGATCAAATATTTACAAATGAGCACAGCATATGTGATCCTCAAACCAATTTAGCAGCTGGGGTTGTACTCACACCACCCTTTGAAAAACAAACAAACTTGGCATCCCACTGAACAGCAGGGACATGAAAAATAGAGGGTGAAATTTCTTGCCCCTCCCCATTCACCTTTCTCTGCTCATAGGATAATCAATCCTACTCCAGCATTTAAAGAGGAACTATTTATGCTCAGTGCTGCTGCTGGGCTGTGTCATGCACTTCACTGGATCAGGGCCAAACCCCTTTAAGGAACTTCCCTTCAGAAATGACAGGTAAGAAAGGAAAGCAGGGGGGGCACTTCTTTGATTTGATGAATAACTATGGCTGTTTACTGTAGAATTCTGCAGGGGATCACTATTTCTGTATACTGTTGCTAGAGTGAAAATTACAAATCCCTCTTCAGCTTAGTTTCCTGGTGAGGACAGGGGAGGCATTAGATAGACTATCATAGATGCATTCCTTGGGAACCTAACATCCCTGGAATGTCAAGGAGATTTGAAAAAAAAAATGATAATTCCAAATGCAGACTCTTTCTTTCACATGTACTGATTGAAAAGCAGGCAGGGTGGAGGAATTCAAAGCAAAGGACAACCGATTGCCTTTCTCTTTTAAATACATTTTTCTGTAATATAGGAAGCATTTTGAAATAATATATCACACCATGAAGAATGTTTCCTGAAATAAACCAGGGTTTCAACAATGGAAATCAGTATGAAAATCTGTAAGCTGTAGCAGCTAAATTGCAGAAGCCCACCATGAAACATACAGGCCATTTCCACACTATGCTGTTATAGTGCTATTATTCCACTTTCAACATCCTATGTAATCCTGGGGTTTGCAGTTCAGGGTGGGGCCTTTAGAATTCTCAACCAGAGAGCTCTTTGGCTTCAGTAAACTACAAATCCCAGAATTCCACAAGATCTTGAAAGTGGAATAATAGTACTATAACTGTAGAGCGGAATGGTCATGGATTCCAGTTAGCATTTTAACAGGTGTCTTGTAGCCATAGATGAGTAAATTGACTTGTGGTACAATGGCGTGATTCTGCCAAAAGGTGAGCAATATGATTCACTTTCTGGTGCATTCTGGTGCAACTCTAGAATTACATATGGAGAGCAGCACGGATAACTTGCATTGTGCTGGCATACTGAACATAGCTAGCATAAGACTGGCCTTGTCATTAGGCAGAATGACACAGCCACCTGAGACAGATGATTTGGAAAAAAAAGAAAGAAAAAGAATAAAACCACATAGGCATCCCAAACATACTCTGTCACCCTCAGGTGTAATCATGGATGCTGTTGTGTCTCCGGTAGGAATAAGATTCCACTGGATGTCTGGTCAGTTTTTGTGAGTGAAAAGAAAGCATCTTGTGCTTTGCATCAGGCAGCAGAATATTTTAGGCTAATGTTGAGCCAAGATGCCACTGCCAACTACAATTTTTTAAAAAAGAACATAATTATGTTGAAGGAAACATAAGAAGGCCACTATTTCAGCACAGGAATATAAAAAAGAACCATGCTGGAACAGGCCAGTCTCAGCCAAATCCACTCAAAACTGCCCATAAATGCAGTGGCTTACTTTTTTGCCTCCCAAGCCACCCACCCACCTCACATCCCACCCAAAGTCCAAAACAAGAACAGAAAAAAAAATAGCCAATATGGCAGCTGGGCAGATGGTAGTGACTTGACTACATGAAATGTGATGATGTAACCCACCAAAAGGGCATGGGCAATGGGCCTCACTTGATCTGTAGTTGCCCATTCTCGCTCTACAATCTATGCAGCTTCCAAATATGACTGGTAATGCTTTTGTGTCTGCACTATTTTAGAATGCATGAAGTAGAGGTGCCACACTACTCCTCCACACCCTACCCTCTCCACCAAAAAAGTATGTCTTGCAGAAGTTCAGCTGGAAAGTGAATCAAGGGACAGTCACATCTTGTGTAAAGGTGAAGAGCAGCTGAAGAACATCGATTTCGTTTATTCCAGAAATGCAAAATATTTTGCAAAATATAAACCATTTTTGCAACTGTGCAGCAACTAACTGTTGCTCTTATGCATGTTGTTGCTCCTACGTATTGACAAACAGTCTTCTATCAAGCTATTTCTAGCAATATTAAACATTTTTATGGACCTTCTGAATACAATCTCAAGATGACAAAGGTGAAAATCCAAGAGGAAAAATCCACTTTCACAAAAGGAAAATTATAAAGCATCCTTTCATACACTAATAATTCTCCTCTGCTGTTATGAATTTTTAAAAAAAATCAAAGGAAACCATACATCAAAAGGTTTATAAGAGGATAAGCCTATTACAAGAAGTTGAGCAATTCCCACAGTAAAACAAGAGAGAAAGTCTGCAGTGGCTGTAACAGAACCTCATAATTATTTTTCGACAGAGGAACACAAGTTACAGCCCAAAGAAATCTTCTATTCATGAAACAAGATGGTGAGCAGAGCCAAGTTTTCACATCAACCATACAAAGCAGGAGACTAGGCCTTGCTCTGTATTGTACTGATGTTTTTTCCACAGTTGAGAAGACAAACTCTTCTTGTTGTACTTGTGAAGCTATATCAGTTTTGCCCTTGTTTATATATTGGATCATCTTGGGGACATGTTGCTAAGGTGTCCAGCTAGTGACTCAGAGATTATCTCAAGAGCCAAGCCCAATGGGGTGGTTCTAGAAAGAGGTGATCCAGGAGGGAATTTAGAGAATCATAGAATCCATAGAGCTGGAAGAGACCACAAGGACTGTTGTATCCAACCCCTTGCTGTACAGGAATACACCATTAAAACATTCCCAACAGGTGGCCATTAAGCCTCTGTTTAAAAAGCTCCAGAGAAGGAGACTCCATCACACTCCAAGGCAGTGCATGTTCTTACCATCAGGAAGTTCTTCCTAAGGCTTAGATGGAATCTCTTTTCCTGAAGTTTGAAGTCATTGCTCTATGCCCTAGTGTCTAGAGCAGTAGAAAACAGCCTTGCTCTGTTATCTCACTGGAAAACCCTATCCCAGGATCTACAATTTTGATATTAAAATATGATTCAATGTGCCTGAGAGGTCACCCAGATGAGCACGCAGGCAGCCACGGTGGAACGATCGAAAACCAGGCCAGGCCAGTACAATCCCCCATCACGTAGCCCCAGGAGACCTCAAGCTGTGTAAACCCACCATAGACAAAGAGTCCTCAGCCCCTGAGAAGCCGACTTCAGGGGATTAGCGTGTTTGCCCCAAGTTGAGCATTGATAACCGTAAGATCATATCAGGCAAGGACCATTTACATAAAGTCACACCACAACCCAATGCAACCAAAGATCCTGAGACTTTGGCAACACCTTGTAATCTCATCATACAAAGGAAGTTGCCATTGTGGAGCTTCTTTCTCATTGTGACACTCATTGTTCTCCCTGGGAAAGGATTAGCCCTCCAAGTATTTCTTCCCCTACAAATAGTCCCAGTTTTTGTGCGGTTCTTTGGATCACTTCCGCTCATCCAAGCAGACTGTTTCTCCATCCGTTGAGTAATCCCCTCAGCCCTCTCCGTGCTGAGCTCCACTTCTATGCTGTTTTTCCCAGACCAAGGACTTCAGGAAGAGGTGCAGTATTACTCCAGCTACAATCCCTTCAATATTTCCCCTATCCAGTTTCCTCTCTTTTGCTTCTTAATAGGTCTTGAGTGTGTGTGAGTGATTGCGTTGGTGCATGAGACTTTCATTCAATAAAATTATTTACTAGACATCTTTGTTTGGTTTTTGGCTTGGCCAGACCCCAGAAAAATTGGGTAAAAAGACCCCGCTAGGTTATCCTGCCTCGTGCACTGCTATTGTTCATGCTCTGGCTAGTTTCCATTCCCTATCAAGTGGAGCACATTAAGGTGTCCCCCAAAGGACCGCAGAAATCAGGGTAACAGCTCCATCCAATATCCCTTCAAGTATTTTAAACATAGCTATCATGTCACTCCTTAACTTTTTCCTCTCCAGGCTAAACATGCCCACCTCCCTAAGTCACTTCTCATATAGCATTTCTACCATTTTGGTCATCCTCCTCTGGACATGTTTCAGCTTGTTGAACTGTGGTGTCTAGAACTGGACACAGTATTCCAGGTAGGATCTGATCAAAGCAGAATAGAGTGGTACTATCACTTCCCTTGACCTAGACACTATAGTCCTATTGATGCAGCCCAGAATCGGATTGGCTTTTTGAGCTGCTTTATCACACTGACGCCTCATGTTCAAATGTGATCTACTAAAAGGCCAAGGCTCTTTCCACAGGGCATCAGCATCCTGCAATGGGGATGGGAGAAGGACAGGTCCCAGATGACACTTACGCACGATGTCATCTGGGTCCTGTTGTTCTCCTATCCCCAGGTAGGGCAATCATGCCACAAATCATTGATAGGTTTTACCTGTCAATGACCAGCGATTGCTCAGCACTCCTGCCACCCTCACACACTTACCTGAGCTGTGGAGGGTCAGGAAGCGCGATGGCCACACTTCCTGCCCCAGTGCAGCCTGGGACAGTGCTGGGCTGTGCTGCAGAATCCCTTTGGGATTCCACAGGGATCCAGGATCCTGTGGAAAGGGCCCTAGATCCCTTTCACATGTACTGTGATTGAGCCAGGTGTCACCCATCTTATATCTGTGCATTTCATTTTTTTTCTGCCCAAGTAAAGTACCTCACACTTCTCTCTGTTGAAATTCATTTTGTTAGTTTTGGCCCAGCTCTCTAATCTGTCACAGTCATTTTGAATTCTGATCCTGTCCTCTGGGATGTTAGCTATCCCTTCTAATTTGGTGTCATCTGAAAATTTGATAAAGATGTCCTCTATTCCCTGATCCAAATCATTGATAAAGATGTTGACTAGCACTGGGCCCAAGGACAGAACCCTGTGACACTCTACTAGTCACTTCTCTCCAGAATGAGAAGAGCTATTGGTAAGCATCCTTTGGGCTTAGTCAGTCAACCAGTTACAAATTCACCTAACAGTAGCATTGTCTAGCCCACATTTTACTAGTTTTACTTGTTTGCAAGAATAGCTTGGGGGACCTTGTTAAAGGCCTTAGTGAGATCAGATATGCTACATCCACAGCATTCCCTTCCTCTACCAAGCTTATCATTCTATCAAGAAAAGATAAAAATTAGTCTGGCATGACTTGTTTTTGAGAAACTCATGTTGACTTTTAATGATCACTGCATTCCTTTCTATGTCCTTAGAGACGGTTTGTTTAAAGATCTGCTCCTTGTTTCTTCATTCATAATTATTCCCTTTCCCCCGGAAATCCCTGTGTAGCCTTCCAAACAGCTGTGGATGGCTGAAAAATCCTCTAGAGCTGATTTTTTTGGGTGGCAATATGTGACAAATGTACCTGAGGGAGAGAAAGGAAATTCCATCACACTCATGGACCCATATTAACACAGGACTGGTATAAGCCTAGACAGTCAAAATCATGGTGGTTGAGACAGTGGCTGCTGGTTCCTTGATTTAATGATTTGTTTGTTTGTTCATTCATTCTATTTATGCTACTCCTTTTCTCCCAAGAGACGCGACAGGTGGCTTACAATTAAAATATGTGCCATTAAAACATAAAGGTCAGAATTCTCTATGGTGATTATGAACACATGTACTTGTAACTGTTTTGTATTCATGATTCCTATGTAGCTCCTAATTTGGTTGCTATGTAGGGACTGTCAAATCACTCAGTCCTCCCTTACCAAGAAGCAGCCTCTGCAATTGACAGAGGCTTGTTCCACAGTAAATCAGGAAGGAAACTGCTGTCCCCCCACCCACTTGCACCAGGGATCTCCAATGTGAGGGGAAACTGTGACAGAGTTCCTGCTTCTACTTGTTGCACCAGAGATCGCTCACTGGAAAGGGTAGCCAGCTATTTCCCTAACAGCAGGGGAATGGACCTCTATTCATTGCAGCATCTGCTTCCTGGTAAGTGGAGACTGAGGGGATTGGGCCACAATTCACTGTGTAGCACCATAATTACAGTGCTTACACATACATAAATCCCATGCAGTTTTAATGAATAAATGCCTACAGTTTTTTCAATTAAAAAAAAGCACCAGTAAAAGAAAATGATGCAAAAATAGTAAAACTAGTGAAGGCATTTGTCATCCTCACACGCAAGGACAAAGAATTTCTTCAGTATTCTCCCTGCTATGTGAGAAAATTGGAGGTTTTGTAACAGTTCGTGAAAGGCTTTCACATTTTGTGAAGTCTTTTGGTGAATTATTCAGTACGGAAACGCACATGGCTTTCACATAGCAGATGTATTTCCTGTGAAGGAAACAGTATTTTCTGCACAATATACTCTGCTTCCTATGGAAGAAACACATTTTCTGGTTAAAAAAACACATTTTCTGCATAGAAAAAAAATGTGTTTTTATTTTCAGAATAATTCCTCACAATAATTCTGTCAGGCTCAGAATGTCATGGGCTTTCACAGATTTCCCCCCCCTCCAGACATGAAGATCAGTGGTTAAGAGAAAGCCCTTAAGATCAATATACATTATTTTTACATGTTGAAAACTGTTTAGGAGAGGACCTAAGTTTAAAAGATGAAAGAAAAATGACAGTGACCAAACAGGTAGACTGACACCAGCAGTGGAAAACGTATAACTTCAGCAGAGACCTAGACCATTTCCACATGAGTCTGTTATAGCGCGATGATTCCACTTTCAACCTTCTATGGAAGCCTGGGGTTTGCAGTTTTGGGAGAGGCCATCTGGTTGAAAGTAGAGGTTGAAAGTGGAATCATTGCGCTATAACAGACTCATGCAGAAATGGCCCTTGATTCATCAAACAGTTCACCAAATGGTATTGAAGAAGCTTTACTGCCAAAGCATAGATTATATTTTACATGGCAGCAAGAAGAAAACCACACACACACAGTTATATGGATAATATATAATACTATAGATAATGCATAAAGGCCAGTGTTAGCACCCATAAATTTTGCAGTAAAATGAGAATTGGCCAACTTTCCAGGAAAAGGATAAAATAAAATTCTAGGCCCTTAAAAACTGAGAAATCATTCATTAATAAAAATATGAAGGTGAATGAATACATAAATGGAAAGAAACAACTATGAATGAAAGGTGATGGTGATTAAGGAACAGCACAATACAAAGAATTACTCAGAACTTTACTGGAAAACCATTCTTGGCAGCATTAATTAAAGTTAGAAATGGTGTAACATAAGGAATGGTTTCCCCTATATTTCAAACTGAAACATTTACCCATTTTTAAAAAATGATTCTGTCCTCTGAAATTCCCAGAAATCCCATGGAACATTTATCACAATAAAGAACATCTACTATTCTGACACAGATCCACTTCAAAATTCAAGGGGTCCATGTAAGAAAAATAAAGAAATTCAACACACTTTCCTAAAAGAAGATTGAATAATGCCAGTTGGCATTAGTGAGACTATGGCCATTTCCATGCTAACCTGTTATAGCGCTATTATTCCTCAAAGGCCACTCCCTAAACTGCAAACTCCAGGATTCCATAGGATGTTGAATGTGGAATAATAGCGCTATAACAGGCTAGTGTAGAAATAGCCTGGATCTTCTCAGCTTCCAGTAGTAATGGCTAGAGAGATGCATTTATTTTATCTTTATCTTTAACTTCCAATGGAATTACCAATATTACTACAGATAGCTCTTTAACATGAAAGTAAACTTTCAAAAACTGTTGTCCAGATCAAAAAGGGAGGAAGTCAATTATAATGTATTCAATTTTGGAGATATATATATATATATATATATATATATATATATATATAATGGACTTTTTTTCAGAATTGGCTATGCTGCACAGAATATAATGTTGGATTTTGACAGACAGCAAGTTATAAAAATGCTCAGAAGAACTACAAACGAGACCAACAGGACTTTCCTGAACCTCAGTTTTCTCCATACAATATTTGCAAAATTCTAATATCAAAAGAAAAGGGCGGGGAGAGAAAAAAGTCATAGATATTTAACATTCTCAGTTACTTAAAGCACACTTACTGTGGCTTGCAAACAAAAGTAAAAAGTCAACATGTTAGCCTGCTATGCTTTACATTCCTAAGATGCTTCTGAAACAAACCCAAATCGATCCCAAAGAAAAGCATTGCTGGTTTGGAACAGGAACAAACAACATGCCTGAGGAAGCTTTCTATCCTTTGCAAAAACACTGTTTCAGTTCTATAAAATGCGCAGAAAAGGGGGAGAATGTGATTTGAGAACATCGCCTTAACCTCTTCTCAAGATCAAAGCAGAAGCTATGGCTCATGAGAAAGGACATCGCCTTTCCATCTGTAGATATCAGATTCAGTTCTTGGCAAGGATAGAGTACTCTCTCCCTGGAACCTTGAAAAACTCTTAGTTGTCTGGATAGACAGATATTCTGGGTTAGATATCCTGACTCAGAATAAAGGAAACCCTTATATCTGAAGCATCTTGTACCATTTGATTGTCCTTGCCCAGGCCAAGCTTTCACACACAAGGGACTTCATCAAGGGAGGTAGCTACAGTTTTCCATATCTTATTGGCAATGGGATAATGCCATGAGCATAGTTTAGTTTCCCAGAATGAGTTTGCAACCACCATACTGAGGTCACTTGAGCACTGAGTTATGAAAACCTGGCCACTCTTGGAATTTACCTCAGGTCAGAGATGAAATGATGTCAGGCTGTAGTAGCCAGTGGTAGCACTGGGACATGAGTAGGCCAAGAGATTAAATGATATTTCAGGGTATAAAGGGATCCAGACATCTAAGCTCAAGGAGATATCACATTTTGAGGTCTGATCTTTCTAAAGAAATGTGCAGGAGATTTGGGGTGGATGCATATATCCTGTTTACTAACAGTTCCTCTAATTAGAAAGACAGTTCTCTGTATTGTTCCACCAAGTGGTGAAGCTCATTTTACCATGCTGCTTTCCCCAAGATTTTTGGGCCGAGGTGGGCTTACGTATCACAATACTGGCAACAAGTTTATGATCACAATACACTCATTTATCATGAGTCAAGTGGCCCTCTGTATTTTACTCAGATAACCAGAGTTTTTGACTGAGGAGGGCTGACTGTTTCTAATAGTTCTCATGATTTAGCTTCCCGTGCTAAGAAAAGACATGGGTAGTTAAGGAGATTGGTTCATGTGTTTTAAAGCAAATATGCATCATGCAGAGGTTTTGCTTTTAGGACTAAGAAGAAGCCAGTGGTCTTGTTTCCATTAGTCTATTTGTTTCAGAAGTAATTAGTTGATAGCTTGTATATCCTGATAAATGGGTCATTCTGGAAGGGTAATGAAAAACACTGGACAAAGATAATAGAAGCTGGGTTTGTCAGCATGAGGGATTTCACTGCAGGAGAGCTTGCTGTGGTTTTCATTATTTCGACAGCCAATGGTTGTTGCTATAGAAACTATATTGTTAGAGAATGAGAGATGATAAATAAAGATAAACCTAGAAGAGGAAAAGGGAGAGCAGACGTGTATGGTTGCTGTAACATTTAATTGCTGATCAATGACTGATTATCATTCCATGCTTTTCTTTGTAACATTGCATGGATAATGGATCAGTGATGCTAAATATAAGCACATTTCAAATTCATATAATATTATTTAAAGAAACAAGTATTTTATGCCACTGATACAGTTAAAATCAGGATTTCTGAGGACTTGTCTGTTCCAGCTTGAAGGCTTTGACATGGGCTCATCCTCAGTTATGCCACATGGGGCACTCTTGAAACAATGCTTGGTATGGCTGTTGCTGCATATGATTTTTTTTCCATGTATCAACTCGCCACACAGATTAGCTGTCAGTGTGCAAGTTGTATCCCAACCAAAGGATGGCTGGGTTGAAGTATGGCTGAATGACACAGTGGGGCTGTCACAACTGAGCTGGAATATGTAACAACCAGGTGGTAACTATGATGAGGACATATTTGCAAAATGAGGGGGGTTGAGGGGGCACGGGAGGTGCGAGGAGGTGCAGGTGGGTGCAAATGTGTAGGGAGAGGCGGAAAGCAGGCATGGAGAGGTGATGAGCAGGTGAAGGGGCACAGGGGGTGGCAAGGGGATGCAGGGGGTGTGATGGGGCACAGAAGGGTGGCCAGGGGGTGAAGGGGTGGCAAGCAGGTGCAGGGGCTGGCATGCAGGCATGGAGTGATACAAGGGGGTGCGGGAGGAGTTCGAGGGAGCATGGGGGTGTGAGGGGGTGCAGGGAGTGTGAGGGGGCATGGGAGATGGCAAGTGGGCATGGAGGGATGCCAATCAGAAGCAGGGGTGTGTGAGTCGGCATAGGGGGGTGCGAGAGAGCATAGGGTGGCGAGGGGGCACAGAAGGCGGTGGTTTTTGCTCCCCCCAGGGAATGGCGCCCAGGGCACACACCCCAGTTGCCCCACTGTAGATCCGCCTCTGCACATAATCCAGTGCAGTTCTTCTAATTCTTGATAGTACTAACATCTAGATTGGATCCAGGTCCTGCCTTGTGCTGACGGAAGGGCTCAGCTAATGGAATATGTGTCAGATGGGTTGCAGGGATTCATCCTTTACCTCTCCACCACAGTTTCCCCAATTTAGCAGTGTTCCCCCAGCCTTCTGTCCATTGTCAGGAGTCTGTGGAACTCCATTAGCCTAGTTGCTTGTACATAATACTGGATTCCATCCCCTGTGTAATACTTGGTGATGCTGCTGAAATTAACATTTAGAGTTCTCTCCTAGAGGTCCCTAATGGTTTGTTTCAGAGAATAGCACTAGATCTCTCCATCAAAGAATTCCAAGTATTTCATTGAACTACAAATCCCAGGATACTATAACGGGCATGATAGCTGAAGTGATACCAAACTGCTATGACTGTGTACTACACTCAAAAAATTAGTCAGTTTCTAAGTCCAATCTAGCAGATTCATAATTTTTGAATGTATACAAGCCCTAAATTGAGTTTGATACACTTTAGCATAGGTGAAAGCTAATCCAAACTGAGATTATGACTTAATTTATACTTTCTTCACTTGTGAGGTCTGCATGACTGGCATGATATAGCAGCCAAATTCTATCATCTCCTCCTTGAAAGCAGAATGCTGGGGCCCTTGCAAGGAATTGGCCTTTTACTTACTGCTTCAGCTTTCCCCCACCTTTGCAGAAATCTCCACCTCCATGTCAATCTGCAGTTGAAAACAAAGGACATGTTTTAACAGCCAGTCAGAGAATGGATGCATTGTGACTTCTGAGATCTTGATCCAAAGGGTGGAAGAAGTGTACGCACCATTTCTAAGGGATACTTTGATGACATGCATGAACAAAAATTTGAACATACTTCAAAATGCTACAGCAAAATGCCCATTTCTCAAAAATTAGAACAGGACTTCCTATGACTTCCAGTTTTGATTTTTTTTGGTGCGTGGGAAGCGTTCTATAGGTGTTCTAGGAGAGCCAAACTTCTGTTTCATATCCAAGGCAGGCATTTTTGCGAGCACATGAAGAAGTCAGGGATTACTCTAGGTTCTAAAAAGAGTATTTTTGAAGGCAAGGACAGCTGGAAGTGGATCAGAAACATCAAGTCCTTTGTGTGGCTTTGTATTGAGTATTTGTATTAAGAGAAATTTTCTGTCCAAACAATGGTGTAAAACAGTGGCTGACTTTGGTTGCAACAGAGAAAGCAATTCCATGCAGTACACCATACACCACTACACCATAGTAGATCTTCACCAAAGTCCTCCCTGTTTTTGTGGTCCTAACTGTTCTTGCTTTTGGAAGGCTCATCTGGGGGCTAGGATGAAACTTGCTGATATTCCAGCAGCTTTACTACTTCTGCTAGCCATGTGTTCTGTACTTTAGATTTTCAAAATTCCCCAGAGTCAGGCTGTGTGGTAGAAACAAAAATGGGAACTGGGAGCAGCCAGGAAACTGCAGGAATAATGGTACTGGTACATACTGTTCTCCACTCAATTAAATTTGTTCCCACAAAGTTTTTTTTTTAAGTTACTTCAAACTAGGGATGGAAAACAATATTCATTATTATTCATACCCAGATTGAAAAATGGGGTTCCTGACCAGTGAGAATCTTGTGCCATCTTCACCCTGTATTCAAATGTCCCAAAATGTTGCAGGGAAATTCCTCTGCATAGGAAAACATGTGGACTTTTTGCACAAAAATCTGATTTCTGCATACAAAACACAGTTATCTCTGCGGAAATCTTTCTTCTGTGCAGAAAACAGGCTTTTCTACAAAAAAGAAAGAAAAAAAACCCAAAAAGAACACCACCCTCATATGTTTTTCTATGCAGAATAATTCCTCTACAACACTCTGGGACATTTGATTACTGTACAGAACATTCTCCCTGCATCAGGGAGAAAACTCCTATATTGATTTGTCTGACAAGCAAGGATGAAATTATGCGCGCGCACACACACACACACACACACACATATGCATACATCTCCTTGTTTATATATATCCTATATACATCTCACATATAACCATTCTTGTTTCACACACACACACACACACACACACACACACACACACACACACACATGTCCAATCAAATTCTCATGCCTGGTTGTGCTTATCTTTCTGCATTTCTTTCTTCTCATTGACACTCGCACACTAAACTTGCCTTCATCATGACAAAATGAACACATTGCAATGAATTCAATTACATTAAAATAACATACAAAACATAAATTAATTTTTCTTGACATGGGACATTCCTATATCTAAGCTCATACATGAGTCATTCTTTACCCATAAGACATCTCAAATAGAAAAACTAGTCCCTCATTTGCCTGGTTTCTTTCACTATTTAAAGTTATTACCAGCTGTACAATATGCTTCTTCAAGAGAAATCCCTTTCTTTCTAACAAAAAACAAAAAGAAAAGAAAAGAAAAAAACCCAACAGCAACAAAACAAATGCATATCTACCCTTGGTGTCAACTGATTAATAATGCAACTGCTTTTTCACTCTGAAAAAGAGATGTATATCTAGAATGACAGGTGGCTGATATTTTCCCCCCTATAAAAACTATTTTGAAGGTGTGTTGTTGTTGTTTTTAATCACAGAAAAGACCCCTCTCCACTGGCTTGGCGTATTGTGATTTCCGTGGTCCTTTTTCTTCTGAGCTGTTCAATTAGTTGGAAATCTTTCTCTGATGGACTGAAGCAGCTTGAGTGAACGCCTGAGCGCACAACCAATTAGGCTCATTTGAAGTTGCAGAATTGCCTTCTTTGGTGTTAAAACCCCATGTCAAACACTGGGTCTAAGATCATTTGTACTACAAAATGAGATTGACAGAGCAGCTGCAACAGGGGGCATGCCTGCTGGACGACTTAATTGTAGAGCCTGAAGGGCCATCATGAACTGGCGTGTGGAGATTGCAGCACCACTGCTGCATTACGAATGCTCTTTATTAACAGTGATCTGTAATCAATGAGCTCAGGCTTTTTGCCAGAGCTTCCAAATCAGACAGGCAGCCCTCCTCACAAGAAGAAGGAGGAGCCATAAGACCTGGCTGCTGTGCTAAATGATGAAGCCTGTTCTGTGTCTAGAGAAGCCATCCTTCTGTTGAGGAGAGAAATCTGTGTGAGAAGGAAGAGATCATTGGATATCCTTGATTCTACTTTGAATATGTATCAGGTCAGGTGCTCATGTGCCCAGGAACTCAAAGCTATATGCACAGTGGATTAAATTATATGTACCCTTCAAACAACACACATACATGGCAAACTACGATCTGGATGGGTGTTCTGTTGAGTCTTGGACTAAGAATTAAACTAAAGGTACTTCAAGGAAAACCAAGGCTCATGGGATTTCATTTTTTGCTCTTTCACTTGTAGACCTGTCACTGCCTGGTTTTCAATTTCCTCTTTTTGACAGAATTGTAATCCAATCTAGTAGTGGGAAGAAAGATGCTATTCAGGAACCACATTATCAGAAAAAACTCTTGAGTGTTTGATTGGGTGGTTCTTTAAATTGAGGTCACTCAGCCAATTCTATCTGCAGTGCTTGAGTATTATGCAGCCCAGATTGGACACTGTAGGACTCATTTCAGGATGTGAATAATTCTACATGTTTCTAAATAGCTTATTATGAGCAGCCAATTAATCAAACTGGCTGGCATTCAGTATTTCAGTTACAGATTGGTTACCTAGAGCAGTGGTTCTCAACCTGTGGGTCCCCAGATGTTTTTGGACTTCAGCTCCCAGAAGCCCTGAGCATTGACCATAGTGGCTGGGGCTTCTGGGAGCTGAAGTCCACAAACATCTGGGGACTCACAGGTTGAGAACCACTGACCTAGAGTTACATATCTGTAACTGGTCTGTGTTGAATAAGGCTACATAGTCTTACTGTAGAGCTATTTAAATGCCACACCAGCCCAACTTAAGAGGCAACAGCCAGACTGAGTGAAGGAGATTCATTCAGTTGCTTATGGGGGAGCAAGGAGGATGAAGTTTCTATCACCCTCCTGGTTAGTGAAGCTGTGACATTCAGAAGCAGGACCCCTATTGCAAGTTCTTGTTGTAGTCTCACTCAATGGCAGGAAGGGGGTGGAAACAAGATCCTCCTTGTGACCTGGTCAGAAGCTGAATGGACTTCCTGTGCTTGATCCAGCTGCTGGTTATTAAGGTGGGCAGGGGTGGGGAGGGACAGGAGATGCTGCTTCATTATGCAGGCATCACTAAATAGCCAAAGCAGAATATTGGCAACTATCTTTTTTGGATGTATTTTTCCCAGATATTTGTATGTGGATGGATGGATGGATGATGAGTAGTGTTAAAAAAAGAAGTATTCCTTTAAAAATGTATTCCCTGAAATACATGTCCAAGTTCCTGCATCATGGAAGTGTAGCATAAGTGTATGTTCATGGTGTCTTATCTCAGTTGTGCTACATTACCTTATTTGAAAATTGTGATATGTGCAACTAAGTGCATATTGCACATGATTTTGCATTGTACAATGCTCAGTGATGGGCATCAATGCACATTCTGAGATGCATCTCAAAACACAATGTACAAAGTGTATTGTTAAACCATGCCTGACCATACACAATGGTACCACACACTTTTGTAGCTTTGAACTGAATGCAACTATTGCTCAGTGGGTGCAAAAGTTGAACCCAGAGGTGTAACAGGGCTTACGCCTGTGTATCTCATAAACAGGATGTCAGCCTTATATTTACATATCCTTCTCATCATAAATACTTCTTTTAAGTTATTTATTTATTACATTTATTAGTTAAATTAGTTACATTCCATATTTTGACCATTAAGTTCAAGGTGATGTACATAGTTTTTCTCTTCCCCATTTCATACTTACAACAAGCTTATGGGATGGGTCAAGGTGAGAAAGGGCAAATAAAGTTCACCCAATGAGTTTCATAAGACAGTAGAAACTGGAAAAGGGATGCTCTAAATTCCAGCCCAACACTCTGATCTGACTTTCCCTCAACATTCCCTATGCAGCTAAATGACATTGACTTCAGGCATTGTTTACTATGAACCTCTTTTGTTCAAGCTATGTCTGAATGGCCATAGCCTCTCACCACCCCTTTCAGTGGAGCTCACACAAGTGGCACTCATGCAGTCAATCTGAACCTCTTTTCTCTGGTTTTTGTTATTATGAAGCACATATCACCACATTCCACCACTTCCTCTAAATGCCAAAAATTGTAGTAGCTTGAAAACTAGGAATCTAAAAGGTAATGAGATCAAAGGATGGTGCACTTGCATCAGTAGGACGGCCCAGCTATCAATTTTATTGCTGAATACTGAAAATTATTACTGTATCATCCCCATAATCCATACAGATATTACTATCTGCACTTTTCCAGGAAATATGAGTCTCACTGACAACAGCTATGTGAACAGCAACCATTCACAGTCACAGTATCAGGATTATTAAGTACATTTTATAACTCAGACTTAGGCCCTACCTTTTTGCAAAGTCACCCGGTGGGGATCCCAGCAACGGCTTTGCCAGGAGGGGAGCGCGATGGGAGTGCTCCCCTCCATACTGGCTGCCTCCCTATGGAAGGGAGCATGATGGCCATGCCCCTTCCTTCAGTAGCACAGCCAAGTACTTTCCCAGGCTTCACTGGGGCAGGAAGTACAGCTGTTGCACTTCCAAGGCTTCCGCAGGACAGGTAAGTGCAGGACGGTGACATGATTGGAAAACCTATCAGTGATTTAACCCATGATCATGCTGCCTGGGGATAGGAGAAGGACGAGACTGTAATGAAGGCATGTAGAAGCGTCATTGTGGTCCCGTCCTTCTCCCATCCCCATGGGGGGATGGGAGGGTGCTACAGAAAGGGCCTTAGTTTTTTTCTACATAGTGTTTTACCATGTTCAGATGCTTACAAAATGGTCCTCGAGATTACCTATCAATCTTCTGCTAGGTTTTTTAAGTGCCGTGTCTTTGAAACCAGGTATCAGAGGATATTAATTAAAATCTGATACAGTGCTATCCTATGCATATCTAATCAGAAGCATGTCGCATTGAGTTCAAAAGATTGGATCTGACCTAGTCATGTCTACAACAGACTCACTGAAATCAATGAGATTTAATTTACTTATGACTAAGATAAGTGCAATTTATTCCATTAGATTTGCTTTAGGCATGGTAATGTATTGGATCTAACTAAATGAAGTGAGTTCCCATTTAAGTGTTTATATAGAGTTACTAATGCTGGGATACTTTTTAAAAAATACCTACTGAACTCAGAGCCACATCCTTTAGAACAGACTGGTAAAGTAGTGGTACTTAATCTTTTCTTTACTGGGGACCCCCTGCAAATATAATTTTTTGCCAGGCACCCCCAAAAGTTAACTCAAGATTTAAATCTTTAAATTTAGATTTAAATATTCAAATATGTATTTAAATGTCCAAATTTGCATTTATTTATTAAAGGTTTCTGGAGACTAGGATTCTAGTCCCTGCTCAGACACTGGGTGAGTTTGGGCAAGTCACATTCTCTCAGCCTCAAAGGCAAAGGCAACCCCTTCTGAACAAATATTACCCCCACCACCACCCTAGGTTCATTTTAGGGTTGCCATAGCAAAGAAGTGAGTTAAAGGCACACAACATCAAAGTTCTGCTGATAGGGACAGGTTTTTCTAGCCATTATTTCTCTACCCTTTGAAAACTAGTTTATGGCAACCCCAAGCAAACCTATCATTAGGGTTTGTTGGCAAGATTTGTTGCTTTTGCCATTCTCAGAGACTGAGAGATTGTGACTTATCTGAGGTAACCCAGTGGGTTTCCATGGCTGAGTGGGGATTCAGACCCTGTCTTCAGTTTGCAAATGAGGGAGCAGTTTTAGCTACGCCACTCCCGCTGCTACATCCATGTTACTGGTGGTGTCCAACAGCAGGGTTTTGCAGACCTCCAGGGGTCCCTGGATCCCTTGTTAAGAACCACTGTGGTAGGGGATTGTGCAGTGTTGTTTTTTAGTCCCACATCAGACAATCCAAATTTACTGTAAGCTATCTAGTTTTCCAGTTAACTTCATTAAAAAAAAAACCTCTTTTTTTTTATTGTAAAGAATAATTGCCAGATCATTTCAGAAGTTTTATACAAGCAATGGCTCTGAGTGAAAAGCATTCCTACACTGCTCTTCTGATTTTCAGTTGAGGTCCTAGTGATAGCATAAGTAGCTAACAAGCTAGATAAGTTGATAATTTAACTATAATCAAGACATTCAAGAAATAAGTCCTATCAAGATCTAAATCCAATTTTAAGTAAATGAATTCTTATTCCAGGTATTCATCTCATGTGTTTGAGAATTTTACTTTTTATTCACTACACCTAGTCTTGTTTACACAAACGTTAGCAGTAAAAAGGAGGACCACACAGATGCAATTCCCTAACCAATAAAATACCAAATCAATACATATGTGATTGAAGTTAAATGGATATGTGTTTGCTCATACTAATGTATATTGAAAGAAACTAACACTTCAACCACTCAATAACATTTCTGATAACTGCTTTTTCAACTGCATGTAGCATATGGTTTTCCTCACCTTTCCTAGTTATCAAAAAATATACTTTAAACTTTATCATAGACGTACTAGTGAGTTAGATAAACCCAGCTTCAATCCAGATTTCTTTCTTTTAAACTAACCTCCCCATCCATTCACTATAAAATGACTAAATCTTTTTTTAATATTCCAAGGTCTTGTTCTGACACCTAACGCCGTGAGAGAAAAAACATCAAAGCAAAATATGATACAAATATATTAGGATGTTGAGAATATGCATTTATCATAGTCTTTGCTGAATTTGGGTATGATTCCAGATGAAAGACTGCTGTCACTACCAATCAAATGGTGTTCTCTATTTCCCTCCTAAGGGGACTTTTTTTTGTGTATGCTAGGGGGAAAAAATGGAAGACGTAATGGGAAAAATTGTGGAAAAGAATGCTGCCTGGATCCTCCTCTCTCCAAAATTCTAAATAGTAATCTAAATGTTTTACTTTAAAGACATCTCATAACTCAATACCTATTTGTTTTGTGTTGACAAGAGGTATTGACAGCTAGCAGAAGAAATGTAGGCAGGGGCACAATGTGGCTAGAAAATATGTGTCATGAAAGCTTAGTGAATTAAAGAAGGACACACTAAGTATATGCAAACCACCACCGGGCCTTTTTAGTGTCATGGCAGAAGTGTGTAAATCCTGTCAATCAATCAATCATTCCAGAGTGTAGTGAGAAGTTAGGCACATGGCCGAAAGAAAGAAGGCATAGAAGAAGCAGAAAGCTCAGGAAGAAGAGTAAAAGGGTAACAGAAAAATGAAAGGGAAATTAGTGGGAAAGATGAACTGGAGAGGAGAAAAACTCACACGGGAAGTTAGGAGCATAGAGAAGAAAGAGAAAGCTAAGGCCATTTATGCACTACACGGTTATAGTGCTATTATTCCACTTTCAACATCCTGTGGAATTTTGGGGTTTGTAGTTTACTGAGGCCAAAGGGCTCCCTGGCTGAGAATTCTAAATGCCTCGCCATAAACTGCAAACTCCAAGATTCCATAGGAGGTTGAGAGTGGAATAATAGCACTATAATAGTGTAGTGTGGAAATGGCCTAAGATACTGGGGCCCTTTTACATCACACAATTGTAGCACTGCAATTCCACTGTAACAGTCATGGCAACATCCTATGGAATCCCAGGATTTGCAGTTTAGGGAAGGATCTTTAGAATTCTCAGCTGGAGAGCTCTAGCACCTCACCAATCTGCAAATCCCAGTGTTCCATAGGTTGCAGCCATGATAGATAAAACAGAATCAAAATACTATAACTGTGTGAAAGAGCCCCTGAGATGTTAAAACCACAGGGGAAATGGTACCATTGCTGTGGGAGAAGGAAGTACTGAGGAAGAGAACTGCAAATTGTACAACATGAAATAAGATTATCATGCAGAATACTGATCTGTCATTTTTTATAATCATGCAAAACTAGCAGCAGAGGGCCTCCAAAGACATATGGATTTTTCATATGTGTCATTAAATTGCCATAAACAATTAATTAATTAGAACACTATTGCTCCATAAGATGTTTGTGGCATTTCTTTTCTATGGTGAAAGCTATTTTTCAAAACCTCTTTGTAGCCATTTAATTTTAATTAAAGAAAACATGCAAAATGTGTCTTTTAAACCCAGGAGACAGAAACAGGAGAAAATGGAACACAGAACAAAAACCCTGGTCTTAGTTTTAAGATGAATGCCTGTCAAAACCAGCTTAATCTGGTTGCAACTGAATCTTGCTCTGTGAATATCCAAATGTCAAACTGTGTGAAGACAAAGGCCCTTTCCACACAAGGCGAGGAAATCGCGCTGCGACGCTACCAGACGTTTTTTTCTGTATCTGCGCTAACGCGGACTTTAATTTACGAAGTTCCATATGGCTCTAGTGTGAACCGGTTTAACGTGTGTTAATAGATCCACATGATTTTCTCATGGCCACTCCCATTAGTCTCCTTACCTCGCCCCCTTCGGCTGTGATTGGCTGTTTTTTTTTAAAAAGCTCCGTGCGTCATTGCGTATGTGCTCACGTGCGCACATACGCACAGCCACGTAGGTCCTCCCACAACGCCTCCCTCCGCCCCTCCCTCCTTTTAGCCTTGAGTTATTTCTAGTTTGAGAGTTTTTTCCCACCCATTCTTTCTGCCGTTTTCTGCTGATTTTGCAATGAAAGAAGAGGGGATGACCAACATTGCCAGGGTCCCATTGCTCCGAAAGATACCATGAATACAGGGGTTTGAGTGCTGGACTACAGCAGACCAGAGTTCAGATCCCCACTCAGCCATGGAAACCAACTGGGTGACCTTGGTCAAGTCACATTCTCTCAACCTCAGAGGAAGGCAATGTTGGAACACCTTGCCATTAATCAATTTTTGGATGAGACGTACACCTTTGTTTTAGCTGGGGAGGAGGGAAGCGGTTGGGTCACTTGCAACAGAGGCCGTTACACCCACCCACCCTCTCTGCCCGCCGGGATTCGGTCCAGGGGTGGCCACATGCCACTCTTTCCAGACGCTGGACTGCAGCTCCCGGCATTCTTCTCCATGGCCTATGCAGTTGGTTTGGGGCTGCTGGGAGCTGCAGTCCGCCAGAGGGGCATCCTGCTCCTCTGGATGCCTCCGTGGTGCTGTCAAAGCCTGCCCCGCCCAGAACTACACTTCCCGACATGCTTTGGGAAGAGGGCGATGAAGTCTCCTGGGTCTTCCAAAGACGGAGCGGTGCGGCAACCAATGGAGCGCCCGGCGCGGCGCATCCAATAGGGAGTGCCTGGGGGCGGTGGAGGCGAGAGAAGCCCGGGGAAGTGAGAAGGGAGAGAGCTGCAAGGGCGGGGGTACCCACAGTCCTCCAGATTGGGGCTTTACTGCAACACCTAGCATCCCCGGCTGGCCAGTCATAAGGGATGCTGTGAGTTGGAGTCCAGCCATATCCTAACAGTCGCATGAGTCCCACGGACACCGCAAGGGTGGGGATGCGTGTGGCCCTCCAGATGGGGCTGTAGTGCAATGCCCAGTATCCACGGCCAGGAGGAGAATGCTGGGGATTCTCATCTGACAAAATTGAGGATATGAATCCCCCCTCCCTGACTCCTAAGGTGCCGTCTGAAGTCAGATGAGGGGGAGAGCCTGTCAGTCTCGGGACTACAATTCCCAGCAACTCCTATGTGGGATGAGCTGCAGTCCAAAGACAACTGCAGGGGTCTATTTTCCCCATCTCTAGCTTATTTTTTTTTTATGGGAGAGGCATTTTAGCTTGGGATTCAAAACAAGTTTTTTTAAAATCTTTTTTTATTGGCATTTAGGTACTTGAGCTCTTCCCTCCCCCGCCCAAAAAATTTCTGGTTTCAAAACAAGTTGAAATCTATTTCATCTGAGATATATAAGCAGCAGAGGCAGACACTGAGTGGCTCTCCAGACCTTGGGTTCCAATTCCAGGAGAAAGGCAGCCTACAAATATAATAAATAATAAATAAATAAATAAAATAAATTTTGAAACCCCCCCCCCAAAATAAAACTGAAATAAAAATGAAAAACTGATTAGTAAAAAGGGAAGGGAAGGTCCCATACAGCATGCCAGCCAACACATGGAGGCTATTTTAAAAATAATTAAGGGGGATACGGGCGTGCTATCAGATCAGGCGAGAGAACAGGCAGTCTTTTGTTCTGATATGAGGAAGGAGAAAGCATTCAGCAGTGCCCCCGAAATATAAGCCCCCCAACTGCATATCCCCAGCCTCCAGAACTGCCAACAGCTCCATGCGCACATGCAAAACTTATTTTAAACTGATAAAGATAAAAACATATTCATTTTGATCCAAACTATGTACCTACACTCTTTTTTCCTTTTTTCCTTTTTCTTGCTGTAGCTCCTAACCACTTTCCGAGGGAAAAAAAATGGCGCCATCCTGTTCTTTGTAGGGCGGGACCAACTGCTGAAGCTGTCCATGCCCACAGTCCGCCCTCCGTGGATCTCGTGCACGAATCAGCGCGTATCTGCGCTTCTACACAAATGAGCACGTACGCTATAGTGCACGTCAGGGGGAAAAACCCACATTTTTCAAGGTTTTTAAAAAACACGCGGCGCCACCACTTCCGGTCGCTTCTGAGCGGTTTGAGGTGTGGAACGTCAAAATTATATATGACCCAGTGCACTCTACGGTGTGGAAGACCTCCGTTAGAGGTCGCACTGCCCCGTTTTAATTACTCTGTATGGAAAGGGCCAGAGTTACCATTTTGATACTTGATCCAAAGAAAAGGGGTGGAGAGAATGTGCAAATTATTTGAACACATTGTTCTCATTGCATTCTAGTCAGCACTGTATGAACACACATGACCATACACATTTCAACAGTACAGTACATCTAGGGAAGGTAGTGGTGAGCCCAGTAGCAGATTACAGTGTAATTCATTGTTATTTCACCAGAATTCTAATATACAGAAAGCTCAATTAAAGAAGATCATAAGCTCACTTTTATGATGAGTTCTAGAGAGATAGGCGACATGAGGAAAGCAATGTCTCAATTAAGAAAATACGGTTGAGCAAAGCTTGGAAATAGCTAATTAATTATTTGCAATTAATTCGTTCCTCCAATAACCGTGGCATAACTTCCTTATATTACATCTGTAGTTTAAATGAAAAATATATAAGTATGTGCCTTCGAGTTGCCTGTTAACTCATGGTAATCCAAGGAATTTCATAGGGTTTTCTTAGGCTAGGAATACTCATACGTGGCTTTTCCAGTTCCTTCCTCTGAAATATAGCCTACAGCACTTGGTATTCGTTGGCAGTCTCCCATCCAAATATTAACTAGGGCTGACCCTGGTTAGTTTCCAAGATCAGATGGGATCAAGTGCCTTTAGGACATTTAGGCCCTAAATACAGAATAACCTCTCTCATTTTGTGGTATAACTGTACTGTTTAGTTATAATTCTAGTTACAAAAGTATGATTTAGTACATGGTGAAGACAGAATATCCCATGGTTCAGCTACTCACTCATGTCATGCTATGTGGTGATATGGAGGAGGCAATGTGAAATGGAGTGTGTTTTGTACCACACTGGCTCAGCATTCAGATTTTTAAGTTACGTAGCTTAGTTATTTTTGTGAAAGGGGATGTGATTTTAAAACATTGTGAATAAGGTAGTAAATTACATCCTGGGACATCAAAGCACAACTGTAGCTATTTATTTTTCGATGAGTCACAGGAGTTCCTGCAATTTGTAAAGGAATAGTGGGATAGCTTTATATTAGTATAATATGGTTTCAACATATTGCTATATGGTTGTTGTTGCTGTATGCCTTCAAGTCATTTCAGACTCATGGCAACCCTAAGGTTAACCTATCACAGAATTTTTTGGGGCTGAGAGTGTGTGATGCACCAAGGTCACCCAGTGGGTTTCTATGGCCAAATAGTTTAATATAATTGTTGGCTTTCAAAGTAGAGAAGACTTCACAGAACCAGTGGTAAATTTTTTGATGGTTCATCCAGTTCTGGTGAGTGGCAATTTCCATTTGCAGGGCTTCCTGTTTCACTATGAAGTCTGGCATTCCATCATGCTGTCTTCTCAGTTTTAGGGCCTTTCTGCACTATACTGTTATAGTGCTATTATTCCATTTTCAACATCCTGTGGAATGCTGGGGTTTGTAGTTTCCTGAGACCAAAGAGCTCTCTGGCTGACAATTCTAAATGCTCCTCCATAAATCACAAACCCCAGGATTCCATAGGAGGTTGAAATTGGAATAGTAGCACTATAACAATGTAGTGTGGAAAGGCCCTTAGTTTTGTGAAGTCATATCACGCCTCATGTGAGATTTCACTTGCAGAGATTACGTACTTAAACTAGCCCCCTTTCTCTTGCTACGTATTAGTGTAATGTACCATTTAATATGGCCAACTGATGCAGAGACCACAAAAAGCAACAGAGATGATGTGTTTCAAATAACAGTTTACACCTCTTCAGCCTATAATATTCACAAATATTCTTCAAAGAAGAGACATGTGCAAGATGGTATCCTCAACTCACTTTCTCAGTTCCCATCTTAAAATGCTTTATAATGCTTGAAAGCCCCTTTTTATAAGAAACATCTTAGATATGTTTTTCATTTTTAAAAGCTGTCTTATCTTCCTGCATTGATTGACTTACAACCTCTTTCTTCTGTGATTTGCTTAAGACCCCTCAACACTTGACATTTGGTGATGATATATTACATGATGACAACAGAAGATATTTTTAGGAGGCATGCAAGGGACAATCTGGATTCTTTTGCTTTTATTTTATTATATTTCATGAAACAGACCCTGATACCTCCCATATTTCACACATCACTCATATATTACTTCATTTAGCTCATCAGATGAGTCCCTTGTCAGAGCCCACCATGCTTCAGAACAGAAGTGAGACTGACAACAAACAGGGCTTTTCAGCCTCCATAAAATCCATTCATAATAAATATTGCATATTTCCACAGAATCTTTTTAAATACTATGCTAGAATATACCTGTCATTTCTAGTAAGAGTGTATGGGACTGGCACTGGCACAGGGGCTGAAGGTAAAAGTCCAAGATCTTGCAAGTTTGTCACTATCTTCCTAGCTGTGACACTCTGACAGTTTAAAAGAGTGCGCTGTTCCCAAACCATTTCTTCCTTGCCTATGGTGCATAGTTCAAATAGCCTACATCCAGTTCCAAGTCATATCATTATGTAGAACAGACTCAGTGAAACAACTGTTGAATGGTGAATCAATACATAGGTAAATTCTATTGATTTAGTAGGTGTATTCTAGGACTGCAATGTAGAGATTTGAATGTTGGTCATAGACCAGGGTTCAGTTCACCATTCAGCCATGGAAACCCACTGGGTGACCTTAGGAATGTCACATACTCTGAGCCCCAGAAAACTCCATGATAGGTTTGTCTTAGGGTCACCATAACTGGGAAATTGTCCTGTTCAGGTGGTCAGCCATGGTTCACAGTCCTCCGATAGAGTCTATAGTAGCAGCCACAGACAAGGTTTACAAAAGTTTATCAGTCAGTTGCTTTTTTTATTTCAGCAGTCCAAGCCAGTAATACATTCAGAGTGTCAGTTCAAGACACTATCCAGCAGCATGAATTGAGGGTCAAGGTTTTCCAAGAACATGAGCCAAGGATCAAAATGAACTTGTTGCTTCCACCAGTAATACCAGTTGTCTGCAATGGATATCTGCCCACCCCATCCCTTGTATTTATTAGCCAGCAGCCTCCCCCAGCTGTCTGCCTAATTAATGCATCTTCTCTGTCTAAATGCTCTGAGTTTTGTGGGTTCTCCCTTTCTCATCTACACTGGCCTGCAGTAAGTACTGTCCTGTTCATGTCTGTGTATTGTGGCTGTTGGGGAGGATCCTGTCTGTGATTGCACCTGAATCCTGGGGCTGGGCAGACATGATAGAAACAAATTGAAGACACACAACAACAACAACAACAACAACAACAACAACAACAACAACAAAATTCTAGTTGGGACTAACAATAGGATTCAGGCTAATGTAGTTCATCTATCCTTGACAGATCCTGCTCATATAGGAATCTTGGGATATGAAGGCTGAGACCTTTCATCAGGGTTGTTACCATGCCATACACCCCCAATCTATGATACAGTATGTTTGGCTATAAACATTGTTTAATTGGCATGAAATAAAATATAAATCTTGCACTTGTGGCTGAAACACAGTGAGGGAATTAAAAGACTCTGACTGAAAGCTTCTTGAAGCAAGGAATAAGGGGCTCAACATGGCCAGATCATAAATTTAGGAGGCTCAATCTGAAAACTTAATCTGATGAGTTTTAGATGGTTTTCTAAAGTTCCCAAGCCTAATAGACAATAGCGAATGAAGCTGCTAGAAGGAGCATCCAAAAGCTGACACCGTTACCTCTTTCCCACGTAAACTGTCCTTTTGGTTTTTCACCTTTCCGGTCATTAAGAGGCTATTGTGATTTCCTTCAATGCTTTGGAACTCAGCCACAAAGGCAATCAGAATCTTCCGGTCTCCTTTGTCAGCCCTACCAAAGAGCACTTCATACATTTCTTTCAGGACACAAAAAAAGAGTATTTAAACTGTGGCTCATCTGTTGGCTGCTTGCTGGTACCTTGAACACATGTGGCATGTTACACTGCATGAGAGCCTCTAGATTACAATTCACTGTAACATCCTCCGGCTTCTCCAGTCTAAGACACACTTTTCCTCAATCTTCTGCTGCTTCATGAAAAGTAACTATTACCCACTTCACTCCAAACTCTTGCTATGCAACCTTTCTCTCCTTTACCTTTGCTAGCCTTGTATGGTTTATGAGACTGTTTGACTGTTTGCGTGTTTGTGAATTTTCCCCAATAAAGACATTTGTTTTTATTTCCAAGTGGTGTTCTACAGTTAGTACCAGCCTACAAAGGTGGAGAGATCCTATAATGTTACCCTATTTCTTGCAGGCCTCCCATTTTGAGGCAATAATTTCCCACATTTTCACTGAGGCATGGATACTGCTGGAGGACCTCAAGGTCTCCCAGTTTTCAGGGTAAAAGGGTTGCCTGACATAACTCAGTGTATGAAGCATTATGCCCTGATTGCTTAAATTCTAGTCCCAACTAGAGTGGACCCATTGGATCAATATGAATGTGTTGATTTACCATCTAGCAGTTGATTCAGCAAGTCTGTTCTGAATCTGGAATTAGCAGTTGGATTTAGTCCATTGAGTTTGGGCTTAGCCTCAAGAAAGTACATAAGAAATTCCAGCTGTCATGAGCAAAGCGCTGTTTAAAAACTGATTTCATTTATTATTGTAAAATCCCCATGAAATATTTAATTAAAGTTCACCTTTGTAGAGAGTCTTCTTTGTAAATTGTTTATCAGTATAAATAATATTGAAAGTAACAATCCTGGGAAGTAATTCACTAATATTACCTTTTTTAGAGATTGTATATAAATACAATAATATTTAAGTGTTTGGGATGTAGTGAACAGTATTACTACTTTTTTCTTTAGCACTCTAGGGCATTTTAGGAACATTGTTCAGCTTCTGTCTCAGAGGAAATATTATCAGAATGAATAGAAATACCCAGATATTTCTAGTTGATTCCTTTTACATTCAAAGATATTCAGAGTTCTTGGTCAGCTTCCATCTGAAGATTTATTTCTCAGCTTTCTGCAAGCTGCAAAGGTGATATGAAGTGCCCTGACGTATTTGAAAACATATAAGAGCTGGAATAGCTGAAATCTGAAGTAGCATGCACTTAAGAATACCAGCTATCATGAAAGAATAATGGGCAATGCAGAGGCAGAAAAGCTCAAGGAATAAAATTGCTTTCCCAGTAGCTTCTCTTCCCTTTACTGCTCATAGCTGAAAACAGTTACTAATATTTGTAGCAGTACTTGCTTGCACAGAAGGAGTTTTACTTTGAGTATGAGCTGCAATGTAGCCTGCTGATGCCTAAGATATGTTAAATAGCAAATAGTACAATTAATACTTTTTCTCTTCTTTATATTAACATGAGTTCCTAGTGTTTTGTGCATTTAGCTGAGTCTGGATGGCATCTCTTATTGTCCAAATTAATCAGATGTGGGATGGACAGTTTAAAGAATATGCAATTCTAAGTCGCATAAAAAATGATGATTTTCAAAAGAGGACCCATTTCAATCTAGCTTCAGTCTTGGTTATGGGGCAGAGACAGCTTTGGTTGCATTGGTGGATGACCTACACAGGGAACTAGACAGAGGGTGTGTGTCGCTGTTGGTTCTGCTGGACCTCTCAGCAGCTTTTGATACCATTGACCATGGTATCCTTCTGGGCTGACTCTCTGGGATGGGGCTTGGGGGCAACTGTCATGGAGTGGTTCCAGTCATTCCTGGAGGGACAAACTCAGAAGGTAGTAGGACTTCTGTTTGACTCTCTGGCCATTGGTCTGTGGGGTCCCTCAGGGTTCTGTTTTTTTCCCCATGGTGTTTAACATCTACATGAAACTGCTGAGAGAGGTCATCTGGAGTTTTGGGGTTTGGTGTCAGCAATATGCTGATGACACCCAACTCTCTCTCTTCTTTCCATCTGATTCTAAAGAAGCTATCTCAGTACTAAACCAATGTCTGTTGTCAATAGTGAACTGGATGAGGACAAGCAAATTGAAGCTCAATCCAGACAAGACAGAGGTGTTCCTGGTCTGTCAAAAGGTGGATCAGGGAACAAGGACTCTGCCTGTGCTGGATAGGGTTACATTCCCCTTGAAATTGCAGGCTTGCAACTTGGGTGTTCTCCTGGACTCAACTCTGAGCCTGGACACCCAGTTTCAGCAGTGGCCAGTGCTGCATTTACACATTTAACATTTGTGCACCAGCTGCGCCTGTTCCTTGAGACATCAGATCTGGCTACAGTGACACATGCCTTGATTGCATCTCAGTTGGACTAGTGTAGTGCACTGAATGTGGGGCTGCCTTTGGAAAAGGTTCAGAAACTTCAGTGAGTTCAAAACGCAGCCACCAGAATGCTAATCAGGGCCAGTTACATGGGGCACATAACTCCCTTGTTAAAACAACTTCACTGGCTACCTGTTCCTTTCCAGGCACAATTCAGAGAGCTGGTCATGATCTGCAAAGCCCTATATGACTTAGGCCTGAACTATTTGAAAGTCTGTATCTCCCTGTATGAACCTGCCAGAAGTCTAAGATCTGCAAGAGAAGACTTTCTCTCGGTCCTGTTACTGTCTGTCATGCTGTGCTTACAGAACATGGACTCAGACTCAGAGGCTGAGACAGGGGGCATGCCAGGATGTGCTGTACAGGAAGAGGTTACAGTGCCACAAACAGAACAGGGGGCAGCGCCAGGTCCAGCAGAGAGCCTTGCCTCTTCAGACATAGAAGAGTACTTACCTGTATCCAGCTTTGCAAAGTGCAGACAGCAAAGAGAGACCCAGCCTCACTCTCTCAGAATTAATAACCAGCAACAATTAATCAAGCCACAGGTGTGATAGGCTTCAGACCTATATAGCTGACGTCCTTCCTCTTCAGGAGTTGTCAGAGCTTATCTGGCCTTTTACCCTGTCGGATACCTTGATGAATACTCTGACTGGTCTTGGACACTCCTTTGCCTTGGAACCATATTGGACTTTATGTATGACTCTGTGCTTACTGCCTGGAAGTAAGTAACAAGCTGGGAATTATTCAGTTTATTTTGCTTGTTTTATCAGTTGTTGTACTCAGTTAACTCAGTTATAGGGAGAGGAGAAGAGGAATCTTGCCCTTCCCTGTAGACTCAGGCAAAAAACCAAGGGTCTTTCTGCCCTACACTATTATAGTGCTATTATTCCACTTTCAACATCCTATGGAATTCTGGGGTTTGTAGTTTACTGAAGCCAAAGAACTCTCTGGCTGAGAATTATAAATGCCTCTCCCTAAACTGCAAACCTCAGGATTCCATAGGAGGTTGAAAGTGGAATAATAGCACTATAACAGTGTAGTGCAGAAAGGCCCAAAGTGCTGAAACTTCTCCTAGTCTGTCTGTTCTTCCTCATTAATAAGTTTTGCCACCTTGATCACACTGTAATATTACTTGGTCACATGTGTCCTGATTTTCATCTATGACATGCTGGAGGGTATGAACCAACCTATTATGCTTTCTGTGGCCACATGTGTCTAAATATAAATTGTTGCCTCTGCTAACTTCACATGCCATAGGATATTCTGTTCTGTAAATCACAAATTCCTAGAGAAGTGAGAAGACAAGTAGAGGAAGGGGAACTCTTCACCCGTGCCATAAATTGCAGGCAATGACTGACAAATATAAGTGAAACAATCTCTGAAAAGCTGCAGGTGAAATGGCTATCAGCCAGTCAGGCTCTAGGCCTGGATATTGCTGTCATCTCTTAGCAATTATAGTAAATGATATGTGGATTTCAAGGCTGATGGGTTTCTTTCTAGCATTGCAACTTCCATTGATGCGCATTTGTATTTTTATTACTACATAGATAAAACAGAAGAATAATCCTTGATTAAACTGCTAAGTGACACCTAAGCATGCTGAAATCCCTTCTCCTCTCAGATCCATTGAAGCAATTCTTCTCTTTCAATTTTCCATAAGAAAACAATGGCAGAGATTGCTCTTAACTGGGAGAGCAGTCTTTTCAGTTGGCGAGTTGAGAGAGAAGAGTAATTGCGACCTTGCTAGAAAGCTGCTAAGTCATGATATGTTTTAACAGAGATACTTAATGACACCCTTTGCAAATTTAGCCTTTCAGTTGATTTATGAGCACAGGTGCCTGATCAGAATTCAGGGTTTGCTGAATAGCCACAACTGTGCAATGCAGAACTCATGGGATGAAACAGCAAACAGAAATACTCAGTGGCCATGGCCATTGCTTTTCAACGTCTCTCTCTCTCTCTCTCACACACACACACACACACACGTGTGTGTTTACTCATACAGATACAGTTTATTCACCATTGATTAAACATGAACACAGAAGCTGAAATGCATGTGACCTCAAGCATGCACTTAAAATTAGGTGAATGTAAAACAAACAGAAACCAATAGTTAAATATACTGTATAATTTGAAACATAAACACAGCATTCTATTTTTATCAGATCACAAAAATATCAAGAATTCAATAATGAGATTCCAGACAACTCTTTTTTCTTTTTTTCTTTTCTTTTTATTAAAGTTATAACAAACAATATTTACAAATAATCATTCTTTCTTTTTATAAATATATAAGAAACAGAAAGCAAAGAAATGTATACAATCAAATTTATATACCTATATACTTATAAATTTATATACCTATCCAACATCTAATTATATTTCTATTTCTTCTTCTTCTATTGATCTTCTATCTTAATCTACATAAATAGATAGATAAATAGATCTTTTCCCTTTTTATGTGACTTGCCATATAATTTTGAAAATATATTTTTCAATTCCCTTTTCCATTATATTTGCTTATTTTCATTCTTTTCATGTTTCTTTCTGAATCGTCCATTTTCTTTGTATGTATTCTTTAATTGGTTTCAGTTCTTCCCAATTTTTCCCTCTTGTTTCACTCTTAAGTGCCATTGTCAAATCATCCATCATTATCATTTCTGATAGTTTAACATCCCATTCCTCGATATCAGGTATATGTTCACACTTCCAGTACTTTGCATAAGTAATCCTTGCATTTGATACCATGTATAGTATTATTCTCCAATATCCAATATGCTCTTTTTCTATTTGATGTAACATATTTAAAAGAAATATTTCAGGGTGCAAAGGAATATTAATTTGTAATATTTCTAATATTTTCTTTTGAATGCTTTTCCAATATCTTTTAGCTTCAGGGCATGATCACCACATATGAAAAAATGTTCCTTTTTCTGTCTTACATTTCCAACATTTACTGGAAATCTTGTACAGACAACTTTTTTTTTTCATGTACAGACTTCTTCAGATTCCACACCAGCCTCTTTCTTTCCTTGACACAACTAGAAAATGCAAATATGTATGCTGTGTGTGTGAGTAAATATTACATACGGGACCTTTTGCACTAACCGTCTGATCCTTTGAAACCTGAGAACAATCATGCATATAGATGTCTCCTCCATACTCTACTTTGGACTATCATATATACAAAAGACAGCAGAAGTTTCAGTAGTGCTCAGATTGCCTTCTCTTCTTCTCTCTAGCAGGAGAACTATAGGATACCTCCACATGCTTCAATAATGTTGGAAGAGGACAAATGTATAAGTATACTCATCCCAGGAAGTAGGCACCTAGCAGGGGCAGTAGAGGCAAAGTTGAGTAGTTAGACTTCCATGTTGTGTGACTTCTTGTCTTGTCTGGTCTATTGCTCCCATGTCTATGGACTGACATTTTCAGGTATTACTTCATGAGGAAATGTAATGCAAGTGGATATTTTAACCATGGGTGAAAGCTACATGGACTTTAGCTCTAGACTGCTCATAGCAATAAAAACTGTTGTTTTGTTACAAATCCATTTGTGTAGTTGTTTTTGGGGAGGATGGGATTGGGAGGAAATTCATGAAAACTGTCATAAAGAGCAGAGAATTAGGTTTTAGTGAGGTTATAAACTCTAGTGAGGTCATAAATACTGGTAAACCACAGATGAAGGGCTGTCTAAGGAAGAGCTAGGAGTGTGGCTAAGGAATTAAAACCCAATTTCTTGTTCTTGTTCTTGTTCTTTTTCTTTCTTTTTTTTTTTTTTTTTGCTGTTAATATGGCATTATAAGGGAGAGTGGGAAAATCCCAAGCCTGAAAAAATGAAGCAGCTGATACATTAATAATATGACCCCAAGAAAGTACAATCTGCAAGGCTGCTGCTTCCTCATGCCATCCCTTCTTATCCTGCTGGAGGAAGCAGGAGAATGGGCACATAATGACACTGGCACAGGGTAGTCATGCCAGATAATAGGACAGTGTTGCCCTTTTCCCAGCCTCTTCTGTATCCACTCTGCACAGGATGGGAGTAGAATACTGGAAGTTCTTTGCACCTATCCGGATACCTGGACATGATATCTGAGTATCATGAGTAGTGTCAGCATTGTCTACTGGATGGCCTACCAGGTGAAACTGATGGGGTCTTGAGATGCATCTTGTCCTCAGTGAGCTGGCCTTCATGAAATGGTGTGGGTACCACAGAATGCACTGGATGGGATTTCTGTCAGCTTTGCAGCAAAGGGAAAGAAGCTCATCCCCCCAATATTTTGTGGGATTACTTGGATGATTGTTCAAGGGTGACTGCGGGTCAGGGCTGACCAGATACTTTCTCTACTTTGGTCAGACATTCATTGGATCTATAATAATACCCTTTGAGTTTGGAAGAAAGAGAGGGAATTGTTGTTGCCTTGATGGGGACATTGCAGCGTGAACTCAATGTAGCAGAAAGCTCTACTTGAGGAAATATAGACATTTTCTGCCAAATCCTGAGAAGTAATATGATTTGTCTGAACTGTTTCACTTGTACTTGACAGATGAGACAATCACCTTTCCTTAGCAGCCTGCAAAAGGATTTGTGGGCAATTCTTGAAGGCTTGTTGGGAGAAAGTATATAAGCAGATGCTTTCCTCTTGTCCATGGCCAGTTAGTGGGAAGATGGGCAGTACCCCAAAGCATTGATGATGAGTATCCAACAGCGACCTTTGGGTGATGGGGCACATGGCAAACAAGAGAGAAACCTTTGGTACCGATCAAAGTCATCCCCTTCCCTTTAGAGGCTGGACCTAATGAGGTGTTGACCTTGTATAGTCTTCCTCCTAAATGATAGTCGTTTAAAAGCAACCTGTTTATATGGCTTGCCACGAGAACTTTGGGATGTCTCAGGTCTGAGCCTCAAATCCACACTGTTTGAACCCCTAAGTTGCTTCTTTTGACCCAACTCTCCCCTTTACCTTTACCAGTTACCCAACTTTGACTCTTTCCTGAATGCTGAGTTTTTGTGTGGGGGGAAATGGGTTGAATGTAGCCACATAGAATTAGGCAAAAAATGACACAAAGATGATGATCAATAGCATGGGCTAGTTCTAAAATATAATAAATTGATGATATTTATTCATAAAATAATTCATGTGATTCATGGGGGCATACCAGGGTTTTACCATCTCTGCTAGATCTTGACCCCTTCATACCCATTCAACAACCATACCAGTTGTATACACTCTGAAATTATGCATGTTGACTATAAAGTTCTCCTCTCAGAGATGGAACAGTCTAAACAAATGTCATATTTCTACTTTAAAAAAATCAAAAAGAAAAAACAGAGGGAGGGAGGAAAGAATAATTAAGTAAAACTGTTGCAAGTAAAAAAATTAATAACATGCTAGATCGATATTTGAATTGTAAATCTATTGTAAATATATTCCTTGAAAGAAAGTTATTTCTATAATTGAACTAAATGTGCTTTAGAGTGCAGATGATGAAAAAACAAAGAAGCAAAAAGTGGCAGTGAAGGAACAGAGTATGTACGACATGTTTATCTTATACAAGTTTCTCCCTATAGATCCAGGGAGTGATTGTACTGGTAGGGGTTAGTCCTCTTTTGCCCTCAATCAACTTATTTGGGTTGAAAGAGGAGGAAAAAACCATAACTTATGTTTGCTTCTTTTTCCTAGATTTCCTCTTGAAATTTGAGAGTTCATCAGTGCCAATTTTGTTAGGATGAGAGAAGGTCTGACAGCTGCTCTTTCCTCCCTGGAAAATCCCTCAGCCAGCATGAGGTCTACTTAGTACAATAAACAACACCGTGTGAACTATTTTTGCAGGTGAGTTGTCCCACTGGTGGCCCACCCATAAATCAAGGATGCTGACTCATGGCAAGAGAAACAGTACAAGTCAGAGGCGTGGGGGAGAAAAATGAAGTGTTACATAGGGCCCCCTACTGTTGGTAGGTCATAAACCTGTGGAGTCTAGCTATGTATTAGAATTTATTAGCACAGCACTTCTTGCTTAAGCTGACAGAAACATCTGAATCTAAACACATGTGAAAAGCTGAAGAAATGTAGTTCTTCAGAGGAGTTTTCCATAATTGCAGAAAACATATAGACATTAGGTATAGTTTCCATTGTGTTTCTTAATTTTTTTACATTGCCTTAACCTGATACAAGGAATATATACCTCAATACACTTCTATAGACGCTGTACCTAAAAAAAGCCCAGAGCATAGCATTTCCAAAGCAATTCGGATACTTCACAAATGTCACACTCTGATATAAACAACCTTGTTTGATTCTGTCACACAGTCCAGCCACCAAATGTTCTGCACAGTAAACAGAGTTCCAATTCATGTAATGGCAAACAAACCATTCCATTTTAATGACTTTTGATCCTATAATCCATGCTAGAGCTCAGAGGTGAGCTGACAATTTGTAGAGCTTTTCCACCCTAAACCTTGCCAGCATTTTTGCTGCCAAAGTGCACACTATTACTGGTTGTGGATCCAAATTACTGAACTAGCATGAAGCAAGGTGCATGAAACACACACAGATACACACACACAAACAAACACAAATGCCCCAAATATATTCATTAAAGTACATTGGCTTTCCCAGTTTGCTACACAGACTTGCCTTATTTCTGGTCTGAAATGCTATCATGCCAAAGATCACCTCAGTGTTACCTATGCAGCTGGCATCAACAGATATACCAAGATATAGCGGCAATTTCTATAATGGTTCATGTTTTTTAAAGGAGGTTGACTCACACTTAAAAGTGACAAATGTAAAGCCATGTAATGTTCTATAATCTTCAACACATTTGGCAAAAAATTATGGCCGGATTCACTCTTTATCAGTATGGAGGCTTTGTTCTTTATCATCTTAATAAGGCAAGATCCTTAAGTTCGCTCACAGTTTTACACTGTGGTTGTGCCACACGGTCTCATTAATAAACTGTGATGTACACAATCCAGTGTGCAGTCCAATGCACATGGGCATGAGCCATGTACAACATACGTGTTTCAGTGGGCAGTAGGTGTGAACTTTGTGCATCCATGCATAGTGTGAACCATGTGCCATGATTTCACATGTGCCACTGTGCTTCTGCAATTTTGAACTGAGTATGGGTGTTCCACATTGCATAAAAGTATCTAATGTTTTCATAGGGGAGCTTACACTTAAATGAGACATCAGTGTGGTTCTAGCCAGTGTGGTCATTTCCTTATCTCAAACCCACAGAGATAGGGCCAATGATACCAAGGCTGACTCAAGACATTTTGCTTACTGGGGCACAGCATCAAATGACATTTCCTCTAAACATGCATAGTACACAAGACCAACCAAGTTATCTTTATATGTGAGGCATAAAATCCCCATTTCTGGCATTAAAAATACAAAAATATAAAATAAATAAATAACAAAATTTTTCCTGCTGTATTATGACTTCCCAAAACTATTGTCAGTAACACAAGGCAGCACTTGAACCGTATGATATTTCTCCCGCGATGAGACCGCTATAAATGAACCTTAAATACTGATTATATTACAAAAGCAGTAAAGTTATCCCTCATGAAGTTACAATCATAATATGCTGGGAAAAGGGATTAACTATTTGCCCCAAAGATTTGTAATTAGTCACTTTTAAATTCTGCTTAGATCACAGCCACACAGCTGTAGGAATAGACAAGGAAGAGGACTGGTTTCTAGGCTAAGGTTCTTATGGCCAGAATGCTAAACCTTGTGCTAACACTAGAATTTGATTTTTCTCCTGATGTAAGCACAAATTCCATTGATGCTGTTACCTCTGGCACAATCCTATTGGGCACTTGCAGAGCAGAAAAGTCCATCAATGTAATATGATGGGAGTGCAGAGAGGGCAGGGGGTGGCCAGGCTGGTGGAAGGGGAACAGAGATGTGTCTGCATGTCTGATCAGAAGCACACAGTCATGCCACTGGGGGATTGCTTGCATAGGGCAGTCTCAGAAACTTTCTTATGCAAGCCCATCAAACGTACATCCATAGTACCATCAGCAACTGTGCCAACATAGTTGTTCAAACAAGATTCTGGCTATGTTCCCTCACTCCAGTCATAGTATTAACCCTGAACCATTTTGTATGGTTCTGGGTTACCAACAGGGAGGGAGCAGAAGCATGGATGTCCCATTTCCTCAACATTTTGCTATTCAGTGAACAAAATAACCATTTTCTAGCAGTGGCGCCTGCCAGATGGCTTTGTGTCTCTTGCCAAGGATCAGATACGAAGTACTGACTTCTGCTACTTCAACTATCACTGTTTAAAAGACTTGAGCTGGCTGGCCTCATTCTTAAACCCACTAATTTGGAATTAAGTTCCATTTAAGTCAGTGGAACTTTCTTCCAAATATATCAGAGAATAAATTAGCTTATATCTAAATATTTTACTTGATGGGTTGTGGACCATACTGTACATCTGCTAATCTCATCACAAATAGTTCTCCTTTACTGGCTTTTTAAGCTGCCAACCTAACAACTAGTTTTTCCCCAATGCAAGACAAAACAGGTTTTAATGTCAGAAAACAGATCATGCAAGATACCATGAAGATCTGTTTTTCCTGCACATATTATCTGAACAATGATTACATTGATGTCTATTTATTGTGTTCATTTTCTGGACATTAAGTTGGCCAGGAATGCCAACCTGATGTGCAGCAATGTGCATTTTTAGAGTACAGTTGTGGTTAGGCAGAATATTTCCCACAATGCTGCCAAAGAGGAGAAAATTGGAAAAAACAGAGAGAGAGAGAGAGTTAAAACAGTGAGAGACTGTTTTTTTGAGAATATACTGAAATAATGACTCAGTCATTTAAGGAGCATTCAACAGTGACATCTCAAATCAACATCTCTGGAAAAGAGAATGAAACCACAAATTGGTGCTAATATAAACAGAACTAAGTAGGGCATTATGTCATTCTCACAGTACGAGATGTTCAGAGAATCACCCTCAATTTTCTTTAACAGTGAAAAATTAGAGCCAGGTGAACAGTGTTCACAACTGCATCTAACTTTAGGATAACTGTCACCATCCATTACCCAGTTCTAATTTATTGATAACCAGACAGAAATGAGATCTTGAGACATACAGAACTGGTCACTTGGGGTAACATCTACAACTGAGAGGAGTGCTTGGACACTGGATATCTGAAATTTACCTGTCTCATCCTGTATGCATTTCTGCTTGAAACTAGATTCCTCCACTGACAGGTTCAATATGACATGGATCCTATTCTTTCCCAGTGAATGGCCTCCAAACTTTTCTCCCAAATTTACAGAGATGACTAAGGGTTGGAATGATTTCAAGAGGCCGAGAAAGTAGGTTGAGCAATATTTCAAATGTTTGTCACAGTGTATCATGTACAGGACAACCCCCTGGCTCCAAAGAACACACTCTGAAGTTAACTGTAGTTTATTCAAAGGCTAGTCATCAATAACAACTGTACATTTCCACAGAACTTGTCAGAACTGAACTATACAGTATTCATACATTTGCTTATAAGCAATCCATTACTAATTCATGTGCACTAAGCTTTCACTGGTTAGTAAACTGTTGGCCTGTTTTTCCCAGGCTGATGCTTTTCCCAGACTCTCTCAATCTTGAGCAGATGTTGACTCACTTTCTTAGCCTTTGTCCTGTGCCGGCAGCCAGCCAAGGCTCAGACTCTGCTATTAGAGGCCCTTTCCTCATGGGCGTATTGCCCACGCTAGGGTGACCTCTCCAGGAGGTCTTCTTCACCGCGGGGTGCGCTAGAGCAGTTTGAAAAAGTGAGGCTCTACACCTCAAACTGCTATAGCACAGCCGTGGGGGTGGCACTGCGAGTTTTTTAAAAACCACCTTCGCAAGTGGTTTTTATGAAACTCGCCCGCACTGCTCCGTGGCAGCCCCCGGTGAAGAACTGCAGAGACGCGGTAGCGCATCCCTGCAGATCTGCCCGGGGCGGGCTTCTGGCTGGCGCACTGCCCTGATCGGCGGAGCACCGCCGGAAGCCGCCGGTCGCCATTTTGGGGGCTGCGGAGCACTGCCGAATGCCGCTGAGCGCCGCTGAAATTCGGCGGCGTTTAGAACAGCAAATCGCACTCCCCACAGGGACGGAGCAACCTGCTACGAGGTAAGCTCCGCCCCTGTGTGCGCCGCCCCGTTTCGCCCCCCCGTGAGGAAAGGGCCAGAGTCTTTTATCAGCAGCCACGAGCAAATTTTATTAGTTAGTTAGCCAGTTACCATCACTGATTTCACCGTCTGAGTCTGTAGTAAATTCAGAGCGACAGTCCAGTAGCAAAGTCCATACACAAAGTAGAGGTCAAGGTTTCCAGGAAAGTGGGTAAGGGATCCAAGTATGAGATGTGTTGCTTCCACTGATAAGATCAGTTGTCTGCAACAGCTTCTTCTCATCACTTTCCCTGTTTTTATGAGCTGACAGCCTCTCTCAGCTGTTTGCCTAATTGATGCATCCTTATAAATGCTTTAAGTCTCATGGGCTCTCCCTTTTTCACCTGTGCTGACTGCAGTAAGTGTTATTCCATTCATGTCTCTGTGTTATTGCTGTTGGGAAGGGTCCTGTCTGAGTCTTGGGACAGGGGCATGACAATATTTCTATGCTGTCAGCACACTTTGTTCTCATAACACACTTCATACTTATTTTTCTGCTTTACTCTCCAGCCCCCCATTACATTATAGCAATTCAACACACACAGGTATTTGTAGGTGTACTCTCCATATGACAGCAAGCGTAGCATTAGCAGGATATATGATATATACCGATGAACCCAGGCTCTACATATTACATATTATGACAGGGAGGCATTGCGACCTGACATAGTAAGTGTGAGCAACCTTTAGGTCCTGGGACTTGAAGAGGAGAAAGGGAACAACCTTAAGACTGGATTTGACAGTCTTTCTGCTCTTGATCTTGGGGCTTGAAAGGAAGATCAGCATACTCCGACCTTCTGAAATGAACTGGATAGAGACAACCTACATTTATTGGCTTGTCTCTGGGGTTGCTCACCTTGAAATACTGAAGTGGGAGTAAATATACACTTGCTTTAGCAAGCACCACACTATACAGGCCTGCTGCAGATTTGTTTAAATATTTAATAAAATGGCACTTATTTTAACTGTACTTTTGTGTGCCTGTCTTTCTTCCAATTGAGTTACCAATTATGGTAGTCTGTGATTAGTAAAAGCCAATCTCACAGTGGAGTTGGATAATTTTACACTAATCAGCTTCATATCAGCCAGTTGAATAGAAAATTTCATAGAGGCTAGGTCCAGCTCCTTAGGATCTCTTGTCTAAACTGATGTACCAAAGGAGTTGGACACTTCTAAGTATTAAGTATTGTGCAAAATGGTCTAATGTTTCAACATATGTGTTAAGGAATAAAAGGTAAGATTTTTGAATTTTTAAACAGTGTGTTCAAAAAGGTAAGGTTTTTGAATGATGCAGCCTGGGAGCACCTGAACCAATGAGGTTTCACATAGGCACCCAGCCTGGGTTAGAGTAAATTCCCTACACAGTTCCACTTCACAGTTTTCTATGTTAATTAAGTGTGGCCCTAGATAAATCAATACTCTATGTCTCATTTCTTTATTTCCTCCTCTATTTGCAAAGGACCTTCTCATCTTTTGGAGACAGGCACTGACTGCTCCACATGTAAAAAAAAAAATAATATCAAAATCAAAATTACAGCAGTCCCTTTATCATGTCAAAAGAATTGCCCACTTAGAACTAAAATAGGTCCTAAGATTTCAGCACCAGACCCTGAAACAAGGGGTCATCCTTGTGATGCCCTGGTGACATTAAGTATGACGTTAAGCATCAACTGCAGTTGCAAAAGGATGTCATTCAGATTTTTTTTAAAAACACAAGTCTAACAAATGAGCAATACCCACCCACCCACCCACCCACACACACACACACACACTTTTCAAGATGACATTCTTGCCCTGAGATTCCTCCCCCATACCCCAAGGACTAGGTCCAGGACCTAAGACTCTGCAGGCTGACTTAAACATCATGGAAATGTGGAATCTTGAGTTCTCTTCATCAGGGAAGATGTTACAGAAATTGTGGGGAGGCAGAGATTGGTGTAATGTTGAGACATGAAACATGCAGAAGGTAAGAGTATTAAATTAAAATGGGGAAGGTGGGGTTTGGTGACATTAACAATAGACTTAAAGAGGTGGTGTGATGGTTTCAATTTACAGTGAGGACTTTTCCTACAAGTACTGGAACAAGAAATATAAAAAACAACAGCTTGGGGTCAGGTTATCTGAAGGTCCATATTTTCTCATAATGCCCTGAGATCCTCAAGAGAAGCTCCTTTCCCACTCCTACTGCAAGGCATATTCTGTGGGGACTCAGGAGAGTGCTTTTTTCCGTGGATGCTCCTGAGTTCTTGGATACCTTTCCTAGAGAAGCTTGACAGGTCTATTCTTTATTAACTTTCTGTGAGAAGACAAATACTCCTGACCAGCTTTCAGGAACTGATGCATTTTAAGAAAGATCTTCTCATACAGTACAATGTCTTGTATTGCTTTTTATATTTTTAATTTTTCAACAGAAGTTTTAAATTGTATTGAACATTAAAAGTCATTTGATTACATTTTAAATAACCTTTTTTTGTATTTCTTTTTACTTATGTTGTATTTGTTTTAATTTTGTAAGCTACCTTGAGTCCTAGTTCAGGGGAGGGAAGGGTGGGAAGCATAATCAATCAATTCATTTTAAAAAACCTCTCCAAAAGAAAGATGATGGTGGTTCATTACTAGAAATTGCACATTGCTCCCACCTATGGGAGGCTTTTTAAATCTGTTCTATGCTTTATGCAGTGGTTCAGTGAAACGAATTTTTCCATTTCCAACTGAAATAACACGTATTGCATTATTGATGTGGGAAAGACTGTTGCTAGAAAAGGTTTCCTGACACAGTTCACAAGATCAGTTGTCTAGTACAATTACAGAGCCTGTAATTCACACTTTAGCCCTAACAGAACGAAGGTAAAAAAAGTCATACACAATGGCCCTGTGTAAACAGTTGTGTTTGCCTAAATGGCACCTTCAGATCCTTACATACACATGTCTGTCAACAAGGTATCGCTCTAGACTGATAAAATCAAAACTGAACAAGCAGTACATGCAAAAACAAACAATGACTACTGCAGGAACAGAGAAACCTCAGGTCAAGAAACCTCAGCTTTAAAAGTGTTGTTTTTGTTTCCTATGCTGTTTTGATTTCATTTTGTACAAATGGCATTCAGGAACTCACCCAACATATTCAGTGCAATGTGAGTTGTAAGTTTCTCTCGCATCAGGATTATCTTTTACTTGGATACTATCTGTGTTAAAACAGTTTGATAAGTAAAAGTTGATAAGGATCCTGTTTGCAGGATCATAAATGTGCACGCCTTACTTAGGACTCAAAAAAGTCTCCTTTTTTAATTAGAACTCCCAGAACCCACTAGCCAGCACAGTTATTTTTCACTGAAGGATTCTAGGAGTCTAGAAAAAGTTATTTTCCCAGGCTCTGCCTGTGATAATCCTCCAAGTTATATTAGATTGTATACAAACATAGGTTAACAAGGAGGTTTGCTGTACTTTTTCTCCCTTGTTTCCTGAGGATGATAGAGTCTTAGGCCATTTCTGCTCTAGACTGTTATAGTGCTATTATTCCACTTTCAACACCCCAGGATTCTATAGGATGTTGAAAGTGGAATAATAGCACTATAACAGTCTAGTGTGGAAATGGCCTTAGAATCATAGAGCTGAAGATGTCTTCTAGGTTATTTCATCATCCACCACCACCACCACCACCCAAAATTGATGTTGTATCCTTTGCCTTCTTATTCCCTTTTACAGACATTAGCAAGCCAAAGGCTAACTGAATAATCTCTCTCGCACTTTTCCAAATCTTTCTGGCTGGCAAATCATCCTCTTCATTTTCAGTAATTCCACTTATTATTCAAGTTTTAAAAGAAAATAAAATTTAAAATGCTCAGTTTTTCAATAATTTATCCCCTGTTCCACTTAGGAAGACTTCATTGTGGGATCTAGTGGGATCCAGTATTATACTAGAACCAATCAGCACATCTGAAAGCAAGCTTCTCTCCCAAGTACACAAAATCCGGGCTTTCACTGAGTTCAGTTCTATGAAGAAATTGTGTTTACAAACAAGACAAGGTGAATCTGCTGTGACTGCAACTCCATTGTCCAAAGTATGTATGCTTAGGTGCACCCTTAGATTAAGAGACAGTAACTTGCAAGAGTGATGTTCTGAACTCTTATCTCCAGAGCTTGTCTGTGCATCATACTAACTCCAAATAATAATGTTCAAGTCTATGGCTAAAGCAAAGGCATAAACTTACTTGTGGCTCTGTTTTATTTTTTCTCCTGGCTTTAACAAAATTGTATTTTAAATATCTGATCTTAACCAAATCTTGCAACCAAAGTTATCTGTACAAGCAAAGGAACAAATGTACATTTCTTTATTTCTGTATTTCAGAGAGGCATGTGTTAGCCTGCTACAGTCACTCCACTGGAAACAATAGAAAGTAAAAGGCAGAGTTGTTTTTAAGGAAGCAAACATCAATGAATAACAATATGAACTTTGCCAATTTTTTAAAAAAAAGTTATTCAGATTCTACATTTGCAAATATACATCAGACTTATCAGTAGAAAATCACTCTGCCCTGTTAAGTATTGAAAACATACATACATGACAAATACAGGAGGAAAAGCTTATCAGTGTGGGAATAGCCACACTGTTTTGCTGCAGATAACTAGTTAGAATTCAACAGCACTGTTTAATCATCAGTTGGACAGAGCAACTAAGGGCAATCATGAAATCACTGGCTTTTGGTTTGCTTTTGCTCAGACATATGCACTGGTGCAGTGGTAAATTTTGACACTGATGCCTGCAGCATCACAATCCCCAAAGAGAGTCCAAAAAGGCAGCTGTGGGTTGTTGTATTATTATTTTTTCAAAAAAGACCTTTGTTGTTATTTTCATCTCCACAAAGAATAAGCCTATTGTAAAGCTAATGGTTCTTGCCCACTCAGAAGCAAGCCACTCCAGAACACTTTGGATTACAGCACAGAGAGCTCATAACAGTGCTTGCTGGAAAAATCTATTTCCTCTCCAACTTGCTGCAGTTTTTGCAGCTAAACTCAGTCAGGACAGGGAAGTCCAAGGGTTGTATCAGATGATCTCATACTCCCTTCTCATAAAAAGAGTGCTGGCCTTTGACCATGTGAGCCTTAGCTACACTACACCACTGAATGTATTCCTCTGAGTGGATATATTTTAAAACAAACACACAACTCTGTCTATGACATAATTGCCTTGGAATGGGAAAGGAAAGCAAGTGGGAATATAAAACAGGAATGAGGAGAACTGCAAAAATCTGTGGCAAATGGAAGGTGATTTGATGAGTGTATCAGTTTTTTAAATGTGTCTTCCATTGGTGCTTGACTGTGGAGGACAAAATCAGGCCACTGACCTAAGAAGAAAGATGCAGCCCTCACCAGGCCTGGGAACCCCTGGAGCTTCTGGCACTGTTAAACTGGTATACTGAACATTATAAGAGACTGTCACTGTTGTGTGTCCTATTCCAAAGCACATTATGGAAAAAATACGTTCCATATGGTAGTTTAAAAAAAGAGTAAGAATAATAATGATGAACCACAGTGGTTTAAAGTGATCTCCACACCACTCTGAAACAGTAATAAAGGAGTCAGTTGAACAGATTTGTTTGGCCAGAAAAAGTTCCAGGGGGTATCATAAAATTTGAGGAAGGTGCTTCAAAATACGTGGTTTGTTGAGTTTTCTTCTCCTCAGAATAGTTTTACAAACATATACGTGGATTCACTGGGATGGTGTCAGGTCTTTTGACAAGTTCCCATGTAACTAGAGATGTTTTGTTGAAAAAGCCCTTTCTGGGATGGAAAAAGACAGTGCTATGGATGATACACCACAGCAATGCATAACTGAATCCTTCCAGGGGATCAATTAACTTTGCTTTCAGCTGAAACAGCTGCTTGAAACCAGGTAATCCTCCCGCAGAAGTCCCACAGAAGCGATCATATCATAGCTTGCATGGGAACTGTGCTAGGAGATGGCATATGAGCCTTGTTTTCTATAAACTTCAGGTCAATAAATCAAATCTCCTAAGTAAAAAATGTTTAAGGAGAAGCAAGGGATTTGTGAGTATAAACGCAGCAGACAGAATCAATATGCTACAAGGCTGGGGGAAAAAGCAGCATTTTCAGGAAAGCTAACAAGTACAAGTAAGGTGTACATAAGGATTCACAAAACCTGTGTCTTCTTGATGTATTGGATGACAGATCTCATACACAATCACCACCATCATCCTCAGCAAACACATCTTTTATGTTCTTGAAGTGCTACCATAACTTGCAAAGTATGTTTACCAGATATAATCCACTTTCTGAAAGGATATTGTCTGTTTCCAGACCATATTAATTATTGTGCTAATGCATTCATTTATTGTTGTTTATGTTCAAGTCATTTATGACTTATGGCACCACCAAGGTGAAACTATCATGGGGTTTTCTGGGGCTGAGAGTATGTGACATGGTCAAGGTGAGCCAGTGGGGTTCCATGGCCGAGCCAAGAATTGAAACCTGGTTTTCTGGGTCACAGCCAAATGCTCAAACTACTACACCATGCTGGCTCTTGCACTCATTTATAACTACTGGAAATTTACTTGATTCCCTGACCCATCTTTCCCTTAGGTCAGTCCCCTATGTTTAGTTATGGCCCAGTACAACACTTGTTTGAAATTCATCTCTTCCACAAGTTGTTATCTCCAGTCAATGATCCAAGATGAGACAATATTTAAACTTGCATTGAACTACTCTCAGCTTTGCAGGCAGGACCGTGGAACTGAGCTGTGCTTGGCAGGCACGTGAGCTGTTGCACTGGAGCTCATGCCTAACTAACTGAGTCACCATGAACTGAACTGTGAGGAGAGATAAGGATTGCTGTCACTGGAATGATACATTTTCTTTTTAAAAAATTACAGATCCAATTATATATCTATATCTATCTACATATATATATGAGAGAAAGCCAGCAGTTTAGGACCAGATGTAAAGATAAGGCTTATCCTTTAACAGACATGTCCTATGATCAGGAGTGAAGATGTGCAATGCCATAAACTGTGTCTATCCTTTGTGCATCCACATGTTGCCTTGGTTTTTCAGCAAAGATGCCCCACCATGTCCTGCTTCTGTGTGTTGCTTTATGAAGCAAGTGAGTCTTACTGTATTGTCAAAAGACTCTTCCTGTGCACTGAACCAGGTCTGTTTCTTGCTGACATCTGTGGCTGATAGAATGGGTCAAAAGTGGGAGGTCTTAAATCAGCAGGGTGTTTTTTTCCCCATTATTGAATTTTCAGTAGCAGTGCTCTGTTTCTCTTGCACAAGATTGCAGTATGCAACCCCATTAGCACCTTGTGCTATTTGTATTTCTTAGTCAGAGAGAGAGAGAAAGAAAGAGAGAAAGAAAGAAAGAAAGAAAGAAAGAAAGAAAGAAAGAAAGAAAGAAAGAAAGAAAGAAAGAGACAGTATTTGTGTATATTGAGATATGAGGAGCTCCAGGAACAGGAAATAGATTACAGCTTGCCTTTTTTGTCTTCCAGATTCCAATTAAGACAAATGGGAACTCGAGGGAACAGTTAAAAGCTCTTGCTACTCTTGGCACACCCCATCTTGAATTTCAAAACATTTGCAAAATATTGGAACAAGCTGATATTGATAGCAGAGCTATCTCAATGGCACTCCAGTCCTGGAAAACAAACATGGAATGACAACATGGGGAAAATTTTAAGTCCCAGGAGAGACTTCTTTTGCCTTTTTTTTTTTAAAAAAAAAACACATCAGAAAAGAAATCACAAGTGTGTTTAAGCCACTCTACTCTTTCCAGTTGAATTCCTTACCAAATGTTGCTAAGTTAAGCTCCCTTTGCCAAAAAATAGAATCCTCTATTGCATGAAAAGTAATACATGTCAAAAATTTATTGCTGTGGAACAGAATAGAAATCACAAAAAGCAAAGAATGCCATTTTTTCAAATTTTGATGAAGCTATGGTCACCACAAAATAAGTTGGCTGCACTGGTAGATTATCAGAGAGATTTTCTTTCTGCATAGAGTCGGCGCTTGGGAAAGTTATTTTTTTGCACCATATTCCCAAACTAAAAATTTTAAACTCTGCTTACAATTGATCCCATATGAGTGCCACTAAAGTCATGGCTGGACAATAGTCTTGCAACAGCACCATTCATGAGAACCTGCTTTTGCATGAGTGCAGCCATTGATGCGCCTTTCTTACTAAGTATCATTTCACTGTGCCAAGGAAAATGCTGTCTGGATATGTTCACTAGCATTTTTCTTTCATTATGATGTCAAATGTTCTGAGGCTGAGCCTCCGTAAAATCCAGATCAGTTACCAGAGCTAAGCCCAATTCAAGTTAATCCTAGTATAAATTGGTAATAAATGCAGCAGAACTGCATGTTTCTGCTTCCTGCTGTGCCTGATGCTGCCCGTGGGCTAGAAACACACACACACACATTGGCAGCAAACCAAAGCTTCATCAGATTCCTATAAGTACACAGGGCTCTATGCATACACTCTCTTCTTTAACTCTCCCCATTTTCATCCATGTATATGTGGGATTCCCTATGTCACAGTAAAGCCTCAAGGTAATTACTTTCCCTTTCTTACTATTTCTGTTTCTTTTGTATTTTTCATTTAAATTTTGTATTAAACATTCTTTGAGCTTGTCCAGGCTTCTTTTCAGACGAATTTTATGGTAATCCACTTTGACTTGAGTCTCAAACCCAAACAAAGACACATGAAAATATCTAACATGACTAGCAAAACAGACTCAGTAACTTTTTAGATGGCGATTACACCAGCCAACCCGTATACAGGTAGGTGCTGGATTTTGGTACCTGCTTCTTTGAAATGTTTTTAATGAAATTCCTAATAAACTTTTAAAAAATGTCTTGACAGGTCTGGATGAAATTTTCAGACATAAATGCCTTATCTGATTCAAAGATCAAGTTTCAAATTAGTCCCCCACCCCAAAAGCAGCCTTTTATGAGTGAGGAGAATATCTTTTTTGAAAGGATCCTATTTTTCACACATGGGTCATATGGCCATTGCTACAAAAATGGCAAAAGCATAGAGGTAAAGAGTTGCCAACTCTCCAGGTTTGACCTGGAGTGTAAGAATTGATTTCAGTCTCCAAGAATCTCTAGAGGATAATACTGGAGATGTGACAAGCTACCATTGTGGTCTCACACAAGCTTGTCATCTCAGCAGGAGGGTATAGGAGATACAAACTTTTATAGTCAGTAAAAAGAGAGGAAAAACTAGTCTGAAGTACATTTTGCAAAATGTTGAAAATGGAATTAGGAGACTGATACTGGTGCAGAAAGATCCAGCAGCTGAGCATTCAAGGACATTTCTCTCTGTCTGTAGCTGAGCGTGCTGCAATTGCTCACTGAGCCAGAAGATCTCTCAGCATTATCCCATTCAATTGTACAATTTTTCTTTCTTAAGTGTAAACAAAAAAATCTTCAAATCATATCAGACAGTAATATGGTAAAGGATATCCTCACAGCAGCACAATGTAAAAGAGAAAGTGTTTGTGTACATCTAATGATGCAGGATGCAACAAAGATGCTGTAAAAATTAGCTTCACAAAGTCAATACAGTAATAGAGACGATTCTACAACATCAAGTGGGAAGGGGAGAAGCACAAGGATGTAGAGAAACAATAGTGTAAAACACAAGGAATTAGAGAAACATTAGAAAAGCATGCCACATATCTCATCTTTCTTATGCGACTGACAGTTCCTCTGTAGATTTTGGGAAAACACAAGCCAGTGTAACATAACTAATAACCATTTAATAACTGCCTTATACAAATGAGATATAAGTAAAATATAATCCACAGTGGCATCAAACATAGGATGAAGCCTTGGAGTTTTGATATACTTCAAGATATACAATGAGCTTAGCTTCTCAGCCAATAAGGCAGAGTTTATATTGTCCTTTGAATTAGTTGAAACAAAACACAAAGATATGCTTCAGCATATGCCAACAAGGGGGCTGTTAGGAGTAGAACACAAGTATCTTCCTATTATGTTTACATTGTATACAACCTGATAGTAATTTTTCAAGATGCTGTGAAGAAAACAGGACGTACCAGTGTCAGCTCTACAGAATTGCAAAGTGAAAGGTCTCCATTCAAAATCAATGAGAGGGCAAATTATATGGAAGATCAGCCCAAATCATTCTGAACAATGTGTCTCCAGCTGATAACAGAATATTCAGAAAGGAAAATACAACACTGACTTGGTGCATCTGATGCTAAGCAAAGTGGCAGGATGCTAAAAGCAGGGAACATTTTTTTTTTGTTTAAAAAAAGAACAAGGTTTTTAAATAAAGCGAATGTACTATTCTTGTATGGAGACTTTCAACATGTTTGCTATTGGGCAGACACTGACAGGTTTATTGTGATAATTTTGTTTTAAAACCAATAAGAGTAAGAGACCATCTCCAAAGAGAAGAATATAGATCAGAGAAGAGTAGAGGTTTTCAGACAAATGGGAGAGGATAGTGGCAATCAAATGTCAAAGTGGTCTCTTTTGTACTTTCCATTTCTGTGTAGTGGGAAGACAGAAAAAAAGGTTAAAAGGGTGGCAGAAATGGCTTCTGCTAGTGGTTGTCTTTTAGACACCCTTCCCAGAGTTAATATTTTTCTTTAATATAGTCTGTATTTTGGAGGGTTTTAAAAATTCTTATTTATAAAATGATAACAAATTGACATGCAGAAGTACAATAAGGGCACACACATACACAATCAAATAAATAAAGTAAATAAAAAAGGGTGCTCTCAAGCCTCCAAATGTCTGGTTTTTCCAGTTTGGATTTAAACAATAAAAGCAATTTTAAAAGGCTAAATTTAGAAAAACCAAAGAACATGTGAAATTTTGAGTTTGGGGAAAACATTCTAAGAATTTTCTTAGCCCAAATTGACAAACCTCTGGAGATGGCCCAGATAAAGACCCACAATGTTTCGAAGGGATGGAGGCAGTGATTCCTGTAAATAACGAGTGCTGAGCTTTGCTTTATTTTGCTTTTTAATTTTGTTAAGGCTTCCCCTGCTTTATGAAGTTTTGGTCAATTTATATGAAACTGGCACACATCATAGAAACACATCATTGAAAGCTTCCTTGTTTTGCATTAATGCTTTAAAACCAGCTTAAGACTTTTTAAATAGAGAGCAAGAAGAAACTGGAAGGCTCTTTCATGAAAATCATGAACCTCTATACAATCCTTTTCTTAAAGGAGAACCCCTGGCCCCAATAAAACTTACTGTAGATTAAAAGGTGGATCTTTCAGTCACTCTGCCCCACTTCTTCTTGCTCCCCACTTTCCCAACCCAAGTGTGTTCCACAGAAAAGAAAGTTCTGGGCAACAGGTTTTCTGCTTTTCTGAATTCCAAGGCTCAAAAAACCCCAAACAGCTTTAAATAGAATCCAGCATCAGTATTGGTAGCATTAGGTGAAATCTCACTTCAGTTTGAGAAGCACTGCAACTAAATCAATGGGGTTTGCTTCTATTCATACTTTAGTAGAATGTGATGCACACTTCTAAAATACATGCTGAACACTTGTGGCTTTCCAAATATCAGACTGCTTGTACAGAATATTTGCATGCTCAGGGCTGAGAGGTGTAATGCAAGGATTAAACCAGGCCACACACTGAAGCTGGATGAAAATAGGCCACAACTTTATTGGTCACAGCAAAAACAGGGTTGGCTTGTGCATGGGTCCGGATCCCGGAATCAGGCAACCTGCCTGTTGACCAATGAGACCAAAAACCCAAAGCCAGGACCACCTGGAGTCAGGTCCGAACCACCTGACCCCCCAGTAGTGCAGGGATGCAGACACCCAATCCGCGTCATGTGTCCACTGCTGACCCTGCCCTCCTGGCAACCACCTCCATCCTCAGGACCCAGTTACCTGGGGATATAGCAGACCCGGATCCAGGACCCATGCCAATTTCCAAAAAAGGTTGGCAGCAGAACACTCCCAACTTCTGCCAACCCTGAGAAGCTGTAGCCAATAACAAACACCATGAGTCACAGGGACACCACCTGCTCTCACAGGAAGGGACAGAGGGACCATGCCCTACTGAAGCCCCCAGAGTCCAAGTATATTCACCAGAAACCCACCAGCTCGAGAGGTGGGGTGAAGCCATGACTTCTTCAACACCCCTGTCAGCGCAGGCTGAGGTCAAGCAGGGGCCGGGCCGGGGCAGCCACCAGCAGCGTCCCAAAACAGTCACTCAGGAGCGCTGCAGCGAGCAAACGGCCTGGAACTGAGGTTTGCTTTCACAGCAGGCACCAACGGAAAATAACAATGGGTTGCCTCACCCTGAACACAAAAGGGTTACAGCACCTTAACGCAGGGAAGGGTCTTGGAGGAGCCGGGCAGCAGCACGCAGGCACGGGCTGGACTGGAACAAGGCACGGGCGACAGATGCACGGGAAGCCGACGGTTGTTGCTCCGTGCCTACCCCAGCCCCGCGCCTGCTTAAAAAGGCCTGCAGACCGGCCAGCGGCCAATCCGGACCGAGCACGTGGCTAGGCTCACAGCTGTGCTACAGTTGGGAGCTCCCTGCCCCCAGGTGTTTCTCTTGCAGCCGCCGGGAGCGGCGGCTGGCATCCTTGAACCACCGCCGCTGCAGGAACGTTGGCGGCAGGGCGGCAGCCTCAGCCTCTTCCGAGGCCGCCTTGCGAGTAGGCAGTGCCCCGGGATCGGGCCTGGGGCCCGCCTCCTCCCACGGATCCTCGTCCACCATGCCCAGCGGCCTGGGAGCCGGGCCGGCGACCTCCGCAGCGGCGGGACGATCCTCGGCGGCGGCAGCAGCCTCCGTCCCGCGGGGAAGACCCTCGCCAGGATCGGCATCTGCCGCGGCGTCCCAGCGATCCCCCCCTGGCGGTGGAGCCCTCCACGGCGGCCGCATGGCCGCCACCGCCGGCTGCGGCCTCCGACGGGCCCGGATCCGCGTCCTCTTCCTCAGAGGTAACGGTGGCGTCGGCCTCTACGGCGCCCGCCGGCGCGGCCACGCCCAGAGCCCTGACAACCCCCTTTGCCACCCCTCAATTCACAGGAACTTCCTACTACTGTTTCTCCAGCTCTTGCCTCTCACTCCAACTACCACCACCCTAGTGTTAGCTTCACGTGCTGCTGAGCATCACTCATTCCACCCATAGCTTATTCCCCCAGTGATTCCTGCACCACTCCTGGCAGACCTGTCACTTGAAGCAGAAAAACACATAACTCCTCTATACCTCCAAACCTGACCATATGTAGCTCATAAATACGCTAGATATCCATCTCCTAATATGCATAATGGACTCAGAAGGGAGCATACTCATGGCCACCTCCATGGCCACTCCAATGAGAAATGAGTGGCTACATATTCCGCAGCTAGAGTTAGAGATGCCTGATCACCTTCAGTGGACCACAAAGAGATGGTACCTGGAAAGTAGGGAACCCTCGGTGTGCATGAAGAGGTATTCAGCCCTGGCAGGGCATGAGGCCAAGAACCTGCACAAAGTCCTGACTTGGCATGGGCCATGCCAGCAATAGCCTGTAAGTAAATGGCAGCACCCTGGCCAAGTTGGTCCTGCATCGACCTATGGATTGGGTTGCTGACTGACTCCTCCCGCAGGGATATGTTCCAACCTGCAGTGTGAAACTCAGCCCTGCCTACTTGATAAGAAATGCAGCAGAGGGATCTCCAAATCCTATGGTTTACTAAAGAATGAAATATCCTCAGGTGCAGAGCCATGGATCTGGGCTCCATGCCCAGCTAAAGTGGGCTAACAACTGCAAAATGTGGTGCAGCATGACCTATGGACTGGTTGCCTGACTGTACTCTCTCCGAGAGCCACAACTCCATTAGCCCTGCCTCTCGATAAGAAATGCAGCAGAGGGATCAACCAAATCCTATGGTCTTACTAAAGAATGAAATATCCTCAGGTGCAGAGCCATGGATCTGTCCATGCCCAGCTCTAAGTGGGCTAAAACTGCAAAATGTGTGCACAGCCACTGGCCACCTGGGCTCCCTGACTGCTCATCGAAGGCAAAACCCGTACAGCCTGAAAACCCACATGGGCAGATCAACCAAAGGAGTACTTTCTGCATCAAGATCCTAATTCAGAGCTCTTCCGAAATGTGCTGGCCATGATCTGTCTCTAGGTAGCAAACAAAAACCTGTCCCCTGAAATCAAGATAAAAGTCCAACCCATAGTCCAGACCAGAACATAAAAGCTGTAAAGGTTATTTGGCGGAGACACAGCAAGACTAGTCTGTGAACCAACTTCATGACCCTCTCGGACTTGGAAGATTGCTGGTTGCTGACAGCGACCACAGCCTGGTTGACACACCAAACATTCTTATCCTGAAAGTGGTTGGTCCAGATAGCAACTGCAACCACTATGGGAAATATTTCAAAAAGGTGACATCTCAAGCAATGGCATCCTGAAGCCATGCATATGGCCCCCACTGGGCACACAAGTGCTCGATGGAGTAATCCTCAAACCCAGCACCCCCTTGGTTCTGACACGGCCTGCCATAGAGGGATCTCATAGTACTCCTCCAGGTATCTGGCCCAAACTGCAAGGTCCTCCTAACACCCCTGGTGATGTGGATTCTGTGGTGAGGCATCTTGGTACCAGCTGATTATGGCTACACAGGCACAGAAGGCCCTGCCTGGCAAACTACCTGCAGGTGAAATTGAGGTGACCAAGCAGGACCCACACTTCATTAAGGGTGACCTTTTTGTAGACCAGCAAAAGCACCAGCTGCTCTCTGAGTGCTTGCAACTTGTCCCCAGGCAGGAAAGAAACACCCCTGCACAGAATCCAGCATGATACCAAGGTAGTCCAGAATGCTGGCCGGGCCCTCAGTCTTACCGAAAGTGAGTAGGACTCCTAACTCCACAGTCAACTCTTGAAAAGTCCCAGCACATACCCTAGAATCTTCCCCACCACCACCATGAAGAAGTCATCCATGAAGTGGGTAACAAATGAGGAAGCAGCTCTGACCTTGACAGCCCTCCCTCCCTAAAATTGTGCTGACAGTGAATGAGCATGAACTCACCAGATGCCTTTTTGGGGGGGGACTACCCCCAGCAGGGAAACCACTCTCAGCATGGGAACCCATAGGTTGCAGGAAGGGGGGACATGGGGAATGGTCCCACTACCCTCCCAGCCCTGATCTCCTATCTATCTTGTAAGCGACTCCTGGAAGCTCCCAGGCCAATGTTAAATTCCCTGATTCAGGTACTACCTTGGTGCCCTGGGCAGGGATCCAGAACCCATAGCAGAATCCTTGATGGAAAAAGTTGGCAGGTATGGAGTCAGGGTGCTGTTCCAGCAAGTGGAGAAGGGCTGCCAAACTGGATAGGGGTGTGAGCCTGTGGCTGCCCCACATTAGCAGGCCCACCCCCCACTACTAGGTGCTCCCACTGGCCCAGACACCACTAGTGCGAGCACTGCCATCCCTCTAGAGCTGATTGCCCCCACTAGGACCCCAAAGGGCTGCTGGCCACAAGCAGAGCAGGGGCAGGACAGTTCTGGGTGAGGCCCGAGACAGATCTCACAAAGGAGCTCAAACTTACAACAAGCCCGCTGACATTTACAAACATTGAACTCCCAATGAACATTCTTACTGGAATTCCTCCTACCTACCCAACAAAAAGGTTGGAACCTTTGCCCTTGCTCAAAATATGAGCGCCCACCAAGACCAGCTGAAGCTTGTCATAGATGAAATCCCAGCAAGCATGTTTGCTCATGGAGATCCTCATGTGGAAGACAACGTAGATTCTATGGCAGCTGCATCTCCCGCCAAAGCCTGGGCCCTAATAACATCGCCTATGTGGTTGGAGAGATGCCAATTCCTGCTAAAGTATGCTGCCTGGACCATCCCCATGAACACAATGTAACTACCAACCAATCGTTGAACAAGTGTTCCACCTACTAATTTCTACTTCCTTTTCATACCCCCCTAGGGACTGCCCTTCCTCCCCTTCAGGCTCGAGTAGCGAGAAAATTTTACATAAAACCATTAAGGATCCACTCCCTGGTACATGTGTCCAGGTGAAAGCCAAGTAGGTCCTCATGATCCCCAAATGTGTGAAGAGGGGCAGAGGAGGAAGCCACATCATCCCTTGCCTAGGCCAAGCAGGGCCCCACAGGGCAAGAGTTCCCTGCAAACTATCTCTTGATGAGCCCCTACCAACAACAATTCACGTGAGGATCCATTGCTGTCTGAATCCTCCCTGCTGGTGCCTCCTCCTTCTCTTGCTCTTAGCCCTCTTCCTGTGCCTGCTGGATCTCTCCTTCCTGTCTGACACCTCCTCTGTGACTGAGGTGCACAATTAGCTGCTGCTGGATGGAGATCTAATGTCACAACACCTCCTGGTCTTTCTAGCTGGGCACTGCTGCCCAGGTGTCCCCTCTGCCTGCTGCTCCTGGCTTGTCATTAGCTCCACCACTTGCGACTCCAGCCTTTCCACCTTCTCTGCCAGTTTCTCCAATGTTGGGGAGAGACCTTCCAATATTGTTCTACTGTCCCATTCACCGCTACGCCAAACTGCCTGTGAGGAGTCTGTGGTAGGTGCCTGCTTTCTTCCTGAGGCCAATGCCAGCTCAGGCTGTGACTTCTGTGGTTTTCCTGCTTGCTAAGGTGTTCTGGGGTCCTGGCATGTTGACATACTCTGCCTCTTCTTGGCTGGCCTAGTTGCTCCTCCCCAGAGAGGGAGACTTGATAGAAGAGGAAGAGGGAGTGATTTCATGTCTTATTTGGGGGGAACCCCCAGCCTGATTAAGCTCAACAAAGCCCTCAAGAGCTTTAGTCCAAAAAGCCCACCAACTGCCGGCCAGCCAGCTTCTTGTGCATCTATTGTTCACTGTTTCTCTGTTACCCACCACTTCTCCAGTGTCCATTGCCTGTTGCTTCTCTCTCAGCATCTTCCTACTCTCTTGCTGTCCCTTTCTCTCTGGAGCTCCTTCTTGGCAGATGTGCAGAGAAGAACTGAGCTCCGGGGAGAGGAGAGCCTAGCTAAATACAAAATAGCTAGACCAGAGGGAAAACTTCCTAGAACTCTGGCCTGGTCTAAGCAGCCAATCAATTCAAACCAGCAGGTTTGAACTGATTGGCTGGGAGCTGTTTCCAGCTGCACAAGGCTGCTGGGTATGAGGAAGTACCCAGCAAGGTTGAGCACATGCCTGGAAAGCTGCATGGCATGGCAGGCCAACTGAACTGCCCTGGGGGGTGCCATGCAGGCAGCAGCAGCACCACCACCACCACCACCAGCCCAAGCCGCAAATGTGCCACCTGGTAAGTTGGGCAGCTAACTTAATGACATTAGAGATGGAGTCCATCTCTAGTCAAAATTAAGCAAATTTGGGACCCAACAATTTCAAAATGAGAGTTTGGATACACAATTTTTCCATTGAAATTGAAGGGGAAGAAAATTTACTCAAACCCAGCAGCAAATAATATAGAGACTTTTGAAACTAAAACAGCTATGATCTGCATATCCACTGATCTACCTTAAACCAATGGCAATGAAAGAAAGCAAGCAAGTTTAAAACAGTGGTATGGATTCATGCCCCTGTATGCAGTGAGATACAACATACTCATACAAAACCACCAAAACGTGCATCAAAGCAATAATTATAATAATGGTATATAAATTTACATTTAAATTATTTTAAATATAAAAGAAGGTCTTATAATCTATAATTATAATTACAGATTCTGTTTGGTTGTATTTGATTTGGAGGCAGAAAGAAATTGCAGGGAGTTGACCCACTTCCCACTAAGAGAAGGGTAAAAAATCTTTTCAAATAAATAAACAATCATTTCTTGGAAAGCTTCCAAACTGTTTGAATGTTCATCTTCTTTGTCATTTCTTTTCATTGCCTTTGTTTCCACTGCCTGCTGCCTCTTCAGCTGTATTTTTTTCCTTCTCATTAGCCAGCTTTTTGCAAACTTAAATAGCTACAGATAGATAGCTACCAATGATCACGTAATGAACAATCTGTTGCTGTATCATATATAGCCAGCCAAATCTGAACAGAAAACAAATCCCAGGATTGAGTTTGAGCTAAGAGGTACTTTTAATTCTAAATGTGCATCTTTCTTTCTTTTTTCATTTTTTATACATAAAATAAGTAAAATTGCAATCTTCTTCAAAATATAATTTCCCATTGCTTTACATGTTTTCATCATCCATTGATCTTCGATCGACCAGTTATGTTATCTTCCATTATCTCTTATATGTTATATTATTACATGTATTAGCAATATTAAGGCTTCTATACATTTGTAGTTTACAAATATCTTTCCTTGTCCTATCACTGACATCTCTTTCCATGCTTAATATATACATTACTTTGAAATTTCCTACACATTCTCATCTCTACTTCTAGTTTGGTGCACATTTTGTACCAGACGCTAAATTGTCTATTATGACATTCTTTTCCTCTCCCGCATCCTCCACCTCGTATGTAGCTACTTTACTATCACTCCCTTTTCTGATTTTTTTTTTGTTTCAATTTATACTTTACATCTATTGGTAATATAATTAGTCACCTATTAGCAATGTAATTAGTCACCAATTCCCAGTCTTTCTCTACTTCTTTAGTTGATTTTCTCTTCCGAAGTTGAGAAAATATATCACTTTCCTTAAGATCCATGACTTTAAGATACCATTGATCTATGTTCGGTGTTTCTGAATTTTTCCACATTCTGGCGAAATTTATTCTTGCTGCTGAAACTAAATTTAAAAATATCCTAATGTTTTTACACGCAAATGTCTTTTCAAACATGTGTGTCATGTTCAACAAGAAGTACTCTGGGGCCATTGGAAAATTAATGTTAAAAATTTCTTTTATTGCTTCATGTATCTTCTTCCAATAACATTTGGACTTTTCACAGGACCACCAAATGTGGTAATACGTTCCAGTTCTCTCCTCACACTTCCAGCATTTATTGCTCCCCGACTTGTAGATTTTGTCTATTCTTTCAGGGGTAAGGTGGTATCTATACATCATCTTCATGAAGTTCTCTTTCAGATCTTGTGCGTTTGTAAATTTATTGGTGTCCATCCATGCCGCTTCCCAATGTTCCAACAGTATTTCATGCTGTAGGTTTTGGGCCCACTGTACCATGGTTGGTTTTATGACTTCTTCTTCCAGTTGTCTAGCTAAAAAGTATTTATAATACTGTGAGATCTTACGTTGTGTTTTTGTGAAAATTATAGTTTCTAATTCATTATTTTTCTTTTGTGTAGCAAACCCTTCTAATTTTGAATCCATCTTGAATATCTCCTTTAACTGTAGATATGGAAACCAATTTAGTTCTATTCCTTGTTGGGCAAGTTCTTCTCGCGATTTAATTCTTATTTCTTGATTCTTAAAAACTATCAAATTTTCATATCTAATCCAATCTTCTTTATGTTCCGCCCATTTTCCGAAAAAAGCCTCCTGTGGATCTCCCAAAGCGGAATTCTTTTGAAGGTATTTTTCCTGATCTCTAATCAGATTTTTAACAAGGACTTTCTCAGGTAGTGCTAAATGTGCATCTTTCATTGTTAGCCACTATCTTGCAACATCTTGCTTCATTTAGTGAACTTGGTTTTTAGTTAAAAGATCTCACAGCACAGAATTTTACCTGACTATCATCTGTGTGATCATATCACTGACAACAAATAGAACCAATTGTGAGTGGGCCAATACCACCTAAGCCAATTCAGCCAGTGATCCACCCTGGGGCTCAGCCAACATGTATTGTTATGAAATTCACTGTGGTAGCATCAAAAAGTCACTTTACCTGACAATAACCAAATGCTTTTATGTGCAGAAATTGAAGAAGAAACACAATCATTTCCAATAATCCAGTTATCATTCCAAAGTCTATGTAAACACTCATATGGAGTGACTCTTGACGCTCTCTTCCTGCAAAAACGGTCATTTTATATATAAATTTCTTTGAGAATATTCCTGACACAGCTACAGAACTGTGGGAAGCAACAGATGTTTCAGGAATGTGGTGGCACAATGTGCACAACATAGAGTTGAGAGCAGCTATTAAGGTGGCTTCTGGTTGTATGTGTGGTAGCAAGAAATGTCATGCACTTTCTCTCAGCCACTCAGCATCATTGACTTGCATTATCTCAATGCACACAGAAGTAGCATATGCCAAGTACATTTTTTTTCTGCTATCAAACAGTAATTTTCATAACTTTTGAATGGTTTTAGATATTATAATGAAACTTTGTACATATGATGTCTATCACTGGCAAAAGATTCCTGCTCATTGAGATCAGTGTCTTCCTTCCTTCCTTTCTTAACTGAAAAAGCTCATAGCATTTCTTTAAGCCTTTGTGGACCCCCTGTGAGGACATCACAGACCCCTGCAGGTTTGCAGACCGCAGGTTAAGAACTGCTGATATAGAGTACAATCTTTTGGATGCTCTTTTTGGTTTGTTTGATTTGCTTCTTCTCTTTTACTAATTTTTTTCCCACTGTAAGAACAAACATGTACAATGTTGATTATATCTGGATAAGTTTGTGAAGCACAGAACTAAGAAATGCTTACAACAGGTTCAGAATTTAAAAGAAAAGATTTTTTTTTAAAAAAATGCTGTTGGGTTCTGCAAAAGAAAACTCCAGCTCTCCTCCTTATTGTCTTCTGACTGACAAAAGATGTGGATAAGTAAAGAGAAAGCAGTATTTGAGGGGAAAGTGTCATAGTGAGAAAGCAAAGCGAAGATATAAATGGCAATTGAATGAGTGGTAGCTATTCTTTAGCAGCAGGGTAGAGTGAATCTAGAACAAACAAAATCATAGGTTAGTTGGGGTTGTTGGAACTGAAACTGCCTAATCAAAAAAGCAAACTAAACAATGAACATTTACATTTCAAAATAATGTTAGGTGGCAGGCATGATGTGTATTTTACCTAACCCATTCAGAAAGACTGCAAATGGCATCCTTGAGAGCCCTACTAAATCAAAATTCTTTGGGTGTTTGAGAAAGCATGCATTTGAAAGTCTGAACACATCCTCTCCTAAGATGTTTATTTTTCACCCTCTTTCCACATTGTTTCCCTGTAGTGCCACATTCTAGGGAACTTTTCTACTGCTCTCAATATGAGGAGATAGAGAGTGTGCAAGAGCAGAAGAACACGGATGGCCCACCTTTTGTTGTGGCAAAGCTCCTGTGTCTTTAACAGATATGCAAAGGCCAGCAATTCTAAAACTAAAAACATTTTGCACCAATGAAGTATAGTGATGGGGGAATCTGTAGTCATCAGTAAAGCCAGGATTCATACAGTCAAATTGCTGAGGCTTTTTGATTAGCAAAGACATTGGCATCATCTGCTCCCTGCTCAGACTTTCCTGTTTACACTGAATAAAGACGCAATTCTGTAGTGGTTTGAGCACTGAACTTTGACCCTGGAGACTAGGGGTCAATTCCTCACTTGACCATGGAAACCCACTGGATGGCCTGGGGTGCATCACATACTCTCAGCCTCAGAAAACTCTGTGATAGACAAATTTAGGTAACTGCTTTGTATTCATGATCACTACTTAGCCACGATTGTGACAGTATTGGGCAAAAAAGATAGAACGGGTATGCTGCTGCTGTACTGCTCACTCTGTTGCCCAGCAGCCTCCCTGGCTGAGCTGGCTGAGGAGGTCTCAGAAGTGGTGTTGGAGAACCCCAGGACTGTAGTTCTGGGGGACATCAACATCCATACTGAGGCTGTCCTGACAAAACTTGCTCAGGGCTTCATAGCTACCATGAAAACCATGGGCCTGTCTCGGTACATCATTAGTCTGGTAAATGTGCAGGACGTACCTTAGACTTGATTTTATTTTTTTATTTTTTTTGCTATTAGATGAATGGAAAATGATCAAATTTTAAGGGGCTGTATAAAAATCCCATAGTCATGGTCAGATCACTTCCTTGTGAAGCTTAGTTTGGCAGTAGCAGACCTTCACTACAGGGATGGGGGAATGATTAAGATAGTCACCCCAAGAAATTTATGGAATCTGAAAGATTCTTGAATGTTCTGCAGGAGAGGCTCCAGCAGACAGATCTGGTGATTCTGTCAAGGCCTTGGTCTCACCATGGAATGGTAAGATGGAAAAAGCCACAGATGCAATCGCTCCTAAGAGCCCAATCCAGTGCTGTAGAGCCTGTAATTCACCTGAATTCACAGAAGATTGATAGGCAGTGAAACAGGCTGGACAAAGGCTAGGGTGCAAGTGGCACAGGTCATGGAGAGAATATGATCAAAAACTGACAAAGACATTTCATTGTACCTCCTATGTGGCAGTCAAATGACAAAAAAACAAAACAAAACAAAAAACACCACCTTCCTATGCTTGCTCTATACTATACTCAGAACACTGTCCAGCAGTGCTGTTAGGTTCAGGGAGGCCAGGATTAGAATCCTCAGTTGCCTGCTATAATAAATATGGCAAGCCCCTTGAGCAGAAAGTTGTTCATATTCACTCAGAAAAAGATATTGCAGCATCTAGGGAGGTGTCTCACCATCTAGTTAATTTTCTTGGGATCAGTTTCAGTTGTTGCAGCCTGATGATGCAGACAAGCTGCTTGAATTGGTCCATCCCACCACAGGTGATCTTGACACTTGTCCATCTTTGCTCCTAAGAGCTAGCAGATGTGGATTGATTGGACAGGTCCAAGTGGTAGTAAATGCCTCACTACATCATGGAGAGGTACCTGTTGCCTTGAAGGAGGCTGTAGTGCATGCTCGTCTGAAGAGGACATCCCTGGACTCAGAGGTATATAACTATCACCCTATCACTGATAGCTGTATCTGGACAAGGTACATAAACATCTGGAGGTTGGGAATGTTCAGATGTTCTTCGAAAAAGCAATAGCAATATCATGTGTATTTCTATACTGCTTATCAACTAAGTGCTCTCTAAGCAGTTTACAATGTCTTAGCTAATTGCCCCAACAAGCTGGGTACTCATTTTACCAACCTGCAGAAGGATGGAAGGTTGAGGAAACAGATTATTTAGATCGATTTTGGCCTGGTTTCAGGCCAGATTATGGTACTCAGCCAGTTTTGGTTGCTCTGACTTTCCTGGAGAAAGACAGGGGGAGTGCTACCCTGTTGATCCACTTGGATCTCTCAGGGCTTTTAATACCATTGCTCATCTCTTACCAGACAGGCTCTGAAAGATGGGAGTAGGAGGCACTGTTTTACAATGACCATTTCCGCACTGCAGTGTTAAAGTGCTGCTATTCCACTATCAACCTCTTATGGAATTCTAGGGTTTGTAGTTTAGAGAAGGGCACTTCGAATTCTAGCCAAAGAGCTCTTTGGTCTCAGTAAACTACAAACCCCAGAATTCCACAGGGCTTTGAAAGTGGAATAGCAGCAGTTTAACACTGTAGTGCGGAAATGGCCAATGCTTCTGCTCCTATCTGCAAGGTCAGTTCCAGAGAATGGCATTGGAATACTCCTGCTCAGCCCCATGGCCATGGTCCTATAGAGTACCACAGGGTTCAGTCTTGTCTCCGATGCTGTTTAACATCTGTATGAGGCTGCTAGGACAGATTGTTAGGTGTTTGAGTGCTATCAGTATGCCGATGACACTCAGCTTTACTTCTCTTTGTTATCGGAGTCAGCTGGGGCTGTGGAAGTCCTGCAGCAGTGCCAGGATGCCATAATGGGTTGGATAAGGGTGAATAAACTGAAGCTGAATCCTGATAAGACAGAGGTTCTGTGGACTGGTGGTTCTTGAGTCTCAGAATTAGTAGGTTGCCTGCCCTGGGTGGGGTTCCACTCCCCCTGAAGGAGCAGATGTATAGTTTAGGAGTATTCCTAGATCCTTCCTTATCACTGGAGGCCCAGACAGTGTCTTGGAGTGCTTGGGACTAGCTTTGACTGGTCTGCTAGCTACGGCATTTCCTGGAAAGGGATAACTTAGCCACAGTAGTCCATGCATTGGTAACTTCCCTATCAGACTACTGCAATGCACTGTACATGGGGCTGCCATTGAAGATTTGGACTTGGAAATGATAGCTAATGCAAAATGCAGCAGCTACACTGCTCACTGGAGCTCTGAGATCACTGGGTGGGGGCTTCTCTAAGTTGTCCCCATAAGGAATGTTTGATGAGACCACAAGACAGAACCTATTCAATTGCTGCCCCCAGGCTCTAGAACCCCCTTCCTAGGCTTCCTTCTTATCATCCTTCCATTAAGAGGTAAAGACCTTAACATTCCAACAGGTTTGAGTGAATGGGTTGTTTTACAAGCACAGCCTTTATTAGTGTACTGTGCCATTTTTATCTTCTGCTTTTTAATAATTCTTGTTTAAATGTTTTTATCCTATATTTTAAAAAGTGCATACTGTAGATAGTTTAACTATGTTTAAATAGCTTTTTGTATAATTTTAGCCTTTACCTGCTATCCTTGAGTCCCAATTTTGGGTGATGTATAAATAAACAAATGCAATGCAGTACAATAAAAGCGGTTTTACATTCAGAAAGTTCCACTGTTACCATTTCCATCTCTAGGTGGACCAAGGAAAGACTCTCTCTTTAACTTTAGAAAAGCACTGTCAATCTATGCAGATATAATTAAGCTTGGTGTACCTATGATCCAACGTGACATGAACCAGTTTTCTCTTTCTATATGTGCAAAACAGTGTACTAGAACCAAGAGCAAACTTCCAGTGACATAAGCATATTTAATATTTTTAACTACACTGAGTTTTCAATTGAACAAAACACAATTGCAATCCAGGGTATTTCTGTTTACTTAATACTCTGCTCCAAGAGCCACTTAAAAATTGAAGTCCTTGGATTTAAACCACTTGGTACCCTGATTCTCAATGCATTACCTAGAGGCTGAAATCAATCACATTTCTACACACAGCACTGAGGATCAGGCCATTAGCATTATTGACTTCAGCTAGACTTAATTGGTTTAACACCAAATGGCTTCTGGATTGGAGACTAATGCAAATATTTTTACCCTCCAATCCAAAACACATTACTCATACCCCAGAATTTTCATTATTAGCTGTTGAAGATAAAAAGGCGTATTCCACAGTTTGCAATAGGAAAGCCCCAGGATGTAGTTGGATTCAATTTGATGGACTGAAACAATTGCCTCAGGCAACTAACTCCTCCTGATATTAAGGCATTTCCAGAATCATTCACTGGTTCCTTGGCAGTATAATCAGCAGAGGCCAATGGAAATCAGTGATTATGATTCAGTTTTTGTCATGTTTTAGTTAGTGAGAACTCCTGCCTTGATCTGACACATTTTTCAGTTTCAATGAGACTAGATTAATATGGAGTTAATTCACTTCTACATCAATGGAGAGGCAAGGTGGATAAGCGATGAAAACCTTGGCTAGAGACCTGGAAGTTCCAGGAGGTTAAAGTCCCTGCCATACCATGAATTTCACTGGATGAACTCAGACAAGACACACCTTCTCAGGCTGACCTGCCTCACAGCCTTTTTGTAAAGATAAAAACTTGGGCAAGAGAGCCAAGAGTATTGCATTTAGCTCATGTGAATAATCTAAAAGTAACAAAAAAGGAAGGGAGAGAGGCTAAACTTATCTTCTTTGCTAGATCAAGGCCAAATGTGTTTACAATTACGGTGTCATGAAGTCACCCTTGAAAGCTTGCATCAACTCTGTCTAATAAAAACAGAAATGGAGATGCTCTTGTGCATTTTGAATTTCGCTTCAGTTTGATTCTATCACTCATTATTAATATTTCCCAGAAAGGGATGACAGCATATGAATACAATGTACTATGAAGGTTCAAACTTCATGGAAGTGAAGCAAAATTATAGGCAGAGGTGCTAAAGAGGTGAGCAATTTCCTTGCCCATATTTTCCATGTTAACTGTAGAAGAAGTTTTCCATGGTGGAAGGTCATGGTCCTTTGGTCATAGTTCTCCTAGTACATAGGCACATGCTGTTTGAAATTTGTCTCCAAGATCAGCCTCATACTTTTCTGCTAGCTCACTCTTTCATAGTCTGTTACAGATAATTAGGGAATGGACAAAATCTTTTTGAGCCAATGCTGGAAATGCTTTCATAAAATACTATTCAGAGTCAGCAATAATTGAAAACAAAGCACCATTGTTTAGCGGATATAGTTTTTCTGCCTTTTTCAATGTTTACCTGATTTTATAGCTTCATAACAAATCCACAGGAACTATACCTTCCTTTGTTTTGGTTCCTGTTACTGTTTCTGTGGACAATATTAGTGTATTTGGGGCTGGTTAGTTTATGGGCAAAGACATATGAAGGGAAGCATGATAAACTGCATAAAATTAGCATAGTAAGCCATTCCTCTCTTTCTCTCACAACACTAGGGTGAGACATTCCTCTCCTTCTCTCATAATAACAGGAACTGGCATCATCCACTGATTCTGAGTGGTGGGCTATTCAAATCAGATAAAAAGAAGTACTTGCAAAGGCTTTTATGCTCTTTATGCTCTTTGGGACTAGGCTGGAAGGCTACACTCTCCCTTATGAGTCTGCTTGGGTCTTAGGATCTTCTGGATAGGCCTGCCTTACAGTCCCATGGTTGCCACCAGTACAGGCAAGTGTGGTGGGGATGTGACAAAGAGCATTTTTCAGTGACTATCCCCAGGATCTAGTACTCCCTGCTAAAAGAAGCCAGGCTGGACCCCTCCCTTTTGTTCTACATCCAGCAGCCCAAGATCTTTGGCTGCAAACCTGGGTATTGATGGATTGAATCATCTTGTTTCCATTTAGTGGTGCATTTCAACTGTGTTTTTAACATATATATGTTAATTGTATTTGTTTTGTTGTATTTTGCCATTCCTGTGGAATTACAGGGTTTGTAGCTTACTGAGGCGAAAGAGCTCTCTGGCTGAGAATTCTCAGTGCCTCTTCCTGAAATGCAAAACCCCAGGATTCCATAGGATGTTGAAAGTGGAATTATAGCACTATAATAGTGTAGTTTGGAAAGGTCTTTAGTCTCTTTGCATACTACTTATTCACAGATAGGCTGTGTTAGATTATAATGAAATGATAGATACTAATTGGTCAAGAGAAAATGCTTAAGGTTGCAAGCTGCCAAACACAGACCTGGGAGCATGCATAGGTCATGTTACATTTATAAAGTTTATCAAAATATTGATCTGAAGTAATGGTTCCGGATAGGGGCATAAGACTTTTGGTCTGCTTTATTGGATGTTTTAGGTAACCCATCAGGGCCTTGTTCCTCCCCCTACTTGCTAGGGAGTGAAGGCTGTGTTGGTTGATCTCATGGGGGAAAAAACTAAACAGATGCTTGTTCCTTGTCTGTAGCAGGTAGCGGGGAGAATGCAGGTCTTTGGTGATCATTTTTGGCACACTTTTATTGTAAGGTAGTGCTCTGAAACCTCCCATTTTAATGTTCTGGGTTCTGGGCAGTTGAGGGAAAAGGCTACCCTTGAGATTAAAGGCTTTCACTTACACTTGAAGATCTGGGGTCTCACTTATAAAATTCTGGGGCTGAGGCAGGAGTCTCCTGGGTTACCTACCAATTACAGCTGGCCAGGAAGCAACCCAAGGATTTGAGGGCTGAGGTGTTTCACCCAAGGAAGTGTTGAGGAGGTTGTCAATGGGTTGACATCTGGCCTCAGCTGGACCTGCATCAGGTTACATCCCTCCTGTGCTTCATTTCCAGGCCAAGACAATTTAAATAGGTTAGGTCAAAGAAAATAGCCCTTATTTAGCCCAGTCTTCTGTGTCTAGTCTCATATTCTATGGTTCGTTATCAATTGTTTCTTTTAAGCTACAGCCTTGATTAGCAACACTCCTGCAAGGCCTTCCATCTTGCAGCCAAATGTTCTTCAAGGATAGGAACTTCTAGAAGTTCATGAAGTCACATCCAAATTAGCTGTAGAAATTGTTTGTTTTTGCAAATTACACTGATACCATCAGACTCAGGATGTTCTTTCTACACAAAGGTTTCAGCTGAAGCTGAAACACAAGTTGTGATGTTCTTTGCTCCATCCGGTATGGAGCAAGTATAGTATTGTGAACTAGTATAGTTCACAAAAAAATAGATTTATAAGATAGCCACTGGCAAATCCTGAAACCAGCAATTTAGCAAAGTTTTCATAGAAAGTTTTCAACAACCATGCTGACAATTTGTAGGCTTTTGTCTCACATGTCTAGCATTGCCTAGTCTTACTCAAGATTGAGCATTGCCTAGTCTTACTCAAGACTGAGATACCAAAGAGAGAAAGGAAGCCCCAGGAACCACAAATTTCAGCAGACCCCTCACTTCTGAGTGTGAGGATTTTAAGATCCTCAAGGTTTTGCTTAAACATGTCCATATGGAAGCAAGACATCCATTCTGCTCTGCATCCAATTCCATCATGACAACTTTATATCTATGGGAGTTTGTTGCTTCTTAACTATGGCCAGTTTAACAATGGGCATATACATAAATTTAAACAGCAGGGCCTAACTTTATTAATTTATTTAACTGAGCACTTCTTCACATATTCCAGAGTTTAATTGTGGAATTCACTTCCAAAATATGTAGGAATGATTGCCACTACAATGATTTTACAATGGGACAAATTCATGGAATTCAAGGCCATCAGGAGCTACTACTCATGATGGTTATATGTTAATTCCGTATCAGGGGCAATATGCTTCTGAGTACCAGCTGCCAGAGAGCACAAGGAGACAAATGGATATGTCTTCTTGTCTTTCCTGTAGGCTTCCATGCCATCCTGTTGACAATTGGGAAAACTTTAATGTTGGACTATATAGTTCTTTAGTCCAAACCAACATGGTTCTTCTTGTGCTCTTACTAGTCTTCAGTTCTCAAGTATCATAGGAACTTTGCAGATAAGCTATATGCCTCTTTGCTTTTGTACACTTTGGAGTTGTGAGAATTTTAAGATTAGTTTGGTGATTATGTTGGAGCATTACACAATATATAATCTGACAACAATCATAAAAAGGTTATTTATTCCTGCACTATGAGTTTCATTTTGGCTAATGGTGTATCCACAGATGCTTAGGGAACAAAAAATATCAGCATTTTAATAGTACATCAAATAAAACATGACATTCATTTGATGATGAAATACGATCTGGAATAATAGCAGTAGAATTTCAATGGAAGGTTTATGGAAGAGACTAACATGCTTAGTAGAGACTTCCTATACATACAGATTCATTGGTGTGCTACCTTAATTATTTACACTATGTAACAATATCACTATTTTAAGGTATTCTAGGTCAAGCTGTCTAAAGTTTTTATTTTATAATTTTGAATGTATAGTCATAAGTATTTGAGTAGGACTCAAAGTGACCAATTTATGTTTGAATTACAGAATTAATTCTTGAATTAAGTTTTCAAATTACTAATTGGTTAAATAAAGAACATTGCTAAAGAGTTGGGAGATTTGTCTCCTAGCTAGTTCCTTACTCAAAGTCTAGTTCTCTTAGATTTTTCATCCCTGCTTGTTTTTTGTTGATTCCTCAGGGCTAGGGGATTACAGTGTTTAAAAGACAATATTATTACCACTTATTTTAGTTCATTTTTACAGTATGGTAGTTCAGTTAATTACACAGTTTAAAAAATTTAAATGAACATGCAGTGAGCAGCTTGGAAGAGGCGTGTCTTCTTTGCATCCAGTCCTGTATTATGTGGTTCATACTGGACACCACACAGAGGCTCCTCATCTGTTTCAGGAAAATGAATTCTAAAGTTCTTCCATCTGGGACTTTTGTTCTGAATCAAGTGAGAATTCCTATGTCTGTTTAGGACTGGGAGTTGGGGTGGATTAGTCTTTTGTAGGATAAAGAAGATGAAAAGAAAAGAAAGGGAAATGGGGAGCAGAGAGAATGCTAGCAGCATCTTTAGGACCGATCTGTTTCAGTATGAGCTTTCATGCATACCAGTGTATTTTTTCAGGTGCCCCAACAGAAACTCTGAAGATTTGAATTGATATCCCTGAAAGCTCATGCTAAAATATATCAATTAATGTTAAAGGTGCTGCTAGATTTATCCTTCTATCTGCCTTTTTCTTTTTAAACTAGTTAAACCAAACTCTAAGTATTGCTCTGATACATCATACAGAACCTATACATACTCAACTGCATTCACATGATAAACTCTCCTTACTTGATTTGAAGACCAGCAAAATGCAATGGAACAAATTCATAGACTTTCTGGTTGAAAATAGGATGGGCCTGAGTTGTAAGACTGGGGAAGATATGTTCACCTTCCATCAGCTGTAGCAACCAGTGTTAATGGTAAAGGATAATGGAAGTTGAAGTCCAACAACATTTAAAGCTAAATGTTGCCCACCTCTGCTCTACACAGAAGAACAGTGTTCAGGAATAGGCACAGAGGGGCAATCCAGCTAATGCCATATCTTGATTGGTCATCTGAAATGAACTCAATGCAGCAATATTTCCAGATGCCTGCAACACAAAGTCCAAAGTTTCACTGGCCTTAGGAATATGAATTTGATACAGAACATGGAAGTGATTCAAACTCATGATACAAGGTACAAGCAGCCCAGGATCATTAGAGGAAAAGATTATTTCAAAACAAAAAGAGAAAAAAGAGAAGATTCACATTCAGTCTTAAAATGTGCTGTGTCAAATTCTGCATCTTAAGACGTTCCGAAAGATAACCAAAAGCAACTACTAGGTCACAAAATATAATTCACATTTTCTGGATTCTGGATTCTCTCCAATACCTACAGTCCAACTAAAGGTAGCTCCATTTAAATCCACTGAAATCAATCAGGAAACAGTTAGTAGCTGCTAACTTTTCCTGCTGATTTCAATGGGATTTCAGTTGAACTAAAGCCATTATTTTTATGACATTCTCTAACTTTCCATGGCAGCAAACTGATGAGATTCCTGTGAGAACAAACTTGCTGGCTTCATCCTTGCAAATCTTCATAATCCTAAAACAGTAGATGAACAATGGCCAATGAGAGTTGGTATTCAACCAATTCATGATTCAAATATTAGAAAGCAAGATGGTGTTAACATGGTAAAGCTGAATGTTCTTGAAAACAAAGAGCAAGAATATTTAAACAGGAGCTAAAGGTCATTTCACACACTACAGTTTATAGGCATGAGGAAAACATTCTACATGTTTCTTATCAGAGTGTAACTCAGACACACAAAGGCAACTAGAATCAAATGAAGTAACAGATAAAAATTTCAGGCCACAATAAATCTATTGGTCTTTAAAATGCCAGAACTCTCTCAGTACATTTTGGGCCAAAAAACTGAAACTGCTGCCTAGCTGGGATTGGACAAGGTTCAGACATAACCTTCTCTCATTAGGGATCTGCACCAGCCCTTGCTCATTTTAGTTGATTTTTTCTTTACCTTTTGTACATCGACAATATCTGAGGTGCCATGAGTAGAACTATACCCAGTATTCCACATGTAGTTGTTCTTGAGATCTGTGGAAGAACACTGGCAGCTTTATTTTCAGTTCCTTTCCTAGTACCCCCACCCATATGAAATTCACTATTCTTGCGGGGTCAACATTTTAATTGAGCTAGCCACCTCAACCCCCAAATCACTTTCCTGCTGGTCACAATCACCTTAAATAGCCATAAGTATGTATGCGAACTTAAGATTTTTCACCCCTTGTGGATCATTTTACTCTTACTCATTTGAATTGCAGTAGTGGAGGAGAGTTTTGCAGATACTATGGACTGTTAAAAGGGTCACTGTGTTATAGAGCAAATCAAGCTTTAACTCTCACTGGAAGTCAATATGACCTAACTGAGGTTTTCATACTTGGGATGTATAATGAGATGACACAAATCAGTGGAAAATACAATGATGTTTGATATAGTGAAGGGCACTAGGACAAGGGGAAGACCACAATACAGATGGATAGACTTAATCATAGAAAATGTGGCCCTGAGTTTGCAAGACCTGAGCAGGGCAGCTGACCACCAGGGATCTTGGACGTCTCCTTTTCAAGGATTGTTGTAAGCCAAAGTCAGCTTTATGGTAAAGAACAATACAAACAGACAAACAAGCAAACAATGAACTACAATTGCTATGTTTCCATTGCACTTTGGAGACATCTCTCAGGTGCTCTTTGCCATTTCTTTTTCTTTAATCGTTCCAAATAATTTCATGCCATTACTCCACTTGGTCACTACATAGCCCTAACGTCTGAGCATTTATGGCCAAGCTAAAAAATGATGGCCCCATGCAGATACTACTCCATCTGGTTTCCAGCTTTTGGGGGATATGAACATTTTTTAAAATTTTGATCTTATTTTTACTGGTCACATGAGCATCAAAATCCCTTTTTAAAAGAGTGGTGGTTTAAAAAAAAAATCAAATTTCAGTTGTGTAGTCATGATGAGCATGTGATTGGTAAAATGTATAAATTGTTGTTAAAATCTGAGACCAAAGATGAACAAATGAAAAATTGCATGGTAAAATGGGCTAGGAATTTCGATATGATATACAGATGGAACAATGGGTAAAGATGTGGATGAGAGAATTGAAATCTACATTTTCTTATGTTACAAAATGATGTATCATTGGTATATGATGCAAGAGAAACTGTCCAGAATGTATAAGGATATTTCAAATTTATGTTGGAAATATGAATAGCAAGAAGAAACATTTTGCCATGTGTGGTGGACATGTGAAAAAGCTAAAAAGTTCTGGGCTCAAATATATACTTTGAGGTAGAGGATTTTAAATATTGATATTTAATTAATAATTAATATTCAGTGTTAATAGTCAATAATAATAATTAATATTCAACAATCAATTAATAACTAATATTCAATTCAATTAATATTCAATTAAACTAGAACTTTTTCTTTTGGGACTAGTTGGAAAAGAGGCATGGGAGATTACTCCATTCTGTGATCGTGGAAGCATGCATGATGTATACTCATAGATGGTGAAGAACTTAATGGAATGGTTGTGACTGAACTAGCAGAAATGGACAAATAATTGGCTTTGATTAGAGAAAAATCGAAAGAAAGAAAGAAGGTAAGCGATTTGGCAACTTTTGGTTTTCACAGTTAGTAAGATGTTGTTAGTGGAAGAAGTGAATGATGTAGTAAGAGAGGTTTGATTATATGTATGTGTAACAACCAAAAAGAAAATTGGAGGGCAATTTTCTTTTGTTCTGTTTTTCTTTATCTCAATTTTTTCTTCTTTTTCTTTTTCTTCCTTTTTATTATATTTAGAAAATTCTTTTTAAAAACCAAAAATCCTTCTCTGAAGTATCCTTTATTTTCTGCTTGCATTTTCTTTGTGCAAGTTGGCAATCCCTTTTGATCTTGTCATTTGGGCAAGAATTTTCAGATAAAAAGCTCACTTTTTTTTAACAGTTTCCTGGATTCTGCTAAATGCAGAAGCCATATTCGCCAAGCAGATGTGAAGCTGCATGCTTTGCTTGCTCCTTTAACTTTTTAAAAAGTTAATAGAAGATCTAAGAGGTACAATTTTAATCAGAATTTTAATCAGAATCATGAAACAAAAGAACTGGTGTTACACCTGAGCTTGGAAAAGATAAACACTTATGTCTTTATTAGTGGCCTTACACATGCGGAAACTGAAATTGTGCAGTTGCATAACATCTATATCCTATAGAAGGTATCACATCGGGCACCAATGCATGTCAGGCACTCCTGCTGGTGTCCCATCATGCATCTTCACAATTCAGTAAAGGGGTTTCTTAGCACCTCTGATGCAAGCTTTGGTAGTAATAATAAATGGGATAGCTACATATAAGAAGATTAGGTTAAGAACAAGACAGTGGATGAAGAACAAATCGCTTGCATGTTGTCTTAAGAAATGTCAGGATATATATTCAAATACATAAATATTCTTCTGTTTTTAACTCCAGGCAGTCCCTTAGGTATTATCCACTGGCTAATATTACTACCATTTACATTCTCCTACTAATATGTAATTCACACAAGCTCATATCAATATTTAAGTTGGCTCTGTAGCTTCTGACTCCCTAACTAATGGCCATTCCATCACAATTCCTTAACAGCAATTCCCTGAGTACTTGTCATAGATGAATTTTCCAGTCTGTTTGTCACAGTATCACCTTATACTGCTCTACTGAGACTCTTAATTGCTTACTATATTTAAAGACCTTCTTGAGAATTTGCCCCAAGACAGTGCATGAGTACATTTCTGACTTTCATATTAAAGAGAAAGAAAGGAGATAATATATGAATATGTGTGCTGCTTTTAAGAGTGGAAGTACTTTGACTAGATATTTTTAAAGCTATGCCAAAATGGCAAGTTGCCATATTTTAATATATCTTCTCTTTCTCTCTATCCTAGTATGGAAAGCTGATCTTCTGGGGGAAATTTTTTCCCTTGGTTTTCCCATGACAGAACATTGCCATGATTCTGTGGCCCAGCTTCCCGCTGAGGTAAACAGGGCCATGTATGAATTTTCTCCTTGAGGGATGAATCAATTATGGTCTACAAAATGAGGCATTTCAAATTTTAGGAGAAGATTTTCAAAGGAACAAATTCCATTTAAAAAACTTTATGTCTGTGCCAAGCAGAAATGAGTGTGGTCTTTTAAATATCTTTACCACTGAAAGGTTTATTTTCCGCTGCACTGAACAGCAGTATTTCACAAAATAGCAAACCTGTCCACCAGCCAGTGAAGTTGAAAAGCGTGGCTTTTAGCCAGTTTGGCTCTCTTGATTTTAACAAGAACGTATCAGTTTAAAGTCCAAGAATACTGGCATTCTCCAGTTCTAGATAAATCAGAAGCAAAGTATGGTATATCCATGGATATAATTATAGTAAATCCATATGACATGCTATCTATTACTGCATAACAGAAGAAGTTTTGCCTTGTTACAAGCAGTATAGCATTGTTTTTTCACCAATCCACAATTACTGTCTTGTAACAAGGCAAAATTATATATTCTATGTTTTAAAAATATTAAGATAGACATGGAATATTAGTGCACATCTAAATTGTTTTATTTAAATGTGAAGGACTAACAATGGCAAGTGATGACCAGCCTCCCAGGTGAATATTCAGAAACTTTTTTTAAATAGAGATACAAGGACACAGCATTAATTATCATTAGTAATCACTGTACTGAATCTTGGATTCATATGTCACCCATGAACACCTATTGTATAGTTCAGGACTGGGGAACCTGTGGCCCTTAGATTATGAGAGACCATTATTAATGTGGGCCCTGCAAGCCTGGCTGACGCTGAAGGTGGGAACAGTAGGCCTGGCCATAAAACAGAGGACCTTGGATAGGTCATTTAAATAGGTCATTTAAACCTCAAGTGGATTTTCTGTCCTACTGACATGTTAGGCACTTGTGCACTCCCTCACCAGTCTCCAGATTAAACAAAAATAATAGTTGCCACCCGGTGAAGCTAAGAGTGTCGGATGGTTCTGTAAGGCACAACTAGGTTGAGGAACGCATTCTCTTATGCTGATGTTTCACAAGCTTTACATGAATAGATGCATAGAACAGCTCATGTTAGCTCCTCCAGCAGACCACTGATATGGACATAAGCCTCCATTAGTTTGACAAGAGGGAATAATATGTGTTTGAGAGAAAGACAGAGGATGGAAATAGAGAGGGATGGAGATAGATAGATAGGTATGTATTTTTTAGAATTTCAGCCTATTTCTTTATTTTCTTAAATTACTAGGATTTTCACGCAGGAACCTATATATTCGACTGCTAGTCAATACTTTGAGACAATAGTGAAGACAGAGCTGGAGTGAATGCTATATACATAATAAGTAAACTAGTGTGAAGGATCGGCAGTAACCAAATATTGACATTATCAGCCAATTCTAAACTCCTTCAAGATAAGGAATCCAGCACCTGCAGAAATGTAGCATGGGGATCTAAAATCATTTCAGAAATGTCAAGCAGTGTCACTATCACAGCTAAATAAATATCACATGAAAAACACCTGGCCACAAACTTTGAAAAATCTCCATTTACAAACAAAGTATTGGGATAAGAAATGCTTGGGAGGGAGATACACTCATTTGAAGTCTAAAAGATAAAATGATACTCTCCATATCCACTGAAGAAATCCTTGCAAATAAAAAAAAATCTGCAATTTCTCACTTCAGAGAGATTACAGACATAACTTTGAGAGAACCAGGTGCTTTGAAAAGAATCCCTTGTGAGTTATTATTCAAGCCCTACAAATAGTATATTTAAAGTCTGGGTTACATCACCTTTCTGAGAATCCCTGTCAGTGGCAACTGGTGGCTGCAATATTGAATCTCCTTGGGTTTTATTTTCATCTCTAACGGAGTTGTCCAAAGCGCTTAATCTAGTCTGAATATAAGATTTGGCACTTTGGATAGGTCCTTTTAAATGCAGACTAAAACCTCAAGCAGAATCAACAACCTACTGACAAGGAAGAAAGCCATCACTGCTTTCTACTAAAAACACAGGCAGTCAAAATGGAGTAATGCTATTCACAAAATGAGACAGGCACCATTTAGTTCCTCACCATAAGAAACAAAATGCCTTCGACCAGCCCTGCTTCTTTTATGTATTACAGTTGAGTCAAAAGTATTATTTTGAGGGACTAAGGGTTAGTAGAGATGTAATTTAATCTAGCAAAGTAGGGAGACTAGTTGGGTGTATGGTTTTGCTAACTTTCTAAAAACAGCTAAAACTGATTCTTTAGCTTTCCATGATGCAGGTTTCATTTATTTCTCTGTTTGCCTAAACATTCAAAAGAACCTTTTATCTTGAATATCCAAGTGACTAAAAATTTTATTTAAATGTTCACAATAAAATCAGAACACCAGAAACTCCTAAACTGAAAAACTGCAGACATTGAATTATCAACACCCCAAGAAAATATCATAAGACAAGGCAAGCTGTGGTTACAACATTATACACTTCAGACTACCTCAGAAGAAATGATTATTCCTGCAAACTTCTAATCCTGCCAAGACTTTTCAGACATTAGCAGTTATTAGCAGTTCTGATTTTTAAAATCAAATTGTAAAGGCAGGGACATACATAAACAAAATCCTGCATTTATTTGTCTGAAACTTGGCAGATGTTCCCTTCTTAGGTGCTACTATGCCAGAAAATTTAAACCAGTTCTTACAAGCAGAGAAATTATATCACAATATTATAGCCATTTTTATGATATCCTGCAGCAGTCAATGGGAGGCAGATATTTTCATCTCAATATGGTCTCAAGAACTGAATTGAAGCAGCTTATAATATAAACTGAAGCAGGCCATGTTCAGAAGTGCTGAATTGGGGTCTGAACCCAATCATGTGTTTCATGCATATCTCCACTACATGCTACTTGGAGAAGCCACAATTCAATGATACAGCACATGCTTCGCATTCAGGCGGTTCAGGGTCTGACATCTCCAAGTCAAGATGAGGAAGACTCCTGTCTGAAAACCTGGAAGTCACCACCAGCCAGTGTTGACAAAACTGGGCTAGATGGCCCAATAGTCTGAATCAGTACAAGGAAACTTCCCATGTGCCTATGTGCTCACAAGGAGACATAAGGCCAGCAGCTGTGTTGAGTGTGGCAGATAGAAGATCATAAAAACCCAGCCAATGAGACTCGCAGTCACTCAGTACTATGACCTCAGTGAGGCAGTTTTACTAACTGGAGTACTTCATTGATGGCTGAAGAAAGAGTGATTTATTTTGCTTACAGTTCCCTTCCCCATTGCTTAAAACCCCAAAGCAGCACTTCAGTGTTACTTGTCTCTGTCACGCTGTGCTGAAAAGATTTTACACTAAAATCCTATGAATGCTTTGTTAAGAGAACGTCCCATCAAATTCCTAATCAGCACAAATCCATGCAAGAAAGCTGAAATCCTAGGCAGTAACTTGAACTTTTCCTTTCTTCTAAGTAAACCCACAAAGAACTGTAGTGTGCGGATAAAGCCTTAAACAAGGTTTCTATAACCTGGTGCTTTCCAGAAGGTGTTGGAGCCCAACTTCCATCCTCTGCCAACTTGCATGGTGGGATCTGCAGGCCAGCACATCTGAAGAGTGTCAGGTTAGTAACAGCTTTCTATATATGCTTTATATTACACATGAATCCTTTTTGAACCCAACATAGAATTTATATCCATCTAAGCTTGCATAAGGTGGCATAGTTGAATTGTAAACTGCAGTCATGGTCTCTGTGTTCATTATCTTGTTTATTCTGCTATGATAGTACAGGTCTCGTGGAAATCATCGTCGCTATCATCACTATCCAAATATAGTAACACTTTGAAGTTCTGTGACATTCTAAGACCTTCTGTAAAGTTTTTGTAGTGGCAGGAATGAGAAGTCTGTTATTCATTTACAAACTTAAACCTATTAAAAATAATTTATGCATCCAATAATCTTAGCTATGCTTACTTACATTTACAAATATGAAAGAATTTATGTTCCTTTTTTAAAAAATCAGCCAGTTACATAGGTTTATAATGTATGCTTTATTTTTAAAGTGTTAGATCCATATTATGTGTTACACATTTGCTTCAGCAAGCTTCCACAATGCTGCTGGTTAACACCTGTGTACACACCAGAGAACCTAGCCACATATCTTTGCAGCCTTGGAAAATGTACTCTGAGCAGAAACATATGGGGTCACAACTTTTGACTTTTCCCCTAACATAGATTTGTTCCCTTGTTCAGTTCACCCTTTCTCCTTTCAATTGAAACCTTACTCAGCATGATAGGTAAGCTGTTGCATCACTCTTTCACAAAGAAAGCGATGATGGCTCAGAAGTTCCAAATGGAACTGTAGCCATTTGTGGGAAGGAGGATCCTTCCATCTGCCAGAAACTAATGAACTGTGGAAATTTTTCAGACTTGGAAGATGGAGACTTATAGTTTGTTGACAGTAAAAGCAGAAGCTTTTATAACAGGATTTGCCTCTTTCCATCCAGAACCACCTCTTTTAACAGCACATCTGAGGAAAGGTGATGTGTGTGGTTCACTCATACCCCTGGCCTTTGAGAGTACAAAGATTTGTATATTTCTGTGTATGCTTATATACAAGACACTTTAGCTCATAATTACCTTAAGACTGTCCAGAGTCCCTGGTGGACTTCTAAGAGGATCATAATTAACAGGGATAAATATGATTAGATCAAGAATCTACTTCCTATGGAGCTTCTTCCTTTTTGATCTGGTGGAAGAAACCTGCTGGCTGAAAGGACAGAGATGATTTTTACTGATCAATGTGCAAATGACAGCCAGGTATGCTACTCTTCTCTACTCACATACAAAGAGTCTGTCTTAGTTTTAAACTAGTACTTGTCATCAGTAATGCACTGAATAGAGGGGGGGCTTTATCCAGACAAGACAGAGGTACTTCCGGTCAGTCAAAAAGCAGATCGGGGACAGGGATCTGGCCTCTATTAGATGGGGTTACACTCTCCCTGAAGGCACAGGTTCACAGTTTGGATGCACTCCTGGATTCACCTTTGAACTTGGAAGCCCAGGTCTTTGCAGCAGCCACAGTGCTTTTGCACATTCAAAGCTTGTACGCCAACTGTGCCCATTCCTTGAGACATTGGATCTGGGCATGATACGTGCTTTAGTTATATCCCGTTTGAACTATTGTAACACACTCTATGTGGAGCTGGCTTTGAAGAGTGTTTGGAAACTTCAGCTAGTTCAAAGAACTGCAGCCAGAATGTTAACTGGGGCAAGTTACAGAGACCATACTATGTCCCTGTGAAAGTAGCTCCACTGACTCCCAGTTTGTTTTGGGCACAATTCAAAGTGCTGCTTATAACCTATAAAGCTATATATGGCTCAGTCCAGGCTATCTGGCAGACCGATATCTCCCTTTATGTGACTGCTTGGGCCCTGAGATCACTAGGAGATACCTTTGTCTCTGTCTCACCACCATTACAGATACAGTTGGTAGGGACATGAGAGAGCATCTTCTCGGTGGCTGCCAGAATGGCCCACTCCCAACTGTCCTTCTGTTGGTAGGCAAAAAACTTTTTATTCTGACTTATTTTTAATACAGAAACTTTTAAAGGAACAGGCTAGGGAGTGCTGTATTGTTTTAAACTTAACTGTTTTAAATAGATTTTTAATCTTCTTAATTGCATTTTATTCTTTTAATGAGAGATTTGAAGTTTGTTAATATTGTGACTAGTTTAATTCTATTTTAATGTATGATTTTAACTACAGTGCTCTTTTAAACTGTAAGCCACTTTGAGTTCCAATTTTTGGAGGGAGATGGTATGCAGATGATGACGATGATAGGTTTTACCCTCTCCTCTGCAATCTCCTATGCCTTTGCATATCTCCTCCCCAAAATGTTGTTGGATCCTCAAGAATCATGGAGGACACACTATCAGGGGCTGCAAAAGGAGTAAGAATTAATATAGTTCCTTCTCCCCATTTTCCCCATTGCTATAACTGTATAAACCAATTGTTTATATGAACCAGCATGTCCGGCTTGGTAGGGCTTAGGTAGGTATCCCATTATTGGATATAGCAGTAATTCAAGAAACTACCATACTGCTCTAGAAACTGAAGCAGCCACATACACACCCCGCATAAGGAACTAGTTTCCAATTTTTCTTTCTTTTTTTTCCAAATTAATCTTCAACAAAATTACAAAAAAAAAGCAGAAAAATAAAAAAACTAGAATAATTAAATAATATAACATTTAGCTTTTTCAAAAGATCTGTGCATTAACTCAATAGCAGCAGGTTGAAATATACTAATTAATGCCTGTTTTCTAGTTATAATTGATTAAAATGGGTTAATCCAAAGATGTGCCATATTTGAAGTGTTAGTGAAATATTTTTGAAAACAAGAGCAACTACTGCAATGAAAATTTTAATTGGCATCTTAAAAACTCTATTTGGTTTAATAATTTTAAAAAGGAAAATTCTCATTTCACATACAGACACCCACACCTGCACAGAATTACAGTAGAATGGCTATCGTTTGAGCAAGTCTCCCAAAATTCTGTTTCTGTGAGCCAGCTGGGTGAAATCTAATTGTATCTGTCATAGCATCCACCAGTAGGACTGATTTTCTCCCATGCAAAAGCTGCCCTCCTCCCCATAAATAAATAAATAAATAAATAAATAAATAAATAAATAAATAAATTGCCACAGATCCTTTGGAACAGACTTTCCAGGAACCTGGCAGCTTCAGCAGAGAGGAAAGAACAGGAAAGTTCCATTACACAAATAGAAGTCATATTGCGCAATGTTAGATGTTACCCATTGACCACAGTCCTTTGCTTACTATGTGGATAAATGATTTATGAGAACCGAGTGAAACAATATTGGTTACTGAAAGTGAGATGACTCCCATGTCTTGTTGTGAGTGGGAAAACTCCTGAACGCAGTGGAATAGAAGAAACAGAGGAAAGACATTTGGAAGGAATTAAGCTGTTGGGTGGGAGTGATTTTAAAATAAAAGTTGGTTGCCAAACACTTTGTGTTTGACTGCTTAAAAAAAAACTTAATTGTCACAGAGGTTAATGTTATGATGTTTTCAATTAGTTTAAAAGCTTTTTTAATGGCCCATTTTCATTTTAATTGTTTAGCTGTTTTGTAATTTCTGTTTGGAATAACTTAAAATGCATTAGATAATTTTTAAATTACTCTGTGTTCTTTTCAAAATGATGTATATGGAATTTTTACAGGGGCTGGAGTTTAAGGGTTTTTAAAAACTATACATATCATTAAAATATGACTTGAAAGAATTGTAAGGCCATTCACCACTTGGCCCATTGAGTTATAGTGAGAACTGTGTATATTTAGTATTAGTATATGCACTAACTAAATGATTTCCATGAATACCTTTATTTATTTGCTTGTTTTCCTAGAGTCTCACATGAACTTTCCATAGCTATTATTTGGTTGTGAGTGGTTAGTCCATTGTGGTGTAGTGGGTTTGAGAACTGGACTATGGCTCTGGAGACCAGGGTTTAATTCCCCGCTCAGCCGCGGAATCCCACTGGGTGACCTTGGGCACATCACACACTCTCAACACCAGAAAACCCTGTGATAGGTTCACCTTAGGATCATCATAAGTTGGAAACACATTTAAAACAAAAACAAAAAACAAGAGACACTTTATTTTACTTTAACAAACCAACAGCACAAGTCAGAGGTAAACTCCACTGCTTTCAGTCGGACAGAGCAGTGTTGTAATAGAACTCTACATAAAGTAACTAAGATGATCAGGCTTTGGAGGTGAGGGAAACTACTTTTGAATTACAGCTCCCAGCCAGGAAAAGGGCATTTAATAGTTCAACTTGTAAGCAAAACCTTTTACACTAACCTCACCTCCTCCTTCTCCTCCTCTTCCTCCTTCTTATGTCCTGTTTGGCTACCTTGCATTCAGGTTGTATGAGTTAAGTCACTCTGTGTCAGGCAAGTAGCCTCAGTAGCTTGGAATATCTTTTATCACCTTTAGGTTGGCAGCTTTTGTACTTCTTCAGTAGAGATAATTCAGCCACAGTGATCCATGTTGTGGTTACTTCCAGGCTGGATTACTGCAATGCACTGCAGTACAATAGCTCTAGTCAATACAGAATGAAACTGCTGGACTAGCTGCTGGTTTGCCTAGATAGACCTATGTTATGTATATTCTTCTGAAAGTGCTGTATGTTACATGTACTACCTGTTCTACTTATTAGCTGTTAAGACCAATTCAAAGTGCCAGTTCTTGTCTTTAAAGACCTAAATGGCTCAGATGCCAAACATGTAAAGAAATATCTCATCCCATATCAACCTCGTTCTTCATTAAGATTATAAGAAAGTGCTTGGCTCCATGTTCCGTTTATAACAGAAGTACATTTTCAATCTATTATAGTAAAGGCTGGTAGTGGTACTCTGGTTTTGGAACACAGCTCAGAAAATTTACTTTTGACTGCAATTCTCAAAATCCCCCAGATAGTGTGGCTGAAGAACCTGGGAGCTATTGTCCAAAATGGTAACAACTTTCAAGATCTGCTTTGGAATACCCCTTCAGCAGAAGGTATGCCTTCTGCGAATGCTGTAAGTTTTGGCTCCAGGTTAGAGTTTTGACTATTTTCTCAGGCATTCTAAATTTTTAACTGCATATTTATAAAAGTCATTGAACTTGTTTTTGTGCCTTTCAGTTGTACTGCATTGAGGTTTTACTTGTTCATTTGCTTGCTTGTTTATTTTTGCCTCTTTTGATGTATTGAAGGGGTTAAATCCAATGCCACTTGAATAGGAAAAATAAGCGAATTGAATTGTGCCTCTGAGTAAATTGCAGATGTCTGTCTTATCTTAAATTTTAGAGAATGGCCTTGCAACATTCAAAGGTCTGGGAATTCACAGGGAGGCACTATACTCCCTACCGTTATTTTGTATCATTTTCTAACTAACACTTTTGTTCTCCTCTGTGCCAGTCAATGATGTAATGGAAAAGTTAACTAAAGATCTTTTTCTCCAGTGATGGGCGGGCTAAGTAAATGATTGATTGCTGACATAGAAGGCAAAAGGTATATAGTGATGCTACCTCAATTAATTGACACAACAGTTCTGGGATAACTGTTGCCCTTGCGCAAGGTATTGTTAACAATAAAATGGCTTTTTGATTTTTCCCTGAAACCTGGTCGTCTCCACTTTTCTTGGCCACAACAGTATCTCTAGGGCCATTTCCGTACTACACTGTAATAGTGCTATTATTCCACTTTCAACATCCTATGGAATCCTGGGGTTTGTAGTTTAGGGAGGGGCATTTAGAATTCTCAGACAGAGAGCTCTTTGGCCTCAGTAAACTACAAATCCCAGAATTCCAAGGACTACACTATAACAATGTAGTGCAGAAATGGTTTAGGTTGCCTTTAAGGGTTAAAAACCTCCCTCCTGTATCTATTGTTATTCCCAAACTTCATTTTTCTCCTCCCCACCCCCCAGGATAAACTGCCTCTTCTGGAAGTATGCAGGATGGTAATTTTGCTTTTAAATAAATCACAGAAGAGCCCACCACTGTTTAACATAAATAGAACCCAAATTTCTCCAAACCAGAAAAGGACTTCTGGGGTGGAGTTGGCATCCTCAGGCAAAAAATTAGCCCCCAGAGCAAAGGTAGTTGCCCACTCCTAGTAGGTAAGAGAAAACCATAAAAAACAGGACACGTGTATCTTTTTATGGTCTTTCTTGGTTCTTACATGTTTACATATATATTGAAGCAATTAAAAAGTTTAAAGTTGGCAAAGGTCCAGGACCAGATGGCCTATCTGCAGGATATTATAAGAAATTTGAAGATGAGTTACTTCAACTATTGAAGACAGTGAGTGGTAAGTTATTAGGAAAAGGATGGATATACAGATAAAATATTAACAAAGAATTATAGACCTGCTATTTTGTATGGCTGAAGGAATAGATACTGTTTAGAACTGAGAGACTCCTGGAACTCTTGGAACAAGAATAATGTTTACTCAAACAAACATTGTTTTCCTTTTCATTACAGTTTGGCTGGGGTGAGGTCAGAGCCCTTTTGTTTTTCAATAATTTTGTATTTAGTGTTTTTAGTTTAGTTTCAGTTCCTCTTTCTTTCTTTCTTTCTTTCTTTCTTTCTTTCTTTCTTTCTTTCTTTCTTTCTGCCTTTTCCTTTGCCACATTTTACTTTGATTATGAATTAGATTGTGTTAAAATTAATAAATCAATATTTTTAAAAGAAATAATTTCCTTTCATTGTGAACAATGGAATTGAAATCATGTAGGCCCTCTCAAGAGCCGCTCTAAATGTTTCCTCATAGTGGGTGCACACTCCGGTTCTTAGTGGGGAGGCTTTAACCTACCGTTTCTATTAAATTCCACGCCATGGTGGAATAAAAATCATAGGTTATATAACTGTGAGGTAATGTAATTGGCAAATTGTACTAGCATATACATATTTGGCTCCTAATAGGTGGCTACAATTTATATGCAAGTACAATTTGCCAATTACATATATGTAAACAGCATACAAATAGCTGGCTTCTAATAGATGGCTTAAAGAGCCAGTGTCTGAGTGCAGGACTAGGACTCTATGAGACCAAGTACGGTTGGCCCTCCATATCCGTAGATTCCAAATCCATGGATTCAACCAACCACAGTCTGAAAATTTTTTAAAAATCCAAAAATCAAACTTTGATTTTACCATTTTATATAAGGGATGCCATTTTACCACCTAATTCAGTGGTTCTCAACCTGTGGGTCCCCAGATGTTCGTGGACTTCAGCTCCCAGAAGCCTTGAGCATTGACCATAGTGGCTGGGGCTTCTGGGAGCTGAAGTCCACGAACATCTGGGGACCCACAGGTTGAGAACCACTAGACCTAATTGTACATAATGGGACTTGAGCATCCACAGATCTTGGTGTCTGCAAGGGATCCCAGAAACAAACTGTAGTGAATACCAAGGGGCCACTGTATTCAAATCCCCACTCAGCCACGGAAACCCACTGGCATACTCTCTCAGCCTCAGAGGAAGGCAACAGCAACTCCCCTTGAATAAATCTTGCAAAAAAAAAAAAAAAAGATAGGGTTTCCTCAAGGTCACCATAAGTCAGAAACAACTTTAAGGAACACAACAGCAAATAGTTTATAATGGCCCTTTCCACACGGGGTAATTAAAACAGTGTAGAGTGACCTCTAACGGAGGTCGTCTACACCGTGGAGTGCGCTAGGGCATTCATAATTTTGAGGTTCTACACCTCAAACCACCCTGAAGCGACCAGAAGTGGTGGCGCCGCGTGTTTTTTAAAAACCACTTTTTAAGTGGTTTTTATAAAACACGAGCGTGCAGCCCCGTTCCACCCCGTTGCAGCGCCCCAGTGTAGATTTGCAGGCATACGCAAGTGCGTGCCTGCCAGGGGGCAGGCTTCCGGCTGGTGAGCTTCTCCGGTTGGTGGAGAGCCTCCGCCAGCCGTAAGCTGCCATTTTGGACGCCGCAGGATTGTGGAGCAGCGAACTCACACTTCTCCTCATGGTGATGGACTTACCCAGCTTCTGGTAAGCTCCATTTCTGCACGTTTTACCCCGTTTCTCCCTCCACCTGTGGAAAGGGCCATATCTTCCAAACCTCTTAAAGAAGCTTGATAGTAATAAGATTTCCATCAGCATTAAAGAACTCTTATCTGTTTACTCATTTTTTTAATGTAATGTTGTTTTCTTAAGCATTGATCAGTGCAAGCTAATAGCTTCGATGTCATGAATAAGTGAATCCTATCTGTGTTTCACTGCAGATTTTTTAAGGATCTATCAAAGATGCTGAGTCCATTTTGAGGTTAAGGTTCATCATTGATTCCTTTAAACTTTGGAATAAAATCCAAAATCTTTTTCTAATCTGGAATTCTCCAGCTGTCATTAGGGCTGATGATTGTATGCTCATGAACCTTATTGTATTTCTACACATACACAAACATACATACACCAGCCTACCTCACATCTACATCTGGAACTGTATTTCTCTGTAGTGACTACAGTGGAGAGCTGTGGGGAAACTGAATGAACCACTCCAGTTCAAAAAACAAATATATCATGGGACAGGAAAAAGTTTCTGATATAAAGGGGGCAACACCCGCCAATAAACATTTTCCAATAGCTGACAGCATTGATTTAAACAGAGAGGGTATTCACTAAACAGTAAGTGGTTAGGTCACATAGTTCACAAAAATCCAAAATATTTTCATTCAGAATCAGGGATAAACATCAAAGAAAGTTGTTCCATAGTTTAGAATAGGGTAGAGCAATCAAAGATATTTCAGAATAAGGGAGAGAGGAAGAAAGAAGTATCTGTTTTCTTTCTTTTCTTTTCTTTTCTTTTTTTAAGAAATCTTAGTACCTACATCTACAATGCTGGCTTGAGTTACTTGGTCTGCCTGCTTTGCAAAATGTCAAAACTTCTCATTTTACATTCTGACCCAAAAAAATTCTCTGAACAACAACACCTGATTGTCAATAGATCTGCATATTATGAGCTAAACACCATCATATCCCAGATAAGCCATTTGAGTGCCATTCACATAATTTCCTTTAAAGCTATCAAACTGATATTTGTGATTCAATCGTAGGCTTAAAAACTATCTCATAACCACTGGTTTGAAATATGAGAAATATTACCTAGAACTAGTGTTAGCTTTTTCCTGTTGTCTTTTAATAAAATGAATGTTGCACTGATAATCTGTAAAGGAAAATAATTGGTCTTAGTAACAATAAATTCAAACAAGAACCATCTGTTTTATGTAACTGACTTGTGGTTCCCTGAGGAACAGGTTAAATGCACTGAAACATGTTGAATTTACACAAGATGTATGTGAATAACTCTTCCAGATTTGTTTTTCTTTAACAAGATACCAGCAAATAATGCAGCCTTTCATCTTATTTTACACTTTGCTGATATCCAGCAAATCTTTGGAAGAGGGACAAAATTTGCAATATTTGGTTTAGCAATATCCATAGACTGGAACTTATTGAGGACTAAAGAGAAAACGTTTATGAGTTGTCAATAAACCCCACTGAAAATAGAGCAGGTTTTATAAGAACAGTACACAGTTCTAGAGAATGCTATAGGTTACTATTGCTAGCTATTAAATGCATTTTTAGGCATTGCATCTTCTAAAGTCAATGGCACATATCACTAGCACAGCGACTCAAGAGAAACAAAGCATTTCACATCACAAAGTTGTGATTAAATTCTTTAGTGTTCTGATTTTCTTCCACAGAATATAAAATCAGATCACAGAGCAAAAAGTTCCCAAAGGGTGGGAGAGAAGCAGAAGGAGGGAGGGAGGAAGAGAGAAAGGCCATTACTGTGGCAAGCCATGTGTCATTAATTCAGTTAAAAATTATTAGCTGAAAGCAGCATCTCAGCATTTGTATTTGATGAAAAAAATTGATTTCTTCAAGGGCATTTCAGTCCTTTTGATGTTACCATCTTTTAGTCCACCATGAATCTGAATCCTTAACAAAATGATTATAGCATTATAGTAATCCTAAGGGCCAATACTAAAGGATTTGGAAAAGCAACAGAGATCAATAGTTTGAAAAAAGAATGTCTTTTTGAGTTGACAGAGCTGTCTAGTCTGATGGCGAACTAGGAAAAATAAGTAGAGGCTAAAGTACACAAGCAATCGTGCAGTTGGAGTTGAGATGAGGTAACGAACTGCTTCTCTTAAGGCATTGAATACACCAAGGAGCTTGGAATACTTCCACAGGATTTAAGGAAAGCTAAGGGCAACCAAAAGATATTTTGCTAACATCTCTCCCTCCCCCGCCCAAAAAAATCTTTTCAGAAATATGTTGGGAGTTTTTTCAAAGCTGTATGGGTTATTCTGAAGGCTGGTGCATTTTTCCCCCCTGAGCAAGGTCAACATTTGCGTTTTGGCATAAAAGCCTAAGATTGTTTGAACTGGGATTTAAGGTTACATGATTGTCTTTCCTTTTAGATGCTTTGAAATCCATTATCTGGGCCATATTCCAACACAGAGATGAAAGTCTAGTTCTTTCATTGACTGGATCATATGAATGATATATTTACAGTAGACTGAAGAAATGAAAACATTTACTCCATCCCTTTTCCAAAGGAATAGTTAGCAGTAGTAAGTCGTAGCTGAGAGCCATCAGATAGCCAGACTGAATGCTGATTAAAACTATTTAGTTAACGCAACGAAGAAAACGAATGCTGCTTCAACAGCTCAAGGATTAGCATAATATTATGCAGGAGAAGACAAAAACAGCAATGCAACAGTGGAGCATTGTGAAGGAGCTATTGCTGGATTAGAGAAAAGCAAGATTTCTTCCCCACCTCCCTGGAATATTTCAACAGAAAATTGGGCTCTTATAAAGTTTAGAAGATAATTAACAATTCCTTTGGTGTCCTAAACAACAGATTAACTTGAAAGTGTGGCAGAAAAAAAGAAAAGAGAGAGAGAGAGAGAACATCATATGGAACATCTGGAGAGCATCCCACAGCTAATGGTGAATGAATGGCTAAGTAATCTCTTTCTATGGCAGGACATGGGGTGATAATTTATAGTTTGTAACATGGACTGTGAATGAGCCATTAATTCTAACATGAAACTTCTAAAAATTGATATGCAAGATAAATACTCAACTCTCAATAACCACACTTCTTCAGTGAGAAGCATACCACAATAACTTCCGGAAATGGGGGGAGGGGGAAATATAGCCATAAAGATTTTAAAGATTTTAAAAGATCTGTATGATCTTCAGCAACAGGACCAGGGAGGGGGAAAGCACATCATGCACTTTTTAACCTACTGCAGATGATTTGCTTTATGAGCCACAGGGTTTTTTGGGTTTTTTTCCTTAAAAAATCTTGCCTTATGTTTTCACATCTGAAAAGTGGCACAAATTAAATGCACATTAAGGACACCATTTCTGAACATTGTGTTGGAACAGACTTAACCCATTTATTCTGAGGCTGTGCATGATCACATGTGCATGATCACATTTCAGCTTAACCTTTATCTCAAGCTATTCAAAATGTTTTGTAGCACCTCTTGTCCAAATGAATAAAAAGGAGGATCAGCAGGGACCAGCATAAATAACGGGTGCTTTTAAACAGGCAGAGAAATTGATGATCCTACAAATGGTAGCCACCTGTCCCAGCAAGCTCACAGAAAGAGTGAGGATTACTTGAAGAGGATAACTGGCAAACTTGACACTAAGGCAAAAAATAGTCATGAAAAAGTACCTTTCATTATGTAATTAATGAATTCTCCTTGTAATCACAAATGATGATTGAGAAGTAAAGTTTTAAAGCAAAGAATCATTGAAATCCTTCCTAGATCCCTAGAGTTATTTACTTTCTTCCTAGGTGCACACTTAACAGCTTTTAAGGAGAGATCCTTGATCAACTAACCATGGTCCTCTTTTGCCCTCAGTTCAGCATAACTATAATATATATTGTTTTATAATCTGGTTATTTTTTTTTTCATAATCAACTGAAGGATCCTATGAATTTCTTATAAGCTTAGGATCTATAGAAAGAAATTATAGAGTTGACTACAAAAGGCTATGTAACAATGAATTATTTTAATGACCATACGGAATAATAGTTACACTTCAAGTAAACTCTATTTGATTTTTTTTTAACTGAGCAGAGCAATGATTCTATTTTCAAATGCCTTTTTTTAGATGCTCTGTTGTTAGCTTGTTTTAAAATATTTTAAAATTGTCTTTCAGTTCAGAGATAAAAGAGCGCATTTATTAGATGTGAAAAGTTATACTTATCACAACACATCCCAAAAATCTAATACAGTACACAATGCAGAAAATGTGTTCCCAGAGGACAACCACTTAACAACAAAACGTGCACCCAGCATCTTTTATCTGGGCTTATTCAAGACTTTCTTCTGTTTTTGTTGGTAGGAATCAGAAGTCAACACAATCACAAGTCTCACAAGTTTTTTCCTCTTGAAGAAAGAAAATTACATATTATTCTATTTATGTAAATTGTAGAAGAAAGTACACTTGCTGCCAAAATTAAAAAGAAAAAGAAATTACAGAATTCTAACTAGACCATAAAAGATGGGATTTTTCAGTAGTTCAAAGCTCTTTCATTAGCTTGGCATGTGAAATCATATCAAACCTTCAGACTGGAAATAGCATTTCAAATCTAGAAGAACAATAGCCCTTTATAGTTAGTGAAAGGTAAGGTGACTCTGAGTTTAATGAGGCAATGCTGCAAAGACTCTTGCATTCTGCCTTTCCTTGTCCTTCCTGCTGATGACAATGAGGGATCCTTTCCCTTTCTTACCTAACTGCAGCATTAGGGCAAACCAGAGAAAAAATGCCAGAAGCATTCTCCCCATCACTACCCCAGAATTCCTTGTTCAGTTACACTAAATGTTAATTTCCATATTGCTTTGTTACAGAACAAGTTCTGTTGATCATAACACTCAAAGTAAAATACAACATACTTCTGTTTTTTTAAAAAAAAAAATCAGTGGTCTTTTCAGTAATACCAATAGCAATGCATTTTAAAGAATATCAGCATTTCAGTAATTATTCAAACAACAAAACGTTAATGAAGTTAAACAGAAGGCTAAACACTCTATACCAGAAATAAAGAGCCTCTGGCCTTCCAGATATTGATAAACTATTACTCCCTTCATCTCTTACTGTTGGCTATTCTGGCTAGGGCTCATGGGAAATAGAGTCCAAGAATATCTGAAGAGCCCCCACATTCTCCAGACCTACTCTACACAATGCTAAAACACACCATTAATATTATGGATCAACTCAGTAATAGGAAATTTCAGCTCAACGACCTGGTTTGGCAATATAGTCAACATCCAAGTTGGCTCCCCTTTGTCTAACTTCTAGCAGTCTTGCGCATATCATTCTTTTGCTTTGTTTATCAGTCTGGACCAATTGCTACAGGGAACACTTAACTTTAAAAGAAGGATGTTGGGAAATGATTTAATGCTCCTCCATCATCTTGTCAACAGACAGAAAATGAGAATCAATCTTACAGGGATGTATCAAATATCAGACCAGTGGAACAATATGTTACCCTGCAAATTGGGGTCCCAGGAGGGATGCCCAAACAACCAAAACAAACTGAGCAAAAATGGGGAAATTAGCTGGAGCACTCTCTTGGCTAACGAGAGGCAGGGCAACGCAGCAGGATCTTTTACACTATGTCTACAGCCTCAGGTCAGTGAGGAGGCAAATGGTTCAAACAATAATTAAGATTTATTAAACAGTTATTAAAGAAAAGCACAAACACACTCCTAACTAGAAAGAAAAAGAGAATTTCAAGGGGAATGGGTGATACGCCACCTGTCCTGCAGTCCTGAAGAAGCCTGATTGAAGAGGAAGAAACCTGGTATGGCGACCAAGGGGAATCTGCTGAACCGAGTGGCAGCAAGGCAAAGTGAAGTTCAGACGATCCGGCAAGAGTTCCGAAGAGCTCTCAAAAGCGGGGAATATTATAGGGGAAAGAATGACCACAGGCCAGTCTGGTCTTCGGGTGAAAACAATAGGTTTTGGGTTGGAGACAAAGCCTCCGAAAGGTCAGAATTTGCATGATTGAGTTAGAGTCCGAATTGACAATAGTACGGCCGGTATGTAAATGCGGCTAGCTCGGCAGTTAAGTACCTAGCTCACCAGGGTGTCCTTTCAGGGCAGAGGATCCCTTTGTGGTAGCGTGCCTTTGTAATGAAGGTGTTTGTTTCAGGAGGTCCCCTAAAGCAGATCTGACAATATCTGGCTTGATTTGGTGGGAGCAGCAAGTAGTAGCCATGCCTAGCTTCGCGCTTGTTCGGCCGGCTTCACAAACACTTGGCTGATGGCAGAGTAGGGCCGAATTATAATATCAAAATGATATCTTTGGTTCACCAAAGGTCAGGCCAGAACACGGTGGTAACAAATACGTGGAGTGTTTTTTCTTCAGCAGTTCCACAAATGCCTTAATGGAGTCATGATGAATTGTGCAACCCCTTATGAAATGGATTGTACAACTGCCCACACAATGGCTTGTGTAACCATTTTGAGATGAGTTGCATACAGTGGCCACTCCACTTTCACAAGGGTGCAGGGCACAGAATCCTTGCGAAAGTGGGAAAACTGTGAATAACTCCCCCAACACTTCTCCTCCCATTCCTTTCTGTGGCTTCCTCATCCCATTCCTCTGTCTTTTGCCCTGGTGCATGTGCCTCCTCCAGAACAAAAAGCAAGGGAATAGGAGGAGGCACACACACACATTCCTTCTCCATGTGCAGTGCTCCCCCCTGCCATTGCCTTACCTTTGGCCCTGGCACACATTCTTTGCATTGGACAAAAGGCAAGAAAATGGCAAGAGGCATGCCTTCACCTTCCTTCTGTGTGCTTGGTGCTCCTTCCTCCCATTCTCTTGCCTTTTGCCCAGGCATGAAGAAGGAAAGCATGCACACCTGGGCAAAAGGTGTCCATAAACTGGACATAAACTGGATTTGACCTTTGTGAATTTGATTTTGTGAGGCACGTGGATGCCTTCCCCCTTCTCCCCTTCCTTGCCTTTTTCCTGCGTGTGCTACAGAGAGGGATTGGGAACCTTACTGAATGAGATAAGTAGTGGAAGAGTGGGGAAGACCTTTCAAAGGCTGATGGAATTAACTTCTCTGAATAGACGCTTCTACCCTGTATCCAACCCCTGTGTTTTTGCCTGAAATGGAAGCTTCACATTAGTCAGTTAGCAGGATACAACCCACACACAGTTACTGTACCACCTTTCTTCCTCTCTTCCTGAGACACAGAGAGTCCTATACATCCAGAGTTACAGATACATAATGTGTCCCTCTGCAGAAATGACTCATAGAGAACCAGAGCATACAATAGTCAAAAGGACATTTTTTTCATTCCTGGGAGCCACCATGAGCCATATCAGGCTAGGAAGTGCTGGGGAAACAATTTAGAATCCTAACTAAAAGGGAATAAAGATCAATTTTTGTTTTGGGAGAAGGAGTTTAAGGGGTTTGTAGTGCCACAACAAGTGACTGCATTGTCCAATGCACTCTCGCTTTCTCTCTCATACAAATACCCACACACTTATCATCAACAAAGAAACATGCTTACAGGCATCCCATGCAATACAGCAGCCTCCCTGTCATCATGATTAGCATTTTTCCACTAAACCTGTGCTGCCATAATTTTAAAGTAATTTACAGTCATCCCTCCGCATTCGCTAGGGTTAGGGGCACAGGACCCCCATGAAAGTGGAAAAACCTAGGCCCTTCCAAATCATATTTAACACACAGAAAAGTATGATCACCACATTCAACCCACCATGGACTCCTTTGAGGCCTCAGGGTTCCTTCACAAGGCAGAAGTGAGTGGCTGGTGGGGGTTACTGCCACCACCACTGCCGCTCCACCCATTTTTAATAGGGACTTACAAACCTTGTTTGCAGTTTTTCAGCCTCATGAGGCTTGCAGACCCTATTAAAAATGGCATAGGGAGGCAGCGGACGTGACAGCAAATAATCCATGAATAATCAAATCCGAAAAAGTGAAATCTGCAAATGTGGAGGGCTGACTGTAAATAAAAACACGCAGCCTCACCACTGAACAGTCTCACAACATAAGCAGCTATGAAAAAATGCTCCTTTTTGTAAACAAAAGCTCCAGTTTTCAGAATTGGCTACTTAACAACACATCACTAAAGTACCATTACATGAGTCAGCACAGTCTGCCTCTGTCTACACAAACTGTAGCTGAAAAGAAAATAAGCCAACACAACTCAACTGACTTCATTGAAAATAAACTGTTTTGCAAGCACTTCAGCATAGCTGGGTTGTAAACTAAGCCTCATCCAGGGTTTCCCAAGATTTTTAATCAAATTTTGACAATTTTAGAAGCTGCTTTCCATACAGGAAGTCTCAACACTTATGTTATGAAAATCCTCTGAAATCTTTCCAGCAAATTAGCTAGAGATTAGAGGCTGTTCTGCAAGGACTAGTATTCCTGTCCTTGTTGAAAATGATGCAAGGAGGATTTTTCTTGTAGTTCTTTGATCTCTCCCCTGTGCCTACTGGCCAGTAATAGGAATTGGAAATTAAAAATCTGATCCATTCTGTATCCCAAAAGAAAGTTCAGTTCAAGTTTTGGAAGAGATTTTAGCCACTTACTCTCTTTTAAAAGATTTCCCCTCTGTATATGCCCTCCAGTTGAATGAAAAATCTTTATTCATCAAAGGAACTATATTTATTCCTTTTGAACCAGTAGACTGACACCAAAACAACAAATATTAGGAAGCCATAGCAGCCTCATACATTGTCACATTGCATGGCACCATAAGATCTAGGACAGCTTGTCAATATAAAAGCACAAACCAAAGATTAAGCTTGCCAACCATTACTAAATGTGATGGAGGATATCCAGCATAGCTTTTTTGAATGTGGAAATGAACTGAATGGAGGTATGAGGAAGTCAGAAAGACCTGGGACTGATTAGGTGTTGTTCCAACCCACTCTAACATTTGTATGTGATTTGTATCCGGGGGTATAGCTGTGGCAGGTGGAGGGGACAGAATGAGGACATTTCCCCTCCCAAATAAGAATTCCCCTCATCAAATTTTCCTTCAGTAGCCAAATTTCTAATATTACAACAATGTAAAATTTCAGTGAAGCATTTAGAAATACAGTTTTGGTATCCAAAGAAAGGGACAGGCAAAGTGGTGTGAATGATTTTCCATGTCTCATTCAATGCAATGGGGACTGAAGAAAATCATTTGGAACACGAAGCCCTCATATTGCCTTCTCATCTCCTGTAGCTACACCACTGTTTGTCTCACACAGCATTTAATGGCAGAAGTTTATATAAGTTTGACAGGTAACAGTTTATCAGGATTGCTCCATAAACAACATCTTCATATAGTAGAAAGAACCCCTAAAAAACTCCAATTTGTTTAAGCGTGTATTCCTGGCTGCTTAGTAGAGTGGAAAACTGCTTCTAAAAAGGATTGATATCATGACATGTTGAAGCCATGCATAATAGGTTGAATGACGCTCTGGATCTCAGAATGTCAACTTAGGCCATTTATGCACAACACTGTTCTAGTACATCCTATGGAATCCTGGAGTTTGCAGTTTAGAGAGGAGCATTTAGAATTCTCACCCAAAGAACTCTTTGGCCTCGACATTGAGGCCAAGGAGAATTCCACAGGAGGTTGAAAGTGGGATAATAGCACTATAACAGTGTACTGTGGAAATGGCCTTACTGTGCTCAGTCACAGATGGCTTTGGCGTGTTATTATATTCATTCTTTTACGCATAATTTTCCAAGCTCTGCCTGCTCCACATGATCAGGTTGGAAACAATGGGATGAATCCCTGCTTAGTTAGATCACAGAAACCAATAAGATGTCATTGGGCCAGGCCTAGCTTAAATCCCATTGACTTCAGTGGATTGTCACTATATATTGCTAAATTTAAAACCAGTCCAAAATACTTGGGTGCGGGGAAGGAGGAGATAAAAACCAATACAAAACTAAATAAAGTAGAAGTCATTATTTTCTTTATCTCACAACACCAACAAGCAACACTAAATGGTAAAACTGTCCTGCTATTCTTGTTCAGAAACAGGTCATATTTTGATTTCTGAAGTTCAAGAATGGATGTCTTCAATATTGCTTTCCTCCTGTGCCTATCTCTGTCTTTCTAAAGCCATCAATCTAACTTTTCCTCAGCTCAGACAATGACAATGTTAAAATTAGCAAGAATAATCTGATCAATTAGAACCATCTGTTTGGTTTGATTTATAACTGCTGTGCCATAGGCTTAGTGTGTACTTGAGAATGTTGCTGTTAAAGGTTTCTTCGCTTCCTTCAGCAAAAATACATGAGTTCCAGGCAGGACGAAAAATGAAAGAGGCTACCTTCTGAAGTTACCCAAATGGCTTGGGTGTTACAAAGGTGAAAATCTGGAACTCTTTTCAGCAAAGAAGTTAACCTTTGCTTGAACACACCATGACATACTCTTGCCTCTCACCAGCAACATCAGCAAGAAGTTTGTTTCATTTTAATCCAATTAAAAAAGAGAGAGAGTAGTATGTATACTGTGTGGAGGCTTTTAAAAAGAACAGATCTAGATAGATTGTTTTTGGTCAGTTTGGACGGGAATAGCTGTAGTAACACAGTCGGCATGATACAGTGGTTTAAGTGCTGGACTATTACCCTGGAGACCAGGGCCATTTCCGCACTAGACTGTTATAGCACTATCATTTCACTTTCAACATCCTATGGAATCCTGGGGTTTGCAGTTCAGGGACGGGTCGGCTGGCCCTTCCCTTAACTGCAAATCTCAGGATTCCATAGGATGTTGAAAGTGGAATGATAGTGCTATAACAGTCTAGTGCGGGTTCAAGTCTCCATTCGGTGATGGAAACCCACTGGGTCACATACTCTCTGCCCCCCAAAACTGTGTGTTAAATTCACTTTAGGTTTTCCATAAGTTGGAAATGACTTGAAGGCACACAATAACAAATGACAACTGTAGTAACGTACTCAGAAGCATAAAGGGAATTACCCCTTCACAAAGCAATACAGTTAAATTAGGGAATTGACAGCCACAAAATGTGGTGAAATCTGGATGACTTTTAAGGAGGATTGGACAACTTCATGGAGGTTGGGCTATCAATGGCCATCAGTCATGGTGATGATGTATTACCTTGAGAACCAGAGGTTATATACTTCTGAAAATCACTTTCTGGGGAACATGAATAAGTAGGCAGTGTTGCATTCATTTCCTATTTACATACTTCCCACTGTGGAATAAGAAGGAAGAATTTCTGAGTGATTTTTCCTATGTTACTTAGGGGCTTTCAGTCTAGGCCCTTTCCACATGATAACTGTGTCCCAGCACTGGGACGCGAGAGGAGGGGAACCATGACAATGCTTCTGCATGATGTCATCACAGTCTGGCCACTTCCCCATTGCCAGCGGGCACAATCGTGAGGTAAATCATTGATGGAGTTTCTCTGTCAATGAACCCCAATCATGCAATGCTTCCGTCTTTCTCAGCCATGTAGAAGGGCCAGAAGCATGATGGAGGTGCTTCCTGCCCCAGGGAAGCATGGGAAAGAGCCTGGTGGCACTGAGAAAGGAAGAGGTGTGTCCCTAGCACTCCCTTCCCCAAGCAGCCAGTCAGACACAGAGGGGAGCATTCCCGTTACATGCCCTTCCCAGCAAAGACACTGCTGGGATTGTGACCAGAAGACAACTGGATCAGGTAAGGTGTGGAAATGGTCTAAGCTGTAACAAGGAGAAGCAGCCATAGTTAAATCCTGCTGTTCACTGCCACTAGAGGTATGATGGCCCTCTAAATGATGGCTTTGAAGATAAGTTGAAAGTGGTTAGGATCACTGATGGCTTCTAATCAAGATGACTCGGTATCACCTGCAGTGTCAGAGACCAAGGCCATTTCCACACTATTCGGTTATAATGCTATTATTCCACTTTCAACAGCCTATGGAATCCTGAGGTAAAAGATTATGCAGAGGGTGTTGCCTGTCAATTTCATTTTACTGAGTTTGTGTTTTTACTTACAACAGTCTTTCCTCCTTACTTTTTAGCTCAATTGATTTTTTTTAAAAAAACAGATTTTTAACTAACAGATTTTGAAGAAGTCACTTGAAGGGGGGATATAGGACAAGCAGGTGAAAACAATTTATGAATGTATTTTGTTGTGATACCATATTTTTACTTTAATGCTTTAGTTTGCTTTTTTTTTAACTATCATTTACCAGACTCTGCACTTAAGGTATTTGTTTTACTGTAGTAATCAAGGGTGCCATAATGTTGTCTTCATAAAATGTCTGAGCTCCGGAATCCAAATGTAATTAGCACAAAGTTATTCATGGTGTGCACCACCAGACGTTGTTGCAACAGCAACATAAATTCCAGAAAATGATGCACAACCTGAAAAAAGGCTGCAAATTCATCATGTAGTGATGCTTTTGCAATATGGATTGCACTTATCTTTTTATTTTCCACAGGCAGTTTAAGTTATGTATAACAGAATGGCAAGTCATATACTTTAGCATGTGTGTAATACTATAAATTACAGATTTCTCCGTACTCTAGAGGAAACGAGAATGTTACCAGACTCTAGCACAATGACTTGACATGAAAAGGAAGGCTGTACTAATGTCTTTAAACTAATGATGAACTGGATCTAGAAAGCTGAAATATTCTTTCTAGGGACATTTCTGCACTACACTGTTATAATGCTATTATTCCAATTTCAACATCCTATGGAATTTTGGGGTTTGCCATTTAGGGAGGGGCATTTAGAATTCTCATCCAGAGAGCTCTTCGGCCTCAATAACAGTGTGGTGCAGAAATGGCCTATGTCTAACAATGCGTAAGATGAAGCATGGCCTACTGAAGTAAATTTTCCCATATATTTGACTGGAAAAGAAATACACAACAGTGTTTCCTTCATATTATTGGGAGAGATCAAGTTAGAACTAGTTTTAGAACTCTCTGGCCTCCAAGTAGGTGTATCTGGGATGACTAGCTTGACTTCACTCTCCACAGAAATGATAAGCTCTAGGAGGAATATGGAAGCCTGTGATATGTGTTTGTGTAAAGGCTAAATTTGCCAATATTTATCAGGCACAGCCCTGGTGCCTTTCACAGCTGTGTGGCATACAAAAATTCACTGGAAAATGCTTTCATCATCATTACATCTGGATCTAGAAAAGTTTGACCTGCTGGATTTCAGTTTGACATACAGATGGTGCAAGCACAGCAGCCTTTGTTAGAAAGTAAGAAGTGGCAATCCTATAAATGCATGTGGGAAATATATGAATATCAGAAAAACTTGCTGGATCAGACTGAACAGCTATTTAGATCATCATTCTGTTTACAACTGCTGGTGGGAACCCTTTCAGCGGCATGCAGCCACAATTGCATTCTTGGGCCATTTCCACACTACGCTGTTATAGTGCTATTATTCCACTTTCTTCATCTTGTGGAATTCTGGAGTTTGTAATTTACTGAGGCCAAATTGTTCTTTGGCTAAACATTCTAAACGCCACTCCCTAAACTGCAAACCCCAGGATTCCATAGGATATTGAAAGTAGAATAATAGCACTATAATAGTGTAGTGTGGAAAGGCCCTAGATGTGATGTATGATCACTAGAAGGGGAAGGACACAAGGGAGGGAGGAAGGGAAGAGGAAAACCCAAGATATGTCAAGAAAGGGCTGGTTGTAGGAGCAGATACAATCAAAATGTGAATATGCAAGTACAATCAAAAGAAAAAGAGCTGGAAACGCTGTCTGGTTCATGGAGACTTGTTGAGCTCTTTGTTTGTTTGGATCCAGATTTAGGTCGATGCAACTAGTAAGGTGGAAGGGGAATTCCCTACTCCTTCTTCCACACAGAGGCCCCACCAACTCCTCTGTAGATGCTACATAGAGGATCAGAGATCTTTGCTGAATGGGATGAGTTGCTGTACAATGATGAATGATCCCCAAACGTCAGGGATGATTGCACCTTCCAGGAGCACCATCCCTTTCTATCCACAGAAGGCAGATCCTGGACCCAACCTATTTGAGTTTGAGTTGTATAAATTTAAGAGTCAACCAGCATCACTAAGAACCTCATAAAAGCTGAATGGGGTTCTACTTTGTACTTTTGTGATTCTTACAACAAATAAACATGAGCAAGTTACCTTAATAAGCAGAAAGCACAGAAACTTCCTTGTCTGTACTGAAGTTTCAGAAAATCAATCACTTTTAACAGGGGTACATTTGTCCCTTCCTCACTTACCATGCGCATTTTTCATTATGATGTGTTTGAAATTCTGATTTCTCACTGATTACATTACACCCAAAAGAATGATCCTCATTCTATTTAAATCACAAGCCAAGTTGCTATGTGTGCTGTCTCATGTATAGCCTATAATTAGATGAACTGGGGACAGTTGGAGCAAATTTACCTTATTAGAAAGCGATATCTTGGTCAAGGATGTAATTCCCAAACAAAGTGCTGCATTATGTGTTGGAGCTTCTCAGTAAAAATAGAACTTGAACATCTTGTGATTAATCACGATGCCTTTGAGAAGATCTTCTGTAGCCAATGAGCAAAAAGATCTTTCCTTCCATTTGTGCTTAAACTTTCTTTTGAATTACATTTCTAAGGAATCTTAAGATGTTGGATGCCACAATTTGAGAAGAAACTGGGATCATGGCTTTTTTCCTTCTGTATAGCAGAGAAGAAGAGCCATGCGGAATCAGATTATCTTTAACACCTCATAAAACCATTCGCTCCACCCCCTTGCTTTGACTTTACAGTTTTTGTTGTGTTGCCTAGAAATGAAATGCATTTAACTGTCTTTGCTGCCCCTTGATGTACACAAGATACCCAGCACTGTGTAGGGTGCAAAATATTTTTACTGTGGCACAAAAGTTAAATAAATAAAAACAAATTAGATAGTATTCTGCTCCCACTTCCTCTAGGAAGCTCATAAGTCAGAGTGTGAAGGTGATCTTGTCTCTTCTGCCCCTGAAACCCAGGAACTGGCATTCATGAACATCCTGCTTCCCATCCTGAAGGTAACATATAACCATTATCACTAGTGGTCACTCATAGCTTTACCCTCCATAAATTTGTTTAATCCCACTTTAAAATCATCTTAGGGCCTTTCTGCACCACACTGCTATAGTGTTATTATTCCATTTTCAACATCCTATGTAATTCTGGGGTTTGCAGTTTAGGGAAGGGCCTTTAGAATTCTCACCCAGAGAGCTCTTTGGCCTCAGTAAACTACAAACCCCAGAATTCCACAAGATGTTCAAAGTGGAATAATACCACTATTAATAGTGTAAGTGTAGAAAAGCCCTAAGTTGCAGAAAATACTGTTTGAAATATGAAAATGTTTAAAGTTTGTTGGATTGGAGTCATAACTCACTTCAAGGACCACAAATGTCTCAGATTTGAGTTAGGAAGCAAATGAATGAGGAGTTTCAATACTATCACAATTTCTATTTTTTTTTTTGAAAGTGTCATTTCAGATAACCTTCACACAGTAGCTGCCATTTATTCATAGATATATTACAAGCTTTTTCTTCATCTTTGAAACCTTTATGCAGAATGACAGGAGAGGGATTTAAACATGTGTTTTTTTCCTTTAACAGTTTTATTTAAACTGTTCTTTGTTTATACAGTTGTTGGGTGTTTGCACATCTGTTTGTTCTTTTCATTACTCTGTATTGTTTGGAGAAAACTGGTGTAATTTTTCAATGATCTCATAAATTTTTGCCTTTGAAATCACCCTTTGTAAATGTCAAAATCAGTTAGGGCCTATCTTCATGTCATACCTCTGAATTCTAGTAGTGATAACTGATATAATCATTCCAAGTTGAGTTGTACAACATCTTTATAGTAGTTCCATGTTTTACAGTGCAGTCCTACACAAATCTTGTCAGAAGTCAGAGGCTGAAGCTTTCTGAATTACATTCATTTGTGATTTATTGTTTTATTTATTAAAATATTTATATCCAGCCCTGTATTCCAAGGGACAAAGAGTGAGAAATAATAAAATCAATTTAAAACAGATTTTTTAAAAAACTAAGGTTAAAGACTAGAAGCATATTAAACCATTTAATATTTGAAACAAGAACATTTAAAACCAATTTTAAAAATATAAAAATGATTTAAAACCATTATACATATACAAATTTGGGTGAAAGCCCCAAAGCCTTTAATAAAAAGGCATATTTTGATATGTCACAAAAATGACACCAATGTTCATGCCAACCACACCTTTAAGGGGAGGGTATTCGATAACCAGGCTGCCACAGCAGAGGGCTGCAAACCATGTGAAAACTTACCTGGGAGTAAGTCCCATTGAATAGTTCACATTAGTGAACTAAAGGGGAAAAATAACACCTTTTGATAGACATTGTAGCTAGCCAGCCAGCCAGCCAGCCAGCTATCTTAACTCTCCACTCAGGGTCTGCAAGGATTACAGAGGTGAATACAAAAAAGGAAACAGATAGAGCTGGGAAAATTCTAGAAGAAAGTGACAAATCAGATAGGATTTCTGGAAACTGCTTCTCACATAAGTCACTGCTGTCCAAGCCTACAAGGAGACAGACGGTGGGAATCTACACAGGTAGGAGTACTTAATATGTCTACTTAGGTGAAGTTTGGGTATTTTCTGCATTTTGTCCCTCTGTAGGATGCAAGGATCACAGAGATGCATACAAGATCTGTAGGGAGAGCCTTCTGTCAGTCCTACTACCATCGCAGGCTCGCCTGGTAAGGACACAGGAGAGCGCCTTCTCAGTGGTTGCTGCCACCCTATGGAATGCTCTTCCATGTGAGGCTAGGCTGGCCTCCTCCCTGTTTTCCTTTCCTAGGCAGGCGAAGACATTTCTTTTAAGCAGGCCTTAAAGCAGGTTATCTGGAGACATTTTACTTATTTATTAGCTGTTTTTGAAATTTATTATACATTTTATCATTTTATATGCCATCTAATATTTTAATTGTTTACATGCTTTTAATATTTTTTAACCTTTTGAAAGCTGCCTTGGGTCCCATTTTGGGATCAAAAGCAATAAATAAATAAATAAATAAATAAGTTTAGGCTTTCTGATCTAAGCAATGTCCTTCATAATGTGTTGTAACACATTACAATGATTCACAATAATGTAGTTGTCTTGTTTTACAACTTGCTATAAGTTGCAATATTCAGCAACCATTTTCTTTTTAATAAAAAACCCCCACTTCTGAAGCTGGTAATTGCGACTGTGTCCCAGGGTACTGTATACATGTGCATAAGACTTCAGGGTCAACTTCCAACAGAATTCCAGATTTGGAATAACCACCGGGAGAATCCAATCTCTCCCTCAGGGAGTTGGATATAGAGTACCATAGAGATCAGTAGAGAAAAGAGCCCCAAAAAAGACTCTGAGATTCATTTTCTTTAGGTTCTAAGGGGTAATCTTACCTTTACGGTGATGACATTGGCCAATCTACCACAAAAGAGATTTGTAGCAAGAATGCAGCTTGGAGGACTTTTGTGGTCACTCAAAGAGCAGAGTGGGCAATCAGTCCTGACAAGGATTTTCTTCTGAGGAAACATATACATAATCACATCATAACTTTTTAAAAGAGAAATTGGAGATGTAGCTGCCTCACAAAACCGGAGGTGTTATCCATCTCAGAACTGATATGTGACTTAATGTCCCCATGAGGTGCATTTTAGGAATCACCTTGCAGACCATTTTTTTCCATTTTCAAACCTGACTGGATGCTAGCAACTCTTGTTTTCAGTATTGTTTGGTTTGATTGTTTACCTGAAGTATTTTATAACTGTTGTGTTCTGCATGTTCTGTTGTTGTTGTTAACTGTCATCAAGTTGATTTTGACTTATGGTGGCCCTACGGAAAAGACACTTCCAAGTCATCCTATCCTCAACTGCCCTGCTCAGGTCTGCACATTCAGTGCTATGTCTTCTGTGATTGTGTTTATCCACCTGTAATGTGACTGTCCTCTCTACCTATTGCTTTCCACCTTCCCAAGCATTATTGTCTTTTCTAGTGAGTCATGTCTTCTCAACATACATCCAAAACACGACAGGATCAATTTAGTTAGCTTGGCTTCTAGGGATTGCTAAGAGATTGCTTGATTTGCTCTAGCACACATTAGTTTGTCTATTTAGCAGTCCACAGTATTCATAGATATCTTCTCCAGCACCACATTGCAAATGAGTTGATTTTCTTCCTATCAACTTTCTTCACTGTCTAGCTTACACAACCTTACATAGAAATTGGAGATGCAATGGCATGGACAATCCTAAGTTTAGTATTCCATGACACATCTTTATACTTCAGGATCTTGTCTAGTTCTTTCATAGCTGCCCTTTTAAGTCCTAGTCTTTTTCTGATTTCTTGACTCCAGTCTCCAGTTTGATTATTATTAAATGAATCAAGGTATGGAAAATCTTGGATAATTTCAATGTCTCCATCATTTACTATAGGGTTATGTAAATTATCTGTGGTCATTTTTGTTTTCTTAGTGTTCGGCTGTAAACCTGCCTTTGCACTTTCTTCTCTGACTTTCTTCAGTACTTGAGGCAGCCTGTATGAAAAGGAATGGGCAACACACAGCCAATGGACCACAGGTGGACCCAGACCTTTTTGTGGCCCCCACTATGTTGCTCTGTTACTGCCGCTGTCAAAACTATCTGGCTGAAATGAACACCACTTGCAGCTGCTGAATCCACCCTAACTGTGTCTTTGAGATCAGTGATGCCAAAACTGCAGCCACACTCCCCCAAGGTCATTTTCATTCTCTGCTTATTTCTGAAACCCTGAGAGACTCCGTGGTTCAGGTTCTGAGAGACACTCGTTTCCTGTCCTTCACTGCACCTTAGAACCACCATAGTTTAAAGGGTTGTAGGTCATCCACTGTGCCTCCCCGTCAAAATCAAAGATAACTGCAAAGGGCTGAGGGTATTTTCACCACTTCTTCTGCCCACTGCAGGTCACACTGCTGCTTTTGATGCAACCAGAAATGGCATCAGGTCACTTCCAGGTTTGTTTACAGCCAATTTTTGGTTGATTTTTTTTTCTGTGACCCTTTCTGCATCCTATTTTTTTGCAGACTCCTCTGGTGATGCGATGGCTGTGGCTCTTCCTTCCATGGTGCAGCCAGGTACCTTCTCAGGCTGCACTGGGGCAGGAGTCCCACTACCGCATTTCCCAGGCTTCTGCAGGACAGGTAAGTCTGCCATGATGGCAAGATTGTGGGTCACTGACATGGAAAACCCATCAATGATTTAATCTGTGATGGGACTGCTGGGGGACAGGAGGACAGGATCATGACAACATCATGGAGAAGCATTGTTGCAGTCCCTTTTTCTCCCATCCCCATGGCAGGTTGGGAGGGTGGTAAGAAAAGGGCCTGTGTTTGAGGGTGTTTTAAGGTAAGTCACACAATTCTAGGGGCAAAAACAAGTTATGTCAGGGGTTCTGGGGGCAGAAAAATGCCAGTGACTTTTTAAAAAAAATACATCCAGGGGCTCAGGACAGATTCCTATTGTCTTGATTTGCCAGAGAAAGTTCCAGTTAATCCACTACTATCCACCCTGGTCAGCTGCTTTTAAAATGTCTCTGTTTCTCTCTCCTCCTCACTCTTTGTCCTCAGCTTACTTCAATTGTTGCAAACTGAATTCAAAGTGCAAAAGGAGTTTGCACTCAACTCAGCAGGAAGGAGAGGAGATGAGGGAGAGGAATCCTGCCCAGTAGGTTCAGGCAAAGCAAACTGCTGCAGCTTCTCTTAGCTCATGAGTTCTTCGCATTAATAACTTTTGCCATCTTGACTACCCTCTGATGTTGCTTGGCCACATGTGTCCCAATTTCTTTCTTTTTTTCTGTGCAGTGTTGAAGGTTGTCTTCTGAGGACATCAGGGGCTTCAAAATGGGCCCCTATGCTGCACAAAAGAGAATCCATCAACATTGACAGGCAGTGAAATTCTAGCCTTTGTAGCTCCAAAGTGAGGACTATGAGTTTCATTTCACATTTGGCATTTCATTTTACACTTGGCACCAATCCTGGCATGCCATGATTCATATACTCAAGCTTGAGGCACAGTCAGTTACAACTTAATGATGAGCATATCTACATAAATAACATAGTTATTACACTGACATACTATCTTTTAAAACATACAAGTATATCTCAGGGCCCTATCACATTACCCTATTCCACTTAACTCATGATTTGTAGTTTAGAGAAGAGCATTTCGAATTCTCAGCCAGAGAGCTCTTGGGCCTCACTAAACTACAAACTCCAGAATTTCATAGAATGTTGCCATGGCAGTTAAATGTAATAATAGCACTATAACAGTGTAGTGTGATAGGGCCTCAATTAAGAAAATGTCTTTCAATGAATCCCCTCTTCCTTTTTCTTTCATTTCCTCTGTCTAGCTGGAAGTTTTCTAACAGCAGCGACATTGGGAGAATGGTGAAAAAAGGTTAGAGAAACAAGCTTTTGATGGTGGGTTGCAATACAGTGTCTACAATAAACAATGCAATCAAAGCTTGATGGGAAAGAATGGAATTATACTCTTGCCAACTGTACTGTAGCAGTGTGTGCCTGGCACAAGAGATAAGTAAATTTTACCTTCAGAATCCTTTCCTGAGCATGTGCGAACAACAAAATGGAGAGAAAAGGTTAGAGCAGATAATCCTGCTTCATCAGCTATCGCCAGCATTTTTTTTTTTAAAAAAAGCATAAATCTAGAAGTTTAGCTACTAAAATGAAAATCACAAGAAATGTGGGGGCTGGTGAATTCACCAAAAATTCACCCTGGATACATTTTGGAAGAAGCTTTCAAGTGATCTCTAGAAGCTTCGGAATGTTTTTCTTCACTTGTGCAAAGCTAACCTGATAAAGTTGTTTTATTTCATATGTGCATATCAACAGCTTTGAATAAAATGTTTTCTGAAACATGTTCAAGTGCCTTTCTTCTGCCCCTCCTACTCCTTTTTGTGGTAAAAGAACCTATCCATATTCTTTCTGTGTTATTTCTGGTACCACTGTTTCTGGTACCACTTTTCTGTTGAAGAAGTAATTCCCAGGAATACATCTGCTTTGTTAACTGATGCATACCTTATACTTAATACATTGCTGGTGTTTGCCCAAACATGTAATATGTAAAGTGATCCCAAATGATCTTGAGATGCAGTAGATTTCTCACATTCTGTTTGTTCCAGGCATAGTGCAGCTTCTAGATTAAGTTGTCTTTACTTATTCCCAAATGAAATTTGAAGGCACTATAGATTTTAAAAAGAAAAAAAAAAAGTTTAGAAGCAGGCCGAAACAGTAAAGAAAACTACCGGAAATCCTTGCTAGAAACTGAAAATGGTTTCCTGATGGGGCATTGCATTTTGCCAAGATCCATTTTCAAGTTAACTTTGGAATAAGCTCAAATCAATCTGCCATATGGGATTACTTCATGTAGCAACTTGGCTCAGGAACAAAACATGATTTTTTTATATATATAAAAATCCTTGACTGAATTCCTCTGCTGATACTATGTTGATATTTCTCCCACATGGTATTAGATTTCAGTAGTAAACATTACCCATATTCATTCTTAATTCAGAATTAAACAACCAAGAAGTTATATTTGTGGTTGACTATTTTGTTTATAAAGCTGAACTGTATTATGTTGTTTGGACCTGCGCTGCCTCAAAGCTTGCTGGCACTAACACTTTAGCATCTTTATTACCATACTTTGGAAGATTGAACACAGGAAACCAAGGTTCTTCTGTTTTGAAAAATCAGAATCAGCTGTTTTTCTGACAATAGCCTGCTTGATGATAACCCTATGAATAACCTGGACATGTGTGTGCACACACACATGGACATGTGCTAAATGCATTTTATATATTGATGCACTAAATGGCACCCTAGTAGCCCAAGCCATATCTTGTTAGCACTAATAATAAAGAAGAAGAAAAGCTGATTTCAATTTTGTCTTTTGTTTGCCAATCTCAGGCTATAATAACACAAACCACAATTGTGGCCCTTTCCGCATGTGGGAAAGGAATTGCGCGAAAACAGGACTCACTGGATTTCTTCGGCGTCCGGTTGAGTCTGTCGGGACGAGGAGCAGTGCGAGCTCATCGCTCCGCACTGCTCCAGCATCCAAAATAGCGGTTTCCGGTTGGTGGAGGCTCTCCACCAACTGGAGAAGCTCACCAGCCTAAAGCCCGCCCCCGGCAGATCTGCAGGCATGCACTAGTGCACGCCTGCAAATCTGCACCGGAGCATGGCGACGGAGCGACATGGAGTCACGTGCTCTGTGTTTTTTAAAAACCTCTAAAAAGAGGTTTTTAAAAAACACGCCACACGACCAGTTCTGGTCACTCCAGAGCGGACTGAGGTGTGGAACTGCAAAAAGTAGTCCGCCCCAGTCCACTCTACAGTGCAGAAGGCCTCTATTAGAGGTCACTCTGCACCATTTCAATAGCTCGGTGCGGAAAGGGCCTTAAGTATCATAAATAAGAAGGAGTAGGAAATCTTTTGGATGACTGTTAATTAGCTACCTTCAGTTTCCCCCTCATAGGCCCTTTCCACACGCAGGGCGGGTAAACAGGGGGCGCACGCAGGGACGGATCTTACCGCAAAATGGGTTGCTCTGTCCCCACGGGGAGCACGTGTTCGCAGCTCCAAACGGCAGCGAATTTCAGCGGAGTTCAGCGGTGCCCAAAATGGCGGCCGCTGGCTTCCAGTGGCGCTCCGCCAATCAGGGCAGCGTGCCAGCCGGAAGCCCGCCCCCGGGCAGCTCTGCAGAGACGCGCTAACGCATCCCTGCAGTTCTAAACGGGGCGCGGTGACGGGGCAACGCGTGCAGGTCACATAAAAACCACTTGAGAAGTGGTTTTTATAAGACTCGCAGCGGCACTCCCGCGGCCGCGCGAGGGCGGTTTGAGGTTTAGAACCTCCCATTTGCGAACCGCCCTCGTGCGCCTCACGGTGCATATTGCCTCACCCTAGCGCGGGCAATATGCCCATGTGGAAAGGGCCATAGCCTTCATAGATGTTTCCCTGAGTAGTCTCAGATCTAATTTAAACACTGGCATGTGAAAATAAAAATTCATGTTGCCATTGTGGTATCATGTCTCTGCTTGATTGCCTTACCTGTGTAAATTGCTGCATAAGTCCCAGCAAGGTCAGCCCTGCCATTGGGCAAAGTGAAGCAGCTGCCTTAGGAAGCAGACCCTGAGTAGTCTAATGTGGGCAATGGGAACAATCCCCTGGCCAGTCTATGTTTGAGGACAGAGTTGTGTATTGTAGGCAGCCTGCCAATCATGCTCTAAACTCATCTGCAGCTCTCAGGTGAGTGAAGGATCCTGTCCCATCACTATTGTTAAAGTGAGATTCAACTACCAATCTGGTCAGTTTTGGAAGCAGAATGAGGATCATGGGAAATGCCATGTTGTCCTTCACCTAAGGCAGAAAAATTTGTTTGACGCGCCTCATTGACAGGGGTCTGTGGCCTAGACTGAGGAAAAGAGGGACAGATGGACCACTGATGGAATAAGATTCATGAGGAAACTGGCAAACGGTAGGTTATTTTCCATTATCAGGTGTATTCTGTGGTGGTTATGATGGCAAGGGAGCTATTCTTCCTCATCCTTATTATATCCTCACAGTGTTGGTCTTTGTGAGGTGTCCACAGTTGCAGTGTTAGACTCCGACTGTGGAGACCAAGTTTCATTTCCTTACTCAGCCATGCAAACCCATTGGGTGACCTTGGGTGCATCACACACTCTCAGTCCCAGAAAACCCTATGATAGGTTCGCCCTAGGCTTGCCATAGGTCAGAAATTACTTGAAGGCATACAACAACAAGAAGATGATATATTTGTAGAAATTGTCTGCGCCTGGATCCATTTAATACATTTTCATCTGTTTTTCTAAATTAGAACAGTTCACTGTGAGAGCACAGAAAGAACCATGCTAATGCATGCACTAAGAAATAAAACAAATGAAAGCTAAAAAATATTATTGTATATTCCATTCCCAAACTGAGAGCAAACAAGTTATTTCAGATTCCTCTCCTCACTCCTAATAACTCTTCCAGAGTTAAATTAACATTATGTGACATTTATAAATTGCAGAATTAAGTGATACATGAGTTCAAAGATATCTTAGGATCCTCCCATGTGAATAGAAGAAGCACTGTGTGAATATATTCACATGTACCAATTAAGGCAATTAGAGTGGTTTTGCACAGAGCAGCACTGGGCAAACTATGGCCTGCAGACAGCATGTGGTCCCTGAAGATGTCTCTTTGTGTGTCTCTGTCTCACTCACTCATGTACACACGTGCGCACAAACACATACACACATTTGGACGAAATCAGCCACCTGAAACCCTTGAAGTCTGTGGGGGATCAATCACCTAAGCACTATTTTTTAGGCCCGAAATGCTCTTTTTGAAAATACTAGAAAGTCCATTCTGGTTGCCAAGAATGGCTATTTTAGACCTAAACAGGCTGGAGAGTTTTAAATGGCCATTTATGGCTTTCAGAGACTGTGGTTGGTCATTTTCATGTCTATTTTCTCTAGGTCAAGAGTGTCAGCTTTTTTTAGAATGGGCAGGTGCTCTTTGGCCTGTCGGATGGAGAAAATGGCTCCCAGACTCATTAAAGTTGGCCACTCCTGTACTAAAAAAGTTTCAACATGAATTCCCAGGTTTCTGTTTGGTCAAGTTATCTGAGGAATTCTTAAGGAAACAAAGAAAGTTTCAATAAGTACCCGAAGATTTTCAGACCTTGTCACACACAAGGATACTTCTATCAATCCTGATCTGGCAGGGTCAATCCCAACTAATCCTTTATCATTCCACCTTTTTTTTTTTTTGGTTAATTTTAAAATGTCCCAGTTTCTCTCTCTTCCTCCCCCTTTTTTCCCATCGTCTTCAGCTTACTTCAATTGCTGCAAACTCTGTTGAAAATACAAAAGTATTTTGCACTCAGTGTGCATCCAGATTCATTCAAAAAGACCAGAAAGTCTAAGATTTTGTTCCTGTTTTTTCCAGGTTTAATTTGGAAACCCATATATCTCCCATAATATTTTCTGTCAGCTCCCGGTACAATCCAAGACTTTTCATAACAGCTCTCCAGGTTGGTTTATTTTAACCTAGTATAAAATTCAAAAGAATAGGAACAGAATTCAGACTTTTCAATCAGTCTGGATATACCCAAAATTAACTCAACAGGAGGGAGAAGAGAGGGCAGAAGCTTGCCCTTCCCTGTCGGTTCAGGCAGAAGCAGACTGCTGCTGCCACTCCTTGCTTCTGCATTCTTCCTCTTTAATAACTTTTGCCATCTTGACCAGACTTGTCCATACATGTCCTAGTTTTGATCTGTGAAATGTTAGAGGGCATCCAAAGATTCCATCCAGCACCCTGCAGACGGACTCCTGTTTTCCCTACAAATTTACCTCCCTCTCCTCTTGCGTACAACCACCGCCTCCCTTCCAAGTCAGTTCTCAAAATTCACCACATCCCTCAGGAGAATATGTAAGGGGCATGGGGGAGCTGTTGTCATGGGGGGATCCATTTTATGGGCCCTTTCACTCCTTGGTATAGTTTTTTGATCAGCTCAGGTCTGCAAATAAAAGTCCTAAGCCTGCAGAAAGAAGGCCCACCTTTCTGTATAAAAGGGTAAGCCTTTAGTGGCAAACAGAATCAAGAAATCAGACAGAAGCGACATATTGGTAGCTGTATTTTTTAAAGAAAAGAAATCTTCACATAATAAATACATCTTATACACATTGACTTCAAATTTACTTCAGAAATCTATTTACAATATAAATAATTAGAAATGGGAACATTTTTCAAGATATTGGCAACATAGCTAAGTTGAGTTTCCTACATTACATTCCAAAGGAAAACTTCAAATTACAGGTGTTAGACTACAATGTCACTAGAACCTGAACATTGCAAGTCATGGGGTTTGTAATGTTGGCAGTCGAGTACTTTTACCATCCATGCACAAAATCCTTTTCCCTCCCTGACTCTAAAACACACATCTGCTTCTGTCACACAAGATGCGCAGAAGCTCTGAAGTGCTTATAAGAGTATCCCCATTTATTTCAGTGTAGGAGGAACACTTTTTTAACATCATTTTCCCCCAACATGGAACCCTCCAGATGAGTTGGATTACAACTCCCACCATCCCCAGATGGCACAACCAAGAGCTCTGCTGCCCATTTCATTGAAGTGAAAGTCTGTGCATGTTAGAGCACATTAGGTGCACTAGAGCATCTGCGGAACTCAAGATCCATAGGCAGTCCAAGAGTAAAAGACCTATTCATTTCTATGGAACTTGTTCCCAAATGAAGATGCTCAGGTCAGTTCTCTTATGCACTATCCCTAAGCATATTTATTGGTAAATAAGTTTCTTTAGAATTATTGCAACCCATTTTTAAGTCAATATGTTTAGGACAGGCTGCCTATATGTCAGTCAAAAAGCAAATAGAAAATATAATATTATCTAGAGAGTGCTCTTCAGTACAGTAATACATTTGATATTTGCCCCCGCTTTTTTAGGGGGAAAAAATAAGAAAGTGTCAAAACTTAACAGAAAATATTTGTGCATAATTTTTTTAATGTAAAACACTGCTCTTTTATAATCAGCTTATGTATTTTCAGAACATCTTTCCATTTAAAAACAAAGTCACATGCATTAAAAATTAAATAATTTTATGTTTAAAAATAGTTTAAATAACTACAATAATAACTGGATGTACTTGCTTTCACTATTTTAAAAAAGAAATTATGAACAGTGAGAGCTGGAAACTTTGATTTTTCATCCCAATCCTCTACAAGTTAGGTGCACTTAAGCCCATTGATTTTAATAGGTTATGTACATCAAACCTGGATAGGATCAGATTCTTTGACTTGGGCCTTTTCCGCACGGGGTTTTTAAAATGGTGCACAGCATCCTCCAAAGAGGACATCTACACCTGGGAGCAGATTGAGTCTGGACTACTTTGTGTAGTTCTGGACCTCAGCCTGCTCCGGAATGACCCAAAGCGTTCAGCGTGCCACTCCATGGCTGCGCTCCGGTGCAGATTTGCAGGCTCGCACCAGTGCGAGCCTGCAGATCTGCCGGGGGGGGGGGGCTTTAGGCTGGCGAGCTTCACCAGTTAGTGGAGATCCTCCACCAACCGGAAGCCATCATTTTCATCCCCGGAGCAGTGTGGAGCGTGGCCACACACTGCTCCGGACCAGCCTGGACCTGCGCATGGAGCACACAGGTCTGGTGAGTACCAGCATGGGGCAATTCCCTCGCCCCCTGCGGAAAAGGCCTTGGACCCTGGTTTATGTTCCATTCATGGAATGGACTTTTCTGCCTCCCACTTTTATAAGAAGCTCTCAGACATGGCCACACACATGCATACACTGACCAAAATCTTCTGAAGGTTGAGAGAATCCTCCAGAATAGAATGATATCTATGAAGAGTGAACTGTAGCAGAAGAAGAAGAATCCTTTGGAGCTGAGCTATTATGTCCACTCTGCTTTCTCCCATTAGGAACCACACATTAAGGGTACAATCCTATACATACTTAACTGGGTGGAAGACCCATTGAACTTAGTGAGACTTTCCATTGAGTACACAAATAAAGGATTACAAAAGTGATAAATGACCCATCTTTAACCTTTGCAAACGTTATTCCCATTTGAAGTCACTCTCTTCATTCACAAGATTTCTGTATGAATGAAAGGAACATCAGCTTTTCTAAAGGAGTAGGTCATCCTATCAAAGGAAAATAATAATGTAAAATGAAATATGAGGGAAACTGTATCCATATTACTCAAAATCCCCAGAAAGCTTGAATTCGAAAATTCATCTGTTAATTTCAAGTACTAAGTTCCTTATCATGCTATGCCATTATAGGTCTATATTCCATTTTAACTGCCATAGCAACATCCTGTCAAACTCTGGGCTTCGTAGTTTAGTGAGGCCCAAGGACTATCTGGCTGAGAATTCTAAGTGCCCCTACCTAAACTTCAAATCCCAGGATTCCATAGGATGTTGCCATGACAGTTAAAGTGCCACTATAAAGTAATAGTGTTATAGCACTGTAACAGTATAGTGTGATCAATCTGTAAGTGCATTTGTTGCTTTAGGGATAGATTTCAATTCTTTTTAGCAACTGTACTGTATTAATGTTTAGATTATGTTGGGAAATTGTTATATTGAAGTTAAAGGAAAACAGGTATGTGAAACTCAAAATATATCTGCTAAAAAGGAATCTTAACACCAAGATATATCAACCTTTGAACGTCAAACACTTTTTTCCCCAGGAAAGTTTCCAGATGAGGAATAATATCATAATTATTTTGTACGAATTGCTAAGTACTCTTAAATTATAGCAAATGTTATACCCAAGTTGGGGGAAAAAAAACTTTTTTCACATAAAGAGCCACCTTTTCAATGTAAGAAAAATCTCCAGTCAGATGGACAACACTACTAAAGCTCTAAGAAAAGAGTGGTAAACAGCATTTCTGTGTATAACAGCTTACTTGTTTTTTGCTCCCCTTTATTGTGGAAAAAAAACCTACGTAGTTTGTATTTGGAATTTGGTAGAAAAGTATAACTTTTTCAGATTTATAGTGGGGCTGTCATAGTCACAGGAAGACACTTCACAGGCACATTACCCTGTGAAGAGATCTAGCTGAGACTTAAGCAAATGGACTTTCCAGCTTAGATAATTGTACAAAATGGGATTTCTGTCCATTTTCTCTCACAACTAAATTCAGTCTTTTATCAAACTTGGCCCCCTCTTGTCAGTATCCTTAGAATCTCAGCTTTCATATGTATAACACTTCTAAGCATCACAATCCTAAATACAGTCACTTTTGAGGAACAAATAGATTGCTGCTGTAGCAGTTTCCTTAAATTTAGACACAAGGTTGGCCCAAGACCTTCATGCTGCCTGTAGAGAAGAAGATAGTGCCTCATTCTACCTAATGGTAAGGCTGTAAGGCAGACTACTCAGTTTCAACTTTCTAAAATGCTCCATGCACAGCACATACCCTCCACCTTTCCCAGTTTGACAAAGGCCATTTCTGCATTAGACTGTTATAACACTATTATTCCACTTTCAACATCCTATGGAATCCTGGGGTTTGCAGTTTAGGGAGGGCCTTTGAGGACCCTCCCTAAACTGCAAACCCCAGGATTCCATAGGATGTTGAAAGTGGAATAATAGCGCTATAACGGTCTAGAGCAGAAGTGGCCAAAGACAGTCCCAATTAATCCTCTGTCATCCCATTTTTATAGCTGCTTTTAAAATGTTGTAGTTTCTCTCTTCTTTTCCTACTTTCCCTCTTTTCCCTCAGCATCTTTCAACTGCTGCAAACGGAACTCAAAGTGCAAAAATAATTTAGACTCAATTAACTCAGCCAGGGGTGGGGGGAGGAGAGGAGAAGTAAAGACTTGTCTATCCTTGGGGACTCAGGCAAAAGCAAACTGCTGTAGCCTCTCTTGGCTTGTGTGCTCTTCCTCATTCATAATTTTTGCTATCTTTACCTCACTTTGATGTTACTTGGCCATGTGTTTCCTGGTTTCCGTCTGTGAAATGTTGGAAATTATGAGAGGAAGCTGAGGAATACCATTATGTAGAAGATGTAACTTCTCCCATAGCATAGCTATATTAATCAGTGATACTTCTTTGTACTAATTTAAACAAGCATAGTGGGGCTGCTGAGCTCACACTGAAATCAGGAAAGGCTCAACTTGTCCCTATGGTTGTTCCAGGTCAGACATTACTACTTCCATACAGCTGTTTTGAACAAATGTAGCAAAGGATATATCCGCTAGTTTTTCGCTCATTCAGACTCTTTTACATAATACCTCAAGATCCTTCTTCATATTTATGATATTTTTGGTTTTTGGTAAATTCTTACAAGAAGAAAATTTAAACCAAATTAAATTGCCATCCATATCAGCCCAAATCAATAGGTACAGCTATTCTCCACATGAAGAGAACCACACTGAATCTGTCTCCCATCTAGCTCTTGAAGATGAGAAGCCTGTTCAGGAAAAAAAAAGAAAAGAATATATGTAGCAGTCCTAATTCAGTACCACAAATGTGGTTGAATACAGAGGGATTCAAAAGTCAGAGCTGAGTACTCAAAGCTGGATAGATAAATCAGTTAGTTTTGCTTTCACCACATTTGAATTCTTTTAATTTCAGTGTCTTTCTTTCCTGTTTATGAGGACATGTGCGGATTGTAATGTTCCTTTGGTTTTTAAAAAACTAAATGAAATGGTTACTTAGTCCTAAATGCACCCTATAAAGAGTTTTACAGAATCTGAACTGGGCCACAGAGTGCAGCTTCAAAGCTGATGTGCCATGTTACATCAAGTCATTTAGACTCCATCAGTTAAATAAGCTGTTGATAGAGGACATCACGTAACAGGGAAAAATCATTCCATTCTATGTCAAAATTATTTCCATGCAGTAGAAACAAAAATGGATATTATCCTTTGGGCTATGGGGAGAGGCTTAGAAGTGTGATAGCATCATATGCTGAACTTGGGGAAACACACAGATTTTAACACTTGCTGCTAAATGTTAAAGGTAATTATGACACATTCCAAGAAAGTTAAGTATCAGTTCAATGATTTATACTTTTTGCACAGACTGAATTATGCAAATATAAAACCAAATTTTTAAAGAAAAAAATCATTTGAATTTCCTTCTTTCAGCTCATTTCAGCCTTGATGAGACTGAAAGTTGACACTTGGTGAGCAAATAAATTTACACTACTGATTAAAGTTGCTGAAGTTATCACTTAACCTACACAGCGTCAGGAGTATAAGGAGTGTTCTATGTCAGGTTTAGCCACTTTAACTACAAATATTCTGTTATTATATGGTGGACAACTTATAGCACTCCATATACTAAATTGCAGCTCCCATTATTCCTCACTATTAACTATGGTGGCTAAGGCTGATGGGAGTTACTATCCAACATAGTATTATGGTATGGTTCATGCCATGACAGAGATAAAGAGGAAATTATAGCTTCCATGTGCATGAACATCTCAATAGAAACTTGTAGCCACTGCCCCAAGTCTGAAAAATTTAATTTTGCATTTATTGTTCAAGTGTTGTATTATTGATTATTCACCAAATTTCTTTAAATGTTATGCATAAATGGTTGTATGCTAATAGGCATGTTATCTATGGTCTTTTATCTCAGTCTGTTTCTATAATGCAGATTTCTGTGCTAAGCAAGTTGGCCATGTACTAGTGAATGATACTGCAATCATGATGAATTATCACTCATTATTAGATGCCTCACTTCCTCAAACCAAAGTTAAATCCATGTTCATGGATTTATTTGCAGAATAGTGTCTCCCAGGACACATCCAAATCCACATCTTAAGGAGCTGTGTTCTGTAACCTGCTTAGAGAACATATTCATGATCTAAAAGCAGTGTATTTATAGAGGTTCATAAATGGATGGAACAAAGGACCAAATTCACATGAAGTCACCCACAGCGTGAATCAGCCTCCTCATGTTTAAGCAGTATTAGATTTGGGATTTTTTTTTTTTGTCATACTGCTGCAGAATGCAGAAATAGAAGCAAGAGAGTATTAAAAATCCCTATAACAAGGAGGGATTCCCACCAATGGGATTTCTAGCAAAGCTCCAGTCACTCCCGAAGCTTTCTCTTGGGAATATGGATGAGTGACATTTTTTTATTTTTAAGCTCTATCAAATTTAATAATGACCTCATTTCTAAGGCTCTCATCTTTGTTATGGAACAAATAACCAAAAAGAGAATGAAAGAAGGAAGAAAAAGAAAGAAATTGCCACCACTAATGCTTAATGTCAGTGCAGGATTCCCAAGCAAATGTTATAACTAAACCTGAACTGACCAAGCAACAGCTACTACAGCCTCATTAGCTGATATGGCTTGCCACTCTTTTTGTCTCTGATGAGCATATTTATCTGTGTGTATTTTTCAATGTCATTAGTGATCTTACTAGTAGTGAGAAATGCTACTTGATCAGCCTAATCTGAAATTTACTGAAATTAAGGAATTCATTGACCTAAAGAGCTTCTCAATGGGCTGAGTATTATTGCCTAATTCATGGGAAACTCATACTTTAGGCCTTTAAGCTGTGCTCATTAAAGGCACAACCCTTTATTAGCTAATCACATGTAATTTTGTTTTAGTAGGGCTTGCAGAAGGCAAAGACAAGCATTCTGTTGATTGCATTCAGATCTAATTTACTTGGAAAGTAGCTCTATTATTTTTTGTAGACCAAATTAAACACACAAACTTATGCAGTTTTGTATTTCATAGTCACTTTGCTCCTCTGTAGATGATTCTGTAGGCTGTAAACATGAAGAGAGCAAGTGAGGATGAGTATGTTAGCTCCGCCCCTTTGTCGCAGCTCTTACTCCCCTCTAGTGTTCAGGATGAACTTTAGCAGGAGGAGCCCTGTATATCTGCTGAGGTTCCTTGCATCATCTAGAATTTTAGAAAATCATGGTTCACCACAACTTAGGAACTTCCACATGGAAGTTCCATGTGCCTCAAACAAAAGGAGAATGGTAAGAATGGCAACAGATGGGGTAGACCTAGCACATGAAGATCCTATACATGAAAGAACATCTTCATAAGACTTTTGAATATCATACACAAAATTGGGTCCATGGCATTGCATACACAATCTGCTGCATCTATGAAAAAAAAATCCATAATTATTCCAGTAAATGATAAACACTTCTATTGTGAAATGATAGTTTTCAAAATAGCATATCGTGTTGTCAGAAAAAAAGTTGTAAGTGTGACTCTTATTATTAGTAACAACTAATGTAGGCCTGTTGAATCAATATTATTACCTATGTGTTGACTTACACTTTAACTATTGTTTCAATAGGTTTACTCTAGCTGGGACTCACCAATAGGATTCTGGCCATAGAGTCTGAGCAATGCTGAATATTTTAGGATTAGACAGAAGGACTTAAATGGACCATGCAAGAGAAACAAAAGATATTTTCAACCATTTAAATCACTGGACTCAGCCTACTGATTCCAAGGTTTCAGCTGTAACTTCAACAAATGGAACGGTGTCCATGGGAGGGTTATGCATGTGTATGTCTCTTTTGGATTTCCATAGGGACTTCTGCCCCAAAACTTCCCCTGCAGGCAGCTTTTAAGCCCCGGGAAGGACTGTTACTACTACTTTTTAGTAGTGGAAATGAAAGAGAGGAGAGAGGCAATTCAGATCACGAAGATATAGCTGCTCTGGGCTTCAGAGGGAAGGCAAAGCATGCTGCATGCCATCTGTGAGCTCACCCTCATTTCTCACCCTCACCCACTCACCAAGCTGAATCTGGTACTACTTTATGGTCTGAATCATCTCTCCCCTCCTCACCTTAGCAGCAACAATTTCATCGTGAGTTTGTCAGCTTCTGGACACAGGAGAAGGACATAGAACTTTGGAATGGAAATATGCTTCAGTGTGGGATGTCAGCTTTTGTCTGAAGTTTCTTTAAAATCAGTGGGATGTATTTCTGAGTGAACATGGATAAGCTAGCTGAGTGCACTCCAGCCAATACCAGTGATACACTTGGATCAGGGTGAAGAACCTTTTGGGCCCTCCAGCTTTTGCTAAACTGCAGCTCATATTGGCCCAATCTAAGTAATAGCCAAAGATGTGGAATTTTTACATCAGAACATATGAAGAACATTGCTGGAACTGACCAAATGCCTAATTTGTCCAGTATTCTCCTTACCATGTGACCAGCTAGATAACTATGATAAGCTCACAAGCAGAACAAGAGTGAAATAGCACCTTCTTACATATATTCCCCAGCAACATCTATACTGCCTGTGATGCCAGAACCATTCTGCCAAGGTAGCAGACCAACATTTGTAGTACAGCGAGATCTAGCAAGCTATAGATTCCTTACTTCTATTTAGACTCATGGAAGGCAAGGAATGAACAAGTCTCTTGCATATTGACTATGTCTATGTTATAGTAGCATTAGTGTAGCCCAGAAGAGACACAAAAGCAGTAAACAGGGCCAGACCTATCATTATGAGGAATCCACCTCAGATGTTCTGGAGCAAAGATAGGTGATGAGGTATTGGATTCATGTATCACATGGCCTCCCTACATCCCCTAAGTTAGCCTCCTGCCCTCAGATATGTGACTCGCTGTCCTGTTGGTTTTTATATGGACAACAGAGAACACTGTATTGGCCTTTACCTGAGGAAGCCAAATGATTTGAACCAGCCTTGGCAGTAAACATCTGATTTTTTTAAGTGAGACCTCTGCTCTGAATTAGTAGATCAAGGGAAGGTAAAGCGTGGACCATATACAGCCTCCTCTGGGATTAAAATGGTCCACTGTGGCCAAAAACATTGTGAAAATGCCTCCTGTTCCCCAGGGGGTGTGGGGCATTTGTGGTAATGCTAGTTATAGCCTCCAAGGTCTCCTTAGGGGCTAACATGCCCCCTGGTCTCAGATAGTTGTTTACTCCTGTAGCCTCAACATTTCTGGCAGTTGAGAAGACAAGACCATGAGACCTTCACTGCTTCTGCCATGTGCTTCCTTTCCACTAACTGCAACATGAGTTCTGTGGAAGCAGAACTTTTTAACCACCCAGAAGCCAGAGATCAGCTTTTGGTGAAAAGGGCATTATAAATAAACATTATGATTATGATTATTGTTGTTACTATTATTAGCTCTCAGACACTTGCAGATTTTTCTCACTAGACCAAGGATTAAACTACATTGGTGTATGTCAACTGAGTGCATCGAGTAATTTTTAGTATCAATAGTTCATTGGAAACATTTTATTCTCATCTTATTTTTAACATGTTGGGGGTCCCCCTTTGACTTTTACCACCTGTTTCTTTAGCTTTGGAATGAGTTGCTGAGAAAAGTGTGTATATTTCTGAATTAAATCTGTGTGATTTTAGTATGAGCACTTAAACACATACATAAGTTTCTCACTTAAATTAATGGCTGGATTGTGCCCAATCTCTACTACTGGAGCTATAGTCTTAGGCACACTGAAATCTCACCAAGTATATTTTTGACGCAGATTTCTTTGTTGGAAAAAATAGGGAAAAAATGGAAACGCCTTTCTAGTTACAAAGTCATCTTGCTACTGCAAAAATTCTGGGAACCGATCTTTCATAAGCCAGGAAATGTACAAATAATAGCTATATGTTTTCTTGAGGAAAAAAAAATGCTAAGCAGGATTTGTGTGCTCCAACCTGATAGCAGATACCTACTGGCTGGTAAATGCCACTTTTTCATAATTATTTAGCCTTATACTACTCTGTACCAAATAGTGCGTGTTAATCAGATCATTATATAGTGCTTATTTGTCTTGATTAGACTACTAATTCAAGTGTAAACATGTTTACTGGAAGTAAATCTCACTGATTTCAGGGCGACAAGCTTTGACATTTCAGGGAGACAGGCTTAGCACTTTAGCTTTTGTGCTAGCCTTCCTCAAGTGGTTTCACCCTTTATAATTCATGGTGCGTCTGCACATTTGCTGATCATGATATTTGAAGGCACACAATTGTAAGCCACATTACTGAAATTTCTCTTAAACAGACGAGAAAGTTTGGGCACTAGTCCGCGCACAAAATCCTAAGCTAAGAACCTTTATCAGGGTTGAGTGAACTAACCATAACAATGATTTTTTCCCCCTCAAATGCCTTTGTTAGGTGTTAGACTAATTCCACTATGGCATACTGTATCTCTCCATTACCAAGATATTTAAACATATATTTACTGGATGTTCTGCTTTCTTTGGTATCTCTCCTCACATCCCCAGGCAAGCATCATTTAGCCTCCTTTTGTCTCAAACTGTTCATATGTGATTTTTTTTTTAAAAAAATATCCTTTACAGAAAGTGTAGTGTACCCATGATTGTCCAGATATTGAATGTTAACTCCCATTCTCATCCTAAACTAGCTATGTGATGCAGGCCTGATGGGACCTGTGGTCTAACAGTATCTATAACAGCATGCATTCTCCCTCTCCCTACTTTAGAGGCATATAAAAAATTACTCAGACTGACTTTTGGTAGTGCAATATCCCATGCTCATGAACTGGAGTGTAGGACTAGTGCTGCTGTGAAGGATAGCTATATTCTTGTTTACTTTGATAGAATCATAGAAGCTTAGAGTTGGAAAGGACCACAAAGACCACATAGTCCAACCCCTTGCAATGCGAGAGACTAGACCCTTGTTCAAGTGTCCAAAAATCTAAAGAAGGTAAATGTCTGAGGAAGAATGGCATAATTGGTAATGCTGATTTTCTAGCATTCCCAACCACCTGGAGAGTTTTCATATCTAGAGGAGGCTCTCCTCTACAGAAATCACTCTCCAAGCAGAAAGAGAGCAAGCATTCTTCTCCTCCTTATGTAGGTTTTAGAAGGCCTGAATAGGGCTTTATACAATCATGATATTCTTTATCACAATTATTGTCACTGATATGCTAACTGGGTTTTAATGCATGGGCAATATTTAAAGCATTTTTCTAGAGAGAAACAAGGGGAGATGTTGCCATTTAAATGCTGGAAGAATAAAGACACAACCCATAGGGGGATTCAGGCATTTGCCCTACAACATTTGAATGACAACAGTGTATTTGTTATGAACTCAACAGCTCAAATGAAATGACTAATTTCTATATATTTAATGGCTGAAATCTTGCATCAGGAGATGTAGTTTTGATAACAAAGCTCCACTGTCACAGCTACATCTCCCAATGTGACCCCCTCAAACCATCTTAGAAGCCAGGCAATGTCACCAACATAGAGATTTCTGGGGTGCTAGGGAGTGGGGGAGTGAGTGAAAAAGTATTCTCCCTTCTTCTAGCACCAAGATGCTTTCTGACAAGCTGCTGCATGCACTGCTATGAGGTCCTGTTAGGGCCCTTTCCTGATGCTTCAGTGCCAGGAGAGGGCTGGATGCTTCTTCACTAAGTCCCCAGTTCCTCAGACATCCCTCTTCTGACTTCTTAGGGTGTTTTTGGTGGGGAAGGACTCAACTCAACTCTTGCACTTGTGCATTATCAAAAACAAGAATTCAAAATTTTATAATGTCATACGTTCAGCTTATGAGATCATAATACTGGACAAGATGCCAGCAAATATCTTTAAGTGGTCCCTTTCTATGTTTATTTCACAGTGATGGGAAACCTGTGGTCCTCCAAATGATATTGAACTCTGATTCCCATCAACTCCAACCAATGTGCTCTATGAGATAGGCATGTTGGAAAAGATGGGGATTAGAAGACCCCATGATATGTTCACATATGAAAACTCTGACACTAACTTATATTAATTTAGAGCCAGCATCACTAAAACAAATGAGTTGTTTGCTAAAATTTGCCTTAGAATGGAACAGATGATTTTGGTTCTATGTCTTCACAACATTCAGCCCACTGACATGTTACCCATAACTCCTTTGGTGTATTTTCAGATTATTTTGAAACTGAGCAAACTAGACATTTAGTATAGCTTCAATCTGTTTTCTTCCCCTTTTACTTTTCATTCATTGGATTGTGTTTTTGACCTGTTCATCTAACTGCTCCTCTGTTGGACCTTCCCCATTTGCTTGTTTAGCAAGAGAGAAAACTTTTCACCTACCTCCTCGCACCTTACTCCTTATTAGATTGCGGTCAGACATATCGTGCCTGCCAAGCGGTTTCTTCCTTACCTATGTCTATGTTCTTCTCCAGGCCATAACTTTCATTCAGCAAATTGGATCACAATTCAAAGTGGCCTTTTGGTCTCAATCCATGTGGTTACAACTTTTCCATTACTCAAGCCAAGCTTGGAAACTTCCCCCTTTCCTGTTCTTCCCTTTCTATGTGGCCTGACCCAGCAGTTTGCTTTCAACTCTTGTTTGTCTACTCCACATACATACCTCTACATAGAACACTTTAATAATTATCAATGCCCCAGCAAATAAACATGTTGGAATTCTACCTTTTGGCTAGCCATACTTGACAGCAACTGAGGGACAAGGACTGTACAAACATGAAATTATACCAATTTTGTTTTGCCTTTGAAAATATGCATTTCACTTTTTCCCATCCCTCCTTTTTTGCATGTAAAGAGTGCATAGTGGGTTTGTTTTACTAGGGCCAGAGGAGGGCAAGCTGCTAAGAAATTCTGACCTCAGCTTCCATTTTACATTTTTTTCAGTAGCTACAAACTGCTCATTGGGCATCCCACACATGTTCCTAGCTTAGATCTCCTCCACAATATAACTTCTAGCTTTGAGATTTCTCTTAGGTTCAGTTCTGTGTTCCTGGAGCATTGATGCCAGTGCTTCCTTTAAACAGGAAGTTGGATGAACCAAGACTTCCTCACTACCTTACAAGTTTTTTCCCCCTAGTGCATTGTAGTTTATCAACTGCTGGTAACAACAAGGTTGTTGAAGCATGTATGCCTGCTGTTATTACTTCAAAGATTCTTTTCTAGCACAAACATATTTTTAAGTAATAAAAAAAAAGTGTTGAGAGAAATACCCATCAGCTTCCATTGGTTATTATAACTGACGTTCCCTTGTGTCCCTGTGCTGGATCTTGCTGCATCCTTAGGTGAGAAGTCACATCAAAGTGGGATCCATTGCAACCCAAAGAATAGTTTCTAATAGTTTCACTATCATAAAGGTGCTCCAGAGCATAGCCCGTCAATGTGTAAGCATGCTTATCAAAGTACTGCCTATGGGAACTGTAATAGTTTGGGGAAACTGTGGGGTTACTCTCTCCTGCAGTTTGATGAGGCGACACTTCAGAGTGAAGGTAGTCTTTTGCCAGGATCAAACCTGATTTAGAAATGCGGTCAGAATTGGGGCTGCTTATTCTAGAGAGGCTCGTGGGGCTGTTGTCATAGTCATTCTCATGGGGACTCAGCATCTTCCCTTCCCGTTGCTGTGTGTGTTCACAGGGAGATGTGGTGCTAGAGATGCTGGGAGCCCGACAAACATCTCCTCTCAACTGTTGTGACTGGTGGTAGTTTGCAAAACAAACCGAGTGTTTCTTCCCTGCTCCATTAAGGGAAATCAGCTGATCAGAAGTTGATTTTCGTAACTGCAACCTGCTTTCCTCTTCTTTAATCATCTGCTGAGTTGCTCTGATGAGAGTTTCAATTTTGCTGGGCTCATGTGGACTGCCTTGATACTGCTCCGAGTGGTAGCGGTCTCCTGACTCACTAGCGGAACCAGGGTCTGGGGAGCTAACAACACTTTCTTCATCCCAGTGCCCTCTTCCTAGAAGGTGAATAAAACAAACGAGATTAGCAATCAGCACTGTGCCAAAGGCTTAGTAAAGCAGAACATCCAACACTTAATGCATTTCCATTGGGGAAATAAAGTTAAGAGGTAATCTCACTGCAAGCCTTCTCCAGCCATGATGAGTACCAACACATACTATATCTTGGCCCTCTTTGGCCCCTTTGGGTTGCCAGTTCATGATGTAGTTTCAGCAGAAGGCACAGTTGGATAGAGCTTGGACATGTTATTCTTTTTTACTGCAGTTCCCAAAATCTTTAATCCTTCCTTTAACTTAGTGGTCTGTTAGATACCCTACATCAAGAGGGTTTTTTTCAGCATTCAATCTGTGCCTCTGTTCTCAGCTTGTTGACAACATTCCCCTCATTAGCAAAAACTGGATTGAAAAATATTTATTTCCCTGAGCAACTGAGTATTATCATGCCACCACACTAACTAAGACAGTCCACACCAGAAGCTTAATGAGGAAAACACAAGAGAGAAAATGGGTGGTTGTGAGTGAATGTGCAATTCACTTTTTAGGCTTTAATTTAAGATAATTTGGAATGTCTCAGAATAGGATTTGTTGCTAATCATAAGAGAGTGAAATGGAAAATTAGGAAACAGAGCAGAATCAAAGATAGTAGGAAAATTTGACGCAGGATCAAGAAATGAAGCAGGCGAGAAAGTGACTGAATTTTGTAAAGCCAACAGTTTGTTCATTACAAATGCATTCCTCACACAACACAAGAGGCAGCTGCATATACGGGCATCACCTGATGGCCAATACAGAAATCAAATAGACTACATAATTGAAGATGGGGAAGCTCCATTTTCGCTGCAAAACAAGTCTAGGAGCTAACTGTGACACAAACCATGAACAACTATTATAAAAAATCAGAGTAAAGCTAAAGAAGAACACTAAACCAAGCATTGTACCCAAATACAACTTGAAGAACATCCCTGTAGAATTTAAAGATAATGTAAAAAATAGATTTGCACCATTAAATGTAATTGACTGTGAGCCAGCAGAACTGTGGACAGAAGAACTCAGGGATACTGCCAGGAAGGAATGCAAAAAGACACTATCTGCAGCCAAAAAGAAAGAAAGAGAAGCCTCACTGGATGACAGATTAAACTCTTCAAGCAGTTAAGGGCAACTAAGGGTAGATGAGAAGCAAAAATAAAAGGTGACAGAAACCGTCAGAAACAGGATTCTGCACTTGTTCAACAACTTGTATGCAAGGACAAGGATAATTGCTCTAATAATTAATGCAGGGAAATAGATGATGAAAACAAAAAAGAAAGGACAAGAGACCTCTTCCACAAGTTCTGAGAAATCAAAGGGAAATTTAACCCAAGAGTGGGGATGCAAGCAGCAGTGAAACACATTACATGGCCAAATTTAAAAAAAAAATGGAATCAAAACACTGTAGAACTATACAAAAGAGCTGAAAGGATGACAAATTAATTCAAGGAAGAATTATTTGAAGATAAACCCACAATTTTAGAAAGTGAAGTGCACGCTAAACTCAGAGTCCTTGGAAGAAATAAATCACCAAGATGGCAAACCAACAGAGCTGCTTCAAGCTACAGAAACAGAATCTGTTCTAGTCCAAACTAAAATCTGTCAACAAATATGTAAAATAAAAGAGTGGCCCACATATTAGAAATACTCAATATGCATTCCAATTCCCAAGAAAGGGACACCAAGGATTGGATTAGCCACAGGACCACTGCATTACTTTCTCATGCAAGCAACATCTTGCTCAAAATTCTACAACAAAGACTTGGCTATATATGGAGTGAGAAATGCCAGATGCCCACACTGGGTTCTGCAAAGAAAGAGCCACTAGATCATATATGTTGGGCAATGGATTACGTAAAAAGAATTTCAAAAGAAAATCAACCTGAGCTTTATAGATTATAGCAAACTCTTGACTGGATTAAAGAAATTGATTTGCCACAACCTTTGATTGTCCTGATGCTATCATCAAGACAGAATATGGAGAAGTGGAATGGTTTCCAATCAGGCAAAGCTGCATTAGATCATTCTATCTATTTAACTTGCATGCTGAACATATCATACATAAAAAAGGATTAAACTTGGAGGAAGGAAGCATGAAAACAGGAAAAAGAAACATCAGCAATTTAAGAGAAACAGAGGGCACCATCCTACAAAAAGAAAATAACAAAGACTTGAAATGATTACTGAAGGAAGTCAAGAAAGAAAGTGCAAATGGAAATTTACTGATGATCATTAAAAAAACAAAAATAATGACCACAGATGATTTACATAACTCTAAAGTCGATAATGATGACATCGAAATAGTTCAAGATTTTCCACAGCTTGACTCAGTCATTAATCAGAATGGAGACTACAGTCAAGGAATCAGAAGACTAGGACTTGGAAGGGTAGCTATGAAGGAACTAGACAATATCCTGAAGTATCAAGATATATAATTGAATAGTAAAATTAGGATTGTCCATGACATTGTATTTCCAATTTCTATGTTTGACTGTAAAACCTAGACAGTGAAGAAAGCTGATAGGAAGAAAACCAAATCCTTTGGAATGTGATTCTGGAGAAGAGTTCTACAGATACCATAGGTCCTGAAAAGATAAATAAATGGGTCCTAGAGCAAAACAAACATGAACTCTCCCTAGAAGCCAAGATGACTAAGCTGAGACTGTCATACTTTGGATGTATCATTTGAAGGCATGACTGCTACCATACCCTACACCCACCATCCTGCAGGATATGCTATTTTCATAATTGAACATATTAATTGCTGGAAAACATGATTGAAGGCATGCTGACCAAACAAGCAAGTTGCCAAATCAAGTTGACCTGAGACATGGTCAGGTCATAAGTTCAGAGAAGATTAGGTGGAAACCAGAATCTAATGGGTTTACGATTATTCTTTTACCACCACAAGCTCCATGAACACCCAAATACAATGGAAGGTGAAGTGCCAAGATGAAGCAATTAGAGAGCATCCCTTGATCCTACCCAATGGAAGTCTTCCCTAAACCCTCGGGCAGACCAGACATTAAAAGATTGTCATGACTCCCATCAATGTTTTTTCAGCTAGGCTTAAGGCAATCGGCCTATTCTGGACTTCTTTTTCAATTTCATGAGAAAGTCATTACTACTTTGTCTACACATCCACTTCAAGGTAGAAAACCCTAGCTTTGGCCCCAGCAAACAGTAGTACGTTGGATGTATTATGCTGCAGATGATACTCCAGACTGTCATTCCTCCATGCTACCCTCAGGCATTGTCTGAGCCACTCTACTGTGACCTCTTTCTTCATGACTGGTAACTGTCACCCTTTCCATGCAATCTCTCTCTATCCAACCTTTCTTGCTTCATTTTCCAATAGCCTTATATGATTCTTGGTAGTGTCTGATTTCGTATGTGTTTTCTCAATCCAAATAAAATACTTTGTTTAACTTCTAACTGGAGACCTCTCTACAGTTAGTACTGGTATACACAGGTGGAAAGATCCTGCCGTTACCCTTCTCTTGCAAGCCTCCTTTGATTTATAATTCCCCAAATTCTAAGGAGACAGTGGAATTGCAGGTAGACCCCAAGGTCTCCCACCTTTTAGGGCAGCAAGACTCACCAGAAAAGACCATAAGGCTTGGTTATACTGGTTGTAATTGCATATGTCCTTGATCTTTTTTGTTTTGCATGTCTTCATTTTTTTATGTATTTATTTAGGGCAACTGTTGTATTTTAAATTTTGTAAAGCACCATGTACATGGATGGCACTATATAAATAAAAGATAATAGTAGTAGTAGTAGTAGTAATAATAATGTAGAAGGCCATAGGAAAAGAGGAAGACCGCATTACAGGTGGATAGACTCAACCAAGGCAACCGCTGCCCTGAGTCATCAGGATCTGAGTAGGGCTGTTGATGTGAGAGTGATCTGGAAGTCCCTCATTCACAGGGTTGCCATAAGTCAAAGTTGACTTGAGTGCAGTTAACAGCAACAAATATTATTATTGTTATTATTACTACTACTACGTTTATCCTCAAAACTAAGACTCAAGGAGGCTATCTGGAAGACATTCTAGGTAAATCTTGCTTGCCTTTTCATAGGAAAATTCCTATGCGTCTCCTTGTATATTACTGTTCCAAATCTAGAAGTGCAGAAGGCTTCCAGATGGGCATTATTTTCAAAGAGTAGCTTTCAGTTCAAAGTCATATTATGCTAAACACTATACAGAATCAGATATATGAATGCATGGTCGAGAACAGATGGTGTCCACATAGAAGAAAAACAAAGGTTAAGTGGTTTCTCTCCCAGTGTCATTTAAATTTTGTTTCTACTGCTTCTTTAAGAGGTGAGCATAAAGGTAATGTGTCTCTTCAATGAATGAATATATTTGCATTCATACTCAAATAGAAATAGTTTGCTTACTGGATCTGATGCAGTTGAGCAATATATGAATATATATTTTAATATGGCCCTCTTCAATTCCACTTGATTTCAGATCCTGGTGACTACAATGACTCAGTGAAATCAGTAGAATTTCAGTTTGGTTGGATCCAGTCTTAGGCCATTTCCACACTGCACTGCTATAGTGCTATTATTCCACTTTCAACAGCCCATGGAATTCTGGGGTTGGTATTTTACTGAGGCCCAAGAGCTCTCTGGCTGAGAATTCTAAATGCACCTCCCTAAATGGCAAATTCCAGGATTCCATAGGATATTGAAAGTAGAATGATAGTACTATAACAGCATAGGGCAGAAATAGCCTTAAAGTCAACCTATTCACCTCAACAGTACTTAAGTCAGACTAATTTAGAGTCCTATTGAGCTCATAGGTTGACTCCAAGGCAGGATCCAGCCAAATTTATAGCAGGAGAAAATGCTTCCTGAGTCCTCCTGCTATTTATTGCAAAGTGGTGGCTCCTCCTCCATCAGTATCTACATGTCTTGCATATTTAATTTTGTTTTAAAAAAATGTTGTAGGGCTAAAGTGCCATACCACTTTAATACTACAACTGAGTGAGGCTGTTCAGTCTGGTAGCCAGATATTTAATGAGGGAAAGAAGGCCAGAGGAAAACGTCTGTGACAAAGGTCACCCCTCTACCCAGAAGGACAATGGATGCAGATGCTGAAATTCATTTCTGCTTTTATAAGAAACTTTTGTAGTTTAAAAAAAAAATCCCCTACCCCAGGTTTAAAATGTCATGGCTAGCCCCAGAAATTCATAAGAATAGACCAAGAAAGAGATACATCACTTGAATACAGAAAAAAGTTCCAATAAGTACAGGTACAACTCCCACCAAATCCCAACGCCTTGGGCCCATGTGGAAGGGCAGGGAGGGGATAGAAAGAGAGCGAAATGAGGTTTTGTTCTGCTTGTTCATGTTATCAAATAAGGCTCGAAAAAATGGACTGAAATAAGAATGGAATGAAGTTTTGAAAGTGAGCTTTTGGTATACAATTTCCAGAGTTATTCAGCCCACTAGTAGCATTCTGGAAGTTGTCGCCTTTAAAAAAATCAGTTTTCTAAGCTGGGGATCAATGTGAATGTGTATCTATCTGTTTGCCTGCCTCTCTCTCTCTCTTTCTGACTGAAAGACAGGGAACAAGAAAGAAAAGGAAGAGAAAAGGAGTCAACTGAAAGGCAGCAAATGAATTAAGAATCAATGCTGAAAGTCCCATCTTGGTGTTTTTACTCCATTCCCAGTAGCCAAGAAAGGAGGTACTATATATCCATTCTGACATGGGATACATGACTTCTTTGTTTGTAAGGAACCAGTCAAGAAAAGGTGTCTCCTGACTTCATTTTAGGAGGCACAAGTAAACTGAAAAGAAGTCTAGATAGCTGTGTGAAATTTGGGCTTCATGTTGGTACGCCAACCTTTTTTCCTGGTGGTTTTTGTTTCACTTTGTTTTGTTTTATAACTCACCATGTATCCGGTGAATGGAAGTTATGTGAGGCATGCTGTTTTCATAAGCTTCTCTGCTTTCTGGAGAGGACTTGGTGAGGGGAAGGCCAGAGCGAGAACCCCACCAGGCTTCTCTCCCAGACTGAGGTGCACCAAGGAAGTATCGGCCAGCTTCACACCTGCCACCTTCACAGGCTTGAGTGTGGAAATGCCTGTCATCTCCCAGCCTGGAATGATCAAGTGCAAAACCATAGCAAAGAGCGCTGCGGTCCGAGTATTGTCTATAGGCACAGGAGATGTCATGATGCTGAGAATTTGGTCTTTCAGAGGGATCCATTAACTGTGGAGATGCAGTGTCAGTCAGTGGGCTTCCACCCCATTGGCTCTCATGGTCAGATTCGGATCTTTCAGTATGAAATCCAGAATACTGCAAGGAAAAAGAAGAGGAGGAAATCAAAGGTAGGGCCATGGTTATATCTACTGGGAATTCAACTCCAATCCATGGCTCAGTGGAACTGGAAGTGAAAGAAGGACTTCGCTTGGTAGGAATGATCAGAACTGTAGTTCAACAGATATGGTGGACCCCGGGCTTGGGATGATGTTTCAGTGAAACTGTGGCCATTTCCACATTAGACTGTTATAGCGCTATGATGCCACTTTCAACATCCTACGGAATCCCAGGGTTTGCAGTTTAGGGAGGGGCCAAGAGGCCCCTCCAAAAACTGCAAGCCCCAGGATTCTGTAGGATGTTGAAAGTGGAATCATAGTGCTGTAACAGTCTAGTGCGGAAATGGCCTATATCCTAAAAGTAGCAAATCCTGTCTGATCTTGGAAGCTAAGCAGGGTCAGCCCTGCTTAACCCTTGGATTGAAAACTACCCATGAACAACAGGTATTGTAGGATATATTTCAAATCAAATAACTGGCATCTCTGAGAATTCCTTGCCTAAGAAAACTCTGTGAAATCGTGGAGTTAACTTTAGTTGACAGGCAAAAACTATGCATGCTATGCATGCACACACACATAGCAGCCAAACAACTTTCTTGCTTTGTTCAACCCATAGGTTGAAAAGTTACTTTCTGCAAGTAATGTATAGATAACTCATAACAAATTCCAAAGTAATTCATTATCATCCATATCGTTTAGTAACTGGTTTGGTACATGTGATACTACTCATTCCTCTTCTGATACATTTTCTGTCTTTTTCAGGGGTGCTTAACACTGGGGGGGGAGCATACAACTCAAAATGCTTCTAGAAATCCCCTTAATAAATATTTGGAAAAGTAAATGGAAAATAATATTCATTATATAAGTGTACATGCCTTCAAGTCACCTATCGACTTATGGTGACCCCTTTCTTACGCAAGGAATTCTCAGAAGTGGTTTTGCCAGTTCCTACCTCTGAAATATAGCCTACAACACCCAGTGTTCATCACTGATCTCCCACCCAAGTACTAACCAGAGCTGATCCTGCTTAGTTCCAAGATCACACAGGATCTAGTGCCTTTAGGTTATTTAGGCCCTTCCAAAAGCCCTGATATTGTTCCCAGTCATAACTTCTGAGCTGCAGGTTTGATACATGCTTGTTGCTAAACATGTAATTTATGAGTAACTACATGACTTCTTTCCAAGCTCTGGTTCAACCTATTTTCAACTGAGGATGGATAGATCACTCTATAGTTCGTTCATAAATGCATTCCACATTTCCCTACAACAGCATTTTGTAGGGGGGAAAGTGCTTAAATATTTGTTTTAGAAAGTATTTGCTTACTAAATAAACATTTCTAGAATTAGTTTTTTTGCAAAAGTTGCATCTCCAACCATATTTTATCCCAACATACATATTGCCACATGCATTATTGTACATTTATGAACAAAGAAATACATTTCAAAATTCAGAGAGGTGCAAAATGCAAAGGATAGCTCTGTCCTCATATGCTTCTTCACTTGGAAGGTGCAGACCAAGTTGGTTCATATCAAAATTCACAAAGAAAAGATTTCTCAGATATCCTACTTACTTGCTGGTTTAGCAGCTCTTAAATTTGGCTGTCAAATTTAAAAGTGACAAATTTAAGACAGTGTTTCCAAAACATTTTAATACAGTTCAGAAACGTTCTTGGCAGTCCTCCCATTTTCTCACCTGCAGATGATGATTTACAGGTTCTTCTTGCCTTCCTCTAATCCTAGCATCCAGAGCCAACAAGAGGGTTACTCTCCAAATAGGAAATCAAAAGCCAGAATGCTTGCTCTCACTTTTACTGTGAAATCCCATGCATGTGTTTATTCAGATGCCAAACACTCTTTAGTTCATAGAATCATAGAATCATAGAAATGTAGAGTTGGAAGAGACCACACGGACCATCCAGTCCAAGTCCCTGCCATGCAGGAACACCCTCAAAGCACTCCCGACAGATGACCATCTAGCCTCTGCTTAAAAACCTCCAAGGAAGGAGACTCCACTACACTCCGAGGCAGCATATTCCACTGCCGGACAACCTTGACCGTCAGGAGGTTCTTCCTGAGGTTCAGGTGGAATCTCCTTTCCTGCAGCTTGAATCCATTGCTCTCTGTCGTGGTCTCTGGAGCAGCAGAAAACAAGCCCACTTCCTCCTCTACATGGCATCCCTTCAAATATTTAAACATGGCTATCATGTCCCCTCTTAACCTTCTCTTCTGCAGACTAAACATACCCAGCTCTCTAAGTCTATCCTCATAGGGCATGGCTTCCAGGCCCCTCACCATTTTGGTCACCCTCCTCTGGACTTGCTCCAGCTTGACCATGTCCTTCTTGAATTGGGGTGCCCAGAACTGGACACAGTATTCAAGATGAGGTCTAACCAAAGCAGAATAGAGTGGTACCAGTACCCCCCTTGATCTAGACACCATACTCCTATTGATGCAGCTGAGAATTGTATTGGCTTTCTTGGCTGCCGCATCACACTGCTGACTCATGTTCAGCTTGTGGTCTATGAAGACTCCTAGATCCCTTTTACACGTACTGCTATCCAGCCATGTGTCCCCCATCCTATATTTCTGTATTCCATTTTTTCTGCCAAAGTGTAGGACCTTACACTTCTCTCTGTTGAATTTCATTTTGTTAGCCTTGGTGCAGCTCTCCAATCTATCCAGGTCATTTTGAATTTTGATCTTGTCCTCTGGCGTATTAGCAACCCCTCCCAATTTGGTGTCATCTGCAAATTTGATGAGCATGCCCTCTATTCCTTTATCCATGTCGTTGATAAAAATATTGAACAGCACTGGGCCCAGGAGAGAACCCTGTGGCACACCACTAGTCACTTCTCTCCAGGATGAAAAGCAGCCATTCGTGATCACCCTTTAGGTTCGGTCGGTCAACCAATTACAAATCCAACTAACAGCAGCATTGTGCAAAAGTGAAGGTACCATGTACCTCAACATATTTTCCCAGATTTAAAATATGTGTGCACGGAGGGACACTTTTGAAAACTGAGAAATATGAAATACTAGTGTATTTACCTGGCGTTGCCCAGGATTTTATTTTCTCATAGGTAATACTTGTTAGGAATACCCTAGGAATTACCTTACTTTACCTTACAAATTAGATGCGGTTGAAATACACAGATTTCAGTTCCTGTATGTCCAGTACATATAAATTTCCCCATATTCCCCAATCTAATCTGCATTCAGAGCTGCTAGGCTTCGTCACCACAGCAACCAGCCTATTCAGAGCTCTCTGGCCAAGAATTCTAAAGGCCCCTTCCTGAACTGCCAACCCCAGAATTCCATAGAATCTTCACAGCCAGCCAATCATATGAGGTCTTCTCACCTCACACAGCCAATAATATGAGGTCTGCACCTGCTTGACATAGACAAACAGACAAGATCTCTCACAAACTTTGACTTTTATACAGTAGATTTTGTGAGGTTTCTCCTTAAGCTAGTGGTGTCTGGTGCCACCCATGTCAGCAGTATAGTGAATCCTCTCAAAATGTTAGTCTAAACTTTAAAGGAAGTACCCAGCAATTAGAGGGTAGAATTCAGAACCTGGGATATTTCCTCTAAAATTCAGCCTACAGCCTGGAGTGTGTTCACTGCCCCACCAAAACAGAAGCCAACAGTTGCCCTTTGCCTTAAGCACCGTAGAGACAAATGCTGGAGAGTAAAAGGGAAAAGAAATAGAATGTAGCTATAATAAAGTGTTCTCAGATGTATAGGCTTCCTGAGAGAATCTAGGCCCATTTCCACACTACACTGTTATAGTGCTATTATTCCACTTTCAGCATCCTGTGGAATTCTGGGGTTTGTAGTTCACTGAAGCCAAACAGCTCTCTGGCTGAGAATTCTAAATGCCTCTCTCTAAACTGCAAACCCCAGGATTCCATGGGATGTTGAAAGTGGAATAATAGCACTATAAAAGTATAGTGTGGAAATGGCCTGGGTTTCTTCCACCCCTGTTGTCATTCCAATTGCGCAGGGGTGGTCAAAAAATTGGGTTTCCTGGGCAACAAATGCAGGTCCCTACACTTCCAAAGTTCCCCATCCCTGCACATCCCCCATCCCTTCATATCCCCATTGACCCACTCCCCATCCCTGCATTAGCAAGTGAAGACACTTCAGTTCAAGCAGACCTTTGGGTGCTATGGCCCAAATCCAGTGGTTAGTCCTGGACTGGGCAGAAATGAATTGATGAGAATCTTGATAAGTCAGTGTTTATGCACATCCCTGTTGACCCACTGCCATCTACTCCAGCTGAAACTAACAACTGGATTTAGGCTGCTGCCTTTTCTTGCTCTGTTGTACAACATTTCTGGTTTTGACATTATTTGATCAATGGCACACTTCTAGTGTTTCCACACCAGTCAACTAACATCCATCAAGAGCAATCAAATACAATAATGGCCAGGTCTTGGACTGGAAGACATATAATAAAGCTCCACATAGGTGGAGCTACCAAACACACACCCCAATTACATCCCCAAACCCACCTTTTAAACAGCTACACTGCCCCCTCCCCTGGTTGCTGGATTGCAGGGAAGCAGCCAAGAGGCATCCAGCAATGTTCCTTGGTTTGAACGTATAGCAACGAGGCTTCATCTGGGACCCTGAATGGATCCTCTAGAGTCTAGAGGTCCCAGAGGAAGATGTGAGTGTGATTCAGTTACTTGTTAAATATTACTGTAGGTCTTGATTTCCTGTGATTTGTACTGAATGGGTAATCAGCTTATAAACTCAATAAATGTGTTGGGGGGTTTTTTAAACGAATACCTGCCTGACCAGAAAGTCTGTCATACAGCGAATTGCAAATAATAGTGAATGCAGTCATTCATGCAGCAAAATGCATAAAATGTTACATATTAATTACATTTAGTTAGTTACATTTTGTTAGTTTTTGTTTCTTGATGTGCTCTTTTATTATTGTTAGATACTTTAAGCACCTTTTTGACTAAAAGTCAAGGTATAAAAAGAATGTGGGGGAGAGAGAAAGAGAGAGAAAAACATTTATTTTAAGTATTGGAAGTTAGTCACAATTCTATGTTTCCAAAGAGCTTGTTAGCAGTAGATCTGGAGACTGTCAAGTGGTGTAGCTGAACACAGAACTGCATGAGTGGGAACAGGAATGTAGTTGACATTTTAATTATTATTTGTTCTGTTGGCATAAGTGCAAAAGGTTACGGACAAGGTTCTTCCCTGTGCAGGCACAGCCATGCAGATGTATCTCTGTTGGCATAGGAGGCTAAAGAGGACCACATTTCCCTATTTCTCTCTTGGTGCACAAGCCAGACAATTACAAGTGACAAGAATACCTGTGTGTGACTCCTCTCCAGCCCACCCCACCCTATGTCCACATCATCATCAACAACTGTGAGCGCCAAGTCTGAATTCTCTGATGGCACAAAAGAGTGAACCGTTGAGAAATACATAAGATGCTCATAGTCCCCATTTCCCAGACTGCTCTGATGGGGTGTCTGCAAGTACACATTCATGGAGGAGAGAAGGGTGCAGAGAAAAACAGAAAGGAGTCTGCTGTCAGGTACTCTGATTTCTTCCAATCAGCCCTCTCAGACCATTAGGATTCCCAATAGGTTGGAATAGCTTTATCCACATACCCCCGCTCCATTTCTGTTGTTATTGATAGTGCCTTCAAGTTGCTCCCTACTTATGGCAACCCTAAGGTGAACCTATCATGGGGTTTTCTTGGGAAGATTTGTTCAAAGGGGAGTTTCCTTTGCCTTCCCTTGAGGCTAAGAGAGTGTGGCTTGCCCAAGGTTTCCAGTGGGTTTCCATAGCTAAGCAGCCATTCAAACCCTGACCTACAAAGTCATAGTCCAACATTCAAATCTTTACACCGTGCTGGTTCTCACCTTTCTTACCAGTATCAAATGTCCACTGGTGGGTGAGGTCCCACACATGTTACTCTGATTTCTCCTAAAACACCTGCTAGAGATAGTGGGAAGGGGGCCCTTCAGCACATTCCTTTATTTTTCCTATCCATGCTCCTTCTATCTCCTTCTATCACCCTGCTTCATGGAAACATCAGCACCAAGCCTAATCTATAGCTGATGCAAAGCTAAGAAGCTAAAGGAACCTCTTGTTCACAGGTATCAGAGGCGCAGGATGTTCCCAGTCTTAGGAATTTTTCCCTAATCAAAGAACATCTTGCAAGAAGCATGTGACTCCCTGTAGAAAGGTAAAGATAAAGCCAATCAATCTAACATTGTATTTGAATCAGAGACTATAGAGAAGAGCATGCATCTCTTTCACAAGACATGTTGAAATTAAGGAAACCATGAAAGAGTATGACATTTGGGTTTGTGACATGTCTTGATGCATCTTCATTAAGAAAACTATATTAGAGGACAAAAGAACACAATTATTTTATTTTAATTTATATCCTGTCTTTTTCTTGAAATGGGCCCAAGGCAACTCACAACATCAAGACACAGGAATTTTACCTAATAATACAAAAAATTTTAAACATAAACTACCATATTAAAACCATATTAATTTATATTTGAAGATTCTCTGAAAGAACAAATGAAATTCAGATAAAAAATTATGGTGTTAACATAGAATAAGGATAGGGAAAGTCTGGCCTCCAAGTTTCTCCCAAGGCTGTTTCTGTGGTCTCCATGGCCACCCAGCAACGTTCCATTTAAAAATAAAAGTCTTAAAATTTTCCCCATACTACCTAGGAGCCAGGAACAATTTTGCCATCTTTTAAGGGGCAATTTTACCACATTTTAGCACGTACACACACAGCCACATGAACTTCTGGTTAAGGGAAAAGCATAAGTTACCAACTGCCTTTTGCCGGAAAGAATGAGGGGAGATGGGGAAGCTATTCCAACCATATAAGGAAATTGTTTTTTCTCATTTCCTCACACCAGCTCTTTGACCATTTTTAAATGTGACCATTCCAGTCAAATCACAAGATCAAGTTTGGGGCGAATGCTAAGAGCTTCTTTGACCTGGAGTGTTGCCTAACATCACTCACCACTTTCCAAAACTAAAGGGACAACTGGTAATAAAAGAGCACCAAGGAATTTATCCCATCTATTTTTGGCCATTTCCAGTCTTCTCAATACTTTCTAATGGGTTCTCATAAGTGTGGCTATGCATTTCTTAAAACAAGGCCTGACATTTCATGTGCTAATCCAGTACACCAACAAAGTGTGAAGCAATTATGGAGATGGCATGGATGATGGAAGACTTTTTTAGAGTCACTGAAGACATTTATCCCAAGAAAAACTTAAATGTTTATTTTAGGATGAAAAGGGGGGAAAAAACACTTAAATGGTATTTTAATCCCTTGACCTGTGAGCAAAAGTGGTAACAACATTACTGTGGAAGTGAACAGAACCAGCTCAGCGTAGATATACCACGTAGGGCCTGGAAACCATGCCCTTTAAGGAGTAGCTAAAGAAGCTGGGTTTCTTTAGCCTGGAGAAGAGAAGGTTAGAATGTTACATTATTGTTGTTGTGTGCCTTCACATCATTTCTTACTTACAGAGACCTTATGGCAAACCTATCACAGGATTTTCTGGGCTTGAGAGCGGTGATGTTGACTCAAGTCAATTGACTCAGAATCAAGTTGGACTTAAGTTGCTTCAGTGACTCGACTTGGACTCAACTCAGCAATAAATGATGCACTGACTCAACTTGACTCGAGGCTTGTATATTTTTAGTGACTGACTTGCTGCTCTTGGTTCAGTAACATGATGCATTCATCCAGAAACCTTATGACTTGGAACAACGCTTCCATCTCTTTTTGCCTACTGGTCACACGAGGATCTGTCTCTCGCCCAAAGTGCGGACGCATTTCTTAAAGGGGAACAGCAAATGTGTTCCTTGAGGAGGAAGGATCCTTCCTTCTAAAGCTTTTGAAACTTCAATAATAGAGAGTAAGAAGGATCCTATTCCCCACTTCTGAAGCTGCAGGCTTTTTTATGCCCATCACCACAAAAGCCTCCAGCTTTGGGAAGTGGGGGTAAGAAAGATCTATTCCCTGCTTCCGAAGGTGCAGATGGCAAATCACAAATTTGGAGGGTCTACTCTGCTTAAATTGTTAAAACTGACTTTATTCAACTTTGTCCAGAAATTCTGGAATATAGGTTGGGGTATAAAGTTGGGTCCCAGACTTGGGACTTAACTTGAGACTTGACTTGAACATATCTTCAAGGACTTGAAACCTGACTTGAGATTTGAAGGTAGAGACTTGCGACTTGGGGTAAAAGATTTAAATACATCACTGCCTGAGAGTGTGTGACATGCCCAAGGTCACCCCATGGGTTTCCATGGCCAAGCAGAGAATTTAACCCTGTCTTCAGGGTTGTAGTCTAATGCTCAAACCACTACACCATACTGGCTCTTTCTGACATGATAGTTTGCTCCCTTTAATCTGAAATCCCTAGACCCCTAGAATCCAGAAATTTTTAGACAGATAATCTCATTATTTTAAGTATGTTTCTTACAAGTGCTGTTTTGTTTTTTCTCCGAGGATCTTGGTTAGTTTGTCCTCCACTTTTTCATTGCTCCTAAAAATAGAACACTTCCCAGCTCCTCCTCAGGAAAATCTAACAAGATTTAGGAGAGGGCACTTCTGTCCCTTCTAAATGTCCCTCCACTTCCATGCTCATAACTGAAGTAAAGAACTATTACATGTAAAAATAACTTTTCAAGACTCTGGGCATTTCTGCACCAGGCTTTTAAAATGGTGTAGAGCGACCTCCAACGGAGGTCTTCTACACCGTAGAGTGGACTGGGGCAGACTACTTTTTGTAGTTCCATACCCCAGTCCAGTTCTGCGCAACCGGAACTGTCGTGCAGCGTGGTTTTTAAAAACCTCTTTTTAGAGGTTTTTAAAAAGCATGGAGCACGCGAGTCCATCGCTGCGCTTCGGAGCAGATTTGCAGGCGTGCGCAAGTGCATGCCTGCAGATCTTCCGGGGGCGGGCTTTCAGCTGGCGAGCTTCTCCGGTTGGTGGAGAGCCTTCACCAACCGGGAGCCGCCATTTTGGATGCAGAGAACTGCGGAGTGACGGGCTCACCCTGTTGCTATTTGCAATGGACTCGCCCGGACGGGGGAGAAATCCGGTGAGTCCCATTTCTGCCCGATTCACACCCCACGTGCGGAAAGGGCCTTGGAAGGTATTATCCTGTTGATTAGACAAAGGCAGAAGTGCAGGCTCCTAATATTTACACTAGGCCCAGACCAGTCTGGAAACCCACTGGCAATCTCCTCTGCTGATGTTGCATACCACAGTTTCTTTCTGAACCCAAATACCACCACCATACTTAAACACAGTTCATAGATGTCCAGGCAGGGTACCATGAGGTTCCTCATTCAAGCCCTAGAAACATCAATCCCTAAACCTCATTTCTGATAGGAATGGTGGTACAGTTCAACTCTGCCTCTTAAATCACAGCCATGTAACCAGGAAGCTGTGGAATGAAGTCTGTCAGTGCACAATACTAGTAGTTGCAAGTCTTCCAGGACTGTGTAGCGGTGGCAAGGGAAGGTAGATTCAATCTGCTGGCTTTGAGCAGGCTCTGTCTCCAATGCCATTCTTCCTTCACAGCCACAAAAGCACCTGTGGACTTTCCACCTGCCCCCAATCCCATACTAAAGAAGTTATTCTGATGTACTGTCCCAACAGGATTATGGCCATTGCCACTAGTCTCAGATATGTAGATCTCATTGTTATTTTCTATAAAGGGGGGCACTGCCCATGCTCAGAAATGTCCACTGTATCTGAAGTGGTTCAAGGCTAATCCCTGGCATTAAAAGCAGGTAGTATAGCTGAGCCCTGGCTCAGATTAAGTTCTGATTAATAATTCTGGGTTCTTGGCTGGGTTAGATGCAAAAATTCCCCTTTCAGTGAGACAGTTGGTTACATGAGTCTCTTTCTAAGTGGTTGCTGGACTGAAGCCAACATGAGGCAAAGTCTTTCATGGCATCTCTCTTTACCTAAAGCTTTATATAAATATCAAGACAAAATGGGAAAGCTGATACATTTTATGAGTGTCTGGGTTTCTTTTTCCCCCTTCTTATTGAAAGAGCTCCAGAGCTTATACTCTCAGCCTCTAACAACATGGAGTGATTCAACAGAACATATCAGCTTACAAGTTACAAAGCTGTATAACACTTTGGTTAAAAAGCAAGGCTGAGAAAGCTTAGGCTGCTGCACACAGTAGACTGCAGTAGAACTTCAGTATGACACTTACATATCTGCTGGGTTGTAACTTTATTAAGCCATTAAGCACCAGCACATTCCTTGCTGGGTAACATTTGACAGCAGCACAGAAATCCACACACACCCAAAAAGACTTTGATACTTCAACACCCTTCCTATCACAACCTATAAAGTTGTTTTGAAAAAGTAATTCATTCCCATTAATCATTATACTGTGGAAGAAGTAATCTGTTGTCATTCTTCATTGTGTATATCTATGTGTCATTAGGCTGCCTGTCAACATATGGCAACTCCATGAATTTCACAGAGTTTTCTTGGGGAAGGAATACTCAGAGGTGGTTTTGCTAGTTTCTTCCTTTGCAGCAGAGCCTACAGCACCTGCTATTCATTGGTGGTCTCTCATACAAGTACGAAGTGGGCCACATGTGGCCAAGCAACATCAGGATGTTTTCCAGAAGGCAAAAATAAATAATGAGAAAGAATACACATGCTAGGAGACGCTACAGCACTTTGCTTTTGCTTGAAGCCATTTCCGCACTAGACCGTTATAGCACTATTATCCTACTTTCAACATCCTATGGAATCCTGGGATTTGCAGTTTAGAGAGGGGCCTCAAAGGATGGTGAAAGTAGAATACTAGCATTACAATAGTCTAGTGCAGAAATGGCCTGAGTCTACTGAGAAGGGCAAGAGTCCACTCTTTCTTCTTTCCCACTGCTGAGTTAATTGGGTGTAAACTATTTTAGCACTTTGAACTCAGTTTGCAACTAGTGAAGTAAGCCAAGAACAAAGGAGGAAAGTAGCAGGAGAAGAGAGAAACTGGGACATTTTAAAAGCAGCTGAGAAAGTGGGACAACAGAAGATGAATTGTGACTATTCCTGTTAATCAGAAGAGTTGGAGAGTATGTGCTGTCAAGTAATACATCCCGCTGAGGACAACACCTGACTTCAGGTAGTATCTGGTGTTTAACTAATATATGTGAAGCTTTTCCCAGGCCCTGCCAAGGTGTCTGTGGAAAGGGAGAGCTTTTCCCAGTAAAATCCCCCTTGCTAGAAAGAAATTTCTGCAGCGCTAGGACTTTGCAACTTCCTTCTTGATTTGTGTCCCAGACATGAGGATGATCATAGATGCAGCCTACATTGTACTAAGAACATATGCATGCTTTTAAATCACTTTTATCTTGCTCTTTACTAATGTAATCCTGAAATGTAAAATGTGTTCTTTTGGCATTCACTGTTACAGACAGAACAGATGGTGAAAGGCTTAGATTAAAGTAATGCAGCATGACCATTAAAATAACCTCTGCTGGTGGTGAGTCTATACCAGTTTGGGAGCCACTTTCAGAATAAAAGGGCTATCTTCCCCTTTTCTTTTCAAAGTTGGCAAGGTCTGCTGGTATGAAATCTAGTATATTACATATATTATTTATACAGGCCTTTTAATCAGTGGGAGATGTGCCTGAATTAAGGAAACAGCCTGCCAAATGGCTGTAGATTGGGGTGGGAGCATCGAAGAGCAGCTCTCCAGATGTTCATAGACTGCAGATCCAGCAGCCTTAACCAGATTAGCCTGTGGTAAGGGATGCTGGGAGTTTTGATCCTTTTGAGAGAAGAAGACAAAATGAGATCTTAATGTTCATCACCTGGCAATTTAGCAATATTCCTCTGACATTCAAAAAGAATAGTGGTTTTCACAGTAAATAAGCTCAAATTACTGTGATTGATATGTCAGTGTTCTTACTATTCATTCTGCATAATATAAATGAAATGCTTGGGACATTGCCTTAATGGAAAAGTTAATGTTTAGTGTTAAGTCAATAAGAAAAAATAGGATGGATATCAAATTTGGTGCAATACAGTGCCCATTTATTCGGTATGTAAATGCAAACACAGAAATCACAGGACTACTAGGTCAAGTTACTCATCTTTGTTGAGGGTTTTTTGTTGTTTTTCTGAAGCAGATGTATATATCTGTAATGAGAATGAGACCTAGAGAAGATACAAGATTTGAAAAAGAAGCGGATTGGTGAACTATAATGAACTGTACAGTGGAAAAAGAGAAGTGATATTACAATATTTTTGTTGGGTTTTTTTGTGTTCATTGTTTGTTGGATTAGTAGAAAATGAAATACAAATAATTTAAAAATGAAATGTTTGGGAATGATCAGAATTCTTACAGCAATTTCAGAAATTCAAAAATATGCTGAACATTTTTTGTGCTTGGCAAAATGTCTACCATTAAGTGTTAAGCCAGGACTTGCTCAACTCTGTTCTTTTCAAAATTAAATAGAATGATCAATCAATTGATTAGCTGATCGACATTTTTGTACTATAGTGTACATAAAGTGCTAATTGATGGATAGCTGAAACAAAACACAGCTATCTGTTAATAGCCTTTTTTTTCCCAGCTGTTCACAGACTCATAGAGTAGGAATGGACTCCAAGGGTCAATTGTTTTCAGTCCTCTGCCAGGGCAGGGATGCAGAGTTAAAACATCACTGAAAGGTGGCCATCCAACCTCTCTTTAAAAACCTCCAATGAAGGAAAATTCATCTTCTGTGTACTCTATTCCACTATCATCTCATAAATCCAAAACATGTTTTTCAATATGACCATTGGGGTGACCTTTAAGATGAGATCTATCTGTTGCTGTTATAAGCTATGGATTCTTGCCCTGTTTTTAAAAATTGTGACTGTTTATCATAATTTGTTTAGTGAGTCACAAGCTTTTCCTTTCCTGATGTTCTTGATAACTGTCTTCAGTATTTTGATACAAGGGCAGAAAAGAAAAGAAAAGAATGGAATAAAAGCAGACACAACTGGCAAAGTCCAAATCAGACTTCCTTTCTCCCTCTGTTTCCTTACTAACAGTCTTCTCTAACATATCATCCTAGCTGAAGACATGGTATGCTGAGCCAGCAGCCATTCCCCACAGCCAAGGTGGCTTTTCAGCATGACAGCAATCAGAAATGCCCTTCTCAAGCCTGCCTAGCTAGCTTGCCTCTCCCTATCTAGCAGTACAAGTCACTTGCAGTTATCCTTCTGTGTGCGTACACCAATTAGCCAGTGTCTACCTTTGCTTATTTGACAAGGCTCCTCAGCGCTGAAGCTTGCTTCTTTCAGGACTTTTCTGCCTTCATTCAGTAAAACTGTTAGAACTGGAAATGTGGAGTTCATTTAAAAAAAAACTTAAAGGATAAATGATAGAGAAATGGCAGAAATATAGTTGGCCCTCCATATTTGCTTGGATTAGGGGTGCAAGATCCATGCAAAAGTGGGAAAATTACAACTATCATAATGTATGTGTGTGTGTCAGTGGGAAGGGGGCTGAGAGAAGAAAGGGCACCCAGGGCCCAAATGAGGGCCCTTTTTGCACGGCATTTCTGATGCGAAAGGGCCCCTTGAGCATTGCGCAAATGTGAGGAGCGGTCCACACGACGCACTCACATTTGCGCGATGCTCCAGGGCCTGACACGGACCGTGCACACATTTTTACATTTTCAGCTTGAAGCCAAAAATACTGCGCGGTTGCACATTGCTCTGGGGCCCTGCGCACACTTACCTTGCGTGTGGAGCCTCGGGAGCCGGGCCGGTCATGCTTCCTGTCCCAGTGCAGCCTGGGAAGGTCCCAGGCTGCACTGCGAAAGGAAGAGGAGGGGCTCTCACACGAGCAGGAAGCTCATGCGGAGCTGAAGAAGCAGGGAAGTGAGAGCTTTTCTCCAGAGGCTGCACTGCACCCCAGCGCCGAAAATGGGTGAGTTGCAGAAAGGGTCGAGGGAAGGGAAAGGAGAGGGAACAGGGGTTGGCATGATGGCCTTATATTTCCTCTCTCACACCCATCTCTTTCCTTGGGTGTGGGAGGGGGCTATCAGGAGAAGGTTTGTGGTACTGAGAAATTGGGCTACAAGCCGTCCTTAGCTGGCCAGACAGTGGCTGGTGGAGGTGGAAGAGGACCAGAAGCAGTATTTAAAGGGCTGCATGGCCTAATGGGAGCTGCTAAGAGGGAAGGTTCCCCTGGAAAAGAAGTGCCTGAGGTGAGTGGGGAACAGGAGTTGAAGAAACTCACAAATAATCAAATCCCTGAAAGTCAAATCCACAAAAGTGAAGGACCTACTGTACAATAAACTTCTTTGGTTCTGCCATAATGTAGACATTCAGATTGAATAAGGATATTAGCACTATAAATGCTATTGCAATTCCACAAAAAATTACTGTGATATATCAATTATATAGGCAGATAGGCTTTAAGAAAATGACATTGCTCCAAGATTGATAGACAGAGCTAGGTATTTTCCAGAGCTTTAGAGCAAATAGGTACAAACAATAAGTTACATTGATTAATTAATTTCTTTTAACAGTAGGTAGGTTACGTTATTTTTGTAATGTAACAAGGGGTAACTTCATTCCTTTTGAAATATAACTGTAATTGCATTTTAGTTACTTTATAGTTTGCATGTGTGCAATTTCTATCATAGGCTTGTAGTATTCTCATCTGTTATTTTAAACAAAAGTAAAGTGTTACTTTGAATAATAAAAAAATGAAAGCTTATTTTATGTCCATAAAAAAATTGAATCATACTACTTTACAGAACTTATTTAAAATGTTTAAACATTTTAAGAGTAATTTTTCCAGTGTTTGTCCCAAGGTTATAGGATTCTTTGGAATGGTGAAATTATCATATAATGTTTGCTAAGGTTACATAGTCCTCACTCATTACCAGCCATGGATTTCACACTGCGTATTACAACATCACAATCCTACATTGCCATCCAATGTTAGCAAAATAATCCCACCACAGAGGGCGGAGGAGGTTGTTTCAGAATAAGCACCATGCTTCCTGAATTTCTGGCACCTTTCAGATCTCCCAGACCTGCAAATCATTCTTGGTTTTCAGGAGATGGAATATAAGGCTCATCTTTTCCAGCAGACATTTCATTTTTTTTATTGCCTTTATCATTGCTATTGGATTGGGGAGGGGGATCATTGGGTTTTTGTTTTACGCTTCTCTGAGCTACCTTCACCGTAACTGTACCAGCTGGAATACATGTTTCTAAATGAAGAAATACTGTTCAGGAATGTACATCTTCTAGAAGCGATCAGTTTACCACTGACAGATGATAAATCTATCAGAACAAGTCTATAGCCTGAACTTTAGTTTGGACACAGACTTGTTCTTAGAATCACAGGTGGCAGCTTTTCTGGCAGCCATTCCACCCATTTTATAACTTCTAAATTTATTACTGTCTTGAACTGCGTGAGGAACAACCTTTTAAAACGGTTTGAAAACTGCAGTGGCAAATGGCAGATACGGCAACACTTTAAACCGGCATTATGGTTATCACAATCACTTGCTGGAAGTAGCTGTTTGAGAGCTATATACAAGGCTGGCTCAAGATGTGTTACTGTCTGAGGCGAAGCAGCAAATGACGCTGTCCACACACACCCATGCACAAACACACACCCCATCCACTCAAGCCAGAGTGCATAGTCCATAAAGCCAGCCACATTATTTTTGCACATGATCCAGAAAATCCCACAAGCACCTCAGCCTGTACTGGGGAGTAAAAATACAGTAATAGCAAATGGAATAACAACCTTTCTCTTTTCTGCCACTCAAAATTGCTGCCTAAAGCAGTTGCTTCCCTCTGCCTAATAGTTGGGTTGGCCTTGCTGATGTGTCCTGCATCCTGCATACTTTCAGGTGCCTCTGTTGTCTTCTGAAGCCACCATAATCCCAAAAGTGTGGAGAATCCCCTCTGTATTTGGATTACTAAAATTATCTGAGAAAGGCACTGAGAAATCATTCTCAGTTGTGGTCCCGGAACGAGGGAAATGCCTTCTCATATGAATATATGAACACAAATATAAGTTGTCTTATTTGGTACATATTGCCTCATATTAAACATATGGATTATAAATTGCCTCATGTTGAATCAGGTGTTACATGTCTCTTGAGCTACTGCAGTGAACCGCTGGTACTTGAAGGGGTTTTTAACCTCAATGCTTATAGCAGTTTTGGGATCTGTTCCTTCCTCAGGTCTCAGACAATGGTCTCTGTCTTTTGTGGTGACTCAGGCTGCCTGCCTTCCATCTAACACTTAATTGAGAACTGCAAAAACTAAAGGTGATTGTAGCACTGGAAGGAAAATAAGTTTGCTAACTAAAACACACAGATATTCATCAAACAGACAAACAAACAAGAAAGGCAAGTAGATACTTAAACTAGGCTATTCAACAAAACAAAGGCCATTCAAAGACTTTGAGATACCTAGGACACATCCAGCCTGATTGAAATGTCCCAGATTTTGTTCCTGTTCTTCCCGACTTTATAGTGGGTTAAAATAAAGCAACCTGGACAGCTGGTATAAAAAGTCTCTGATCAGACTGGGAGCTGACAGAAAATATTCTGGGATAAACAAACCACGTACGTATCTCCAAAATAAAATTAGAACAACAGGAACTACATCTAGGACCTTCAGATTGCATGCACCCCCAAATCAGATAAAACCAAGAACCATTCACCTTCCACCATAGCTCTTTTGTGATCAATAGAATTAAGAGAAGCCAGGAGGACAAAGTGGATAATGTACAGTGACCTAGCATAATCCCATCCCATAAACACTCTGATTGGACACTGCCTGTGAAATCCTTGCTCCAAAATGCTTGATAGAGCTGTCCAGTAAGCAAGGCCTGGCTCTCTTCCTCCCTGTCTGCCTCATCTGACTTGGCATTGTCCTTATACAGTCATGTTTGAGCATGGCATTTTCCCATTTATTTTTACTATCCAGATCTCTAAATTGGTCCAAATCACTCCAGACTATGTCATTCTGTTCTAGAACTGAACTGGGCCAGTCATTTCTGATTTGAAGCTCATATTAAATTGGTCCAAATCAGTCTGATTCATTTTATTACTCAGAACTGAGCTAAACTGATTACTTCCTATATCTAAGGACTTTTTTAGCTAAGGAACTAGAGAATGAAACTGGGGCCTTCTTTGTGCAAAACTTCTGGTCTACCAGTGTACAATGACCCCTAACAAATAGTTCCAGACAATGTATCTATCTGCAAAGGTTCAGAAAATAGGAAGTGGCATTTCAATTCAAGTAAGACATTAGTTTTAATCCTTGATGATTTTCTTTTGACATTTGCATTCATTTGTGGCATATATGACAGGTTTTTGACACCTGTAAGTTCGCTAACGGAGAAGAGGGTTATTCACAAAAACACATTTCACACATTCAGAGAATATGTAAGGAAAGAAATTCATTGTACTTGTGCCTCTGATTCTGACACTCTTGGTCAGGTATGCCCTCTGGGCATTCATATTTGTCTGGAAAGGCCCTACATGGATGCTGCTTAGATGTGTAGGAGTCTTCCAAACATCAAAGAATCATGACTAGTCCAGTCTCACAATCACATGGAAGGATTGGATAGAGAGAGAGCATTTTCAGATTAATGCTCGATTCAAGGGGTGTGGCCAGGAAATCATTTCCACCAAAATCTAATGTCCAAGATCCTGATCTCTCAATGTGTGACAAAGATTCTTGTCAACAGCCTTGTATCTCAGAAACCCAGAGTTAACTAGTAATATATAGATCCAAAGTTTAACATATACACCAACTTTAGAGTTTCTTAGTGATAAACAGATCCAAAATCTAACATACACAACAAGTTCACTAAGTTCTTGGTATGTGTGCATGACGGCATATTACTATTTTGACTACTAGAAGCTGCGCATTGTATTTCAAAAGTAATACCTGATAGAATCCTGAGTGCTAGAAACTACTAAGAACCAAAATCCTGACAGTGAACACTATCTCTTTAGCAGTCTTTTGATTTCAATGGAATTTATTTCCCAGTATGCTTATGACCATACAGTCCAAAGCAGGAGTGAGCAAAGTGTGTTTTCCAAATGATGCAGGATGGCATTTCCCATGATCCTAACCCAGCATAGCCAGTGTGAGAGCTGATGGGAACTGCAGTCTAACATCACCTGAAGGGTCACAAATTTCCCACCTTAGCCTAAGGCAGACTGGGGAAAGTGCTTCCCATGGCCCTAAGAGTTTTTTGAGTGCCCTAGAGCCCCCCACCCCCAGAATTGCTATCCTCATATCCCCTAAGCCATCTTCTGGTTGACTTCTTATTTCTAAAAAGCCCTTTCCTAGATTCAACATAGCCCACAGAGGGGCAGAAATCTGGCAAAATTGCCTTCCATGAGCCCTAGAAAACTCAGGGGCATTTTAGCCCCCCAAAAAATTGAACAAAAGTTTAATTTTTTTGTGGATAGGGAGTGCAGATTAATACGGCTTGGAGTGGCCCTCTGAAGTAGCATGGAGGGTTAATGCAGCCCTCCATCCCCTAGTGGTTGCCCATCATCTAAATAAGGGCAACTGTGGTAGTTATACAGGGCAACCAAATGAGAAAGATATGCAAGTCCTTCTTTTGGGCACTACAGAAGAAGTGCTGCCATAGGCAGAATAGTCCTTTATCCATTCTCAAATCACTCTGCTCTAAAATCATAAGCCATCCTAAAAGATCTGGCAGTAGTATGTTGTGTATTTCAAATATTCTATAAACAAATAAAATCCAAGGATAAGTCAGAGGCAGAGGCAATCATCTTGATCCTACCTGTGGATATGGTGATGTCCTAGATTTTGACTTTGTGCTTGTGAGACGTGATTTGCTTCCCTTCCTATTGTCAGTTATAGTTGGAGTTGAGTTTGCATATGGGAATGATGGTTTTGTGGCTGAAACTTGATCCAGTGAAAGCTGTAGTCCTTTGTATTCTGTATCCCTGGAGAAAAGATATAATTTATATTTAATGCCACCCAAGACAACCAGGTCTAAACCTTTGTCAGATACGCATGTCCCTTTCTGGACTACAGAGGAAAGGAAAGTGGAGCACTAGCAGAGGAACGAAAAGAGAAGAGGAGATCACAAAGGTACACCTGAAATAGCTGCTTCAACATCCCAGGGAATGTTGAGGTGGAGGTTCTTCCTCAGGTATAACTGAAATATTGGCCAGACTCCTGTTAGTTCAACACACCAGCACTTGCTCCAAGATCTTTTAGCAGTGGCAAAGCAGGAAAAACTGCCAGCTCCATGCAATTTAGCTCCTCAGTGCTTTATTTCCTTCATGAAGACTGTTCCTGTAGCCTTTTTTCCTCCTGCCCCATTGCCTACATCACTATACTTGTTCTGACATTGTGCACCCACCATTGTCTGTAAGGAGAAGCTAAAATAAGTTTACATGCATCTTAGCTGTCCTCAGCAGGAATTGGTAGAGGTATGGCCAGATCTAAGAGTGGAGAATCTTCAGCCCTCCAGCTGTTCTGGACTATAATTCCCAAACTCTTTTACCAGTGGCCATGCAGGTTGCAGCTTCTAGGAGTTGATCCAAAACATCTGGAAGGCCAAATGTTCCCCATCTCTGAGTCAGATTTTACAGAGTTCTCCAGCTGCTCAGTGAACATTGTTCCAAGGGCACCTTTGAGGTTTCTGTGTCTCTTTGTTCTTTTCCAAGCTGCAACCAAGTGTAAGAAACATAACATAAAGAACTCAAATCTTTATCTAGACTGAATTCTCTCAGACTATTTTTATTTATTACAATATGTGTAGATTTTGGGCCACATATCCAGATAGGATGACACACTGGGTCAGCCCAGGATGAAGTTTAGATCAAGCATGTACTCAGAAAACCAAATGAGCTGGTAACTAAATGATGAGATGGCAATGAGTCTATTCCTTCCCTATGAAAAGATCTTTGGAGATGCTTTCCATATTGGTAGATCTTTTTTTAAAATCACAAGTCATCACCGAGTGAAATATGTTTCTGCTTCAAGCCTAAAAGCAATAACACTGCAACTCATAAAACTGCACCTACAAGAGTGCTGAGAGTTTTGTTTTGACCAGCTGATGTAGTGATCATATGATAACTTGATCATCAGCAAGCTTGTTGTTTGTATGCACAGACTGAGAAGCAGAGAAGAGATCATTTGTGATAACAGAAAGACAACAGGAGTTCCTTTCAAACAACTATTGTGCTATAGTTGTGATTACTGAGAATCAGTGCTGTGAAAATCTCTGTTAAGCCTGCGACTCTCAGAGCCACAAATAAATTCAACAAGAACAAACACTTATCCTAATATGGAATTGCGATAGATGTCTACATTTCATAGATTTTGTCACCTGATTCAGACATAATTCAGTAGAGTAGGCCCATTGAATGAATAGCTGAGGTGAGTGCAGTAGGGGAGTATAGTATAGTAAATTATAGTATAGTGAGTATAGTTCCATAGTGTACTTGTTTTCACTTATAGCTAGGCACCCTACACTACAGTATTATAGTGCTTTGTTGTTGTGTGTCTTCAAGTCATTTCTGACTTATGGTGACCCTAAGGTGAACCTATCATCATCTTTTCAGGGGCTGAGAGTGTGTGATGTGCCAAGGGTCATCCAGTGGGTTTCCATGGCCAAGTAGAGAATCCAAACCCTGGTCCCCAGAATTGTAGTTTAATGCTCAAACCACTACACCATGCTGGCTCTCAAATTATAGGCCCTTTCTGCACCTTACCTTCTTCTGGCGCTGGGGCGCGGGGATCGCGTATACAGCCTACGGTGGGAGGCTCTCGCATCCCTGCTGCTTCAGCTCCACACAAGCTGCCTGCTCACATGAGAGCCCCACCTCTTCGTTCCTCAGCTCAGCCTGGGAATTTCCCAGGCTGCACTGGGGCAGAAAGCATGACCGGCACAGCTCCGGAGGCTCTGCACACCAGGTAAGTGCACATGGAGCCCAGGAGCAATGCGCGATCGTGCACCTTTTTCAGCTTCTAGCCAAAAATGAAAAGGTGTGTGAGCAGCGTCTGCCGGCCCCTGGAGTGTTACGTGATTGTGAGTGCATCATGCAGATCGCTCCTCACAATCACGCGACACTCCAGGTGCCCCTTTCACATGGAAAATGCCATATGGAAAGGGCCTATAGTGTTACATTCCAGTTTATAGTGCTGCATTCCAGTTTAAAAGCCATAGCAACATCCAGTGGGATCCTGGGATCTGCAGTTTAGGAAGGGTCATTTAAAATTCTCAGCTAGAGAGCTCCCCGAGTGCCTCACAAAACAACATATTCTGGGATTCCATAGGATGGAATCATGACATTTAAAGTAGAAATGCTATAATTGTATAGTGTCTATGGGACCCGCAACTGTGTCCAATGTTCAAGTGCAGTCACACCATAGATTTCAATAAGGGCAACATATTATATGAAATTTTATTTTTCATTCCTTTTCTAATTATGGCCAGCATAGAACTTGCTGTTTTATGTAGCAACTGCACACTGGGTCAACCTGAGTCAACTGAATTAACTAGAGATGCAATATTCCACTAACTTTCTCCCTGAAAGAAGCAAGGAGCAATTTTAATAATTGTCTTCCTGCTGTGAGAAAGTCTTTGAAAACCATGCAGTTTTCAAAGCCTATTCGCAATTCAGACATATTCTGCACAAAGTTCACACAGGGTTGTTTTGTTCAGGAAATGGCATTTTTTGCACAGAAAATAATATTTCTATGCAGAAACTGTACTTTCTTTGCAGAAAAAGCTGTTCCCTGTGCAAATCCAAACACCTGCCAATTTTGTGCAGAATGAATCCCCAACTAGAGTGTTTCCTGTGCACATTTCTGCATAGAAATATAACTTTTAGTACAGAAAATGCTGTCTTCTGCACAAAGCAACCATGAGCAAATTTTGTACAGAATAAGTCCCAGACTGTGACAAATTTTTGTCTGTCCAAGATTCAACATGTCAAAGTCTCTTGACACTCAAAAACTTGTATTTCAACCATTGTTTGAATATTTTTGAATATTTTTTCCATCCCTAGAGCAATCTGCCACAATCTCAACAGTTGTGGTCACCTTAGCTCCCATCGCTATATGTGTAAAATTGGGATTTGTATATTTGAGTAAGTTTTATTTCACCCCAATGAGCATCACTTTAGCTTTAATTCCACTGAATCTCATCTGTATTTATAATGTGCATTCCTTCCATTTGGTGTGGCCCCTTTATTGTGCTCTGCAATCTGTTTTTATTCTCACTACTTCACATAACTTGGTGTCATCAGCAAATTTAGTAACCTCATCCTTAACTCCACAGCATTTATGAACAAATCAAAATGCATGACTCCCATTACTCAGTACTATGTAATTTAGGGATAGAAAAGATATTGGTTATTCATTCTCAGTTGAAAAAAATTCCCAAAAGTCAGAAAGATTAAGATGAATGAGAATCTTGCACATTTTTTACCAGTATTCAAATGTCCTGAATTATTCTTTGTAGAAAAACAGGTTGGGTTTTGTGCAAGAAATGTTCCTGTTCTCTGTGCAGAAAATGCCATTTCCTCTGCAGGAAACTTTTTTTCCTGAGAAGAAAACAGATTTGGTTGTTTGGTAAAATCCTCACATGTTTTTCTACACAGAATAATTGCTCCACAACAGTTCAGAATCTTCAAATATATGAAGAATACTGTAAAAGAATATTCATTTTCTCTCATAACAAAGAGAAAACTCCCATAATCATTTGTCTTTCATGACAGAAAAAGATGGTCAAGGGTTTACATCCCTAGCAAGAGTGCATTCCAAAAGTCCCATCTGGGTTCAACAAATGAAAGATGTTATGCCATAGACACATGTCTCACTTTCACCAATCTTTGGCCCTTTCCACAGCACCCTCCCATCCTGGAATGGGGATAGGAAAAGGATGGGACCGCAACGATGCTTCTGTATGATGTCATTGCAGTCCTGTCCTTCTCCCTTCCCAGGAGGTGCGATCACAGGTTAAATCATTGACGAGTGTTCCCCATCAATGACCCGCAATTGTGCCACCATCCTGCACTTACCCAGTCTGCAGAAGCCCCAGTAGCACAACGGCTGCACTTCCTGCTCCAGTGCAGCCTGGAAAAGTACCCAGCGATGCTGCTGAAGGAAGAGGTGTAGCCATAGAGCTCTGCAAGGAGCCAGTTGGTGGAGAGGGAAGCTCTCCTATCATGCTCCCCTCCTAGCAGAACCACTGTCAGGATCCCCACCAGATCGCCTTGATAGTCTAGACCAGAAAGATGGGTGGTCAGTGATTTTCAGAAGTTGGGCACCTACAGTGTTCTCCTCTCAGGGGAAGAGAATGTCTTCAATGTGGTTTGGGGAATGCCTAGTCACATAAAGCATTCTTCAGATACAAAAATGAACACATTAAACCCCTATCCCTTCCCCCATAAGCTCCACATTTCAGTAAAAAAGCCATTGAGAAGAAATGGGAAAATTTTTAAAAGGCACGATTTTAAACAAAGCAAGAATGCACTTGAAGCTTTTTCAAGTGATCTATCAGATAGAAAATATTTTATAAAAGTACACAGTTCTCAAACATGTATCCTATACCTCTTGTTAAGAAAAAAAAAAAGGGCTAGGAGATGGTTAGTTATGTGCCGTACATGTGCTCAAGTAAAACAAATCTTGAAATTATGAAAAATGTTGAATTCAGATCCAGCTTTTGCTCTAATCGTTCTGCAGCCTTCCTGGTGTGGAACTGTGCATATTTAATCCCTAGCTGATAAATGAATTTTTGACAAAGGAGTTATTCATGCTACAACTTTGATTGTACAATGAGTAGGGAGATTTTTGTCCACCACAAACTGGAGACACTGCTATAAGCCAAGAGCAGTAGTACATTTCAGAGAACTGTGCTAAGCCAGACATCCTGTGGGCAAGTAATAGACCTAGTCTATATCATACAATGTACCAAAAAAAAAGTTTCTGTCAAAAACCCATGAAATGCTATAAATTAATGTTTCTGTTCAACAAGTTTGTTTTTCTAGCCATTCACAGAACAGGTACAATTAATCTGAATATACAAATACTTCTACTCATTTGTCTGTGAACACTGATATTTATTCCTGTGGGAGGGGAGACAGAACATAATGAACATTTGGTAAAATGGCCTGACCTACATCCATAATTCACACTGTAAACATAAAAGCAGCTTGGTTGGATCAGAGAAAAGGCCTGACTATTCCAGTGGTCCATTTTCCAGAGTAGCCCACATGTTGCTTAGGGCAAGCTCTAGAAACAACACATGAGGGCAACATTCCACTTCCAACATTGTTCATTAATGACTGATATTCTTCATGGACTTTTTGTCTGCAAGAATGGGCTTAAAAGACAGCCCCCATAACTAAAAGCATTGGCAACCTAATCCTGCATGAATGTGTCTAATCCTCTTTCGAAACTCTACAACTTTATGGCCATCACCACAGTGTGTGGTAGCAACTTTCATAATTTCACTAATTCACTAAGAACTGGGGAACATGTGGCCTTCCTAACGTTGTTCAACTGTAGTTACCATCATCCCTATTCCTGAGCAGAAGAAACTAGTTGAATTCTAGGGTGGGATAATGGATTCAAATACTTAAGCTGGTAAAGAACATTGGTGACTGTTTCTCCAGCATAAAACTTTCCCTATAAGAAGAATACTATTTGTCCTAATTCCCCCATGCAGGTCAGATGGTATTATTCATTTTCCCCAGCCTGTGTGTCTGACGGTGATATGCCAAAGTTTTTAAAAATGGACTGGGTTCTCCTATAAGATTGAGAGCTGTGCTGACCTCAGGAAAAGCAGGACTGAGAAGCTGAGTTATTGCAGTAATCACCTATGTATGCTGCAGATTTGTCTCTGCCCCTACTCTGGTCCTTCCAGAAATGCATTCACTGGCAGTCTGGAGACTTTTGCCCCAAAGAAATTCCAGAGAAGGCAAAATAACTGTTTAACTATGAGGCAGCTCAATCAGCATGTAGAAATTCTGGCAGGAAGCAATGGTAATGAATGCTGATAGTGACAAATAGACATTTCAGCATCATATAGGCCAATTAGTAAGTTATATATACATAGGAGAAGATACAAACCATGTGAAACTCAACATATAAATAGAAGTTTTGTTCCAAAGGAGAGTGGGTGGGTAGGTAAGTAGGCAGCAGGCTATGGACTATAATGACCTCAGTATTAACTTCTTAAGCAGAGATAGAGTCAAGCGATGGCCCATAAATCAAATTTTTTAAAAAAATTAAAAACCCATGCATTCAGCTAGTTTCTAAGAGTACTTTAAAATGAATAATTAGTCCTATTTATATTTTGAGACCAGCTTTGGTAATCACTGTTGTTTCATTGTAAGGAACACCTGTATATAAGAATATTCCCAGATTGTGCCATTTCATATTATGGAAGGGGTGGGGGACACATTGTGGAATGACAAATGTAGAATGACAACTACCATCACACCTAATTTTGACCAAGTTCTAGTCAACAACATCTGGAAGGTCCCAGGTGCCTTATGGTTGCAATTCTTCTAAAAGCATACATACTGACATCCACAGTCAAAGAAAAAGAGAAATCACAATTTAGTTTTTGGGAGATACATAATGAGTGATAGCCACTCCAATAACAGGCAGATATCAAACAGACCAATCAACTTAAATAGGTATAGATCGGATATACTTTTTATTGGGTTTGGTGAGCAGTGTCTGTAAGTTTCCAGAGAAGAGAAATTTCAAAAATCCAGCTCCCAAAATTTGAATTTCAGGATGAAAAACTGAAATTTGGACTCAAGAACAATAAAGGGACACATTAGCCACATATAGCAAGCGTTTTCTTAGGTTAAAACATCACCATGCATATTTTAAGATGTATTTGATCTCCTTGTTGTCTTGTGGTTGTGTGCCTGCAAGTTACTTCCAACTTATGACAGCTGTAATTTGAACCTGAAAGACCTCATTACAAGTGAATTCACAGCCTGACATTGGCAAGACCTGAGCAGGTAGCTTAATAAGGAGGTGTCCTGGAAGTCTGTTGTTCACAGGGTGACCATATGTTGAAACGAATTTGCTAACAATTAACAGCAACAAAGGCAAACATATCATGGTCTTTTCTTGACAAGATTTTTTCAGGGGTGGGTTGCCCCGGCCTTTGTCTTAGGCCAAGAGAACATGACTTGCCCAAGGGTACTCAGCGGGTTTCCATGGCCAAACAGTGATTTAACCCCTGCTCTCCTGGAGTTCTAGTTGAACACTTACTAAACCATGTTGTTTTTCTCTTTGATGTCTTCCTGATATTATAGCAAGTAGCTATGGATTATTACATATCTCCCAAATGGTAAATATGACCTCATTCTCCTTCTCCTCCACTGTTGGTGTCAGTCCATGTTTTTTTTGGAAGAAATTTATATGAAAGGCCTGGGAACCTTTCAGGTGTTCTAACAGCAGTTCCCATAGCAGTTGGCTAATGATCTTGAAATACTTTTCACGTGAATTCTAGAGGCTGAAAAAACATAAAGAGGAACCCTGAGGGTCACATGAGCATCAGTATCAAGCATCAGTATCAAGAGGTGATAAGTGAGCTTTTCTGAAGAGATCACAACTATACATGGCCTAGGTTGGCATCAAAAAATGTAAAGGATATAACTTGGAACATTTTCTAGCTTGGAAGTTCCACTAATGTAAGTTCACAGTGCCAACAGAATTCTGTTCTATCTGCCATCAATCAAGGCATTTGGCATGGTCTGAAAATGAATAGCTGGAAAGCATTGTGTGAATCTAGGGGAAGAAAGAGTAGTCAAAAAGAAAGCAGGCTTTGTTATTGTAACTCTTTATGGTTCATAAACCAACTGGAAAAACTGCATATATAGAAAAGTTGCCTATCAAAGAAGTTACCTTGATTGCAAAGCCAATGTCAGAACTGAATTCCAGTGTGAGGAAGGGCTTAGCAATCTTCTGTACTACAGCACAGCTGAGGTTTCTTATATTGTCTAGAAGCCCCATTGCTTTGCAGTTTTGTAACACAATCCTAACATTGTCTGGGCAATAGTGTTGTGAGCTATTTTGCTGTTTCTTCAGGTGGCTGACTCCAATATTTACCTGGGTTCTAATTAAAAGGAGGCCAAGCTTTCCGCAGATTAAATATGCTAGACAGCTTAGTGGTAGAATTAAAAGCATTTTAAACATTTCCAGTTTTGCTGCATGGAAATTATTCTAGCCCTGTATTCTTGCTATATAAAGAGTTCGAGCTGCTGCTTTTCTTTTGGAGGGAAAGGAGTCATAATCATTCAAAAATTTACATCTAAAACTTTAGTACGCATCCATAATCCTAGAAACCATAGATCCAGGCTGAGGAATCCTTTTTAGCAAGTGAACTGGATGCACAAGTGGGAAGCCTCTTGGAAACTACACATGAGCAGCTGTTCGAAGCTAGGCTAGAGCCTAAAGTGGGCTAAGTGGCCTCACTTCCACATGTAAGAATGAGTCACACACACACATGGGCACCATTTTCTCTCTCCCACACGTATGCATATTACACATACACAAACACTCTTTTCTGCCCCAGTCAGCTGAGTGATATAGTCAGTGCTTGTCAAGCTATTTGGTAGGGAGCCCAGCCATTTTTTCCCTAATTTACCAGGGATCCATACCATACCTGGACCCACTGGCTACAATTGTTTCTTTCTTTCATGAAAACTCAACATAGACAGGCAGCCAATGGCTCATGGATTGGCATTAGAAATACTAACATAGATTATGCAATCCAAAGGGTATTTTTATCTCTCTCATGGGATAGAAGGAGACGAAAACTGAGAGAGAGAGTTGGGAAAGTTGAGAGGGCCACACTGGGACAGTGTATGGGCTGGGTGACATTTACAGATTAGCTGTGTAAATATTCACACAAACAAAGAAACCTAATTATTTATCCTGGACCAACAGTGTCTGAATAAATTCCTGGAAGGCACTGTTGAGAGTCTCTTTGGACATGAGCTTCCAAGCCTTCTGCAATGAAAGTGGCTAGAAGTCCTTGTCCTTTCAAATAGATTGTAGCAGTGTGGATTATAAGTATTGATATTCTTGAAAAGAATGGGGATTTGGTTTGGGGAACCAAGTTTCCTGAAAACAGTCAATATCAAAATTGAGCAGATATATTGTCTGTGAGACACAAAATCCACAGTGTTCCAGGAGAGCATATCTAACTGTCAATTCTGCCTTACAGTCCTATCCATACTTGTATATACATAGTCATTCTGGGATAGTAGGTAGTAAAATATGGTCTGAAGCACTCTCTTGAAACCATTGTCTTTGAAGAAGGGAACCTATACTTTGCTTAAAGCCAAGGAGCTCTTGAATCTTACATCTGACATAGACACTCTGAGAAAATAATGTATAATCCAACTGAGTTAAAGAACTACACCAAAGATAATTCATTAAAAAAAAATAGAGAGCTTTGGTTTGAAAGGGATGTAGATCCAAATGACCATGTATATACCCTTCCTCCCACCACTATCATCCTTTTCCAAGAAATCTTTAACAGATGCACTAAAGCATCCATTAGTTAAAATAGAAAAAGAGATAATCATGCAAGACAGTTTGTTTGCGTGGCTTCTCTACAGCCATCATAATCTTGATCTGAAAAGGTGAAGGGTCCACTTGATATCAATGGCTAGTTGACATGCTGGTTAGATATATTTTATGTTCAGTATCAGAGGCAGTAGGTTTTTGAATACTGGTTGCTAAGGAACATGAGCAGACAGGTGCTCTTCAGCTCATATCCTACTGTGGGCTTCCTAAAGACATAAGGACAGCCTCTGTAAAAACAGATGAGCCTTTGGTCTGACCAAGCATGTCTGGCCTTGTGTTCATGTCTCGATAAAATTAAGCCATTTCAGATAGTTGGCACTGTAGACCTGTTTGGCTGGAACTGCATGCTGGCTGCAGAAATGCAATTCTAGCAACAATATGGCACTGTCCCTGTGTGCATCTGCTAATTCATTAAGGGATATACATGCAATAATCTGTTTCTGTGCATACCTCTACCGGATCAAGGTTAATGATTTTAGGATCAGGGTACAGAATTAACTAAATAGCATGTCAATGGTTGAAATGAGCTGATTAGCAAATATGCTAGCCCAATGTTATCAAATTGGAAAAAGTTACTTTTTTGGACTAGAACTCCCAGAATCCCAAGCCAATGGCCATTCTGGCTGGGGTGTTCTAGAACTTCAAGTCTCAAAATATAATGTTTCCAAGTTCTATACATATCTACAAACTATAGAAGCTCTGTTCACGATACTGTCATCATCATCACTACATGCATGCACGTGCACACGCATACACACACACACACACACACACACACACAGCCAATACTAAGTAGCCAATACTACTAAGCCCTCTAGTCAGTGTTACTGGCCATTTTGCCACATCTGGGGGCATTTTGAGTGAAGGACGCAACTTTTTAGCCTGTGTGGGTCTTTATTCAAGCAAGGAAGTGAATGGACTTCCTCAAAAATGGCCAACAAAATTCTGCCTCCAAGACTTGGGGCAAAAACTTTTCAGGGGGCTAGAGGGATTTGGGGAACTGAAAAATCAGACTTTAGCATCCAGTGATATGGGAGGCCAGAAAATGCATGATATTGCAGCACAGGATAAGCATTACTGCATGTTCCAAAGGGGCAGAACTTGGTCCCTTTGGGCCAATTTGTTAGCAACCCTGCAGCTTCCATACATACTTGCTGTTCTCCCCAGTTGCTTCATGCAGGGGTATCAAACAACCAGTTACCAGTATTTACACTACACTGGAGTGCAAGCTGGGAAACAATGAAAATGACAACTCAAATTTCACATCAGTATGCTTGTGCTATTATATATTACTGACTTCCAAGACAATGGTCCAAATCTATGCACCCTATAAATGCAACAACCATATAAACAAAAAAAATATGCCTTTGGCAATAACTCAAAAAGCTGTTTAGATATTTGAATTCACTGAATAAATGGGAAAGTTGGCTAAGAGAGAAGCTGTCTGCAAAGTACCATGAGAACGTTCAATATCACCCTGGATAGGCACCAAAGATAGAAAGGGGGGAACTAGAGTCAATGTTTCATTTTAAAATAATACATTTTTCACAACGCTGAATCCCATGGCACAGTCCTGCAGTGTCAACACTGGACATGTTAGTGTGCTGATTTAGTTTTGATAGCATCATTTCCATTACTTTAAATTCATAGGTGCATTTTTTTTAGCAGTGTATCTGCCGAGAATGTACTAAAAAGCCTATTAGATGAAACGTAAAACAGCCTTCCTTTCTCCCCCAGCCCACGCCTTAGGAATGCATCTTCTCCAAACCATCCTTTGCAGTACATTTCCACTTTAATATCAGAGCATTTATGCATAAACAGTATCTCTTATTTGTATTAATGGCATAGAAATATAAATCCTCACATACTGCTGGGAAAGCATCCCCTATTATATGCAAAGTTAATAAGGACCCCCAACTGTTTCCCAGACTAGACATTTTCACCTCAATCTTCAGTGCAATCTTTTTTACATTTTGAAAAAAAATAAAACTATTAATGCCAGTGATGCTGGATTGAACATCCCAAGATCCAAGTTCAATTTCTTATTCTACTGTAATAAGTATGTCAGATGATTTTGGGTTAGTCGTTCTGTGTAGAGATTTTCAGAAACGCTTGACTTGAAGCTGACCTGGGCTCCCAAAACAGTTGATAGTTAAACGGAGTAGCGGAAATTTCATCATTGCCCTTGATATAATACATGCTGAGGGAAAATACTATGGCAAATTTTTACCTTAACAAATACTTTAATTGCAAATGGGTTTGGAAGCAGTATAAGAATCCACTTTCTTATTACTTTTGAAACCATAACTTTCACATTTATGTTCAATTGAAATAAGCAGGATTTCAGTCAGTTGACTTTAGCTGCGTTAGATCTGCAGAAATATGAATATACTTGAACAAATATCGGAGGTAGATGATTTCACAGCCCACTCAGTAACCACATTCGTCCAGGACAGTTGCAGTCAAAAAGCAAAATGGTCCCATTGGCATTACAAGAACTAAATTAGCTAATATCAAAGTATTAGGCTGATTGGGTACTGGATTTTCAGTTTTCAGGTCTCCATATTCAGCCTAGAGTGGCCTTCCTCTCTGATTTTCTCCAGGGAATCAGGGAAGCAATGCCATCTGTTCTGTTGAAAAGTTTTCCATTCTTAGTTCTCATGTTTACTGCCTTTTTTGAAAGAGCTGCCTTCCAATATCATGTTCAATTATTTCTTACATCCAAATCTTATACCAAGAACTATCATTACAATATTTGCTGGTTGCACTAATGGCAAATCAGTATAAGGTCCATCCCACATGGGTTTGTTTTTTTAAAAAAAAATCACAGAACTGCAAAATCGTGGCCATAGTTTATATTAGGGATGGGAAATCTCTTGCTCATTGGCTATGGCCAATCAATGTTCCTCATCCAGCATGCCTTTTCTGCTCTTATCCTCTGTCAGTGATGAGACATGTGAAGCTATTTGCAACTCAGAGAGCTGTTGAATGAAAGTGTACTCTGATTCCCAGCCCAGGAAGCTCTTGAATGAAAGTGAGTTTTGGTTGCTCAGTGCATAGAATCAAGCTATGCTTTACGTGCCTGAGAGTTATTGTACTGGGCTTTCCTCTGAGCAGCCATTTCTGTACTTGCATTGTGCTTTGTCTCCTTGATGGAGAAGGTTCACATTGGTAAGAGTGATAGCAGGCCTCAGCCCCTTGGTTTTGGCTTCACCAAGTGCTTTTAATTCCATCTACAGCTGGAAAATGGCTCTTGGGGCCTTTCTTAAATTGGAGTTCTGCCCCAGGACAAAAAAAAACTTTTTCCATCCCAGTTTTGTAGGTTGCTCCAGACTGACTTGCATAGAATCATACATCTATAGAGCAGGAAGTGTGTGTGTATGTGCATGCACGCACACACCTTCAAGTCATCTGTTAGCTTACGGTGACCTCATGAATTTCCTAGAGGTTTATTTTTTAGGCAAGACATAGGTGGTTTGCCATTGCCTTTCTCTGAAATGTAGTCTACCTTGACTATTGCTCATCTAAATACTAACCAGGGCTGACCCAGCTTAGCTTCCAAGATTACATAGGATCTGGTGCCTTCAGTGTACCCCCCTGGCAAAGCAAGACATCTACACCTAAAGCAACCCTGACAGATGGCATCTTTCACTGATACCTTAGCCTCATTCCCCAAAAAATTGCTTCAATTGGATTCTACTGAAGCTCCTCTTTCCAGCACAGTATAACACCAGCTGCCACTTCTGGGTGGCAAATTAGCATTCCACGAGCATAAAATATGAGTGGAGAATGCATTTTTCCCAACTGAAACTTGAGAAGTGGAGATGAAGCACAACAGTTTAACCAGGCAATCCTATTTATTTCTTTTCAGAGTCAAGACTCGCTGTGTTTAATGGGGCTTAGTCCCTAGGGAGTGAATGTACCCTAACTGACATAGAGGATGCCAATAGACAGGAGATCAAAATGCCATCCTCGTAAAATCATTGTTATCATCATCTTCATCTTAATAGCAGAGAAACTTGCTGATAGTCCTCAAAACATGGGAGAGCCCTTCATGATTTATAATGAATTAGGAATGCATCTTCTGAGCAAATAAATAAATAAACACCCAAGGAGGAGTAAAATTAAGGATCATAATATGCTTCCAAACCTTAGAGTGCTCCCATGTGAGGGAGACCTAGTGTCTTAATACTAAGAAAGTAACTGCACTGTATTTATTCTTCAGTCACAGACAATCAAATAAATAACATTAGAACTGTTGCTCTCACATGAAGGAATGGGGGAAATCTTTTTAATACACTTTAAAATACAGAAAATAGGCAAGCTTAGAAATGTTTACATTTTTGGAACCTGTTCACACATAGGAGCAGTTCCCCAAACATCCAGCAGCCATGTGCTAGGCCCAAATTGTAACTTGTCCAAGCTCTGGCAGCAGTTTTGCAGGATTTCAGGTGGGAATCTTGCCCAGCCCTAGTTGGGGACACCAGGAACTGAGCCTCCTCTGTCATTGAGCTGTAGCCTTTCTTATTGCAAACCTATCTTGATGAACATGGAGGGCAACTGCACTTCCTAGACTCTGATTCACAGGCAGAAAACAGTAGCTTGAAATGACTGCAAAGTGGCTTTGATCTGAGTCCAAGAAAAAACAAAAACCAATGAATAGGAAGAATAATATTCCAGGGAAATTGCTAGTTTCTCCCTCCTGGGAGGTTTATGAGATAACGTTGGATAAACCTCTATCAGGTCTGCTTTGGTGAAAGCTAGAAGCTGTCTGAAGCTCATGATGACTAAGCAAGAGAAGACACGCAATAAGACTATGGCCATTCAGAGAAAGGCATCCCTCATTAACAGTTATATTTATTGATAGATATTCAAAATCCTTTTTTTATTTAACCTAAATATTTTCCACTTCATCTTATATATTTGGTCCACAGTTAAGTCTCTTGTAGGTTGCTAATCATCATATTTTCAAAAAAAAATAATAATGGTGATATTGTGCAAACAACTCATTCATGCCAATGACCTATCAAATTTCACAGACACTGTTCTTTAATTGGATTTGTTCCCTTCTAATCTGCTTAAGCCCTTGATGCTGTAATGCTTGACTAAATAGACATTCAGCACCCTTATTCAAACTGGTAAAACAAACGTGAGACTTGGTCTTTGAATATAAATAAATGATATGCCATTATTATTTTATATACCTAACTGTGGGATGGGTAGGAGAAACAGTAGAAATTTCTTGAGAAACCAACATTTGGTGCACCACACCTGTAGCAGAAGAATTAGGAATGAGGAACTCTATAGCTGAAAGCAAATATTTCAAGAAAACAGAAAGCCTAAGATCATAAATGAGCACCTAACTCATCCAGGACTACATAATCCTTGCCAATAGTGCTGGATCAAACCTCTCTGGTGTCAGGTGAGATTCTTAACATCAGCATAGCAGCTTTCCTGGTTGAATTATATCTTTTGCCCTAGCAATACTTCTCAACCAAGGATGCATACCAGTTTCTACCTTGAGGTCTGTATTCAGCATCACCCATAGAAGGCAATGACCATACAAAGATGTACATCTTTGTAGACATACGGAAAGACATACTTACACATACTTCTGCACTATGCCCCCCATTATAAATACATATTTCTCTCCACACAGGTGTTCCAGCATATTTTCATCTCCCAGGAGACTTTACAGAGGTTGTTTACTTGCACAGCTACTAGGAATGAGAAAATACAGATGTTGGAAGTTCTGAAGAACAACTTCCTTTTTCTTCTGCAGTCCAGCTGATGAGGTGGCTTATGTGGGAAGTGGACAGTGTATGGTCCTGCCAGGTTTATGACTCCGGGTGTTCCTAAGAATGAAGGCTGAGCATCCCCATTCTATACAATGTTTATGAAATGTTTGTGTGAGTATGAAACAGAAGGAGGGAGGAACTGGAAATTGTAACAGTATACCTATACAGAATAATAGAAATATTTATGTCTTTATTTAATACTTGTTACCAGGCTCTGGAACTCCCTTCCTCAAGAAATCAGGCTGATGCCCTCACTGCTCTCTGTCCATAGGTAGGTGAAAACTTTTTCTATTTTGGCAGACTTTTAAAGACTGATTGCTCAAGGGGAATAAATTTTGCACAATGTCCTGCATTGTCTAATGTTTTTTTTTATGGTTATTTTTTTACTTGTTTTAACTTTATTGATAGTTTAATTACATTTTTAACTTTTCTACATGATGAAATTTTAGTTATGTTGTTTTAACTATTATAAGCCACTCTAAGTCCTGAACTGGAGGGAGGGGTGTTTTGGAAAATCAAAAAATCAAAAATAATAATAGTTGTCTACCTTGTGACCTGTGTAGAGCCAATAACAGCTCACAGTGTTTCTCAGCAATTGCCCTGATAGAACTCTCCCTGACACAATGGTCATAGTGTTTCTATTATCCTCTGTGAAACCAAGGACCTGACCAGAAAAGTGCAGGTCACAGAATGACATACCTCAATCTATGGTCCTTATCAGAAATGTGAAGAAGGTAATTGGGACTTCCATGCACACTATCAAAAGCAAGATTTTTCTCCCTTAAAGAAACTCAGCCTAGGTAATGTTACATGTGAGTCCTAAACTTGTTACAGTTCTTAAAAACAACATAATAAAAACAGTGAATTATACAATGAAATTTCTCCAGGTCTCACTACACACACACACACACACACACACACACACACACACATATGGCGGTGGCTAAACAAAGAGGTGGGGCCAAGGGTGGTTCAGCTGTTTGTGCAGATGGGATAAGCCAAAATCTGTACTCACCTTAACCACCAATAGCCTTCCCAGCCATTGGGATGGGTGCAAGGTGTACTTTGACCTTGTGAGAGAAAACAATAGATAGCGTACTAAATGTGGTTAGCTCCACCGCTGGCAAACCCTTGGTTTTGCCTATATTCATCCCAACCCTGTGCCTCACCAGCCTCAGTGGACATCATTCACCCCTGAGTGTGGCTATTCAAATAGGACTTGGCAAAACTTCTGACGGGCTTCTAACCAAACACAGAGGCAGAAATAGATGGACTGCAATCTGAGAAACTGAGAAAAAGTTTCTTGCACACTCAACACAACCGTAAAACACCAGGATGGCTACCCAAACCCCATCAAATGGTAGTTATAGTGTGTTCCTGTATTTTGTCACCCAAGTCAGTGGGTGCAATTCACTCATATGGGCAATCTACATTTGAGGATAAGCAATTCCACCCAAATCTACCCTCATCATAGTGAGCAACATTTTGTTGCCCAGACACATAAAATCTCATTGATCATGCCTCCACCAAAAAGTTATTTGATTGGCATGGGAGTGGAAAATGCCTTTGATCCCAGGTCCAAATTGCCCATAGGGACAGGCTGGTGGGCCAAGTAGTAATGGGGAGTGGAGCATAGCCTGTCTGAGCCCTGCTGCCTCCCCTGATGTCATGAGGCCTCCCACTATAGGGAAGAAGCTCCTGTGCGTGTCCATCACCGTCCAGTTAGACAAATAGGGGAACAATATTCAGCTTTACCACAGACAGGTCAGATCTCGCAAAATCCAGGTTTGGACTGCAGTTCCAAGAATTGGGAGCCATCACAACCACTAGTCATGTTGGCTGGGCAATTCTGGGAGCTGAACTCCAAAGTAGTATTCCTAAGCTCTGGACAAAATGTTCTATAGACCATTCTACCACACACACCCCTCCCATCATAGTACCACTGGTGTGATAGCACTAATAAGCCAGTCCCTCCATTTCTGATGCGACATAGAATGTTTCCACACCTGCTAGTAATAATCAAAAGCCATTATGCTGCTATTCCATCAAGCTTTTTCCTTAATGGTTTATTTCTCAATTACTTCTGATATGATAAAAGACAGAAGGAATTGTTCAAAAACATGAAAAGAATACAAACTCAAGATGAAATCATCTGGACTTCCCATCAAATTCTGGAAGTGAGGCAATGTGACAATAAATGTTGTATCCTGAGGAATACACTCTCTCATACTGAGGAAGTGACAGAACCCAGAAAAATGAGACAGGGAAATTAATTAGCTCTGGGCTGCCCAACCCCCAGTCCTTGCAACTGAGCTGACAGCGCAGAATGTTCACAGATTGAGTTTCCACTCATCAAATCCAATGAGACATGCTTATTAAAAAAAAATGTACATAATCTATGTGAGCTAACCCTCAAAGAAGGGTACTTTAAATTCATATCCTGTACAACAGGACAGTTGACATTCCATTTACTTTCAAACAGTAAACACTTTGTGGACTGCAGTTCTTACAATTCCTCACCCAACATTTTCAGTGGGGTGTTTTGGCGACTTTAATCCAGTTCCAGGTTATTTGAAGGACTGTATTCTCCCTTACAAAGCAGCCTGCACTCTGAGATCTGCTGGGAAGGCAATTGTACTTGTCATACCACCTTTGCAGGTACATCTCGTAGGAACATAGGAGATAGCTTTCTCAGTGGCTGCCCCCAGACTCTAGAACACCCTTCCCAGAGAGGTTGACTGAGATTCTCCCTACTTTCTTTTTGCAGACAAGTAAAGACTTTTTTCTGTTTAGACAGATGTTTGATGATGGACTAAGTACGGCCTATTCCACCAGACCTTGCTAATTGTTGTGCTGGTATGTGTGTGCATGCACATAAATCATAGAATCATAGAAATGTGTGCATGTTTAATTATATATGTTTTAACCTGGGTTTAATTTTTGATTGTTCAATCTCATTTTAAATTTTGCATCTTGTGGATTTTCAATTTTATTAAAAAAATTGTTGTAAGCTGCTTTGAGTCCTGAAGTGGGAAAAAGTGGGATGGAAATAAATAAATAATAGTGATAGTAATCACAATAAGAACAACAACAAAATCAACAACAACAGAACTGGAGCAGAAAAGTGCTGCTCGGAATGACTGAACCATGGACCAAGCTGAAAAGCCAGCAACTCTTTCAAGAAGTTCTTAAACATAAGAATTTAGCCAATCCAATAAAAATTCATAAGTATTTTCTGCTAGTGATATGGTGTCACCTGTACTATATTAAATTTGTTGATATTCCTTCTTCCAGTTTTCATGCCATCTTTCCTCAAGTCTAATTCAGCTTCTACAGATGGCCTTGCTGACATTAACACACTACAGAAAAGTTCTCTTATAGAACGGTTTCAAATATGATGCACAGAACACCTGGGCTTGTGAGCAACCATAAGCCATTCCTCAATCTGTCACAGATGTGCTCCATATGTGCAGAATATGCTTTTTTCAGGCACACACATATATATTTATAAACTTACATCTAAAAATACATGAAGTACATAAGAGCTATGATGGCTCAGACCACACCAAAGACTTATTTTGTCTTCTCTGCTATCAACCAGATGCCTATGTGTAACTCACAGTAGGATATGAACATAATAGAACCACCTTCCACTTGTAGTCACTTGGAACTAGTGTTCAAAAGGATATGACCTCTGATAACCACAGTAAAATACAGTCGCCATGACTAGTAGCCATTAGTAGTTTTAGGGCCTTTCCACACTACACTGTTATAGGGCTATTATTCCACTTTCAACATCCTGCGGAACTCTGGGGTTTGTAGTTTGTAGGCCAAAGAGCTCTCTGGCTGAGAACTCTAAATGATCCCCTCTAAACTGCAAACCTCAAGATTCCAAATGATGTTGAAAGTGGTATAATAGCACTATAACGGTGTAGTGCAGAAATGACCACTGCTTTTATTACATTGTTTTCAAGAACTATAAGAAGTTCAGGACTCACACATAATATTACCTAGGTTGAGTTTCTTTAAGGGAGAGAAATCTTTCTTATGATAGACCCTTACTCTCCATGGTTCTATCTATTGCCTTTCCAAAGTCATCTCAGTTGATCATTAGCACTATACATTGTGGTAATTCATTCCACAGATCAACCATTGAATAGAAAGATACTTCCGTTTGTCTGTCACACTGTCTGTCATGAGTTAGCAGTGTGATGCGGCAGCCAAGAAAGCCAGCACAATTCTTGGTTCCATCAATAGGAGTACATGTCTAGATTGAGGAAGGTAATGGTACCACTCTATTCTGGTTTGGTTAGACCTCATCTGGAATACTGTGTCCAATTCTGGGCACCTCAACTCAAGAAGGATACTGAAGTGTGTCCAACAGAGGGTGACCAAAATGGTGAAGGGTCTGGAAGCCATGCCCTATGAGGAACTACTTAGGCAGCTGGCTATGTTTAGTCTGCGGAAGAAAAGGTTAAGGGGGAACATGATAGCCATGTTTAAATATTTGAAGGGATGTCATGTTGAGGAGGGAGCAGGCTTGTTTTCCGCTGCTCCAGAGACTAGGACAAGGAGGAATGGATTCAAGCTGCAGGAAAGGAGATTCCACTTGAACCTCAGGAAGAACTTCCTGATGGTCAGAGCTGTCCAGCAGTGGAATATGCTGCCTTGAAGTGTTGGTGGAGTCTCCTTCTTTGGAGATTTTTAAGCAGAGGCTGGATGGTCATCTGTTGGGAATGCTTTGATGTGTGTTCCTGCATAGCAGGGGGGTTGGACTGGATGGCCCCTGTGGTCTCTTCCAGCTCTATGATATGACAGAGAAAAACCTCTTCCTCTCTATTTTCTTCATCCTATTCATAAAGTTTTAACTGTCTTGCACCTAGTTATCTCCATTTTTCTAAGAGGAAAAGACCCAGATTCAAATATAGTAACCATTTGTTGCATAGGAAAGCTACTTCGTCCCTTGATGATTAAATTGCATCTCTTTGCACTTTCTTTCATTCCACAATAGTCCTTTTCAGTTCTGGTGACTATAATGGAACACAGTGTTCCACGTATGGTTACATTACACCATGGCTGTGAATAGGAGCATTTCTATACTGGCAGTTTTATTTTTGAATTCTTTCTTGATGATTTCCAGTGTGGAATTTGCTTTTTCACAGCAGCTGCACACTTGGCCAACATTTTTATCTACCTACCCGACAACCCCATCCCCAAGGTCCCTTGCCTGCTCAGATACTGCTAACTCAAACCAGGCCTATATATATGTGTCTGTGTGTTAATGTTTTGTCACCAAAAATATTTCCCGTGTGGCATTTGACCATTTTAATGCCCATTCCGCCAATCAAAGGAAGAGCCTTTTAGAATGTTTCACAATTTACTGTTAATCTTATCACCTTAAATAAGTTGGTATCATCAGCAACCTTGATCACCTTACTGATCATACCTAAGACCACGTCATTCATGAACCAGTTGAAAGGTTCTGATCCCAACAGTGAATGTTGGATGACAGTAGTCAGTGAACTTGGTCATCTCATTGCCCATGCACATTGCTTATTTCTTACCAAAAAAAAAAAAAAATTAAAAAAGAAGAATGGATCTTATAAATTCTCAAAGGTGTGATGTAATCCTGTGCAAATGAATTGTAACTGAAACAGGCAGCTGAATACTACTGAACAATATTCTCCCCCTGTGATTCATCTACATGAATCAACTTTCTGCCACGGTACCTGCAGTAAACAATAAAAGCATCCTATCCAGGGTTGTAGCTAGCAGGAGAGGGGATGAGGGCACTGCCTCTCCAAATGAGAATTTCCCTCCCTCTGCCCCTTCTATTGAAATCAACTTTCATTTACCTGTCCACTTATGGTGACCTCCATGAATTTCACAGGGTTTTCTTAGGCAAGAAATATTCAGAGTTCCTTCCTCTGAAATATAGCCTACAGCACATGGCATTCATTGGCAGTCTCCCATCCAAGTACTAACCAGGGTGACGCTGTTTAGCTTCCAGTAAAACAGGATCTGGAACTTCTAGAGTATTTCAGCTGCTCATTCCTGTCTAGAACTCTTCTACTTGCTGTGTTTGTACTCTTTAGGAACTCTGCCTCCCCCTTTCCTTTGGTTGCCTAAACAGTGTCCCTAAATGCCCAACTGAAGTTTTGAGTTACTGAAATGCTAGAACTTCTGGAACTGAAAGAAAATTTCATGGGGAATAGAATTTTTACTAGTGGGACAAAAGCTTCATTTTCTCCCCTTTTTCCCTAACTATACCCCTAGTCTTATCCTGTCATTAGACAGGATGAGATGGAAAAATTGTTCTCAAATGACCAATTAAGATTTTCATGCACAGGAATAAGACCTTCAGCTATTCAGAACAATGGGAGCAGTGTCACTGATTTTACTTTGATGATTAATGATATAATTTTATATACATTTGCCTGGGGGAGGATGAAGAGTATTTCTAAGTAGATATTCCAAGGACTTATTGTACCTCCCTTTTCTTTTTCCCTGCCTCCCAGATCTCAAACCCAAATCAGCTTGTCTTTGAACATCCTGTGGAATCCTGGGGTTTGTAGTTTAGGGAGGAGCATTTAAAATTCTCAACCAGAGAGCTCTTTGGCCTCAGTAAACTACAAATCCCAGAATTCCACAAGATGTTGAAAGTGGAATAATAGCACTATAACAGCATAGTGCAGAAAGGCCCTACATTTTGCACCTTCTGGTTGACTAATAAAGGTATCATCAATATATATGGCTGCCAGAATGAAAACTGAAGAGGGATTCTGTACCTTTAATGGCTGGGTAGAAAAGGGATTTTCAGCAGATGTTGCCTGCTACCTCCTTAAAATCCCACTTTATTTTGTCACTTCCTGGAATTCCATCTTCTACTAAACCATTAAAGGTGCAGGAGCTCCCTCCGGTTCTCAATCTGGCAACCGGAAACGTGTGTTTTGGATTTTGTGTAATGCTCATGTTGACTACTCCTGCGTTACAAAATATAAAATTATCAATCTTAAATACAATCCCTCTGCTACCAATGGCACATTTTTTTAAAATTCAAAGATCAGTAACTTTAAAAAAATTGATCAGATGCTCAATGAAAATGTTTTTTAAATCTTCAAAGATTTTTTTTTAAACTGTTGGCAATAATGGGGCTGCAAAAATTGATGGAAAAGAAATGAATTCTGCAAATGTAGGAACACCACTGAAAAGCCTCAGTTCCTTCCTAGCACTAAGCAATCTAATTTCTCTTAAAGGTGGCCTCGAGAGTAAACCGCTAGATATTCAACTCAACTGCCCAACTGCTGATCTTTGTCTGTCATAATTCATTGATCAATATGGTAAAGTTGCATTGCAGACAGGAAAGCTATGACTGATGGGTTATCTGAATGCAGAGGTGCAAGCCTTCAGGCTTTTATAGTAAAGCCAAAGGGCCACTTGGTCATCACTCCTCCCCCTTGGTGCATTCTTCAAATCAAAGCATGGGATTCATCCTCCTGCAGCTTGGAGAACTGGTATAAAAAATTTTTAATTGGCTGCCATGATTTCTAGTTGGCCACTAGTGGTGTGAGGTACACTGCAATCAATTGATCCATTGTCCTTATTGTTCCCTCAAATAGCCATCAGGGCTCCGCTCTTGCTTTCTGGTCCCTGCAGCAGCAGCAGCAACAATAGCAGCAGCAGCAGCAATGTTAACCACACAACAAGCGATCAAAAATCTTTTCTCAGTTTGCAAGGCCTTTGAAAGCCCAGGTGGTATCACCATGGATACAGCCAACACATCTCTCTTCTGAGGCCATTTCTGCACTACACTGTAATAGTGCTATTATTCCACGTTCAACATCCTGTGGAATTCTGGGGTTTGTAGTTTACTGAGGCCAAAGAGCTCTCTGGCTGAGAATTCTAAATGCCCCTCCCTAAACTGCAAACCCTAGGATTCCATAGGATGGTGAAAGTGGAATAATAGCACTATGACAGTGTAGGTTGGAAATGGCCATTGTCACAGTGCTGTTATTCCACTTTCAACTTCCTGTGGAAACCTGGGGTTAGCAGCTTAGGGAAGGGCATTTAGAATTCTCAGCCAGAGAGCTCTTTGGCCTCACTAAACTACAAACCCCAGAATTCCACAGGGTGGTGAATGTGGAATAATAGCATTATAAAAGAGTAGTGTGGTAACAGCCTCAGTCTCTCAGTTGTAGCTAACCCATCTCTATGTCAAACCTTTTTGTCAAGTTAAATAGCACACAGCCTATGAAAGACAGAGATGGAGGGGAAGGTATCACTTTTAGAAAGGGTGTGAATACCTGGGCAGGCTACACAGGAGGGGGCGAGGGTGGAGGCAGGAAATTTCCTAGTTGGCCATCTGACTCCAGCTTCTGCTGACACTGTCCTAAAGCTTTTTGGCAAGATTTATTCAGACAATAGAATCATAGACTATTAGAGACTGAAGGGACTGCAAGGGTCATCTAGACCAACCCACTACTATGAAGGAATGCACAACTAAAGCACTTCTAAAATATGCCTGTCCAACTTCTGTTTAAAAACTTCCAGCAATGGAGAGTCCATCCACCTCAGAGGCAGGCTATTCCACTGTCAGACAGCAGTTACAGTTAAAGAAAGATCCTCCTAATGTTTAGGGGAAATCTTTTTTCTTGTAATTTGAAAGGACATTTGCAATTGCTAAGAAAGTATGATTTGCCTAAAATCTCCTGATGGACTTCCATGGCTGAGCAGGGTTTTGAACCTTGTCTCCCAGAGTCCTAGTCCAACACCCAAACCACTACCCTGTACTGACTGGACTGTGACTCCCAATATTCCTCATTACTGAGTAGGACTGTTGGGACTGGCAGCCTGACAACAGCTGGAGGGCCCTCAACCTTCTCCATCAGTTTTGAAGATAGGAGCAGATGGTAGACAAATCAACAAAAATCCCAACTTCCTCAGTGGACATGTTTTCTGCTAAGGCAATGGTGCCATCGGATACAACTGTGAGAAACATCTATTTCACATCCAAAATCTTTTTAGCTTTAGCCATTTCTGCACTACACTCTTATAGCGCGATAATTCCACTTTCAACATCCTATAGAATCCTGGGGTTTGCAGTTTCGGGAGGGGCCAGCCAGCCCCTACCAAAATTGCAAACTCCAGGATTCCATAGGATGTTGAAAGTAGAATAATCACACTATAAGAGTGTAGCGTGGAAATGGCCTTTGTTTTGGAGGAACTTGTTTCCAAGTAATAGATTAGTAATAGGCTATAATACTAATTACTTATTTTAGAGGAAAAACTATAGATGAATGGCAATGTGTGACTTTAAGTATCTCATTAACACTTTGTTGTTGTTGTTGTTGTTGTTGTGTGCCTTCAAGATGTGTCCAACTTATGGTCACCTTATGGTCACAGAGTTTTCTTGGCACTATTTGTTCAGAGGGTTCAGCCTTCCTCTGAGGCTAAGGTAGGCCATTTCCTCCAGCCCCTCCCGAAACTGCAAACCACAGGATTCCATAGGATGTTGAAAGTGGAATCATAAAGCTATAACAGCCTAGTGCAGAAATGGCTAGAGTGTGATTTCCCAAGATCACCCAGTGGGTTTCCATGCCTTAGTGGGACTTGAACCTGGATCTCCAGAGTCGTAGTTCAACACCCAAACCACAATACCACATGGGCAGTCATTAATGCTAAGTGCGTGTATGCGCCTGCAAGTCACCTGTTGACTTATGGTGACCCCTGAATTTCATAGAGTTTTCTTAGGGAAGGAACACTGAGAGGTGGTTTCGCCAGTTGCCTCCTCTGAAATATCATCAACAGCACTCAACATTGTTTTCCCTTTCCAGGCATCTAATCTTCTCCTGAGGTTAGTTTGTTTCTGCTGACAGAAGCTGAAACATGCTGAACACACTAAACAAAAATAGGAACCAAAAAAAATGGTCTTATAGGAAGACAGACTTGTTTATCAGTACTGGTCACATTAAATGGTAGGTCTCCAGATAGTGCCCAGGTTTTCACAGAAGTCTTTCCTAGTATCTGCAGATGCTGGGAAATTAACCTGAGACTTTCAGCATGCAATGAATCTCTACCCTGAGCTAGTACATATGACACAGAAGATGCAAACATCGGGCCTTAGTACATATAACCATGATTTCATCTGGCTTAAATGTTGTCCTATATACATTTAATCAACGCACAAGATTAACTTATCCATTTGGTCATAACCAATTGCTACTATAATCAACATATCATGACAGTCTGTAAAGCTGATGTCAATCAACAGGGCTTTCCCTGCTCCTAGTTGTCCTGTGTAATAGTTTGCTGGGTCAGCTACCTGTCTAAAGAACACTGTAACAAACATGGGTATCTTTTATATTAGATACCCCACACCCATTAGAGGATATGATCTGTGAAGGACAAACTGCAGCAATGATCCTGTACAAATCTCTGCAATCCACGAAGAGAAATATTCCACAACTAGCACACTGGCTTTGTTTTTGTTTTGAAAAGAGCAATGGGAGCTGAAGTTCTCAGCATCTTTGACACACCAGCTATAGTATTCCAGCCCTATTTGCAAAATAGGGTCAATAATATTTCCAAACACATCTCACGGGCCCCACATTCACTATGTCGGTTCTACATCAGTGCTGCACTGAAGCTCAGGTGGATAATATTCATGTGTACTTTGGCATTGCTGCTTCTTGGACTAGAAGTCCTTGAATCCCTCACCACTGGCTGTGCTGGTTGAAGCTTCAAGGAAGTGATGTCCAACAACACTTGAGGACCCAAGATTTGGAACTACTGGTTTAGGGGCCCTATGCAGTATGCTTGTTAGCATATGAAGATATAGCACAAGAGGTAGACAAAGGGAAGACATTTTGTGGTACCAGCAGCAGTCAGGTCAGTCTTAGATAGGATTTCAATATGACTTTCAGTAAGACTCGTAGCTTGTTCCCCCCTCCCCTGATCATAGACATCACCAGGATTTCAAAACAAAATTTGTTAAGTAAAGGGCTGAAGAAAATCTGCCTTTCACTACTCTTTAACTACTCTGATTCTAGCAACAGAAGAGCAAACTAAGGATGCAATCTCATACACAGTTACCTCAAATTTCCACAGACAGTGGTGACACTTTCTTCAGAGTGGAGGATTGCACTATGCACCTACATTTCTCTGAACATTTGTCTCCTGAGCAAAGCAGAACTTCAATTTGCATAAAACCACATGTGTTAAAAGGAAACGAATTCCTGTTCAGTGAACCTGAGTATGCAATTGAACACCATCCATGCAGTCCCTCATTTCAGGCAATGCCTAAGGCCATTTCCGCATGACGGGACCCAGTGAAGTTCTTTCGTTGAAGCCCCAGTGGGGAGGGAAGGCAAGATAGGAACACTCCCCTCTGAACCTTGCCCAGTTGCTATGGAGGGGAGTGCTCTGGCCCTGCCTCTTCCCTTCCACAGCGCAGCTGGGCACTTCCCATTGCTGTGCTGAGGATGAAGGCATCGCCAGTGTGCTTCTGCCCTTCCACATGGGTGGGAAAGGTGGCAGTGTTGCACAATGGTAAATGTAAAACAATTTTTTTCCACTTTTACAAATACCATGCTCACACAACGCGCAGGGCAAGATGGCGGTGGGACCGCGACGACATCATTCAGAAGCACAACCTGCAGAGCGCTGCCATCATGTCCCAACTGCGGTGCAGCCATGCCATGCAGAAAGGTATCAGCTACTATAGGATAAAGAGTGTAGAGCAAAGTCAACTTTTTCCTGACCCCACCACCAATGCTTTTATTCTATATTTTATTGCTTTGTTAACTGACTTCCTCCTGGTCATTCTAAGCCCTTACTTGCTCTCCCTCTCCCTCCCTCCCTCCCACCTCCCATGTAAGCCTTCATCTCTTTGAACAAAAAAGAAATCATGGGGCTTTGATAGAAACTCTGGATAAAATTAAGAACTTCAAACTCCTAGGGATTTTTTTTATCCCTTTTTGGGAGAAAAAGGAAAACAGATGTCCTGTTTGTTAAGTATAAATAACTCCGTACGTTGAAACCTTTCTTTTACGCTGCATTAAATTTTATTTAATGCAGGGTGCCCCTTCGACTGTAAGAAGGCAGAGAGGGAGCAAACTCGAAGGGTGACAAAGCCCTAAATCTTGTTCTCTGCTCTCTAGGGAAACAGAAGACAACAAGAAGGGAAAGCTTTCAGGCAGATGAAAGGGCCCCACAGATTCCTACCAAAGTCCTGGAGAAGAAAGCCTTGTCAGCTAGAGCCCTGGTTTCCCCTCCCCCTTTTTTTTTTTTTTTTTTTTGGGGCAAGACTGAAATATTGCCCCCCTTTTTATGACCCCACTTAAAGCACTTCCATGTCAGGCAAAAGAAAAGAACTCTCTAGCACTCACAGTCCTGCCCCTTGCCCAGAGCATCAGCCTTGTGCATTCACAGCACCTTGGTATGTGATGCTCCAGTGCTTCTTTGACCAGATTCTCAAGCCCTCCTCTCTGGTGGGATACAAAAAAAGCCTCACAAGGCTTTGGCACTTACGTGAGGACGTAGTTGACGCTGACAATACAATGAGGCCGGGAAGACCGGCTGTTGTGGACGATAGTGGCGTAACTCTGCACCCAGACCCAGCCACCTTGCTTGGCGAGGAAGCGGTAGTATTTAGTGGTGACCTGCCCTTTCACTAGCACTGAAAAAGAAAACAGAACAGGAGACTTATTTTGTGAGCGGAGTCTCCCTTTTCTGCCATGGTCACAAGGAGGAACACCAGCAAAGCAGTATGACTGCTCTACTTCAGTTTATTAATTTATATCTCAGTGATTCAACTTGCCTTCATGTACAGACACACATATATGAGATAGGTAGGAAGGAGATAGAAATAAACAGAGAGAGGATAGGTAGGTAGGTAAAGGTGGGCAGTGGTGGGGTGGAGTACAAGTAGTCCAGAATTTTTTCTCTTTCATTTCAGATAAGAACTACTATGTGTTTGTGGTCCATTCATGAATCTCTGCAATGAGTTTTTCAGAGAAAGGCTTTGGTGTTCTCAGTAGAGTGTTGCTTTCCCAATTTTGATGACTACATCACCATTGCATGGAAAGGCCACAGGAACAATTTAAGCATCAACAGGTAGTTGCTTGTTTATGTTGTATTTGCCACAACCACCCATTGCAGCTCTTAAACTATAACAGTGGGGAAAGCTGTTTGTGCTCTTAAGACTGTAGTGATCAAAAGGCACATCAGTTCTATCATCCATTCTCCATCTTGAACATTGCAACTTTTCTGAGCTTGGCAATGTAGTCACAGAAAAAGTTTCATGAGTTGAATTTCTAACTGTCACAAGAACCAGAAGGCACAGATTTTGCAGAGGTAGTGGTATTAGATTAGGAAGCCAAGCAGTAAATTACCGTGAGGAATGGCTGAGTCTGATCTGGGATAGGTGTATTCCAAACACTAGCATCTAAAAATTTATTAGAAATACTATCCTAAGCTCATTTACAGGTGACATTAAGATGTGCACATCTATGGAAATCCAGATGGGATCAGGGGCCCAATTTTAGACCTTACACATCAAAGTGAGCAGTAAGAATAAAACAACAGGATCCAAATTCAGCTATCCCAGTGAAATTTTGATTAATCTGAGTGGTTCTGGATTAAACCCAGAGAGTTTTTCTATTGGAAAGATTTCCACTCATGCCAAGCTTGAAATCTGAGTAGTTCTGAGATGTGATTCTATATTGGCTCTTTTCCAAATAATGCCATTTATTTCTGCCAAATTGATTCCATCACTTACCACTTAATGCATTTTAAAGCAGTTAAGCATGAAGGGATAAGGTGGGCAGCGTGTCCTCCACAGCAGTTTAAAAATAAACCTTTGTGAGGGTGTGGAATGATATATTATATTACTTTAATAGGCATGAAATTCTTTTGGAAGACATTTTGGAAACTCAATCCACAAATGTCTTCTCCCATAAACAAAAATGCTGATTATCCATAAACCGAATCTTTCAGGCACTGAATGGCACCCCACAATGTCAGTCAGAAGGAGGCTCAGGGTGGAATGAGTTATAGAATGATAGAACTGTATGTTTGGAAGTTGATACCAAAGTTCATCTAGTCCAAGCACTTAATAATGCAGAGATCCACAGCTAAAGCATCCCTGACAGATGGCCATCCAGCCTCTGATTAAAAACCTCCAGTGAAAGGCCTCAAACTGTAGTTTGCTCTGAATGAACAAATCTGTCTGCTATAATAGCATCAGATCACGTGTCCCACTGGAATGGGGAAATGAATGGATGATATAGTCTTTCCTCCCATGAGTGGTAAGCAGTGCATACGGCTCTTCTCTTCTCTACCTTATCTTCACAACCATGTAAGGCTGATCAGGCTGAGAGAGATATGTGTGACTGGTCAAAGGGTACCTGTGACTTTCATGGCTCCACTGGGACTAGAACCAGTCCAAAACTCCATCCGGTATATCTTGCAAATTCTAATAACATACTAGGGGCAGAGTACAGCTGCTCATATTGGAAGTGCATTTCTTTCACCACTGAATGACCTACACATTTATGATATTGCTGCCTCATATTGGATCAGAGGGTTGCTCCATCAAAATCAGAAGTATCTGTAATAGTTCTATGGGTGCCAGACACAAGGCTTTCCCAACCCTATTACCAGACCCCTTAGGGTGATTGAATGATCTCCATGCGGAATAGGGAGTGACTCTGCCACTTGACCAAGGGCTTACAGATCAAGAGAAGGAGGGCTATCTAGGTAAACTTGGGTCTCAGCAGATATCTGGGGGAGAGTCATTTATTGTATCCAAAATAAAGATGTGAAGGGCTGGGGGAAGAAACAGAGAAAAACGATGGAAAAGGTATGTTTTCCATTTTTCTCCTCAATTGTTTTGGTTTTTTTTCTGAAAAGAATTGAAAAATGGATTACAAATTTTTAGAATGATAAATAACATTTGTAAGGCAAGATGCTCACATATTTACTGCCTCAAAACCATTTATGAAAATGAGGAAAACCTTTTATGTGTTAAGAGGAAAAACTTTTATGTAAAGCTATGTATAGTATCAGAACATCACAATTCCTGGTCTTTAGTTTCCTACTTTCATTTCTTTTTGTAGGAGGGAGTGTGTTATGTCTGCTTGATACTATGGAAAACAAATGGAGAAAAAAAATAGTTTTCTTTGCTTTACCAATAGTGATGGTTTCTTTTGTTGTCATTGAGGGGTTTTGTCTGCTCCTCAGTGTGGTAAAAACAGAAGTCTTATAATTTAGATCTCCCTTACAGTTCAGGACCTTGTAGATCCATTTGTAACAAATAAATATATAAAATAAGTTTATTTTTTATTTCTTTTCTAAATAAACTGTACTTTTAATATACTGAACATGACATTTTATTCCAAAGCAAGTTAAATGTAGTGCATTTTATGTTCCTAATGGAACATTGGTAAAAGGTGCTACTATTGCATTTTTCAATTTTTCTGAACATTTCTAGTGTTTTCTTTGAAATCTTTTTTAATTCTCATTGGCTTCAAAATTTATAGAAATTTTACATCTCTAACACAGAAGCACCGACTGTATTGAAGACCATCATGTTGCCATGAATCCGTTACATATCTTATATGTATCTACTCAAAAAGGCAGCCCAACTAAGCCTCACTCTCAAGTAAATGTTCAAAGCCTGTTGGAGCTACTAAGGTTCTGTTTGTAATTTAAAATCCCCCTCAATCAGAGCCTCATACAAGGAAAGGGAACATGCGGCCCTCCAGATGTTGTTGGACTGCAACTACCCTCACTCCTAAAAAGGATAGCTAATGGTGATGGATGACAGAAGCTGAACTCCAACAATATTTAGGGTGTCACAGCTGTCCTTCCACCAGACTAGTAAAATGCATAGGTTGCAATCCTGTGGTCATGTATCTGAAAGTAAGCCTCATTGACTGCAAAAAGATTTACTTCTGACTAGGCAAGTCCAGGCTTGCACTGTTAACCATTAGAAATAATTTCTGGGCCCAACAATATGTTTCTGATACCAGAGATCAATAGAGTTCACAGTCCTTCATTTCATATACAGTATCAGTTCTTGGTTACCTCAAATTTTCTTCAGCTCAGCAGTAAGGAAGGGTGGGGAATATTCTGTTCTTTCTAACAAGTATCTTAGGTTGGAAGGAATCTTTTTGGAACCATCACAACTCCCAGAATCTCACAGCCAATTCACTACACTTGGGAGTAAGGCCCATCAAACTCAAGATGAGCCTAGCTTGGAGAAGTTTTGGATTCCCAGGATTCCCCCCCACCCCGGGCTTCTAGGTGTTGTGGTCTTCAGAAAGCAACCGCCCCCCGCGCTCCTCCGGCCCTCCGCGGAAGCCTGCCTGGGGAAGAGAAGAGCGGCTCCTTACGCAGGTGGTGAGCGCAGCGCAGGTGGAAGGTGTCGCAGCCGTGGACGTGGTGGTAGAGCGTCTTCTCGATCAGGTCCTGAGGCTCGTAACCGGTCAGCTCGGCTACCCTGCCGAAGAAGAGACAAAGGGAGGAAGGAGGCACCGAGGGACGGGACAGAGAGAGAGGAAGAAAGGGAGAACAGCCGTCGGTTCCTTTGCCTTGGGGGCGGGTTCAGCTGGCGCGGTGGCCGCCGAGCAAAGGGATGGGAACGGGAGAAGGGGCGCCCGCCCGGGGGACTCCAACGACCTACCGCGAATCGAGGAAGATGAGCTTCATGTCCAGGCTGGCCCGGAACATGAACATATTGCTGTGCAGCTTGATCTCCGTCACGGCGCTGGGGGGCAGGGAGTGGCCCACGGCCACCAAGCCCACGTTTTGATAGCAGCCGTCGAAAGGTGACATATCCAGGCTGTACTGGCGGATCTTTAGGTAGCCGCTACAGTGGATGACCTGTTGGGGCACAGAGATCCGTTCAAATCCATAGGAAATCGGATGCGGTTTGCCCGGACGGACCGCGATGGGTGAGCCGCCCGGCAGACCCAAAGCATTTTGCTGCCTGAGGCTAAGAAGGAAACACTATTCTGGCCTCCAGGACCTTCTCCTCGCCCCACACCAGCTACACAGTCTCCAGCCAAATTCAATATTCAGAGAATCCCACAAGTAGCCCCTCTTCCCACCCCGCCAGCAGACATACAAGAGAAACCAAAGAAAGAACTATATCTCTCTGTTCTCTCCTGACATCTAAAATTTGCCGTTTGAGTTGCATCCTCGCTTGATGGCGCTGGGCCGTCCCCGTCTCCCAGAGCATGGCGGAAGGGCACAGACAGAAGTCGCCTGGAGGGCAAACATTCCGAGGGCTGAGCCCCGCTGAACCCGCTTTATAGAAAATGCGCCCAGGATGGCGCTGTGGGTTGGGTCGATTCACACGTCCCCTTTTGTCCACGTGACGGCCAGAGGGCTGACTTGCATGTCTGAATGGTCACTTACAGCCAAAGCATTGTATCACCTCCTTAATTAATATTTCTCAACGAAAGATTTGTAGACCTTTTGGTTGGCCCTAAAAAAAGGCGATTGCCTAATCTGGCCGTATGAAATGGATCATATCCTGAGTCTTTGTACATTTGAACAGAGTAGTAGGGCTAGGTCTTTGAACATTCTTCATTTAAAATTGTGGAAATCAGGAACATATCGTCTTCAGTGCATCACTTCTAAGGGCTCACAGAAAAATCCTATTGTGTGCCTTCAAGTCATTTCCAGCTTATGGAAAACCCATAACAGGGCTATGACAGGGCCTCCTTATCCATTAGGCACTTTAAGCACAGTGCCTAGGTCCTACAAAAATTTTAAGACGTACAAAGAACCAAGATAGGGCCCACAAAACATCCCTAGTAGTACCCCTCAGACCAGACCAAAAGTGGAATACAGAGTGCCTAATGCAGCCTTGCTATTAGGAGGCTTCCTTGGCTACCTCTGAGGCTGAGAGAGTGTGACTTGCGAAGGTCACCCAGTGGATTTCCACTGAAGAATGTAGATTCCAGGCCAGGTATCCCATAGTTCCAGTCCAATATTCAAGCCACTACACTACCTTGGCCACATCTGAATTTGCTTGGACACAAATCTTAGTATATGAGAGCCAGCGTTGTGTGATGGTTTGAGCGTTGGACTACAACTCTGGAGACCAGGGTTCGATTCCCTGCTCGGCCATGAAAACCCATTGGCTGACCTTGGGTGTGTCACACACTCTCAGCACTAGAAAATCCCGTGATAGGTTCGCTTTAGAGTCGCCATAAGCTGGAAACCACTTGAAGGCACACCACAACAACAAAATCTTGACATTTTCCATAGGACCACAGAAATGTCAATCGCACAGGAGCCTATCATGCGAGAGTAGATTCCTACTGGATAGTGCAATATGCTACCCTTTGCCGCTTTGCTCGCCTACTTTATCTGGGGTCTTTGCGTAGTTTCCCAGGCAAGACGTTTGGCATTACAGACGGTGGCCAATAATCAGACATTCAGGAGAACTGAAGCTTTTGCGGGACCCTCCCTTTGGCCAGCTTGGGGTTTCACTCCCTCCTCAAGACAACTGAAAAGACAAGTCGAAGGAGAGAAGTCGCGACTCCTTCAAGAAAGACTTTGTAAAGCAGGACTGTTGAAACTTTGGCCTGCCACATGTCTTGGAGTTAACGTTCCCAGAAAACCAGCCAGCAAAGGTGAGCGATCGCCGGAGCTGTAGTCCAAAATATCTGCTGGGTCAAAGATTCCCTAGTCTTGATCTAAACAGAATTAGATGCAGAACTAATCATCATCATCCAAAACAGATTTCCAGTTTTCCTTCCGGGAAAACGTGATTATCCATACTGTAGTATTCTATATAAAGACGAACTCCATTACCCACATTCACTCGGAAGTAAGACTTACTCTCGCAAACGTATTGTCCTGTGTAACCAATATTGCTTTCCTTCATTAAAAACAAAGTGTCCTGCCCTGCCAGACCCTAAGAGTAAGATCCTGTGCGTGTCATCTCAGCGGTAATTTCCACAGAGCTCAGTGGGATTCACTCAAGGGAAAACGTGTACAAGATTGCTTCTTTATCCAAACCGAACACCCTAAACACGTTTTACCATTTTCTAGAAACCGCACTTTTGCGCATTTCATCGTAAGGCTTAAAGGTCATTTCCGCAGTAGCCTGCTATAGTGCTCAAAGGCCCCTTCCTAAACTGCAAACCCCCGGATTCCATAGGATGTTGAAAGTGGAATAACAGCGCTATAACAGGCTACTGAGGAAATGGCTTAAGAGCGAAAGTCTTCCTCTGTTTACCCAGAAGGAAGTCCCATCAAGCACTGTAGGGCTTCAAATGGGGTAAGGATTTGAGCTTTATTTTCGATGAATTCTACCGAATCCACAGCTGCCTTTGAATTTCAGGTCTGTGGAAAATGCTGAGGCTTAGACACATTTCAGGGGGCTTACTCCCAAGTAGGCAGGGGACTGCGCAATTAATGTAGTTCCATCGTGTGCATGTTTACTTTGACGTAAAACTCACTTTTGTGGGACTTTCTCCAGGCACGGAATGCCTGGCTTAAATTGGATAAAGTAGGGGAAATAAACGCCCGTAAAATCGAGACCGGGATATGCCGGAGGGGGCTCTACCCGCTGTCCTCCACCCTTCCGTCTGCTTGTCGCTTCTCCCGGGAGCCACGAGTTGGCGCTCCCGCGCTCACCCACCTTGTAGCCTCCGCAGGTCAGGCCGGCGTTCCTCTTGGCCAGGACGCATTTCATCCGAAGGAAGAAGGAGCGCTCGATCTCGTATTCTAGGAGACAAGCGGGCAGGCACACAAGGAGCAGGTCAGAGAGGTGGCTCCTCTCGGCTGCCGGCCGCGCCCTTCCCGCCGCCCCCCCCCCCGCGGCTTTACCCGGTGAACTTTACCCTGAACGAAGTGGGAGTGGTAGGGCTGGTGGGCGGTGAGGACAGCCGTCATCTCATCGTGATCGGCCGGGTGGATGTACTCGTAAATGCTGTTGCCGGTCAGCTCGACCTGCCAGAGAGGGGAAAGCCGCTCCAGCTGACGGTACGCCACCTCCTCCCCTCCTGGTCTTTGCCTTGACTTTGATGCAGCCAGTGAATAAGAACCAGAGGGAGAAGGGCCAAGAGGACCAAAGGAACCGAGAGGCAAGCAAGAGGGATCCAGGCATGGGGCGGACAGGGGCCAGAGCGGCGAATACGAGCGAGAGGGAGGCAAGCAGGCACGCGCAGAAGGGGAGCAAAGAGCGCTCAGGCACCCGAGAGATAGGAGCAAAAGCTCAGCGGGGGTTCCTCCGCCATCATCATCACCATCATCACCATCATCTTTCATTTGTAAGGCGAGAAGCCCTTTCCCCCAAAATAGAGGCTCAAGGCACCATGCAGAATATTAACACCAGAATACAAAAAAGCGTACGTGAGTAGAATTAAAACCAATTGGAAGACGAGATCGAAATACAAGCAAAGGACTACAGACGCCTTACAAATTCGAATAAGACGAACTTAGACCCGCGGTGAACGCCACCCAGAAGAATTCATGCACAAGACCAAAGAGGGGCGCAGGCATGCGAAGAACAGAAGCAGGAAAAGTTCAGGCACTGGAAGAATGAGGACAACAGGAGGAGAGGCTCGGGAGAAATCATGCAGCATCGTTGCACACAGGTTCCCTACCTGGCTGCAATTCTCACAGTAACTGGCGTGGGAATGGATTTCCCATTCCTGCACTCCTAAGGACTGTGATGTGGCTTTGTCCTGAGTGGCAAGTCCAAGGGGGATGGCAGATAAACTTATCAACCCTCCTATTCATAAAATTGTGGGACTCCAGCCCTGAGAGCCCTGGCTTCACTACACCTCTAGTTCCAAACTTCCTTACAAGTAGTCATGGAACTCAGGGGGCTTCTGCACTGGGCCAGATTCTTAGAATCATGCTGAACAAATGCTACAGTTTGATAACTTTTTGGCCTCTGGAGGAGAGTTCGTTTCTCTTCAGGTTACAAAATATGAATATATTATTTCATTTAGTTCCAAATGTGACAAGACACTCCAGCTGTATTTGCTGGCCCTTCCTGTTCATTCTCCAAAGAGAAGCCTGGACTTTATCATTCCTCTTTAGGTTATTTCCATGTGTCCATCCTGTGCAGGTTTAGTCAGAAGCAAATCTTACTGAGTTCATTGCAGTTCTGATGATCTAAGAATTATTTATGAGGAAGTCACACCATATGAAACAACTAGGGCCTGTTTAATCCTATGCATGGTTACTTCCAGGTTAGCCCCACTGTTTTCAGTGGTGCTTACTCCTAAATAACTGCATGCAGAACTGGGGCCTGCTCGCCTAGTAAAGGTGGTTAGTATCAGAGCTAACAATGGCCTTAACTCTGCTGGCTTTGCATCTCAGAGTTTTGGATTAAGTGTAGAAATTTCTTGTCTGTGGATTCTAGCCTTGGATGGTGGGAGGTAACCCTCCAGATATTGCTGTGCAGCCACTCCTGGTTGTCTTAGCCAGCATAGTTAATAGTGAGAAATGCTGAGGGTTGCAATCAAATGACATCTGAGGGGCCATATGACCCCCCCACACACTACACATTGAATCAATTTCCTATCTCCTTTTTGCATGAGTCTTACAAAAATCAGTACCAACCTGTGACAAACCCAAATGAACAGAGGCAGTCTCGGAGATGTACATGATCTTGCCATCTGGAGCTACCACAAATATGAAGCCATCCAAGGTCTACAAGAAAAGAGGTACAAAGGGAAAATGGTAAAGTCTGTTTTCCTAGCTGGTGACCCTCACCCAGAGCTTGGACAAGCTGAGCATTGGACTACAACTCCTAGTATGCCTACCAGCATGGCCCCTGGCTAGAGGAGGCTGGGAGCTATAGTGTCAAAACAAAATTTTGTGAGTTCTGCTCTTACCAGACCATCTTCCTTTCCTCTAAGGATTTAACAAAGGAGGATGGACTCAGCAGAGCCAACACAAAGAGAAGCTGGGGAGGGCCGTTTTGAGAACTTGACAATTCTCTGACAGGGCAGAACTGTGGAACATTCAGCTGCCCACCACATTAAAGTATCTTCCTAAGGAAATCTAGACTGCCATCTTACACTCAGTTTTCTAAGCATAAGTCAATGGGTCTTACTTTTTGAGCCAAAATGAGTAAGATTGCCCTGAAAAGCTAAACGGACAATTTAAGTTTGCTTTCTGCCAGTTTCAAATACCCCTGCTGCCCATCAGAAGTCTGGCAATTGCAAGCTACAGCCTCTTAAATCTCAGAGGAACCTTCTCTCAGAGAATCTTGAACATCCCATCAGCCACCATTTCACAGGATACTCTGCTGGGAAAGTCAAAACAGACATCAATCCAATCTCTCACTCTGGACCTGCTCAGATTGAAATTGATTGATATCACCCACTGGAATAAAATATCACCGTCTGGCACTGAGAAGTGTCATAGTTTGATCTCTGTCTTACTCACATTGGCTTTATTGACACAGAGGTACAAAGTATTACATTAACTGTCTGTTACTTTGATTGGTATATTTCTTCTAATTACTGGCTTGGATGGCATGGTGTTGAATTCTATTAATTGTACATGGGCTTAAGAATAATTAATAATAGGTATTAACCACAAGGCTCAATAACAGAATAATTAATAACAGTTATCTATAGGAAGGTTTACTGTCACAATGATCTGGATCCTTGTGGTTAATCCAAATTGGAGTCAGACCCAGTGAATCAATTCTCAAATGACACATCAACCTGTAACCAAATCCATCTAGCTCCTGTGTCAGAAGGATGATGGATTTACCCAAAGTGCTGAACACTATCCCTAAGAGCTGGAGTGGATTCAGGACAATAATTGATAATATAATAATTAATATAAAGGGAGGGGAAAGAGGAAAGAAAAAAAGGAGGAGGAGAAATCTAGTAGCACAGCTAAGCCTGATTTATTTTAGCTTTCATAAATATCAGTCCACTTCTTCAAGTATACTTTCTGCTGATATTTGCCACCAAATCAACCTCTTAGGGCAACCTTATGAACAAGAAATCTCCTTGAGCCCCAGTCATCACCTGCCCTGCTCAGGTCTTGCAAGCTCAGGTCAGGGCTATGGCTTCCTTGATACACTCAATCCATCAGTAATGCAGTCTCTGTCTTTTACTCCTGCCTCCAGATTTACTAAGTATTCTTGTCTTTCCTAGTGAGTCATAGCATCTTGTGATATGTCAGATACATTTACTCCATTGATGGAGCAATATTAATGCTAGAGGTATTTAAGCAAAGTTGTAGGCGTGAGATAGAATGTAATATACAGAAAGAAGCACATTGTAACTAGGCCATAAATCTTCAAAGAATCATATAACAGCTATTTATCACAAGGCTTCCTACTTTGTCTATGAATGGTAAGAAGCTTTCTTAAACAGCATCAGGATGTCTGTCCATCTTTGCTAAGACTGTATATGCTGACTAAAGATGGTCCTCCAGGATCTCAGAGAAAGATCTGTGAACCTGAGGTTCTCTGCCTGCAAAGCAGGTTCCCTGCTGAAAGCAGGTTCCCTCCCCTGATGGTAGAGCTGATAAGAGATCCTTTTTGAACTATAAGTCCTAGAATGTCCAAATAGCATTGTCAGTTTCCATACTGGCTGGAGGAGTTCTGGGAGCTGCAGTCCAAACAAAGCAATTAAAGACAATGGCGGCCTCTCTAGTTGTCCTGGGGAGCTGCCAACATGCATAAAAGCAGAACAAAAGACAGAATCTGTGTGACCCTCCAGACCTGCGATTCATTTGCTTCTTCAGTGTGCAAACCAGAGGTGGACATTGTGTGGCCCTCTAGATATTGCCATTAGATTGCTGCTCCCATCATTCCTTGGCCATGCTGGCTATGGCTAGATGGGAACTGCAGTCCAACAACTTTTGAAGGACGATTTACTTCTCTGCCTTGTCATGCAGTGGATTCTTCTTCTTTGGCTGTCTTTAAACAGAGATTGGTTTGGTATCTATCAGGAGAGTTGTAACTGTGTATTTCTGTATGGCAGAGGATTGGACTAGATTGTCTTTGTGGTTCCTTCAGGCTTTAGGATTCTATTATTCTATATGTGTCCAAGAGCTGAGATGGAGAGTATCAAGTCCATCCCCATACATCTTGCCCACAAGAAGAGAGACCATTTTCCTGGATCCAAGTCTGTCTTCTTGGATGGGTGGTGGATGATTACCCCAAGTGTGCACATCAAAATCAACAGGTGGAGAACTATTTTTCTGCCTGATGTGGTACCTGCAACAGATGGGATCCCAGCTCTCGCCCAACGTTGTCCAAAGGGCTGGTTCGACTTGAGTGGCCCCAGGCTTCTCCCAGTCCTGTTGAGACATACACAGACAGTTAAAAAGTCACCCGCTGCAATTTCCTATGCTACTTACTTGCAGTTTATAGGACAAAAATCCTGGCAGGACAAGGAAAACAGTCCGAACGCTATGACCGTGTCTTTTCCAGTTACTAGCACCATTATTGCCTTCCGCGTCAGGAAGTGGATCTGTTCCAGGTCTTAGTCCGAACTTTAAAGGAGCTCTCCCTAACTCCAGAACAGAGCCAGAACTTTGGATGTCTCTTTTAAAGTTCGGTCTAAGAGCTGGAACACATCGACCTCCATTGGCGCGGAAACTTTAAAGAAGCTATCCAAGGTCCTGGGACTTAGAAACGGCCAATCGGTGAATCTGGTTTGACAGGAGGCTAAATTTTAGAAATTTAGATGCTCCGACTATGGACGGTTTCCTTAAATTCCATCAAATTCTGTTGAATTAATCTGTCGCTGAGAGAGGGGGAGGGAGAGTTATTTACGCTTTAGTGGGACTGAAAGGTAATGACATCTCCAATAGACTGGCATTATTTCTGTGCGTCAAAACATCGACAGGCTACAAACGTGCCTGCTCGAAATTTAAACTCTCCGCCACCCAACAAAACTTAAAAAGAATTCGAACATTTCGAGCCACTAGTTTCTCTGCAGAAAACGTGTCCGGCGTTGTTTAACGAAAAAAAAAATCCGAACGCCAGGGAAAAGCTCGAGGAAAGTGACATATCGTTAACGATCAACGTTAAGAAAACATTATACTTCTAACGATTGAAAAATCGCCAGCCTTCTTCCGTGTGCTGTATGAGGGCTTTTCAGCTGTCGTCGTCCTAATCACTGACGAGCATATCTTCTCAACAGAAAGAAGAAATAAATGAGCAATATTAATTTCGTTTTTCAGATTTCCCATCAAAGCAATTCCGTTTGGATAGCGGGATGCGAGAGGATTGAGGGGCTTTTTTTCTCCCCATTGGAGCGGGAGCTGACATGGCCGGTTCCTATGTCTGCCATTGCCGCACTAGACTGTTATAGCGCTATGATTCCACTTGCAACATCCTATGGAATCCTGGGGTTTCCAGTTTCGGGAGGGGCCCTGAAACTGCAAACCCCAGGATACCATAGGATGTTGCAAGTGGAATCATAGCGCTATAACAGTCTAGTGCGGAAATGGCCCTGGAGTCTCACGGCTCAGAGAGCCTACTTTCCGCGAAAATATCATAGAATCGGGTTGCTAATCTCACCTAAACCTGGGGGACTGGCGTCTGAGGAAACGCTCAGAAGGTACTGGGTTGGGCGTTCCCATGGGAACGCGGCGTGTTCTTACTAAAAAGAGCTGTGTGGACGCAGTGCCCGTCTGCACCGCCTGCTCTTTCCGGAAACTTTCCATTCCTCTAAGCTTGGATGCCCTGTAACATCAAGTCTCTGAAATCCCCACCAAAGAATTCTCCCTCTCTTCCTTTCATCAATCACCGAGGGCCCTTTCGCACTACACAACTATAGCGCTATGAATCGATTGTAGCTACCCTGGCTCCATGCTATGGCATCCTGGGGCTTGCACTTGAGGGAGGGGCACTGAGAATTTTCAGCTACAGAGGTCCTCTAATGTCTCCTCACCGATCTCTAAATCTCAGGATTCCATAGAAGGCAGTCGTGGGAGCTAAGGTGGAATCATACCGCCACAATTGCGTAGTGCGAAAAGGCAAGTGTTCCAGTTTTGCCGACTGGAAGGTGCCAGCCAAACCGTTCACCAGCAAGAGCGTGGACGTTTTGAGCTGGGCTAGTGAGGAGGGGCATCCAGGAAGTTCTCTTCGTGTACACCTAGGCCTTCCTCACTCGTCTTGCCTCCCCTTACCTGACGTCTTTTATCCTCTTCGGTGTAAAGGGAATCCTCTCCCCTCCGCCCTTTCAACTCCGCTCCTTTCCCACCTGAATTCAAGAGCATGGGGACGCTTCGAGAAATCTTAGAAAACCCCAGAAAAGAGACACAAAGGATTTTTTTCTTTGGGGAAGCAGCAAAACGCTTTCGAGAAAAGTTCGAGAGGTGTGTGAGAGAGATGGGAATAGACTCTTTATTTTTATGCCGTGTCTCCCCCCCCTTTTTTTTAACTTGCGTTAATTTTTTCCCCAAGTGGATTTCTCCCCCTTCCCTATTCGGGTTTTCCTATCTTTTGGGAACTCTTCATAGCAACCAGCTCTGTGTTGAACAATACTAGCAGTTTGGTGCCACATTAACTGCTATAGCTGGGTCCCAAAGAATCCTGGGATTTGTAGTTTGCTGTGGTGCTTAGAATTCTGTAACTCACTTCCCTGAAGCAACAGCATTAGAGCTCTCCAGCAGTGAATTCTCAGTATCACAGGAAACTGCCGTCCCAGGATGGAGCCATGGCAGTTAAAGCGGCATCTAAGTGCTATATGTAGAGTGCGGAGGCTACCTCCCTGAAACAGTTATCCTCTGGTTTGATCTGTGATCCCAGGAACAACTGGTGGGGAGCAACGTGTCACTAAAACCCAGGCAAGAACGTTTCCCAGCAGATCAGCATACTAGAGCTTATCCGGTTTGAGTTCGCTGGGCACTCGCGCTCCTGCCAAAAACGAAAACAAAGCACGGACACCAGGGACCTGTTGCAAACATATGGTCTCCCGCTGGAAGTACGGAGAAGCTCGCGGGATTAACACAAGTAGAAACCCCAGAACATCAGCTAGACTTCCTTGTGGACGGGAGTGAGTAAAAGGGAGCCCAAGAACTGCAGATCACAGACAAACTCCCCCCTCACTTGCTCTATTTTCTTCCGACACTCTCACGCCCGGCTTTTCAAGCACATTTTCTGAAAGCGAGGAAGTCCCATCGATGCCCGGTAAGAGGGTTTAGACGTGACAACAAGTGCAGCCGGAGCGGCTAAATCCAGCTAATGATTCCGCCGGCGCTACACAAACACCGGGCTTTAAGGCAAGCCCTCTTCGCCTGTTCTCGTCTTCGCGCCGCCCCCTTCACTGCCTCGCTCACTTCTCCCGCCCTTCTCCTCCTGTCAAACCCCAGAGTAGAGCCTTCCTCAGGGCCATTTCCGCACTGCACTCTTGTAGTGCTAGTATTCCACTTTCAACATCCTAGGGAATCCTGGGGTTTGCAGTTTAGGGAGGGGCCTTTAGAATTCTCAGCCAGAGAGCTCTTTGGCCTCTGTGAACTGCAAACCCCAGAATTCCACAGCATGTGGAATTGGAGGGGGAGCGGGGAGAATGTCCAGAGCCAGAGAAAAACTGTGATACAGACAGCACAGTGAGCTGGGAGAAGAACTGAATAGGATTTTGGGTGGCTGTGCATGATTAAATAGTTCAGAGATTAATGTGTGGTCTAATTGTGCATTAATAAACTTCCACAAGTTTATTCTTTTTTACGTTCTGTATCAGGCTGTTCCTGTCAAGTTTTGATAGAGAATCTGGGCTGGTTTAACCCACAGAACTGGTCCATACAGGAATCATCTTGAGGTCCAAGTGCCCGATCCAGTGAGGAATCTTGAGAGGAAAAGGAGCAAGGTGAGTAACAGAAGCACAATGGCTTGGAACTGCAGGGCCACCCTGGAGATGGGCTTCTTCATACCCTGGTACAGGAAATGGAAGCGAGCGGCATGAAATTCAATGGGACTTCCCTCTGTGGAGACACATGTAAGCCTTGAGCTGTCTCTTCCCTGTTACTTACACCTGTATGGTCTCCTGTACTTTGACATTTCAGTAGGCTAGGCACCCAGATTGCTGGAGGCGTGGGTAAGCCCTGGGCTGCAGAACCAAGGCCATTACCACACCAGCTTGTTATAGTGCTATTATTCCACATTCAACATCCTATGGAATCCTGGGGGTTGCAGTTTAGGGAGGGGCCTCAAACCTGGTGCACACCAGGATGCTTAAATTAATTTTCCCATCTGTTATTGTGAAAAAAAACAAATAAAATGGCATGAATGAGGGAGGAAATTGTTGGGAAATCTCAGCATTCTCTCTCCCCCATCTTGTTGTTAGAACAAGTGGACCGTAGCCAGATAGGGCTCCCTTTTGTCTCCTCCATCTGCCTTTGCCTTTTCTGTCTTTTATTGCATGATCATAAATGCCTTTGGTTCTCAGGTGATCAGATCATGTGACCCAGGACTGTGCTTGGGTCATCGGTCTTATAAAAGTTAAGACCCCTTCTTTCTCTCTCTCTCTGATCTCTTCCTTTGTCCTTATGGCTGCTCTATCTGAACTCTTCGCATGCTTCCAGGCCCATCGAGAAGGATGGTGAGTTAAAAGCCGAAGATTCGCCTATTCACTAGTTAGACAGGTAGCGGGCTCTCAATACAGATGTAAATGAAGAAGCCATTGGTAAAGCATTTTAAGTCTTTTATCCAAAGCTACCTGTGTTTGTGTTTATTGCATCAGCCAGTCTGAAGCCACAAGTCATTCGACAAGCTTTTAAACCTTTCTCTGTGTATCTCTGCTAAATGAAGGCTGAATCCTGACAGTTTTAGTCTCATTTTTCCGTACATATTTGGGTTACGGGCCCAGAATAAAAGTCCTTTGTTTGATGACCACATGGCACGCGGCCACGAGACTGACCGCTTGAACAATAGAAGTTTAAAAGGAGAAAATGGCTTCAGCTCCTCCAAACCAATTTCTTACTATTGAAAAGTTAAATGGTAGCAATTACCAAAATTGGTCTTGGAATATGCAACTACAATTAACTACAATGGGACTATTTAAGGTTGTGAAAGGACAGCGTCCCACAGAGGGTGTTGCACAACAACAGAAATTTGACGAAGATGATGAAAGAGCTACAGCACACATTTGCCTAGCTATAGATTGAAGCATTATTTACCGTATCAGAGATTTGAGAAGTGCTAAAGAAATATGGGAAAAACTGAAAAAATTATTTGATTCTCCCAGTATTGCAAGGCAAAGTGGTATTATAATAAGACTTACAAATACAAAACTGTCCAATCCTAGATTTTTGAATGAGCATCCTAACACATTTATGACTATGCTATCTGAATTTCAACATTCTGGGGAAAATCTCCAGAATCTGTGAGACTTGGACTATTTTTGGGTAGCCTGTATGAATTTTATGGGCCAATAATTGATGCTCTACAAATTAAGGGAGATGTAAATTTAGAAACTGCTGTTGCTGAAGTTATAAAATATCAAAATAGGAAAAATTTGACAAATTGTAAATTTGGAACAAAATCGTCTCCTGGCACAGCGTTGGCTCACCTCGCTGAGGAGATTTGCATATCAAAGAGTTTTCTTCACCGAGGACAAATGGCCACCAAATTAACAAATCAAAGCCTAAGGGGCAGCAACAACAGCAACACAAACTGAATGATAAAGGTGGTTTTAACTCAAGAAGAAATCTACAAATTTTAATGTTGATCTAATTAATGAATGGTTATTTCAATCTAGTGAAAATCAAAATCACAATGTGATTGTTATTGACAGTGGTGCTACTAGTCATTATTTTAATTGCAGAGAATTGTTTGTGGATCTTGATACAAGCATAAATTTTCCTGTTTACCTTGCTAATGGGCAATCAGTGTTGCTAAAGGGAAAGGCACAGTCCTTTTGCAAACAAATCTTGGCCCCAACAGGATAGAAACTTTAAGAATTCCTGATGCCTATTATGTGCCAGATTTAAAAGCATCTCTTTATAGTGTCAGAACCACTACAGCAAGGGGAAACAGAGTCATTTTCAAAAAGGAGACTTGCTTTGGTCTTCATGGCAAAAATTTAATTTTTCGAGGAATCTTAAAGAGTGACTGTTACCAAATGCAAATTTTGGATTCATATGCAAATAGTGTAAACCAATGCAATCACAAAGACTGTTTGAACCTGTGGCATCGCAGATTTGGCCACAGAAATGTAAAATGCATTAAGCGACTGGCTAATCAAGAACTTGCTAGAGATTTTAACTTCAAACCATGCTCTAACAATGAGAGATGCGTAGAATGCTTAAAGTCAAAAGCTGTCAGAGCTTCACATCCGTCAGTTACTGAGAGACTATCCACCAAACCATTGGACCTTTTATATACTGATCTTTGTGGTCCATTCAGCTATAAGTCTGCAGGTGGAAATTCTTACTTTATGACTATTATTGATGATTTCAGCAGATATACATACACTTACCTTCTCAAAGAGAAAAGTCAAGCTTTTGAAAAATTCAAGGAATACTTTAATCTTGCCTCTAATAAATTTGGCTACAAACCTAAAAGCCTATGCTCTGACAATGGAAGTGAATTTGTTAATGCAGAGTTTGATGAGTTTTTAAAGGAACATGGCATTGAGCATCAAACTACACAAGTTTACACTCCAGAACAGAATGGGCTGGCAGAACGAATGAACAGAACTCTCAAAGAGATGGCAGTCACCATGCTTTTAGAGGCTAACATGCCTAAACACTATTGGTCTGAAGCTATTATGACTGCCACATATTTGTGCAACCAACTGCCAACCAAATCCAGAGATGTAACTCCATTTCAGTTATGGAATGGAACTAAGCCCAAACTGAATCATCTCAAAGTCTTTGGAAGTAAAGCATATACCTACATTCCCAAGCAGAAAAGAGACAAACTTGACTGTAGAAGTAAAGAGGGAATTTTTGTTGGTTATGCTAGAAATAGTTACAGAATTCTGAATCCAGATGAGCATACAATAAAATTAACAAGTGCTGTTTATGTTGATGAAAGGCCACAGCCCAAATCTAATCCAAACCAAGATGTCTATCCAGATTTGTTTGCAGTGGAAGGAGACTCCCACCAGCAACCAGAGTATGTGACACACTCCATCCCCCAGATGTCTTGCATCCAGAAGGGGCTACAGATGTGGTGACCCAGCCAGAGGACGCGGAACCGGACGGCGCTCAAGGAGCAGACCCAGGTGTCCAAGTCCAGGTAAGAAGATCTGAACGCAGTAACAGAGGCGTACCACCTGATAGATTGTCTTATCTAGCCACAGAAGAGAAGATTCCACAACCCTCTGACTGGCAAAAGATCAAGGGACTACCAAAGTCAGATTCTCAAAAGTGGTGGAAGCTGCTGTTGAGGAGATGCAATCTTTATATAAAAATAAAACATGGACTTTGTCAGAATTGCCAAAAGGAAAAAGGGCAATTGGCTGTAAATGGGTCTTTACCACAAAGCAAGATGTAGAAGGGGAGATTCAGAGGTACAAAGCCAGCCTCGTGGCAAAAGGATACACCCAACAATTTGGTGAAGATTACAATGAAATTTTTGCCCCAGTAGCCACACGCACAACCGTCAGAACTCTCCTAACTGTTGCAGCCTCTAAGAAAATGCATGTTCAACATCTTGATGTTAAAACAGCTTTTCTTTATGGACAATTAGATGAGGAACTGTACGTGGAACAGCCTCCGGGATTCCAAGTTCCTGGGAAAGAGCATCTTGTATGCAAATTGAACAAGAGCATTTATGGCTTGAAACAGGCTGCCAGGGCATGGAGTGAGAAGCTAAACCAGCTTCTTGTCAAAGAAGGCTTCACTCCAGGCACTGTTGACAAGTGTGTTTACAAAAGATTCAGAAACAATAAATGGACTTATATTACATGTTATGTTGATGATTTGATCCTGTGCAGTCAAGATATAGCAGATAGTGAGGAGATAGTCAACAATCTCAAGAAAGAGATAGATATCAAAAATTTGGGAGACATCTCACACTATCTTGGAGTACAAATAGAAAGAAGCAGTGATGGAAGCTTCTATCTTAACCAGAAACAGAAGATAATTGATCTTCTGGACTGCCTTGGACTAAAGGATGCCAATATTGTGGCAACCCCAATGGAAGTGGGTTTCTTAAAGGGCACTAAGAAATGTGAACCTTTGAAAAATGGAGACAAGTATAGGACTGCAGTTGGAAAACTCCTATACATTGCTAATTTCACCAGACCTGATATTGCAAATGCTGTTGGTATCTTATGCAGAACGGTTAACTCTCCTACTGAAAAAGATCTCATTGCAGTGAAAAGAGTTGTCAGATATTTGAAAGGAACTGCAGATTACAAGCTGATGTTACCAGCCTGTGACCAACCGCGACTGGTTGCCTATGCAGATGCAGACTGGGCTGTAGATCTGGCAGACAGAAAATCAACCAGCGGAAACCTGATCTTCTATGGTGGAGGAGCCATAAGCTGGTCAAGTAAGAAGCAATCCACAATTGCAGATTCTTCCACAGGTGCTGAGTGTGTTTCTGCAAAAGCAGCATGTGATGAAATAAAGTGGCTGCATAATTTACTTCTGGACTTCGGCGTAACAGAGCCCAAGCTAACCATTCTGATGCAAGATAACCAAAGCTGCATCAAGATTTCTGAAAGTGAGAAACCACTCAAGAAGAACATTGACATTGCTTTCCATAAGGTGCAAGAGATGTGTTGCAATGGACTTGTTCAGCTAGAATACTGCAAAACAGATATGATGCTTGCTGATATTTTTACCAAGCCTCTACCAAGAGACCAATTCCAGAGACTACGAGAAGGCATGAAGATCCTCAATGTGGGTCCAAGAGAATGAGAAGGGGACTGTTGGGAAATCTCAGCATTCTCTCTCCCCCATTTTGTTGTTAGAACAAATGGGCCGTAGCCAGATAGGGCTCCCTTTTGTCTCCTCCATTTGCCTTTGCCTTTTCTGTCTTTTATTGCATGATCACAAATGCCTTTGGTTCTCAGGTGATCAGATCATGTGACCCAGGACTGTGCTTGGATCATCGGTCTTATAAAAGTTAAGACCCCTCCTTTCTCTCTCTCTCTGATCTCTTCCTTTGTCCTTATGGCTGCTCTATCTGAACTCTTTGCATGCTTCCAGGCCCCTCCAGAAGGATGGTGAGTTAAAAGCCGAAGATTCGCCTATTCACTAGTTAGACAGGTAGCAGGCTCTCAATACAGATGTAAATGAAGAAGCCATTAGTAAAGCATTTTAAGTCTTTTATCCAAAGCTACCTGTGTTTGTGTTTATTGCATCAGCCAGTCTGAAGCCACAAGTCATTCGACAAGCTTTTAAACCTTTCTCTGTGTATCTCTGCTAAATGAAGGCTGAATCCTGACAGTTTTAGTCTCATTTTTCCCTACAGAAAGATGCAGGCTGCCTTGAGCCTGGGGAGGGAAAAGGCGGGATTAAAAACTATAGTAAATAAAAACCATAAATCTACCTCTCCTATGCATATACCAGTACAGCCCATTGGCTAGCCGACAGAGTCTGTGGTTTCTACCGGACGTTCTAGAATCTGAAGCCGTGCCCAACTGTTAGAACAAGGATACGTGGCCCTTCAGTAGATTTTGGGTTATAATGCGCCTCATTCTTCGCCATTGATTCTTACTAAGTCTGTGGGAGGCAGAAAAAGCAGCGAAACTACCTCTGGGTGGCCACATGCTCTCCATTCACGCCTTTGCCCTCATAATGATCAAGCCCGGTTGTGAGAATCGGCAGGCACGTTTCAGAAGGAGGGAACACCTATTCAGATTGCGTCTCTCAACTCCTTTCCCTAAAGGCCATGTGCATGCTTCCTGAGAGTCTGAAGAGGACTATTTCCGCACTAGACTGCTATAGTGCTATTATCCCGCTTTCAACATCCTATGGATGTTGCAAACCCCAGGATTCCATAGGATGTTAAAAGTGGGATAATAGCACTACAACAGCCTAGTGCGGAAATGGCCGAGGTCGCCCTTATTATTTTTTTATTTTTTTATTTGGGGGAGTTCATACACAATACAAGTGCTTAACATTATTTCTATATTATACAACAATCTTACATTAATTCTCCATTAATTCCTTTCCTGCTTTGTTAACAAATGTACATATTAATTTATATGTTCCAATCCCCCTTTCCTCTCCCTCCCTGCCTTCCCTTCCCTCCCTTCCCACCCTCCTCCCTTACCTTAATAAAAACCATCTTTCCCCTCCCAATCCTCCCCCTTCCCTCTCCCTACCCTTTCCACTCCTCCTTCCATGTTTTCTCCATTCCAAACTCTTTATTCTCTTTCTTAAACTAAACCTCCTTCATGTGAAGTCTTTTTGTTGTTGTTGTTGTTGTTGTCTCTACTTCAATTAATAATATTTTCCTCTCTCTCTCTGAATTCCCACCTTACCTTAGCTGTTACTCTATAATTCCTTTATTGTATTCTTTACCTCTCTTCTCATTTCTCTTTCACCCATCTAGTAATACCTTGCCACTGCCTTTCGAATTGTTGAATTGAATTACCTTTTAAACTGTTGGATAGTTTTTCCATTTCCATGATGTCCATCACTTTTATTTTCCATTCTTCTTGAGGGGGCTCTTTTTCTTCTTTCCAATATTTCGCATAGTTCAACCTCGCTGCTGTTATTAAATTTAACAATACTTTCTTTTTCTTCTTCATTTCACTCTTCTCTTCAATCATATTTAATAAGTATATCTCTGGTTTCATCTCAAAATTCATTTCCAGTAACTTGGTTAAACTATCATGAATTTTTTTCCAATATTTTTTTGCTATAGGACATAGCCACCATGTATGAAAGTAGGTTCCCATTGTTTTTCCACACTTCCAGCATTTCCCACTTCCTTTTCCTGTTATTTTCTTTAATTTTGGGGGGTCATATACCATCTATGCATTGATTTGTAAAGGTTTTCTCTTAATGCCAAACTCTGTGTAAATTTTATATCTTCCTTCCATACTTTTTCCCATTTATCTAATTCTATATTTCGACTGAGGTTTTGCACCCATTTTATCATGTAATCCTTAATCTGTTCCTGCTCCAATTCTCTTTCCAATAAAATTTTATAAATTTTTGAAACTGTTCTTTTCTCCTTTTTCATTAAGATTTCATCCAATTTATTCTTTTCCCTTTCCCATCCTCTATTTTTCAAATCCATTTTATACCTTTCTTTTATTTGCCGATAAGGGAACCAATCTAATTCTATATTCTGCTCTTTAAATTCTTCTCTACTCTTCATTTCTGGTATTCTTCCTTCCCATCTTATTATATCCGTATATCTTAGTATTCCACCTTGTCTTGGTCCTGTTATTCTAAATGCTTCTTGGGGTGATATCCAAATTGGTGATTTATTGTAAAATTTCTTATTGATCGTCTGCCACACTCTCATCAAGGTTCTTCGAATGTAGTGATCTCTGAATTCCCTATCTATCTCCGCCTTGTTATAACATAAATATCCGTGCCATCCAAAATTTACGTTAAATCCTTCTAATTCCAATAATCTATCATTTTCCAATTGTATCCATTCTTTTATCCATTCTAGACAGCATGTTTGATAATATATTTCTAAATGTGGTAGTCCGAATCCTCCTCTCTCTTTACTATCTTGTAGTACCTTCATTTTTATTCTTGGTTTCTTCCCTGCCCATATAAATTTAGATATTTCTTTATTCCAACTTGTAAATGGTTTTTTATTATTAATTATTGGGAGATTTTGGAACAGAAACAAAATCTTTGGGAGCACCGTCATCTTTATAATATTTATCCGTCCTAATAATGAGAGATCCAATTTATTCCATTTCTGCATGTCTGATTTGATTTGACCGTGGTCGCCCTTATTTTAAAGGGGACATTAACTGGGCTTTCAAAGCGGCCTTTCTCGCTTGGGCTAGCGCTCGCCTTCGCCAACTCCGGTAGAACCTCGCACCAGCCGGGGAAAGAGCATCGGCGGAGAATGGGAGTGGTCCAAGTTGAATGTTTCTCGACCTTAAGTTCATAGGAGCCGGCTTCCAAACGTGGATAGAACCGGGGCGGAGCACTACCAGCAGCGTACAACGGAAGTGAGTTTCAGCCTGGGCTTTCCGCTGGCCACAACGGGATCAGAACTGGAGGGCCTTTGGAGTGATCTGAGGTTCTTCTTGAGTCCTGTACAGCTTACTCCCAAGGAAGACCAGGACAGGTCGTTTACAAAGATGCTGCCTGTACACAACCGAGCGTTACTACTGCCCCCTCTGACGCAGTCCTGGGAAGGGAGATTGTGTGGCCTTTCAGATGTTGTGGAACTGCACCTCCCAGCACTCCTCACAGTCAGTTATGCTGCCTAGGGCTGATGGGACTTGCAGTCCAACACATCCGAAAGGCCACACGACTCACGCCTGCTATACAACAAGGCCGGACAAAAGGTACATCAAAATAGTAAGTGGTGGATCTGTGGAGCAGCAAAAATGGACTAGAAAGTTAACAACAGGAACCCCGTTCCCCCTAAAAGACCTGCTGGCTTCCCCGCTAGTCTACTCAAATGAAGAAAGTCTGAGGGAAAAGCAGGAGCGGATTGGTTTTGGAAAGACTGTACACTCATCATTTAAAGAACTAAATATATTTATGAGCTGAGCAAGTGCCAAGAGACAACCTGGTCATTAACCTCCCTAAAATCACTTGGAGTTCTAAATAAAACACACATATGTGTCTGTAATCTGGCCCTCTCTGTTATTCATGTCTACTCGGTACTACTATAAGCACAACTGAGTTCAATCTGGTTGACTCCTAGGTAAGTGGGGTTAAGGGTACAACCAGATGTCCTAATCTCTTCCACAACTTCACTAGCTTTGGTGGACACTCTCTGTTGCTTTTAGCTTTGCGCAGAGCCTCAAGGCCCTTTCACCCTACATAATTATAACTCTGATTCCACTTTAACTGCCGGGTAATGCTGGGTTCTGCAGTTCAGTGCGGGATTTATAGCAGAGAGCTCATCTAGGGCCTCAGCAAACTACAAACCCTAAGATTCCACAGGATGCAGCTCTGGCAATTAATATGGAATCACAGTGCGGCCAGTGTGAGGAGGCAGAGACTGGAAGAGACATCGGGCTTTGGTTGTTTGGCCCGTTTGGCAGTGTGGCAATATTCCAATGGCGCGGTGGGAAGTTAAACCCCCAGCCTGTTGTTGCGGTGTGCCTTCAAAGTCGTTTCAGTTACGTTTTCTTGGCAAGACTTGTTCACAGATGATTTGCCCTTTGCCGTCCTCTGAGGCTGAGAGAATGTGACCTGCCCAAGGTCATCCAGTGGATTCTCATGGTTGAGCATCGGTCTCCAGAGTCGGAGTCAACCACTCAGAGCACTGTACCAGGCTGACTCTCATCGCCGAGCCTGCTGAGTCCATTTAAAGAAGTTCACCGCCTGTCTGCTCTAATCTGGCTTTAGAGTGTCACCTAAAGGAGAGAGGAGCGGGTTTGAAGGGTTCAGCTGGGACGCGAGAAAAGTTTGGAAGGCAGGCCAAGGCATTTGTGGTTCCTTAAGGGTGGGTAACTAGGAAAGGAAGCGAGGAGGGGGAAGGCCTCCCTCTGTGTGTGTATGTTGCGCACACGTCTGTTTTTCACGGATTGGTCCTAGACGGCCTCCCTGGTATGTCGTCGTCCTGTCTTTGCCAATCCAACCCATGCCAGCGGCGGGCGCTTTCTCCGTCGCTCTGCGAGTGTGTGAGTGTGTGTTCGCCGGTTGTTAATTAGACTAAATGTGGAAGTACGGAGCGAGGAGGGGCCCCGCTTCTTACGCCGCCAGAAGAGAAGCAGAATCTGCCCCTGCGGTTTAATGAACAACCCGGCTACGTTACAGGCTAACCTACTGCGACAAACTAAGTATAGCTTCACCCAGGGAAGGGAGGGGAAGGTCTTGAGGATGCCGGGCCAATTCCTTGAATTGATTGAGGGCCAACACCGTCCCCTCCCCTCCCATGGCTCTCTTGAATTCCTCGAAGTTGAAGGGAGGCGCTGGCAACCTCCACGAGTCGCTCCTTTCAGGGATCTCGAATTGACACCTTGCGGCCCCGGCGGACTCTCAGGCTTATTTCTAAAGGAGGAACGCCCTCCAAGTGGAACGGCGTTCACTTCGCTGTGCTTGATGAATCGCCACCAGGTTGCTCATTTACCACCCTGCCCGGAGGAAAATTCCTCCAAAATGAGTCCCCTTCTACTCAGAAGCCCTTGTTCCAGGCTGTTAACTCCTCTACGTGCCTACTCAGAATTCGGTCCCATTTGTGTCCGTGCGGCTCCCGCTTTAGCAGCATAAAGACGCTTAAGCGGTGGCCTTACTATAAACGTGAATGTGAGCAGAATCGTGGCGGGGATGCTTGGACTGGTTTTTTCGGAGCGGGGAGGGAAAGGATCCAGGTGAGATCAATGAGTTGTAAAACGCGATCAACTTAAGTGAGAGCAGGCTCCATTGAAGTCACTGGCCATTTCCACGCTACGGTGCTATTATCTCACTTTCAACATCCTGTGGAATTCTGGAGTTTGTAGTTTACTGAGGTCAAAGGGCTCTCTGGCTGAGAATTTTAAATGCTCCTTCCTAAACTACAAACCCCAGGATTCCATAGGAGATTGAAAGTGGAATAATAGCACTACAACAGCCTAGTGCGGAAATGCTCTGTGATAGAAAATTCCGGCCACAGGGAGAAAGGGTACCGCTATTTGTTGTGCAAGCCGCCTTGGGTCACTTGCTCGGAGAAAGGCAGGATATACAGGAAGTTAAATAAGGATTTAAAGTCACTACTTTCGGGATCGATAGAGACTGCTTCCCAAGTTGTATAAACATATGTAGGATCTACTTGATTCGGATTTTTTTTCTATTTACCTCTTGCTTGTGACCGTATTTCCTGAAAAAAAATCCAACTAAGGTAAAGAAAAGTACAAGTAGGACGTACGAACAAGGGTTGCCCCTTCGGACGCCTTTCTTTCTTTGAAACTCATAATCTTCCTCCTTTCTTTTTAACGTTCACTTTAACCAGCTGAGAAGCAAGTGGCTCCCCCTCTCGTTTTGCACTTGACCTACCGCAGCCAATTTTTGTCGTTGTGGTTGACAAATCCTGTAATTGCCTTTATTTTATTTTAAGCGAGAAGAACCAGATCTCCCCCTTTTGCTTTGGAGATTAGGGCAGCCGGGAGGTTTAAAAGACGACTCTTGTGATACGAAGAGCCTAAGAGGAGGAGAAGGAAGAAGCAGACGACAGAAAACGGGAGAAAAGAAGAAGGAACTCGAGTCTGAAGGGGGATTTTCCCGGTTAAAGTGGTCGAAGACAAGAAACGGGGAGACGAAAAACCAAAATCTGTTTTGGAAGCTTTCCAAGCCACGCTCCATTAACCTTCCTAGATCAAAAATAAACGTCCTTTCCGCGCTTCGCGTCCTCCTCTCCTCTCCGAGCCGCGTTTATCCTATTTACATAAGCGGGGGGAGGAGGAGTAGCTCTGATGGATCCGAGGGGCTCACATTTCGCTTGAAAAGCCCGGCGAAGGGCGCCTGTTCCTTTTCCTCCGTTTACAAATTCTCTCTCCTTTGCCCCCACCCCCCACCCCTCTCCCGGATTGCCTTCGCGGCCTGCCTACGGAGGCTGAGCGATCTCCCTGCAAAATGCCGCGTCCAGCGCTAAAACAAGAAACCAATTAGTAACCAAATGAGGCGAAGGAGGCTCCAGTCCACTTGCCCTAATCCCCCAGGCCCCGTTGCCTCCCCGCCGCCGCCGCCGCCGCCACCAGCAGCGCCCCCTTCGCCGGTCCCCGCAGGGGCTTCGCTCGCCCTGCCGCCGGCCAGAGAGAGTGGAGGCAGCCTCAGGCTGTCGCTTCCCCCGCGCCGAAGAGGAGGAAGGGGAACAGAGGGCAGAGGCCGCGGGCAGGACGAAGACCTCCGTCTCCTTCTGATCACTCTCCCGCCTGGGTTTCGGTCCGGACTGAGTCCGAATCTGAGCTGCGATCCCCAGCGCTCTGACTACAGCCTCAAGGCCCCTCCCTAAACTGGATTCCATAAGAGGTTGAAGGTGGAATAACAGCACTAGAACAAGACGAGTGCCGAAATGGCCTAAGGAAGCAACTTTCCTTGGAACGATTCGATTCCTACGGAACAGGTTTAGAGGGCGAAGAGATGCATCTTGGTTGAGAGGCGCCCTCCGTCGCGTTTACTTCCAGGGCCCAAGAAGTTTAAGGGCAGAAAGCGGTTTCAGAACAAAAGGCGGAAATGCTCCTGTGTGGTTCGCAGAAAACCGGTTCCTCTCCTTCCCCCGCTCCCACACCGTTCAGGCCCGGACGGTGCTTAAAACTCCACAGTAGGGCCTTCCCTGGCAGAACTCGTGCTACTACTTACTCCAGCGCGCTTTATGCCGAAGTCTGTAAGTCTATGCACAAATCCAGACAAAAAGGCGAGGTCAGGTAGTTTTCCAAAACACGAAAACATTAGGCGTTAAACAACCAGCCCCTCTCTCGGCAATAGAGACCTCTGATGATCAGCAGCATGAATGATATCTTTGAAATCGGTCCACACGGAATGGAAATTTGAAGTTAGGAAGCTGACTGTCGCAAAATGGTTCAGAATTCTCTTCGAAGAGAAAGGGAATGAGAATGTGCCTCAGGAAAAAAAATGTGGAGGAGAAAGATGCTGAATAATGGCACCTTGGGGACTGAGAAAGGAAGGACCCAAAACGTTTTAGCACCTCTGGCCTCCCAGGTTGTTGCTCAGTATAACAAATCATGTGGGGGTCTCTGACTCCAGAGTGTTAGTAGGGATCTTAACAGATTTATACCCCAGCTTAATATTTCTCAATCTTCCCTGACTCTAATTCTTGTAGACTTGTTAGTGTTGAACTGATGCTTTTTTCCATGTCTTAAGTTCTTTGTATATGCATTTTTTTCAAATGTATTAAACATAAAGTATCTTAAAAAAAGGCTAGGTCGGGAGAGCAGGATTCACGGAGCTAAACGGGATCTCTGGATCTAGTCTAATCTTTGTGTCGCCCACTGTCCCCTTAGGGTTTCCAGGCATTTTCTTGGGCTGATATAGCGGCTGTTTCACACCAGCGCTCCCAAGGGAGTGCGCCCGGGGAACTCACGTCGCCTAGGACTCAGGAGGAAGGGGAGCGAAGGGCACTTCTCTGGAAAGACTAGATGCTCCATTTCTCACCGGCCCCATATCCTGTGTCCACCAGCCACAAACGAAACAGGAATATAAAACCGGGTCCGAACCCCATTCACTACGAAAAACGCTCCCGATAGAACGCGGGAGGGTTGGGTTTTATCCCAAAGCATTTCGCGTTTGTAATGTTTGCTACAGCTGTGATCGTGTTTTTCTTTCTTACAAAACACACGGTGGCTGACCGCCCTTTTGCTCACCTAAAGTCACAGGCATACGGGAATACATTTCATTGGGCTGGAATACTGTAAATTAGAAGGTCAGTCAATCCTCCAGTACAAGCGAACATTGCGAAACAGGGAAAGCATTTTCCTCTTCTTCGGGTTGTGGCTCTAACGATACCGATTCAGACTCACAGCAGGCCCCCCGCCGGGAAGTGAAACCCGCTTGCACCGTGTCAGTGACATTGTGACACGGGAAAAACATTTATGCAGATTTGGGAACAGCTGTATAACTCTGCTAAGCTGATTTCTCACGTTTCACGATTGCATTCAAGGCCCCGTAGCTGGATCGCTGCACTTACACCATTCAGTGCAGTTCTTTTTCGGTAGTAAGAGCAGGCAACATTATAACACTAGATTCCACTGCAACCTGGGCCATTTCCAGAGGACGTTGAAAGTGGAATCGTAGCGCTATACCAGGCTAGGGCGGAAATGGCGATGTTCTGTAGCAGAGCTGACAGTGCGGACAGAGGAAGGGAAACAAGAGTGCAGTCCTGGTTGAAACAAAAACGTTCACACCGGGTGGGATTCAGTTTTAGGAAGGGAATGACTCCCTCTGTGTGTGAAATCTTTCTCCTAACTTGGGGAAAACCCACAACAACCTTATCCTAACTAATTATTTTACCTGACGTATTATCGCCCCGCCCCTTTCCTGTCCAGACCGCACACAGACGCTTAACCTGATGTATTCAGACCTTGATTTCAGGAATTAAACTGCCTAGTTGGTCAGAGGCCGAAACGATAATCTAAATTCACTCTTATAATTTAGGATCTACCTTTTGTTCTGAAATTATGAATTGTAACATTTTTTTTAATCCCGAAGCTGTAGTCATATGATCTTAACGCTGATCTAACTCACCCCCAGAGTGTGTTTAGGAGCAAAACCGTGGATGTGTTCCCTCCTAAGTCACATTAAATTCAATGTATTTTCCGCAAATCAGTGAGCATAAGATTTTATTTTATTTAACGCCTTTCTTTTTCCCAGGACTCAAGGACTCAAGAACGCTTACAACATTTTTTTCGAAAGTACAACTAAACAACTAAATATATAAAAGCTTTTAAAAAATAAACCGTTTTATTTATATCATTGCAACCTTGGAAAACACTAGGTTCCATGGAGGTCTACTGTCAACCAAGCATGCACAAAAATGTGGTTTAAAGATCCACCCAGAATCCAGCTAAATTCGGGCTCTCTACCGCCTGGAAAAGGAAGGTAAGCCTTTGGTTTTTCCCATTGAAAAGTGACCACATGCACTTGGGAAGTAGAAGGTGCATCTATTCCGAATGTATCCCCTGAGAAAGAGTGGTCTCTCTTCCTGGGTTGTTTAGAAAAGAGACGGTTGCGAAGACTGAGTAATATAATTGTTTTACTGTTGTGTATCTTCAAGTCGCTTCCGACTTACGGGGACACTATCACGGGATCTTCTTGGCAAGATTTGTTCAGAGGGGGCTTGCCATGCCCTTCCTCTAAGGCTGAGAGAGTGTGACTTCCCGAGGGTGGGCTTCCATGGCCGAGAGGAGATTCAAAGTCTGGTCTCCAGAGTCATAATTCGATTCAAACGACTAAACAACGCTGGTTCTCCTCGGCGATATGATAGCAATACTTAAATGCACGCAGGGATGTTATACAGAAGATGGAGCGAATTAGTTTTCTGCTGCTCCAGAGACTAGAACGGAAACCAGGTCATTTAAATTACAAGGAAAAGAGATGACATCTAAACCTTAGGAAGACCCTCTGGACTGTAAAAGCGTTCCACAGTGGAATGGGCTCTCCTTCTTCGCAGATCTTTAGTAAAGCTGAATGAGCATCTCTTGGGAGTGCTTTCGTTGGGTATTCCTACATAGCAGAGGGTTTGAATAGATGGTCCTTGAGGTCTTCTCCACCTCTATGATTCTATTGTTAGGGTGGATAAACAAGCCACACCTCAAGTGCAAGTTGGAGATTTTCGCTATTTGTCAATAAAAACGAGGAGGGCAGGGCGTGTTAAGAACATTGAGAAAAGAAAGCCACACAAAAAACCCTACTTGTCCTGGCAGCCCTGTGAAGCGAAGTTGGAACTTAAATCTCCTCTCTGTCATCACCACCATCTTTGATTCTTTCAGATTTGGATGAAGGGAGAACCCATCTGGGGGCAGAAAAAGAAATGGCTAAGGTTTCAGTCCTATACGTACTTCCCTATGAGTCCCTTTTAATTCATCGAGACTTAACCTCTGAGTAGGAAAGCGGGCGTTTAAACCAGTACTGTATACAAATTATCCTTTGCCAGAACCATCACCGACCCCAGAGAGAGAGAATCAGACAGAGAAGAGAATTCGATTTTCAAAAATAAGTTCCACAATACAACCTCAAGAAACAAGATCCTCCTTTATTCGGAGGAGCAGACTTTGAAGGGGCTATCCAGTGAAGAAGGCTTTAGCAGATAAAACCGTCTCGTTTTGTGTGTTTTGGATGGAACTATAGCATCTTTCGTGCGTTCAACATGGTTCAGTTGCACAAAATCTTACAGCACTGGAAGAGGACACAACCTGTCCTATAAGGTACTTGTAAATTCGCACCTGCCAATACACCCGGGCAGAATCCTGTATTTATTTACTATTAGACAGGGGAGCAACTTCGTTTTCTTCATACAAGGCAATAACCTTACCACTAATTTAGTACCATGTACTATTTATTCTAGAGTAGTTGGCCTGAAGACTTTTCATGACCCGCTGCAACCTTATTCCCCTTCCCAAGGCTTTCCGAAATCTCAGGTCTTCCTTCCAAGCTCCAGAAATCGAAGATAATATGAAAGATAACAATTAGAATTGTTAAGTCTCTGCTCCTTTTTCTGCAGTCGTGCATCTGGGTGTATGGCTCTCTTTCAGAACCACGAACAGAAAAGCGAAAACAAGCAGTTCCCTGCCCTCAAGGAGATTACAGTCCAGAAGAAAACACACGAAAGATGGGTGGATGGGGTTTCTTCTGACGAGAACAACAGAATCACAAGGAGGGATTCATTTGATCTGAGATGTCACGAGTTTAATAGGAAGAAATGATGAGGCAAGGCAGATAATCGAAGCCATCCGCCTACCAATTCAGGCAGAAATTGTCCGGCCAACCAACTCGTTCTTTGTAAAATGCTGGTCACAGGCCAATGCAGCCCGAGTTCTTGAAGTTTCTTTAGACAGCCGGTCTAACCCATTAAAACCGGGATTGCCAGAGTGAAAACAGGAAGGAGTTCCATGTTTGTGCAGAAGAAGGAATTTCAGTAGATGCTGATTGTTATCTGGTTGCATGACAAACAATGGAGGCCGAAACTCCTTCTTCTACACAACCCTAAAAGGTACAGGAGCACTTTCCAGTTTTCACTGAAGCCCCCGCACTGCCCCCCCCAAAAAGTGTGTCCGGGTTATACCACTGGTGGGGTTCTCCTGATAAAACGCCTTCACCTAACAACTGGGGGGGGGGGTGGGAATGTAGCAACAGCGAAGCCAGGAAAGAGCATTCATGCACAACCCATCTAACCACATTTCTGTAGGCAAGTAGTGCATTTTTTATTTTTGCTCACAGAAAGGAAAACCAGTAGGTGAGCCTCCACTGGCAGTCTGAAATAGTACAGCCTCACCTCATTGAGAAAGAATCCAGGTTCTTCCATTTTAACTGGGCTCGGGTTTTCCTCTTGACACGCTGCCTGGTGGATCGAGATAAGACCCACTGATTCAGCACCCAGAGCAACGATGACATGTGGGACCCGCACCTGGACCGCGCGTGTCTCTCTCGAAGATCTTCAACCCCAGTCTCTGGAAGGACTAACTGCACATCCATAACAAGGCCCTTGCTACTTGCTAAGTGGAGAAACCTAAAGGCCGACGTTTGGTCTTTGGTATTTCCAGTCCAATGACTTCACTTTAAATGGGTTCTCGTGGGTCATAGAAGTGTCCTGGTCGCGCAGTTCCACCCTTCCTCCCTACGCAGGCGAGCCTCGTTGTTCCAAGCTCCTTGGCTATTTCCGCACCAGATTGTTATAGAGGGCCCTAAACTGAAAACCCCAGGATTCCATAGGATATTGAAAGCGGAATAATAGCACTGTTAGAGTCCAGTGCTGAAATGGCCAGGTTTTCCAAGCTCTTCTATCAACAGCTATAGCCAAGCAGAGGCCTAGACTCACCTTCCGGCCTGGTCCCTTTGCAGTAAATTCCTGATCTCACACAACCTCCAAGAGAGCACTTCCGGCTGGGCTGCTCCTCCTAGGAATTAACCAGGTTGGGAGGATCGAGATACTTGCATCACTTAAACCAAGATTTTTTTTAAAAAAAAATAAGAAAATATTACTGGCTGTCCATTTCCTCATTCAAATGGTTCCTGAATGGACACTTCACTGTTGCATACAGTAGAACAGGAGGTTTCTATATACTCCATAGGATGCTGAAAGCTGAATGATAGCACTGTAACAGTCCAGTGAGGAAATGGCCAGGTTTTCCAAGCTCTGCTGTCAATACATCATCTCCACACATCATCTCCTCACATAAAGAGATGCAAAGGCAGCATGTTTAAGACTAACAGGGAAGAAGAAATTTTTAACACATGCTCTGATGAGAGTCAGTGCACTTCGTTAGATCCTATCATTAGTCCGGCTAATGTGCAATCTGAATCTGTCTCCTTGGTTCATTGATTACATTATATGTGACCTTTTGTCTTCCCGTTTGAGTTTCCATTTAGAAACATAGCTGTTAGTTTAAAAAATTGTTGCTGTGTGTCTTCAAGTTGTGGCGACCCGAAAACGAACCTATCACAAAGTTTTCTTGCCAAGATTTGCTCAGAGGGGCTTTGCCTTTGGCTTCCCCTTCCTCTGAGGCTGAGAGAGTGTGATTTGCCCAGGGTCACCCAGAAAGTTCCCATGGCTGAGTGGAAACTCGAACGCCGGTCTCCAGGGTCGTAGTTCGACGCTCAAACCACTATACCGCGGTGGCTTTCTGATTTAAAAATGCTTTGACCTAAACCCTAGTATTGTTTCTTAATTATATTACTGTTGCGCAGAGAAGATTAAAAGAAGAGGAAGACTTTTAAAAACAGCCTCTCTAGAGTGTTGCAAAAAAAATGTTTGGACTACAACTTTCAGAAGTTCCGACTACGACCAATTGTGGCTAAGAGAATCTGGGAGCTGTAGTCCCCAAAAGTTATTTTTTGTAAACTCTGTTCCCAAGTAACTGGATAAAGGTGTTTAAAGCTATCATCCTTTACAGTTTGCCTCATCCAGTCCCCCCTCTCCCAGCATGCTCCACTCACAGAAGTAGAGTTATATCATGTAACACGAGTTATGGTTTCGCTTTCAATCGGCCTTTGGAGTAGGTCTGGAGTACGAGTCACAAACCACTTTACCTTGTCTGCTTCTGGCTATTTGGTTCTTTATTTCATGCTCTGCCTTCGCACTCAGAACAGTACTCAAGGTGTCGAACAGTAACAAAAACACCGATTATTGAAAACCTAACTGCATCAGTTAAATATACATGGCGAGGGGAGAGAGAAACAAAGAGCGTACCAAATAAAACGAGAAACATTTTAACAACCCCAAACCTGCCCACTTAGGAAATGTCTTTGACTTTCAGAGAAAGGATACCAAAGATGGAACTAGCCTTGCATTCCCTCTGGACAGGCAGAGCCAGAGACCACTTCCGCACGAGACTGTTACAGCGCTATGATTCCACTTTCAACATCCTATGGAATCCTGGGGTTTGCAGTGCCCAGAGTCGGAGCACCCGCAAAGAAGCGGCTGTTCTCTCTTAGTTCTGCCAAATACGCCTCCTGCAGTGTAGCCAGTGTGTTTGAAACTCCTGGTTATATGCGAGTAAACCTTTTCAGACGGAATAGAACTTCTTTCTGAGAGGACACGCATATGATCTGGCTGTCAGCCTTAGGCGGCTGTCCTCTCTGTCAGTCCACGCACTTCGGCAAGGTTTTGTTATCGCTTGTTAGCCGAGAGAGTGTGTCTGTCTGCGCGGGCGCGGCATCACGTCCCCTGTCAGCTTATGGAGACCCCGCGGATTTCGTAGGGTTTTCCTAAGCAAAGAATACTGCCATTTCCTTCGTCTGAAATGTAGCCTACAGCACCTGGTTGGTATTGGTATTACTAACCAGAGCTGACCGTGCTTCGCTTCCAAGATCAGACGGCATCTAGCGCCTTCAGGGTATTTAGCCAATCCTTTAATCAGCACCACTGTGATTACTTATTCGAGCCTTACAGAAGGGTCCTCTTTGGAGACGATAACTCATCAGCTCCGAGAGCTTTGAGGGGGGTTAGACAAATGCATGGAGGAGAAGGTTATCAGCGACTGCTAGTCATTAGGCCTATATATTACCTCCAGTATCAGAGGGGGTATGGCTCTGAACACCAGTTGCTAGGGGACGTGAGCAAGGGAGTGCTATGATACTCTTGCCTGGCTTGTGGCTTCCCATAGGCCCCTGTGGGAACAGAAGGCCAGACCACACAGGCCTGGGATCTGATCCATCGCGATTCTTCTTACAAAGAGGGAAAAGAAGGCTTATATTCTGAACTCTAGCCTGGTCCAAATTCCTAGCCCTCCCCCACTGCCATTTTTATCTGAAGAGATGTTAGTAGTGTCGGTCAGAAGTGTTTTTGCATATATCCCGATCTACTCTTCAGCCCAAAATCTCTGTACTCACAATCTACCTGCAATGGCAGGAGACCCATCGTGGTGCTGCGGTTTGTGGGTGGATTGCGACTCTGGAGACCGGGGTTCGATTCCCTGCTGGGTGTCCCCACTGGGTGGCCTTGGGGACCTCACACAGTCTCAGCCCCAGAAAACCCCATGATAGGCTCGCCTTAAAGTCTCCATAAGTCGAAAACAACTTGAAGGCACACAACAACGACATCCTGTAAAGGCAAACCCCCTCTGAACAAATCTTGCCAAGAAAATCCCCGTGATAGGATCACTTTAGGGTTGCCATAAATCGGAAATGTCTTGAAAGCATACAACAAAAACAACAACATGATGACCAAAATGTTTCTGGTGTCAAGGAAGGAGGACGTTCGTTGAAGAGGCGTTCTGTGAGGTCGGGCAGTTTGCTGTTTCAAGGCACGCAGACCTTTGTGAGGCGCCCCCTCCCCTTCGCAGCACATGGGTAGAAGACCCCGCTGGACGTCTTCCGCGCTCTTAAATCAGACAGTTGTGGAATAGATCTGTGCCTGCCTAGGCAGATTCGGATCAGCCTCCCTGAAAGCGCACAAAGGTAGGGAGGGGAAGGGAGACCAGCTGAACACATACTAGAGCTGGTGCGCAGGCGCACCGCTGGGCCTGGCCCCTCCCCGCCTCGCTGCGCCCCCTCTTCAGCCTCCCATCGCCCGGGGAAAGGGCAGCCCTTCCACCTCTTTCAAACATTTCCCCATAGGTACGTTGCCCTGTGATTTGCCTAGCCTTACGACCCTTCTTGGAGTTGCTCGGGTTTGGCCCACCGATGCTCTCCAGTTTCCTCCAGGGGGAAAAAAGACTGAGAAAGGACCGGGACGTCGGAAGCTGGTTCGAGGCTGTCAAGGAGGTACATCCAAGCCTCTCAGGGACGGTGAAGCTCCCGCGCCGGAGGCTGCCTCTGACCCACTCCAAGCCCCCGTGAGACGCTCCCTCTGAACCTCAGGCCCAGGACCTCAGGCTCAGATCGACCTCCTTCCTCCCTTGGAAGAAATCCCAGGCGAAATCAGAGTTCCAGGCGGACTTTCTGCACTACACTGTTATAGTGCTATTATTCCACTTTCAACATCTTGTGGAATTCTGGACTTTGTAGTTTGCTGAGGCCAAAGAGCTCTCTGGCTGAGAAATGCCCCTCCCTAAACTGAAAACCCCGGGATTCCACAGGATGTTGAAAGTGGAATAATAGCACTGTAACGGTGTAGGGTGCAAAGGCCCAGAGTCCGTGAGCTCCGTTTAGGAAACAGAGCCATCGGTGCCCCTTGGAAAGAAAACTGAATTCGAGAAGAGGACAGGAGGGAGGGGTTTTAATCACCCAGAATCCTAACTAAAAATTCCCACAGAGGATAAAAAAAGGGGACGCTTTCTACAGATTTCTTGTTGGGCCCGCCGACCTTAATACTCAGTTCACAAGAATATTTGCTGTGTGGATGGTATGGACGTGATAGAACCTGCATATGTATTTTTTAAAATACCGACTTCTAAATCGTGATGATGAATCTGTCTCCATCACGCACAACAAAATAATAATAAAAAATCTAACAGAAGCGAAGGTGTACAATTTTCTAGAAGCCACGCGAATCCAATCAATTCAAAAGGCACCTTTTTTTTTAACAAACAAACAAACCCCAAGTTTACACGTTTGTAAAAATCCGTTTTGTCCGAAAAAGCGTTGCCACGAGTGGTATCACAAGGATGGATTCGCCATTAGAGCACCGTCGTATATTACCAGGAAAACGCACCAACCGATTTATCCGGGCTATAAAACGTTACGACTCTCCAGTTTTTCATGCTAACAACAACAAAGGGACAGCAATTTTCACATTTCGGCCAAACGGCTATCGAGGGGGAAAAGTGGGGCAGGGGCGTAGGTATTATTTTACCGCACTACGGATGAAAGCATCTGCTCAAAATCATAATGATAATAGTATTGTTATTTATCGTTTTAATCTGAAGATCGAGATGGCCTTTTCTCCAAGGAATTTTTAGTTTTGCCAATCAATCTGATCACTGCTTTCTTCCACCCCCACCCCGGACATAAATCTAGTTTGGGAGCAGCTCTGCGCGGGGCTTCCGTTCTATACTTCACATTTCAAGTCCACGTTTCGAAACTGGAATCAAACAAAGGGAGGAGGCAGCTTGAAGGTTAAATGAGAAAAACGTCTGCACGAAAATAAACACTGAAACCCAATGCTCAATCACTTCCCCTAACAGCAAGAAAAACAGCACTAAATCACCGATCCACGTGGGAAACAGGTCTCCTCTTTCCCCCTCCCGAATTTACTTTTCCACCCCCGGAAAGGAAGAAAAAAAAAAAGCAGGAGTTCTTAGGTTTCTATACTGGAATAGGATGTGATTTTTAAAACATTTATTTATTTGAAAAAAGATCAAAGGCGAAATGATGCAATGTAAACATATAACATGTGATTATTACAAAATCTATGCAAAGCGATAAAAGAGGGAGCGCGGAATCCTACTTGGGAGTAAGTTCCACTGGTTGCACCGGAATTTACGTCCGAGCAGCCCTAAAAAAGGCTGGCCCTGTCACTCTGGGAGCCGAACTCAGTGCAGCGATATATGTCTAATTCTTAACTAATTGTCTTTTTCGCCTTCTTCGTCTCTCTTTTAACTAAAATTAGTGCCAGTGAAAGCTTGGGTAGGAATTTCTACCCCCCCCCATCTGACCAAGCAGCGCCTGACTCAGATCTCTTTGCCGCATCGCGGACATCGCACGAGTTGGTCCACTGCGGTCAGTCCACACGACAGATCGTCCTGGAGATCACACTGAGAACAACAACTCTGAGATGCTGTTGTTACCAAGTGCTTTTTTTTTTTTTTTTTAGAAAACCAAAAGAGAGCCACAAACTCAGGAGGTCGGGAGGAGGTCGGAGGCTTTCCCTTTCTCTCTCTCCAGAGAGCACAGGCGTCTGGAGAAAGGGGTCGCTTTGATACAGGGATCTGGTCAGGCTTTCGGCTTTCGTTTCTGTTTGTTTTGTTTTAGTAGATCCACCACCCTGGAAACCGCGGTGCAAAAATTTGGGTTAAAAAAAAAATGGCTGAGCTTAGGAATTTGTTTTGATTACCAGAACGGAACAGAGCTGGCTCTCCGTTACCCTTCAGCCTTCTTCATTTCAGCAGTATAATTTAGACATCAGATTAGGTCGCCAGGCAGAGAGGCATTTCGTTCCAGCGAGGGTCAAGGAAGCAGCAACCAGAAATCCTTGTCGACCGGCTGAAACACCGGGTGGACGAGCTCCTTTTTCTGCCTCCGACTTGGAGAAGAAAGAAATCCAAATGCACCCTCTCTTGGTCTGAGGGCGTCAATTCTTGGGTCAGTTTTTCAAGCGCCCTTTAAAAAGCGACTCGTTTTCTTTCGAGGGTTCTTCAATGCTGACCTGCCCGGTCCCACACTCTCCCCCGCCGGCACTTGAGCAAGCTGTCGCGGATCTCCTGTGACACCTCTCTCCACCCTGACACCTTCCAGATGTTACGATATGGGCCTACAACACATTTGTGACCTTGGGTGTGTCACACACTCTCAGTCCCAGACACCTCCGTGATAGGTTCGCCTTAGGGTGTGAAACGACTGGAAGGTACAAAACAACTACAACACCTATCACACCACAGCCTGGAGTCTTACATACCTGGAGAGCCCCAAGATGGGGAGGAGGTTCCCCCCAAGGGAAAAGGTCCGTTCGGTCCTTGATTTCTCTCCTACGTGGCTCTTAGAGCCAGAGGAAACAGAAACTGGCGAAGTCCTCGCGTGATCGCTTCAGAAAAGGCAAATAAAACGACATATGTAATAATCCCGAAGGCTAAATCCCCGGTTAGTCCTACCTAGCACAGGTCTATTGAAGACCCCTTCCTTTCAGTGAAGTTACTTGCGGTCGGAAGAACTGTGGCTTTGGCGCTGAGCAAATTTAAGTAAACCTAGGGAAAGTCTGAGAAGGGAAAAGGGACTGCGCCCTCTCTTTCTCTCTCGCTGTCTCTCACGCACACATACACACACCACAATCTACCACAAAATAAGATACACGAAACACCCAGCAAGGGTCTGGGCTCCCCCTCTCTCTCTCTCCACTTCCTTTCTACACATGTTTCGGTCAAAACACTCCTTTTATCTAGGCGATGCACTGTACAAATCCGTTTAAAGGGGGCCCACAAGACGGTTTGGCTTTAAGCCTTTAAGTCAATGGAGAAAATCTCACGAGAAATCCCCGTTGGCCTCTCCGGGGCTGGGTTCTGAAGTACTCTTACTGAGGACAGTGCTGTGCACCCTTTCGGAGGACCCAGGCTCTGGAAATTCCTAAAAATATAACATAGCCTACGGTTTATAAATCTTTGCCCATCGAAAGTGCATTAGGCCCGTTTTGTCTAGTCACGCAGGGATGTAAAGTGGCATCCGGATAATATGGCATCCGGACGAATGGAAGTAGTGCTTAAAAAAGACTGAATAGAGAGACAGAAAGGTTCTTGTTCCCAAATCACCGAGTCTTCTGTCCCCCTTCAGAACAAGTTACCAAGTTTTAAGAATATGGTTTCATCTGTACAGGCTGCAATGCCGACACTGAGAATACCAGTACCAAGTTGATCTGGTCTGCAGGTTCATTCTGGCTGAAGGGGCCCTCACAGGTCAGTCCTGGTAACAGGAGATCCAATTCTCCGAGTCCCTGTTCGGCTGCCCAAGAGTAGCCCTCGGCTCCCCGACACTGCCACCAGCAAGGAGGAATAGGTGATCCCGGAGCAGGACGCTGATGACATCACATGCCCAGTCAGGTGCGGCCGCATTGCGTCATCGTCTCCTTGAGCCTCGTCACTGCCACGTCCCTCTCTCCTAATTGCTCGCTCCCGAGGGAGAAAACAGCCAAGTTGCTTCTCACCTTAAAATGCTCTCCTCGTTCAGTGACGTCTCTGTTTTACCGGGAGACGGTGACGCCCCCTCCGTCTCTACTTCTAACACAAATCTCTCCCATGAACAAACCATTCCCCCACCCCAAACAAAACAAGCGGGGAGCCTATGCCTGAAAATATCCTGTGACCGGTCTGAGTTCAGGAGGATCTCTGGGGACCGGGACAAGAAAGGGCGGTAGTTTGGGGAGGAGAAATGTTAAAGGTCAACCCCAACCCGTCCCCCCACCCCCAGAAAGAGAGAAGGGGTCGTATCTGTAGTAAGGGGACAAAAGGACGAAAAATACCGCTTCCAAAGAAAGAAAGACCCTGTTGCGTCCAACCACAGTCTGCCGCCCCAGGGGAGAGGGGGAACTGGGGGCAGGAGCATCAACAATGTAAGATATGTAGACGATTCCATATTACTTGCAACAACAACAACAACAACAACAACAACAACAACAACAACAATAATCACAGCAACAACAGCAGCAGCAGTAAAGACTTGGGATAACTACGGTACTGATGCAACCCAAGGAAGAAAGTGAAAACGCGGGGTTACAGATGAACCTTAAGAAAACAAAAATAATGACTACAGATGGAACACAAAAATGTTAAGTGGGGAAGGAAGGAAGGAAGGAAGGAAGGAAGGAAGGAAGGAAGGAAGGAAGGAAGGAATTGGAAAAACCACCTGAGTTTTCCTTGTCTAAGAAAACTTGGACTGCAATAAGTCGACAGGCGACTTGAAAGCATATGCATCCACAATGAAGAGAGAAATAAAAAGATTTTCTGTACCTGGGCTTATTTAAAACGGAGACTGTAGTCAAGAAATTAGAAAAAGACCTACGACTTGGAAGGGCAGCTATGAAGAAAGTAGATAAGATCCTCAAGTGTAACATGTATCACTGAATATTAAAGTCAGGATTCTCCTTGCCCTAGTCTTGTAGTTGGGATTTCTATGCATGGGTGTGAAAGCTGGACAGTGAAGAAAACTGAGAGGAAGAGAATCAATTCCTTTCAAGTGCGGTCCTAGAGTAGAGTTCTGTGGGACTGCCAAAAGGACAAATGGGGAAACCAGGCCTGAACTGTCACTAGAAGCCACGGTGACTCAATTGAGGCTGTCTTACTCTGGACACGTGAGGACGTGATTCATTGGAAAGGATATTGCTCCGCTCAGTGGACGGCAGTAGGAAAAGAGGAAGCCCGCATTAAGGATGAATTGATTCAACCAAGGAAACCACAGCCCTGAGTTTGCAAAGCCTGAGCAGGGGAGCTGATAGAGGTCTTTCATATCAAGCGGAACTCAACTTGACCACAGACAGCGACCAATCACAGCAGGCTAGAAAGCAGCCATTTTTACATTTCACTCGGGCCCCAGTTCTAACCAGTAGTTCCTGTCCGTTTCAGCTCTGCAGGTTCCTTCCCAACGCCAGCATTTTACAGCTGAGGCCCCTGGCGGAAGAGAGGCAATAAATATATCTGCTGGATTTCAAGGAGCACAGAGCAGCCAGGCCAAAGGCCAGCCCTGCAGCCAGTGGCGTCCCCGTTTCTACGTGAAGCGCTTACTAGTCGATGCGTTTCAGTTTCCCGTTTGAGGTACCCTTGGTAGAAAGAGAGAGCCATTAAGGTTCCAGTCCTGTGCAAACTGTGCTGGGTATAAGCCCCGAGGCAATACTGCACCGCAAATCCTCTTAAACCCCAGGGATTTTAGAGCAGGCTGGTTTGTCCAGGTGGCTTAGAGGTCGGGTGCAGCCCAGCTGATGGGTACTAGGAAGGGAAAGAGCCAAGGCGATGGCCTTATGTTTGCGATCTCCAAAAGACTTAAGCCGGATCTCTCTAACAGAAGCTGGTTGCCCTATGTAAGATAATATCCTTTGAAGGCAGAGTCTAGACGTGCTTAATTCATTTGTGGATGGCCTGGATCTCCCCACACGCACACGCACACAACTTCTCCCTCTCCCCTTTCCCGCATTCATACACGTGGCAATCTAGAACTTGCATCCTCTAGATGACCCGAAGCGAGAGACTGCTGTAACTATTTCCACACGTAAAAAGGTGACGCGTGGCCGGAAGGCGACGCTGACTGCGACCACCTAGGAAGTACGGAACTGTCGTCGGAAACTACAGGACTTAGTTCTGTGTCAACATGAGCCATTTCCGCACTAGCCTGTTATAGCGCTATAGGTCCACTTTCAACATCCTCTGGAATCCTGAGGTTTGAAGTTACGGGAGGGCTGGCCCCTCCCTAAACTGCAAACCCCTGGATTACAGAGAATGTTAAAAGTTGAATCATAGCGCTATAACAGGCCAGTGCGGAAATGGCCATGGTTAGGCTGCAAGGCTAAGATCCCACCCTCCTGCCTGGGAGTAAGGACCCTGCCTCGAAAAATCAATAGGGCTTACTTCGAGGTCAATGGCCACCAATCCTCCACCCTTACAGCTTCATTCCATGAGCGTCTTTTTCCATCAAGGTGTGTATCGATCGAGCTGTATACACACCCGAACATAAGCCCTCGGATCACACGACCATCCTGTCCCTTCGACTTTTTTTCCTCTAGCCCAGCTCAGAGACCACCCCGCAGAGGAAATGCGGGATGGAGGAGAGGTGTAGGCCACAAGAACACCTATGTCGTGACGGAGGGTGGGGAGTGGGACACAGTCTGAGTTTGTTAACAAAAAACATAGAAGAAAGCGGAAAATGGGAGAGACAAATTAAGCGACTTCTATAAGATACTATCACAGTACACAACTGTAGCAGGATGATCGCATTATAAGTGCCATAGCAACATCCTATGGAATCCTGGGATTTGCAGTTTAGGGAGAGGGCTATTAAGACATCTCTGCCAGACAGCTCACAACGAGAAACCAACCCCGGGATTCCGTAGGATGCAGACAGGACAGTTAAACCGGAGTTATAGTGGTGTAACAGGGTCCTTGTTTTCGAATAAGTGTGCTTTAGGAATGATCGCATCCCAGCCAGTGGAAACAGGCCACAAGAAATCTCCTTCTGCGATCGGACTGTGCCCAGTGCAGTTAAGATCCGGATTAAATACGGAAGCCAGAACTGCTTTTACATAACACCCAACACTGGCGCTGGGGAAACCAAGAACACCGGAAGAGACTCCAAACCAAGCCTGGCTACAGCTGGCCTAGTGGCCCAAGCCCAAAGCCTTCTGGTGGTCGCTCCCTAAGCTTCCGAGGGCCGCCAGGCTCCCAAATGTGCGCCCTACGCAGCGGCGGGCCTGGCTCCCTGTGCGCTGGGCTCTTTCTTCCTCCTTCCCTCCCGCTTCGAGCCAGACGTTGGGCGGCCGGGCGGTCCAAGCTAGGCGGCGGCGGGGCGGGGGCTCGGCTCTCCTCGGGCTCCTCTGACTGTGGAACAGCCGACCAGCCCCACCAGATGCTTCGCCTGATCAGGCGCGCCCGCGAGGGAGACGCCGGTAATTGAGCCGAGCCGCCGCCAAGCACGGCTCCCCGAAGACGGCCCGCCGAGGCCGAGGAAGCGGGCAAATCGCGGCTAATGAGCTTGGGAGGAACCCCACGGGCCTCGCCGGCCCGCTTCCACTCCTTCCCCGTGCACCTTTCAAGGGGGACGCCCTGAACAGAAATGTAAAAATAAATAAATAAAATAAATAAAATTAAAATAAAGGGAAGAAGAAGACAAAATCCTTTTCCTGGAAAGCCCTCCAAAACCGACGCGCCAGTATCCAAAGCGGCTCTGTAGCCGCCTCGGCCTCTCCCCGAAATGATTAAACAAGTCTTCGATATTAAAAGGGGGAGCCCCGATCCCCGGGAAGAAAATTAGGCCCTTCCGTGGCTTTTTTTGCAAGTGCAGAGCGCGATCCAAGCAGAACTGAGCGCAGTGCAGTCCCGTCCCCTGCAGGAGAAAGAAAGAGCCCGGCGCTTTGCCTCCCGCTGGGAATTCCCGGGGAACGGACTCCGCTCTCCCTGGATCGTGCCCACCGCGCGCTGGGAAGAGGAAGCGCCCAGGCTGTCGAGGGAACTGAATCCGTCGCCAAAGATGGGGCTTTTCTCAAGAATGCCCTCCAGGCGATTCGTGTAGCAGCCTAGTAACGAATAAATAAAAAGAGCAGGAAGGCAAAGGAAGGAGAAACCCCTTTCCAGATTGACCCCTCCCCATGATAAGCCCATAGAGATAACAAAGAGTCACGCCCGCGTTGCAAAGTAAGGGCCGGCTGCATCCCACAGGAAGCACGAAACTCCCTCGCCTTTCGCTTTGCGGATCGCTTTGTACGCCCCTGTCCAACTTCACCGCCGCCGAAACGGAGGGAGCTTTAATGACAGAACGGGGACCAGCGTTTGATTCACACAGTAAACGGATTAAAACAGGGATGTAGATTTTAATAGGTTAAATTGAACGTTGAGCTTTAAAGTGACAAGGTTTGCCTCGAATCCAAGCTCATGTGTTCTGAAGCCTTCTTGATTTCCAGGGAATAACTTGAAAGTAATTATCCATAACACTACAGACTTATTCGGAAACCAGTTCCATTTCAATATATCAAACAGAAGTAAAAAGATAAAGTCGGGTTTCTCTGAAACTACAAGTACAAAATGATAAACAGACTGAAATCACATTTTCATTCGCGGAAGTTAAATGGGTGTATATAAATCCATATGAATTTATCTCTATATATGTCACAATGTATTGCCGTTCGTCGTTTCGTTACCGATTCACAATAATTTTCAAAAATATCCAGTGGATCCAACATGATATGCCTATCGTATTACATATCTCCATAAATTCCTATCTGTCCGAAAGATTTGTTTTCGTTCGTTCCACCAGGGGAACTTTCCTGCATAAAATATTCTATTTTTCCCCCAGGTACCGCCCTTTCTGTTTAATTTTCGCAAAACCCTCGGTTCTCTTTTAGCGACTTTCACTCCCTGTTGGTTGACAAATATAAAAATAGGCCGGGCTCCTGTTGCACCAAACAGATCTCTTGCTTTCACTTCGGCCAAGAAATCATCTCGATTTCCGGCGTTGACTTACCTGGAAGTTTAGTTTCAAGAGAATATATTTGGCATCCTGATTTCAAATCTCGTGGAGGTACAATGGGCCCGTGTACTCTCCGCTGAATTCAGGAGGGTCTTTCTTTCTTGTCAAGTAAAGATATAAAGAACTTCAGCGTTAAGATAATTAGGGTTTCTACAGACAAAATTTCTTCTGCTTAACTGTCCCATAGATCTAGCTTTTAAAAATTCTCATAACTGTAGACAATGTTCTTTATTTTTTCTAAAACATACGAGATAGTATTAAGATGGTATTCTTCTACACCGTGTTCAGATCGAGAAGAATGTTTCTCAGTCCTTGCTGATTTTCTTCATTTCGAAAATCCCCTATCTTAAACCAAGGACCGGCTTTGATCTTTTATATTTTCCTACTACGGCTGACAGTAATTCAGCTATCGCTCCTATTCTAACCGCAAGTGCTTTCTTTTGACGAAATACATTCCCTCCTCCAACCCGCAGTCAACGAGGCCTTTAATTCTCCCCAAAATAACTTTAACATCGAGAGAGACTATTTGGTTTTCTCTCGTATCCCTCCCCGGAAAACAATGGCTGGCTTTTATTCCTTATCAAACTGGGCCTCGTGGACATCAGAAATCCAGATGTGCTAAGCTCATGCATATTCAAGAGAGTGATTTAATTCATTTGCTGCCCCCCACTCTTTTTTTTTCTTTCCAAGTGGATGCGTCGTTGCATCTGTGGTCGGGTTCCTTCCCCCCCTCAGTACAGAAGCCGGGGCCGCGCTTCTATCTAAAGTAAATATTTAGCTTTGTATTAATTCATTTCCCTTCCTTCTCCCTCCTCCCCAATTTCTCTATCATAAATATGAGAGAATTGCCCTTTTGGGCCACGCACGTGGCTTTTGCCGGTGGAGGGGGCGGGAAGGCAAGTGTTTGCTTTAGAGGAAGAGGCAGCTGAGCTCCCAGCCTCGACGTGTTGACAAAAGGCGACGCTGGTTCCCCAACCAAATACACCCGACGTACACTGGCGAGGAAAGTGTTTGTGGGGAGGGAGGAGCGGAAGACAGGGAGGGAGGAGAGGGAAAAAGGAGAGCAGGTAATAAACTATATATTACAATGTTTAAAAGGAAGAGTAGCCCCAGGGAACTTTCCCCCTCAACACCAGAGACTGTTGCAGCAAACTGAAAGTGCGCGGAGTTCTCTTGGTGCAGCTACAGGACACCGCGGTGTGGTGGTTTTGCGCGCTGGACTAGGACTCTAGGGCACAACGGTTGGAATCTACAATGGGCCATGGCAAGCCACCGAGTGACCTCGGGCGAGTCACACTCTCTCGCTCTCAGAGGAAGGCAGTGGCAAACCGCCTCTGAATAAAATGTGCCAAGAAAGGGAGTCTAGGTGAAGGTAGAGAAGAGGAGAAAAGCTACTGGCTCAGGAGACGGAGAGGAAGAGGCCGGGCGGATAGGGAAGCTGGGGCCCTCTCTTCTCCAGCTCCCACCGCAATTGCAAGAGACCAACTCCTTCGCTACTCCCCCTGCCCAGGTTCTGGGCAGGGAGGCTTAGAAGGGAGGGTCGAGTCCCCCGCGCCCCCGGGTGACTTACCTTCTGGGAAGACCACGCGCATTTTCAGGTAGCTGGTGGTGAGCCGTATGATGGAGGCCTTGTCCAGTTGGGAAGTGATCGCCGAAGGCAAAGGCAGCAGCTTGGCCAGTTCGTAAAATTCGCTGTTTTCCTTCTCCCGTCTGGTCCGGGCAGCATTTTTGGACTTCTCTTTCATCGTGGTTTCTTCCCCCTTCTTTTCGACCACGGAAGCTCCACAAACTCATCCACGAGAGGGAAGCGGGGGGTCAGTTCAAGCCAAGCATGGTGAGCTGGGGGATGGGATGGGATGGGGTGGGGTGGAGAGCGGGGGGCCGGCGTTGCCTTTGGCTCTGCTTCCTAGTCACCTCGTCGTCTTTGGCGAAACCTCAGGCATGGCAGAGGAAGGAACGCACGACCTTCAGCTTACGAACTGAAGGGAGCAAGAGGACCATCGATGGGGTAGGCCAGAGAGAGATGAAGAAAGAAAAGAAAACGAGCCAGTTATGTCTGGATAGGGAAGATGGGAATCTAACTCCAAGAATCCAAGGGCGACGGGCGGAGGAGGTGGACGAAGCTGGTCTCAGAACTCAGCCATCCAGCCAGGGGCACCCTTGAGGGTGTCTCAAGACTGCCGATAAAACTCCTCGGAAATGCGACGTAAGAGCTTCCCCTCCTCTTGGGGTCATTCTTCCTCGTTGGAGAAGCCAGGCCCCTTGGCCAACCCGTGACAGCGCGCCTTGGCCTTCGGGAAGCTCCAAACCCGATCCTTTTAGGCAACTGTGGAGGTAAGAGCAGGAAGGTGGTTAGACAGACACACAAACGGAGACACAGAAGGCTCCAGGTCTTCGTACACGAGAAAACGTCACCCCTCATAATAACCTTTCTCTTAGAGACAAGTAGACTCTCTGGGCACCCAAAAGACCTAGAAAGGCCCCGGGGCAGAAGCTTTTGTGGCCACCGTCCTCGGGGCGCTCCAAAAGTTGATGCCCTCCTTCCTTCCTGAGCCTCCAGATTCCTACAAGATGTCTTTGTGGGCTTGGGGCTGCTACAGACCCATACCTCTGGTTCCTGAAGGAGCGAGGGCGCCCCTCCTTTTTGGAAGTAAGCCTCACTGGAAATCAGGGGGTCTCACTTCCGAGCAGACTGTCCTAGGGCTGCTGCTGCTGCTGCTATTGTAGGTGTACTGGTGCGAGCGACAGCCCTGCTTAAGTCTTGCTCCCGAGTACTTAAGGCTCCGGGCTGGGCTGTACCAACGCTTTCTGCCACCTCTGGAAAGGAAAGAGAAGGAGGGGCCGGGGCAGCGAGGAGGGAAAGGTACGGAGAAAGAGACCACGTGGGCTTCGAAGTACATTTAAAGTACATCCTTTAAACGAGATTCCTATCCCACTCGAGATTATACCCACACACCCGGTACCCCCTTGGGTGGAGAGGAGGCGTAGCCTATCCGGGAAGCCTTTAGAGTCTTATACCGCCAGAAACCTGCAGCCCCGTCTCTGAGTTTTAACAAGACAATTCAATATACTCATTAATACAGGTATCATCCGTTCTGGGCGGCTTCCCCTTAAGCTCCGTTGATAAGTTCAAACGGCTTTCGGTTTTGATTTTTAAGTCGATCTTAGAGACAGAGGAAGTGGGATCCGTACAGATCACAGCTAATTTCCTTATTTTTTTAAAAAATCGTTTTATCTGCATTTCTCTGCTCCCGATCTACCCAACAACCCAGGGCCTTTCCGCACTACATTGTTATAGTGCTGCTATTCCACTTTCAACATCTTACGGAATCTTGGAGTTTGCAGTTACGGGAGGGACCTCTCACTGCAAACCCCAGGATTCCACAGGATGTTGGAAGTGGAAAAATAGCACTATAACAGTGTAGCGAGGCCATGGCCCCAGTTAGGCCAGATTCTTTCGCTTCTAGGAGGACCGGCAACTGTTGTTTGAGAATCCCACCGCGGTATCTCCCGAAAGGCTGCAGCTCTGGCTGCCAGGTTCGGAGGTTGGCGACATCTATGGATAATGAAATCGGCCGGCGCCTCCTCCGCTCCCTGAGGGGCCACCAGTATCGGGATGGCCCCTCCGTCCGTTGTGGAGTTGAGCCACAATGCAAGGAATCTCATTCCATCTGGATTTAATCCCCAGGGTGTGTTTCGGACATTGTTCTGTTACCCAAAGTTGTTTGGGAGTCGAGCCTCTCTCCACCCTCTACCTACCGGTCGCCTCCCCGATCTAGAAGCAGAAAAGGACGCATGGTGGAGGGAGTACAGGCAGAAGGGTGTTTTGCCAAATCAAATCAGAGCCCACCATCACGCCGCCCCTTAAAAACACACACACACACACATACACACACACACACACAACTGTCTCCATTGTCCGTATTGGAGTCTCGGGGTCCCCTGTCCAGGTGCCCGCCTGCCACTTACCTTCTGCCCGCCCGCCCGCCTCCGAGGCGACCCTTTCGGGGCTTGAATGAGACTCAGGAAGATCCGCCCAAGGTGGGAAAGTTTCCTTCCACCCTCTCCGCTGGGGAGGAGGGAGTCCGCGTGGATTCCGGCCGGGCTTTAATCCGTTTGCAGCGTCTCTTAAGGCAGAATCCTTGAAAGAGAGCGGAAGAGAGATTTTCCACCCCCCGGGCTGAGAAACGCCTAATAAACTTCTCGCTCGCCAAAAGGGTTTTTTTAGCCCAACTTCATCTCTCGGCTCAGCGGCGCTCCAGCCTGGCCGGAACGCCACTCACAGAGCCAGCTCGCTTCCTATTGGACGCGGGCTCCCAAAGGCCGGCCCCTCACTGGCTGGGCGGCGAGTGACATCACCACAGGGCGGGCACACCCCCTTTCCCCCTTGCGCCCGCCGGGGACCTCCGCCGCCCGCCGGTGGCCGGGGGGTGACCTCGCTCGGCTTCGGAGCGGTGGGGAGGGACGCCGGGCACCGCCCAGCTCCCGGACCCCCGAAAGGGGACCCCCGAGAAAAGCCTGGCCACCTCTCCTTCAGCGGCCCCGGGAGAAAGACTGCAGGACGAGGAACCGTTACTTTTAGTTCCGTTACCGCTACTATCAAGTTAACCCGGACCATTTCCGTAGGAGACTGTTATAGAGCTATGATTCCACTTTCAACATCCTATGGAATCCCCGCCGGCCCCTCCCTAAACTGCAAACCCCGGGATTCCATAGGATGTTGAAAGTGGAATCATAGCGCTGTAACAGTCTCCTACGGAAATGGCCCCTCTTGCTTGTTGCGATTGGGAAAGAGGGAGGAAAAAGGAGAACGGACTGTATTTTTTCTAGTACATTTCGTTTGTCCATGTGAACAAGCGGGTTCGAACACGAAACTGGGCTTTCCACGGGCGCCTCTCTGTTTCTCAGTGGGAGCAACGAGGGGAAAGAGTTAAGTCGTTTGCTCGCCGCAGCCCCGTACTCAAACGTTGCGACGCCGGCCGACTGAAGGCGTTAGGCAGCTCCCAGGATCTGTGCGTCAACTCAAACAGAGACGCTTGAGTTGTATCTGTGGACTTTTAATTTAGGAAAACCTGGAGCAGCCACGGGATTTTCTTCCAAGGAAATCAAATCTGTCTGGAGCAGAAGTTATAGGATGATGAAAAGGGCGGCTTGACTTGTATGAGTAGCCCGACCCTAAATATTTGGAAATAATCTCCGCAGGGGAGGGTGGGGGATACATTTCAGAGGAATTCTAGAACGTCAATTTATTTGCAGAGGACTGAATGCAGGGCTTGAGGTAGTAGTTCCCTCTGGGAAGGGAAAATATAACAAACAGAAAGGGAGGGAAAAAACCTGAAAGGAGCTTTGTATTCTCTGTTGACGGAAAATAGTTCAATCGTACTCAAAGGCCCCTCCCTGAACTGCAAACCCCAGGATTCCATCGGATGTTGAAAGTGGAATAATAGCACTATAACAAGTCTAGTGCGGAAACAGCCAGACTCCGGCGAGCTCCCGATAACGGAGGCGGCTCAGAGCTGGGAGGGAAGGAGGCGCAAAAGAGCCTCTGTGCCAAACCTTCGGAGCAGCGGAAACGCAGCGCAGTTCTGAGCAAATCTTTTATGTCTGAGAAGCCCCACTGAATCCAATGGGATTTATTCCGTGGAGGATCGGAGCAGAGGGAGTTTCGTTTTCGAAAACCAAGACGAGATTAACCAGATCTCTTTCAGCGGATGCTTTCGCCTGTCGAGGGATTACGGCTTCTCTCGCCAGCGCCCTCCCTCCCGCATCCCGCGCATCTGGAATAAATAAGCGGGTGAGGAAGCCAAGTGAGGGGGTCAAGGCAGTCGCGCGGCAGGTGTGCGCGGAAGGCCTACAGGCAGGTATCTGAATCGGGTGTGCACAGAAACACACACTCAGGGACTGCACACGTTTCTGTTTGGACCCCTTGGGCTGAGTGCTGTGGGGCAGCCCACCTAAGGCAGACCCATTGAATCGACTCCTGCATGGGAAGCTGACACATAGGTGAATCCCACCGATTCAACCGGTCTACTGAAGCCGGAGCTAGCCGTAGGATCCAGGACATTTTATTTTATGCTTACAGACCGAAAGGTCATTACGTTCTCCTTCATTTGCGGCTAAGCGTGAAGGCTAAAACAACAAAAACAGGAACAATAACATTCCTCTTTAGGCGGTTTTATCGAATTTCAGAAAACACAGGCCAGGCTCGAGGATGCTGTTTTAAGGGGACAACCACGAGGGTGGGCAGTTTAGAGAGGAATGGCATAGCTTCTTCGTAGCCGTTTAAGTCAGATATTTAACCCCCCCCCCACACACACCGTTTCGTTTCTCTTTGAGAACACGATGTTGTCAACTATTGGTCAAGGCAAAGACTTTCATGATGGACGCTCCCAAGGTTTCTACACCCCAATCGTAGGGATGGCAAATTAAGAATGGATGAGTCCCATTTCTGGGGGAAGAATCCACCAAAGATTCTTGTTTGAATAAAGCTGGCCAGAAAGGAACAGGGAACTTTTTTTCTCAAGCACAGTTCCTAGCCATGTCTCCTCAGACAAAAGGCCCATTTAGTCTCATGGGACATTAGGTAAGTGTGTATAGAACCGAAACCCTAATGGTATCTAGGCTGCAAACCTACACACCCTTTTTAAAATGAGAATGGCTCTAATTGATCTCAGTGTCGGGCTTAATTTCGAGCAGGCATGCAGAGGGTCTCAGAACATTTCTGCACTACACTGTTACGGTGCTATTATTGCACTTTTAACTTCCTACGGAATCCAGGGGTTTGCAGTTAGGGGTAGGGCGACCCCTTCCCTAACTGCAAACCCCAGGATTCCATAGGATGTTGAAAGTGGAATAACAGCCCTATGACAATGTGCGGAAAGGCCCTCGGTCTGAACATCTCTATTCCACGTTCGGCTTTCTCTTCTCTTAGATGGCACTCGCCGTGAGTCTGAGGAGGCAGGCAGGTCTAAAACTCAAAGAGATTCATCACAGTCACTCCATAACAATGCAGCTGTTTTGCAGCCCTTTCGGCCCCCAAAGATAAGAGAGTTCAGAGAGGTTTCTCTTACAACCTTAAGTGGGTGTAAGCAGGGAATGCGCCGCCCAGGTTAATGCGTTTCCCAGGCTCGGTGATCCAGTGTCAAGGACCAGCAATATCTTCCCTTTCAAAGGAATGCGCGCCTGGACGCATCGGTTAGGAAAGTCTCTTTCTATGCCATGAGAAGGCAAGTAGCTGATCTATTTGGGAGTGAAATCCCTCGGATTTAGTGGGACTTCACCTGTTTAGGATCGGCCTGCGCTTTTGCGGCTTCGCAACCCATCCAAAGGGAAGTCTAAATTGTTCTCCTCCTCCCAGAGGGATGGAAGATCTCACTATTTGACGGATTCAAAAGTGCAATAAACAAGCAAACGGTTAAAAAAAGTCCGCAGGTTTAAATGGGGACGGTGGTGGGAGGTCGGAGAAAAAGAGGTCACAGTTCTTTAAGGATTCCTACTTGGTAGTAACTCGAAGCTCACGGCGTTCTAGGGAAAAAGGAAAGAAATCGGTTTCCTTTTTAGACCCAAGAAGCAAGACTATGGGACAGAAGAAGCAGGGTCTCCAAATGAAGGTAATTGCTCTGGCAAAGAGCCTAAGGAAAGGATCCCTCGGGAAGGGCAGTTAAATCAACCCGAGGCGCTCCTCCTCCTCAATCCTTGCCCGGCTTCAGCAGACCTGCGCGGCAGTCCGCCAGTCTCAGGCGAGAGGCCTCCACATTCGCTGCTTCCTTGTCCTCCTTGCCAGGGCAGTCAAAGTGGGCGCTCCCGGTGGCAAACCTGACATCGCCGGAGGACTGAAAATCCGCCTGGCGGGGAGAGATCCATCGGGCCCTCAGGTTCACCGGTGAGTATTCTGTGGGTCAAGGAAGGCACGGCCAGGCGGCCCGAACCAGCGCAAGCCTTTGGTTACTGAGAGAGGCAGGATGATTCTAACTAGGCTTACCCAGAAACACACTTCTGAATTCAGTGGCGTTCACACCCAAAGGAATGTAAATGGGAGGCGATCTGAACTCTGCGTGTCGTTTTAGCCCCGTGCGTCTCGGTTTTAGCGAAAAGGTGGGATATAAAGAAAGATAACGATGACACCAACATGATAGAATAATAACAACAAGAAGTGGAAGGGGCTTCCTTTGAGGTCGATTTGCACCCCTTCCATACGCCGCCTTTCAGGGCGTTTCAGCTAGGGGACGTTTCCAGAGAGTCTTCCAGTGTGGGGGGAGGGACGGCAATTAGTTGCGAAATTTTTTACAGAACCAGTCCCCCCGCCGCACACACACAAAAGGCCAAACAGAGAAGGCAGCTAGCATAGGATGGCTTGAAATTATTTCTCCTGTACAGCCTTCCTATGCATGTTTCTCTCCCCAGAAATAAGTCACATTTCATCCAGCGTGGTTTCCTTCCAGGTAAGTAGCGGTAGGACTGCAGCCTTCGTCACTTCCCACGCACGACCAAGAGCCTACGGAGCCTTTATGGGGGGGGAGGCAGGAGGAGGGGGGCGGCGGCGGCCTGCTTTGGCTGCTGGAGTAGCAAATTGCCCAGTGGAGGTGGGGACCAGGGTTTGATTTCGCGCTCGACCATGGAAAGCTACTGGCTTATCTTGGGCGCGTCATACACTCTCAGGCCCAGAAAACCCCGTGATAGGTTCGCATTAGGGTCGCCACAAATCGGAAACGACTTGAACGCAAACAACAAACAGTCCTACTATGCACACTATTTGGGGAACGTGTCCGAATGAACATTCTGGAGTAAACGTGCAAGGAACGGCATCTCATTTTCATTCTCTTTGCTCTCTGACACAATTTCTTATTAGTTTCGTTTTCTTTTGGACCATGCCTTCCCGCCGCATAAAGTTCTCAAGAAACGTGACAAATATTGAGATGAAGAATAAAAAATGAAATGTGGAATTGTTTAATACTCTTGGTTTGTCATTACACAATTTTTAACAAAATGGTTCCACTTTAACTGCCAGGGCAACATCGCCTGGAATCTTGGGATTTGTAGTTTAGAGAGAAGGGTACTTAGAATTTTCAGCCAGAGAGCTCTAATCCCCTATCAAACCACCATCTCATGGTTCCACAGGAGGCAGCCACGACTGTTGAAGTGGAATCGTAGGATTATAATTGTGTAGTGTGAAAGGGTCTTCCTGCTCCTAAAAAGAAGAGAAGAAAAGGAAGTGATATTTGCTTCCAAGTCCCCCCACCTCGTCTCGCCTGTGACCTGACCTGCTGCTTTGCTTTCCAAGCTAAAATGTGGTTCTGCCGGATAAGCGGTGTCTGGAAAACAGCCGCGCAATTCATTCCTCCTCGCCAGAGACCTCCAAAGAAAGAAAGACAGACAAGCAAGCAAGCACGCATGCATCAGGGGCGCCCAGCACAGGGGGAACGGCATCGTACCGGGGGCTCGATCCGAGGCCAAACGGATTCAACAATCTCCGCGGGTTCTCCCTGCGTAGCATACTGACACCCCGATTCACAACTCATTTAGGGCATGAGATGAGGCTGATGGAAGATGGTGCTGCCTTTGAAAGCGGGTACTGAGCTAATTCTCCGTCCCTCCCTCTAGACCCGGGGCCTGGTAGGGGACGAGGTACGGGAGTCACTCCTGGTAAGGGGAACGCCGGATAAATTAAGCGCTATTCCATGGATGTCAGGCTGCGTGATTAAGATGGAGTTTATTCCCATCTGGTGACTCCTAGATGCAGAATAACGTGCAATTTCCGGGCGACGCTTAAAGCGCACTATAGAGGGATGCCTCCCCATTGAAGGTGAGAGGATTTCGTCCCAAAGAGAAACTCGATCGTGGTTTTTATGTTATTTGTTACAAATTAAGAACAGTTTTTGTACCTAATCTTTCCTGCAGCAGATCGAGACTGGGTGTATACTTCTCTTGCTGCCTATTTTTATCCTCACAGCAATCCCGTATGTTACCTCAGGATGGGAAACAGAGGTGTGGTGCAAAATGAGGACATTGTCCTTTCAAATGAGAATTCTGCCCACCCTCCTAAATTTTCCTCCAGTTCCCCAGAGTGCCAACCCTACAATAATTTAAAACTTTAGTTAAGTATTTAGAAACACAGGCATACTTCAGTTAACAAAACTTCTGGCAGGGAAACTCCTTTTTGCAAAGGCTTTTGTATGCCTATCCAGCCACCCTTTTCCTCCTCGTCCTCTGGTTGGTTGGAAATTTTTCTTAGCAGCATCGACGTTGGGAGGATAGCAGAAGGCTGGAGAAACATAGACTTCCAGGGTCAGGTTGAAGCAGGCTGTGTCCTACACAAGACAATAAATAAGCCTGAGCTGAGAAAAAGCGGCATTGGACTCTGGCTGATTCTACTGGAGCCCGGTGTGCCTGCCAGCAACAGGGAAGGTAAAAAGCAGCTGCCTCCGGAGTCACCTACATGACACGCGTGAACAGCAAACTAGAAAGAAAAGGGGAAAGCAGATAAGTTTGTCTCCCCAGCTTCCGCAGCACATTTTAAAAAGCGGAGATGTCTAAGTTTGGCCACCAAAAAGGATATCACTAAAAAAAAAAAGGCTAGTTAAGCAAAAGTCCCCCTTGAATTCATTTTGGAAGACGCCTTAAGTGGTCACCAGAAAATTCAGAATGTTTTTGTTTACCTTTTCAAGGCTCGCCTCACCTATTCGCTTCATTTCACATTTGTGTATATTGTTAGTTTGGAACAGTTTGCTAAAACGGGGTGGACTGCTCTTCCGTTTTGGGGTGTCCGGAACCTGTCCTTATTCTTTCCATGCTATTTGCTTCTGGCGCCACATTTTCTATTAAAGAAGTAAGGCGCAGGAACAGGTCTTCTTCTTTAGCAGGAGTATCCCTGTACAGTTTCGTATAGAAAGAGAAGGGGCCGCCAAGGTTTACCAAGAGAATGCGAGCGCAGTAAATATACTGGTTCCAGGTCTGCGCAGTAGCCAGTGTCTCATTCTCTGCCATGCCAGAAATGAGACTTAATGAAAAAGTAATGGGAGAGCAACGCCCTTATTTTACCCTCTTTACCTACTGCCCGAGAGAACAGTGACCCCTCCCTAAACGCCCCTCCCTAAACTGCAAACTCCAGGATTCCATAGGATGTTGACAGTGGAATAATAGCGCTACAACAGTCTAGTGTTGAAATGCCCTGAGCCAAGTCAGTTTCCTCACTCAATAAAGTCGAGAACAGCCCCGGTTCAGCTCTGTAACCACTAGGAAAAACTACCTTGTATAGGATTGCCCACACACAGCAGTCAGCTAAGGTTTGAGAGGTACTCCACTTTTGCACTGGACTGGGTTTTATAAATTCGATATAACCACCTTTTAAAAAATTATAATAAAGTTTCCTTTTTAGACGCTACTAAGTTCTGCTCGGCTGTTGCATCTTCGCAGGCCGCTTCACACCGCAGTTTTTACATTTCAGCCTGTTCCTCCCTCCCCGCGAATGCATCAAACCTGCTCCTGTTCGGAAACACAGGGAGCGCGCCTCCTTGTGCAGCCGGCATTTCGTTTTTTCCGAAGGCAGCTGAAGGATGTAGCAAAAGAGAAACCACGACAGAAATCACGCTCGAGAGACACCGTGAGTCCCTCGGTGTTCTTTTTGAGCAAAAACCACGAGAGACGGGGACCGCGGACGACAGTTCCTCATAATTCTTCGACTCCGCTCCCTGACGAAGTTGGCTAGGATCGCGACGCAAATACTGCTTATTGGTGCGCGAATTCTGTATAGGCAAGATCGCCACTGAGGCTGCAGTACTTCTACTCACCCGGGAATAAGTCGAGATCAGCTCACTGGGGCTTACTTTTCAGTAGACACGTCTAGGCTTGGACCCTTGGGTCCCTTTCTTGAGAGTGTGGCCCTCAGACTGCTTAGGGGTCAAATAGGTTCAGGTTGCATGGGTCCAAACCGCCAAACAAGTTCCATGTTGTAAGGAAAACCCTACTGACCTGAAAGGACCCACACAGAGGATTGGGAAGAGAGGTTGCTGGGTGGAGGAAAGTGCCATTTGCAGGGACAGGATCAAAAGGTTTCATCCTGAAGGAACTTTACACAGCATATATGGATCCATCTGATGCCAACATTCTTTCCCAGCAGGTAGGAATCCTAGATGGGCCAGCTTGGTGTAGTGGTTTGAGCATTGAATTAAGGACCCTAGAGATCAAGGTTCCATTCCTCCTGGGGCCATGGAAACCCACTGGATGACCTTGGGCACATCACACACTCTCAGCCCCAGAAAACTCCATGACGTTCTTAGGGTTGCCATAAGTCAGAAACAACTTGAAGATGCACAACAACAAAGGGATTCTCTGTTGGAAGTTATCTGCTTTAGCTTGTCAACCTTTGGTTCCATTTAACTCTTTCCAGGACTTCTGTGAGAGTGTGGAAAGGAAAGACATGGGGCTTCTATCCTGTACACCAGCCTTCCACATCCTAGAGCCCTCCAGATGTTTGGGAATGCAGCTCCCAGCATCTGTCCCTTAGCCATCCTCACTGGGGCTGATAGAAAATGAAAGGCAAAACATCTGGAAGGCATGTGAAGAGGGCTACTGTACATCTGGGAGGGAATTACCTGGCCCTCCAGAAGCTGGACTGTAACTCCCAGAATTCCTCAGCATTGGTTATACTGGCTGGTGTTGCTAGGAGTGCAGCCCAACAACATTGGAAGGGCTGCATGATTCTCACCTGCCATGCACACTAATTTGGTTTTAAGACCCACTCAACTCAGCTTGCTCTGAATAGAAGTGCATAGGATTGCCCAGTTAGCAGGCTGCTACAACATTCCTTATCTTGTACTACAACATTCCTTGCCTTGTTGCGGACATTAGCCAACATGGAAACACTAGGGGCCTTTCCACCCTACACTGCTATAGTGCTATTATTCCACTTTCAACATCCTATGGAATTCTGGGATTTGTAGTTTACTGAGGCCAAAGAGTTCTCTGGCTGAGAATTCTAAAGGCCCCTTCCTAAATTGCAAACCCCAGGATTCCATAGGATGTTGAAAGTGAAGAATAGCACTATAACAGTGTAGTGTGGAAAGATCCTAGGACTCATTACTATCCTTCTGCATCTGCTCACTCTTCTCTGCCCCAATCCACATGCTATACAAGTAGTTGTAGGAAATCTATTTATGATCTCTAGTACTCAACCTAGAGTCTGCCTCCAATAGTTAGTGTTAATCTGGGGATAAGTAATGTTTGACACAGTCCTCTAGAGTGTGGTTGGACCATAACCCCCATCTGTGCCAGCCAGCATTGCCAAAAGTTAGGAATGATGTGTGTTGCAGCCATACAACATCCACAGAGTCACATTTCCCATCCTTGGTTTGATTCTTCTTTTCTGAAGTTGAGTCAGAGAACAGTATTCTTCCTAGAATGGTTGCTGATGTGAGGACTGGAAGAGGTTAGTCTTCCTTTCTTTGCACAGACAGATTACAAAAAAAATCCAGCTGGGGAAGAAATAAGTACATGCAAGACTATGCTCACCTCTGATGATGGTGACAGCATTGGCCCTATGAAGAAGCATAGATCTGAGTAGCAAGTTTTTGTTGTATTAATTCATACTCATATACTTTTGAGAGTGTTTTAGGAGAAGCAGAAATTCAACAAATGCTGGCTTTATTTTTTGGTTGCATATCAATGCATGGGATGTAAGAAGCTCAATCTACAGCTAGTGTTGCCCTAAGAAATACACACCAGAGCGCCTGTAAACACAGGAGTCTTGGCCTCTGTTTCATCTGGAACCCTATCTGAAGTTCCAGAGAGTTCTCCTATTAAGTCAGATTCTCAGGTCAAAACCCCAGAGCAGACTCATTATCACAACCTGCCTTTGGGGCCATAGAGGGCAATGGTGACCACAAAATGGCCCTGGGGTGGGGGGAGACCTATGTCGTCCATAGGCCACACTCTCCTCCCCTGTAAAGAATAGATGTTGGGACATAGGAGGTCTCCCTGACATGCCAAACCTAAGGACAAGAGAAGTGATTATCAAAACATTTGCAAGCAAAATACCTTAATCAAACACACAAGCACACCCTCCCACTACCATCCAAACCATGCAGAAGTGCAAGGGTCACCAAGTTTAGAGGGAAAACCCTAATCCATAGAGAAGTTATCTGAGGCAGCCATTTTCCTATCTGCTGTTGAAGACCTTTCAACGTGCATATTTATTTGAAAATTTTCTCCCTCCCCCACTTCCCCCCCCTTCAGGATGCCCCTATGTTGTCTAATAAGCATGGGGCTAATTTGCCATGTTGAGCAGGAAGGGGAAGAGGAAGACATATTAGGGCAAGGAAAAACCTTTTCCTATCTAGGAAGTAAATTCATGGCACTACAGCCCAAACCATTTTTTCCTCAAAAAAAAAAAAGAAAGAAAAAAAAGAAAGTGAGGTGGAGGAACAGTGTGATATGTACAGCCCTCCAAGGTCGGAGGTGGTGGTGGGGAACACTGCCAACCACTGGCAGTTGCCCAGCTCAGATCTATGTGGTCTCCACCCCCAGTTTGTACACTGCCAGTTTCTCAGGGAGCTTTAAGATCAAGGCACCAGCGATTCTTCTTGGGTGCTGCTAGCATCCAACTGTTTTCTTGATCCTCTGTTAAGAACTAAAGCCTTACTACATCCAGTGGGGTTTACTCTCATGTAATTGTGCATAGGATTGAAGAATTAATGATTTAATATAACAAACTGATATTCGTTTTTTTTTAAAAAAAACTTGAGGAATAAGGTTAACATTCTCCATGAGCCCTGGGACTACTGTTGTAGGAATCCCCCAAGAAGTTGCTGAATGACAACTCCTTGCAATTTGAGGCTCAGAGCCACTGGTGAGGGATGCTGGGAATTGCAATTAAACTGCACTTGGAAGACTGCTTTGTTCCCAACCCTGCATTAAAAGAATATCCCTCCTTAGTGTAGCAATAGTTCTGTCTGTGTCTCTGTGCCTAACAGGGTTGTGTACAGGGTCTCAATTCAGTGTAAAGCCTAATTCAGTAATTCAGTGGAGCAGGGCTGATGAGATTATACTTTATGTTTATGACCAGCAATTGAAATGCTAAGATTATCCTGATAGCCCTCTGTACTCTCCCTTAAGTCATCTGGTGATCTGACCTAGCACTGGAAACTTCCCTCTCACAATCTCACAGGCTCTGTATCCCATTAATTTCAGAGTTGCCTGCCTTAGCCTCTTCTACCTGTGAGTGTGGGAGCGGTCTGATAGCTACTGGGTCACCCTTCTTGTTTTAGTTCTTTCTTGTACTGCCTACCTGCCTGCTTTGACTTTGCTTCTGTGTCTTCCCAAATAAGACCATCTGTTGCTCTTCAGAGACTTAAGCAGGCTGTTGGTGCTGTAATGCCTTAGCAAGTTGTGTGTGTATGTATGTGCCTTCAAGTTGCCTGTTGACTTATGGTGACCTCATCAGTTTCATAGGGTTTTATTAAGCAAGAAATACTTGTTGGGAATTAGAGTTTCCCAGGATGTTAGCCCTATTGGGAAATTCTATGAAAGCTAAAACTGTAAGAGATCAGCCTTCTTTAGCAGAGTAGCAGAGAAAGCATGTCCAAATTTCTGTGTGGCTTTTCTGATCTGAAACTGACTACGGAAACAAAACAAATGCAGGTAGTTTCAGATTACAAACTGAGGCCATTTCTGCACTAGACTGTTATAGTGCTATTATTCCACTTTCAACATCCTGTGGAATTCTGGGGTTTGTAGTTTACTGAGGTCAAAGAGCTCTCAGGCTGAGAATTCTAAATGGCCCTTCCTGAACTACAAACTCCAGAATTCCACAGGATGTTGAAAGTGGAATAATAGCACTATAGCAGTGTAGTGCAGAAATGGCCTTAGAAAAGTTTACTAATGGCTTCTATATTTACATATGCATCGGGGAACCTACATCCTAACTAGCTATTGAATAGTAGTAGCTTCATTCTTAACTCACCATCTTCTGATGGAGATGTGAAGTATAGTTGGAGAGGATGAAGAGAAAGCAAAAATGGAGGAGAAGAATGAGATCTGAGAAGGTGTCTCTTTCTTTTAATAGACTGAGGACCCAAACAATAATCCTGGGTCACATGATCTGATCATGTGAACACCAAAGGTATTTATGATCATGCAGTTAAATGACACAAAGGCAAATGGTGAAACACTGGCATCCAAAAGAGAAAGGAATCCCTATGCTAACTATGCCTACTTGCTCTAAGAACAAGATGGGGGCGGGGAGAGAGAAGGCTGGAATTCTTTCAACAATACGCAGAGACAGCTTTGCCAGTTGCTTCCTTTGAAATATTCATTGCCAGTCTCTCATCCAAGTGCTAACAAGGGCTGACGCTACTCAGCTTCCAAGATTAAATGGGATCTGGTGCCTTTAGGGTATTTAGGCACCCTGTTCATTTGCTCCCTATGGTAAAGGTAGGTAGCAAACTTGCAGTCTTGTACTTCAAAATGGTCCCAATATTCTGCCTTTTCTGTGGTAATTCAGATTGTTTGCCTTCCATCTAATAGACAGTTAATAACAATAATGTTCAGGCAGAATTCGGGCAGAGAGAGGATAATACATTTTGCTATCACATAGAAAGACCCATTAAACAGACAAACTGAGAAGAAAGCCAGCCAGAAAACTAACCTAGGCTATTCATCAAGACAAAAGGAAATTGATGAAAGACTCAGAAAGACTAGCAACCAATCACTCTCACCACAGCATTTTCATGATCTGCTACTAACACAAAATGCTACTAACACTGGAAGAGCCTGACTGTATAACTACAATAACCTTACATGACCCCTCTGCATTACTAGAGTGCTTCTTTAGATATTACAATAGAGCAGTCAGTGAATTATATTACAATAGAGCAGTCAGTGAATTCAGTCCTCAGTATATTCCTTAAATAGTTAAGTTGGAAACATTTGATCTACTCTTTTCCCATTTTTTAATATCCAGAAGTCTAGATGAGTCCAAAGCACTCCGGGCTAATCTCTAGTCCTGATCTGGTACCATTTGGTATGAATCAGGCTGATTAGCTTCATTGTTCAGGAATTTTTGAATCATCAATGTGTCCATGAACAGCCCAGTGTATAATGTCTGTAGGATCCAAAAATGGTGTGAAATACTATAATGAAATTTCAGTTAAAGAGGCCAGACTGGGTAGGAAGATGCTCATATTCCAGTCTGGATATCAAATTGCTGAGAACCAATGATAAATATTGTGTGTATTCTACTACTGGTAACTTATTTGTGGAGAATACCTGGTAGCTGAGAACTGGTAATATTTCCTACATGGAAGTTCATCACACCTACTAATTAAAAACATAAGGAGAGCCATACAAGATCAGACCAAATGTCTATCTGTCTACACAATGACCAGCTGGTTTTCTATGGCAATGGGAATACAACAGCACTCTTGAACTTGTGTTTCCCACTATACTGGCTCTATTCCTGGAAGAAATAGGCATCAATTCCGAATAGTAGCCCAGCCCTCCATGACTTTGGTTTTGATCTCAAGTTCTTCTGGTTTCTGGTCTGTTAGGCCTAATAGTGCAAACCTGTTCTTTACAAGGTCTTTGAAATCTAAAGGGTTGTTCTTCAGGTTGTATTTTGCCACAGAGATTGATTTAGTGCACTTCTTTAGCTTTACTCTAATTTTTGATATTAGCAGTTTGTGCCAAAGTCTACTCCCAGTCTTGTTTTTGAAGAGAGAACTAAACTTCTCCATCTTCTATTCTAATTTATATAGTCTACTTGATTTCTGTGTTGGCCATCAGGTGAGGTTCCCATATACAGTTGTCTCTTTGGCTGGTTGAACGACATGTTTGCAGTGAACAAATCTTTGGCCTCACAATAAGAAGTCACCCTCCTAATTTGTATATTGATCCTAGGTCAAATTTTCCCATAGTCTTTGCTTCTACTCTGTTTCCTATTTTTGCGTTCTAGACGCCTATGATTAACAAATCCTGTTTTGGTGTGTGGTCAGTTTCCTTGAATCCAATATAAATCTTTAATTTCTTTCCCTTTTGCCTGTGCAGTTGAAGCATTCACCTGATTTATTATCGCTATATTGATAGGTTTGCCTTGAATCTTACTCATTTTCTTCAATCACACTTTGCTTTATATCCTTTCATTGCTTTTGTTACATCCCTCCTCACTATTTATGCACCCCATTTCTTCTTAGATTTTCATCTAAATAAAACTCTGTTATCTGATTGAAAAATGTCCCATCCCTATCCACTTTAGCTTGCTCACCCCAAGTATTGCAATGTTCATATGTTCCATTTCGTATTTTACAATATTTAGCTTTCATTATTTCATGCACCTGACATTCTGTCTTCCTATTATATGTCTTGTGGAGCTTTGGACTTTTCTTTGATGTCTGAGCAAATCAATGGCTGACCTTTCAGGTGAGTCCAGTTACATCAGTAGAGCTTCCCTTATGTTTCAAGAACAAAACAAGTTAAAACATTTAGTACTTCCCCTGCTCCCCAGATAGCAATATTTTTTTCTTTTTTTCAGAGAAGGCCTGAAAACAGTGTATATACACTTCCCTTCAGAGGCAGAAACAACAATGAAAGAGTTCTGTGGCACATAAGAAGAGATAGTGTGGTATAATGGAGAAAAAGAGTGGAACTGAGACCGAAGTGTTCCTCCTCCAGATAGTTCATTGGTGACCTTGGGCCAATCACAGCTTATGCACCCTACCTTGCAAACGCACCATGTGGATATTCTGCTTTCCTGAGATCATGTAAATATCCGTATTACTTATTATTAAAAATAATCCCTTGGAAGCAGAGTTGGAGGTATAACCTGAACAACAAGTACTAGAGATTTGGGTTCTTACTGTGTCTCTTTTGTGTATGCTATTATTTTCCAGGCTTGGTCAGTTCTCCAGATCTAAAACAGAAACAATAGCCCAGGTCTTCTGAGGAACTGAATGTGACAGCCAGCATAATCCATTGTTTATGCTCTATATTATTAGAAATTTGGATTTTCAGCAAAGGGGAGGGGGGACGTCAAAGGAATACCTATGATTGACATTCCCCTGACCTGACACTGAAAGCTAGTTTTGAATGTAGATTTTAGATTTCTAGACTTCTTCCAGATGTACAACTGATGCTGCCCTATGGTAGCGTTTCTTCTGCTCAGCTCTTTTTAGTGCTCATGGCAGAAATGATAATGAGGAAGTATTCCAGCAGGAGGAGCTGGTTTAGAAGCAAATGGATTCCATGGCAACTCCTGACTCTGCATGACACTGACTAACAAGCTTCTGTGTTGGAAATTGTCTGCATTACCTTCCTCCCAAGCACAGGTCTTTATCCAGTGGGTTTTCTGGTTTCAGATCTGGGATAGTAAGAATTTCAAGTTCTCTGCATGAATAAACAAGAGAAAGTATGCATCATCCGCAGAAGATACACAGAGGCTACCATCCTTCAGATTTGCTCTTATTTTTTTTTTTTAAAAAAACAGGCGGCTTCTTCTTCTTCTTCTTAAGATGCTGGTTTGAGAATGTACTCAATTTAATCCCTATAAATATATTTTGTTTTGTTGCAGCAGAGAACAGAATGGAGGAAGACTATCAAACAATGAATGTAGGATTACATATTCACATTTGGCTTTGGTGAGCAGTCCAAGATTCAGGAAAGCTACACCTGAACAAACCAATCTTCAGACCAGAAAAACAGAGAAATGGACCCAATCCCTTTACATCCTTAATGATCTCTCAAAATGATCTGCCCTGTTTGAGGAAAAATAAGTTTTGGGGTAGAGTATTTTACCAAATTTCTCCAGGAGGAGCAGTAAGTATCCCAGAGTTTGTTTTTTTTTTTGGATGTGTGGCTCACTGTTGGCAAAGTTTATTTTTGCCACCATTTTACACCCTCAACAATAGACCAATGGAAGACTCAGTTGATGGTTGGAATGGCAAGCACTTAAAAAAGAAAAAGAAAAAGAAAAAGAAAAAGAAAAGAAAATTAGTGGAGTAAACTTGGAGAAAATTGTACAAAGTAGTTTTCTATTTCTAGGGAGGATAAGAAAAACACTAGAAGTTTGCCCGGGAGAATGGCTTCTGAGAAATGTTGGCTGAGCTCTAGTTTTTCATTCTTTAGGGTTCAGAATCTCCTAATCACTACAGTTCTGAGGAACATCTTCTCTTTAGTGCAGATACTTGCCTGAAAATCCCTATCTTGAGTGTGAGGTTGTAGCCAGCTACGGAAAATGAAGTGGATTTGTAAAAATGAAAACTTAGGGGCCTGCTCAAAGAAGAAGGAATGGCCCACTCACCCCAAAAGAAGGAAAGGCTTTCTACATACTTCTACATAAATGGAATGGCCTTCTACATAAAGTAACTTCTTGAGGGGAACTTAAGAGGGTATATCATGCCAATGGAAGTTGAAATAATGTCTACAGAAACCAGAAATAAGGCAAATGTTGTTAGAGGCTATAGAATTCATGCCTAACATTCAGATGCCACTCACCTTGTTTTCATACACAATAAAATTTTCAAACAATCTAACTCACCTTGCAACTCATTACTCTGTCAAGTTTCTTCCCATCAAAAACACACAGCTCTGTACTTTTCAAAGCCTGTTGTGAGTTAAAAAATTCTTAGCAGCTGACATCTTCATATACATTCCGGAATATCTCTGGCTGGGGATACAGATTTGTTTGAATAAGCTAGGTATCTTACATTCAAGAGTCATGGCATGGCAAAGACATTATCTTGTCTTTACTGATGTATATATTTTTCTTTAAAATTATTTGTCTTATTGTGCAAGCAAATTGTCAATATCCCAGTTATCCTGAAAACCTGTGTTCTGTGTGTTGATTTCACACTGATAAAACTCTCTTGCATCAAAGCAGACAGCTGGCAGACAGAGGTCTTTCTTGTATCATTTTTTTTTAATGGACGGAATTTGGAAAGATTGCTTTTTGGACAACAAATCCCTAGATTCTCCAACCTGCTGGGGACGTATGCTGCAAAAAGGAAAATTTCAAAGCCCTTTAATGGATATGCTGGCAATTGTCATTTTAGTGAAAACATGCAAGGACATTCTATCAACAAAGTTAGCTCAGCCCCCTAAGCAATAGCCCTTACTTCATTTCCCTTTCTGCGACCCATGTAAGTGACATAACATAAGATTCAAAGCTCTCTTTGATATGAAAGCCATATATACCATTTAGTACTATTGCTCAGCATTTAAAGAGCAAAGTGTTTTGCACAGTTCCCACTGAGTAAGTGTGATTCTGTCATTACGAGGATTCATAAATTACATTGTGAAGGAGGGCAGTTCTGGACTGTGTCTCATGGTGTTAGGGTAAACAAACTACACCTCACCCTATCTGCAGGTGGACATGGAGCTGACTTAAACCCCTAAACACAAGGTACAAAGGTAGAAAAAAGAAGGAAAGAAAGAAACAAATGTGTATAACTTTGGCCAAAGGATCCATCCAAGGAAGGAAGGAAGGAAGGATGATTTATTCTTTCAGACTTCTCTTCTTATACTATTTTTATGTTTATATTAAAGAATGCCTATAGAAAGAAAAGATTCATGCATCAGCATTAGCAGAGTCACAGCTTGTACACATGTTACAGTTCATCTGATCCTTAACTTCGCTAGTCTATGTGACCCTGGGTCATCCCTGAAGACATCTCTGATGTTTCAAGAGTCCTTCGCTTGTACATACAGATCATTGACATGTACTAGGCAGAACAAACAATTCTAAAGCAAGGTTGTTTGATGAGCCCTGAGTGTCTAAAATGCCAATTAATATCACAGTTAACGATTATCAAGTATTAATTCTACAGCAAGTTACAGAGTACCAGATTTCAAGCCTAACAATGCCGACAATGCCAATGTCTTGTGTTTCGGAGGCAGCTGTCACTTGTGGTTTCACCGTATGGCTCTGTGGATAACAGCAAACATTTCTTTGAGTCAAATGCCATTACTATCAGCCAACACAACTGAAAAAGTATAATAATATATCACCTCAGTGTTGTTAACTGCCACCAAGTCAAATTGACTTATGAATACCCTATGAATGAGACACCTTTGTCACTCTATCATCAACAGCCCTGCTCAGGTCTCACAGACTCAGGGCTGTGGCTTCCTTGATTAAGTCTGTCCAGATGTAATGCAATCTTCTTTTTTTCCTACTGCCTTTTACCCTACCAAGCATTATTGTCTCAGTTTAGTCATCTTGACTTCTAGGGAGAGTTCGGGCTTGAATTGCTCTAGGATCCATTCATTTGTCTTTTTAGCAGTCCAGGTATCTGTAGAACTCTACTCTGGCATCACATTTCAAATGAGTTGATTTTCTTCCTATCAGCTTTCCAGCTTTCACAGCCAGATACAGAAACCGGAAATAATGATGGCATGGACAATCCTAACTTTAGTATCCAATGAGATATATTTACACTTGATGATCTTGTCTAGTTTCTTCATAGCTGCCCTTCCAAGTCCCAGTCTTCTGATTTCTTGACTGCAATCTCCATTCTGATTAATGACTGAGCCAAGGTATGGAGAATCTTGTATTATTTCAATGTCTTCATTGTCTGCTTTAAAGTTATATAAATTATCTGTGGTCATTATTTTTATTTTCTTAATGTTGAGCTGTAAATCTGCCTTTGCACTTTCTGCTTTGACTTTCTTCAGTAATAATTCCAAGTCTTTGCTACTTCTGCTAGTAGTATGGTAGCACCTCTTAAACTGTTGATGTTCCTTCCTTCAGTTTTCATGCTTCTTTCCTCCAAGTTAATCCTTCTGTACATATGACATGTTCAGTGTACAAGCTAAACAGATAGGGTGATAAAAAGCAGCATTGCCCTTGTCAATTGGAAACCCTTCTGTTTCTTCATATTCTATTCTGCTAGGAGCTTCTTGTCCTGAGCACAGATTATGCATCAGGACAATCAAATGCTGTGACACAACCATTTCTTTAAAAGCAAACCATAGTTTCTATTGATCTGCACAGTCAAAGGTTTTGTTTTAATCTATAAAGTACAGGCTGATTCTCTTCTGAAATTCTTTGGTGTGCCCTTTTATCCAACATACGTTTGCAATATGCTCCCTAGTGTCTTTTCCCTTCCTAAACCCATCTTGGACATCTGGCATTTTTTGCTCTATATATGGTAAAAGTCTTTGTTGCAGAATTTTCAGCATGTTTTTGCTTGCATGGGAAATTAATGCCATGGTCCTATGGTTGTTGTAATCCCTGATGTTCACTTTCTTGGGGATTAGAATGTTGAGCATTTCCAATCTGTGGGCCATTCCTTTGGTTTCCATATTTGTTGACAGATTTTAGTTAGAACTGGAATAGATTCCATCTCTGTAGACTGAAGCAATTCTATTGGTATATTATCTATTCCTGGCAGCAGCAGAGCTTGGAGTGTGTGGAGGGGGGAGGGAGCTACGGCTGGGGGTGTGGCCACGGTTTGTGGAGGTGTGGCTGCGGTGCATGGGAGCATGGCTACAAGCCAGGATGCCCCAAAAACATTACCCCTGGAGGCGAATCGCCCCCCATCCCTACGCGACTGATTCCTGGTGATCTATTTCTCCCAAGTGTTCTGAGGGCAGCATTTTCTTCAGTTTCTAAAACTGCTGGTTTGTCTTCATATGGTTCTTCCTTGAATGAATCTGTCAACCTTTCATCTTTTCTATGTCTTTCTTTTGTGTATAGTTTCCACTGTCTTTTTATTTCTATTTGATAATGTAATGTGTTCCCTTGCTGGTTGTAGAGCATTCCCACTCTTGGTTTAAATTTCCTTTAATTTCTTGGATTTTGTAGAAAAGGTCTCTAGTTCTTCCTTTTTTTTGTTCTACTTCTCTGCATTGATTATTATAGTAGTTCCCTTTGTCTCTGTGCACAAGTTGTCAAACAGTTGCATTCAGGGTTCTGACTCTGTTTCCCTCACTTTTGCCTCTTACCCATCCTTAGCTGCTTGAAGAGTTTCATCTATCATCCATTGAGGCTTTTTTTCTTTTTGGTTACACACATAGTTTGTTAATTGCAAACACATTGTTCAAACCATCCAAGAAGTGATAGTATACATGGACATTATCTGATGGCCAATATAGAAATTAAATAGACTACATAACTGGAAGCAGAAGATGGAGAAGCTCCATTGTCTCTGAAAAAACAAGACCAGGAGAAGATTGTGGCACAGACAATGAACTACTAATAGCAAAGTTGGAGTAAAGTTGAAGAACCAACCATCATGTCACAATAAAACCTGAAGATCATCCCCACAGAAGTTATAGATAATGTGGAAAACAGATTTGTGCTATTAAACCTAATAGACCAGAAGCTATAAGAACTCTGGACTGAAGCCAGGGATATTGTCAGGGAAGAATGCAAAAAGACACATTGTTGTTGTTGTTGTTGTTACTACTACTACTAGCACCATAATTTACTTCCCAGGAAGGCACTTTTCTGCTTATGATACTAAAAATAACTTGTCTGGCTTTTGGATAGTTGTCTTGACTTGGGTGAGTGAGGTACCATTGCTCCTCTGGAAAATGTATTGGCATGGCCCTGCAAAAAATTTGCAATTCTTTAGTTAGAAAGAATTAGAACACATTGTGGGGGGGGGGGAGAATTGACTAACCCAATGCTGTTCTGCATTCTTTGACCAGCATCACTTTTAAGTTTAACCATAAGGGATCAAAATATAACTTACTCATCCATACTGTTTCAGCAACTTGGATAACTTCTTCAAGGTTTAAAACCCATAGTGGATTCACCACTCTAGTCACATGGAAGCCATTAGCTGCCACTGTTTAACAGGGCACAAATGACTGAAAGAGAGGCTGAGGAAGACTGGGGGCATGAAAAGATGTTTCTATAATGTACTTGTAGGAGCACCAGTCACTGCTTCTTGAAACTGGTCCATATCAGTAGTTATGATGCTGTATTCCAGAGAAATTTATGAGAAGTCTTCTTGAAAATTGGACGAGAAAGGTGGAACAACTTCTCCGAAGGAGAAATTGCACACCTGAACTCCGCCTGCAATATGTCACTGCAGGTCAATGTTGGATCTTTAGGCAATCTCTCAGTACACATAGGGCTACAGTGAAGTTCAACAAGAATGTCATTGTCTCTACAAACGGAGTTTGGTCTTTAGAAACATGCCTCAGAGTCCTTTCTAGCATGGTCAAGTTTAGGAGCAGATGGCCAAAGTGTTACTTTGTAAAGAGCTGGTATCAGAGGTGGCATATTTGGACAGCTACTAAAGGGCCAATGACTTTGATGTGCCATGTTCTAACTGTTGTTTTCCTCTGCTGGCTCGTCTAAGAGCTTGTACTAGACTCAGTTAAATGTCCTATTAGCTATTCCAAGGCCAATGGCTGGCTGGAATGTCACCCATCCAACAGTTCCATCAGCCCAGAAAACTATTCTCACACAGCACAGCAATAATGGGTGCCAGGGAAAAATGTGGTCAGGGCAAACCTCATCCACTCTCACTTGGTCTTTCTCCTGCGGTTATTGTCCATTGGCTCTGCATTGTTCTCTCCATCAGCTCTCTATATGGGGCACCTCAGTTCTCATAACATTTCATTGTGGAAACCACCACTTATGTGTTTTGGAAACACACTGGTTGGAAAAACTTAAATTTGTTGACACTATTCCAAGAGCAAAATTTTTTCTGTAGGACACTCTTCTATCCATGCACACATGTTCTTGAACAACATAGTGTCTACATTTTGATTCTTGCACTATAATTTCATCAAAAGTTAACTAAAGCATCTCTGAAAAAAAGACAGATGAACGCTTGTCAAACATTGACACTGGCAGCAATGTCTTAGTCTCTAATGAAGTAGACATGTGATAAAATAAATGAAGGTGTATATAAAAACCGAAACAAAACAAAAATACCAAGCTTCTTTAAAGTGATATTGGCTTCAGAAACTTCATTCTAAACAGAAGAGTTTAACACAATTATTCATGAGAGAAAATCTCACTATAAGCACTGTGTGGCTTTAACATAGGTTAAAGCTATGTGACAATTAATGAGTTACAATTCTTGCTTCAAGATAGAAATGCTTGAAGGATATATGATAGTATATGAAATAGTGACTTCTCAAATATTAATAAACTGTGAAGGAAAAATAAGTGCTTCATGCTTCATTTCCAAAGGGGTATAGTGAACAAACATACTGTAAGATCCACATAAATGGCAGCAAGTTTTGACTTTCATACATTAATTTCTACTCTGAGTTTTCAGTGTCTGCCTTCTGCTTTGGAGCTAAAAGTGTGACACTTTTAGGAAAAAAAGCCATACAGCCATTCTAAATGAGTTTTTTTTAATCAGCAAGATTAATTTAGAATTAGAAGCAGTCTCTGTAGATCCCTAATACATGAATTTGAGAGAACATATCAGAAAACTACTGAATGGAGAAAAGAGAAGGCAGAAGAAGGAAAGAGCGTGAGATGGAGGGAAGGAAAGAATTGACTCACTCTCAATAGAATCCCATATTTGAAAAAAAAAAAAGCCTTAGTGATGTATACTGCACTTCCACACATGGAGGTACTTTCAAACAAGGTATCAATCTAAGTGGTTAATTGCCTGGTCATTTGTCCAGTGCTGGTGTGGAAAAGGGGAGTGAAGTAAATTTGTTTTGGGGCCAAGGAAGCTTGTCACCCACAAGCATGGGGAGAAGAAGACAGAAAAAGCTTTAGTAGGTCAGACCAAAATTCAGTCTAATGCAGTATTTCTCAGGCTATGTGGTGTGAGAGACCGGCCATTTTTTTTTCTAATATGCCAGAGACCGGTACCATATTTGTACTCATTGACTATAATGGTTTCTTTCTTTTCTAGAAACTTTCTGCAGACAAGCAGCTGATGACTTATGAACCAGCACCAGTTCATGGATCACTGCTATGAGTAAAACTTGTCTATACCAGCATCCTGTTTTGTACTGGATGCCTCTAGGAGGACTATAAACAAAGAAAGCAACAGCTGTGCCCTTGGTTACCCACAGCAGGTGATACTTAGAGGTATTTACCCCTGAACATAGAGTTTCGAGACAAGTGTCATGGCCAGGAAGGCATTGATAGATATGACCTCCATACGAATAGGATTAATCAAATTCTGGAAAACATGAAATCAGAGTTGCTCTAGAATAGAATGACCACATTCCCTCTGCTATATAATCTATCCAAGTATGCAAAGATATCAAAAACAAGTTAAGAAGTAAGCAAGTAAGCAAATCAAATTCGTCATGATTTTCACCATTTGGATGTAGGAATTCACATCTATTTCAATTCTCACTTTGGAGAAGGTTGAGCAGGGGCCCTTTCACACCACAGTTATAGCACTACAGTTTCCCTTTAAATGTCATGGTTCCATCCTCTAGAATCCTGGGATCTGTACTTTGCGAGGCACTAGGGGAGCTCTCTGGCTGAAAATTCTGACTACCTTTCCCAAAACTACAAAACCCAGGATTCCATAGGACACGGCCATGGCAATTAAAGTGGAAACGTAGTGCTATAATCGTGTTTTGTCATCACAAGCAAATAAAAGTGGGCTTTCTTAGAAACACATTGTTCATGAGTTCCTAGTTAGAATCTTAGTCCCTTAAGCATTTTTAAAATTTACAAATAGATAATGAGTAGAATTTCAAAATTATGTGGGCTTTAGACAAAATGTGGTTCAGTCAGTGCACATGTCCTTTACAAAGGCTATAATAAATGAAAATGACTAGGCAATATGAGCTGTAAAGAAGAGGTTTGAGCTTTCCTCAGTTACCAAGAGCAGAGAAGATTGCAATTTTCCAGGTATACAGAATCAGATAAATTGTTCATTAGGAGGACTCATTGACTTGAAGAATGCAGGAGTCAAGTTACAAGAAGGTCTGAAGCTTCATTAGGCAATATGAACCAACATTCTTAATCGCTGTGGAGAATCCTTCCTGTATAAGGATTATTTCCTCTCAAGTAAGCAATCCTCTATAAAGTAACTGACAGAGGGATCTAAGTGGTAGATTTGCTAGAGATCCTTCTCAAAAGATTTCCTGGCATAGAAATTACACTCACTCACTTAATGGCACAGTTGTTTAACCTCATGCTACTGCTAGTCCCTCTGTTAGGCTTGCAGAAGCCAAAACTCCTCAATAAAAGCGTGGATGATCAATTTAGTTTTTCTTCAGTGACAGTGGGTACAGTATCACAGGTTTTAAAACTCAGATGTGCTAAAACAAACAGGCTACTTTATTAGCCACAGTAGACAGACAAAAACCACAGTGGACAGATAAGTAGCTGAGTCAAACTAAATATAGTAAGATGAGCACTGGTTTACTCAATTTGCTGCAGCAGCCTACGGCTTCAATATCTTTGCAAACAAACTTTATTTTACACTGACAAAGTGAAGGTGCCATGCAAAAGCCACAGTCTTGTGTGATTTCCATCAGGAAAAACCCAGAGGCAGTCTTTGGCTCAGTGTTTTTTTTGGATATTTAGCTTAACGATGATGTAATCAGCATGGTCTTGTGATCCACTATTGGTTTATTTTAAAAAAATGTGGAGTTTATAATTCTGACTGCTATTGCCCTTTATTCTCTGGCATGTTATAAGATCGGCGTGGGAATCAGGTAGGCCTAGAGACATTTGTAGAAATAAACTCGTCTTCTGAACTTATTGGAAGATAAAATGAACCATAACTTCTATTCAAGAAAGGGCTTTCTAAATCAGCAAATTGTCAGAGATGTAGTACTGCTAATGCTTTCTTAACACGTATGTTTTGGAATTGTCTCACAGTGGTTACATTTTGGGAGGAAGTAAATCACAGAAATAAACTTGGCTTTGGGAAGTTCCATATTCAAGGATGTGCAGGTTCTTTGGAATTATTTACCTGTTTCTTGAAAATTAACAAATGGCCAACAGAAGTGGATTTTATGCACTCTTTTGACTGCTAAAAGATTGATACTTTGCTACTGGAAAGATAATTTTTCTCCACCTGTAATCCAATAGATGGAAGATCTAACAGAGTTTGCAATGTTTGAAAGAATGATGTATAAACGGAATTTACAAATAGACATATATTTTGACATTTGGTCAGCTTTTATAGAAACTTAAGAGTAAGGTGGTTATTTTTTCTCCTTTTGTGTTTTTATTTTTCTGCTTTTTGTTATCCTGGAAAATTATTGTATGCAACTGAGATCCCTTTTGAGTGTAAATAAAAATTCATTTCAAAAAAAAGGAAAGAAATATAATCAAAGCAAAGAGAAATTAAACATGTTAGTATACCTGGAGCATAAAATATACATTAGAGTCATCCTACAGATGTGAAGTGAGCACTGAAGGTTTTAATTAATGGCTTTGAAAAAGAAATTTCTTGTTTACTTTTCATGTTTTGTGTGTTCCAAGTCTTTTTTGTAAACAATCTGGTGAGAACAAGGTGTCCTGAAAGGCAGGTTGGAGACTCTTTTAATAAATTAATAATAATGAACTCTTCACATTCTAACTCAGCTATCAACTTAGATCCTCTCTACTTTAGCTTGAAAGACACCACCCATCAAATGAATAGTGGATGCTGAAATTCTGAAAAAGGTTCATGGGTACAATGACTTTTCAAACATACGATATGCTTAAGTGCTGAACTTTATTACTCCTATAAGTTTTACATAGAAAATTCTGAGATGACACATTTGTCAAAACTTCTTTGTCTTCAATACAAATGCTTGCAATGCACCTCAGTAATACTTCTTTTTCCTATTTCTCATAAATTAAAAAGAGGAAAAGACACATGGACACAGAGCTGCGGTGTTCGAAAGGCATCCTCTGTGAGCATCCATACCCTCAAAGTGTTCTTCTGGACCACAGATGGCTCTTCAAGAATTCAGGCTACTGTAGAACAATCTCCAGCTATGCATGCAGCTCCCTTATTCATTTGCAAATCATGTTTTCAGATCACAGGGAGTGGTGACAATAACAATTTCATGTATTCTATTGGAAATGGTACAGCTTGCAAATTAAAATATTTACTCCTTTCAGGTACTAATCTGACAAAACTGTGGCATACGTATTAAAAGGAAAACAGACTCCGATTACATGAAACTTTCGTTTTTTTAAAAAAATGCAGCCCTTTTATCAGGTAAAAGGCCACTGTGGCTAATTCTGTGTCATCAGAATCAATACAGCAGTTACTTTCAATTTCCTTGATGTCAAAGTTGGATGCTGATTGTACTAAGGCAAACACTGTTTTCCCTTCCCAGAATGAACACGTTAGCAGGAGAGAGATGCGCAGGCCTTATTATTTCAGAACCAGTTCATTTAAGGCATCAGAGATTTCTGTGTTGACCAGCTGTACGGAAGTACCAGCTGGTAGGACATTCAGATAAATGTCATACTGTTGGTCCATTCCAAGGTAACTGTCACTCATAAGATATAATGTGTAGATATACCTGCAAGATAAAAAGAAAAAGAAAAAAGGAAATCAGTTTGTTTCTCTGAAGAAGCCAAAGTTCAAAAATTCAAGTTGTGATCACTATTCTGCATCATCTTACTTTCCAGGGGTTTCTGGGGTATAAAAAGCAACTGAGACCGCACTGTGACTTCTGACATATCCAACTCGTTTCAGTGCAATAAGCTCTTTCTTGTCAACTTCTCCCAGGATCAAGAACCATCCTTCATCCTTGGTCTTGGGGAACCGAGGTGCAACTGCTTTGCTGTCTTGCTTGCCCTGGAAGGAAGGGGAAGTACCAGTTAAGAGCAGGTTAACTCCAGCGTTGCCCTAGTCTGCTAGTGCAATGGCTCTCATTCCCTTTCTCTTCCCCTCTGCAGGTCACTGCACAGTCTTAAATTTGTTCTGCAGGCTTGTTCTGCTAGGGAAGTGGTTGAAATGACAGTGAAATGACCCACCATTTGATCCAACATAGCATTCCCTATATAAAAACTGAAAATATACTGATTTGTATTGATTTGATTTGCTATATGGTCCTTTCACATTCATTATTGGGTAAGATGAAGGAGTGGGACTGCTTGGCAGAATCCTGAACCTCCCTGGCCTTATGAAGGCAAGAGTTCAGAACATACCAATTACTATCAATCACTCTGTGACTATTCAAGCATATGAAAATTATCTGATGAAGTCATGCCACGATGAATAATGTACGTAACAGTAACATCAGCAATGGGCATTTGGTACCAAATGGGAGAAACTAGAACATCACAACAGCGAACACTCTACCTTAACATAACCAAAATGCAATCTCCGCAGGTTTATCTGGAGCATGTACTCTTGATCTGCCTGCAACTTCATCCACTTGTTGTCATCCCGCATGCTCAGTGCCAACACTGGAACAGGTAACTCCTTCTGTTCCTGGACTGCACCATCCCAACAACCTTTAATAACCATACTGACTTCTATTACTGGCAAGTGGGACAAGAAATGCCAAGCCTACAAAAAAGAAGAAACATGTAATCTGAAAAAACTTTGAGCTTTAGCCAAAATCCTATTCTTTACAACTGGGAGGAGAAAAAAAAAGTCACATTTTGTAGTGACAGTATCTTTCTACTGTACTTCCTACCTACCTCAACTGCATTGCTATAACATTGACATACAAGATTGTAAGAGATTTCAGGAAAATATGAGGTCCAAAATTAACATCCCTACTTCATGAATGGTACTCTGAGTATTCCCCTATTCTCCCTTCTAGTGGTTCATTTCTCCTTAGAACCTGGAAATAATGGGCATAATCAGAGCAGAACTGTGAGAGAAAAAGACAGAGACCCCCTACTTCAATTCTGATGAGAAGGTTCACTCAGACTACTTCCTGAAGTACCTCTGGCTTGAAGTACCTCTGGTTCTAACCCGTGAGTATCAGAGATATGAATGTCATCTATTCTATCCAACGCTAACTTAAGGAGGGATACCTTGTCCCTGAGAATACTACACATACAATCAGTACTGTAAGATATTATTTTGATTAATAGCATTATTCAAGTAAATTAACAAATAAACATTATCCAATTAAGTTGTTTTCACATATCAGTTAATAGACCAATTATTAATAATTATAATATTATATTATAAATTAATAATAATTATCAATAATAGGACAATTAATCCATCCATTAATTAATATAATCAGACTAATATAATTAGTGAACAAAAAACATACATCATGTGATCTGCCTCTGGGTCCCTCAGAGTCTCCTCACTCTACTCTATATTCTGGCACTTTTGGGGGCCAGAAGGGAAACTAATAGCAATTGGGCATCTAAGTGCCTCAGCTTTGTGGGTAAGTCTTTAAAGGATACTTTAGCTGCCATCGCCTACTGAAGACAGAGCAGTGGGATTCTGACAACTTGGCTAGTAAATCAAGGCAGGGTTACAGGCTGAAATAGCTGGCATTTAGAATCCTCTCTTGAACTAAAACACACCCACTGTGCTTTAGAAGTAATTTGACGTCTGTACAGTACTGCAGTTAATTAAAATAAACAAGAAGGCTGGTCTAGCTGCTAAGCTTATCCCATCCTTTCACACAGGCAGGTAACTTTTATTATGTGCTGGAGAAAGAGCAGGACCCAGAATCAGCAGCATTACCTTCCAGATAGATTGTTATTATGGGCTTCACATACTCCAGTTTGCTCAGCATACTCGAATTGAACATCCTTTGTGTACGACTTGTGAAACTGAGATAGCACCCTGCCCTGCATTCATGATTATTAGCACAATGAGCCAAAAGTCAACCAACTCAAGAAGGGAGGAAGGGGTGACAGGAACAAACATTACCACCTTGTGGACAGGATGGGAATCAAGCCAAACGTATCCAGTTTTTAGGCATCACAGTTTAGCCTCTAACTTCCCAATATTCTTCTACATGCATTATATCACAGCAGTTGCCATTTCAGATGAGGCATTTCCTTCTGTATGAGAACCAGTTGTGTTCAATCTGGCAGAAGCAGATTTTCAGAAGTGCGATAGGAAAGTTTATGTGGCTAGGGGACGATGGAGAAAATGAAGTGTCCTAACATGTGCTAGCAGAAAAATTTTCCAGGAAGCCACTCCTGGGTACAACCCCACTGAAGAAGAAATATATCTTCAAAGAAGGTGCTCTCTATCTTCATTTTTAAGTGCTAGCATTAAAAATAACCAAAGATCTTTAAAAATATGTTACTCAACTTTTTAGGGAATCCTTTTCAGTTTATTGAAATTGTATTTGGTTAATCTAACAAAACAATCAATTAAAGGATTACTAATTGACTTGAGTGTAGCAATGGAGACTGAAGGGAACAATCAAGCAACAAGACCAAAGGAGGAGCAACTAGGTCAAGCTATGCCCAGAGAGTCAGGCCTGCTACTCTCCAGGTGGAACGGACTTCTTTTAAGTGAATGGTTGCAAGTTTTGAAAGATGGACAATTGTACGTTTTAGCATCCACTGACTCAGGGCTACTTCATTCTGGCTGTGGTAGAACAAGTATTTCAGCTATATCCTAATGTGGGATCATCACCCATTTTATGGGCAATGGATTCTGTGCACTGCATTCCATCACCAAAGGTAGGTGAGTGATTTTACTGCCCTACTTTTTTTCCTCTTAGTTGGCCTGTTTCCAACTGTAAGCCTCCACAGCCTAATTTTAGCACACTCCTTTATGCTCAGCCTTCAAGTTCCAATTCACCACCTGAAGTCTGCATTGGGATAGTGGTTACTTATCACACAACATAGCTTTAACTGGGTGTTTCTGTTGTCTGCATTCCAGTCTGAATGGGCAAGGTCAATAACCATCCAAACATCTGCATTAAATTTTTCTCTCATCTCACTATCTATAGTCCTGTCTCAATCATGTATATTTTCATATATATCTATCTATACCTACACACACACACACACACACACACAAAATTCTGGACAACACTTCATGAGTCTGAATGTAATGGGCTACAGTCCATGTAAGCTTGTGCTACAGTAATTTTACTCATCTTTACATGATGCTTTGTTGCTTATGATTTAAACTGTATGATTTCTGAATTTTTCCTCCAGTGAATTCTCAATTTTTACTGCAATGTGGCTCTCAATACATAAAGATGAGATTTCACTACATTTCCATAAGATTCAATGGGTCTGTTTGTTTTAATATAATGGCCAGAGTTGTTACCATAAATATTTCATTTCTTAGCCTCTTATTGCACTACTTCTGCACAAATAAAACAAATATGAAGCCCCTCAAGAGTACTACACATGCTTTACAAAGATTATTTCATGTCCAAATTAGAAAAAAGCCTTACCCTTACTGATTAGAGTATTCTTCTATAAGCCACTGAAAACTACTTATAATTACATTCTGAATTAAATCTTCCCAACATAATCCATAATGAGTGAGTCACTGAAGTGCTAATTAGTGATAAGGCCAACCACAGAAGAGTTCAGAGAACTGGTTCAGATAATTACCCAAAAGTTCAAATTCTTATGTAAAGTTATATACACTCCGAAGTTTTTTACAGCAACCAAGCGGTAGCAATCTTAAATGTCCTTAAAATAGTAATTCCCTCTTCTTCTAAAAATTCTAGTTGGCAGTTTTCAGCAGTCATTGAGGTTAGTTTTGCAACAGTTTTTAAAAACATTTTTGATCAATTGGAACTACATTTTTAATTGAGCATGGTTAAAACCTAGCAACTTTGGAGTGCCTCTTCAATAAAAACAGGCTATTTTGTCAGAATGCCCACTTATGTCCCTTTTTCTGTTCTCTCCTGTTTTTCTGTGACTTGATGTCCATGTAGGTGAGTAGCTAAGACATGTAAGGGCAGAATTCTGACAGAGTCTCCGTTCTCACTGCAGACAGGGAGGGGACCTATTGGAGTCAGTGGCTAAATGGAAAAGGGCTCTGCTCCAAAGGGGCTACCATACACTAGCAACAATGATACAGGTGCTTTTCCTTCCCGCATACAGGTCAGAATGTAGCTGTTAGTCTGTTGTTGGCACCATCTAGATACATTACATTGATCTTCAAGAAGCTTTACTTATTACTAGTTGTATTCCATGTCAATTTTGAAATGCTGGTTTGACCTTTAGGAGGTATCTCTTAAATCCCTGTGTGGCCTAGAGATATTTGAAAAAGCAGTCTTGGCCGTATGCTAACTTCATTGTGACTGTTGGCTTCCCTGTCAGAACTGCAATAAATCTTTCTGGGTTTTATCCCAGACTTGAAAGAGGTCTGGTGATAAATCCTATCCCCAATCATGGCTGATGCTGGAAAATCACCACTGAGGCACAGAAAATATGTTTTGGTCTGATATATAGAAATCTACAGTTCAAGACCTAGGGTCTAATGATAGCTTTCAAAAGAAAGGTTGGATAAATATGTATAGAAGATATTACAGCTAGACCCTGTCTTAAGTCTGGGAGCGGAAGATATGATCCATGCCTGTTTCTTAACTGTATGTGTCTTTGGCATCTATTTTTAAAATATCTGCTGTTTAGTGACAATATGAAAACTCCTCAGCTGATTTTCAGGCACTCTTTTAATTTTTAAAATGTTACAGGCCATGAATACCCATCACACTATTACATATGTATTGGCTACAAACACACATGTACACACACACGCACACTGGCCATCTATCTTCCTATGTCAAACTTTTTTCTAATCTGCGACAAATATCAGTAATTGGTTTGTCTTCAAAAACTAAATCAAAACCCAAATCATCTTATAAAATTAGACCTTTTCTTTACCTAACTGTGGGGGGAAAAAAGCCCTGCCCTTATGAAGGTTATCTAAAATACAGGCTGTCTGATATTTGATGCCAGACTTATGACAGCTAACTGAAAACTCACATAGGTTAGAGGCACTGTAAAATAGTTGTCCTTCAAAGTTTTCAGTAGGAAAAAATGCATTGCCTTTAAACTGTGGTCACCTTTCTAACCTTTTAAAAATAAGAGTATAAAGAACAATGGCCAGGATTCACTTGCAATTTGTGTGCTCAGCTCACACATGATTCTGGCAGGATTATACTTCTCCCTCCCCATGGACCTGAAGCCTACTCACACGGCACAATTACAGTGCTATTATTCCACTTAAACTGCCACGGCAACATCCTGTGCAATCTTGGTGTTCGTGGTTTGGTGAGGCACTAGATGAGATCTCATGTCCTTCTGTACAGTAACAATTCCAAAATTCCAGAGGATGAAACCATGGCAGTTAAAATGCAATAACAAAGCTATAATTCTGTTGTCTGAATGGGGCCTTGGGCTGAGAATGGGAGATGTGTGTCAGGTTTTTCTTTTTACATTTGCCTACCCAACATATAAAAGTCTCCTGGTCCTCCCAACACCACACCATGTATCTTGCTTGCCAGACGCAGGGAGAAGAACCTGGAAGTATTAAGTCCTTTCGGAATCTTCTGCCTGTGGATACTATGGCCGCGGTGAGAATTCACCATGCCTATTGAGAATTGGTTAATGTTCATGGGGGAATTCACATTTTCTTTGAATAGTTACCTAATTGGTTTACCAGTAGATTTAGAAAGAGGTGGATGAAAAATTAAGCCCAATTAATCTCAATAGCATACTTCTGCAATAGTTTCTTTCTAACAATTATGTGGAAGTCATATACACATAGAAAAAGAACAATAAAAACCGGAAGCAATATATGGTCATAGGTTTCCTTTGCAGAAACAGCATGGCCATCTCAAACTCATCTGAGAGTTTTCTTCTGTGTTGTAACATAACATATTTTATTTACATTTAACATACATCTTGATGAGTTGTGTAGGCACAGTTTATGTTATTGACGTACTAAAACAGACACATGAAATGTAGGGACTCACAACATACACAAAAGCTATTTTTGAAGAAACTGCTAAGACATTTCAATACCAGCCAAACATATTTATCTGAGGATTAATCTTCATCTATTGAATCAGACACGAACACTACCATGCATACAATTATTTAATTAGCAGCCAAATCCTCTGCCAGTCAGCCGCTGTTCCAGGCATACTGATGGGGAAGTAGATGCAAATCTCACAGTAGTACTGCTTTTTCTCATTACTACTGCAATTAGCACTTAAATTGATGCTTTAAACATACTAATTTCTAGAATAATTCAGGATTTGTATGTTACCTGAGATCGTCTCACTGCAGAGACGACACCAGATTGCTACGCAAATTGAAGCACTTTTGAGCCAAATAACCATCATCGTATCAGACGGAGCCAATTTGCATTTGCTTTTAAAGATAACAGAGGGGCAATTTATGCAAATAAATTAAGTTAGTTTACTTCTGAGTTTTCCCTGAACTAATTATAACAATGTTTTAATTTTTCAACATATCCACAACTTGGACTGAAGTCAACATGTACAATGTTTGAAATCTGCTGCTAAAAAGAGTTTATTTCAGGCGCACAATTTTGATAATATTTCATATATAAATATGGATGTTAGTTATGTATATTTAAATAGTTACCTTCTGTTTGGAAGCCAGATTTAAAACCACTGGAAGTTAGAGACAGTAATACAAAGGAAATAGTGACATTATCTTTAGGTAAGTTGCCAACAGTTTGAGAACCTGAAAATAGCTGTGGGTTGGTTTTCTTTTTCTTTTTTTCAACATACATACAAAACATCTAACTTGCCATTTTTGAGTACAAAAAATGCTTCAACATATGACAACCTTTATAGGATATAGCGTTTCAACATATTTCCCCTCTAAGCCCACCATAAAAAGCACAGATGGCAGAATTCTCCTATTCAAGGGTTAATTCAAACAAATTCCAGGGTGTGTCTGTTTAGAGACTAGAGTAATTTATGGACTTGAGTAGTGGAACCATTCCAAACTAATCTGAGAGTTTTCTTTAATACTGCAGAATCTTACTCACAAGAAGATATTACCATATCTTATTCACATACATTTTATATCACATGCACTAACCATGAAGGCATCATTTTCAGGCAGAAATAGGACATGGCTGGCTCTCCAGACTGACTCTCTCATCACTTCTCACCACTTGCAGTGCTGGCTAGGGCTGTAGCCCAACACATGGAGAGGAACATGTTTCCCAAACCTGTCTTATCCCTAAGTATCCCGTTTAACTCACTTTTGTAATAAGCTATTCATGTATAGTGACTTCCAAGGAACAAACTGAACCACGCTGCATTTGTCATCCTGGGGTTCACCTGCCTTAGTTCTAAAATGATATGGAAACATGAGGTATGTTACCAGCAGAGATCCTACAGGGACTAATAAGTCTGGATATGCAAGACCTTATTTTTAAATATATTCATTCTTTTTCCAGTGAAAGATAACATATAAATCTTGATTTTGAATGTATACCACTTGTTATGGTCAAGGAATGTGAAAAGAGAAAGGGCTTTTTAGTGATGACTCCCAAAAAATAGAACTCCTTTCCATGGGAGGCTAGGCTGACTCCTCTGTTGTCTTTCCACTAGCAAGCAAAGCAAAGAGCTTTTTCTTCTGTTAGGCCTTTGGCAACTGACCTTACTTCCTGTGGCAGAAGTTTCTTTAGCAGATGAGTACTGTTTTTTTTTTAAACTGGCATAGTTGTAAATGTTGTGAATGGTGCGAACTTGTTCCTCAAGCCAATTATGTACACTTTTGGGAAATACATTTTTGGCTCCAATGCTAAATTTTTGGGTAAAATTATGTGGGGTGGTGGGAAGAAATTTATACTGTGAAACAAGTTGACCTCAGAACTACTGGTTCTCCTCCTATAAGTTGCTGAAATATTTGTTAGGGTAGTCAACACATTATTATTATTTATATTTATTTCTCTTACGTCTACAACTACTGCTATCATTTTTTCTCCCAAATCCTACATTTTGAAGTATAAAAGAATATAAAATGAATTTATTCAACACTAAACTGGCCACAAGACAGAAAAATGTTACCTGCGTAATATGTGTGGTAGGCAAATCATGCTCTACGATGGAGGCAAATATATTTTCTTTTCCATCACATGCAGCTATCAGTTCAGGAAGGCATTCAATGGGCCCCTGGTAACTGCCTTTTCTCTTTCCTTGGTTCCATTTCCTGGCAAAACAGTAAGCATATACTCAGTTGAAATGTGAAACTAAGGAAAGGAAGAAAATGAAAACAAGAACATATGAAAATGGGAAAACATGCTTAAGAAGAATGGGAAACCCTACTATAAGTGGATCATTAACCGTTTTGACAGTTTACATTAATAGCTTTTTGTTTTAACAAAACTAATAAATCTCACCATATTGCAAGCTCCATAACTTCAACCCCCTTCCCCACACAAAACACCACAAATTAGGGAACCAGGAGACTATTGTGCCAGGGTCAAAGATCATTAAGCAGTTACCCTCTTGCTTTAAACTGGCTTAATAAGGAGGAAAAAGATCTTTACCGTGGAGATTAATATTATTGATTTAAGTTTGCAATTTAAAAACCACCATGATCACAATCCCCTTCGTACAACCTTATGTATTTGCAACTAAGATGACTATGGTAGTCTCTTCACTCTAACTAGCATTCCAGGCTGAAGACCACTTATATGTATACAATCAGCTAATTATTTAGAAATAAGAATACAAGAACAGCCTTGATAAATTAGATCAGAGGCCTGGTCCAGTGATATCCTTCAAACATCCGCGTTACATGAGTAAAGCAGCATCTTCCAACAACTAGTACTAAGCAGCATAATGCTTTCAATCCTGAGGTTGCACAGTATACAGACATCGTGACTAGTAGCCTAGTATACCTTCATCATTTGTCCAGTCCCAGTAAAGCCTGGTCAGTTTGGTTGTTCTTTTTTACATCTCACCAAGCTCTACAATATCTTTTTCAGGTGAGGTGACACAAAGTAATATACAATATTCCAAGTGAAATTGTACTTGGATTTGTATCCAAGATTTGTATGAAGGCATTTTGATAATGACCATTTTAATTCTGATTCTTTTTCTACCGATCCCCCACATGTAGTATGTCTTTTCACAACAGCAGTGTACTGAGGTTGACCTTTTTGTTTAGTTATTTCACAACAACCTTCTGCTATGTTATAATATGTTTTTAAAAGTCAAGGAATGTAGAAGCTAGAAATATATTGACAGTTAATAATGTAGTGATAAAGGCCAGCCTGTGACATATGTTTCAATAGTGTTCAGGCAGTGTTGGACTGTAATTTGGAGTGGACCATGCTAAAATCTAAATGCTTAATTCATCTATATAAAAGGAATGGTTTAGATGGGAAACTAGAAATTAGGAACCAGTGCCTTCAGGGATGCATGAGGAGTGTGTGTGTGTGTTTCAATGCAGAGGGCATACACACTCTTCTACTGTGTCTGGTCCCTTGTGTAAATCAGGTTTTCTTCATTAGACATATTTCTTTCTAGGTTTCTTCAAGGAATGTAGAACCCCTGACTCACAGACTCACAACATGTGGGTTTACAGATCTGACTAACAAACTTCTTTCAATTCCCACCCCTTCTCCTTTAAGCACTCTGCAACTGCACTGAGTATCACAATTCCAAACACACACACACATAAAACGATGTTTACCTGAAAAGGTGGAGATGGTGGTATTCTATGTTGGGTAAAGTAAGCAAAGAGGAGTCATGGATCCATCGCCCCTGAATCAGCATCTGTACCAAGGTGGTTATATTTAGGGCAGTCACCAACCAGCCTTGGTTTGCTGCAACATCCAACATTGCCTAGATCAAGAAAACAATCATTTAAATTTCCCACATGAAAACAAACTACATTTTCTTTCATATTCTCTACTATTTTAGGTGTATTTTTCTAGTAATATAATGTTCATCTGGTCTGGGCAATGTTTTGTTTGGTCTAGATCCCAAATTCTTACTGTTCCATGTTTGATCCTTATTTGTTTTAACAAGTTTTCATTTGAACAAATCATTGTTTCCCAAGTTCATACATAATAGAAAGCTAATACAGATTTTTTTTTAGGGATGCATAAGGAGAGCCTAGGTTTTTTTTTAAGGTATTTTTTTCAAAACAGGTAAGAGTGCAAAAGGACCTAAATACTATAAAGGCACCAGATCATATCTGACCTTGGAAGCTAACCAGGGTTAGTCCTGGTTAGTACTTGGACAGGAGACAACGAATGAATATTAGCTGCTGTCAAATTTCAGAGGAAGGAACTGCAAAAACTAGCTTTTGAATATTCCTTGCCTAAGAAAACTCTATGAAATTCATAGGGTTTCCCTAAGTTGACAGGTAAGCTGAAGGTACATACACACACAGCTGTGCAGAACATAAGAGGGAAGGAGAGATTCTGATAATCTAAAATTGTCACTGTTGGTGATTGTCCAGACCAGAGAGGATGTTGATCACTATCCAGGTAATACTATCTTATTTTGTGGCTTGGGTCTTGAACACTGATTTTTAAAGCAGAATTATAACAAGTGCTATAACAACAATGTTAACTCTTGTTGATTATTCTATGTCCATGACAGTAATTTTAAGTATTATGACATTTCCACGGCTAAAAGGTAAATATATACCATTAATGGAACATACCTACATAAATAAACTATACAATTGAACTTAAATATCTCTCTCTCCTCACTCACAGATGCACACAGACATACTTATACAATACAGATAGGATTGCCAACATAGTTATTTTCCACATAAATGTCACCAGGCTGCAGGACAGAACAATGCTGGCACAGTAAATGAACATGTTCTCAGTCTCATCCACATTATATATTTCTTTGAAATGATACTATAGTAGTGTGAGAACACTCACAATGCTGTTGAAAAATGTTTGAATCAGGCCAGCTTTCACAGAATTTTTCAGCACCATCTCAAGGGGCACTATTTATGTTTCTTTTTAAATGAAAAGGAGACAAGGTTCTCAAATGTCTTGGCTATAGGGAGAAAAACATTTAAATCACTTGTATAGTACAAGGAGATAAGTTTAAATGTTTGGCTCACACTCAAGACTCATCATCCCATGAAAATAAGTGAAGTCATATGAACATACCTTTGAGGCTGTTAAAGATAATTAACTGAGGTATGCAATATGGGCTTTAAAAAAACCTTAATTTGAAAGGGTAGTTTTTATGCTGAAAAATAAGATGGGCATAGGGTCAGGGATCTCTTTGTGAAGTCATTTGGAATGGCTCTTTTGCAAATCCCTGAGACCTAACCTATGAGAACATGCAATAGGGTGCTCTCTGTTGTCATTCCTTGGCTCTGAAATGTCTTGCCTTGGGAAATGTTTTGCCCATGCTATCATTTCAACCAAAATGAAAAAGATTTTGTTCCACTTGGCCTCTGATATGTGATTTGTATCTTCTGTGCATTCACAACCCAGCCCAATTCAAACATCTAAGAAGATATTAAAGTTAACACACAAGGAGAAGGGGTACACCAGCTCTGCCTCGTCCATCACTGCCTTTCACACATGGAGATGATGGTCTGAAGAGCCTCTGATGATCTTCCTCAGGAATGGGGCTCATGCATGGCAGAAGCTCCCTTGTTTGGACTGTTGCCCTCTGTGTGAGCAGAGTAATAACAGGTGGATGTGGAAAGAACTAGTGTTCTCCTGCCCTTGTCTGTTGCTTTTAACACTTTCTGAATGCCTGAATAGGGCTTCCATCTATCTACAGATTTATTTATGAATTTATTGTAATTATATGGTATCAGCATTCATAGTGTTTTACAGAGTAAAAGAAGGCAAGTCCCTGCCCTGAGCAGATAAAAAACAAACAAAATTAAACACAGAGAATGGCAACAGAAGATGGGAAGTACAAGTAGATATGGGCAAACAGGGAAGCCATATGAAGCTGTTTCAATTCTGTGTGCTTAGCCCTGCATTTTTACTGATCACACTCTGAGTGCCTTACGCTGACGGAGAAAAACACAATACAACTGCTTTTACTATTCAGATATATCACACATATGTTGATATGAATGAGCTCCCAAGCGGTATATTGTTATGCTTTGGAGTGTTCCCCACAACCTGTGTGCTAGCTTTGCCCTATGGCAAAGCCACTAAAACTCATGGCTGACATTAGCAATAGGGATATATAAATTTGTTAGTTTTGCTTTCTCACACATTCATTCATAGTTAAAAACATTCTTTGCATCTCATTTCTGCAAAAATTGCAAATTTGTAAGTTCTTATCAAACTGAATGGAATTCTCTTACGCCTATTCCAGCTAAGATCCAAGTAAACAGTACAAATAAAAGTGTCCCCTGTCACGAACTGTACTGAAGGAGTGGTAAAATGCTATCATTGTAAGGATGTTGACATTAAAATACCTGGAAAGCTATTAAGACCTTGAGAGTACTGACAGAAATGTTCATTTTCAACAGCAAAAAACTCTAGTGTTTTGGTTTTTCTCCCCACCACACCTTTTTCTTGGAGTATTTAGCCTGCATTTTGATGCCAGAACGTATACTTCAGACTTCTTTTATAGCCCACTAGAGGAATGCTAAGCTGTCTATATTAGCCCGCACATTTAATCAAATGTTCTACAGACAAACAAAAGGCAGCATTTACTTAAGGCAAACTAAACAGTGGAATCTTCCTTAAACAAAGGAGTTGTTTACACATGCAGCGCCATTTCAATTAAATTACACTGATCTGGGAGAAATGTTGAGTTTAAAAAGGTACACAAAGCCAGTTTCTGCTGTGTGTGTGTGTGTGTGTGGTGGGGGAGGGAGGGAGGGAGGGAGGGAGACAGTTTAAAAAAGGTAGTGTATGCTTTCATTTCAACAGGTTTTGTTTCTGGCCAAGGTAAGAAACAATACAAAACAAAGTACTGCTGCTGAAAATAATTTCAAAATGTTCTCTGAGGTTCAGTGTGCCCCAGATCTCATGGGAAAAAAACATGGGAGGGATCCCCTCCTCTGAAAACACTGTCAAGGCCACCATAATTTTTTTTTTTTTAATGGAGGTAAGGAGAAGATGGGTGGGAAACTAACTTTAGATGTTTTGGAGTGAAAGTGAGTTTCAGTTTCTGTCCTGCTCCATATGTACATCAGCTTTAGCCTCTCTGGTTTCTCACTCTCTCAAGGATAAGGGCAATTTCTGAAGACTGGAGGTTCAATTGGTAAGCATTCATCTTCAAAAGAGTAAAAGGCTTCTGGAAGCACATCACATCCATGCTCCAAAATCTCTCTGTTGATTCCCTGGAGCCTGCTGGGCACATGTCTTTAAACTAAAACATGTTTACAGAGCCTTCCTCAAGCTGCTGCCCTCCAGTTGTGTTGGGTTACATCATACTGTCTATGAATAATTCGAGTTGTAGTCAAACACATCTGGAGGGAAAGGTTGTATAGAGATGACCTCCCTTCCTATACCCCATATTAAGCATCCAATTACTTCAGTTCACATGCACAGGCACATGTTTTTCCTCTTTCTACTCACTCTGTAGGAACCACTGCAAGACAAATGTGGGATGTGCAAGACAAATGCGGGATGTGCATTTTGCCTAGCCAGCAGTTCAATTTCAGCCTGAAATGTCCAAATGGAAAGCAAAAAATAAATTTTCCTTTTCCAGGGACACTTTCTGTTGTGCACTTATGCCGCCAATTTTGAAACACGATCACCTGCTATGTAAACATACGCTTTGCTTAAGTGTTACAAAGCTTCCAGGATCCTTTCATACTAGACAATTATAGCACTATGATTCCATTTCAACTGCCATGGTTGCATCCTATGGAATTCTGGGGTTTGATGATTTACTTCTCTGGCTGAGAATTCTAACTGCGCTTCTCTAAGGTGTAAATCCACTGGATCTTGACACAGCAGTTAAAGTGGAATCATCATGCTATAAATTGTGCAATACGAAAAGGCTTCTACAATGCACAATGAGATCCTCTGAAAAAATATCAATAACATATTTCTTCATGTTGAGCCAAACTTCTATATATTCAATGTATTCCTCTTCTTTTTCCCCCTGTTTGCCTTAAACTCTCCCTTTTCATGTTTCTTTTAGTTCTAACATCTTTCCTTAAATGATTAATAACCCTACTTACTGCCTATACTATTTTTTTTTATGTATACAGGTGAAACCTTGTAGTCTGCGAAGAGGGGAGAACTGGATAACATATTCTATTGCCACTATCCATTGCATTCATTTTTGTGGCCACTGAAGCAGGTTTGGTGACAAAGAGCAGGGACCTAAGCGAGCAAATCTGAAATCTGTCAGTTACTGAAGTCTGTTTCAGAATCTTCTGCCACACACAGAGCTTTGCAGAAAGTGACAGTGGTTTGCTCATATCCAATATGGAATAACAAAAGCTTGAGCATGTGTTGCACAAAGTGCCTAAAGGCTCACGAGGCAAATCCTCTCCCGCCACCCCTCTTATTTTGTGCTCTCTCAGCCATAATATTTATGCATTGCATCTCTATCCTGGTGTGAAATCCAGGAAAGGGACATTGTGAAGAAATCAGAACCATGACATGATTGGCTTCTTCCATTTGCTGCTTGGAAACCTACTTACATTTTCATTCATTAACTAAGTGCAAAAGGTACAAATGCTTGACACATCAATGGAAATTGAAATTCCTGCAAATACTCGATGTACCAAATTGAGTCATTTTGCTTGCACTCTCCAAGCCAGCCACAGGTATACTGCAGCACCTAGAGGGAGAACATATTTAACAGACGTGGTCTGTTCTGAAAGTACTGGTTCTGTGCATGTAGTCGTTGACATAATAAGGTCAACTGGTTATTATGTTTGAAATGTTCAATCCATTACCTTTATCTTGGCTAAGGCTGATTCTCCTCTCCTACCATTTTTTTTAAAAAAATATCTTTCAACTTTACTCCCTTTTATTCTATTCGTCCTATAATGCATAACTCAATGTGTAGGATTGGGACAATTCACTGAAACTTTGGGATTCTATGCAGACAAAATGATTAGAAATTATATTTAAGACATATATGCCATTCTTCAATCACACTTACTGAGGAATATTGTAGAATCCTCCTATGGAACTCAGGACCTTTAAAGGCAGCCCAACCAATCTCTGACACTGAAAAAATCTCAGCAAAGTACAGTTCTTAACTGATGAGTGCTACCCATTTTCAATGTCTTATTTTGAGATACAAGTACAAAATCTGGTGAGAAGGAAGCAGGGCTGAGCCTCTCTAACGGTGTGCCAAACTTGCCACTCGAGGCAGTCATCTTCTTTTGCTTTATTGTAGTACTGCCATGTCTGGAGCAACCATAATATAAGTACTCTAGTAGAATTTTTACTATAGAACAGATAAAGCTGAACTCTTACAAAGGCTGTGTCTGGCACTGTGTTTTCTTTTAAAATTCTATGCTCTTGGCAAATTATGTTCAAAGTAATTTAAATGCTGTATTTTATCCAGATTGATTTTTTAAAAAAAATAAAGACTTGAAACTTGTTGATCACTGTTAAAGCTACTTAAAAACTTCTTGTATTATATAAATAAATACATGTACAATGGCAAATTCAGATTTTAAATTTTTATTTGACTATAGAAAGTCAAAGAAAAATTTTAGTCTATGAAAAAAATTAAATTCTGACTTTGCCACAGTATATGTATATATTTGTATAATACAAGATGCTTTAAAGTGGCTTTAACACTGATCAGCAGAATCACTGTGAAATGATGTAATGCAAAACACATCAGCGATATTCATCATATCAAGGTTATCTTATATCTGTTCACATCCTGTGATTTAAACAGTGCACTCACGTACTTATTAATGGTGCATTTAATTAATCTGGATAACAGTGCATTAAATAGTGCTCTTCCCAAGATAATCAATTTTCACTTGTTGGACCTATCATGGCTGCATTGAGATGGCAAGCAAAATTTAATAAAGAAAAAAACAACAATTAAAATGTATTAGGCAAAGTGACATACCTTGAAAATATATTTCTCTTGTCACAATCTGTTTCAGATGTACTGCCATGCAATTTACTAAGCAGACAGACATACTGTAGTGAGTGGATTACATGATAATTATATTAAGATTCAACAGGGAAGTATCTAAATGTTTAATTCTGAGATCTGCTGTCCCACAAAATAAACTGGTAACACTAACCCATGAATTACTTTTTAATACAAGAAAAAAATCTCAGCAGCACACAGCACACTCTTCCAGTGAAGCAAATCAAGAAAAGCCAAAACACTCAGGATTAAACATACAAACTACAATAACACATAGCTTATTTTCAAATTGCCTATCACTCTGTGTTTCAGAGATCCACTCCAAACTACTGAGAGAGAAAAAGAAGAAAAGAGCTCTAGGTCTTTCCTTGTGCAGATACCCATGTGCAAAGATGAGTCACCCTCTAAATTCAAAGCCAACATTAATTTTATGAAAATACCTTCAGAAACACAAAGGAGTCTGTTCACAATCACAACAAAACCCTGTAATGGTCAACTAAGTGAATAATAATAAAAAACCCTTTACAAATTTAACAACACACTACCCATTTCAAAACCAGAACAGTTTTTTCCAACACAAGGAAAACTTACAAGCATTTGCTCCAATTAAATGTGCCTTCTTTTGCGGGGAGGGAGGTCAAGGTCAATTTGTAGTAGTGTTCAATATTTTGCAAATAATTTAATATTTGAAGCACATTTTCAAGAATTCTTTTCAACAGCAACAGTTGCTCACAATAACTTTCTCCTGAACTTTTAGCCCCATAAGGTTAGCATTCAGGAAGCTCAGCTGCTATCTAACAAACTTAATTAATCAAAAAGTCATTTCCGAGCAGTAACTATGAGTAAAAGTGCTTCAAGTGCGCTAGCAAGCCTACAAGTTAATCAAAATGCTAATGCAGTACAAATTAAAGTTGTGATTAACATTTCACAGTAGCTGCTTAAGTGAATTGATCACACAAATGGGTTAAGCATTAGTCATTTCCTCCAGCACCAACTGGGAAAAGGTTTGTCTTGAGTTGGGGTGGGTGGGTGGAGACAAGCAAATTGTACATAAGGAGAACCGTATCATCCAATTCTCACCCAATATATTATCATGCAACAGTTCTTATGGCTACCTGGGGTGTTAAAAACAAACATGTAAAAATCACAAGCTTTCAAAATAAATTCGCTCTCTGAAGACAGATGGAAAATAACTGCATGTGGGCAATTAGAACCTATAAATAATTTTTTTTAAAAGAACATAATCATTTGTATTTGTTAGCAATGTGTCAGAAATACAAAAAATTAACTCCACCAAACCAGACCAGACCAGACCAGACCAGACCAGAAATGTCAAAAATACAAAGTTTCACATTTGTATCTTCTACCAACCATTTCAGAGGATGGCTATGGCCTCTGGGAACCTTACTTAGCTTATCTATATATAGAACTGTTTTTAAAATATGACAGTAACATTGGCTAACGGCTCTAAAGAAAAAAAGCAAGTAGCAAGATATGCAAATGCACTGCCTTGAATTGACAGGGGGTCCTATGGGCCAAAAGTACTTTTATTTGCAAGAATGAGAATTCCTTACTTCTGCCAGGCACTTTCATCTGGAGCTCCCTGCATTGCATCCTTTCTATATGGGAAGTTTCGTACAATTCCTAGCTTGAAGGGTCATAGGGGAGGTGGATAGGGGAACTGGGACCCTGCCTTGACTGCAAAAGAGGTGATTTTTCCCTGGTCCAGTGTTACCTTTGGATAGAGATAATTATTTTAAATATTTCTAAGTTACAGCAACATTTTGAGAAATTAAAGCAAATGACAAATATTGGTCTTTTACAGCAAACTACCCTAGGAAAAAACTGTTCAACGCAATACGTCCATCGACAATGAATGAAAATTCTACCACATTCTTATCAGCAACATATAAATTAACAGCTGAAGTTACACATACTACATTTTCCCCTAAGTGGCCTTAAGTTCTCAACAGTCTTCTCACCCATGCCACAAAACAAAAAGCACCAGATGTGAGTTTTGACAAGTTTTCATGTCCACGTTGCGTCAGAATTTTTTTTTTAGCTTACAGCAAATACAATTGCATATATAGAGGCTGTTAACATCACAGGTGGTCAATCAAAATGTTCTCATGGAAATTAAAGTGTATCTGGCTTTTATCTCACTTGTCTGTTGTTGCTGTAGCTTCTGACTAGTGGCAACCCTAAGACGAACCTACCAAGTGGGTTTCTGGGGACAGAATGTGTGTGATATGCCCAAAGTCAACCAATGGGTTTCCATGACCAGGCAGGGAATTGAATCCTGGTCTCCAGGGTCATAGTCCAATGCTCAAACAACCACATCACTTACTCACATTTAATGTTTGCTTATAAAGTGTATATAATGTATTTGCCAGCGTATAAGACACATCCCGTTTATACACTGGCAAATACTATTTGCTGGCCTATAAGACAAGCAGCATATAAAACGCACTCCATTTTCAAGCAGTATTTTTTGGGAAAAAAAGTGAATCTTATATGCCAGCAAATACAGTAGTGTAAGATATAACCATAAATAATATTCATTATCTGAAAAAAAATACTGCATTACAGTACTTGATTTATATTTGCACACTTTGCTGCATTATATTAGTTAAAGAAAAAAAAAGATCAATTTCTTCAGGGAAAATCTGTGCTTTAGGGGGGATGATTGCATCATTTTTTAATACTCAGGAAGAGAGTGAAATACAATATTTAAAACATTACTTGAAATGGTAAGCAACCCAACTGTTTGTTGTACAGACTGAGTGGTAATGTTACAGGAGCCAGCATGATGTAGGGTTCAAATCTTTGTCTGGCCATGGAAGGCCACTGCATAGTCCTGGGCAGGTCACTTTCTCTCAGCCTCAGAGTAAGACCAAAGCAACCCCCTCTGAACATAAGAAAACCCTATGACAGGTTCTCGTTAGGGTCAGAAATGACTAGAAGGCGCACAACAATGAAGCACATGTGTGAATAAAATCCATAAACTCTATTTATGACTTTACATAATTTTAGTTAATGAACCTTCCTCAGTCTACCTGGAACAAACAGTAGGTAATCAGAGTCAATCAGTTATTGCTGTGTACCTTCAAGTCACTTCTGACTTATGGCGACCCCAAGGCCAACCTATCACCTAGGTTTTCATGGCAAGATTTGTTCAGATTTGTTCAGAGGAGCCTTTGCTTCCCTCTGAGGTGGAGAGAGTGTGACTTGCCTGAAGTCAGCCTGTGTGTTTCCATGGCCAAATGGGCATTTGGACTCTGGTTTCCAGAGTTGTACTCCAAAGCTGAAACCACCACACCATGCTGGCCAAGTCAATATGTACCTACTCAGTATTTTGCTTGCAATGGTCATGCTAGCAGAAGTGCGAATATTAAATCCCCAAAAACATGGCATTAAGGCTTGAGTGCTGGAAAAATGAAGTTTCTCAGTAATAGTTGTGCCAGGGGTGTGTGAGACACAACTTGCGAAAGAAAAGCAAGCAGACTGTGAGTTCTGTGTTCACTCACTGTTTTACACACACACCTCTACTCCTCATCTTTTTTTGGTTCCACTTAAAATCTCTGTGGCAAAAACAAAGGCACTTCTAGACAAGGGATTCTTCAGATGTCAAAAGTACTGCTACAAATTATCTGAGCCCTCTAAACAGAGGTCAGCAATCTACGATCTGAGAAGCTGTTGGTCGTACAGTTAATAGTTCAATGTGACCTGCCCAGTCTAAACAAAGTTCTGTTAAGAAAAACATCAAGTTACTCTGTAGATTTTTATAAAGGTCCTATTTCTCAACTTACTGTTCATCCTGAATTATAATGGCCTAAATCCAACTGCTAGTAGACTCGAATACACCCATTCCATGGGCCTTTTATAACTCGGGCTAGTACATTGGTGTAGGCCACTGTGTGCTGAAGCTACTACATATGATATAATCTTCTCATTTGATATAGTGTAATTAAGGGCAGGCACTAAAGCAGAACACAGAGATGGACCCTAATCTTAAGTGCATGCATGAACAGCTGGATTACTCTTAAATATACATGCAAATGGCAATAGAGAAAGAACCGATTCCCACTTCCATTTTTAAGGAGCAGCACAACCATTTTTATTCACAAGTGCCCTTCACCACTAAGAGAGCTCTCTTTTTAAGTGAGAAGCTGATCTGAATGTTTTTGTGCCTTTGTCTCAAAGACATTAACTCAGAATCGCACTGTCTTATTTGTTTTATGCTACAACTGACACCACATTAATGTAGATTTGTTTGTCTTTAAATAGAAGGCTTAGGAAGCAGAACCAAGCTCAATGAAAATGTGCTTTCTATCAGGTGCTTCAAAGCACAAAACCTGAGATAGGAAGCATGTAAAAGAGCAAAGTACATTGTCAGATGTGAAAAGATGAGGGAAATAACAGCCGTAACAACCAGATGGTTATAAAGGAGTGCAGATCACATGGTAAATCTTTCAATGTAAGCAGTAAGGAATGTGTGTGTAATATTCAAAGCCTGACTCTTCTCTCAATGTGCAGGTACCCTACTGTGATGTGCTTAACACATCCATAGGTAAACACTCCTTAGAAGGTTAAGGCTGAGCACCATGGCAGCCTTACTACTTGGCAATGCTAAAATATCTTATCAAGTGGAGGCTGATGGCCAATCGAAATACAAAGCAAGCCACTGTCAGATTACTTCTCCAAAGAAGTGATTGCCCTCTGAATGGGAGATAGAAGGTATTACTACTTCATTACCTATTTCAATTAATACAAATTCAGTAGGCATTTTCACACAGCAGAGTGAGAACTAATCACTGAACTCCTACTAAGGGAGTATAAAGAGGGAAACAAGAATTGATTTCACATATTTTTAAATTAAAATATGGGACACTATGGGGTCTTAATGCTATTATACTAAAAATGCGCTGTCCTGAAATAACTGGAGATAACATTTAAGCATTTAAAAATATCTGTTGGACCTGATGCTCTACAAATGTCAATCAGAAATGTTCTCTGCTAATAGCAACACCATGCTGCTTCCAACACAGATGCCCTTTAAAAGAATATACTGGTTTTGTATCAAAGACCATAAAGCCCATTGTGGTCTTAAAATACACAGCCTAAAAAGCTACCGTAAATTAAAGTATAATGAAAATGTCTTTTTTTTCAGTCAGAGGCTTAAGTGCACAAAAACCAAAGTGGTTTGCTTTAGGCCTCAGAGGAAGTCTGTGTAAAAGCAAGTAACAGAATTCACATCTTCAGCATCTCTGGTTTGGGGTCTCTCTTATGTACACAGCAGGATAAAATGACAGACTGTACTATATTAGATTACAGGAGTGTGTGTATATGTATGCCACTTTGAATGCTCCTCTGCATATTAAAAAAAATTCCAGAAACCAGTGTTGAAATTTTATACCAATTAAGTTATATTTTAATAAATTGCTGGAGATATTTTTTAAATTTTAGAAGTCTTATATCTCATTAGGTTACAGTATGTACAATGCTTTTGGCCTAGTACAATAGCTAGTTCCAACTAGAACTAATCTGCTGAATCAATAGGAACTTGTTAACACTCATGGAAGTTCCATTAATTCAATGGATCTAATCAAGGAGGGCCTACAATTTCATTTAGGCCACTGAAATTTTATGGTTGTATTGTTGCTCCTCATCTTGGGTGGTGCCTGATTCAAAAAGGTAATCTAGAAATACATTTTAAAACAGTAAAATAAATGGTCTTATACCAGTGGAAATGATTCAGTTTCTAGCCCAGCCTACTCTCTATTATTGCAAGGAATATTTTGCTTTAAGAAAAAAAAAATACAATGGAAACCCTTCAGAATGCTTTTTCCCAACCATCAGTCTGAAGTAGTACAGTCCATTACACTACTTCATGATTCCTCCGCCTTATTTACTGCATGGAAAGACAAGGTTCAGTCTAATATTTACTCATAACATTATTTTATTTCTATAAATTCTAGTTTTACTATGTAGAGTAGATCATTTATAGTAAACAGAGCAAAACAAAATATACTTAGTATTAACATAAGATAACCAGTGTGATGTAGTGGTTTGAGCATTGGACTATGACTCTGGAAACCAGGATCTGAATCCCCTGTTGGCCATGGAAACTCAGTGGATGACCCTGGGCAAGTCATATTCTCTCAGTGTCAAAGGAAAGCAAAGGCAAACCCTTCCCTGAACAAAAATAGCTTTGCCTTAATATTGTCTCATGTTGGAAATGACTTGAGATACACAAGACATACACAACATGAATATGCAACTGGAACAATGCTAGGAGTACCCTTGATAATCCTCTTTATGTGAACTAATATGGTGTCAATTAATGTAATCTTTTAAATTTTGCCAAGAAATTCATAGTAAATATAAAAACAATTTTGATAACGGTAGAAATCTTTATTGAATCCTGACATTTGATCTCACACTAACATTTGATCTTACTACATATGTTGTCAGGATTTGAAAAACTGCAGGGTTTTTAGAGGTTACTGAATGGAAGCCACTGTATGAGATGTGTTTAATACATCTTTTGAGTCTTTTGTTTTTGTGTGGGATACGTATATATATCACATAGCTTCATACTCCATTTCAACTAAGGTTTTTTTGGGGGGTGTGTGGAGAAAAGGTAAATTATTATATCTAATGAGTTGGATGTGAGTTCGCAAAATTAGTAATATGCTACTTAGCTTATTAAGGCTTTGTAGACCACCAAATGGAGCTGGCTGGTAATAGAGAAACAAGAGATATTTTTATCCCTGCCCCCCCTTACAACTTGATTCCCAAGGCATCTTTCTGGTTGGTATCAAATCATGTATTAATTAAAATTATGTAACTTGAAGGGATTGATTTGAAAGCACTACCAGTCACAGAACCTGGGCATCTATGGTTTTTAAAAACACCTCTGTTTAGATGTTATATTGATTTTAAAACAACTGCCTGAATCAGCATGGCCTTGATTTAAATTCCTCTCTCAGCTATGGATCAACATATTTGATGATCCCTCTGCTTATAGGGCATGTAAAATGGGATTATTAAAGTCTATTTATTTCACAGGGCTGGCTTTACAATGTAAAGGATAAACACATAAGGCACATAAAGCATTCAAAAAAAGGGCTCAAATGCTAACATTTAGGTTACATCCTAATCTTATTTTTTAAGTGTACATGTACATGGTTTTAATGGTTTTCTGCTGTTTTAACTTTGGTGATCTGTTTAATATGCTTTCTGTTGTTCTGTTGTTATTGTGTGCTTTCAAGTCATTTTTGACTTATGGAAACTCTAACATGAACCTATCGTGGGGTTTTCTTGGCAACATTTGTGTTGAGCGGTTTGCCACTGCCTTCTTCTGGGGCTGAGTGGAAACCCAAGGTGAGTGGGCTTCCTTTGCCAAGCAGGGATCTGAACCCTGATCTGCCAGAGTCCTAGTCCAATACTTAAACTACTTCATCATGCTGGATCTCTTTTATGCCTTAATCCTATTTAATCATTAAATAAATTGATTCACAGCTGAGACAGGAATCTGGTGTAAAGGGTATTATGAATAAATATTACTGTGGTTATAACTATTAATATTATTATCTAATATTTAAATTTGATTTAATCTTATTTACATTATTTTATTTTTTATTCAGAATTAACAATGATGTTTCTGTAATTTTCATTGTATTCTGCCCTGAGACCTCATGATACAAATGCTTAAATGAGTAAATAAATTTCATTAACAATTAGGGTGTGTTCCAGGATGTCTACACTGGAGTAGTAACCAATACCAACCCAGATGACTGATCATAAAAGAACATAACCATACCTGACATATTCTAACTGACTGGTCCAACACCGTCTTGGTATCTGTGACATAATCTGGGCATGGCAGCACAGCGTGTTCAAAGTGGGCTTGTATCAAAAGATGGGTTTTTGTATGTGAACTGTCAAAAGAATGTGGATTGACTTCAATGGGGACACGTTTGGCCAATTCACTGTTCATTTGATCTTCATTGTGTCGCACTGGGAGGTCCGCATATTCTTCTGCGTCCTGAAAGGAAAACAAAAGAGAGAGAGTTTTAGTGCAAAAAACTCAGTCATTGGGATAGACAGAACTAAGCTTAATTCTGTAAATTTTCCTTTCTTTTCACAGTTCTTGAATCCCAATACGTCACACTTCGTGGCTAGAAGACCCTCCAGCCTGACATGTGATATGCAGCAAAAGACAAACTGGAAATAAACAAAATCACATCTGTGTCCCTTGAGCATTTCCTCTGAGCCAGATAAAGACACAGTGGTGATCTTTACAAGAACAACAATGCTGATAGAGCATCAGATTTTACAGTACAGGGCTATCCAGGTGTTTGTCCATAACTCAGAAGGGCAGCTATTTGAGACTACATCTCCCAGAATCCATGCTGGTCATTTTGTCTGCAAGCTTCACGACAGCCTGGACCATAAGTACAGCTGAAGTTGGGATGGATGTCTGAAAATATAAATCTCACCCCCTAAAGTGTCCTTGCACCCACAGTTGTGTTCTAGATTTATGTGCACTGAAGGTTAAGATTTTCAGCTGAATATGATAAACAAGTTTCTATTTGGACTTCTTCATTGAATGTGTGGCATTCTGTGATGCAATCAGGGTCATGGGAGTGCTAGGGAGTGGGGCAGAATGCTCATGTACAACTCATCCCTTCTTGACCCTATTTATGTGCTGTATTATTGTATTGTATCACTTCATTTATACCATCCTTTCTTCCCAAAGCTTGGATGCCAGGCAGTTTACAAAATAAAAAGAAGGTATAAAGACATAAAACTAAGAACATGCACATAAGTTCTGTGTAAAATGGTATTAAACTATCTACAGAATTAAAACTTTTAAAAGCAAAAGATAAAAGTAGTACAAGGCACTAAGAACTCTTTTCTTGTACAACAGTCAGTATTACTGTGGGAATAAAATGGTCTTCAACTACTGAAGAAAGGACAACACAGAAGGTACCAGTCCAGTCTCCAAAGAAAGGGAGTTCCTGAGACTGGAGCACCCACTGAGAAAACTCTTTCTTGTATTCTGCCAGATGTGCCTGTGAAAGTAATGAGTACAAAAGAAGTGCCTCCTCTGAATGTCTCAGAGCTCAACAGCTCACATGGGAAGATAAGGTCCTTGAGACAGCCTGGACAGAGGTCAGAGAGGTCACAACCAGCATTCTGAATGGTGCTCAGAAACAGACTTACAGCCAGTGGAGCTGCCGTAACATGGGAGTCACCGTGCTCCCTGTAAACTTTTGTATTTGCATGAGTGTCTCAGGTGAACATCTCTATAATGCCTGTTTTCATACTTAAAGTGTTGCTACTAGCTCCTTCTGAGAGCCAGCATGGTTTAGTGGTTTGTGCACTGGACTATTACCCCAGAGACCAGGGTTCAATTCCCTCCTTGATGAGGAATCAAACCCATGGAAACCCACAGGATCACTTTAGATGCGTCACATGCACACAGCCCCGGAAAACCCTGTGATAGGTTTGCCTTAAGGTGCCATAAGCTGGAAACCACTTGAGGGCACACAACAACAACAACAACAACAACTTTTACTGGCATGGCCAAGGGAGACTTTCAAGGACCTTCAAAGTAAAATACTGTTTCCGGTGTAAATCTGGACAAATTAAACATTCATATAGTCAAGTTTTCCATTGTTATTTGAACTGTAGATTTTGCTGCATTGCCTATAAAACAATAATGAATTATATGGGCAAAAATCAATGTATGTTTGAAGTAGAGTAGATGCATTTAAATTAATAAGATATGTGTAATTGTTAACTAACAAGTCTGATTCACTTCAACAGGCTGGCCCTAGTTGGAATAAACACTGGATTTAGTCCAAATGTTCACACAGATGAGGTCGTCTACTTTTTCCCAAATGTTATACAATAAAACCACACTTCAGTAAAATCTAAAGATAAAACCTAAGCATAAAAAAAAAAAGTTTCAGGCTCTTTGAAAAGATTCCCCCAACTTATAAATAAGACTGACTGAAGACAACTGCTAACTAATCCTTGATGTCTCTGCCAGATCTCTTGTGAAAACTGCGGTCATTTATTTTCTGAACCTAAAGGTCATCGCCATTTTAAGCCCTATAGAATTCTGCATGTTTGCCTCGCTCCTATTTAGCTCGCATCCTTTTAAAGATATTTTAAGGAATATTTACCAAGGAGTTTTTTTTTCTTCATCTACCCAATATGGGCTAGCAGCTACAACCAGCAGACAAGGCTGGGGGGCTGGGGCAGGAGAAGGAGTCGGGTCAACTGAGTAGCTGTAGCTTGATTGGCATTTCTGGAAAAAGAAAACAGCCTGTTTCTCTCCCCCTTCCATCCTGCCCCCCACTCAAAACAACCTGTTTTATTTACTTCTAAAACCCTCCTCCTGTTTCAAACAACTTGCCTACTTCATTTCCTGCATGTGATGAATGATTGTAAGTGAAGTTCATTTTCTTATCTGCATCATGTAAGTAATTAAAGGAAATTGAGAATGGGCACTGGAGCTTTTATGCATCTGGGAATGAAGCTGAATGGAGGGCACCAAGGTCAGCAGAGTCCATTATAGTTTTATGTGAGAGGCCGGTCTGTCTGCCCTGTCCCTGTTTGTTTAGTGTAGGCAGGACAGACTACTAACTGCAAATCTGTGCTTCTGATTTGCCCAGCTGTCCTTGAATAAAGACATCTTCCATAGCAAATGTTAAATGACAGTGATTGACAATCCTATGATGAACTCTCCTTGTAACCCCCTGCTACTGTTTTCAGATTGCACAAAGACAGACAGAATAAAGAAACATCCTTCATAATCAAATCAAATAGGCCCTGCTGTTCACTCAATATTTTCCATTTTTGTTTCCCTTTTCAGTACAAACCTCACTCTACTTGGCAAATGTCGTCGACTCCATAATGCCAATCTACTTTCTGCTGTGTTTTTCTTCCTCTTGTAGTTATTCTCCCAAAGAAGTTGCAAACACTACTGCAGTATCACTTTCAAAAACAGTAGCACCAAATCTCACAATTTTGGGAGCTATCAGTAAATACACTTGTTCTTGTTTTCTCGGATGTTGCTTTGTGCACAATGTCTAGGTCCTTCATTGAAACACAGTAAGAGTGAAAATAATGAGTTTCAGAAGAGCTGGTTGCAAAATCTACAGAAGCTGGAAGATCTGTCACACAGTTCTCTGACAGTACCTTCTTTTGGCCAAGAGGAAACACTGAGGAAGAAGAGCTAAATGACGGAAGAAAGGTAAATAGATTTTAGTGTCCATGCACTAGCCTCAAGTATCCTATGTTAGCGCTCCTTCTGAATCTTTACTAATGTTTCCCATTCTGCTTCTGACAAGTTCAATGAAATCCTATTTTAAGGATATCAATCATACAGTAGCCTTCAGAACATACCGTATAGCCTTTTGCACTGTACAAAAAGCCAATAGCCTCTGTCACCTGGGCCACACAACCCATCACTCTTTTCCATAGGTTTCTAAATAACTGTAGCACTGAGACAGTATTTGGAATCATCACTCATCCATAAACAATTCATCAGTGTCTTTTCTTCATTCCAGTTACACTCTTCAACTTGAAATTGGTATTATATGTTAATGGTTACCCATTTCTACTTTCACAGGGATGGAACGTTCTGTTAGGCTCAGTTTTGGCCAGATTCACATCTTTCTCATATTTTCCTGAACATTTGTGAAAAGAAACACATTTTTGTATGCATTTTGCAAAAGTAAGCATGTCTTTGCCTACTATTTCAGATGGCCAAACCATTTCTTCACTGAATTTAGTGTTTTTGTGCATATTTCCCCTGAATATATAGTTTTTACTACACTGTTTTAAATGTACACTTGTTTAGGGTCAAAAAGCTACACATTTTTGTCCTCACTTCTATTGCAAATTTCTGAAAAGCACAAATTTTGATGTCCAACTGTTTTCAATTTCATGTTAAGATTCTGGAAGTCCAAATTTGGTATGTTTATACTGAAGTGTAAAGTGAACATATTTCTCACCCAATAGATACACTGCCACCATCAATTGTGGACCTGAATGGTTTGCTAGCAGCTGGTGAGAAAGAAGAAGTACTTTGCAATTGTCAGTAGTCATAAATCTGATTTATCCAACCGTTTTCAAGTTCACCCCAAAGTACTGGACTGTTACCTGTTGATTTCTAGGCAACCATAAAATCCTTCTTTTACCACACTGTTTAATCAGTCACTAAATTAGCCCAGCTGAATCAGCACAAAGACTGAGAAGGCCACACTGATGAAAAAGCCTTGGGCTTCAGTAAAATAAAACAAAAATATTTTTATTTCTACTTATTTTAAACCTACTTCAATCATTCTAGCTGCACAATCTTCACACTTCACATATTTTTTGTCATTGTCAATTGAAATAGCACATTTTTTTGTTCTGCTTCTTAAAATTTTCACTTGTGTTCTAGAAAACATTAGTCTGTGTGGTCAGCTTTCTCCTGTTATACCCAACTGTTCACATCCACTAATTTTACAGAGCGACCATTCACTTGTCCACATACAAGTAAAGTTGGGGGAAAAAAGAAACAGATTTGCTTTGTGCACAAAACAGTTGTACAACTGTTTAAAGGTTAATCAAAAGGCATACTGAAAGTCGTCAGTAATAAAATTAGAAGGCCTGTCTTGAAAGGCACTGACTGACTTACAACTGCACACACTTACAAATATGGGGACAAATAGATTTAATCACCTACTGTATCTGAAGGACTAAGAACAAATGGCATTTTAAAAACATGGGTAACAGGTACCATGTGTAGGTTTTTATTTCACCTAGATTTCAGGAATGGGGTGTTCTTCCTAGTATATTTTTTTTAAAAAAATAACCTCAAGTATCCAACTCAGATTTACATGCATACTTCTAAGTATTTAGAAGCTAGTGTTAATATTTAGGTAACACAACATTTAATAGCAGACTAAGGTTGTGGCCCTAAGCAGAATTACCTGGGTTCAAGCTCCAATGAACAGAAGGAGATCTACCTCCAACTAATTATATATTACTTTACACTGCAAGTCTTCAATCCTACGTAGAGTAACTGAAGAGTAAGTCCCACTGAATTCAGTTGTTGCTGTTGAGTGCCTCCAAGTTGTTTTCAACTCATGGTGATCATAAGATGAACCTATCATTGAGTTTTCTGGGGTGCGAGTGTGTGTGACATGCCCAAGATGGGTTTCCATGGCTGAGCAGGGAATCAAATCTTGATCTCCAGGGTTGTAGTCTAATGCTCCAACCACTATACCATGCTGGCTCTCAAATTCAGTAGTACTTCTAAGTAAATATGCATTAGACTCAGCTGTGAGTAAGGGAGGTGAGGTAATTTGATGGAGCAGGTGACAAAAGAAAGCCATATTTATGTTAAAACTTAAGTTAAATGATGAGAACCAGCAAAGACTTCAAAGTTAATGAGTTCTAGGATTCTTGGACCAAGCTGATTAATTTGTAACACGAAAGGTCTTACAGGGAACCAAATTAGTTTTTCACATTCCTAGAGCTTGTTTTTACCCCCTAAAGGTGCAAGTATTCTCTTCATCAGGAGAAGAGCACTGCATTAGCAAACTTTAGCTTTCACTTACAGATGTTTCAACTGGAAATTGAAGCCAACATAGCTAACAGATGTACATAATTTTAGGAGTTTGACTCCATTTTAAAATTTTGCTGGTTGAGAAAAGAAGCCTATGAATATGTAAAAGCAGTGTATAGAAGTAGTACGTTGCTGTCAGGGATGTTTAGGGTTCCAGATCTATTTGATTTTTAACAGAAGTTTGCTTTCCTTCATCCCCCTTCTTTAGCAATGAGCATTCTACTGTTTTGCAGACTTCTGTTACTGAACTACAGGTCAATTTATTCCTTTTGGGTTTTTGTTTTGACAACATGTGATGCATCATCAAATCACAGCCAAAACACTGAGAACAACCTAGAAGAGTTAAGCATCCATGAGAGGACAAGGTAAGTGCTACCTTTATAAAACAGATTTCACCAAAGGCAAAGCATGCTAAGAGTGAACTGTGGAGGGAGTAAATCTCTTACAGCTTCTCAACTGTCTCATACTGAGGTACTCATCTCTGGTTACCACATACTATTGTTCATACCAGAAGAGATATCTGGTTGAACTGTACTGGTCTTGCCAGTTCATCACCCTGTATGAAGAGATGGCCTCTTACTGTAATTGGCTTCAAAAACCACTAGGAAGAGCTGGCCACTATATATTTAGAAGCTGTATACAGTGGACCACAACTGTTAAGTGCAGTAGAGTACCTTTGATCAAACACTGAAAAAAGAATAAGGAGATAGTCATAGTAAGCACTTGGGGGAGTTCAACAACAAAGCAAGAGAGTGCAATTATATAACTACCTGTAACAATAATATTAAAACAAAACTAACCTACTTATGCAGCACATGACTTTGCTTAGATACAAACACACACAACTTAAGACTATATCGCCAGTAGGGTATCATGGTGTTAATGTTGTTTATCACCATGTTATCTTCTAAAGTTGTTTTCTAAAGGCTAAGATATCTGCACTTGAGAATCACTGGTAGATATGTACACAGAAGTGTGGTTGTGATACCTCCCCCCCCATGATCTGCAGTTATGGAAAATGAAGACTTTGGGTGGAAGGGCCTCAATTGAGGAAAAAGGAAACAATAATTTAAAAGGAACATAGAACTCGTATTTCTAGGATATTCAACCAATATTCCCTTGTATGAATGATAGGTCCCTGGAGTGGTACAGAGTTCTGCTAGTGGAAAATTTAAAAAACAAGAAACTAGAAAGATGTGCTTGTAATGGGTACACTGGCAGTACAGCAACATGTCTGCATGCCTGGGATAAAGTTTGGGTACAGGGATAGGTAAAGGATGGCAAGAGCTGATATACTGGGAATTGGAAATTTTGCTGTGATGTCTTAGAAGAAAAACGCAGAGTTCTAGTTAGGCTGGTAGTCTTCTAACTAAATCTTGAGGGCCTGGCTCAGAGCTAATGGTTCCAAATAGACATTAAACTTGGATCCAAAGTCTGAATTCCTTTCCAGTCCCAAATCAACAGGGGCTTCTTGTGTTCTTTAAAAAAAAGTTACGTAACCAAGAGAAAATTCTGTCCTGCATGCAGCAATTTTTAAAGTTTTTGGGCCACAGTAGAAATTTTGCAATAATATCTTAATTTCCTCCCTCTATTGCCAACAATTATGGTTAAATTTATCATTCACATTTTCATTATCACTACCACCACTCCATTCCCGTCAGTAGTACCATTTTGCTCTTCCCCTATTACCATTGAGACATTTGAATATCCAGGTCAAAAAGAACACATCCATATTGCTAACAAGAACTGAATAAGTCAACTTCTGGACAGTATATTAAGTGCAAGCCTGATTTACAAGCCTACACATATGTGCAATAGCAAATGGGGCGGCGGCGGAGGGATTAAGTCAAACAGAAATTTATAAACAAGAAACCAAGCATGAGGAAATACCTCTTACTGCAGTGGTGCCTAACAGTTAAAATCATTCTTCTGAACAACTTTTTATTTATGTGAGTTTATTTCCAGCCCACAAAAAACATGGCTTTTTGGTCCCAGCTATGTAGGATATATGGTTTTTAAAATTTCAGAAATATATAAAAGAATTTTTGTTTGTTCTGGCAGACATTTCAGCACACTTGAGGGCAAACATAAGCATGTCATATAACTGTTAGGATTTCAAGGGACAAATGTGAATGTCATGTGCTTTTTCCTGCTTTGAATATATAAGGCAATATACTATCTGTACCTTCAGGGTGACTTAAGGGTTTCTCCCCCCCCCTTCTTCTGGCATGATCAGTCAAAGCTTACACCAACGCATTTGGGCGTCTGTCCAGGCATTATGTTCAGGGAGAATTTCTCAACCCAGTTTTTCCCTCCAGGCATGGCAGGGAGACAGTGGTACATCACTGGAAAGCAATAGCTGCCTCTCCCATACTATTAATTATCATTGTTTCCAATGTTATATCAAATCACGAGGAAGGTAGCATGTTCAAATAAGACACAGGGCACTTCATTTAAGGTCTTTCTATGAGAAAGAGGTATGAGAAGAGGAGAGCTGGAGAGTCACTTCAGAGCTGACTGCATTTGAATCTGAACCCTCAGCAAAGTCATGCCAAAATGACTCCACCCAACATCCATGGTTTATAGCAAACTATTTGGTGGAAGGAGATGAAAGAGCCCTGCTGTAGTTGGCCTGTAGTGATTTTTTTTTTTAAAAAAACAGACTAGATTTGTGTTTCAGTGTAGATGAAGCAAAATGCAAAGCCAACAAAAGGCTAAAAAACACCCCTGAAATTTATACAATGACTGGCATTGTTGTACAGAGGTAGTCATGTCTGTCACTTTACTCCCCCCCCCCCCAAATAGCATAGGATGAGGTTTTTAGATGACTTGTTTCTGTTATTACTTGGTACGGCTGTGACACACACATACCCACATCTGAAAGCACAACAGAAGTAAAAGAAAAGGAGGGTAGTGAGGTCTGGAACTCTCTATCCCTCCCTATTCATCTGACTTCAGGGGACTTTTCTTGGTGCCCACCCAATTATATGGCCCCAGCTCCCAGGAGACAGAACATAGGAAACATCAAAGCTGCAGGAAGAGAAAACCGTAAGGACAAACAGTGGAATAGCAAGATGAAGAATGAGGCATGCGAAGGAATGGAGGTGACAGGAACTTTAAGAAACAATTATTATACACCAGTTAAAGGCCTTTCAGTTTCAATTGCTGGTGGAAATAAAGGAGAAAGAATGGAGTGTTCCTTTTTCCCCCCTCCCCCAAGCCTGCTCCCCTATTTCCTTTTCTCGTCCTCATGAATGGAGAACACTGCTTCAAGAGGAAGACCTAAATCTGATCCCACTGTATAACCCTCAAAATGAAACCTGCTGTCAATGGCCTGCTAATCTCCTTTCAAGCAAGACATAGTGCTCACAATGGGGAAAGCAGACTTCTTCAGCACAATTAACGTGGCTCCTATCTCTCAACAACTTAGTAGCAGCATAACTTACTAAAGTCAAAACGTTCCAGTTCACTACCTTGAAAAGGAAGTGACCAAATGCTGTATGTCCCAAAGTGAACTATTAGCAGTGACTGTCTACAACCGTGCAAAATGTTAGTTACATCTGAGATTTTCCTGTGCTGTACACAGAGTGTCTAACAATATGCACAGTGATACCACAGCATTTAACATAAAACTGCAGGGCTGCTTTCTAGTGGCATGCTATGCTATAGGAAGCAACTCCTATGAAATATTTGCTTCTTTGGTAATTATATCACATATACAAAAAAAAAAAGCCACATACTTTAGGACTGCCTTTTCCAGTCTGGGGTCCTTCAAAGTTGTGGACCACAACTTCCAACTGATAGTGCTGTGAAGAGGTGATGGGAGCTGTAGTCCAAAGTACCTGGGCCTAAATCTAGTCAAAAGTCTCAGCTAGAGTAGATTCACTGAATCAATAGGAATGTGATCAATCAGCACTTAAGCGGGCTCTACTGATTCAACAGGTCTGCTTTCTTTGGGACTAACAATTGGAATTATGCTGTAGAGAGCACCAGGCTGAAGAAGAGTATTTTACCTTTTAAATGCATATTTTGACATCATCATGACTTCATTAACATTAAAAAAAACCCCAAGAGAAATCTCTTGTTTTAATCTGCACTTGTGCACAATGAGACTCCATGGCTATTTCAAAATTCTGTTTTGTTTTCAGCTTTAGTTTTCACCCAACAGCATTCACAAACTAGGGGTACCGTTTGCACTTATCAAGGGATCAAGCATCTAAATGACCTTTCTCAGTGTGAAAGCGGTGCAGGGTCAAACTGTAAGGCAGACTGATCAAAAGTTCAGAGTTCTTCTGGGATATGAGCTTAAATTGCCATAGCGTAACAAACATTCTACCATGTCAAAACTAGCATATAGGCCAGACACTCAGTAGAAGGTAGCTTTGATGAGGACAGCCAAGCGGGAGACAGAATGGATGACAATAAGAGTGCCCTTTTTCATAAACATGTCATAGAAATTAGTTTCACTGTCGTAATAAAGCATGCTAAACAAATGTGTATACACATAAAAGTGTTTTAGAATAGATCATAAATAAATTCTATGAGAATGTACACAAAAGACTAATTCACCCCAGTTTCTCTCAGAATTGCCGGCAGCTCCTCAGAAAATATGAATCCTGTTAATAGTATAAACCTTACAACAATATTCATTCCTCCTATACTGTTGTGCTTTTGGTACAACTCCATTCAGGTTCTTACAATTGCTCTACAAACCTCTGTTTGCATTTACTACTGTTTTGAATTGAACAATGTTCTGCAGTGTTATTTGCAAAGTACATGTTTATGTTAAATCTTCCCAAAATGGAGTACAATGAAACCACTTGTAGAAACACTATTTGCATTCTTGCCTCCAATATTTCACAAACAAAATCAATGTACTGAATTTTACACTTACGCCTGAAAATTGTTTTAGGCACAGTACAATCTGCTCTGCAATTGCACAATTTATTTCTTCATTATTAACTGAGTGAGGCACTGCCTGTACTAGTTATGCTAGTTGTTCTATTGGCACATGTGAAACTGCTAGCCAAGGAACACCAACCTTCACAATTTTGTTTTCCAAATGCCCACCAGTAGACATGAATCAATGACATTAATTATGAAGTCAAAACAATTTAGACAGTAACATAAAAATGCTGTCACCACAGAAGCCTATCTCAATTACAAGCCAAGGTAAATAGGTAAGTCCTAAGGGCCTACCTGATATCTTGGAGTGAGTCAAGCTTAAGGCCCCTAACGCAGAATGCTGTCTTGGTATGGTACTCAAATAATGTTTATGCACAATTCAGATTTTTTTTTGATATCATGAACAGAAAGGATTGTAAATGATCAGAAGAAAATATCAGTGAAAGATACCTCCTGCTGACAAGACAACTGATGCTCCTTAATCCATGACAGCTAAATTGAATCACTATGCTTGTAAGTAGTATTCTTCTGGATAGCAGATACTAAGGACTGAAACATGGAATCTAGATCCCTTCCTAAGGATTCTCAACATGGAGGAAAGCACTATACCAAAACCACATAGTCACGAAATTCCTGTCACCTGATGTAGTCTTCCTCCTTGCATGTGAGTAAGAAACCAGATTCTTCATTGACGCAACATATGCACCATGGTTAGAATATCATGCTGTGGAAAGGACTAACAGAACATTTGTCCATGTTTTATTCAGAACAATATCAATACCACAATATATTGAGAAAGTGTTATAAGGCACTTGAAAGCATCTTTGGGATTTACTGCTGCTTAAGCTTAGTTGTCATGAGAATAAGAAGTGTAACTGAACGCAGTTTCACTAGGTCACCTGCCCCTGTTTTCAAGATTAATAGACTGTTCTGGCATGGTTTATATGAGCTGATGACAGTAATAAAGCAATAATAAACCAGTACCAGCAGTTTGGTTTAGCAGCTGCCCAGAAGGAAATAATTGGGCAACTTTTTCTTTTAGGCCTTGAGTGAACACGGTGCAGTCCTATAGATGTCTACTCACTGAATTAAAAAGAAAAACTTCTAAATGAGAAGAATAGGAGTAAAGCCTAAATATCTCACAATGTAATGGAACAGACTAGAGTAGGCATTTAACTCAAATCTACATTTCAAAGCATTCAGGCAGACACAAGACAAAAACATCTCCCAATACATCAAATTGATACTATACACAGTAACATTTTTGTTTCTCACTATCATTTTTATTTCTCATTATTGTCATGAAGTTTCATTTCAGTAACTTTACTTTGTTTCGGACAACCAGATATGACTATACCCATCTGTAGTACCGAATCATTCATATTTGTGTGTCTGTGTGGAGAGAGAGAGAGAGAGAGAGTGAGGTGTTTGTTTCATTGTTCCAGCAAGGAAAATTTGATTTGAGACTGTTGGAAAATGCTTCCTGGCCAAGCATTTTCTTTAACTTCCTTCACTCATTCGCTGTTAGAGCAATGGAGCTTTACACAGTAAGGTTTCCTGAATGCCTCTACTCTATACTTGCTGTCTCTAGAACTTTTCCCATTTGCTCAGTTGCCCATTATGGGGATGTATCTAAGCCACCATACCATGTGGCCAGAGAACTTTCCAGGTGCGTTGGCAAGCACACAAAAGACTCCTCTCTCTTTTCTTTCTCCCTTAAGATGGTGAATGCAGGCTCTCCTGCATTGCTCCTCTTCTTGAAATTTTTCTGTAGTTAGCAAAGTTTTAGCTACCACAGGTAAATCAGTCTTATTGTTCCTGGAGAGTCCTTCATTTCCAAATGTCTAACCAGTAAGCCAGAAATTATAATGAAAGAAAGGATCCAAAGCTGCTAAGGGTTGCTCAAGGCACTTTTGTCTAGTGGGACTTCTCTAAACAACTGACATCCATATCATACCTACCATTTAAGACTTCCCAAAAGTTCCTTAATTTCAAAAGCTGTTTGCCACGTGGAATGGGTTGTGGTTGTTATCTGAGGGAAGTATGAAACCATTTGAGGTTATGAAACTATGTATATTCTTGAAATTTTCATTAAAAATTTGAACCCATTATAATAACTACAAAAGTGGAAACTAAGTCCAAAACAATCAACAGAGTGATTAATGCATTGGATTCAAATTATCACAACCAAAGCTCTGCTCACACAACAGAACTTTCCTGCCTCCAATTTGCACTGTGGCTCGCATATATCCTGAAAAGCTGGAGACCATCTGGAAAGGCACATGAGGAAGGACCTGGTAGAAATTAGGTGGGGTCACCCTAAATGGAAGCAACTGAAGCAACAGGCCCCCATCATGGTGAAATTAACACTTTGGAATGGCTCTGCAGAGGGTATGAAGTTCTGCTCACACTGTAACATTTCCACTCATATTGGTCTCAATCCAAGACAAGTCCATTCAAACAGATTTTAGCAGACTATCCTATCCTGACCTTGAACTGAGCCTTGTAGGCTACTGTAGATGTCTGATAGTGATTTAATCAGTCTATTGTGTGGCAGGAGGGGAAGGCTGGAACTTTAGGAATTACATACCTCCCAGCAGTAAGCATGCTCAAACAAGGTCTAGAACTCAACTGAGCTTTTTTAGTCTTTTGGATCACATTATTTTTTCTTTGCTCAAGACAGATAGTGGAAAACATTGAAGGATAATGGAACAGAGAAGGTATGGAGAGCTGCAGGACCTGGGCTAAAACGGCTGACTCGCTAGATTCCACAGAAAGCCCTGGCCCCTTTCAACATTTGGGTTTTTTTCTTCTTCTCACCTTAAATGTCAATCCAAAGGCTTAGCTTCTCACAGTAGGGGCTTTGAAAATGTATTTTTGGTCTCACCCTTTTACCTTTACTCTGCTCATCCACTGGAATGCAGCCCCTGGGAGCTTCTCTGCAACTGAGTTAGGCTCTTAGGCTAAGAGAGGTTCACTACTCCAATAACTCCTGTGGACATTCAACCAGTTCCCGCCTTGAGCATTTGCGATACTGATGAGCAGGCCCAAGAGAATGTGAGACCCACATTGCAAAGAGGGGATGGCTACTCAGAGGTGTCTGGCTGAGAAAGCACTGGCCTGAATCCTGGTAGTAATCACAAGAAGAGTAGGTGAGTCTTCGACACTTGAAGGGTGAGTCAACATTTATAAAATCTCATGGATCTAACAGGTCCATGTTAGTTAGAACCAGCAAGAGAATTCAGGCCAACGTCTCAATGAGTTCAGGAGTCTTTGGGTTAGCATTGAAACTAGGGTCTTGGTTGAACAACTCCCTGGTTTATACTACTTGTACTTCAGATTTAACAGGTTGCTCCTCTCTTCTCCTGTCATGGTCCTGGCTGCCATTGGGACTGATACTGTTAAATACTGATTTTTATTTGCTGCTAAAATCAACTGAAATATTTTGCCCTTTGTTTTGGTGAGCACAAAGGCAAGCCAATGCTGTATTTTAAATGGGTAATACTGGCATTTGGGTGTTTGTCAGATACCAGGTTAAAATTTAAAGGATAAAAATGTCCTAAATAGAAGAGAAATTTCTAAATTTCTTCTGGATAGCAGATACTAAATAGAGGAGAAATTTCTAAATTTTTTGTTACCTTGATGTAGATGCTGATCTGAGGTGCCAGGAATTCACCATATGTTCATTACAAATGATGTTACATATCCTGGTGAATGGGACATTTTCATGTGAGGTGGAAATCAGAAATTGAACTTGGCAATTTTCTAATAGGCCTCACATTGTGGAAAGTTAGAAACACCTGTAAGGTCTATATTTTCTATTCAGCCTTAGGCTTTTATTTGCCACCTGCAAAAACACAAACTATGAAGACATAATCTACCAAGAATGTGAAGGAAGATATCTGAAGAGAGCTACTTTTGCTGTGATGCAAACTTGCAAGAACTTCTATTATGAACAACAAAGAAAAATAAAGAGATTTTCAGTACCAGATGTCTGAGAAGATCCCATTTGGATTTGAGCTACTTAAATTTGCAATCATGTATTTATACATCTAACAGAGCTTCTGTTTCCCCTAGAATCTGAAAATTAACTAGCTTTGTAGCATCTTCCTTGATCTGCCACCCGTGCCCTGAGGATTAGAGACTCCACCTGAGCTTGTTTTACAAGCATAAGAGAAAAAATTAATCTCTGCTGGCAGCAATCCCACTGGGATACTGATGAATAATGATATCCCTCTCTTGCTGCCCTCTCAGTCCACTAGAAAAGCCACTCTAACCCAACAACGTGGAAAATGCTGAAACCATTCCAGCTGTGGATTAGCAGGCAGTCAAGCATCCATCTGCTCCATTTGAAGCAAGAGAAGGCGAGCAGGCATTCTTATAGCTCATACAGCATTTACCACTAAACTCTTTTAGAGCTCATTAGCTAAATAATACAGGTAACATTTTAACAAAGACTCAAGAAACTTCCTGTGTGATCCAGTTTACTCAAAAGCAAACCCCACTGACTTCAATGAGGTGTACTCCAAGGGAAGTGGGTATAGGAGGGCAGCCCTAATTTATTTCCCACACTAGTATACTATTTACAACAACACTGCTATGCCACACTCTTGTAGACAAAGACTGAGAGCCATCTTTCCACTCATGGACTGGACACTTCACAAAGTTCTGCATTCTGGGCACTCTACCAGAAGGAAAAAGGGCAATACAACTGCAATTAATTTGAGAACATCAAAACATCTATCAAATTTTATTTTTTTGGGGTGTGTGTAGCAAAACAGCAATCATAAGCTCACTTATTTTGCTGCAAATTCTCATAAAAAAATTGGAAAGAACAATTTCTGCACAGATGTGTCCAAGGCTGCACTATTTTCTAATAAGAGGAATTAAGGCACTAACATTTAAACAAAATTTATTCCCTGAAAAAATCCACACTTGAGTTTTTACTCTTCATATGTCTTGAACTTTAGTGGACCAAACTGGTCTTTTACACACAAATATTCACCCATGTCATGTACTCTCTTAGTGTGAAACTGGAATAACTGCCACTAGTGGAATATTTAAAACAACCTTAACCAAGGTTCAGAATGTAGATTAAATTGGTTTGTACCTTACAATCTGATAGGTACATCAGAGAAGGAAGCAGGAAGAAAACAGGCAAATTCTTCCATCTACTCTTATATAAACAAATTTGATAATATTAGGACCTTGAATCAACACCAAAACTTTCTTCTTCTTCTTTCTGTATCAACCCAATTTGTTTTCTGGAGAGAACCCTTCCAGAGCTACTTTAAGGAAGCTGCAGTGGGAAGTGGGTGTAGGGTCACCCCTGGACCTGCTGGGAGAAAGACATCTTAGGGGAATTTGGCTCAGCTCTTGCGATTCTGACTTAGGTGGTCTGTCCATCTTCTAACTCAAGAAAGAGACACATTCAGTTTTTAACTATACAGGCGCTCAGGAGGTCACATACAATGAAGAGGGAAGCTTATTTTTGCATTTGTTACCACTTTTTGGGAAAGCATTTTTTTTCAGATTTGTTATTACTTAAATCCTGATCTAGAAAAGTTGACTTACAGATTATGTTATGAAAAAAATACTCAGCTACTAATTTGACAAAAAAGTTTAAGGCCTAGTAGTTGCAGAATGGTTTCTTTTTCTTTTTTTGGCGGGGGGCAAATGCAACAGCTTTATGGAAAACAAAGTATAGTGAATTTTATTTGGATGGCTGTAGGAAAGCAGCAACTTCAAAAACTACCCCTCAAACACAAGATAAGGTGCAAAGTGGACTTCTTCTGGATACTGCAATCAAAATGTAATCAGAATATTGTAAGCAGAATGGTTTCTAAAATCGAGGAAACTTTCAGGAAATAAAAGTACTTCATTTGTGTCCTCATCATGTTTGTAACTAGAGAAGCAAATAAAGTGATAGGTAGATAAGTAAGTGACAGTATACTTTAGCTTTTTTCTAGAGAAAGCAGGAAAGAAGCCAATAGTACCAGGTGGTGAGGTGGAACAAAGAGTAACAAACAGTTGGTTGAAAAGCAGAGGGCTATTCTTACTGGTGAACAGGGTGGGGAGCCCACCATGTGGCACCTGGAACCAGGGACCTTTTCACACTATGTCATGATGGTGCTATGATTCCACTTTAATTGCCATACCTGCACCCTATGGGATCCTGGGATTTGCAGTCTGGTCAGACTCACTAGAGCTATCTGGCAGAGAACTGTAAATGCTCCTTTCTAAACTGCAGATCCCACAATTAATAAGATGCTACCGCAACAGTTAAAGTAGAACCACAGTGCTATAACTATGCAGTGCAAAAGGGCCCCAGCACTTTGATTACTTTTAACAAGACCTTCAAAACTGTCACTGGACAGGATTCAATCCAGTTTGGTTTAACAGCTGATATCTGCACCTTATCCAACTTTTAAAGGGCACTCCTCTTTTTCATTTGTGTGCATCTCAGTAATTTCATTCCCCTATAGGTTAAAGCCCCTTGACAAAAAAAAAAAGAAAAAAGTCCCGTATTCCTCTGTTGGGGCAACTGAGGCAAACCTTATGTAATATAAGGAAGATGAGTTACCAGCAGTGAACCTACAGGGTGCAGCACAAACTGCTTTTTTCCACAGCTTAAGAGCTGCTTGATTATGTTGGCTCTTTGCCGTTTATCGATGGCTGCTAGGGAAAGTCTGAGGCCATTTCCACATGGTGTTGCTGTTGCATGATGAGGATGCTTTGGTAGCAGTCCATGAGTCGTGCTTTTGCACGACGTCACCATGGGGAAAAAAAGTCCTGCTGGGGGAAAGAAAGACTTTGTATATAACTCCCATTATTTTAAAAGTCGGGAACATAGATGACAGACCATGCTTGGCCTCAGAGAAGAAGAACTGAAAAATGGCCCCTACAAGCTCTCAAATTTAGGGTGCCGTTTTACTTCATATCAGTTTTAAACTTTTAGCCTTGTAGGTTGGGAAGTTTTGCCCTGAAAAGCCACACAATAAAACATTAATAAACACATTAATGGCTGTTTCTTATAAATTTACATTTTCCCCCTCAGTTTCATATTTGGTTTGTTTTTCTTTTATGGTACTAAAAACTACATTTAATCAGGAAAAAAATAATTATAGGCAAGTGGTAAAAAAGATCAGATACCAATGTTACTGTCTTTTCTAGGCCTCAATCACCAGAAACTCTGAAACAGATGGTCCAAAGTTTTCATTATAAAATATTTACCTCTTGCTTTATGGCACTACTAATCCATCTTTGTTTTAAAACTAGCTTGCTTAAAAATCTCTGGTAACAGAATAAAAAAGTAAATACTTGTTTACTCTAAATGGGAAAAAAGACATAGAAATACAGTTTTTTCCTATGCTATAGATTGGTGCTTTGAACTCCTCTCTCTGCCATTCCTCTTCAGCACTGTACTGTATGAAAAATATGACATGCCACATTTAGTCAGCAATGAGTGGTGTGCATTGTCATTGTGATTTACCTACCGATTGTGCTTTGCTGGAACGACAGAGAGCACCAGGTGTTTTCAGTTTAAAGTTAGCTTTAGAACTAAGAGGGGGGAAAAATCAATGATGGAATTACTTGTGTCTGGGGAGACACTCAGAATTAAAGGTCACAGGATCAGAGAACGTATGCATTGAAAAATACACAATGCCATCATATTCTAGAAAAAAATGATTCTCCAGCTCATAAAACTGCTCAAGCTACTCAGATTACAGAGAATCACATCTAAGATACAAGCCAGTTAAATTCCAGTACTTAGATTTAAGCAGCATTCCTCATTCTAGACTACCAGAAAACTAATTGTATGTTCAACAAATAAGTGCTACAAGCATAGAGATTTATGTGGCTGAAGTGGTTTAGAAAGTGGTTTGGTTTGATGCAATTGGGCAAACAGAGATGTAGACGGGAGAAATATGATTCCTTTCTTAGTTTATGTCAAGTATAAAGTTCTGCACTGGCAGAATAGACTCAATAGCAAGCAAAAGGTTGTGCACCGTTGTGTAGAGGCTCACTTCTGCAAGGGCTTTGTAACTTCACTAGTGATAATCACAACATCCAACACAAACTCTCTTGTTCTCAGAGTGGTTTATTTCTGGGTATGTGACATGGTAGAACTAGATTTCATATCCACACAGGTAGAAGATGAACTTCAAAAGAACAAAAACATTTGTCCCCTTGGAAGAGAACTGGTAAGATGTTAGACCCCTCTGCTAATCAAAGGAGGATGGGCAATCCCAAAGGAAAAGTGATTCAAAATATTCTCCAGACACTAAACAAGGATTAATGGTAAGAATGTTCTTTCCTTGATTTAACTGTAGGGATTAGGAAAATGTTGACGCCCTTAGGGGTGAGACTTCAAAAGGCTGAAAAGGATTTGGTCCTCTAAATGATCAAATACTGATCAATATTTTTAGAACATTCACTTTGTTAAAACAACAAAAAAGAAGTAAAATTATCTTTCATACATACTAACTGGAATACAAATTAGTTCACATTTATTGTATAACTTTTTTTTTTCAATGTTACCATTTTTAGAGATACGTAATTTAAAGACTGGAAGTGACACTGTTATGCAGGGAATCTATAACTGTGACCAGTCTATGGAACAGCTCTTTTTGTTTATCTGTTCCCCCAGAACAGATTTGCTATACTGCAGGATTGGGCTGAAACCAGTCCTTATCTCTTGCCCTTGCCAGCAAATGATATCACCAACAAAATAAAGTTACTCACGTATTAGTCAACTAGAGTGCTAATCGAAGGTGCTCTATAGGATTCTTTTCTTCTCTCTTCCCTTCCTCCTCTGTGAATTACTTCTTCTTATCTAACTTCATAGCTGGCCATAAGAAAGCACTATAGTTTTACTGATGTTAATTCTAATTACCCTGAGCTTCCAAGAAGAGTTGAAATGGGTTTTAAAACTTTGTGTTGAACTAAGCAGAGTTAGTACCAAAATGGATGTGGTGAAAGGTTGCACTCTGGATATTCCTACAAAGGAAAGGGAATGGTCGTGGTGATGGTGACTTCATGTACAAGTGTGAAAGAAAGAAGCATGTAAGTTCACTGGATGTACCCAGTCTTCCAATCATGCTGTTTCAGTTCAAGATATCAAGCAAAGTTGTTACAGTTGTGTATGATGCTTAAACAAAGGAAACATCTCCACCATTCTATTTAGCATAGCGGGAGTTCAGTAATGGCTTCCTAAATCTCAAGCCTCTAGAACACAAAAGACAAACATGCGGCCCTCCAGATGTTGTTACTTTGCCCCTTCCATCACCCCTCTCTACTGACTGTGCAGGCAAGGGCTCCTGAGACTTACATTCCAGTAGCATCTGGATGGTGTTCCCTACCCTTGCTCTAGAAAATAAATGATTAAAAAGCCCTTCTCCATAAACTTCTTAAAAAATGGCTGTAACAAGACAGGGAGGACCTTGTGAGCTTGTTTCTTGGGGAGAAAAATACTAAATAGCTGGCACAGAAGGAAAGATACACTAAAATACCTCAAAACAAGACTATTAGGGAATGGTTCTGATGCTATGGGGACTCAAACGCAGGGATTTTAAATTCCAGGGATGGAAGGTTTTAGAGTAGACACAACTGCAAAGACACTTTGCTCTCTACATTAGAATTAGCACAGCCGCTATTAAGCTGCCCTGCTAGTCACAGAAGACAGAAGAAACTTGCCCCTATGGCAGGCAATTTTCCTATCTCTTGAGAAAAGGGCGTCAGTGGTAGGAGAAAGAAAAGAAGTACAAATTAATTATGGGCCTTCCCGCACTACACTATTATAGTGCTACTATTCCACTTTCAACATCCTGTAGAATCCTGGAGATTGCAGTTTAGAGAAGGGCATTTAGAATTCTCACTAAACATCAAACCTTGGAATTCCACAGGATGTTGAAAGTGGAACAATAGCACTGTAACAATGTTAGTGCAGAAAGGCCCTATGTTTTGTATTTTTCTGTGACTGCTTAACAGAGAATTTGTACTTTGGGGAAATATTAAATACACCTCCAAACTGAGAAGTTTTTCATAAAGAAGAGTAAACAAAGGGGAGTGGGTGCATCTCCTACTTATGGGTAAACCCACTTTTTGTCTGGTGCAATTTCTCCTTGTTTGGTGAGTAGGGTTGTCATGAAGAGTTATCTATGTGCGGTCTATGTTATTAGGAAATAATCCTTTAGAAGACCTGTATAATACCATATCTAAAAATTAAAATGATTGAAATGTTTCATTTATATGTTAGCTAAATAAACAAATAAATTCTTACACCCAACTTTAAAACAGCATGACTATCACTGCAGCCATATTTTACAATAGTGACATGCCTTTTTTCACTGTGGCCTATAGTTTTCACTGCCAGCATCATTAAGAGATTCTTCAAATTACTTTTTAAATACCCAGTTCCCCAAGGACTTTCACTTGCATCTAATTAGACTACTTACCCCATGCCATGTAATTCCCTGTTGCCAAAACTGTTAAATGCTTCAGTAAGTAAGTGAGAAGAGCATCGATGGAGCAAGACAGATGCAATGCCACTGCTTAACAATAGAGGTGTGAAGTGACTCCCTTAATTATAAAGCTCATTAGCACATAGTGTTGGGGGAAGTAACTTGACAAATGTTAAAATGCTTAATACCTTCAGCATAGCATACAACTGGAGTGAAAATGTCCAATTTGCACCTTTAATAAGAAAAGGTTGGATAGTATTTAACTAATGCTTATGAAAAACCAGGATAGAAGAAATGCAAAATTATCTGGTTGAAATATAACTTGTTAGCACAAAGAGACTTCACACAATTCCATTGTAGTTACTTGGCCTTATATTTATAATAACATGAATATCACCTTACATTTAAAATTTGGCCTTGCTCATTTGGGATGGTAAGTGAATATATGACAAGAAAAACAAGTTCCTGAGGCATGTCTACTATGTGAGACATGACAAAGTTAAGATACCAATAAACTTGAGTTTCAATACAAATTTGTGCGTGGGCATCTACTGAGATTTAGGACCACTCAGACAGATTACATGAAAACTGTATTTAGATCAGAGCTTAGAAAAGTTTAGACTTCAGCTCTGACAGAATGACACCGGGAATTGTAATCCAAAAACCTAACCTTTTCAATCTCTGATTTGGATACAATACTAAAGCCATTTATTTAGAGGGTAGAAATTTAACTGAAACACCTGAATGATCCATCTTCCAGAAATATGATTTTCTTTCTAATGGAAAGGACAAAGTCATTGCGTCATTTTAAAAAATAGCACTGATGCAATCTTCGGTTAACAGACGCATCTCTGTGATTATTATGTAGATTTCAACCAAGCCACTAAGAGAGATTTAGGTCTAGATTATCCCTGGGCAAAGTTCTGAAAAAGTTCTTTAGAAGGTTGGAGGTCTTTCTGAATGGAAGACAAGGTGGTGCAGGGGGCTGCCTTGCTCCTGCAAGATTGCCAACTGAATCTAGATACAAGTAGTCTGACGATCCATGGAAGAACAAATTTGGATTGAATCCAGAATGCTTTAAACATGTATTTGAATTTTGTATAGCTTTTACTAATTATTTTGTTTAAGTTTGCTGTCTGCAATTATGACCAAAGACACTTTACTGCAAATCAGAGCAGTCGTCTGATAACGGATAGATGATCAATCACTCCTGACCCCTCCTTTCCCAGTGAGCCCTATGGCACATGGAGGGGTTGCAGGAGAAGGGTAGCAAGGGGGAGTCCACAACGGCAGCTGGTTGATGTCATTTCTGGTACCCTGGAATTAAATTACTTAACTGGAACTGTGAATACCCCCCCCCACATTTTGTGGACATAAAACAAGGTTACTTATCAAACAATACTATTGCAGTTTATTGCAAACCAGTGGCTCCCAAGCTTTTTTGACTTCTGCATCACTTGGCAGCCCATTTCCATGGACTGTACTCCTCATATTAGCAACATGTTTGTAGTTAATATAGTTGCCCTTATTTCAAATTTATATGTTGTAATTGTAAATAAATAGCCCAATAATGGGATTAAAAGGCAAGTAGTAACTATTATCATTCCTAGGAAGGTAAAAGGGAGGGTGAAAAAAATAAGTCTAACTGCAGTTTTAAAATTACTGATCTATATTTTAGCATGAGCTTTTGTGCATATAAATCCACTACTTCAGAGGCATTGAATATTATTATTACAATAATGATAATGATGATGATGATGATGATGATGATAATAATAATAATAATAATAATAGTAATGGAAAATTGGTAGATGAAAAAATAAATCTAGCAGCACCTTTAATATTAACTGGTAAGATATGGGGAAAAATTATGAGAATTACCTGGACAGGGCTGTGCTGCTGCACAGCTAGAAAGGTGGGGGAACTGGAAAGAATGGAATGAGAAGGAGAGAGAGAGAGAGAGCAAGGGAGGAGGAGGAGGTGGGAGCAGGCTTGGGGCTGTAGGGAGGAGAAGTGAGGGAGCTGAGATTAGTAGCCCCAGGCCTGGTCTTTCCTTGCATTTGCCTGCCACAAGCCTGGTGGCCACAGAGACGGAAAAAGGCACACCACAGTGCACAGAGATAGTGAAAGGTGAGTGCACTGTGATGTCACTTTCCCACATTTCTTGTCACAATGGCCAAGCCTGACTGCAAAAATAAATAAATAAATAAGCAAGTGGCTTTCATGAGGGCTAAAAAATATTCAAAGCCCTTTTATCATATTCTTTTTAAAAAGGGCTTTGGATATTTTTTAGCCCTTACAAAAGCCGCTGAGGCGATCTCTCCTCCAAGAAGGAAGAAAGGTGAAAAAAAATTAGAGAGGAGAAGTCATGACACTTCTCCCTTTTTCTCCTTCTCACTTTGAGAAAGGAGGAAGAAGGGAGTGGAAACACGAAGCAAATGAAAACTAGAGGAAGGGGAGGGAGGGGAGAGGAAGGAAAGAAAGCCCAGGCAAAAGGAGTGTGGTGGATTCCCCTCTCCTTCCTGTGATGCGTGTATGCATGTGTGTCTGTGACTTGTTATCTTGTCTTAACTGCTGACGTGTGTCTTTTTCTACCATTACTCAAGCTGTTATATGTACCCCTAAATGTTCTCTACATATTCCTTGAGATATACTTACAGGTTGGGAACCACTGCTGTAGACTGTCATATACTACCAATATACAAGGTATATGATATTCTAAAGAATGGTAGGTTATTTTGAATTGAGAAAGGTTGCAGAATCTGAAGACACACAAGAGGAAACAGGCTCACATAGCTATAATGAACCAAAGATTATTTAGTTCAACTCTCCAACTCTCCTTCAAAGACAGGAGCCTTCATCTGTCAGTTTGTCAAAGACCAAACCACTCAATCCAGGTATACAATAAGCAAAGAGTAAGAAAGGTCAGAAAGAGGTGGAAGGTAATGCTGAGAAATTGTTTTGGACACACAGCAATTCTCTCATTGATGGCCTTCCTCTCAATTCTCTCATCGATCCAAAGAATCACACCACTAATTCTGATTGTCCAAAGGAGTTTTAGATTTCTAGCTCTGAACAGTACCCCCTGTGTTATGTGCCAAACATCTTTGGAAAGTGAGGGGCCTTTCAAAAACAGTTTGTGATACAAAATAGGGATTCAATTATTCAAAGAGAAAAAGTCAAAAATTCCACTGGGTGTACCCAAAGTAGCTCTCTGGATCCTGGCCAATGTGTTTCAGTCTTTTTTTAATGAAAGAAAATTACACTACTATATAACATGTGCTCCATCTCTGAGACTGCCAGACAATACATTAAGCTGGCATCAGCAGAGTTTAAAATTTAAACCACAGAAGAACTTTCCAACATTATGACCCACTTTCTAACAATATTCATCAGTGTGAATTTGGGAAAAAGGATCTTTAAGGCTATTGTTTGAACGAAGCAATATTTGACTTTCAACATCTGTGCATCCTGACAGTAAAAAGTCATGACTTTAAAAAAGTACAGAGTTCACTGAAAAAGATTCCTTATATTAAAGTGCAATCTACGTTACCATCTTATCTGCTAGGAGGTAGAGGATAAACATCAGTGCTCCTAAGTAAGCTCTTTTACTTACTATGGACTGGATCTAATGGAATATATGAGCAAGTGGAATTACTTCCATCAGTGGGAGTGGGGGCGATCTTTCCTCTTCACTTCAGCCCACCATATACTCCAAAAGCTGCCCTGGAGACTGACAAACCCTTCAAAACCCATTTCTAAGCTGTGATGCTGGCTATTGGCAGGAGAGTGTTCTGCCACACAAGCACTGCTGTACCAGCATGAGGTAACAATGGAAATTGTTTTGTGCCTTAGGGCCCTGTCTAATTTATGAAGAAATGAATAAACTGGAAGATGAAACATTCATATCAAAAATCATGCTTGAAACTCCACTAGCAATTAGATTAGCTAAGTCAAGATCCAGAAAGGAGTAAACATTTGTATTTTACAATATATGTTCCATTGGATCAAAAATATTGCAAAGAGGTATTTCATCTGAATTAGGAATGACTTACTGTAATTAATAAGGCAAAAGTGACTTACTGCTAGAATTGAGAGCAGTTCCTCAACACTGCATTCCGGTTTTAAACGATCTTTGAACATCCTGACGGTTGGATGCTTCAAATAGTAATATGAAGCAATGCGGCCATGAGTCAGTGGTTCAATGCTGCGGTCATCCTACCCATGGAGAAAGATGTACAGACATATTATGAAAATAAAAAAGCACAATGAAAAGCACTCTTCTTGAGCAACATACATTTCATATTGTATCTAATGGAGGTGCTGTATTTTAAAACTAGGTAATAGCAAGATCAGAGTCACAAAGAAATTTAAACAGCATGTGACTGTTTTAAATACCAAAGCAATGGAAAAATCTCTGTAGCTGCAACAGGAGGTCCCACAGTAGCCTATGCATATTTCATATTCAGCAAATATCAGGATAAAGGGTAATCCCTAATAAAGATTATGGTGACCCAGTTCTTCTTTTCAAACTTTGAATAAAGTAGAGATTAGTCCTACCTCCCCTATTTTAATGCAGTAAGAGTATTCCAGATCAACAAGTGATTTCTCAACAAGGTTTGAAAGGAATCTGTTCATATTGTCATGGCTCACATCATCTAGGTTATAGTAACTGAAAAGAAAAAAAAAATTAAGAGTGAATTTTTTAAAAAATACTGCCAAACATGAATAAAGATATCATGTAGAACATCACATCACTACAGGAAAAATGGGTACACACTTTGAGTTAGAAATCAATGACCATGTCAAATGTGACTTTTTTTTCCTGCTTGTGGTTCCTAGCTCTTGCAGGAATATGGCCAGATAAGACAATGAGAAGTATGACCAGAAGTCTCCCACCCCTGAAAGTTAAAAAAAATATTCAAGATACAAGGTTTCATTCTTGGTTTTGATCTGTTCTCCCATGCAAAGATTCATGTGTATTTTCCCACCAGTCCTCTGTATCAATATTTAGCAGTTAGAAAAACCTGAAAAATCATAATGTATAAAAAACAATGCTAGAAGTCACTCAACACCAGCTGTATTCTTTTCAATAGTACTTTATTAATTAAAGGATATATACTTGACAGTTTTGCACCAACATCAGATATGCCTGGGTCGCACTAACAATTCCTAATTATTCTGATTTCTTTCCTTGTTATTTCTTAATGTACACACTCCTTTACATGGAAGAAGTACCACATTCTGTTTCTAAAAATGTACCAAAAAATTCTAAAATAAAAAAGCTCATGTTGGTTAGCTTGTCTTGTCTTGTCTTTTCGCACAAATGTAAGAACTGGTTTCTGCACCACAGAACAGAATTCATGTGTTTCATTATTCTTGAACAGATATTGAAAGCATACAAGAAATCAGCAAAGGAATTGCACTAGAAGTTAGTCTAAACTACATGTTTATTACAGTTTATAAGATATAAAATACTAAAGAATGTATGAATAAGCCATTACAACGGGCGTTATGGTTTGTGCATCTACTCCTGTAGCTTAGGTCTGCAGACGAATAAAAGAACGTGGACATAAAATATTCTATAAATAGATTGCAGAACTGTCCAGTTCTATAGCTGCTATGTTAAAATCCTCATTTTTATATAGGTGTCATGCATGTAACCAGCACTGATTCATTTTCGAGTTCCATTTTTTTTCCAAATTTAGCTCCTAATCCTTGTGCACCCCCCTCTACTCTTGTGTGAACAATTAGCTCATTAATTTTCTTAAGCAGCACACAATTTGGATCACAGTGATACTTTATCCAATAAATGTTATGCACACCAAAAAGCGGGGGGAGGCTTGATGAGGATGAGATGGGATCATAAAATAGTCTGATTCTTAGACCACGAAATAACAGCTTCCACTAGTACAACTGTAGTTAATGGCACTTCAAGGGGTTAATAGTTCAAATTTAGCATACATTTTAAAAACAAACACAAACCTCTGGGTGATAAAAGAGAGAGAGCTGGGACAACAGCCAAAAATAGGGATACCACAAAACTTTCGCTCAGATAGATTACAGGAAGGATTTTACTTCTCCAGTGAAATACTTTTTTTTGTCATGCACCTCAGAATTGGAGCTTTATGTTGTTTGAGTAGAAAACACAAAACTTGTATTTTATCTACTCAATAGGTAGATAGTATTTCACATGAACAGTAACTTAGCATGGTCATAGTAAATGACATGAGGGTAAAATCAGTCTAAAAGACAATTGTTACTAGTTTGCATAGGTTTCGCATTAAAAATGGTATACCAGAAGTTAGTTAAAAGAAATACAGAATAGCCTATATTTAGTCTCAATTTAGAACTGCAGAAGGGCACAACCCAACCTGATGATAAGCTTTTTAAAAGATCTTACTTCTCAACTCAGAAATTATGATTTCTCTTAACAGTTTTTCTCTTAAACTGTCATGCAGAAGTAACTGCAAGTTAAGAAGTTACTATTCATAAGCAGCAATTCAATGGGGCTCACTCCCAGGTAACGGGGTTTGGGAACACAGCCTACATTTGTTGGCTCCTACAAGCTAGGATCTAAAGAATTGTTACAGGTGTCATCTTGGGCACCAAAAGTATTTTCTACCCCATTTCACCACCAAATTACATCATAAATTGCTTTATAAATTCCCCACAATACTAAATACATTTGCCATGTAGTATCATGAGTTGCTTTTTAAGTAATACAAACCCACTTGTGTCATCGGGTGCACAAAGTGAGTTGCATTTGTTCTTTGGATTGAGGCTACTTTTTATTTATGCTGACATTTTTGTCCCAGACTATATGATGAAAAAGATCACCTCTCCATGCTTAAAAGATAATTTCACAACTCATTACTGTCACAAAATAAACTTCATTATGTTAAAATGTGTATGCATCTGTACACCATTTTTGGAAGTAGTATACAAAAGCGGAAATCATATGTATATTTTCTCAGCTGTAAGTCCCCTTGAATGCTACCGGATTTACTTCTGAGTAGACATGAATAGGGTTTGAATGTTAGAATGTGAAGTATAATTCAAGTAATTTTATACAGGTTTCTTTTTGGTGATTTACCGATATAAGTAAATTTTGGAAACCAATTTCTTGTAAACAAATAAATCAGGGAATAGTTTTGCTATTCAAATAGGGATTTGAGAGTATTTGATTCCAACACTAAGCACATTTTAAAACTACAGTATTCAACTGCAATATAGGCAGTTCAGTAAGGATTATAAGCCTTTAATGTTGGCGTCATATAATACAACACAGCAGCAAAATCAAGAAACAGAGTTAGATAAGATTTTTGCAAGGATGGCACAACACAATTACAGAAAACATCTTTGATTAAATGACTACTTTCCCACCTCAAAAAACAAAACAAAACAAAACAAACAAACAAAAAATCAGAACAAAATCAAAAACACCTAAACATTCAAAAATAACAGTAAGGAAAATCAAACTAATCTCAGAATCTTTGGCTGCAAGCCTAACTGTACCTCTGAATGAATTATTTTTAAGCAAACATGCATAGGTTTACAGGCTTAACCCTTACATGTGAGACTTCAAACTTGCATATATGTGATCTTGACTTAAAATATTTCCATTTGGTAGGCTACAATAAAGTCAATCTAATTTTTTACACACACACACGTATATGAAAAGAGCACTATACTAATCTGATACTTTAAAAGGAGAAATAGTAGATAATCAGAGAGATAAGTTTGAATGGTCATATTCAGACTGCATAAAACTCCAGTTTGAACACGCATGACCAAAAAGATATTGTATGATCAAAATTAGCACCCTCTCCCCTTCTGGTTAACTGCATTATCTAACTATTTAATTGCGGATAAAGAATAAAAACGGTGCAGTTTCATGGGCACTGCATTGAATCATCTAGTCATTATTTCCCTTCTGCTGCTAACAGACAACCCACTTTTTGTCAGCACACCATTTCATTTATTTCACAGTGAAACCCAGTTTCACAATAATTGACTTGTCAGAAGCTCTAATTTATGAGGCTGGGCTCCGTAAGCCTTCTCCTATATTCGGCTCAACCTGCCCACAAGCAAGGTTGAATATTTACAATGCTGTTAACAGGTGCTGAGTTGTTTAATGATTCTAATAGCCAGAAGCGTACTGAGAAAGCCAGCGGGATCACAATTACAGGCTGTTTGAACACAACAATTACTCGTCCCCTGAGAGGTGTGAAAGTCAAAGGCAGTTTTATACTAACAGCATCTAGCACATGGGGTAGACAGGCTAACTTCTATTAGTAGCCCATTGGGAAAAAAGCAATAACAAATCCCTAGGTACCATAAAAATTTACAAAGTACATAAGATTTAAACAATCAGAACTCTGAAGGAACAGACTTTTTAAGGGGTTTTAAGTAATTTATAACAAACACAAACAACCTAGTCCCCGACCGTAGCTGTGAATATACCCAGAACATCCTCAGAAGAAGAAAGATGAACTTATTTTTCTAATCTAAGCAAGTGTGGAATTTCACCAGCTGAGAAAGAGAGAGACGTGCACAGACATAAAATGTAGATGAAGTTACACAGACCATTTTGAGGTTAATGTGGACTGTGGTGCAACTGCTTCCTGTTTAGTTTATGTAAACCTGACCCAAGATCTCCCTAGGAAATTTTTCATCAGCCTTGAAATGGTGCTGCTATAACTGTCAGGCCTGTGAAGTCATTTGTTACAAACACCATGTTTTTTATGTTCAGATTATACGGTAGTAGTAATAGCACAGATAATGAAAACAGGGTCCAGGGACATCCGAAAAACACTATTACAAAAAACTTTTCTTTGCATTCAGAGCACTTCTTGTGGAGAAAAGCCTACAAGAGCCCAGCTCATGATTATTTTTTGAGACACATCATTTTGGGGAAGAAAAACAACAGGACACAGGACAGACATTAATAGTTACTCTTTCAAAAGATATTCCATTTTATTCGTTGTGAGACATTCTGCAATTTCCCTTTTCTTGATTTGAGGGGGAACTGAGGGGACATTAGGTGAAATTCATTATTCTAAGCATATTCCTGATAGATAGAATACTGGAGAGATGATCCAACCAATGTCTTTTCTGGAACTAATCCAGTAGTTGTGGATCAACATGCCTCAGTAGGAAAGAAATAAGGCGTTCCCTGGAGAACTGGCTCATTTGCAAGAGAAAGGATGAGTGATACTCTGAATGACTAACATTATCATTTTCAGCTGGTAATCAAAGTGGATCAAATTCATTATTAGAATGGCCTGCCATCAACATTCAAAAGTACTGCACCTTACACTGACAATCTGAAATATCAACACAGTTGTCTTCTCAATTAATTTCAGGCCATTTTGTTGCTTAAGTGCAAATTGATTCCAAGGGGATCTAGCTGTTCTTGTTTTCTAGTCCATAGTTTCCCAAATGCCTAACAGTTTAAATCTGCCCTGATACTACTACAGTCAACCACCACCACCACCACCACCTCCATTAGAGAAAAACTCTGACTACTTCTGTTCCATGAGGATGTATCCACAGTCAATCAAAGCTGAAAGTGTATATAGACTACTGGAAGCCGAAGCAAAGACAGTGATGAACAGTTGAGGAAAGTTAAAGACTGTGAAGAAGAGATATGAGCATGCAACCCAAAGTGGTAGACCCTGGACCAGTGCTGGGCTATGTGCTATCAGCTGCCAGTCTGTGGAGAATTTCCAGGAAAGAAAAAATTTCAGCCAACAGGCATACATATGCTACCAATCTCTGGCACATCAGAAGAATGCCAATCTGTTGGAAATGAGAGTTTCCCAGGATGTTAGCCCTATTGGGAAATTCTATGGAAGCTAAAACTGTCAGGATTCAGCCTCCTTTTAGCAGAGTAGCAGAAGAAGCATGTCTAAATTTGTGTATGGCTTTTCTGATCTCAAATTGACTGAAGAAATAAAACAAATGCAGGCAGCTTCAGATTACAAACTTAGAAAAGTTTACTAATGGCTTCTACATTTCCATATGTATTGGAGAGCCTACAACCTAACTAGCTAATGAATAGTAGTAGCTTCGGTCTTAACTCACCATCTTCTGATGGAGATGCAAAGCATGGTCGGAGAAGAAGAAGAGAAGCAAAAATGGAGGAGAAGAGAGAGAGCTGAGAGGGGTCTCATTCTTTTATAAGACCGATGACAAAAGCAACTGTCCTGGGTTACATGATCTGATCACCTGAACACCAAAGGTATTTATGATCATGCATTTAAATGACAGAAAGGCAAATGGTGGAGCTTTGGCATGCAAAAGAGAAAGGTAGCCCTATACTAGCTATGCCCACTTGCTCTAAGAACAAGATGGGGTGGGGAGAGAATGCTGGAATTTTCCCAACACAATCTCACCACTACTTATCTACATTATAGGTGATTAGAACTCCACTTATGAGATGGTCCTGCTAGAGGAAGAGGGGAGGTGATTTTTTCCCCAGTTCCCATTTCTACTGAAGCCCCCAATGCACTACCCAAAATGGTTCCACAGGCCTGGGGAACAGATCAATGCTGGAGAGGGGATTTGGTGAAAATGCCTCTCTCCCTTTCTCCTGTTCTTGCTAGATACTGGTCTCGTCTATGAAAAAAGGAGTCCTTCCATTTGATTCAATCCATAGGGAAATAAACTGGAGGAAATAAGCAGGACAGAAACAAAGTGACAGAAGGAGCAAGATGTCTTTCCAGCCAGAGAAGCAGTGCTAAAATTGCCACCATCGGTGTTCAATAACTCTGCAAAATCATTCAAAACACCTCAAAGCTTCTACTTGTTTCCTGCTTTCCCAGACTAAGGAAGGCAGCTCTTACATTTAAACCTTCACCGCACTGTGTTGTAACTCCTTCACTTTTGTGCAATGTATTATTGTTGCAAAATGTAGCTGTGGTTTCCCACTAAATAAGAGCATGGCAAACACCACAGTATGACATAAGTGCACTGCTTGTGACTCAATAAGGCTTTTTGTTTTAGATAATGAGATGCGTTAAAATATTTTGCTGTTCTATATTAGGACCCTGGCTTTTCCAAAACAACAGACCAGCAGAAACAAAACAGTAGAAACATTTGTTTTTCTTCATAAAACAGCAAATTCACACTGGAACGATGTTCCACTTAAATTAATGGCACTTACTATGGCACTACATAGTAAGTGCCATTATTTTAAGTGGAACATTGTTCCAGTGTGAACAATGGAAGACCGAATGTACAGTGTTACATTTACCACTTTACACCACAGTTTGCGTCTGGAGGACAGATGTTGTAGAGCAACTATTAAACAGGAAGAGACCGCAGGAAGGATTTTTAGTCTTATTCCAGGCTCTCTTCCTTCTTCTAGCCCACTCTTTTTGACATCAGTGTTGATGCAGATGTGAATGGGTCCGGGGTAAAGCACTTACCTGTGTAAATGTTGAATGCAAACCTATCACAGTCAAAAATACTTTCCACACATCAGCACATTTGTACTGTGTTAACACTTCATTGATTGGGGACCTAAGCCAGTGCCTGCTGGTATATTAATTCTACACGTGACTGGTCCTACGCACATAGTGGGTGTCTCTGCATATCTCTTTTGCCCTCAGAAGAGTGCTATGAGGAGTCTCAGAATGAAGCCAATGATCTGCTCAGTCTGAGAGGATAAACAAAAACTGCTGGCAAAGCAACACTGTAAGAAGTTTCACTCTGAATCATCTCTTTTTCTCTGGACAGAAACATCTGGTTACAACATTGTTGGCCCTCCAACATTCCCAGTGAAACTGGTTTCTTTGCCATGGCTAGGAAAGTCCATGCACAGAGGATTTATTCTGGATCCCAAAAAAGTACATTTAGTATTTTTATATATTTATTAGATTTCTATGTCGACTTTCAGAAAAGAATGGAACTGTATATTAAATATAGTGGCTTGACTTCAGCTTGACTTTAGTGGAGAGAAATCCTCACTAGGAAAATTGTGCTGGATCACATCTTGTGCAAGTGGCTGAACAAGCAGTAGTACAACAGTCTGCACAAAGTCTTATGCAACAAAAACTGTACTGGACATAATGTCTGGGCTAATTCTGAAAATGCTCAATTGCCGGCAGAACAAGATTTGCACTAACATAATGACATGACTGAATACAACTCAGGATATTAAATAATAGTGATTACAGTTTGGAAGGTTTACAACAAAGGTATACATTACAGTTGAGGGAATAAAAAAGTGAACAACAAACTGCAAGGTTATAGTATTTTTATTTGCAAATATAGAGGCCATGTTTCTTCATCTCCCTCCCTTCTACCACATTTTAAGCTCATACAGAAGGATTCCTTGAGATAAGCCTCTCCTCTTGCATTTGGGAAAAAAAGCACTGTTTTTATCTTCTATCAAAACACACTTTTCAATAATATTAGGCATTTGAATTCAAAAAATATACATATTACAAAATAAACACAAATGCAATATCTAAATGTGGATGCACTGTACCAAAAATTTAAATAGCACATGTACAGCTTTTCAAAGTAGTGAGTTATGGCAGTTGTACTCTTCCTTTGTTGTTATGATAGCTGCATATACTAAGGTCTGATTCTAACCTAACATTTGTTAATAGAATGGGAACATTATGTCTGGCAATACTTCACCAGATACAAAGAAAATCCTAGAAAAGCCAGTAGGTGTTTCAGTTGTGGTATAAACCACCAGGGTTAAAGCTTTCAAATCTGACTGCAGTAGCAGACAAATTATGGAACAGAGGAAAATGCATCCTAATGTGTTCTATGTACCTTGTCAGGAAAAAATGGGGGTAACAGTCAAAACAGAGCTGACCCCACTCCTCCTATTCCTCTATCAAGCACAAAGCATTCTCACATCCATGGAATTATGCAGCTGAAAAGTTGGCCATGTTTCCAGGTAAGTTTGAAAACTTTCATTTCCCCCTCCCAAAAAAAGTACACCGAGGACACAAAATCAGTGCTAGGTGTTTGTTCTGGGACAGTCACACTTTGCTCATTCACTTTTGGAGTATATGCTTGGCACAGTTATTAGACAGATGTTACTCTTTGTCTCTGTTGCTCCACTGTCTCTTTGAAATCCAGCTTTATGGAAAAGAACAAAAGAGCAGAACACCCTTTGGAGATGCAGACCACCAAACTGTGTCTCCTTTCCAAAGAGGTACGGTTTTGACTGTGTTGTGATACACAGGATGGGTATGCTTACTGCACACACAGGACCAAAAAAGAAGGCAAGCTGCAGGTGGGGATATCTAATGCAGAATCTTAGATCGGAGATAACAGTGGGATCCCAGTGGACATTATCTAAGCAGGGTCTAGACTCATCATAATTGATGTAAGACTCGCTGTAGACTTGGACAGGTTATTGACTTTGTCTTCAAATTACTTTTACAGCTAGCTATTGCATCATGACAATGATGCTCCAAAGCAAGCGTGTGATTTCAAGCCACAGACTTGCACCTTGACGTGGTGGCAGGACTCCATAATGTATCTACAACACAGCCTTTGCTTTTACTGAGAAAGAAGTTCTGTTATGTTCAGAAGGGTTTAGGTGTATACAGGACAGCAGTCACAGAATTATACATTAATCATCAACCCTTTATTTTTGTGTTGGATAACCTCTATGTAAATAATATATAACATTCACACTGGACTTACACATCAACATTATTTCCGTGCCCAGCTCTTCCACTGTTGCTTCTATGTTCTCCTCTCCTTGATTTGCTGTTGTTATTTCCAATGTGTCTTTTGTTTAAATGCTGTATTTTATTTATTTATTTAAAATATTTGTTTAGTGTATTTCAACCAATCAGCGCCCTTAAGGCAATGTGCAACATTTAAAGGCATAATTTAAATAATTAAATATAAACAGATAAAAACACCATTTAAAACCAGGCCCAGGCTATAGGGTGTGTGTGTGTGTGTGTGTGTGTGTGTATTGGTATCACCACACAGTTAAAACTGACACAGAAGGCACTCTCGGTTTTAAGAACCAAAGACCATATGAAATTATACAACCTTGGCTGTCTGCCTCCATGAAGCCACTCTGGCTTTCTTTGGAAGGAAGTTCCACATCTCTACAGAGAAAGTCTGGTCCCACCTAGCCTACCAAGATAGCGTAAAAGATATCTGACAAGGATCTCAAATTTTGGACAGGCTCATAAGGTAGATCCACACTATACCCACAACTATTTAGGACTTGAAAGTCAACACTAGTGCCTTGCATTAAGCTTTGAAGTAAAATGGAAGCCAGTACTAGTGGTGCAAAGATTGGTGATGTGGATCTTGTATAGGAGCAGACGTATAAAACCACTAAGCAGGATTTTGGTCAATGAATGCTCAATAAATCCCACTGCATCATGGGTTTGTTAGAAACCAGCAAAGTTAGTTTTTAGTAGAGCCAAAGATATTTTGAAACAGTTATGTGCTTGAACAGATGGGAGGAAAAACCTCTTCCACTTTGTCACATTGAGAGCAGCTACAGGACATTGCAAGACATTTGGATCCTTCATCAATACTGCCTATTTAACTTGTCTTTTAAGGTCTATTAATAATCTCTGTTCTAGCAACCAGTCATTCAACATTTCTTTGAACAATTCCAGCTGCTTACCAGCAATCTTAATGTAGGTTTAAGTATTCTGTTTTTGCTGACACTGATTTTTTTTGGAAAAATAATTAATGAACAAATGAGGTAATCTAAAGGAGTTTCAATTGTAAGTTAAATATGATAGTAAATCAAGACAAATATTTTATAAAGATAAATAAAAAGTATTAAAATGTAAAGCAAAGATTATACCCTGTTACCTACAAGAACAGCAAATCAAAAGAAGTATCCTTTTTGTTTACACATGCATGAAATCAAAGAGCTTAAATTAGTAGCCTCTAACTTAAATTACACTGACCAAAACAGAACTTAAGAGCAACTAACTTTTTTTGGAAAAAACACACTAGTAAATGTTTTTATATAGATATTTATATAGATAAAAACTGTAGCTCATGAAAATGTACCAGTTTAAATATACAGAATTTAAAACCATACCTATTAAAACTTAAATAACTTATTATATGGTAGATTTCAGAGAAAATAAAGCCTTACTGTTTTTAAATTTAAGTGTAGAGAGGAGATCCTTATAATGAATGAGTTATATTACGTGGATAAAGCCATATTGCTTTTTCCTATTGCCCAAAATAGAGGCAAGCTGTTATACTGAGTTATCCAGTTTTTCTAACATCATAATTATAATTCATATCTTTACTGATCACAATCAATAACTTCAAGAACATTTGTTCCACAGATAGATACCATTTCATTAGTGCCCTTTTAGCCATCTGGTGTTCAAAAATGGTTAACATAGTCTTCTGAAATTCTGACTGAATATTTCACTCAGTTTCCGAAGCTGTAATGCATAACATATTTAAGAACAAGCTATTTAGACTGCTAATTTTAGATGGACTCCCACAGGACCCATGTTTTAAAACTTGCCATATTTGTTACTTGTATTGCTATGACAAGTATATTGTTTAAATCTTTAACATCCAAGTGTTTTTCCCCTCAGTGATATCCCCTTGGTAAGAAACAGACAATTATTTTGGATGTTAATGAAAGAAAGCCAAAACCCGAAGGACCATGAAAGTAGTTCAACAAGCCCAACAAGACTTGTTTTTCTCAAGCAACTGCATTCTCATATCACATAGAACCCTTCTTTTGAAACCAATTGGTGTTTCAAAAGCAGCTTTTGAAGACCCATGGGAAGATCATTTGTTAAAAAGAACATCAAAAATATAAGTCCCTTCTATGAAGTTACGGATCTTTATCAAAAGGTATAATGGATCTTCTATGAATTTTTGCCAAAAACTATAGTAATTTCGGTTGCTTAATTGACAAACCAAGCTAATTATAGCATGGGGATCTCAACCAATGTGTGTGAGCTGAGCTGCCAGTTAGCATGATTAGCTAAAAACAGCTTTACTAAAAGGAGAAAAAATTAATCAGCTACAGTCTCCTTTGGGACTATGCAATAACAGACACTTATAAGCCATTAGTTATACATAAAGTATTAAAAGCTCTTTATAAATCATGCATACAATGATTATACAATGACAATCTATGTCAGCATAATAAAAACCAGAAAAGGTAATTAAAGCATAATAGAGAACTACAAAAATAAAAGCAACATGCTGAATATACATGTACTGAAATATGTTTAATGTGACCATTTCTAAAGTTCTAACTTATTCATTTACTTGGATGTATACCCTGGTCACTCTCAGAAGAGGTCAGAGAAGCTGACATATGGCTTCCAGGTGATCAAACATCTACGCAAGCTCATAGCACTAGACTCTCTGAGCTTCAGCAAAAAAACTGCTAAAAAGACAGATTAGAACTAGACATGATAAAAAAATCACAGGAGTTCAGTCATTCCATTGTTTATCATTCCCAACGACATGCGACTGTATTTTAATTTACATGCCACCATCTCACAGAAAACTATGTTCAAACCTGCCATAATACACAATGGGCTGTATTGGGCAAAAACTTTCTAAAGACAGGAAGGGCTTCTACTGTCACTGGCAGGCTTTAGTTATTTGATTTATATCCCATTTTCTTGCCCAATGGAACTCAAAGCAGCTTAAAGCATAAATTAAAAACAGAACATCTTAAAAAAATGAAGTACAAACATTCAAAGAGGATTAAACCATATATCTAATTAAAACACTACATTAAAACAATTAAAACAATGAAAATACATATAACTTACTAAAAAGAGCCCACCTAATTGCATATCACTTTGCCCTGGTCAGTTAAGGCTAAAGGACTGATTAAACAGAAAGGTCTTTGCTTGCTGGCTGCAAGACAGCAAGGAGGGGGCAGCCTGAACCTCCCTTGGGAGGGAGTTCTGAAGGCCAGGAGCAGCCACTGAGAAGGCTCTCTGTGTTTCTTCAGCAGCCAATCCTGGAAAGTTGGTAGGATAGAGAGAAAGCTGTACCTAAAGATCATAAGACTCAGGCAGGCTCATATGAGGAGACAAAGGCTTTCAGACAGCCTGGTCCTAAGCTGTATACGGCTTCACAGGTCAAAACCAGCACTATGAATTGTGCTTGGAATTGGCAGCCATTGAATCTGCTTCAGCAAGAAAGCTACATGACCCTTATAACCAGCCTGTGCTTTGATATAATCGAGTGTTTGTTAAATGAAGGAGAAGCTGGTCCTCTCCAATTTCTGACCTCTCACTGCATTCAGATGCTGTACTGTCTATGGATCTTTGCCAAAAGGTATAACAATCTGAGTTGCTTAATTGAGAAACTAAACTAACTAGAGCACCTGGATCTGAACCAAAGTGTGTGGAGAGAATTGCCAATTAGTATGATTAGCTAAGGCTGCAGACACTGAGCTGCAAAAACACTGGGGGAATATTGAAAAATACCTGCCTTGCTTTCTTATAAGTCAGAGTGGACCATATCAGAGCCAACCAGAGAAAATAAATGCTACTCTCTCAGAAATAAGCATGATATTATGCACAATACATTGTGGGGGATGCAATTCTCCATTCTAGCCAACCAATTATGTGAGATCAGGATAGACAATACACAGTGCGATAGCACCACTGCACATGATAAATTATGGCACTTTGTTGAGAAAAAGAACATGGAATATTAGATCCTAAAAATAATCCAGTATTTAGGTAATTCAGAATACAATATATAACATACAATATACGATATATAAAAAATGCCAAATCTTGATATGGAATAAATGGCCACATTTCCTGTAATACTAAACGCATTGGCACTATATACAATGGGCTGCAACAGTCTTCAGTGGTTCTTTGTTTGGATTATTTAGCAAAGCAAGTATGGACCAACAACCTACATAGAGAATCAGAGATCCCTTTCTAAGAACTACTGATTAAGGGAATACAACAAAATCCAATATCCACAACAGAGCACTACCTTTATTGGTCAATCAAAATAAAGAAAACACATCATGTAAACTTTTTAAGATCTACTGGCTTCTTCCTTAGGCAGAGATATTAAAAATCACAGAGGAAGAGAAATGTGACAATGTTAGACAATCGGCAAAATTTACCTATGTTGTTACTGTGTGCCTTCAAGTCCTTTCTGACTTAGGGTGACCCTAAGACAATCCTGTCATGGGGTTTTCTGGAACTGAGGGTGTGTGAGGTGCCCAAGGTCACCCAGTGGGTTCCCATGGCTGAGTGGAGAACAGAACTCTGGTCTCCAGGGTCATAATCCAAGACCAAATCACTATACTATGCTGGCTATCAGGCTCAATCTACACAGCACCTAAGAGTTTTTCCAGATGTAACAATAGAGAGACTGCTTGAGAAATTCAATGTTCTCTGCCTAAGAAAGGAGCAGATAGTTTCACACAGGACAGGGGCAGCTGGATCTCAAAGGAAGTCACTTTTCTGTTGCTAATGGAGTTGACATTTTATTACCATATTTGCCGGCGTATAAGACGCAATTGTGTATAAGGCGTACTCCATTTATACACTGCCAAATACTATTTGCTGACTTATAAGACACATTGGCGTATAAGACGCACTCCATTTTCAAATAGTACTTTTCAGGGGAAAAAAAAAGAGTCTCATAAGCCAGGAAATACAGTATTTGTCTTTTATTGCCCTTTGTCCTGAGTCTGCACACATCCAAGAAGGGGAGCAGGTTTTGCCTACACCAGGATCCCTCAATACCATCTCAACTGACAACAGAGTAAAATCTGAGACAAAATGTAGGGCTATTACTCTAACACCATTACCTTTCTTCTCCTGTTTGATTTTTAATGGCTTTGCCTGTTGAGGGAGCCGGTGAAGCTTTGAAAACTTGCATGATGTATTTTCTCATTTTGGTTGACCAAAATAAACTGATGACTGTTTTTGCAGATTTTGGATTTACTTGTATTTTATTGCATGGTCAACACAGATATCCCTGAATATGTCTTCTGTTTAGGGCAAATAACTCACAGGATTCTGACTGGGAACTGGAACCCTACGAACACAATGAGCTGTAAATCATGCCTACAGTAATTAATTACTCTGTTAGAAGCATACCAAATAGCAAGCAGGCTGGGTAGCAGAGTAGGGGAGGTCCTCTGCCCACTTAATTTGAAGATGGGTGGGTCAGATCCAGGCTCTAGTCAGGCTGGTTCTGCTCCCCTGATAAACACCCTCACAGACTTTCTAAGGCCATTTCCACACTACACTGTCATAGTGCTATTATTCCTATGGAATCCTGGGGTTTGCAGTTTAGGGAGGGGCCTTTAGAATTCTCAGCCAGAGGGCTTCTACAAACCCCAGAACTTGGTAGGATGTTGAAAGTGGAACAATAGCACTATAATAGTGTAGAGAGGAAACATCTTAGAACTGGACAATTCCACACAGGATCCTATAGATGTGATAGGAATAAATCCACAAAGCCTAAGGAACATCAAAATACAGGCATGGCTTACAATGGGATACGCACTAAGGGGGGTACATCCCAAAGAATGTACAGACAGGCAGAATTTTCACTCACTGATTCACTTCTGATTTAGTGATTCCTATATTTTAGGCTAATTCCACATGTAGCATTCCATAGGTGGACTGAACAAGAAAGAGTAGGAAGGATAAGATAAAGGGGAGACTAAAAGTAAGGCCTTCTCTTTGTCCTCCCCTTCTTCTTCCTCAAGGATTGCATGTGGGAAAACAAAGATATAAACAAAATGACAGGAGATAAATATAATACCATAATTTCTTTTGTGTAGAGTGTGAAAAAGTAATTCACAACATAACTAGTCCTACAGAGAAGATCCACATTATTCTCATTTTACAGGAGAAAGGCTTAGAAAGATAGCTACATGAGCAAGGTATTCAAAGATGAACAAGATTTGAAACAAGGCCTTCAAGGTTACTTACTTAGTCCACTCTAATCTATGTGCTCTCAACTTGTTAACAGCTCACCTAGGATTCATGATAAGGCGACGGAAGAAGTAGGTCCAGGTGATATAATCCATTGCATCCTGCTTTGAAGTAATAGTTCCAGCTGCAATTTCAGCATTTAAGTGATCAGACAGAACTTCCAGCAAACTAAAGAAAAATGAACATATTAATAATAAAAAGTACACCAAACAATTTACATCAAGTCTGTAATGGTATTATGCACATGGAGCACTCAAATTGGATATAGCAGGCACTTTACAGCTGTTAAATCAGTAAAACAAGACTGCAGCTTTTAAGATTGATCCACTTAGAGTTTAAAATGGGGAAAATGCTATCTAAGAAGGACTAACCATTATGCTCAAAGATAAGACATGTCCTGGTAAAAAGATGGCACAGTTATTGTTTCTTTACCTAACGGCTACCTAAGACTGAACTCACTAATAAAAGACAAGGAGACATCAGGAACGCTAATACTTCTAAAGGTGAATGTTGGCTGTAAACAGTGAAGCTTTTCCTGCTCTAGCTCCAACAGCACCCCCATATCTGGAGCCTGAGAATTTCTGTGCATGAATATAAGCATACCGAGGAGGAAGAAATAAGGCTAGATGCCACCACAGATACAGTGACAACATATAAAGAAAACCAAAACCTCAAAAAGGAATAATTTAGTAATATAGTTTGGTAATATAACCGAAGAAGTACACTTGGAGCCAGGCGTCAACTTGGAATTGGATTATCTGAAAACTACCCAATTTTATGCTCTAGAGAATGGAGTGTACTAGTAAATAAATATAAGATATTTCCCCCTCCCCAAAACATGGCTTTTTATTTACCTTGATTCTACTGGGAAGGGTTCATAAAGGAATTTTTTGTAGAAGTCTTTCTTGATGTCATGAACAAGAATCACAGCTTTGCCTTGATCATCAAATTGAGGTCTACCCGCACGTCCCATCATCTGAAGAACATCTACAAAAGACATTTAATGACAACAGTAAGTATAACACAACTTTACTGCTCTTACATTACAGCAAATGTCAAGGCACTGCATTTTCCACCTTTCTTAAAAGACACTGGTTAAAAGATACATTAAAAAAAAGTGAACAAATCTGTTTCACAGTTAAAACAAAACTTGAAGTGGTGACTTTTGTTTTTGTTTTGTCAAGATCTCCCTGCACCTCTCAAGAGCAAAATTTGGCTGAACAGGTCTCAATAATATAGCAGCTGAAAGCATTGCTTTGATGTTCCTAAATAACACATCCAGACATATTTAAGTAAGGTGCTTAACCCCATGTGACCCTGTTCATTCTGTACATTAGACAGGGTACAGACTGCTCAACAATACAGACTTATGAAACTATACTGTATTTATCTCACAGGCACCTCACACATAGAGACCTTTTCATATTGGACACACCAAGTCTTGGGAACTTATGTCCGCAAAGAAAGCATGACACCATCAAAGCCATGGCCCCTCACTAGCATGTGGAAAGCAACTTTACTATGATTTTTTAAAAATAGTTTTACACTTTTTAAAATTTAATGGCACTTTAAATATGATAACTTGTTCAACTGTGTTCTATTTTTTACTATCAGCCTCAGCTTTTTCCTGTTTTGTATGCTGCCTTAAGTCCCAAGCCAGGAGAAAGACAGGATGTAAAACAAACAAACAAACAAACAAACAAACAAACAAACAAACAAACATACATCAAGCCATCCAGTTCCCTCATTTATCTCAGTGATGTGCAATGGACACAGATACTTTCTTTTGTGGAAATATATTGGTAATACCATTTGCTTAAAGTACTATCACCTAATACATATGAAGTAAGGCTGAAAACAAATCAACAGAAACTGTTTTTAAAATCATTATCCACCTCATCTATGATGATAAGAAACCGATGATAAATAGCAGAAGTTATGACAATTCTCAGATATGATGAGTTGAAATTATTATGCAAAACAAGGACATGGGCTACACAATTACTTTCTGTTCTAGAAAAATTCTCACACATTGTTCTTTTGCTTTCTGTTTTTTTGGAAACTGATCACTCTTTGGGTTAAGCATTCTCAAAATACAAAAGAATTTTAAAAAGTATGTACTACTATTATTATTATTATCTACTACTATGAACAAAAGATGTGATAAATTTCTGTTTCCATTTCATGTCTAGGAAAACAATTTGTTAGTTTCAAGGAAGCTGTTACACAGGGAAAATGTATATTGTTCTAACAGACCTTTGATTTTTGACAATACCTGTAATTGGATAATCAACATAACGCCTTGTTTTTCCATCGTAAAACTCCGTCCCTTTAACAATTACTAAATGTGCTGGAAAATTGACACCCCAGGCTAATGTGCTAGTGGCAATGAGAACCTAAAAAAGAGAAAAGTATGAAAATGAGTATGAAAATGAACATAACTTATGAAAGTGAATTAAAAAAACCTCTCAACATTATATTACAGACAGAAAGTGCATACTTGGATTTTGCAGTTCACAAACAACTCTTCCACAGTTTTTCTATCTCGTTCATGCAGGCCAGCATGGTGTATGCCTATTCCAAAGGCAAGGGTAAGCTTGAGGTTAGAATCTCTGATTGTTCCTATGATGACATTCATCTGTAATGCACAAAAAGGAAAGCACTTATAAAATCATTTAAGAAATCTTTTAGAAGACTTCAAGCAATAAACGGGAAATCTGAAAAAAGCAGTTACCAAAGTGATGAGTTCTACTCAGTAAATATAGGGGAAAAACAGTCTGTTAACTAAAAAAAGAAATTCATGGAGCAAACAAGCAAATTAAGAAGCACAGGGAAGAGAAAACAGGTATGAGGTATGTTGGTACAATTCATTCCTATAATACTCGGTCTAAAAATTTCAATGCATTTTCAGGCAAGAAACACTTGTAAATAATGGACCTAAAGCAAAGATGTGTAAAAATGAATTTCTACTTTTGGAAAATATATCCCGTGTTACCTGAAAACTTGCTTCTGAAATGTGGAAAAGCTTAAGAAACATTTTCTGACGTAACATGAGAAACTTCTGTCAAGAAAAGTGAGGTTTGTGCTGGAAGTGGCTCTCATAGCATTTTAAAACATCGATATAATATAGCAAACACACCTATCTGCACAGTTTTGGAATTTAAAGCATGTATCTGATTTTCAAAAAAAGTCAGTAAAACATAGTGAACAGTATTTTGCAGCATGCCAAAACTTTATCATATCTATTCCTGATATTAAACTTATTTTTACCTTATTCTTATTCATTCACATCCTGCCTTTTCCCCATTAGTCAACAAGGCTTAGAACATATTAAAATAGTAAATATACAAAGATAACAGTAAAATATATAAAATTGTTTTAAAATACAATTTTACAATCTATACATTCAAAATGTGTAAATATCAACAAGATTGTCGTCACTGTGTGCCTTCAAGTAAGTTCTATCTTATGGCAAATCTAAGGACAGCCTATCACAGGGTTTTCTGGGACTGAGAGCGTATGACACGGCCAAGGTTACCCAGTGGGTTTCCATGGTTGAGCAGGGAATCAAACCCTGGTCTCCAGGGTTGTAGTCTGGAGTTCAAGTCACTATATCACACTGACTCTCTATCAAGAGCATACAATTAAAAGCCCATTGCTGTCAGTTCCTAAAAGCTTGTCGGAATGAAAAAATTTTCAACAGCCAGTTGAAAACAAGCAAGTGGGGAGCCACCCTAGCCTCTTCAGTGAAGGAGTTCCTAAGCTATGGAGCAGCCACCAAATAGTCCTCCCCTTATTACCACTAAGCACACCTAGAAAGTTGGTAGTACTGAGAGCAAGGATTCCCCTGAAGATCTTTTTGCCTAGGAAGGCTCATATAGGGCTTTCGAAGTCAGAACCAACACTCTGAATTGTGCCCAGATGGACTCACAGTCAGCTGAGCTGCTGCAACAAAAGTGCTGCATATGTACCAGTGTGGACAAATGGTTTCTTAAACTCTAAAAATTACTATAATGTATGCAACTTTAACCTGTTTAAATTCAAGTAAAATTTGAAAAGCAGATGAATCCTATGTAATCAAAATGCCACAACCATTACCTGATAATGACACACAACAGGGAACCACAACAGTTTGTCCAGGAAATATTTTGATTGGATCGCCTGCTAATTTACATACTCTAAGGGATATTTCTAGATGAATTTTCATTTAGGACAGAGATGGATGGCGCTACCCAAATGCTTCTGACTGGTATCATAAATTAAGTTGGAAAATCAAAGTTTGCTCTATGCACAGGAGTATAACATTGGAAATACAAGGTCATGTTACAGAGTCCAAGTGGGTGGACAAAATAAAAACAGTAAAAGAAAAGAAATGCAGGCAGAAAGATTAAAAAATACAGAGGAAACCACAACAGTGTATTTCTTTCAAACGCAAGACTGAAAAGGTATGACATCATTTAACAATGAGTGTATAATGTAAACCTTTACAGTTTTCTGTGAAAAACCATAAACAGCTAAAACACGGGGGAGGGGAAGGGAGGATGGAAGTCCTTTGAAACGTCTGCCCACATGCCTATTTCTCAAAGAAGGAGTGTAAGTTCTTTAAGAGTTAATCCAACAATGGGATGGTTTAATAATAGGCTTTGATTTTCAATCAGTCTTTTGAGCCCAAAACAAATCATCCTGAACGTAAATGTTAAATGAGTGTACGAATCCACTAGTTTTGTTCTGTGAATAAAGCATACAGCTGCTCACTGGAACAAAACTGTGCGCTGACTGTCATTACAAGGTTCATGTATACATATAACTAAAAAGTTAAACAATTCAGCTATAAAAATCTTTCTTTTTATTATTAGTTCACATTGCAATACACGTGGCAGTGCACCTGTAGTGATAATTCATAGTTTAGCCTTGTTGAAATATTCTAATCATAGAAAAATGTGAAATTGTTCAATAACAATACTAACAACTCTTCTTGTTATCTGTTTCTTTTTAACCACAAAGCTACTCCTCCTGCACAAGCAGTGCCCTGTGGTGCTGTTAGTTATACCTGCAAAGCTGTGTAATTCAACACAGTAAAACTAAAGGGCCCTTAGCAGGAGTGCTGGCATATGAACTGCTGGTCTGTCATTCTAGCAGCAGGGAATCTTAGTAATTTCTAGTAAGCCCACCTCAGTTTCACATAAATCTGTGCAATAAAATGACAGCAAAGCTGTATTTTGCCTACAAACAGAGTCTTCGGCTCTAAAATCCTGAACAAAAACATATTCTTTAGAAGATTCCTTTTTTGAACCAATATTTGAGTTATTATTAAACTCACCTTACAAACCTATACTGGAAGGGCAGTATCTAGTCTAAATATGCTGGGAAAATTCCACCGAAATCTAAGAGGCTATAACAGACTTTAAAATGTGTGCTACTCACCAAAAGCATGAAACACAATTCAGGTTGAAATCCTAAGGTCCACTGAATTCAATGGGACTTAAACTCCTCAGTAAACATGTATGATATTACTCTGTTAACAATTTGCCTAGTCTCACTCAAGACACCGTTGCCATTAAAAAACAACAACATGTTGAGTTAATATGCCTAAGTCATCATTTATAGGTAACACATTTTCTGAAAGTAGAAACAAGTGTTAGTATGAAAAGGAACTGTAATTGTGTCTTAACTTCAAGGATACCAGTTGTTCAGATGGCAGGATAGATTTTGGCAATCCACTGAGGTAGGTCAATTTTAATATTACAACCAAGTTTTAAAACAACTTCAGCTCTCCTGAATAAATTGATAACACATTCACATTTAACCTGCTGAAAAAGCATTGCCTGTATGTTATATAGTTTAATGATGTACATGTCATGCCATGGCTATCTTTGAAAACTGAAATTCCTTTTGCAATGTAAGATATAGTTTCCATTTCAAAAAATTTGTGTAAAGGACAGAAATAAAACTTAGGAAATGAGAAGATTGTTATAAAAAGAATAATTGGATTTTCCCACTCCCTCTGTTCTTTCCCAAATGTAAAATTCTGAACAACTTAATGCAAACAGTGTGAGTTTTTAGTATTTTATTAAAAATTATTATACCTAAAAAGCTTTTTGCAAAAAAAGATAGAATTCCATTTAAGTAGATACATTACCCTGTGTCTGAAATTCATTCCAGTCAGGGTATAATTCAGCAAGTTGATGACAACGCTGGCTCCAAAAGAAAGGAGGAGACCAGATTGGACAAGAATGAGCTAACAGATTGTGCAGCCCAATTCTGTCCCTTTGAGTGTGATATATTGTTTCAAGATGCTAAAACCCCATACTTTCTCAAAGCATATCTGCCGCCCTGGTTTTCCCATTTTTGCAGAATCCTCATTATTAGTACTCTGTACCCTTTTCAAAGCACATCAGACTCAGACCATATGCCACCGCATAACACTTATCGATTGTCTGAAATGGTCGGCAAAGAAAGATGGGCTGAACAAAAGAATCAGGAAAGTTGTGAAGTCTTAAAACAAAATATAATTACACATTTCACATCTGGCACAGATGCTGAATGAAGCTAAAGCACTGCTGTGTTAAGGTGAAATGGCATTTTTTTCTTTCTTTTTTTATTACAACAACATAGAACACTGCAGAAAGAAGCTGTAGTGAAAATCCTGAGAAAGACTCTCTTCTCTCACATCCTGGCCAACACAGTCTGTATGTTATGGACAGATTATCACTATGCCTCATCACAGGTATCTCCTAAATCCTAGAATTCAATGCAACATAGTGGATACAGTGATGGACTTAACACTGTGGTGGCATGTATTCAAATTTCTACTCAGTTAGGAAGTTTACTGAGTGACTTCTGGCCCTCTGCTGTCTCTCATTCTCCTTCACAGGATTGTTATGAGCATAAAATGTGGGAGGGTAATTATAAATTATGCCCATACCAACCTGGAGAGGAAAGGCAAAATAAACAGAAAAAGAATCCTAATAGATAAAACATTATTTTTAAAAATAGCTAACTACATAGAATCAACATAAAGGTCACATAAAAACATTCCAACATAGTTGCAGCAAATATATAACTGTGGTCAAGTCTTGACGAAAATTTTATTGGCTTCCAAATAGCAGCTGATGATATGATCATACTTTATTTCCCCAATGATTAATATCAGAGAAGTGCTAAAGCAGAGAAGATTAAAGAAAAATATTAAGTACAGATTTCACTCGAAAAACATGAAAACCTGTCACAAAGTATTCACAATCACACTATTTTTATTTCATTATGTGTCACCCTGAAAATATTACATTACTGATAAAAAATGTTAGAAGTAGAAGAATATACTCCACAGTCATTAGATACTGAAGAGAGCAGAAGTTCAGGATTGAATGTTACTTATTTCTGTTTTTAGATCCATATAGAAAGCATATTCCTCCTTATATATGCACACACACACATTTTACTTCGCACATTCTCAGTTTTACATGTGGTTTCCTGTCCAAGTCACAAAGGCCTCCATCTAACATGTGTGGTAGTCTTCCTTCCCCATGACCTCAGCAAGAACTAGATGAGGCATTTGTTAAGTGTTACTAGATATCAAAGTTTTAAGAAGCTACATTAATTTTACGGAATTAGCTCTGATACAACCTTAACAAGCTGAAGATGTTTAAAGACCTAAATATGCTATGGGAAAACTATTGCTATTACTTTTGAAAACCACAAACAAATTTTGTCTATACAGACTGTAAAAGCAGTGGAAACTTCAGACTGTAGCAAAGAACAAGAAAATACATATTAACTTCAGATGTTGCAACTTTTAGATCTGTTACAGTAACTGGTTCTGTTTTTAACAGTTTTTTTTCTAAGTAAAAGGCGTAAAATTTATGTGATATTACTATCGTGACCACTACCACTGAAACTATGACTACCACTTGAAGCTTAATCTGCGACTTCTTCAAGTTGCACATGTACCAGCTTTTCCAATTGTTATTGGACTGCAAAATCTGTCGGATCTAGCCACGTAGTTAATGGTGAAGAATTATGAAAAGCCACAATCCAACACCTGGGAAGACACACTCTCATTCCTGCCATATATAAATTCCTTGATTTATTACATTTGGATTGCCCTATTGGAGAAAATTAAGCCTTGTGATCAAAAATATTAAAAGCACATCCTATTATTGGGGTCCATTGACACTATACAATTATATTGCTATAATTGGTGTTTAACAGCCATGGCTGCATCCTACAGAATCCTGGAGTTCGTAGTTTAACGAGGTATTAGAGCTCTCTTGATGAGAAATCTAAATGCCTTTCCCTAAACTGCCAGTCTCAGGATCCCATGCAATGTGGCCACAGCAGTTAAAACGCAATATAGCACTATAATTGTGTAGTGTGAATGGGCCCCTGGTTTCATGAAAATGCTGCATCTTTGTTTTCCAAACATGAACCGGCAGGAAAGGTTACGTGAAACTTCCAAATTCTCCACTAGAAAAATGAAATAGAATAGTTTCATTTAACTGAAGATGCCAGACACCAAAACTAGTCAACAAATGCAAGGTATGTCATTTATCCAACTTTCTCTGTGGTTATCAGGTACTTCTGATCCCTACTAAATCAAGGTAGAAGTGTCAAGATAGGCTGCACTGCCCAGCCTGGGGCCATAACCAATACTTACTAGTATTACTTTTGTGTTCCTGCATGCCATAGCCAACACAGGAAATATCCTCAGAAGAGAGGATATTATTATTTTTGTTATTTTTTTCAGGGCTTACATGGAGTAAGCAAATCCTGTGCAGATTAATTTATCATCTGACAATGATTTCTGTAAAGAAAGAAAGCATACGGGAGATAAACTGGTGCTGGTTAACTGATTTACAAAGCTACAGTGATTATCTGGATTGTTTCTGAACTTGGAAATGATATATCACCAACACAAACAGGAGTATCTGGTAAGTCCTTTTTGTTTAATCTCCTTTTTAAGTTCTCAGAACTGTGAATTCTTTCATCTCCTCACCCCACTCCTGCAAGTCTCCTCACTTGGGTAAGGAAAAAGAAGCAGGACTAAGTTCAATCACCAAATTACCAAACAGGAAGGCCATAAATTAAAGGATCTCGAATGGGAAGACTGCAAAAGAAAATCCGCCCATACACCTCAGGAGTCATTGATAAGGCTCTGAACTATCAACTGCTCTGAACCATTGGCCTGAATTGATATCAAGCAATTACTAATGAATTGAGCACATGAAACAGGAAGGATCTTCATGCTAACTTCTAATGCTCAGTTATTATATCTATAATTCCACAAGCAATTCTGTCATCCTGTGTTTCACTTCTGATTCTCACCTCCTCTGAAATAATACCAAAGCAAGTTTAATCCCCAAAGGATAAGAACTCCCCACAAGGGAGGCACATCCTAAAGAAAAGGCAGAAACCATTCCTTTCAAAGAAAATAACAAGAAAAAAGTGCTTGGCAGTGTGCTCTATGCATTCAAATGTGTCCAATTTTGTCATTTTAATGTCTATCATTCTACAGTTATCATGTCAAATGATGTCTTGTCCTGAAAAGAAGTCTGAATCTATTTTCTCTTCTAGAGATACAAAGCCCTTTGTCCTCACTGAACAACTTATTCTAGTAACTTTTACATCAGTCCTCAGAAGAAGGAAGGAGAAGAGACATTACAACAGCAGTTAGAAACCTAAATCCCAAAGATCACATCTGGCCCATTATGGCTTTCATCTTGACTTTCAGAGCACCGGAATGCTGCTGTGTAGTGTTTTTCTGTTCCAGGAAAAAGGGTAGATAGAACATTTTCCTGGAGGAAAAACCTTGGAGGTGAAACAGGCCACAGAAGCTTGAATCTGCACAATACGGCCTATAGATTTAGTTCCTTACCCCTAGCCTCCTAGGTAAAACCATCCAGTTTTTATAGTTCACTTCAAGAATAATATAGACTGATTTTAATTATTTATTTTAATTAATAATAAAATAATACAAATAAAGAGTAATAAGGCAGATCATTAGATTTCAAATCACCCAAATAAACTAAAAGTTAAGAATTTATTGTATCTCAAACAAATCCTCTCCAGATATTGCTAGATTACAACCACTGATCAGTCACCATACTGGCTACGGCTAATGAGAGTTGGAGACTAAGGATTACATGCCCCCAATCTCTACAACAACAAATGATTTTTTAATGACATTAGTGATTTTGTATTTCAATGTGCCCATAATTCTCATACTGTTTTCAAAAGACAAGGATTGCTCTTTGCTACGTCAGTCATTTCCTTGAAGCTTGGAAAGTTAACTTTAAAAATGATTAGTTAATAACCCCAAGATCCATCAAAGTTTAGTTCTAAATTTAAACATTACTTCTTAACTTTATAATATCCAAAAGTAACTAAAATTGATATTTTAATTTACTTAAAAATATCAGAATGCTGCAAACTGCTGGATTGTGTACAAAATACATCCAAATAAGTGCAAATTTCTAATTATAAAAGTCAAATGAGATTAACCAAGTTAGTGTCACAATGTAAAAAAAAATACTGTCACTGCAAAAAGGAATTAATTAGAAACCAGAACTTTCCAAATTACATTCAGATAATTAATGGTTCTGGTTTAGGCACATGAACATGGAGAAATTACTGATTTACAACTTAGTTATGGAGAATATGAAGAGCGGTTTTTTCAACAAGTCCCTTTCTTACAGGAAGATCCCTTAGAATGAATCCTTCTGCTCTTTGTTTATAGAATCATAGAATCATAGAAATGTAGAGTTGGAAGAGACCACACGGGCCATCCAGTCCAACCCCCTGCCATGCAGGAACACCCTCAAAGCACTCCCGACAGATGGTCATCCTAAACATCTACTTCAGGTTTGGGAATGGGCGGCCTGGAGGGGGGAAACGCTCCCCAGAGCCAGAGGGACCTCCTTGGTGACACGTTGGTCTGGCCTCGGCCGCGAACTGCAGGTGAAAACCACTGGTCGTGTGTCTTTGTGCTTTTTTTCAGCCAGGGGATGGGCTGTTTGTGGTGCCAGTCTTGCCATGTGGATTTGTGCTGCTTTTCGTGAGTGTTGTAATTGGAGGTGTGCGTGGTGAGTGCTCTCTTCCTGACAGTCAGGGCTGTCCGACAGTGGAATATGCTGCCTCCATGGAGCGTGGTGGAGTCTCCTTCCTCGGAGGTTTTTAGGCAGAGGCTGGATGACCATCTGTTGGGAGTGCTTTGAAGGTGTTCCTATCACACATTAGATGATCATGTGCTGTATTAACAATATTTGGATGCAACAGAACACAATTCAATGCATAGAGCACACTACCAAGCGCTTTTTCTCATAAAAATATGCTCAAACTTTAAGTGCCTATATGACTTCTAATTCTAATGACAAAGATATAATTCAAGACAGAAAATATAACAGTCATACTGACTTAGAAAAAAGATCTACTGAGATTCTGTTCTTCTCATATGGGGCTTCAATCATTTCAGTTTTAAAAGAGGAGGCACTGAGATAGTTTGTCTACTTTCCCTTCTGCCTTGTGCATAGCAATGAAAAGTACTCTATATATACAAAGGCAGTAATTTAAGTCTTGGCTGATTAGAGAATATTAACATTAACCTTGCGGGAAAACTGTGATGAAATAAAAAAGACAATAGTGTACTAGCAGATGAGTTTCATGAGGTGCTTAGGAGTATTGTCTTGGATGATTTTCAGTTAGTAAAACTTGATGATGTGGACAAGGTGATTGGATGCATTAGCTGGGCCACTTGTGTGCAGGAGCCTTATTTTAACTGATGAAACCTAACAAAGTACGGACAACTTATTGAGTCAAGAAAGCGATAAATGTCTCACAATGATAGGAGTGGCCCTGAGCTGCCTGAAAAAGCTGGTGGAAAGAATTTATGAGAAGGATTTCCCTAACATAGAAGATCCAAATAATTTTTGACCACTTTTGCAGGTCTCTTTCTAGGACATGGTCTTTGAGTTGGTGATTGGTGATGGGATCTAGGCATGCTTGGATGAACCAAATTTTCTGAATCCCTTTCCATCATGAATTCATCATGTTGGCAGAAGGCATCCATTTCGATACATCTTCACATCTCTGCAGTGTTCAAAATAATCTGTCATGGTATCACTCTAGAGTGGCTGTTTTAGTTGGGAGTGCTGCTTTGGTGTGGCTCCACTTCCACATAGCCAGTCACTTCTAGAAGATGGGGCCAAGAAGGCACTTCTTTACCTTATGGAATCTCCAACAGGGGACTGACGCTTTCCTCTATGCTGTGTAACATCTACAGGAAACTGCTATGACTGACATGCTGACATGCAATGCCATACCCCCTTTTCATATGAAACAAGCACAGTACTAGATGCACCAAACATTGTCTAATAATGGATAGGATGAAAGCCAATAAACTGAGGCTTTGTTAGTGGATGGTTCCTTTCTATAGGTAGGGATGGTACAGCCAGATCTACACAGGTCTAATCCCCTACAGGATACTCTTGGATCCATCACTTTCACTGAAGGCTCAGGTGACCCTGGTAGCTTCAGCCATAACTAGAGGGGAACAGTGTGGTATCAGTTGCCTGTGCTATCATATCTTTTAGACCAGATTATTGCAATGTATTGTACATAAGGCTCCCTTAGAAGAGAAGTCAGAAACTAGTGAAGCTAGTGAAGAATTTGGTGGCCAGGCTCTTGACTGAAACTAGTCAATGTAAATATGAAAGTGTGGTGTAAAGCCCTTCACCGGGCCACCCTTTTACATATGAAATTATTTTGTATATGAAGTTGGCAAAAGTGATACTTCTCTGTAATTGGATGGGAATTTGGAAATTGGCCTCTTCTCTGGTAGCCTCGTATTTGTGGAATATTCACTTCACCAATCTTTTGACTGCTGCCAACGTTGTCTACTATATCCAAGTATCTGGACATTCATTGTGGCCAGACTGTTTGGGGCTATTTTTGTACTGTTTGCTCTGGAGTCTGCGTTGATAAGAAGTGATGGGAAGCTGCATTTAGGTGTTAAGGATGAACAGAGCATTTCATTCTATTTAGATTTGTTTTTATAGTGTGCTTTTTTAGTTATTAATTTGATTATGGCTTTCATTGATTTTGTTTTTTATATTAATTTTGGATCTCTGTACATATCTGTGTGTAAGATATTGGTGTGAGTTTTTTTTGTTTGTTTTTGCAGTAGAAAGAGAAACATAAATTTAATAAGGAACCAGTAGTCATGGGCATCCAGATTCTATTTTAAAAGAAAATCCAAGTTTCATCCATAAGAAATGCAAGTCTATGACAGTGACAATAAATCATAAAATATGCATATGCTCTTTGGTTACACAAGTTGTTCAGCTTTTTGTGTGTCAAAGTTACAATGTTTCAGCACATTATCATCTAAATACCTCTGTGGGACTCTCAGAATAGCTAGGGAAATATAAGACTCCTAGAATGACTAAGGAAGTATCTGACATTTAACCAGATGGCTAACAATTGCTAAAGAAAAAAAAAAAGGAGCTACAATTCAGACTCAATTTAAGTCTTTTATCATACTGAAAGGTATACTAGATGTGTGACAAGGGCAGCTTATCCCTATTGGAGCCTTAAATAGTATTTGAATAGAATGAAGCATAGCATGTTACAGTCTACCAAAGAAAAAAGACTTGCCAACCAATAGTTCAGGTCTATCCCTTGATCTACCAGCAAACCCAACACAGAACAGAAAAAAGAATTAGAAATAGACAGAAAAAAGCATTCAACCATACATGTTTAGAACTTGAAGGAATAATGATCAGAAACCTAACAGTATGAAAGCAAAACAGGACTGCCTAAATTATAAGATAGTCATTTCAACTTTCTCAAAGAACTCCCTAGGAGTACATATGCCCGTAGATCAGTAAATTAAAACGGGAGGGGAATTCAAAAACAAAACTACAAGGACATGAAAGCTTGCATGGAATGACAATGGTATTTGAACGTACAGGCATAATCAATTCTAGAACTCATCCAGCTGTTGGAATAGGAACATCCAGGTTCAGACTGACTGCCAAAGATATGAATTCTTATCCGCTTGCACAGCTATCAAACCATAGCTATTCTGTTCTGTTCTATTCTATGTTGGAGCTCTATTCTATAGGTATCTCTCACTTTACTCCAGGGTGTGAGGGGTAGAATGGAGTCTAGAGTAGGGTCAGCAATGTGGGTCTTCCAGATGTTTTTGGATCTTCCATCAACTCTAGCCAGCATAATTAATGGACTATAACGCTGGGAGCTGCAATTTGGCAATACCTGCATTCTTCCTACTCATTTAAATAAATCAGGATAAAAAGGAAGAAGGGAGGAGGATTTAAAAAAGGAATGTGGCAGCATGTTTAACACTAACTAGTTTTTATTTTAGCCTGAGCTTTTGTGGGTGTAAACCTTCTTCTCCAGATGCAATACAGAGTCATATTAAAGCCTCAAGTTATAAAACAATATTTATATAGTTGTGGGAGTGGGACAGAATGTAATAGGACCCAGAAAAATGCAAGCCATGTCCCTTTCCCTCACTTTTCAAAGGGCTGCATAAGTGATCTTTGAGATCTTTACAGTGGTCAGTTAGTATGGAGGTGTGAAAGCAATAAATCTCCTTACCAAAAGTCAGTTTCCCTGGGTTCAAAATTCTCTCTGCGAAAATCATAATAGGGGCAGCAGTGAGGACTCTCGCATTAATACACATAGTGCACCACAAAACCATTGTCTTTGTTCAATGTTTTGAGCCTAGTTTTGAACCTAGGGCCATTTCCACACTACACTGTTGTAGTGCTATTATTCCACTTTCAACATCTGATGGAATCCTGGGGTTTGCAGTTTATGGAGGGGCATCCAGAGAACTCTTTGGCCTCAGTAAACTACAAACTCAAGAATTCCACAGGATGGTGAAAGTGGAATGATAGCACTATAACAGTGTAGTGCAGAAATGTCCTATTGTGTGATGGAGTTCTGGGTGTGTATGTGTGGCTATCATGAGTGCTAGAGTAAGCTAGCAACAGGTAACAGGCAATCAGAATGGCTGCTCAAGAGAGAAACCCAACCCATTAGTGTAAAGGCTAGACGCTTGGTGGGGGGATATATATATAAAAGGAACACATTGAGTGTCATTCTGGCAGTCCTGCCGCTAGAGAAAGCTCTAGAATAAAGTTCCTCAAGCAACTAAGGAGGTTTGTCTGAGTGGAACGGTTTGTTTCTCAAGGAAGTCTAGGGAAAGAGGCAGAAGAGATATCAAACCATTTTTGAATCTGGTCAGAAGTGACCCAGGTTTGAAGGCTGACCCATTTTGGTGATAGTGTAGCCAAAGGGCTGTTTGTGATACCGGTGCTTATATAAGGATTTCAAGACATAAGGAAACTGTTTAAAAGAACTTTGAAGAACTGTATTAGCTTCTATCTGTATGTGAACTCCAATTCTTTGTTCTGTTTGTTATTTTAATAAAGTATATATTTTATTTTTATAAATTTGGACTCAGCTGAGTAATATACAGTATTTAACAGCCAAACAGAAAACACACTATCATCAGTCTCTAAAGGGGTTCTAATTAACCACTGAAATGTCTCTCTCTTTACTCAGAAGAAGCGTTTAAAGAGGAAGGCAGAGGTGTGTGTGTGTGTGTGTGTGTAATGTGACGGGTGCTTTATCACCTTTGGGAGCTGACCTACCCATATGATAGAGAAGAAACAGGGCGAGTCACAGTAGGGAAACTGGGTTTTGAACCCAAGGAAATTGACTACAGTTATAGTTCAGGAAAAGGAAGTTAAACTGTGTGTGACTTAAAAAAAACCCCAGTGTTCTTTCAGGAATAGTTATTTATTTGAATCATATCCTGCCTTTCTCCTTATGCAGGACCCAAGGCAGCCTAAAGCATTTAAAAAACAATTAATTAAAAAAAATTAAAAGTTATTTATGCTAAATTTAAAAAGAATTAAATAGCAGGACAATTAAAAACAAGAATAACATAACAACACTGCTCATGATAAAAAAAAATGAAAAACACAGCTCCATCAGAAACACTTTTTGTTACATAAATTTTCAACCAAAGGACAGCCTGAATAAAAAGGCCTTACCTGTAACTGAAAGGAAAGAGAGAGGGGGCCAATGCAGGATGGAGTTCCACAATCTGCAAGCATGAAGAAGACTGTCTCCCAGATCCTCATCAAACATGGCTGTGATGATGGCAGGAATGAGAGAAAGCCTTCCCCAAAGATCTTATAATTCAGGCAGGCTCATAGAGGGAAGGAAGTACATGTGGTTCTTTTTACATCCTTACACATCCTCCAATAAAATAATTCCCACAGAAAGCGTTGAATGTGTTTAAACATAATATTTAAACCTAAGGTCCTAATCAGATAACATTATTGAGAGCACTCAAAATTTTTCCATAAAATTTCCCAGTTCTTTCCCCCTCCCCAGAAAACTCACATCATTACTGACAGAACATACCTGTCCATATGCCGAACTGCGTGCAAAAACTGCATGTCACAATTGAAGAATCAGGAGCAACACTGTGAGTCACATTAGCTAGATGTTACCTCCAGGACCAGAAGCTGCCATATTGCAATCATATGTTACTTTTGTGGGCTTTCTATAAACATCTGGTTGATCGCTGTGTGAAAAGAATGCCGAACTAGATAGGCACCTTTTATGTTTTACAGCATACTCCTTCTCCTCACAGCTTCTCTCTCCTAGAATGCCAATTCCTTCTATTCTTCCCCTGTCACCCTCAACTGTCAAATTCTGGTTTGAACTTCTTCTCAAGAGTGACACCTGTTAACTTTAACTGTGGCTAATACTGCTGTTGATGCAACACTTATCACTGATTAAAGTTTGGAAGGGGTGAGGAGATTTGTTTTAGAGAAGGAATGACTTGGGGCCACTCGTAACTGCTCAATCAACATTAGACAAACAGGAATGTTGTGTATGCCAAATCAATGCGTAAATATTAAAAAAGGGGAAAGATGTGGCTAAACCATAGGAACCAATTTCTTAGGGAAACTTACTTTTAATGCTATATGCCTGCCAAGCAACAATCACATTCACCTAATCCAGTTAATACAAAACGAATGCATTTACCTCTCTTTCATCCATATTCAGCCACTGTTTTGGATCATCCTCACTTGCCAAAAAAGCAATCAGCTCCAAAGCAGTAAGTCTAGTTTGACGTCGGGATGATACAAATATAAGAACAGGCTTGGCTGGGGAATGGCTCCTAATAGCTGTTTAAAAATATACATATAAAAACTCAGAATAATGAAATCCAGTCCCTTAAACCAACATTTTCCCTTGGAGCCTTCTTATACCAGACATGTATGTATGAAATGAGCTGACAAATTAAAATGACACATTTACTTATGTTTAAAGGAAATTCTCAAATGTATGAACAATTACAGCAGAAACTGGGCATGTATTTAATTTTTTGTTCTGTTTAAATTTTCAGTTCTTTTAACAGTATTTTTCATTTATAAAAGTAAAATCAAGCCAAAGAAGCTTGATTTTTAAAGGATTTTCTTGATGAATATGAAAAGTTTCAGCTCACTGCAAAATTTAATGCCTGGGAAATAGAGATTGTAATGGAAAAAATGTTGACACATTCAAACAGTGGGAAGGAAAGCTCTCTGTTACATTTCTACAGCAATTTGATCAAACGGCAGAAGTGCTAATGATATAAAGCTATTGTTTCAGGTATAATTCTTACTATGTACAACATATTAAATTTTAAACAACTTGCTAAATGTAACAACTTTATTTCTTTATGCAAGCTTATGAACTTATATTTAATTGAAGATACTATTTTAGTGTAACCATGACAATTTTATAAGCAGAACAGAAGATAATGCTATATTATTGCATCTTCTTCCTATAGAAATCAATATATTTCCTAAGGAAAGCTTGATAGCTAATGAATTTTTGTTGTTCCAGGAACAGGTGTGACTGGACAGTTCTGGACAGATTTATTGTTCATTAGTGTTTTTCTACAATGCTCCTTCTTGAGGTGTAAATAATCTAGACTGCCAAGATTGGTCTCCAGTCCCCAATCAATACTTTGCTTCTGTCATAAGGCTAATTAGATCAGCTAAAAAGTCACCTCACAACTGTCGCCTTACAATCAACAGCAGTTCACACCACAAAATTTATTTGGGAACTTCTTTTTAATTGATATAATAAATATTCCTTATGAAACCTACACAGAACATGTTTCAATAAAATATGAAGGTGGTTCTTAAATCTATCCCCCTTGCCAGTTTAAGAATAAAAAATGGAAAAGAGAGACATATTTAGTTTCACTGAAAATTCTGAAGTTTATGGTTATTGCCTTGAAATCAGAATTATGGAAGCTTAGCTTGACATGCAACTTCTGTTTACAGTTTTTAAAGCTTCCATGAGGATCAAATCTGTTACTGAATTTATACTGACAAATGGTTTAAATGTTGTAAATTTTAAAATATTAATAGTAAAGTGCTTCCATTGTGTCAAACGCTAACAGTAATTTCAATTATTCTGTTTGAAATATATTCAGGTTCCATTGATATGTGTTGTCTTAGCAGTTTTAATGTAGGTCATACTGCTAAAAAGACATCCTTCTTAAAGCAAACTAAGAAGATACACACCAACCCATGATATAAATTTGTCTACTGTGGATTTTTAAAATTATAGCTGTAACTACATACCCTGAAATGCTGGCTTGTTCATGCTTGCCATACGGGGACAATAGTGCTGACCTGGGAAGCCCTGGATGTGTACTTCCAATGGAACTGGACGCACTGAAGGCCTGAAATTGAACAGCCCCATCTAAAGAGACAAGACAAAATGGTTCTTTGTTCATCCTTAAGACTGATTTTATTCTTAAAAATAATGCTTGATTGCTACTCTCAAAAACACTATGGATGTTGTGGATGGCTTGAGACACTGTATTGCTATAAAAATACAACAACAAATTCAATAACTAACTTCCACAACATCCCTTACAAGAGGCAGCTGCTTCACTCTGCCTCGTGGTACGTCTGCCTCTGGTGGACTTCCGTATACCTGTTTGATATTAAGCCAGTCAGCAAGATCTTTAGCATTAGCTAACGCAGTTGACAGACCAACTACTCTCACAGGTTTTTCTGTGTGAGATGAGATGAAGTTAGTACGAGACACAATAACTTCTAGTACTGGGCCTCTCTCATCCCCTAGAACAGAAGAAAAAAAGAAGAATCAATGTCAATATTTTTTAAAGTTCAGCTAGCAATGCTAGAGCACACTTCAATTCCAGCAATAATAATGATAAAAACGATGCTCACCTAGCAGATGGATCTCATCTATTATGAGAATGGAAACTTTTTGAACATAGCTTCTGTTCTGCCAGCTTCTGCTGACCCCATCCCATTTCTCTGGAGTAGTAACAATAAGGTCAGCTTGGGCAATTGACCTCATATCAGGAGTCACATCCCCTGTCAACTCCACAACCCTGTAAAAGGAGTCAAATGGTCATTGTGAAGTGATACAATAGACATTCTTATCTGTTTTGGGAGCAGACAGTAGGGCTAGGACATTCATCTTTCACATAACCTCTATCTTGTCTGAATGCCACAGTGAACCCACAATAGTATCCTAGACACTAGGACCACTTCCTGTTCATGTCCCTCATTGAAAAAAAAAGTAGTGAATCTCTAACCTAAACACAGGAGTTCTTCAAACAAGAAGGACTACTGCTTAGAGCTGAGGGTGAAGGTAGGAGCATGGAGGTCAAAGTGAACAGAAAGGTCTCTCCTACAAAGGTAGGAATTTAACAAAGAAAAGCTCAGCTGATTTTAATCCAAGATCTAATTAAAATAATTTTATTAATATAAATAAAGTGATTTTAAACTCTGAAATGTTCAGACAATATGTTCCAATACAAGGACTCTTAAATAAAATTAGATTAACATGCAAGAAAAGTTTTTGTTTAGTTAGGATGTGTGTGTGTGTGTGTGTATGAAGTAGGAGAATCAGTTTCTGAAGTGTTCATCCACATATATGCAAATTTCAGAAATACTATCTGAAGACAGAGCTTAAATCTAGAAATAAAGAAATGATCAAGAATATCAACTTCTTTGTGGTGTTTTCTGACAAATACTCTAGATGTGGTAGCAAAGAGAATTAATAGGAATGCGCCTTCACCTGCATATTGACTATTAAAAAGAATTTCATTTTTGACAATCTTAAATTTTTTTAAAAAAGAAAATTTTACCTTTTACCAAGCCTTTCTTCAATTCTGATCTTCCAGTCTTCAATTCTTTCTCGCACAAGAGCTTTTAGGGGAGCAATATACACTGCCTTCAAGGCACAAGGAAAAAACAGCACAAAGAAAAATATCAGCAAAACTGAATAATCATTCTATGATGGTTGTGTACGTTCATTAGCACAGAGGTCAACATTTAAAGCATTTCCTTAATAATTAGTATACTTTCCTGTAACTTGCTTCAAATTAAAGGAGACTGCTTCAACAATGAAGAATTATTTTTTCTTCAAAGCAGTTATACAAAATTGAACATAAAACAACTACTCATTTATATATACAACCAAAATATTATTATATCTCACCAAAACAGAAAAGAATTTCATTAAAAAATATCCTGGACTGTTAGTTATGCAAAAATTAAGAGCAAAGATGGTGGCACAAACCTATACAAAATGGGAACTGATTTTGTGTATGGTAACATACTTACAGAGTCATATTTTAACCTCAAAATGGCACACCAGTATACGGGTGTCATCATGGGAAGTGCCATTGAAATGACTGAGATTTAAAAACTGAAGCACAGTCTATTTTTATTTAAGAAAAGGATATAATGACCTTTTATTTTAAACATGGCCCAAAACATATAAAAAGAAATGCTGTAAGAATATCATAAAAACAAATATTTCACGGAACGAAAAAAATAATAGATACACGAAGGAAGATGAAGTTCACTAATTAAAAAAATAACTTTAGAACAAAAATTAGATAACAATTTTCAAACTGACAGGCCAAATACTTGTTGGGTAACAAATACATAGAGAGAACTAGGTGAGCTATATGCGGCTCTCCAGACAGCAGCTTCCAGCATCCCTCATTACTAGCTATGCTGACTACAGCAGATGGGCGCTGCACTCCAATCATATCTGCAGAGTCGCACTCTGCCCACTTTCTGCTTGGAGAGAAGATTCCAAAAGAACTTCCCTAAAAAGAGAATTCTACAGTCTAGGTGAGAAGGCAGCCCTTTCCCATGTCCTTCTTTGGCTCCAGACCTGAAAAGATAAGCTTCTCATATCCTGTGTGAAGAGAAGGCAGGCTCCTATAAGAGCAGAGCACCCTTTGCATCTGAAAGAATTTCACTGAACCATCGTCTGCATTACCAAGCAAGTTGGGGTGTTTTATTTTCCTAAAAATCTGTGCCTTGTTAACTATATTTGATAAGGCACAAGCAAAACCATTCGATTTTCTCCCTACAAGAAAGTGAAATAGAAAATTTCCTAATAAAACTAGCTTAAAATGTACAGAATGTGCAGTCAAAATAAATGCTCAGCTGCTATAAAAGAGAGGGTGTAGGTCCAAAAACCTGAGATGAATCCATACTGACAAGATGAAGGTACTGTTGGAGAGTAAGTTTATCTGTCCAGTTTTTCTGCTCTAGAGGTGGCTGCATTACCTCTCTAGAATCAGGTGCCTAGATTGAGGTATGTAATGTTACTGAATACAGCACTGTCTCTGAAGACATAGGGCCTTTCCGCACTACACTATTATAGTGCTATTATTCCACTTTCCTGTGGAATCCTGGGGTTTGCAGTTTAAGGAGGGGGCATTTAGAATTCTCAGCCAGAGAGGTCTTTGGCCTCAGTAAACTACAAACCCCAGGATTCCATAGGATGTTGAAAGCAGAATAATAGCACCGTAACAGTGTAGGGCAGAAAGGCCCATAGGCATCCTTCGTGCATTGGAAAACCTCTTCTCAGCTCAGACTGATATACCAGCTATCTCCTTAACCAGACAGAGAATAACTTGTCACTATTTTCCACACTCTGGTAATCTCTTAACCGGATTGTTTCAATGCATTTTATGGAAAGGAACCACTTGAAAAAGGCCTGGAAACTCTAGCAGGTCCAAAATAAGATAGCAAGGTTATTAACTAGAATTGGTCAATGTCATTCTACCTTGTTTTTATAATCTCCACTATCTACAGTCCTTTTATAGATCCAGTTCAAAGCACTGGCTTCGGGCTAAAAAATAAAAAATTATCTTCTGATATTATAATGACTCACACCCTGAGATTAAGATATGAAGCTGTGTGGAATTCAGGAGCCAACTTCTCCCAAGATCTCCCGCGGCCAACCTTCCCACCATAGTCAGCCCCAATGCTTCTATTTTCCAAACAGGTCACAGAGAACATAGAAAAGAACAGAAATAATTTGAGGTAGTATAGGGTTCTGGGGTACTACTGAGATGGGGTATTTTTTCATATTTACACATGTTTGGGAGACATTCTCCACGGTTTGGCAGCAAATCTGCTTTAAAGGCAAAATCAAAATGATCTGTGGGGGGGCGGGATTGGGGACTTTGGAGAATCAGTAGAGAGGCTTCACAAGCTACAAAAAGGGAACTACAGCTCATGTGTAGCTTGCAGACTGAAGTATGCCCAGCCCTGCAATCTCCTGGCTAATGTCACTCTTCTCTGGGTGTCTCCCTTAAATGATGCAAAGAGAACAGACAATAAGGGGAGGTTCCTTTCTGCCAAAGTGTGGAAAACCCTCTTGAGAGTGCCTCACTCAACACACAGTATGGCTTCTTTGGTTCCAGGCAAAGATCATTTTATAGGCCTAGGCTTTTTAAAATGTTAGTCTTTAAACACAACAGTAGTGTGTATTGCTAAATCACTGTTGTGTATAAAGAACTTTAAAAACCACTAGTTTTCTGTCTGTGTGTGTGTTTTCATTTGGGAATTCACATCCATAGCGTCACTATAAGTCAAAGCTGACCTGAAAGTATACCTGTTTGGGGGCACTGCTTTTATTCTGATGACATTCTGTTGTTCAATTTCACACTTCAAGTTTCAACTTTAAAGTTCAACTTTTAACTTATTTGTAATCTACCCAGAAAATATTTGAAAAGGTGGTTCAGAAATGTTACAAAATTAATTTTCCTCCTGGTGGCAGGGATAATTGTCTGTCTGCAAGTTTTGTTTGTTTTTGAAGAAAGCAGAGAAAACAATGTTTTCAATTATAGCAAACTAATTGCTATAATTTGGCAAAATATGGGGAAACTGGTTAGAAAACCATGCACCTACCCACAGTACTCTTACAGAATATTGTTATCTATTCACCGTACAAGTTGAGGATTAATGAAAAGCAGAGCATGGATAGGTAACACTTCTTCTTAGAGAAATAATGATTTTGCAAACCTTTGATGTAGGATAGTTGTTGAAAACTCTAAAGATAGCTAATTCTGCCGCAACTGTCTTTCCAGAGCCGGTGGGAGCTCCCAGCAGGACATTACAATCTGTGTGATATAATGTATGGAATATCTGGGTCTGAATTGGATTGAAATGAGTGAATTTGTATATAGCTTGATATTCAGGATTTCCCAAAGCTGTGATAGGTAAAGGCTGGAGGTCCAGTAATTCTAAAGAAAAAAAGGATCAATAATCATCATTAGTATGTGTTTAAATGTGAAATTATATACAACAGGTTATTTTGAATAGCATTGTATCCTGGAAAACTCATTATAACTAAATGTGAAACAGAAATCTAGATTCTAGGAGGAAACACAATTTTCTGATAACAGAATTTGAGAGCACACAGCAAAGGGGACTAAAACGTTTGTTTTACACATCTATATATTTTAAAACCAGATTGTTAAGATACCAAGTGTCCAAAATTTGCATAGATAGACCTTTTCATAAGAGGCCATTGTCTTTTCAAACCTACTGTAATTAGATCTAAATCTACCATATCAAAGCAAACATTTCCCATAATTTATGAGGGCAAAGATAACAAAACCAGCTCAGAGAACATCATGGACTAGAATGAAGATACCGAACCTTGAAAAACAAGGGCTTGTTTATACAGTGGTAGTTCCACTAAGGGCAAAGGCTAAAAATAAAACTGCACTCAGAGGATTTGGAAGGAAGCACAACCCAAAATGAAGTAGTATGACATTTCATCTGATTCACTAGTGCACCAAGTTTTAGTATCCAACCTGTTTCCTTCAGAAATTGACTTTCTAGACTTCACAGTTACAGAGAAAAGTTTGACAATGTCAAAGCGGCATTGGAAAGCATTGAAAGAGATTTCACACATCCTGGGACAACAAGCATATATTCATTCTTAATGTCAAAGAATCTTCGCGCATGTGCTTAAAGCAACCCCACAAATTCCACAAATTTCGGCAAGGAGTACTCAGAGATAGTTTGTTATTGCCTTCTTCTGAAATATAGTCTACAGCACCTGCATTCCTTGTCAGTCTCTCCTCCAAGTACTAACCAGGGCTGATCTGGCTTAGCTTCCAAAATAAGATAGGATCTGGTATCTTTCTGGGTATTTAGGCCTTTAGTGCATGCCACTGTCTAAAAATCTAGATTATACTACACTCTACCTATCAGCATAAGACAACCACAAAATATTTGTTTGATGGCTCCATTTAATATTTTGACAACCAAATTCATGGACTATCAACTCAAAGGTCAATACCAGTACATAGTAAAATAAAGAACATATTTAGACCTCTCGGCACAGTGGTCACTAATAATACAAAACGGCTTGGTATCTTTTTTTTTTTTTAATTGCCACTGGGTTTCACTGGCAAGCTCTGCAGGGAGCCACCTCATGGACACAATTCCCACAGTGACACTGTGGTTACCTTCTGAATAATAATAAGTCTCTCTCTATGAGAAGGCTCCTACAAGCAGACACCACCACCTCCACTACTGTCATATCACCCCTGAGTAGATTAGGATGTTTTCAGCCTGAGAGTTTGCTCCACTGGCAACTGGGTCCTGAAGCAGTTGTCAACAGGGAGCCTGAAACTACTGCTGCAGCAAGTCTGTTCAATCAGATAAATCCCTTCTCGGAGAAAGGTTGTTTCAATCATAGGTTCCTGTCTCCGGCTCCTCTGTGGAGAACGCAGGTATAAAAACAAAAATAGCTGTTTGCCTGGGATAAACAACTCTAAGCTATTTTTTAAAAAAACTGTTGCTTAAGTGTATTTCTTGCTTACTGTGCTTATTAGACATATGTGAGGGTTCACACACACCTCTCCAGTGATTTTTCTCTCCACATCTGCTCCTGAATCTATTTTTGTACATGATTTTTTAAAAGAATAAATAAACAAAACCAAGGGATCTCCAAACACAGCTGGCAATATTTTGAATCCTAGATACCACTTGAAAATACATTATGTTTCTCCCAGTAAGCATGACTAGATTCAACCAACAGAATTCATGTGTGAAGCTTCCCTATATCAATCAATCGATCGATCAATCTACCTACTATATATCTATCCATGCAAGAATCTACATGTCTTTTCTGTGTTTAACACACAGGAAGTTCTTGCTCCGCTGGTAAGATTTCACCATATAGAAATGCACTAGACGCATACCATGAGAAGAATTGCAACTGGAACGTGCACTTTTGCTTACCCAAAGGAAGAATTCTTCCTTGGTAAAATTTTTTTGGGCAATTTCATTGTTAAAAACAGAACATAACACTGGGGTTCAAAAAAAATGTGACTTCTACATATGCCCCGGCCTTATCATTTAATACTGATTAAAGGAAAAAACGAAAAAATGTGTTGGGTATAACTGTAAAGATAAGGCAACGGGCTTTGTTTTTTTTCCTGTTTAACAGTAAAAAAAAATATCTAGCTGAATACAGCTATATTTTTGGGTTTTTAGGCTTTTTTTTCCCCCCAAAAAAAACTGATACCACCTTCTAATATAGCATAAATACCCAGAAAACTTGCTTCATCTAATTTATAGATTGATACTGCTGCCTAAAGGGACACACAAATTACTAAAACTGAAATGTCAAATAATTGTTTTTTAGCACAACATGAGGCTCTATTATTATAGCCTCTCCCCCATTTAATTTCATTATTGAAGTTTTGGCTATTTTCAATCCTGCAAAATGATAATCAGAAGTATGAAACTAAAAACAAATTAATAGTATTATAGGGGGCCCCAAAGAGTGCTCCTTTCAAAAGAACAGGAGAGCTCCTCTGCTTGCAGAAGGAAGAGGCATGTACTGGGGGTTTGCAGAGTAAAATGCCCTTTTGCCCCCACCCCCACCCTTTTTGTATAATCTTCTAGAGAAACTTTTCAGAGGACTCCCAGGAAAAGAGCTGCAGAGGGAGAAACTGGGGAAAATCTTTTCCCTTTCCCCAGATTTTAAGCACCCCAGGGACGGGGAAACCTGGGGCCCTTTAAAACTGAATTTAAAACCCCCCTTCAGGCTGAGCAGCTTGATCATTAACAAGTATATTTTAAAAAACTGAACAACTTCTGGAGGGCCAAAATTCCCCAATTTTCCCGGGTTGTAAATGGATGTCTCTTAGGGAATTGACCCCTACCCCAAATGGTTTTAAATGCCCCACCCCCCACCTCAATTGGCACGACCTTTCCATGGTGGCAAGACTGTTACTGTTATAAAGTAAGGGCTATGCTGCTGACAGCAGTGCTGTTGGTAGGGCTTTCATGTCAGACAGGCTTTTGCTGAGAAGCCAGATTAAATGTGCCAAACAGCTACTGGGCAGCAACAGTAGTAGATGGTGAAGATTTCTTAGAGATAACAGTAGTGGTCCCCACAGTTGTCAGTACTGCATAAAAAGAAGCAGGGAAAAAAACCCTTTTTAAATGTTTTTTTTTTTTTTTTTAAAAACACAAATCCTTAAAATTACATCCCTTCCCCAAAGCGTTACAAGAAATTTATACCATCTTAACATTACAATTAAAAATTCCCAAAAAGATTGAATACTCATAAATTTTTTTTTTTTAAAACACGAAAAAAAAACATATCATTTTACAATTCATTAATTGAAATATTCATCCTTTTAAAATTCCCCCTATCCCAAGATTAATTTTCTTAACCTCATCTATTTTCCCCATTTCCCCCTTTTTCCACGTTTCTCAAATATCACCACATAAGTGGGGCCCCCCCATTTATTTCTATTTACACAAATATACATACATTAATACATTAATGTTCATATTTCTTTTAGTTTATTGAAAATTTATGTTTTTAATAGCCCGTCGACCTTTTCAATCACATTCAATTTACATTTGTTTCAATATTTAATTCATAACAATTACCATTATTCAATTTTGTAAAAAAGGGACAGGATTTTTATTTCATTCCATTCTTTTCCATTTTTTTTTCCTGTTTTTTACCTTCTAACAGCATTGTTAAATTATCCATTTCTTTAACCCCCCTTCACTTTAACTATTCATTCTTCAATCTTCGGAATCTGGTCATTTTTCCATTCTTTTGCAAAGATGATTCTGCCGCTGTAACCATATAAAAAATGATTCCCCAAATATTTTTTCTATCATTTAGCCCAATTTTATTTAGCATATTCAATAGAAATAATTCTGGAGTGTAGGGTATCTTTTTTTCTAACACTTCTTGCATTATTTCTTGTATTTTCTTCCAAAAGACTTTTGATTTATCGCAAGACCACCAAATTTTATAATATGTACCATTATCTCTACCACATTTCCAACATTTATTTTCTTTTAATTTGTATATTTTATTTAATTTAACTGGGTTAAATGCCATCTATACAACTTTTTTAAAGAAATTTTTTCAAATTTTAAAACGGCTGTGGGTTTATCGTATTCCCCCCAAATTCTTTCCCAATTTTCCCCAAAATATCTCACTTCCAATGTTTTGTGCCCACACAATATATTTGGTTAACTTTGTTTAGGCTCCAGTTCCCTTTCTAAAAGTATATTATAAAATTTGGAGACCATTTGTTTTTTCGAAAAAAAAAATTTTTTCCCCAACATTTCCTCTTTCATCTCTTTTTTTATACCTTCTGCCCATTTTATCTAAAAAGGTTTTTCTCTTTAAATTTTGTCTATACAGAAACCAATGGCATTGAAAACCCTCCTCTTCCTATACTTGTCTTGTTTTTAAATTTCTTGCTCCTGTTTTTTCCCTTCCACGATTAAATCTTTGTACCTTAACAATTTTTCATCAAGATTTCTCCTTTTTTCTGAAAAAACGCTTCGGGGGGAAATCCATAAAGGGATTTTCTGACAGAATTTTTTTTAATCTTTCGCCAACTAAATAGTAGGGGTTTTCCCTTTATAAAATGATTAAGGAATTCTTTATCAAGCTTCTCTTTTCCGAAAGATATAGGCATGCCAGCCCTCCGCATCCCAGAACTCTCCAAATTTAAAAATTTCTCATCCTGTAGTGTCACCCAATCTTTAACCCACACTAAAGCATTTGCCTGATAGTATAGTTCAAGTCTGGAAGGCCAAATACCTCCTTTCTCTTTTTTTCTATTAAAAGTTTTATTTTATTCTTGGTCTTCTCTTATTCCAAAAAAAATGCGTTTTAAATTTTTTTTGCCATTCTTTAAATGGTTCTTCGATGTTAAACCCGGAAATTTTGAAAAAGAAACATTAATTTCGGCAAAAAAAGTCATTTTGATTGCAGCAATTCTTCCCCCAAAAAAGGAGAGTTGTAAAGATTGCCATTTGTTTAAGAAATGTTTAATTTCCTTCCAGATTACTTTATAGTTATTTTCAAACAGTTTATTTTTTCCTTTTAGATATCCATATACCCAAGTATTTAACTTTTTTTTCCAATTTTTAAACCCGTTACTTGAATTTTTCTCCTTCTCATCGTCCAATCCATATTTTTGGTCCAAAATTTTGTCTTTTCTTTATTTACTATAAATCCTGCCACTTCACCAAAATTTATTCAACTTTTCTAGTAATTTCCTAATAAATTCCTTCGGGTCTTCTAAATGACAACCAAGTCGTCTGCGAAAGCTTTAATTTTATATTCATACTTCTTTATTTTACAGCCTTTACTCTCATTTTCCTTCTTTATTGCCTGTAGCAAAACTTCCAAAAAAATTATAAAAAGTAAAGGTGAAAAGGGCAGCCTTGCCTAGTCCCTTTCTTGATTTCAAATTTCTGAGTCTTTTCACCGTTGATAAACAAATCTTTCTGTTTGGGTTTTTTATAAATTTCCTTAAACCCATAAATAAAAATTGCCCCAAAAATTTATTCTGTCCAGAACTTCCATCCAAAAAACCCCTCTTATGTTATCGAACGTTTCTCTGCATCTATAAAAAAAGCGCCATTTTTCTCTCATTATTCCTTTCATAATGTTCTATAATATTTATTATTGTTCTGATGTTATTTCTTAAATGCCTATTTGGCAGAAAACCGTTTTTTTCTTCTCCAATCAGATCTTGCAGTATTTTCTGGCCCCTTTGAATATATTCATAAATATTTTATAGCAAAGTTAAAAACAGAGAGATCGGTTGATAACTTGCAGGTTTTCTTAAAACCTTCCCTTCCTTGGGAATCAATACAATATTAGCTTCACCCCACGGGTCCCCGGTCTTCCATCTACCCAATTTCATTGTATAATTTAAACAAAACTGGATCAATCCCTTTGCATTGTTTTAGAATATATAGCCGTGAATCCATCTGGACCCGGTGTTTTTTGAAACTTTTAATTTCTTGATCGCTTCTTGTATTTCTATTACCGAATTTTTTCATTCAACAATTTCTGTTGTTCTTCAGTAAGTTCAGGAAAAATTTTGTTTTTCCAAAACTCCAACTTCTTTCAAAAAGCCTTTCCTTTAACATTAAAAAGCTCATTGTAATATTTGTTAAATATTGTTTAATAGAATCTGGATCTGTAGTTGTTTTATCACCAATTTTTATTTTTTCCTAATTATTCTACTTTCCCCTTTCTTCCCTTAATCTGAATGCTAACCATTTCCCCGGTTTATCTTGGGTTTTCAAAGAATCGCTGCTTTTGTCTTTTCAATTTCTTAAATTAAGTCCAATTGATATTCCGAATTTAACTGTTCCCTCAAAACTTTTAAATTTTTTTAAGAAAACTTAAATTGGATTAATCCCTCTCAATTTTTTTCTTTTCCTTTTATTTTTTCTTTTAATTTCCTGGAGTTCTTTCTCTACTTTTCTTTAATTTTGATCCCCAACTATGAAATGGCCCCCCATAACCGCTTTGCTGGCGTCCCATAACGTCTTCGTTTTCATATTTTCAAATTCCTTTTGTAAAAAAAATTTTTTAAAAGCTTCTTTCGTCTTCTCCAAATATTTATCATTTTGTAATATGAAATCATTTAGTTTCCAATTAACACTTTTCTTACCTTCCAAAATCTCTATTTGAATGGGGTTATGGTCCCAAAACCCTTAGGTAAAATTTCCATCTCCTTCACATTAGTAAGTAGACCTTTAGACATCAAAAACATATCGATCCTAGACATTGATCTATGAACATAAAATAAAAGGTAAAACCCTTTTAAATTTCCCCTTTTAAATTTTCCAAACATCTTTTAGAGACATTACTTCCAAAATTTAAAAAAAAAATTTAGGAAGTTTTCCCTGTTTTTTTTTTAACATTTTTAGTTCCAGACTCATCTTCCCCTGGATCCAAACCCCCCTTTTTAAACCCCCATTAAAAAGAAATTCCCATGACTAGAATCATTTTTAATAATTTATCATCTCCTAACAATTTCTGATAAAATTTACTTTTACCTTCTAATGGAGAATAAAATCCCAATCAATAAAATCTTCAAGTTTGGAACCCAAATTAACACCTAATAGTGGCCTTGGTTTAAAATTTTTTAAATTTAGAAAAAAAATGTTCCATTTTTTATACAAGACCATCCCCTTTTTTTTTTGTTTTTTGCCGCTAGATATAGCTTTTTCCTAATTTTGGATTATTAAGTACTTTAAATCCTTTTCTTTAATTCTTGTTTTCCCGCAAACAAATAATATCAAAATTTTTTTTTTCTCAACAACATGGGGAAAAATTTTCGTCTTTTATAGTCTGAATTAAGTCCTTTAACATTCCAGGAAAAATTTTATTCCCCCCTTTTTTCCCGGGTTTAAATTTATCCCCAAAAATTTTTATTTCTTTTTCTTCTATATATGTGTCTTCAATTTTGAGATCTTGCCCTCCATCTTTTTCCTGTTCCCCCGTTCCCTTATCGGATACTTCACTGTTTAATTCCTTCTTTTTCTTGGTCCTCTTGTATTTCTTCCTTCTTTCTTGTTTGACCTTCTTGTTGTACCTTTCCATCTTCTATTTTCCCCAAACTCTCTCCTTTGCTTTCTCTTTTCCTCCATTACCTCGGTCCATACCTTCCAACTCTTTTTTCAATCTTTCATAAGTTTCCTTTGCTCTTAATCTACTTGTAATCTTATACCTTCTTTGTTTATATGAATATGACAGTCCTTCAATCCGTTCCCACTTATATGTTATTTTATATTTCTGGAGCAATTGCGTTAAAAACTTGTATTCTTGCCTCCTTTTTAATATTTCATATGGAATGTCTTTAAACACTTTTATTGCCCTGTCTCCCAACATTAATTGTTTTTCATAACTTCTCTGAATTAACCGGTCTCGTATTCTTGATCTGGTGAAACAAATTACCACATCCCTCGACCATCCTTTTTCCTTTGCTATTTTTGAACTTACTCTAAAAATCTTATCCACTTCCTGTTCCATCTTATCTATCTCTATCTCCACAAATGTCGCCAAAATTGGAATTAATCTTTCATATAAATTTTCATTTGCCGCTTCTGGAAACCCTCTTAACTTGACACATCTATCCCAATATCTAAGTTCTTGATGATTTATTTGTAATTCTTCATGACTTTGTCTTAATTCCAATGCTTCCTTAACTTTCTCTAGTTCGGTTGTCCTTGTTTGTAATTCTTGAACTTCTTCTTTTATCTCACCCATTTCTTTATTCATCCCATCTAATCTTTTCCCAATATTTTCAATCTCCTTCTTTATATCAGCTTTTATTTCTGATCTCATTTCTTTCAACTCTTGCCTCATTTCCTGTTTAAAACTTTTAATTTCTCTTAAAATTTCTGTCACCTGTTGCCCCATTTCTACAGAGGCTCTTCTCCCCTGCTCTACTGGTTGTAACTGCAGTTGAGTTTGAGCTTTACTGCCTCTTCTCACTCCTGAAGCCATTATAATTAAACTACTAATGAAATTTAATAAATAAATCTCCTTCTCACCAGCAGGTGGCAATCTTGTATCATTTAAAAAGTTCTGTCCAGTATTTCACAAGTTAATTGCCGCTTGTCGTATTCTTTCAGAATACGGGTTTCAATGGCGCCGTGATCGCCAGAACAGCGAAGAGCTCTCGCTGATTCTGACACCCCGTGCGGATAACCGCCTTGTCAGACAGGCGGCAAGTATCCCCCGGTAAAGGGGATCCGAAAGGGCTCGTCGGGGGTCCGATTCCGCTCTCAAGGCTGGAGGATTCTTTATTCTAGAGGCTCCGAAGCTGGAATAGAGCGAGGGGACCGAAGAGCACCATGTCCGCACGTCGTAGTGGCTGATGGCAAATTAGCGGCGTCCGAAACTTTTTTAATGTGGTGAGTTTATATTGCAAGAAGCTGAGCCAAATCTAAAATCCATCATTAATTTCTCAAACTGTTAGGAGTGACTGATCTTTAAACAAAATATTTGAATCAAGGATAGAAGAAGAAGGGGCGATTCAAAGTGAAAAAGGACTGGAGAGATAGATCTAGCGGGAGAGGGAAGTAACGAGACGGAGTATATGTTGATCGGCATTAAATCACCCTCTTCATTGAGAAGTAATTTAATCGAGGATGCCTGGCTATTGGGGATTATATATTGGTGAACTATTTTTTATTTAGGCTTGAGCTCACGCGAAGAAAGGACTGAAAAAGAAGAAAGAAGAAGGTAGGAAGATGTACGCGAATATGGCGTTTGAGCTCGCCGAAAATAAATAATTAAATAACAGACACTTGAGACATAGAGAAACATTTGTTATCTAAAGTTAAACGTCAGTTGTAGTTAAACATCAATACCGCTTTTAAAACGGGAAGAAATTGAACATTTAAACCAGACAAGAGATTTAGAAGACTTGACAGGCAACAAGGAAACTTGAAAGTTAGAAGATAGAGAAAGCCGGTAAGAAATACCAAGGACTTGGAATACGGAATGGACGGTACAGCTTGAGTTCGCGGGTCACCGCTGGGAGCTCGCTGTAGAAATTATTGTTATTTTCCAAAAGTTCTTTTCTTGGATATTATTTAAGATTTAAAGGAAGACGAACAGGCGGTGACACGGCGGAAATTTACGGAGAGAGGAAGCATGGAGAAATTAGTGCAAACAGACAAGGCTTGTCAAAGTTGGGTATAAGTCAGACGATATACTATTACGGATTTTGAATTTGCAGTCTGAATTTAGAGGATTCCTGCCATAAATTAAACTTATCAATTTCGTGACTTTGGTATTAGGTTTAAGAAGACAGTGTAATTAATTCATTGATTTTGCTGGTGATAAAGTGATAAAGTGAAGTGTTGTTTATATACTTATGTAATGATTTTGAGATTACTTATAATTAATCGTGAATAGGTAAAAAAAAAAGGAGAGAGAGAGAGAGAGAAAAGGATAAATAGAAAATAAGGGGTGACTGTCGGGAAGATATAGAAGGAGAAAAAAAAAAAGGTTAGAGATTAGTTTCTCTCTTTCGCAGATGTTGAAAAGACCAGCAGAGATCTGAAGGAGTATTGTTTTGGATAATGTGACCTTGGTCTAGGCTTAAGTTAGAAATAAATGTTTTTTTTTTAACCACAAAAATCCTATGATGAGACAATTCAAAATGAAAAAGGGATAGTGCCACAAGGTGAAACTCCCAGGTCAGAAGGCACTCAATGAGCTACTGGAATACTGCTGAGGACAACTACAAGTAGTGCTCTGGCTAGTGATGCAATTGGATTCAAGCTAAAAGGACATTTAGTTGTTGACATGCTCAGAGGTAAAAGTCCAAAGTTGCATGATACATATAACAGGAACATGGAATGTGAGAAGCATGAAACAGGGGAAGCTAGACACAGTAAAACAGGAAATGGCATATATGATGCACTGCACTACTTGGGGTGAGCAAGGTAAAAGGGATAGGAATGGAACATTTTGAGTCAGATAGTTATGTAGTGTTTTACACAGGAAGTGAAAATTTAAGAAGAAATGGAGTGGTATTAATAATGAGCAGAGATGTAGCAAAAGCGGTCAAAGGACAGAATGTGAAGTCTGATTAAATAATACCAACTATAATATCAACTTCAGGGAAAAACCATCAATATAACCACAATCCAAGTTTATGCTGCAACTATAGAGGCAACAGAAGAAAATATTGAAATATTCTATGCTGGAGTCCAAAGGAAAATGATCACACAGCAAAACAGGACTTCTTGTTCATCATGGGTGAATGGAATGTAAAAGTCGGAAACACAGCAGAATCAGAGATGGTAAGAAAATTTGGTCTAGGATCAAGCAATGAAGCAGGAGAACAACTGACTGAATTTTGCAAGGACAACTCATCACAAGCACATTCTTTAAGTAACCTAAGATGTGAGTGTATACACGGAAATCACCTGAGGCCCAGTACAAAAATCAAACAGACCACATAACCGGAAGCACAAGATGCAGAAGCTCCATTTTTTTTGCAAAAACAAGACCAGGAGCAAATTGTTGCACAGATCATGAACTGCTAATATAAAAATTTGACTAAAGCTAAAGGAGAACACTTAATCAATCATTAGACCAAAATATTATTGGAAGAACATCCTCATAGAATTTAAAGATAAAGTAAAAAGTAAAAAGTAGATTTGCACTGTTAAGCCTAATGATGAGAAGCCAGACAAACTCTGGGTTGAAGACAGGGATATTGTCAGAAAGGAAAGCAAAATGAAAGAGAAGCCTCAATGATGACAGATGAGAAGCAAAAATAAAAGATGACAGAAATAGAGTCAGAATCTTGAAAGCAAGGAGAACCATTTGAAGATGAACCTGAAATTTTAGAAGTGGAGGATGAACTCAGAGACCTTGGGAAAAATAAAGCACCAGGAACAGCTACCAATACAGAGACAAAATCCACTCCAGTTCAAACTAAAATCTGTCAACAAATATGGAAAACAAAAGAATGGCAGATAGATTGGTAACACCTGGTGTGCTTAGAAAGGGGATACCAAAAATTGGAATAACCACAGGTTGATAGCATTCATTCCCTATGAAAGCAAAGAGATGTCAAAATTCTACAACAAAGATTTTTACTGTATGGAACAAGAAATGCCAGATGTCCAAGTTGGATTCAGGAAGGGAAGAGGTGCTAGGGACAATATTATAATTATTTGTTGGATAAGTATATCAAAAAAATTTCAGAAGAAAATCAGCCTGTGCTTCACTCTCTTTTAAAGATGATTTGGAAGCTTCAGCTGGTGCACAATGCAGCCATCCATTTGTCCGCTGAGGTTAAGTGATTATAGTATGTAAAATCATCCCCAGTATCACCTGCACTAGGGCATTTCTGGGCCCAACTTAAAATATTAATGATTACATTCAAGGTCCTAAACAACTTGGAAGCAGATATATGAAGAACTACTTACACCTTTATGAATCCTGATTAAAATGCATTGTCTGTGAGCAGAAAGAAAACAGGAATAATGCTATCCTGGCTCCCCTTGGAAAAGCATTTCATAACCTCAGGAGCAGTTAGTGACAAAGTTTTCACCAAAAATAACTTCACAGGTAGTATGACTGAGATAAACAAAGTATCTGTTTTTACTTTTGCTTTTGAAAGCTATAGATGAATCTTTTAAATTAAAACAAAAACCTCATAATTATTCTCATTCTATCTTAAGGCTCAATGAGGGAAAACACATGACAGTTATGAGCCCACTCTACCAACAACCAGAGGTCAAGCTATGACTAAAACATAAATCTGAGTAAATAAAGTTTTTAAATTTCATTACAGTAGGATGAAAACAAAATACTGTGTCATCACATGAAATTGCATTGGACAAACCAGAAAGACATGTACCTATTTTGAAATAATTAGAAATAATTAGAAATTTATGGAAAACAACTAATCACCAGCAAAATGATTTCATATAACATTTTTGAGATTCTGCTTGCCAAACAAGGAGTATGAAGTGAGGAAGCTGGAATCAAAACATAACCAGACTGGACTGGACTTCTATCAAATTAGCAGGCACTTGCAATGATTCTGTTAAACAGATGCTTTCTTTGAAGTTTTGTTTGGTTCAAGATCTCAGTGCCACTTTTAGGATGTTCCATTGTAAGGTACGGCTGGAGAGCCATAAAATTTGCTAAAGGCTTCAAGGCTTAATATTCTTAACATACTTTTCATAGATACTTCAGAAGTCTTTCATCATCTCCCACTAATGCAGTGATTTCAGAAGGAGAAAAAAAAGCCTTTTCTTGATCTTTGTCTAGCAGGACCTCTTTACACTGCACTGTTTCAGAGGAACCAGATGGGAATGGCAGTCAATTACCATAAATCCTGGAGGTCCCCTATCTGCTGATGTGTAAATATCTTTTTATTTCTTAAGAATAGTACTCATTGATCAGTCAATTAGATAAATAGGGTACACATGTTTCTCCAGACAGCTTAGGCACAGCACAACAATGGACAAACACATCACATGCGTCTATGAATTTATATATGGAAAAAAGAAAAAAGTAGCTCACAGCTCCAGACATGTACATTACTGAGTCCGCTCAGTATGCTGAATTTTAAATGAGACAGGGATAGCAACAATAGAGGTCTTTATGATAATAGGTCCACTGATGTATAGCTCTTTCGTGAACCTAGAAGAAGCAAACAAGCTCATGTGCCAACTGTTTTTGTATTCATGACTCAGTAATGTGCAGACTGATAGAGTGACGGTAATTCCCCTGTATTTTTAGAGATCAGGAACAAAACAAATAAAAATTAAGCTCTCCTTCTTTTAAAGATTTCTCCCTCCCATTTCCTAAAAAATCTGCTGCTTTTAATGCCCAACATTTAAAAGAAAGAATGCTGTAAACAAGCAGAGAATGTGCTATGGTCAAGAGAGGTCCAAAAGCTCATGAAAGATTGAACAACCAATCGTAATTGTTGAGATCAGTCTACTACTACTACTGCTACCACTACAGCCACTATTACTATAACTACTACTACAAACAAGCAGGAAAAAAACCTGCGGTATTACATACAGTAAATGGGAGACAGACATAATTTTTAAAGAACTTATACACAAGTAACTGTGAGCATGTAATTGTACAGGAATGCAGTTTTCATTAGACTGTTACCTGTATGAGGTGGATGTCTCTCTGGTAGAATTAGATGCTGAAAATTGATAATGCATACAGCCTCAGCTCCTAACCATCTGTCAGATACAGCCCGGATATAGTACTGGGATGGCAGTGGCTCAAAAATTGGGATTGTGAATACCAACATTTGAGTTTCTTTTGTAATGACCTGCAGTAAATAAAACATACAGAATTATTATTGTTCTCTAGATTGCTAAAAATGGTTACTCAATTTTCTAATGGATATAAAAAAGTGAAAAAATGTACGCAAAGTGGAAGAAAATGTCTGTTTATATTTACAAAACATACAGTAAACTGGAGAAATCCAGTTGTGTTTCAGAGACAGGACCAGGTTCTTGCTTGTTAAATGATTTCTTTTGATGGAAATGTAGCTAGTAATAATCTGTATTGACAAGGATAATAGAAGGAATCATCATATATTTGATTTTTCATTCTGAGAGTAATTGTCCCTTGAGAGACACAGGTAAGGCAAATCCTTTGATTTTATTTTTACAGTGGCATCCCTGAATGACTATATAGAAAGCTAATTTTAGCATGTGAATCTGCAAAATGAAATTCAGGCAGATACATACTGAATACATCTAATATCATTGTGTTAAAATATTTACATTAAATTGATTCTTCTGAAACAGTATCTGATCAGTTTATACAAGATATGTGCTATTGCAATATTATGCAATGTAGATTTACCTGCTTTTTTTGAATAATAAAATATTCTGAATGGTAAATGTGATCATTAGTAGGGTCTTCCACCCAAATCCACCAGGGCTCTCCCCCTGTTCCATGCACCTAGGAGACAAAGAAAACATATACTAATCTAAAAATATTCATTAGATTTTTCAAGACTTTCATCGTGTATGTTATAGTAAATTGGTGGTTGTGCTATTTTGACAAAGGAAAGAATATTAAAAAGTGGCGGTCATGTTTTGCAACACCAGTGTATCTAACATTAACAAGACATGTTTTAAATTTATTCAGTGTTTAAAGGAAGGGTTGCTTCTACTACTTATGAACTCTCATTCAAAAATAAATGGGACTAGCAGGTTTCACTTTTGTAAGCTATCTATAAAAGCTATTCTTTATGGCATTATGGATAAAGAAGTACTGAACTCTGTTGGTTAAAATTTGTGCAAGTATTTTGTCAATGTTATTGCCCTATTCATACAACAGAGTAGGTATGAAGCTTAAAAGGAGAGATGGAGGTGCACGGGCCAGCTAATGGACATTATATATTTTGGTTGCAATTCCACACTTTAGTCTTTGTATGTTTGGTGCCTTTGCATGTGGAAACACTGTTATGGAGCTTATGTGTGCAATCTTAATTTAAGCCTATTCCAACTGCACGAATAGGACTTATGGATGCCAATACAGGCCAGAATCTTATGGGGTACTTCTGCTAGTTCTACCAGAAATGACAAGGACTTTCTCTTCTGCAGTACCTCCTGTGAATCCTAAAAATCTGCTCTGGATGCTGGAAACCATCCAGAGCAAGTTTCTGACATAGCAGAGGGGTGGTGAAGGAAATCTCAGTTCTGCTGGTGCAGGGCACCAAAGAATAATGCTGAATCTTGACAGCAGTTCACCTACAATATGAAAATGAATTCACATCCACGTAGAACTCATGATCTGAGTGAAGTCCAGTCACATACAATATGATTATGATTCATATATTACTATTTAATGTAAACTTCAAACCTGAATGAAGGCTTGGAACAGTACAATTTGGGATATAGTTTACTAGTTTCTGTTGGTTTTTAGTTAGAACGAGAGGAATCAAGCAGCACACCCTCCAAACTTTACTTTTCATATACTTTTACCTGATCGTTCCACTTGAAATCAGAAGTGATGTTCAGCCTAACTCTCAGCACAGTACGTGTAATCGGCTGAATAGTTGCTTCCATTATAATCGAGGGTATTTGATGGACACACTGTTTGACCTTTAATCCAATATTCACATGATGGAGCATATGACCTGCAACATAAATAGAAACCCTGAGAGAAGTTAACCTTTACCAAAAAGGAAATGGGGTAACCACATAACAGATCTTTAAAGAGATCTAGACCAGTGGTTCTCAACCTGTGGGTCCCCAGATGTTTTTGGACTTCAGCTCCCAGAAGCCCCAGCCACTATGGTCAACGCTCAGGGCTTCTGGGAGCTGAAGTCCAAAAACATCTGGGGACCCACAGGTTGAGAACCACTGATCTAGAGAGACATTTTTTATTGTTACTATTTGTTGGTCTCATGATAAATGGACTCTCTTGAATATAAACACCAATATCCAAATGTGTCCATCTGCCAGTGGAAAAGGGCACCACTGTAGAATGAATCTTCTCTCACACCTGCAGCCCTACCTCCAGATATTTTTTGAAGAGTTGGGGGACCCTCAAGAGCAGATCTAAGGGAACAGAAGGGGGAGGATAACATGAGGGATTCATACTGCACTAGTGAATTTGAAGTTAGATATAATTTAATTGAGTATTTTACTCAATTTAGTATTTTACAGATCAGAAAACCATCTTTCGATATTTTATGTCAATAATGTGCTAAAATATTTGTTAAAAATTGGTATCATGTAACGTGGCAAGCCAGTAGTCCTGCTCCCCCCACTTTTTGACATAGGACTTTGAATCAATAATGTATCTTCACTATATGTCAAACATGAGCTTCTTTACTCAAGGACGCATTTTTTTTGCAATTTTTTGAAGCTATATTAAGTTCATTAGTCTTTGACATATCAATATTCTTATTTGTTATTTCTGTGACTACAGATTAACATGACTGCTCCTTTGGAAATATAAATATTCTGAACCATACAGGAAGGAAGATACTCTTCTTGAGAAAACAACTCAAAAATTCACTGGTTCAAAAAGTTTGGATATACTAGCATAATGGTCACTGAGATGACTATAGTTTTCCAATAGTAGATTGGCCTTTTGAAACAGCACACTGGCTAGATTTTGTGGAATATAGGAAGTCAAGAATTTATAATCTAACAATAGGGAAACTATAGGATACCATTTTTTTCTCTACAGATCAATTGTCTAGTCTCTCTAAGGTCTACTATGTCCAACTACTCCATCTATTTAAATAGGCTTCAGGATTGAATTTGGTATTCAGTCCTTGTACATGTAGTTTACCATTCAACTATGGTTTTCCTCTTTGTTAGGAAGGCAAGAAGCTGGATAAATTGTTGTGTAGATTTGGGCTAATATTCTGACTGAAAATACAGATTTAAAAAAACACAATGGAAACTGGCAGGTTTAAATTTGGTTGCATTTTCACATGGGGAAAATGTTGTAGCTCACTGTACATTGACTGCAAGAGGTCTTGTACTTCCAAGGTACATCTGGAAAAGACTCTTGTTTCACACACTAGAGATATGCTACCAATCCATACAGACAACACCAAACATAATGCACCAATGGATATATACTGTAGCAGGAAAATTTCTATGTTGGTTAAGTACAAAGTACTGTGTTATGTGTCAGTTAATACAAATGTATATAAAGAGTCTTTGTGTTAACAAATATATTTACAGTTGTGTAAAGTTAACTTCCCCAAGCTCTGAGATAAGGCAGAATTTAAATAAAGTGCAAATAAGATAAAACCAACAAAATTGAGCTCAAAATATCCAAGACGCATCCATTTAGCTTTTTTTTTATGCAGTATATCTTACCTATTTCATCTTTCCCCATGTCCTTCAGTTTATCCACTGTGAGATTCTTTTGTTCTAGTTTGACAAGGACATGTGGTGGCAGGACTGAGAACTGTCTCAAAGGGCTGACCCAGCCCCACAATCGCTTGTCAATAACTTTGCTTAGATTCAGTAACCGATACGTCATTGCAGGCCAGCGTTTACGAAGGGCTATTTCAAAAAGGGCTCGAACAATACGTGCCGCGTTCTGCAGAACAAAATTAGGTGATAAATTGTATCATACCTATTCTTTATCCACTATGGAACAAGATGGTTTGATATAGAATGGTACAATAATGGCTTGCAACAGATCTTGGAGGAGTTACTTTTTCCCATGACAACTTTTACAATTACAGTGGCCATAACGGCTAGGGGAAGCTGAGAGATGCAGTACAAAAGAGCAACTTTTCAGTGCTTTGGTGTTTAAGAACCTTCTCTACTGTGTCATCCATGTTATGAAAAACTCCTCGGGAGAGAGTCAGTTTGCGTCTCTGTGAAACACTTAACCAATAACAACTGAAATTGACTTTGCCTTTTATAACAAAGGGGCCTTATCTATGCTAGCATTTATTATGCTCATTTTTACTTGTTTAAAATAGTTGTACATCTTCTCAGATGCTAAATTCAATTGCTATCCCTAACTAGATTAAATTCATTGAATCAATGGATTTATGTGAGTGTTAACTTGCCAGTCAATAACTGACCCAATGGGTCCATTTTAGCTGGAACAGCCATCTGAACTACTGGTACAATGTTTAAGAGGATAGGTGTGTACTAGGTGCATACTAGGGCTGCAAAGTATGTGTGACAATGGTCAGACCCAGCAGGTCTTGAGTCAAGAGAAGATGTTACATAGTCCTTTGCAGAGAGGTTCCCAACCATACAATGTCAGTGTTAAACAGATCCTCTATGTGTAAGACACAGGGGAGGCACACACACACACACAGAACAACAACTCCAGGGGCTTATTCACACTACATAGTTACATGGTACATTTCACTTCAAATACTATGGTCACATCCCATGGAATCCTGGATTTGGCAGTGTAGGGGGGAGCATTTAGAATTCTCAGCCAAAGAGCATTTGCACCTCAACAAACCACAAGCCTCAGGATTCCACAGGATGGAGCCACAGCAGTTAAAATGGAATAATGGCACTATAATTGTGTACTATCACTGTGCTCCAGGCTTCCAAGTTAAAATTACATGACAATTGTACATGATGAAAACCTGTGCAAAACTCCTGGTTCTCTCTGTGTCAAATATAAGTCACTGAGAGAGAAATTAACAGAACAGCATATAATTTTACCTGTGCAACATAAGCAGAATCTGAAATAAGAGAAAAACTGTCCATCTCTCCTCGGCTAACATAGGTTTGTAGAAGGATATTTATTTTCCCATAACTGTTCTCCACACCACCTGGAGCGGGAAGTTCACAGAAATCACTCAGCAAGGTTTCCAGCTCTTCTATTTCTTCTTCTCTCACCTGAAATACAAATTAGCAGACTTTGAAAAGGCTGGTGCAATTTGTCAGATCTTCCACATGAAAATTAAATGTCAATTATCTCCCAATAAATGTGTTTTTAAACATTCTACAGTTTCTGAAAAACAAGTCTCTCAGCACTGTACTTAATAGAACCTAATTGAAACTATCTTAATAATGACACAATTGCATTTCATTATACATCACCTTTTATTAAGGTTGCCATTGACACATAAAAATGTGATATGCCTCGAAAATTAAATCTTCTGACCATACAATCCTCCACCTGATGAAAATTTCCCTTTTTATTTGACCTCCGTCCTCCTGGATTATGGCAAACTTGAATTAACATTAAATGAGTTCATTAAAATCATATAGTTTGCATGTGGCATATTATGTTCTTAGCTCAAAACTCTGAAGTACTATGATTCATGGTATTAAGGTTTTCACTGTTAATAAGATTAAGTCTTAATACAAGTAAAGAAATATTCATATCTGCAGTTTGAATAATGCATACTATTTCAAATTCTCACCCGTATTCGCAAACCAGAGCATAAATCTACATATTCTTTGATTTGCTGGAAGTCTATTAGTCTAAAACTTACTTAAAGAGGGTAAATGTTTGGCACCTGCAGGGAACCACCTAGAGGCGGCTTCTATCAAGGCCTGACCAGCTCATTCAGCACAAAGAAGAGCTGAAAAGTCAGAACTATCACTTGAACTATTTGCAGGATTCTTCAATCACTAACCAATTATCTTACCTCAAGAAGTCCAATTCTGGTTAACAAATGAACAGTTTGCTCCCATTAGACCTCATTCTACACTTTCCCACAGCTCAGGTGAGAATAAAGGAACCACTATATGAAGTTTTTACTATGGGAAACCATTAAAACCCTCTCCAGAACGGCATTTTTGCCTCTTGGGAAGGGAGAACCTTCCTGTCTATCAGCTGTACTGATTTGGATTTGGGGAAAGTTGCTGTAATTAGTTTTTCCACGACAGAACATTATAATTTGACTAATGAAGCAAAAGTAGAGCTAGTAGGGGCAACACCTGAGAAGTGAGAAATAGGTCTGATTTTTAGCAAAATGCTACTGGGTTCCATTACAACAAGCAGGGTTCAGCTTTGGCTAAATAAATAAACAAACATTGTTTTGGCCATCGAGTTTGATGGCCATGTTGACATTTGACAAATCCAATTGTCATCTGACGTTGGCTTGGCTAATGAAATAAAAAAGCAAGTGTAACCCTGCCTTCCTGAGCTAGTCAATAAAACTCATCTTAAACACATACACATTTTTTTGAACTGCTTCCAAAGCAGAACATTTGCTTACAATTCCCTGGTTTACGTCCATCATTAAGACCATTCAGTTCAAAGCAATTCTAATGAATCAAAAACATAGCTACTATATGGCTAGTAAATATATTCTGGTTAGAAAATACATCTTGGACAAAAGAAGCAAAATAAGTACCATAGTTTAATGACCCAATAACCATTATATCTGTGTGTCAGTGATTCAGTATAACACAGTTTACAGAACCTCTGATAGTCTGGGCTTTGGCAGACACTACAAAGTCAGGCGCAGCCCCAGGAATACAGAAGAGAGTAAAATATGCATAGAGCTGGCTCTGATGTACCAGATCATGGAAAAGTTGCCTTATCCAGAAACAAATACACATAGTGAAGCTCCCATGTGTATAGAGCACTCCTGTACAGGATCTAAGGACTTAATGTACTAATTTAATTATGACACTGCCAGCTCTGTCCCCATCCCTCACTGAAAGTACAACAGAGTAATTTACACAACACACTAGGTGGTGCTTTAAAACATCAGTTCTCAAATTTCTCACACAAAGAATTTTTAAAGAAAATGTTTAATGTTTTTAAAGAAGCTGTAATGCACTCGTACCTTGATTTGTTCAAATTCCTCTGCTTTGGACACTATAGCAAGAATGTCACCTTCTGTCTTATGAGCATCAAAGAGTTCATTGAAAGTCTGCAGGAAAAAGGGGTTTTAGTTTGCTGTTTAGGATATTTAGTGTTATCTCACTAAATAAAAGGCTGGAGGAGGGACCCCATCAACAGTCACCAGACCATTTTCTGTTTACTTTGCATCTTATATTTTAAGTTACCAGACTGAGATTGGTTACAAGAGTCCAATATGTGCAGGGTAACTTCCTGGCAAGCCAGTAGCTAGTCAGACAGCATTTATAAATTGAAAGGTTAGGTTATAACATGAACAAATTTAATTATGAAGACTCCACTGACTGGATTTTAAAGTTGGATGTTTCCAAGGATGAAATACATTTAGGGTAAAATTCTCAAAATATGTCTTTGAAATGAAGGGAAAGAAATACCAACATATTATTACTCCTGCACACACATGTATATACACGTATAAACATTCTAAGATCTGCTTTAAGAGTACACATCCTTCTAATATTCAATCCAACAAGATGATGACATTTCTCTGCTCAGGATCCAATCCTGAATTTTTCTGGATCCCAGTACTTCTGCCAGAATCAGTGACATAGTTTCCTCCTGCTGCAGCACCCCAAACACTATAAAAATCTGGCCCAGAGGGCTGGAAAATTCACTGGAGCAGGTCTTTGTTAACAGGGAGAGCTACACATGAGATAAAGGAGAAGGAAGTCCCAATTTCACTGGCATTAGATTTAGAAGTATACCACTGCATACAAAAGAACACCATAATGTCATTCCTAAGACGAAAATTAGTCTTTCAGAGAAAGAATACAAGGACTATTATGCAGCACTACAACTACTTTTTTACCATTTGGATGTAAAAATATTTAATCCAGAAAAAATGGCTAGCTATTATTTTACTAATAATCTTATTAATGAAAATGCATTAAATGCAACATATAAAATCTTTAAAATACTTTATATAAAATATTTATATAAAAATAAAATATGTAAAACATCTAAAATAGAAGAAATAATGGAGAAAAGTAGTATGTTACCTCAATTGTATTATATTTAATGTAGTAGTGGCTGGCTATTCTGCCTAGATCTGTTGAAGAAAAAAATCCAGTTCTCTCTTCAAAACGAATCATCCGGGCTTTGTCTAGCTTTCGGCCAACTTCAATCACTAGCTGTTCTCTGTGTTTCTCTAAACTTGGATCCATCTAAAATATAGGGAGGCATTGCATGGAAAATTATTCCACATGTTGAAATTTGTCTGTCAACATTTTTTTTTATTAACCATTTTCTTATCCTTCTATTTCCCTCTCCTTCAGACCAACATACAGACATATGGATGTATTACATCTTTAGTGAGTCAGTGGACATGGTTCACTCCAATAAACTACTGATACAGAATATTTTAAATATAAAATATTTTATAAGTTTGGACCACCTTCTTGCTATTCCAAGGTAAACATGGCATAGGGCAAATTGTAAATTAGTGAAACAGGAACAATGAGCTCACACACTGGACACTCTGGGAAATTTGCCTGTAGCACCAATTTTGGTTTTTAATCGGAGAAATGCAAAGAGCTTTTGGTGTGTGCAATAATTTAACTAAACAACGTATATATGGGGTACCTTAGAAAAAGATTGATGTATTTGCTTTCCTCTCTTTATACTGAATAATGATCAAACATATAGGTAGTTTATGCTTTTAAATACATGGGGAAGAGTTACAATTTCTCATCCTTCTTTTCTATCTTTCTCTTTATGACACAAACCATCTTTGTGAAACAGTGAGTTGGCAGCTAATTCATCCTCATCTGAGAGACAGGTAAAGCTGCATCTCTCTGTAGGCAACCGTTCCTGCAGAAAAAGTACGCTATACAGAGCAGCTGGATTCTATAAATAAGTTTTGCTTCTATCTGTAGTACATGTGAATGCAAAGAACTCTGACATCGCTCAGGGACCCTTCAAATGACATCTTGCACAAACTCTTAGACTTAAACTTTTCAAGCCTTGCCCAGAGCTAAGATGCTGTAATTTTCTTCCAGAAAGAAGTCCCTCCAAATAAAGGAGAAAAAGAACAAGGAAAAAAAATGAACCAGAAAATGATCCAACTGAATTACCAGCTGCAATAGAAAAATTCATGATAATTACTATATAAATATATTATACAATAATTTATTCCACTGCATGTGATAAACATTAGAAAACACCAATTCTTAGTCTTTATATAATGCTTTTGTGTTTCAAAGCACTATTAATACAGTTCTTTTTGCAAGTAAGTTGCAAATGGCTCTCATAAGATTACTAAGAGAGTCCACGGCAGAGGTGAAATTTAATTTGGAGGCTAGTTGAGTCATATTCCAATTTCATATTAGAATTTATTCTAAATTTTCTCCCCCGCCCCCGTGGGTTTGTGCACATTCAATTCAATGTGTGAAGCATTAGCAGGAGTAACCTCCACTATGTCCCTACCCTGATGACACAGCTGCTGAGCAAGTTCCCCAATGATTGTTTTCTCACTAATGCTGGTGGTGGTAGGGATACAGTTAAGGGCACCTGCCCCTTAACTATTTGATATTTGATGATATTTGATCACATCTGAAGACATGTGCTATCCTCTGCAATATTTCAACAAGTGTGCTAGTCTTTAAGGAGCTACAAGGTTCTTTGTTGTTTTGCTGCAACACACTATCATGTCTATTCTTCTGTAAACGCCCATATTTATTTATGAATGCATAAAGAATCTTACATTGCCATCCTCTCCAACAGACACACCCTTTCTAATATATGGAACCAAAATATTTGATTGGATCACTCATACGTAGTTTTCAAAATTTACAGTTAGGACTGAGATGCCAGTGTAGACCGGTGGAGAAAAACAGATTTGATCAGCACACATAGTTTACATGAAGATTGCTAATTTGACTGTGTTCCACATGTTTTGCCAGATCACCGAAATTCTCATTTATCAGGATGACTGAAGAAAAATATTTTAGGATGTCTTTTTCCACATTTTGTGCTATGGAATATTTTTCATGTTTTAAAGCACTTCGGACTTGCTGATGTCAGGAAAAGTAGCAACGGTAAATATTTAATCTCCCATCACGAAAGGATTACAGAACCAGAAAGTAAGCTAGTTTTTTCATGCATTTTCTACCTGATAAGTCTTGTGACTGATGCCATATACTAATGGGTTTGCTCTCATCCGTACATAAAGGTAAGTATAACTTATCCACTTTACTGCTTCCTCGACATTTGTCACTGTTCCGAGAGCAATCTGCAAGCAGGAAGAAATAAAATTAAATTTACATGTTAAAGAGATAGAATGGAATAAAGCTCATCATACACTGAGTTTTATATGAACAGGGTTCTAATCTCAAGAGTGACATTACAATGAAATATTCTGAAACTGACAAATTAAGTGGTTGCAATTAATTTTAAAATAAAAAAAAAGGCTGAAGATTGCTTATCCCACGGTTCCATCATTTTTCTTAAAGCCAAGTGAAATATTTGATTTGGGACTGGGCTGGCAGGCATAGGGAGGGGGTAGCATTTCAAGTCACTTATCGCTCTGTTGGCAAGTCTTCCCTCAAGATGCATCTTCTCCTATATGAGTGTTGTATTTTTTGAAAAGTTCAAGTCAGAGTATTTATTTTATAATTGGGAAACAATATGAAACATTTCAGAATGATTGAATTTGCCATGTTGGGTGTGTTAGCATAAATGTTCTGGTAAGATATCCTTAAAACATTGTTTTCTGAATAGTGGGAGGGATCCCAAAATCCCATGCTTTCAGTCACGGAAGGAGGGCTGTGCGCTCGTAAAAGGATCCCTTTAGAATGAAATACTTGGATCCAAATAGATGCCCACTGAGCTTTAATTTTTTTTCTAAAAACAAAACAAAACAAAACAAAAAACCCTGCATGCATCGTTTGCACACTTTTCATCGACAGACATCATTTATTTAGCTATAGTTATAGACACATTTGTGAGGAGATCATTAGCCAGGCTAACACAAACACGTATACCCAAAATGTCATAACTTCTGAAACTTTTGTTGAGCAGTTCGGGCTTATTTCTATTAATTGGAAATGGTCAATTTCTCCTGCTATACTAGCACTGCATATCTACGTGTTTTGTTTTTAAAGGATAAGCAACAGACTTCCCATAACAAAAATTGTTGCCCATTTCCCCAGGTTGTTACATGTGGATGGGATATAGCACAATCAATTTTGAAAATATAATTGATTCTGGAAGTTGACTTGTTGCAGTATCACACAAATGAAACGAGAAGAGCCCTCAACATTGATAACATCATGTTAAACATCCAACTATATTCTATATGTCTCAGCTTTTCTTCAAATGCAGAAGAGAGAGTGGCTACTTTAAACTGCTGCTTGTACATCATAATGGGCTGGATAAGGGTCAATAAACTGAGAGGGGGAAAAAACAGGTTCTATTGGTAAATATTCATCTGTCCTGTTATGTGGTGTTCAGCTTGCACTAATGGGGTTGCACTCCCCGGGTTCATATTCTGCAGTGTTCATAGATCCAGCTCCCTCACCAGAGGCCTAAGTAGCTTCAGCAACATAGAATACCTTTTATCAGCTTTGACTGACATAGTTATAACTCTATCTGCACAGAGATCAACTGGCTATGCCAGTAAAGTTTTACCAGGGTTTACTGTACAGTGGGGGACAGTACAACGAGTTGGATACAGTACAAAGGGATGCTTCTCTCCAATCTGCCCCATACCATGTATTATTACCATGTATTATTTTGTGGGATTATGCACATTGTGACCATGTCCTCCAGAAGCAAGGGAAATTTGGCTTTTCTGGCAGTAGTGTGTAGAGAGGGGTGATTCCAATGGTCATCCTATATGTGCTACAGTCCTTAATTTCCTCTACTTCCAGGGTACAAGGTTATCATATGGCTGTACTGTGTCTAATCATGTTGCTGACTAAGAGGAAAAAGGACTTTCCAATACTATCACAAGATTCCAAGTCCCCTGATTCTTTTCAAACCACAAAAAACTGGTACCGGTGAAATAATTGAGAAAATTACCCTTGCTGGAAATATTAAACTTTACGCTGTTCAAATTAGAACATTTATTTAGAAAGGATAACAACACGCTCTTTCTCCTTGTGCTTATGCTGCTAAAGCAAAAATGAGCTGACCCCAAAGTGTACCACAGTCAGCCAATACAATGCTTTAAACATATCTTCTCTTTACTGTTCTGATTACTCTGATATCTCATTCTGGTTGAATATCAGAAAACCTGAGTGGGCTAAAATATGCAGATACTCAGAACGACTTTCAAACTTCTTCATTTTTTTGTGTTGCTCTCGTTAATGTCAACAGGACTACTACAAAACAAATGGTTTAAAGACTGAAGCCAAGAAGGCGGTAAACCTTTTAATATTATCACTGAAGTCTATAAGGAATACTGATTGAGCTACAGCACAGAAATTACTTTTGAAGATTTGCTGCCACCTGGTGTTCACTTCAATGTCTTTTGACTTATTTCATCTCCAGTTACAAGGGAGGGCAGGCATAGAGAGTGAGAAAACAACTTTCTTCATTTTACTGTTTTCAAGGCAGTAGACCAACATTTTGAATGTATCAAGAAACCAAATGACAGCACAAAGACAGCTCCCTTAAAAAAAAAAAAAATCAAGAATCTGTGTTCAGTTCAGAAACCAGAAGCACTTGGACTTTGTTAATAAGAAAGCTATGGAAACCTTGAGTGAGTATGACCAAGTTTGGTCTCTCTGTATATTCCCTTTAACCAGTTTCTTTAACACATATGACTCTGAGGAGGTTATTATTATTCTCATGGGCTGTCAGATAAGGAATTCTGTTTCCATTGTGACAGACTCTGCCTAGGGCATCATCTAGGCCAGAGTTTCTCAACAAAGATTCTTTGGATCCTTAGTTCTGTGAGAGGTTCCTAGGAGGTCCACAAGGGATTATGATTTAAATGAAAATATTTTTTTTTTGTAAGGATACATTAATTTTTATGCAAGGGTTCCCTGAGACTTGAAAATTATTTCAAGAGTTCCTCCAGGGTAAAAATGTCAAGAAAGCTAGCCTAAGTTGCAATTTAGAACATGCCCCACGTTTAGTAATCTAAGTTCAGGGGCTGTGCAGTTCTTTTTCTCTCCAAATGTTACAACCACGCCAGACCTAGATTTGTCTCTGTTCACTAACTCAAATACTAAACGATTTACTGGAACTTCTTTTTAAAGAAGATAATTCTTCACAGACTAATATTTCTGTTTTATGTTTGATTTCTTGGTAAACATGAAAATTTCAGCACTGAAGCTACAATTCCCCACTCCTTGTAATCACTTGAGGTCTTAATGCAAAGCTACTTAACTTGTCCTAGAAAATCGTTTCAATTTTCGTCAATAAATTAATAGCTACTGAACTGAGAACAGTCCATTTTCTAACCCCTCTCACAAAATGCTCCACAGAAAAACACAGAAAAAGATATTTTAAAACGAGTTTATGGGGAAAACATGATAGGCAATATTACAAAAACAAAACAACCAAAAACTCCACCTGCCTAATTTTTTTCTGCTTTATTCTCTCCCTCATTCCCATTTTACAAATTTGCAAGTCAGTAACATTTTTGCTCCTAGGAAGAATAACTGTATACTTCTTATATTTCACAGATTTACCCTTTTTTCCCAAAACACCATACAAAAGTTCTAAACCAGTGGTTCTCAACCTGTGGGTCCCCAGATGTTTTTGGACTTCAGCTCCCAGAAGCCCTGAGCATTGACCATAGTGGCTGGGGCTTCTGGGAGCTGAAGTTTACAAACATCTGGGGACCCACAGGTTGAGAACCACTGTTCTAAACCATAGGAATGTGGATTAAAGTTTTGTCTTTATATCTTTCCCTGCTCCCAGACGAACCACATTTACACATCAGTAGATGTATACCATTAAGAATGACCTTGCCTATACTAAGCTTAAAGGACATGGTAATGAAAGCAAGATCTACAAAGAAAATGTAACATACTTTTAATGAACTACGTCCCGATGCAAAAGTTTCTAGGCAGCTGGAGCATTTAACATTATAATTAAACCAAAATTTGCAAGAGAAAAAAATCTTGTGTGCATAGAAGATAAAATATTTGCTTTTAAACTAGCACAGCATGAATTCTTTTCTCAAGTGTCTCATCAGCATTTTTAGTCTTCCCAGTTCGCTTGTTTTGGAAATGTTACCATATTCTGTTTGGCCATCTATTTTCTATACCACACATATGCCAACTGTTTAACATTTTATGTTCTGCCTGAGCAACCTTCTTACTCATTTCCTGTTGTTTTTTAAAACTACTTATTTCTATCCATTTGCTATATAAAACCACTGGGCAGATTTTCCGTAGCATTCCCCTAATAAACACAGCATTTCAGATAATCAGTCTAAAACTGCTAACTACATGCTCCCCGTAGGCATTTTTTCCACAAAACTGCATTTCCCTTTCATCCATTCCTATCCTAACTCATGTTGCAGACATCTAGGGTAGGAATCCTCTGCTTAAGGATACATTTCTCTAAGTTCCATAGTAAATTCCCCATCTCTGCCATGTTACTTGCACGCCTGGGGTAGCACTGCTGTACTACATCAGGTCATTCTAATAAAATCCAGAGGACCATTCACACTATTCAATTACAGGCACTATGATTCCAGTTTAATGGCCATGGTTGTGTTCTATGGAATCCAGGGATTTGCCGCTTAAGGAGGAGCATTTAGAATTCTCAGCCAGAGAACTCTAGTGCTTCACCAAACTACAAGCCCCAGGACTTCATAGGATGCAGCCAGGGCCATTAAAGTGGGATAGCAGTGTTATAATTGTGTAGAATGAAAATAACTCAGGCAAGGTACTCTTGCGCCTCAGCTTGGTTGCTCAGCTGGCTACCCACAATGATCTGGGTTCCCATGGAGAACTTTATGGGAGAATGCTGACTATGAGCATTGTGAAACACTTCAAAAGACTCGGTGTACAAACCCACAGGACACATCTTTATGAAATGTGCATACACATACTACAGATACAATTGATAGATTTGCTAATATTTCATAGATAGCAAAGCCATACAACTAATTTTCCATTCAAATCCCCCAGATAAAAAACATTACTCAGTTAATTTACGTCCCATATCAAAATCATTCAAGGTGTGAAAAAATGCAAACAAATTACTCACTGATTTTTTTAATGACTCCTTCTTTTCAAGAGCATTTTAAAATGGCAGTTGTCTTACCAAAATGGACTTTCAAAAAACTGACAGCACAGAAGAATCATGGGTTCACTGTCAACTGACTTTGCTATTCACATCCAGGTTGTGCTCTAAAATTAACCAATTCTCCTTCAATTAATCAACCCATTAATTGATCATCATAAATTCCATAAATTTAATTCAAATATTATTATCAATATTCAGTACTTTTCTTCCTTTATGGAAGAGTTCTGGGTGAGCGGTGGGAGAACTGAGAGCTAGAAATAGAAGAAAGAAGATTAGGAAGAAGAGTGGGGGAAGGTGGGAAGAACACGCAGTGTTGGGGATGGCAATCAGAGATAAGAGACAAAAAGAAGAGGGAATAGGCAGCAAAGAAGAGAAACAGATGCCTTGGTTTACTATTCAAAAGCACCAATACCTTTAAGGAAATTCTTTCATACATTTCACAGGGTAGGGCTGTCCTTGGCAATCACCCAGCCATGTTGAGCCCTAGAACTAAGTAACATATCCAATTCCTCCAGTCTGTAAATATCCACGCTAAGGGAATCTTTCTTTAATGTGGACTCATCTGCTGTGGACCTACTCTTGCCTTGTGTGAAATGAAAGCATGTTGTCTGGAGTCCTGTTGGGGTCTTACATCTTTGTAAGTGGATTTTACCTTTGTGGGAATGAGAATTAGGCAGTTTTGTAACTTCTATATTCAATAAAGGGCTGCTGTTCCATTACTTTATAGGGAGCCATCAGGGTGACCAACGCACAATAGGACTGATGTTCATTGGGACCAATAGATATTGGCCTGGTTGTGCACCAGGACAATGGCTAGGGAGTGCCAATGCATACTGGGACACTCTTGCTGGTGCCTATTATGCATCTTTGCAACTCATTAGCAGGATTTCTTAGCACCTCTGCTATATAGCTAAGACAATGCAAAGTTACATAAAGTACAATGTGATAGAGGAATTCAGCTTCTGGGAAGCCTATCTATCTTTACAGGTTCTCTTAATGTCCAGCAATTATAATCTTTAGTTCATTTTTTTTTAAAAAAATCTACTTTAAACCATATTGTAGCAATCTAAAATATTTACAGGGACAATACAAATACAAATGTTTGCTAACAGTAATTCTAAGTGGTGGCATTTCTTACTCCATCTGCTTCAAAAGAAACTAAAGAAAGCGCCAACTGCTGAAGCACTTGAATTTGAATGACCACATCTTGGCTTAATAAACCAAGATAAAAGCAAATCTCCACTTTCTTTCTGGTGGGAGCTAGGGATATTAACCCCTGGATGACTATATAACCACAAATGCCTGTCCTGTCAAAAATATTTTAAAGTTTTTTTTTCTCCAAAATGCCCCCAAATGCACTTTAGAGGGTGTGGATGGCATTTCTGCCATGCCTGGAGGTTTCCAGAGCCCCTCAGGGGTTAAAAAGAGGGGCATGGGATATATTTGCATCAAATTTTGCAGCTCCCTGGGACAATTTAGGCCAAAGAGAGTCCTTTTATGAAATCTGCTAGAGCTGTTTAGAAGACAGTAACAACAACAACAATAATGTGAGTTGTTTGTTTGTTTGTTTGTACAAGGTACAGCCCTCCAAGGTTTCCTAAGGGGCTGCATATAAGATATGTAATAAATAGCTTAAAAGGCTATCAGAGCCTGCTTGTTCTCCCATAGAAATATCCTAACACTGCTTAAGTGGAATGTTGATGGTAACTCTGCCTGTCTGGCTTTAACCATTCATCACAAGTTAGAGGCCCAAGCAGTCAGAGGGTGATAAAAGGGACCCCAGACAGACACGGACAAACAGCATAGGACCCTCAGTCTAAAGAAAGAGGGCTGAGAACCAAGTCAGTTTCACTCTGAACAGAATTCGTCTGATGTAAGCCATTACTTTGGTAAGATTATCTCAACTGAACGCAACAGACATCGTAGGCTGGAATTCTTTATCACCTATTTAGTGATTTACCAGTCCAACCCCTATTTAGTGATTTACCAGTCCAACCCCCTCAATCTTCACTTATCAGGCAGCAGCCAAAGAGAGCAACAGATGTCCGTTCTCCTATCAATTAGGAAACAGCTGATTGATATTTTCAGCCCTTCCTGTAAGCAATCTCTGGTCTGATAGCCAGAAGCTGGGTCTCTGGCAATTTTCCCTTGAATGGGAGATTACTCACATGTGCATGTGTGTGCATGTGCGCATGCGTGTGCGCACGTGCTAATGTCAGTCAACTGCTTCCCAATCAACAGCAGAATAGTGCTCTATTACTCGCAATGGCTGTGGCCCAGTAACTGGGGACTGGGCAACTTTTATGGTCCCTATGTATACCCCCACCTGGTGAATAAGCAGAGATTGTGAATACGAATCAGTAACAAATGTGTAATTCTAGGCTGCACATTTGTAACTGCCTTAGTGAATTCTACCCACAGTCTGTAGTTTGCATCACTTTCTTAACAGTGGTAAATATAAAATAGATAACTGTTCAAATTTTCTATGACTCCAAAACACCTTCCTTCAGTCTTTTCCAAAAGCTACTCAAGCAAGAAGGGAAAAGATTTATACAGAGATGTGAATCGAAAGAGATAAATGACCAAGTAACAATCAAAAGAAACGAAAGACTTTTGTAATTGGCCTGACTTAAAATTGATTTTCTGTAATCAAGCAAGTACCGATCTTTCCTGGTTTGTCATGTCAGCAGGAAAAGACATGTTCAGTGTTCCAGAGTACATAAAAAATGATAGTTTCATGGTCCTGTCAGTGCTTCACACTTTTGCTTTTCAGCATTTTCAGTTACACCAGCAGAGATGCATTGCTATTTTCACTAACATAAGTTTATTAGAAATCATTAACACACTTCAACATTGACCCTCAGTTGTCAGAACGTGGCACAGCTGCTGACCATTGAAGATTAATTTTATGCTTACTGTGCACCAGATCTTTTAAAGCATAATTAAACTTTTACAAAACCAAATTGCATTTTTGGGATGGTCAAAGAAAAATGAACATTCTGTTAACTGTTCCTTCTCAAGTTTTTGGTGTGATGAAGGTAGACCTAGGGTGGATAAACTGCACCCCACAGGCCACTTCTGGTAAACTGCAACGTTTTATGGAAAGAAAACAAGCTTATGATGAGCAAGAGCAAGAGAAAGAGATCTTTCCCTGGCTCTCCGTTCTGCAACACCTTGTAACCTCTTGCAATGTATCGAGCCCGTCGTACCAAAACAGATTTGAGGGTGATCACAAGTTAGACAAGCTCAAAGGTATAAAATATTTATTGACAAATAATGGACGCAGCAGGAGTTTTGAAGCAGAGAACAGCTTGAATACACTTTATCTGACAGAAGCCAGAGCTCTTCACAGCAGAGTGGTACACCAAGTGTCCAGGCAGCACTGAGCACTGGTCCCTGGGCCAACACAACTTTCCAAGGCTAGTAGCATGTTCTCTCCCTACCACCCTAGGTGAAGTAGAAAGATGTGGACCCAATCAAAAGCTTACACAAACATATATTTACTGCATAAAGGCATTTTTCCCCTTTCAATAAACCATGAGAGTAGAAAACAGTAAAGTCATACCCTCCATCACACACAGTCCAAAAGATGAGGTCATGCTATTCTGTTATTTCAAAGGAAAGGTACTGTTGCCATGTACTTATCTACCAGAATGCTCTGCCAGAATGAACAGTGGGGCCTAATCACACTAACTGTAAAATAACTCTTTTCATGTCAAGTTGGATCTGTGTAACAACACTGTGAACTGAGCTGCTACTTAAGCCTGCTAGTGGCTAATTTCACATCTCTGAAAAATCTGAGAACAGTTGGGGTAGGGACCTAGGGAACTTTGCAACAGGTGTCTTATCAACACTTGTGCAAGTGTTACAAATTCTTTCTATCTAGTTTTGGATGATTTCGACCTCCTGCTGCAAACCAAAAGACACCTTTCACAATGTTCTACAGATGTAAGGCATGTTCTTCTGAGGTCATTTTAATAATGGAACAAATAATTCAATCTTAAATGGACTAGATTTCATTCACAACTCCAAATGCATCAGTTTACCAGGAGGCAGCATAGCAACACAGACAACAACTCTGGAAATATGAGCCAAATATGATTTCTCAGAAAACACTATTCTAACAACTATGGATTTAGCAGCTTTATGTATCACTGTTCCACATAAAAAACCTATAACGAATATTATTTGTGATGATACCACAGCACGCATTTGGCAGTGAATTTTTCTAGTTCTTTCTAATTTACAAGTGTTCCAGATTTAAGGGCAGTTTGTATCTTCAATTCAACAGAATTAGTTCTGGAAACCTGCATGATGCCACACAGTGCAATTCAGAGAACAATCCTAAATAAATCTGAAAATGTTAATTCTCTATTACTCCACAGTCTCTCCACTTCACACTAGCCAGGGCAGGAAATAAGAAACAGCTCTACCTGGTTTTTCATATACATCCCCACTGAATCCACTTGGGGAAAAAAAGCTGTAGCTGAGGTACCTGATCTTAGAGACTCCAGAGATGTGGAAGGGTTTTGAAATCAGTGGATACAAAGCTACCCTCACCTCATTTTACCCCTGAAACACTCTGCTAGTTTTAAAGAACCACAGAGTTTTCTATGGAGCTTAAACATCCTGAAGGCTCTGGATCTGATTTGATCTAAGAAATTAAGTGGGCCAGGCTTGTAACTACAAGGCAAATACTTGGACTGCAAGATACTGTAGGCTATACTCAGGGAAAGCAATAGCAAACTTCTGCTGAATAAATCTTGCCAAGAAAAAACAATGATAAGGGTTGTCATAAGTCAAAGTAAACTTGAAACAATAAAACAACAACAATTTTCTATGGGTCTAACTGGGACTTTGAGGATGAACAACCTGTCAGAATTCCTCTCCACCTGTCACAGAATTTGCCTGCCTTATCTGAACTGATGCCAGTCAGCAGACTCACGGATTAGGAATGCTCTGCCCAAAGAACATTACCTCAACTTCTTTAATAAGCTTCTCCCCCTTTGCCCCCAAAGCCTTATCATGCTCTCTAGAATAACGGGAAAGAGAAATTCTATAGTACTCTAAGAAGCATGGAACCCAGCATACCAATCTTACCAGTTGCTCCTGCTCCTCTCTGAATTTCATAGACAGGAAAGTCTATTATTCTTACATGTCAAAATCCTAAGAGCTCAGTTCAAAACTGACCACATGAGGCAACATGGAAGTTGGCTTGGGCCACCTAGTCCTCTTTTCCAGTGATCAAAGGTTTTACCATTTATTTGCTTTGTTTGGAAATTGTGTGTGCTATTTAGTGTCAACTTGAAAAAAAACGCCACAAAATTAAAACTGCCCTGAGAGGCTATTTTCCACTGGGAAAAGTAATTTTCAGCTACCTTTTTTAAAATTGGGAATGGGGTCTGGAGTGCTCATGGGTGACATAATATCCAAGGGCTACCTCTGGCTTACAGGCTTCCTGGTTCCCAACCCTGCTCTATAAGCCATCTTCTTACACTCTAAGCCTTTAAAATCAGATATACTGAGCAGCTTTTAAAACTATCTGGCAGCAGTTAAAACTGGACTTTGTTTTATTCTTCCACACAAAATGACAATCTTATTTCAAAAATAAGTTGTATTCTTGACTTAGAAAGTACATGTAAGTTTTATTTTTCTGCTCCTTCAAACCTCTTAATCTCAAATTTTTATTCCATTGTCTCATTTCCAGCTTCGTTATAGTCTCTCTGTCTTTTTTGTGCTCCTTTTTCATTTTTTCTAATTTTAAGTACACATATGTTTTAAGAAAAGAGTGTTAGAGAACAGTGTCACAACCCTCAAATTACTACACTCTTCAAAGGATTATTAATCTTGCATAATAAGTTACCTACGTCACAAGACAATCTCCAGAAACTATTCAGTGAAACGGTCATACTTTGTAGAAATGAATATGTACACTACTGGATTTGGGTCCTTTGTTATTCACATCAGTTTCCAAAAGCTTGAATGTATTAGCAATGCAGAATCTCTTAAGAAATCATACCTCTGCATTCAGGTTGTCTGCCAGGCTTTCAAGGAACTGGCTCTCAATTGGATTCTGCTGAGTAAGCAGAGTCAGGTAATGGCTGAGTTTGTCATGAGTTGTAATAATGACGCCTTCCCCAAATTTGTCAAACTGAGGCCGTCCAGCTCGGCCAAATATCTGCATGACATCTAAAATTCCAAGGTCAACAAAGGAGCCTCTTTTTGCAGCATAGATTTGTGTTCCCTGGTTGAAGAAAAGTTAATAAAAATTAACATAAACACACATGACTGTAATCCAAATGAGCTGGAGACCAAAATTAGGCAAATACGGCAGGATTTCAAAAGTGTACTTAAGCTAATCCTTTTATAATCAGTGATATATTTAAATCTTTACTATCTAACTAAATTCCCAAAGGAGAGTGTCAGTTGAGCAAGCAAACCTCAACAACACTGCTAGATAATTAGCAGCACATCTTCCTCCATACTTTCTTTCGCAAACAGTAAAAAAAGGAAACAAAACACACCTTTTGCTATATGGCACTACATTCTTTTAAAAAATAGTTGATACAGATAGAGGACACACTCTTACCTTAATAATGACAGCATGAGCTGGAAGATTGACACCCCAGGCTAAAGTTGCTGTACAAACCAAGACTTTTATGTATCCCCGAGAAAACAAATTCTCCACCAAGCTCCTATCTTGCCTCAGCATTCCTGCATGATGAATACTGAATCCATCTGGAAACATTTCTCGCAATTGTTTGTTTCTGGATCTTTGCACCTTTTCATAGATAAAGGGAAAACATACAAATTAATATCAGATTCACTGTAAAATGCAATGATCCCGGCATTTAAGAGACTGCTACAGACTTAAAGAATGTATGTATAAATATGATGCAAATTACATGTGTCTCAGTTCTTACTAGCGTTACTCAAAGCTAAATTCATTAATTCAGACAAATAGCATCGAACTCAAATCCAGTTCTAGTTGAAGGAAACGATTTCTATAGGTGGAACAGAGCGTTTAGGCCTATGAACTAAGACCTGAACTATAAAGGTTGTGAAAGCCAAACAGTATCAGAGATAATATTGTTTCAGTTACATCATTAGGCAAGCGGATATCCGCTATGGCTGGTCTACAGGTGTGGAAGTTACCCTAGCCAGATTTTTATCTGGGCTCCTTCCTTCTCAACAGTTGTAAAAATAAAGCTGATTTCTAGTACTGCTGCCCTAAACAACACAATGTTTCAAGAGTTTAGGAAATGGATGTGAAAAGGACTCACAATTATTTTTGTACCCATTCTTTGGTTGAGGCAAGGAGATCTAGCAAGCATGACCTTTCTTTCACTGATTCATCATTAAGCCCTTCAAGATCTAGGAGTCATCTTTTCTCTAAAAATGTATTGTGGACCCCTTTCACATGTGTTTCCAAATAAAAAAGATGGTTTAGAAGCTCTACTTGGTACAGAATGCAGTGCTGAGAATCGCTGTCGGAGCTAGGGCTCTTGTTACCTTATACTTTTCCCACACCTGTTATGTACCGGCATCATTTTTTAAAGCTCTAAATGACTTGGGACCATGCTATCTAAAAGACCACATGTACTTATACAATGTCTTTTCAAATCTTAAGATCAGCATGTGAGGTCCTGTTCATCTACAACACATTAAACAAATGTTGCCCTCCAGATTCTTCCCAATCACAACTCCCTTGCCTATGGCTTAGACTCAAGAGAGGTATAGGTCAAAAGCATTTGCTGATCACAGGTGTTTACCCCTACAGTTTTTTTTACATGGAAAACTTTTGTTTCAGCAGGACCTTGATTGAGTTTTTAATAATTCTTGGGCATAATTTTTACTGGACCATTATAACCTGCTATTTAGATGTTTTATTGTTTTGAACTGTTATTAAAAATTATGTTTACAATTTATCTTGCAGTCATTATCTTATGAGAGCCAGCATGGTATAATGGTTTGAACATTGGATTACACCCCTCGAGACCTGGGTTTGAATCTCTGTTCGGCCATGAAAACCCACTGAGTTACTCTGGGTAAGTCATGTTCTCTCAGCTTTAGAGGAAGGCAAAAACAAATCCCCTCTGAACAAATCTCGCCAAGAAAACCCTGTGATCGGCTTGCCATAAATCAGAAATGACTAGAAGGCACACAACAACTTTACTCTGCATGTGTGTTTGTGTCCATGTGCACATGCCCACATGCAGCAATAGAAATGTAAGTGAAAATAATACATCAAAAATATTATCAGAAGAAACATTTAAAAAAAAAATCACACTGGAGGCATGAGAAAATCAAAGAATCAGAAGTTGTGTTAAGTTCTTCCTAGAATTTTCCACACAGCAAAAGCCTCTGCAAATTAAGAGCTTTACAAAGACCATTGGGCTTTGGTGAGATTCTAGAGGAAATGAGTTCACATTTGAGGTTCAGACCTTGAGAATACATGCTGCTGTCAACACAGTCACTACACTGATAAACATTTGTGGGAAAGTTCTCATCTTCTCTTAGATCACCAAAAGTGAAAAAATGAACATAACTTCTAAAATTCCATGTAAATTTTCTAAATAAACAAAAGCTACTTATGTTTTGGAAGACAGGAGTGGACACACAGGTAACCTGCCAGGAGAAAAATACAATAATTGCCTCCAAAAGACTCCACCTTTTTTTTTTTTAATACTGAAGCAATGCCAGGTACCATGCAATACAGTTCATCTCCTTATTAAGGCTCGGTCATTAAATTTGATGAGATTGTTTAGTAAGACAAAAGCATTCTATCCTGTCCAAGTTTATAGGCAACAGAGGAAGTCCATATTCTTTTGAAAGCATTTCATACCTCCAGATTTCAAAGGTAAACCAGACAGTGACCTTCGCTGAAATTCTTAAAATAGGTAGGCTGTGTGTAAAATGTATAACCTTGTGTCAATTCCTTACCTACTCTTGCAGCAGATTGTGAAATATGAATGTAATACAAGCACAACATGACAAACTGGTATTATTTCAAAGCTACTGCACTCTAGAGATTTTTGCTGAGAACCAAGAAAGACTGCTAAAACCTAACATTGATTTTTTTTTTTAAAAAAATACACCCACTCCAAATATGCACCTTAATAGTACAATAAAGTCAAGAAAACACATACTGAAAGCACTGAATCGCTGGTAATGGAGTCCCAACCTCCTTACTTCAGAATCTTTTCTAGGGAAAGTGACCCTGAAGCAGCAAGAACAATCTTGTCAAAGTATATTCAGTCTCCTACTACCTTCATTTAATGGCTTCCATAGTTCAGTAATCTTACTGATCTGTCAATATTATTGTGTATACTCTTTAGGGCTAAATTATAATTATAGACATTTCTGATTATATTTGTTCAACCTTGTGCAAACATGAGGGTTATAAATAATTACTATAATGAAAATCCTATACAAAGCATTGACTAGAGGTTCTGATATAAACACTTGCCTTTTGAGAAATGTCACCCCCTACCTAGACAGTCAAAGTACCCAACTACTGCACCTCAGCTAACTCCAGATATTTCAGACATCAGTTGAAGGAAAGAAAGAAAGGGTATGGCAGATCTATGAATTGGAAAGCAGGGGTAGTAAGTGGTTCTTGACCTTGCCTGTGCTTTCTCATGCACATGCATTTACAAAATACTTACTTCTCCTTCTGTATCGACATTTTGTTGTTAACTGTTAATTTATTGTCGAGTTGACTAAGGCGACCCTATGAATGAGAGCGCTCCAAGTCACCCTATCATTAACAGCCCCACTCAGGTCTTGCAGACTCAGGGCTGTGGCTTCCTTGATTGACTCTATCCACCTGAAATGGGGTCTTCCTCTTTTCCTACTGCCTTCTACCTTACCAAGCATTATTGTCTTTTCTAGTGACTCATGGCTTCTCATGGTATGTCCAAAGTACAACAGTCTCAGTTTAGTCATCTTGGCTTCTAGGGAGAATTCAGGCTTGATTTGCTTTAGGATCCATTTATCTGTCTTTTTAGCAGTCCAAGTCCAGGGTATCTATAGAGCTCTTCTCCAGAACCACATTTCAAGGAACTTGATTTTCTTCTTATTAGCTTTCTTCACTGTCCAGCTTTCACAACCACACATAGAAATTGGAAATATGATGGCACAGACAATCCTTTTAGTATTCAGTGATACATCTTGACACTTGAGGATCTTGTCTAGTTCCTTCATAGCTGCTTTTCCAAGTCCCAGTCTTCTTCTGATTTCTTGAATCCAGTCTCCATTCTGATAAATGACTTAACCAAGATATGAAAAATCTAATTACAGCATCTTCATTGTTTACTTTACAGTGATGTAAATCTGCCATGAACATTATTTTTGTTTTCTTAATGTTAATCTGTAACCCTGAATTTGCACTTTCTTCCTTGACTTTCTTCAGTAATCATTCCAAGTCTTTGCTATTTTCCGCTAGTATAGTGCCCCCTCCACTCTAGTAAGGGTTTGGGGCGCAGAACCCTTGCAAAAGTGGACAAACCACAAATAACCTTCCCAATCCCCATGCCATTCCCTTCTGCCCCCCCTTCCTGTTTCCATGCAAAATGAAAAGGAAGGGATGTGGGGGAAATCTCACACAAGCCTTCCTTTCTCCTTCTGGAGCTCCCCCCTTCCAGCTCCCATGAAAAATGGGGAGGGGGGAAGCATCATACAAGCCTTTATTTCTCTCTCTCGAGCTCCCCCCTTCCAGTTCCCATGCATTTTGGAAGGGAAGGCGAGTGGGAGAAGCCTCATGCGATTTCTCTGCGTTGCAGCAAAATGCATAGGAATGGGAGTGGGAGCTCTGGAGGGGGATGGGAAGGCTTGTTCAAGGCCTCCCCTCTCATTCCCTTCTGTTTTACCTCAGGGCAATTTCTTTGTGTTGGGGTAAAATGCATGAGAATGGGAAGAGAAGAATGGGGGGCACGCACACTTGCAAATAATCAAATTCACAAAGGTAAAATCCACAAATGTGGAGTACAAATGGGCTGTACTATGATGTCATTTGCATATCTTAAATTGTTGATGTTCCTTCTTCCAATTTTCATGCCTCACGGTCCAATCCTGCTTTTCTTATGACAATGTTCATGGAGAGTTGTGGTCTCTTGCTGTCATGGAACAAGTTTGCAACTCAAGAGAAAAACTCCATGATGGCTTCTTTATTACAGATGAACTTTTTTTTTAATTAACACAAACAGAGACACTTGATTTTCATGTTGGTTTTTGGAATGACATCTTAGAAATATGCGTGTGTGTGTGTGAGTGATGTAACTTGAGTCAAGTGACCCAGACTCAAGTCAGACTTAAGTAGCCTCAGTGAGTCAACTTGGACTTTATTTGGCAATAAATGACTCACTGATTCAATTCAACTTGTGATTTTTATATTTTTACTAACAAAACACATTCATCCAGAAACGTTACAACTTCAAACAATACTTCTCTTTTTGCCTACTGGTCACACGACGTTCTGTATCATGTTCAAAGTATAGGTGCATTTCTTGGAGGAAACAACAAATGGGTTAGAGGCAATGGGCTTGAGGCAGGGTTGAGGTCTGTTCAGCAGCCGGTCCATGCTGCTTATCAGAGATGTCTTCTAAAACTTCGCCTAAGAGCAGAAGGCAAGACTCACCACAGAACACAGGACATGCTTCTCAGAGGGGAACAGAATATGTGTTAGGCAACGGACTTGAGGAAGAAGAATCCTTCCTTCTGAAGCTTTTCAAGCTTCTGTAACGAGAAATAAGGAGGATCCTATTCCACACTTCAGAAGCTACAGATGGCAAAATCACAAATATGGAAGGCTGACTCGACTAAAACTGTGAAAAGTGACTTTATTTGACTCTGTCTAGAAATTATGGAATATAGGTTGGGGTATAAAGTTGGCTCCCCCACTTGAGACTTAACTTGAGGCTTGAATTGAAAGTATCTTGCACAAACTTGAGACTCGACTCGAGACTTGAAGATAGAAACTTAAGACTTGATTTGAGACTTGGAGTAAAAGACTTAAATACATCACTGGTGTGTGCGTGTGCACTGATAGGTAGATAGATAGACAGATACACATTTATTATGTTTTGTTAAGGAATGTTAACAAACTGTAATTTTTATTTTGTTCTGTTGAATTTTGTTAATATTTCTTTCAGTAATTTTTAATAGCAGTGCTGTCTGTCAGTGCTAACGGTACAAATGCTATTCCATGAAACATGCACAGTTTTCAATACAATGATCAGTGCTTCCTTTGATATGTATAATACACTCACATGAAAATGTACAATATATATCTAAACTATAAGGAAATATATTAAATCAGAATATGAAGAGACACAGAGATACTTTAAGATAATACAATGTATTAATGTCCATATTACAAACTGAGCCAGGATGGCAGGAGCAGCTCTTTGTTTTTCAGGCCATTTATGAATGACCAAAACTGCATGTACTGTTCTGCTCCATTCTCTCTTTTTTATTTTAAGTTCTAAGGCAAATTGAGATGCATTGGTACTCAAATGATACTAATCTTACACTCTAAAAACACTGCTGCTATGCAAGGCTACTGGATAGGCGAAGGTAAGAATGTCAGTTTATAAATCAGGTGGCTGTGGGTCTCTGCATAGTTTGTTCTAACATATCAATATAGCTGACTGTGACTGACCACAAATGATCAAGGTTATCAAAGCTCTAGCAAGCCTAAAAGGAAAATAGTTCCTTTCAAAAAAGCTTAATCATAAAATATATTTCTTAAAATTACCAAGCAGAAGTAAATAACCAGCCTTATAAATGTCAGAAACTTTTTGTTCTCTCCATGTCACCTGGTGCTCTGCTTTCCTCTTGCTCTCTCTTTGCTCTCCCACAATTGTTTTCTTTACCTCCCAGCCATTTGCTCACTCACCCCATTCTGACAAGTAGCAGGTCTGTGTGAGCGTGTGTGTGTGTGTTTTAGCTATCTGAAAACTTGGAGTTCTGCAACTGAAAGTACTACTGTCTTAAGGGCCTCTGGGCAAAGAAGTATCTCAGAACTTTCTTCAGCTTAATCTTTCCTGTTCTTGGAAGCCTGTGACCTAATGGCTGAAGATGTTATTGAATACAATGGACAGATGCTAAATAATTAAAATCAATCAATTTTAAAATATACCACAGCCCTATCGTCCCTCAGTATTTGTACCAGGTTTCAGGTGCCTATATTTCACCACCTTGGAGATGTTGAGACAAATCACACATTCCCTTATTACAGATTCAATTTCACGATGTTGTAAAGAGATGTAAAAGAGGAAATCAGATTGCAATGAAACATGAAGGCAAATCAAACAACTTCTGGAAAAAAAGACATGATATATCCAGTTTGGCTTTAACTAGTGTTAATTCTATATTCATATTTTATGGTATCCTCCTATATATCAATTGATCAAGAAATACATACATTGCTATGAGGTTATTAGCTCAAAATCCTTTCCAATGACAGTGAACTACAATTTTTCTTGTTCCTACATAACACTGTCGTTGCTGCGTTGCCTTCAAATTCTTTCCAACTTAAGATGACCCTAAAACGAACCTATCATGGGGTTTTCTCGGCAAGGTTTGTTTAGAGGGGGGTTGCCTTTGCTTTCCTTTGAGACTGAGAGAGTATGGGAATTTGAACCCTGGTCTACTGAATCCTAGTCCAACAGTTAGACTGCTACACCACACTGGGTCTCACATACTGCACCTGCTCACAGTAGCACACAACAATACTGTTTATAAACCTGTGAGCCCTTTGGGTAACACCTAGTGTGCCAGCAGTGTTGAATATAAAATGCTGACATGCATCTTCTGGTATATGATCAGTAATACAATAGTACCATAGTTATATTCTCAGTATCCACATTAAAATAATATGAAGTATTGAAGAGATTGTTGCATGTTGTTGTACTTCTTTTACAAAATGACTTTCACAGAGTCTTGCAGGCAGAGAAAAAATAGCCTTCATAATAGTGTATTTCTTCTGAATCAGTACAAGAGAGATCAATTTGATTATGAACGCTTCAATAATATGAGAAGTGGAGAAGAACTTTCTGCAGCACAACTGTATGTGTTCACCTCCTGTTTTCAAAAGCCCTGTGTGTATTTCCTAATAAGTATGTGCTTGGGACTATAGGCATAGACTGGAACCCTACTGGTTAGTCCTAATTAGAGTCACTGAATCAATCGGTGAGTCATTATGGAGGTAAATCCCATTCATTCTATAGCTATACTGTAGACGGCACTAACAAAGGGATTCAGGCCTTGGTCTTCTTCTTTAATAAGACTTTCAGGAGATTGTGTGTGCGTGTGTGTGCGCGCGCGCCTTCAAGTTGCTTGTCACCTACAGGTGACTCCATGAATTTCATAGGGAATATGAAATTTCATAGGGAATTATTTTATATTTCATAGGGAATTTCATAAGAACATACAGAGGTGGTTTTGCCAGTTCCTTCCCTTCAAGGAATTACAGCACCTGAGATTTGTTGGTGGTCTCCCACCCAAGTAGTAGGCAGCACTCACCTTGCTTAGCTTCAAAGATCAGACATGATCTGGTGTTTTTACAGTATTTAGGCCCACTTTGTTTTAATTTATTGTAAACTGCCTTGGGACCCATGCAGGGAGGAAGGAGGGAAGTAAAATAAATAAATACATACATACATACATACATACATACATACATACTGTCCAAAAATTATACCGGACGACTTCATACATTAAAAAACAATCATTTGTTGAATGTTTTCTTTTAAATGAATATTCTACCAATAGCAGTGTCAGAGTACAGAGTATAGTACCAGAGTATAGGGCCACCACAGTGCGAATGACAGCGTCAGATGACAGAGTTGGCGCCAAACTTACACTGATATTACTTCTTTGTAAGTTTCAGTAATATAAGTAACTTTAATACAATTATACACATAATTTTCCAGGTTTCTTTTCTTTTTTCCAATACAAGAGAATATTTAAGAAGAGAGAATAAAAACTATTGGAATACTTCAAAAATGTTATTTGAAAATCTGTCATCAGATTTCTATATAATAGGATACAATGACCTGGTTTGCACAATCATATATTGGCTTATTAAGAGATATGCACAAATCTTTTGCTCAGTGTATATTAAGATCCTGACTTCCTTCAAAGCTGTTAAACATGATCTTTCACATCAAATGAAACGGAAAACTATTAAAGCAATTAGAAACTTCCAGTTGTTGCCATAGTTCAGGCAAAGGAGAAGTACATGCATTGACAACAGATTTGTGCATATCTGAGTTTAGCAATCGTCTAAATGTGGCTAGTATCTGTAAACAAGGTAAACCCTCTTAAAATACTTCACTTACAGTTTTTTGCTTAGTTTTCAACATAAGGTGAGAGCATTTGTAAAGTCCTGAGTAGAAAATAACTTCCAAAATACAAGTAAGGTGCTCACATTCTGAATATGGAATATTTCAAAACAGGAACAACCTGGCTTATACTGTGAAAAATACCAGATGGTGAAGTGTAACAACAAAACGCCACAAGATGGCTCTCATGGCTCAATTTATATGGATAGAAAAAGAGACTGAGAAGAGATAGAGAGAGAGTTATTGACTACTTGACATTAAAACATTCTATTATGAAATTAATTTTCACAATTAAAAATTATTTGCATTGAACCAAAAGCTGGCATAAGACATATACTGTAAAGATCTTCCTTTTCCTTTTTGTTTTGCAAACACACTCAACCCAGGCTCACAACTCAACTGGGCAAACTTTTATAAATCTGAAGAGGTGTTGTACAGTGTCATACAATAGGTCCCAAAAATTGAGATTACAGCTGGTTTTGCAATGTTTATGGGCCCATCATATTTTTGGGATGCCTATTGCATTTATTGTAAGAAAGGACAATGTAGCAGTATGACTCCAGGTCAAAAGGTTAGATCCCAAGTCCATGCTCAGAAACAAGTTCCCGGAAAGAGATTTGTATCATTAGGTATGCCAGTGTCAGATGCAGGTCGCAGACCTGTATGTCCGGTGATATACTACTGAGTTCCTACTGCAGACTCAATTGTTTGGGGGGGTGGATTTGTCTTAAAACAAAACATTAATACTGTAAGAGCTATGAAATCTAAACAGGTTGTAGAATGTCCATCAGTTCTTACTGCAAGAAAGAATAATGTCTATGAGGATAACCATCACCTATTTAGCGAGGCAGAAGCACATATGAGAGGCTGCTCCACAACTCTCACCTCTGCCCGAACCCTGTACTTAAGAATAACCATATAAACTTATCAAACAGAGCTGCATCCACAGAAATCATTTAGACCCAAAACATGTTGTGGGCCAAGCAAAACATTAGAGACCATGCACCCTATTTTGCCTGAGCCCTGTAATGCACAACAAACATGCCCTTATCGTAAGGATAATATCCCTGAATCAGTTTCGGAGAGAAGGACATGAAAAGACTGCTTAGCACTGACTGACGGTTTGACAAAGTCCACGCAGAGCTACCTTCTGAATTAAGGATATAAATCATTGCTTATTCCACTCTCAAATGAAAGAATAATACATCAAAAACCTCTTCTTGGCAGGCAAGATGGCAAGTGTTTAAATTCATTCTGAAGAGAATATTCACATTTGCAAGATGACTTTTTAAAAATAGATTATGAAAATGATTTATATGTAAACTATGGTTGGGGCTGCATGGACTTTTAAACAGTAGAAACACTGGGTGAGGGTTTTTCTTGCATCTGTTTGATCAATAAGCCTATCCTTCGGTGCTTGTGGTTTGCACGCACGTTATTTCTTGAAGGGAAAAGAGAATAGTTTTGCAAAGACTAAAATGCGAGGAGGGGAGAAACACTAGTTTTCCTCTTAACATAGGCAAAAATATCTCATGCAGGCTGTCAATATCTCAGCGGAGTATCTCAACATGTCAAGAAACCCTGTCTCATCACAAATGGAAAATTTGGCAAATGTTATTTACATCTCTATTCTATTCTGCAAGATCCATCTATTTGGGTAGGAAGCCAATTGTCAGATTAACAGTGGAATCCTAACTCAAAGATGTGCTGGCTGTTTGGGTTTAAGGATCAGGCACAACTCTCTTCTTCTGACAGAAATCCTCTTTTGGCAGAAGAACTCATTGCTTCTAAACATCTGTCAATTGAGATCTGTTGACAGAACTCTGCTGGTTAAGACCTGCCAGTTGAAAAACAAAACCAAACAGGACAGAAATGGAGTGGGGCCAAGTTATGCCAGACCCAGACATCCAGCTTAGGTTCACAGCCATGACAAAGGGTGACGGTAATCCTAAGAACTTTCCAGTACCATAGATTGAGAGAAATTTGGATTTGGGTGTATCAACACTGCCTTTCAAAACCAAGTGTTACATCCACAAACTGGGCCTGAGTGTACTCCCAGGCCAGTTGTACAGGTCTTTTTTGCCCTCTTAGCAATATAACTATTGTTGTCTAACCTCTTTAAAAAACTGTATTATGCACATACTCCATTCATGCACACCCTATTTCTATATAACTATAATGATGTTTTAAATACTGTTTACTTTTAACTATCGATCTGCATTTTGTTTTGCTGAGGAGGAATGTAGGAATCTAACATCAGAGCTAATTTATAGGTGGTCCTGAAATATTAAGCAGGTTTACAGATGGCTCCCACTTCAAAGCAGATGAGAATTACTGCCTTAAAAATTCTTGTCACATTGAGTAGCTCTTGAAAGCTTCATAAGTACAGGTGAAAAGAACTTTATTTCAATTTAAGAGCAGCTTAATTGGAACTGCAATGATAAAGTGGATTTGTTCATTCTCATGAAGTGTGGGTCTATACTTAACGTCATCCAGATTAATGCTACTCAAAGAAACAACGGCAGACAGTGGGTACATACTTAGTACTAGTACTTGGAACACTGAGGAATAAAATTACTGGTTCCCACATCAAAAAGCCTGAGAGGCACTGATCACTTGAATGGCCTGATGTGGACAAGACACTTGGAGCAGTCTGACCCACTACATGTAAACTTGGCTATTGTCCATGCTGGCTAATCAAATCAAAGAAAGATGAATTGACTGGGTGAGTCCAGGGGATAGTAAATCTCTCATTACATTAGTTAGCAATGTTTGCTGCCTGAACAAGCCCTCCTCGGACTCAGCAATATCTAAGAATGATGGCTCCATTACAGATTTTGGTGATGTCTATCAAGAGTGTGGTGGTTAGGCAGTTTCATGCATTCTTAGGCCCTTTCCGCACGTGGAGGGGGAAACGGGGGAAACGCGCTGAAATGGAGTTTACCGGCAGCCGGGTAAGTCCGTCCCTATGTGGAGCAACACGAGCTCACTGTTCCGCAGTCCCTGGCATCCAAAATGGTGGCTCCAGTGTCCAAAATGGCTGCTTCTGGTTGGTGGAGACTCTCCACAAACTGGAGAAGCTCACCAGCCAGAAGCCCGCCCCCGGCAGATCTGCAGGCATGCACTGGTGAGCACTTGCAAATCTGCACTGGAGCACGGTAACGGAGTGGCATGGAGTGGCGCGCTCTGCGCTTTTAAAAAACCTGTAAAAACAGGTTTTTAAAAAGCATGCTGCGCAGCCACTTTGGGTCACTCCAGAGCGGACTGAGGTGCGGGACTGCGACAAGTAGTCCGACCCAGTCTGCTCCCACGGTGCAGGCAACCTCCATCAGAAGTCGCACCACACTGTACTACTTACCCCGTGCGCAAAGGGCCTTTGAGGAAACAAATTATTTAGATCCACTTCAGTCTGGTTTCTGGCTAAGTTTCAGGACTGAAACAGCTGTGTGGTCCTGATGGATAATTTATTGCAGATGAAAAACAGGAAATGCTGCCTCGAAAATCCTTCTGGATCTTTTGGAAATTTCTGGTACCATCAGCAATGTATTTTACTGTGCCAGTTCCATGTAAGTGTGGTTACAGACAGCAGTACTGGAGGATTCTGCTTAGCCCCATTGTTATTAAGCAGTTGAGTGTCATAAGATTCTATTCTGTCCCACGTGCTGTTTAGTATCTAAATGAAGCCACTGGGTACGGGGTTAATATCTAAATGAAACCATGTTGAAACCATGATGCATGTGAAGACACAGAAAACAGACTTCTCTGCCTTATTGTGGCATGCCCTGGATGTCTGTTTGGTGCTGATCTTGCCCTCCTTCCTGCATCAAGCTAAATCTGGTTGCTCACTTGTGGCCTGGTTCTCATGGTTTGGTTTTTCATCTATTGGCCCACAGGTTATACTTTGATTTCGATGGATTGTTTTGATTTAAAATTGTACTTACTGTACTCTACCCTGCAATTATATGGTAATATATCAGCATTTTAATAAATTAATTAAAATGAAATTGCCAGTGAAATCAAATTAAGACCATGCATATCTCATCGGCTACTTCAGCAGAATATTTTGGCCAAGTGTTCAACGAGTACCTTTAGGACATCACTAAACACCATATTTTAGTTTAGAGGGTTATACAAAGTTCTGGAAGAACAAGTACATTTGCTAAAAGGCAAAAGGGGCAGAAAAACTGGCCAACCTGCTGGATATGATGTGAATTCAAACATGAGGACAGGTTTCAAAGAGAATGAGTGAATTGAGTGAACTTTCAGTGAATCTATGCAATCTCATCTGTGCCCCCGCTAGTTGTGCTAGTATAGCAATGAGGGGGTGTTAAAAGCAGCATTTTCCAGCTCAACCACTTGGAAAAGACTGGGTGGTGGAACCATAAGAACAATCAAAACAGGAGACAAGACAAAGTTTTTGAAAGTATGTGACTCACTGTGGGTAATGAGTTTCACTTTTTTCCTGGTTTTACTGTGGCACTTGGACTCTTCTATCTTGCTTGACATGTTGCTTACAGGGCAGACTCACATGTAGCAAAGACAGTACAAGCACTAATACATGTATTCATCTCTTCCCTTCTTTTCAATCGACTACATGAATCTCAGTTTGGATCCCACCCCCACAGTGGAGAATAAAACTCTTTCATAGTGCTACCTATATATATGCCTCCTCCAAAATAAGCCCCAATAAGCTCAAAAATACTTAGTCACAGGTAAATGTGAACAATATTGCAGCCAAAATGTTTTAGAAAACAACATTACTTTTGTCCCCATGCTGGGAGACATGACATTGAAAAGAGAGTCTATTTTCCTTTAGTGGCTTCCATTCCACATAGAATAACATTTTGACAAAATAAAGAGCTACTGGATTTTTAAAGAGCCTGATGGAAGACAACCTGCCCTTTCAATTTTCAAATAAAATCTCCCACAGGAATTAACAGACATCTGTACGCAATTAAGAATTACTCTTAGGAATTTACTTTTGACTGAAGCTTTCAGACATTATGGATGATGTCAATCACACTCAGAAACATTAAGAAATGAAAAAGAAAGTTGATAGAAAAGAAACTCCCTCAGCCCCAATACTCTTGCCACAAGATCTGGAAATGTAGCAGAAATTGCATGAAGTAGCTAATCAAAGAAAGCCTGGCTCAGATATCATTCTGAACCCATAAACTTTGAATTTACCTTTCAGGCAACTTAGTTACACCTGGTTGACTAAGGGTGGGGGGAGCTACATTTCATATGAAATCCTACAGCAGTGCTGTTGCAGGATGTGGTGTCTGTAGTATTTTGTAAAGGCAAAATTCTGCAAAATACATTAAGAGCTCCTGTGTTAGGGACGGGCTAGTGGGCTGAATGCAAATTCAAGTTCATACTTGCCCCATCCAGTCCCCACTCCCCCCTTCCCAAAACTGCATTTGACCACTGCACCACATTTTCAGGTGTGGCTCCTTCTAGAGCCCACACAGAAATATCTGGCACTTTTTTACCTACCTCCTCAACATCTGTGGGATGTGGGGGATGTAAAGTACAACGATAAGGGGTTCAACCTTCCAGGATCCTATGGAATGCCAGTGTAGCCCTTCCAACTCACACAGTAGCCCATTCCATCCTATAACTTGGGGGTAATCTCTATTAATCTTCACTCCCTTATTTGTTACTGAGTGATAAAACACAGAAACACTGAATTAAATTTTGATAGCTCCAGTTTCCAAACTATTATAAATCTGCTTGTATCTCCATATGAAGAGGTCATTTGATTCATTATTTGATTCATTTATTTATTTATTGAATTAATATTCCACCTTTCTCCCAAGATGGCATCTTACACAGTTTTGATATTTAAGTGCATGGTTATGTTTTACAGTTCTACACAGAATGTTTCAAAGATTGTAACAGATCTTAATGGTCCTCTATTCATGTACAGATTATTGGCAAAAGAACAGGTTGCTTACCTGTAACTGTGGTTCTTTGAGTGGTCATCTGTGCCCTCATACATTAGGAGCTTTCGCGCCTGCGTGGTAGCATTCGGAAGATTCTAGAGCTTAGTAGCTTGGCAGGAACCCCTCCCTCATGCTCAGCCTGCCGAGCAACGGTCGCTCCTCAGTTCTGTAGTCCACCAATAAGGGTCCTGAGAAAGAGGGGACGGTTGGGCGGGCATGTATGAGGGCACACATGACCACTCGAAGAACCACAGTTACAGGTAAGCAACCTGTTCTTCTTCTTCGTGGTCTCTGTGCCTCATACATTAGGAGACTGTGTAGCTTACCAGTAGGATGGTGGGTCAGGTCCTAGAAAATGGAAGCCAGCACAGCATGTCCAAAACGAGCATCCCTGCGGGACCGGCAGTCTAGCCTGTAGTGGTGCGCGAAGGTCGATGGCTGGGACCAGGTCGCTACACGGCAGAGTTCCTGCAAGTTGACTCCTCAAAGGAGGGCTGCAGAGGTCGCCATGGCTCTGGTGGAATGAGCTCGGAGGAAAGCTGGCGGAGGCTTCTTGGCAAGCTCATAAGCCAGGTGAATAGTCTGGACCACCCATTTAGAAAAATGTTGGGTAGAAACTTTGTGACCTCTTCGATGCCTGCCACAGCACACAAAAAGTTGTGGGGCCTGTTGGAAAGAGGCAGTCCTGTCCCTGTAGAAGGCCAAGGCCTGATGAACACCCAAGGAGTAAAGGGATCGCTCCAAAGGTGTAGTCGGGTCCAGGTAGAATGTTGGCAAGATGATGTCTTGGCTGAGGTGGAAGTTAGACACCACCTTCGGTAAGAAGGAGATGTCAGGCCGAAGGACCATCTTGTCTCTATGGAAGACGAGGTATGGCTCATCAGATCGCAGGGCTGTCAGCTCTCCCGCCCTCCAAGCAGAGGTGACAGCCACCAAGAAGGCAGTTTTCATGGCGAGCAGCCTGTCATCCACAGTCGCCATGGGTTCGAAGGGCGGTCTCGTCAACTGCGATAGCACCAACGATAACAACCATGGTGGTAGCGGTGGCGATACCAGTGGATAAAGGTGGTGCAGGCCCTTCATAAACTGCTTCATGGTAGCATCACGGAAGAGAGCTGCTGATGGAGATTGTGGAGGTTGATATGCCACGATAGTGGCAAGGCAGACCTTCAGAGAAGGGAAGGCTAAGCCCTGCTCTCGGAGATGTAGAAGGAAGTGGAGCACGGTAGACAGGTTGACAGGTGATACCTGCTCCTGTTGTGCTTCGGCGAAGGCAATGAAGCGCTGTCACTTGTAGTGGTAATTGCGGTGTGTCGACTCCTTCCTGGCTGCGGTCAAGACGTTGCTGATGATGGGATCGTCTAGGGCGATATCCTCCAGGCATGGAGGGCCAGGAGCAGCAGGTCCAGGTGGAGGACGAGCCCGTTGGTGTGCGACAAGAGGTCCGGTTTCGTGGGAAATCGGAGGATCCGGCCGCGAGCAGCCTCGAACAGGGGGCTGAACCAGTGCTGCCTCAGCCAGTACGGGGCTACGAGGACGACGTTAGCTTGGTCCGCAAGGATCTTTGATATCACTCGGCCCAGGATGGGGAACGGAGGGAACACATAGAGGAATCCTTCACTCCACCGGAACTGGAAGGCATTGCCAATGGAATGGCGATCCCGGCCGGCCCCCGAACAGTACCGGTGGCACTTTGCGTTTGGACCGGTAGCAAAAAGGTCGATCGTCGCCTTGCCCCACCGATCCCAAATCATTTGGAACGCCTCGGTCGAGGGGGCCCACTCGTGATGAGTAGTGGTGTCCCTGCTGAGGGTGTCTGCTGTGGTGTTCTCTTGCCTGGCCAGGTGAACCGCCACCAGATGGATTCGGAGCGAGATGCACCAGTCCCAGAGGTCGAGGGCGATGTTGAGGAGGGTGGTCGAGTGAGTTCCTCCCTGCCTGTTGACATAACAGACAGCCGTTGTGTTGTCCATCAGGATCAGATGTGGCGAAACGCCCTCAGAGCCTTCCAGATGGCGAGCAGCTTGAGGGCGTTGATGTGGAGGGCGGTCTCATCGATCCACCAGCCCCAGACTCTAAGGTCGCTGCAGTGAGCCCCCCATCCATAGAGGGAGGCATCCGTGGTCACGGTGACGTGTGGATTCGGCTCCCGAAAGAGCATGCCAGAGAGTAGGTTGTGGTAGGACTGCCACCATGTCAGGGAGTGTCGCACCTGCGGGGGCAGTCGAAGGAGACGTCTCTGGTCATCTAGGAGCCGGTCGAAGACTCGGACGAACCAGTGTTGGAGAGGCTGTGCATGGAGCCTGGACAGGTAGGTCACAGTGGTGGTTGAGGCCGTGTACTTGAGGAGCTGCTGAAGTCTCCTCGCCGATACCGTCGGGATGTTGAAGATGTTGGATGTGGCCCGACGAAGTGTCCGTGCGCAGTCCATTGGCAAGTAGGCCTTGGCTGATATCGAGTCCAGGGTCGCCTCGATGAAGTCGAGAACCCTCGTGGGCTCGAGATGGGACTTCTTCGGATTGACCCGGAGACCGAGTTGGGTCAGAAGAGTGAGTGTTCTGTGAATGTCCTTGAAGAGTTTGCGTCTGCAGGACACCACCAACAGCCAATTGTCCAGATAGGAATAGATGGATACGCCTTTCGTCCACAGGAACAACACAAGAGGGGCCATGCACTTCATGAAGACCCATGGCACGGTCGAGAGGCCGAACAGTAGTACCCGGTACTGGTAACAGGTACCGTCGGCCGCGAAACGGAGATATCATCTGTGCTGTGGACGAATGGAGATGTGAAAATAGGCATCCCAAAGATAGATGGATGAGAATCAGTCTCCTTGGCGAAGGAAAGGTAGGACAGATGACAGCGTGACCATCTTGAACCTCTTGGGGCAGATGTATTCGTTCACCCCTCTGAGGTCCAGAATGGGTCACAGGATCCCGTCTGACTTCGGTACCGTGAAGTACCAGGAGAAGAAGCCGGTGGTAGAGGCCAAGGGCGGGAGTTGTTCGATTGCTCCCTTTTGCAGAAGGGACTGGATCTCTTCCAGCAGGGCTGGGCTGGCCGGGCTGGAATAATAGGCGCCTCGCGGTGGAATACGTCGAAACTCTATGGCATAGCCAAGACTGACGATGGAGAGGACCCAAGTGTCTGTAGTGACTCCGCGAGGTGCCTGGCCAGGCTCGGTTGATCTTCTAGGGCTGCTGGCAGGCTGAAGGATGGTAGTAATGGTGGTGACCTGCGGAAAACATCAAAAGCGGGACTTCGTCCCGGAGGAGGACTTCTTCAAAGACGAAGATGGGCGCCTTCGGAGAGGTCTCCATGCTGAGGACGCGGTCGATGGTCAAGACGGGCCCGAACAAGGCGAGTGGTGCTGGAAAGAGGAGAATGAGGGAACCAAAGCTGCATCGAGGCTGTTGGGGCTGATGAATGCCCATCTTCTTAGCCATCAGACGTGCCTTGACTAGATGGTCCATGGCGTCATCGGTTGTCGCGTGGAACAATCCCTGGCCGTCAACGAGGAGATTCTCTATCCTCCCTCCTGCTGTCCTCCTGGAGCCCCATGATCGGAGCCAGGCATACTGGCGTAACGCTACTGACCCCACAAGGACCCGGGCGGCAACCTCCATGGCGTGCCTCGTGGAAATGATTTGCTGGTTCGCGAGGGCAACTTTCTCATTGAAGAAGTGGAGGGCGTTCGCCCGATGCTCCTCCGGCACATTGGAGAGCATGGGTCCAAATCTGTCGAGGAGGTTCCTTGCGTATGCCGCCATGCACGCCTGTGTGTTTGACACTCTGGCGATGAGAGAGGCAGCGGTGTAAAAACGTCTGCCGAAAGTGTCTAACCAATGTCCCTTGCAGTCGGGCGATGTGGTATGAGCCCAATTCCCACCCTTGGTTTGGGCCGACTCCACGACAATAGAATTCGGCACCGGGTGTGAGAACAGAAAATCGACCTCCTCCTTCTGGGTGCAATAGAGATGTTCCAGCCGATGCGGGATTGGCTGTGCGGACACAGGCTTGGCCCAAGGTTGTTTCAGGGCTTCAGTCAAAGTTGGCAGGAAAGGCAGTGGCACGGTGGATGGCGGGTGGGTATCAACGTATTGATACACCGGGTCCTGCACAGCCAGGGCTGGGTCAGCAACCTTCAGCCCTAGTGCTGTCACCATGTGAAGGAGGATGGCCAAGAACTGTTTAACGTCCTCGGGTGCTGATTCTGGTGCTCGTTCCCCGAATGCCGGGGAGGAGGGATTCGTGGGACGTCCCTGTCGAATCCCCAGAATCCACGTCTGTCTCGTAGGACTGAGATGATGGAGATACGGCCCTCTTGACGGACTTCTCCCTGGATGGCAACTGCAGGGTGACCGCCGGCGCTGCTGTTTGCTGCGACGGTATCGTTGCGGGTACCGGCGCCTCAGGCAGTGTTGTCGTAACGGCCATTGTGGACGGTACTGGCATAGGCCTGGGGCACTGTATCAACTGCGAGATGGCAGTAGTAGCAATGGTAGTCCTCGCCAGGGCAGGGTCGGAGGTCGGGTGCGTGGCGGTGGAAATCACCCTTGGGGGCGGAGACACAGCCCTGTAACTAGGAGTGTGTTCCCTCGATCTCCTGTGTCATGGAGACTGGGATGCTGACCGACTTGGAGACCTCCGGTGCCTGGAGTGATACCGCTCCCGAGACGGTGACCAGGACCGACGACAGGGAGACCAGTGCCTGATGTCCAGATGGTACCTGTCCCGATAGGATGGTAAGTAGGACAGGTAGGAGGGTTGGTATTCCCTCCAGGCATACTCCCTCCCGTACCTCATCGCATGGGAAGCAGAGGTGTGGGGTGAGTTGGTAGAGGGGCGAGATGTGGCCCTCTCCACGAAGGTCTCCCTCGCAATGTATGTCTCACAGTGGCGAGGAGACGGACACCTCACCCGTCGTTCCGGGGAGCGTGATCTGCTCCTGCCTGAGGCATGCTGCAGGGCAAGGAGTTCCTCGGGGCGGTTCACCCTCTCAGGGTGACCAAGCGGGGTTACCACAGCCGATAACACGGGCAGCTCCGAGGGCAAGTCCGTAGCCATGGGTTGCTCCTCATCAGACACCTCGAGGACCTCTTGTGGGTCTGACTCCTCAGCTGGGTCCCCAGCGAGTTGAGTTAGTGGAGGTGTTAGGAAGTGAGTCACCTTAGGAGGTGAGCGCTGCTTCTCCTCCTCCTCCTCCTCCTTCTTCTCTTTCTCCCTCTCCAGCAATGCCTCCTGAGGGGCAGGAGGCTTCCGTTGGGCGGCGGTCAGTGTCTTAGCTGGTTTGGCTGCCTGAGAGCCCGCAGGAGCCTCTCGGGACTTCGACACTGCTGACGGTACCTTCAGGATTCTCGGTAACGACGATACTGGTGTCCAGGAGGATGGTACCGGGTCCGAAGTCGTCAACAGGAGCAGTGCGGCAGCCACCGAAACCGCGGTGGTTGGGCACCCAGAAGTTGATGCAGACATGGTTGGGATTTGAGGCTGGTCCCGCGCTCTAAGGGACTCCTCCCAACAATGAGACTTGAGCCTCGAAGCACGATTCCGCAGCATCTGTGCAGTAAATTCCCGGTAGATGGGGCAGGTCTTGGTGTTATGGGTTTCCCCCAAACAGAAAAGGCAATCCCGATGTCTATCACTTAGGGCGACTTTGCGGCCACAAGTCGAGCAATTCTTAAAGAGGGCCGACATAAAATGAGGTTAGAAGCTGAGGGAGAAGGAGAATGGAGAGAGTCGAAGATGAGACGAAGGCAAGATGAGAAGATATGAAGAAGAGGCGGGGAGGGGAGAAAATCCAGTACCAAAAGTCCAAATCCGTAGTCCATTTGCGACTCCGAGTCAAAAACCAAAGAATATCCAAAAGACAGGCCAAGAGAAGCGCTAAGCAAAAGAACCTTCCGTTTGCCAAGGCAGACAAGAAAGAACTGAGGAGCGACCCTTGCTCGGAGGGCTGAGCATGCTCAGTACGGGCATGAGGGAGGGGTTCCCGCCAAGCTACTAAGCTCTAGAATCTTCCGAACGCTACCGCGCATGAGCGAAAGCTCCTAATGTATGAGGCACAGAGACCACGAAGAAGTGATTGTTTGACATTCGTGGGGCAACAATATCTTGATATCTTCTAATTTATCAACTAAATATTCATTTGTTATAGGTTTGCTCTATAGAAGAAATATTTCATTCTGTACTGCCCTTTCTCCTCCACCTTTGTATCTTTTCTAATCTTCAAATTTAAATGAAGAGTTGGATAGAAATGGACAGAGAAGAGAAGAAACTGGGGTGAATAATGTGGTCCATTTATTCCAAATTATGAATATAGCCTTTTAAAAATAGTTTTGCACTTTTAGTAAGTTCTGCAATGGTAAATTGAAAGAAAGATAGAGCTTCTGAATTTTTGTTTTCATTTTCTAACTCCATTTTTATCCATTTTTATGTGGATGAATTAGGTGAACTATCTGCCTGAGTTGATATAATGCAAACCAGTGTTTGAGGCTCGGGATAGACAGCCCTCTTTTTGAGGCAATGTTCTATTTAATTTTATTGGTGAATCTTATGACTGTAGTCCCTGTTATGAATTTCTCTAATTTGTTCCCACTGCTTTCAATTTGTGTAGGCCTAGATATACTGGCATAGATTGGAAGAGGAATGTAAATTTTGGTAAAATGTGGGCTTTGGCAACAGAAGTTCTATCCAGGATAGACACATTTAATTTGGATGAAATTTTGATTTTGTGGTTATCCAATGAGATCATCAGTGGCTTGTAATTTATGTGGATTGGTTGAAATCCTATTGGTCCACTTCATCAAGTGTAGCTGGAGGTGGCAGAAAGAATAAGATAACTGATACAAAAGTATCAGAGAAACAGACGCTGACCAATGGCAGATTTTGTATGTCTTCCCTTCGTACTGCTGCACAACTCTGGAGAAAGTACAGCTGCTCGTGTACTGAACCAACATCATCCTAAGAATCATTTTCAGACAAGTAGCTGTGTTAGGTTCAGGCTGCAGAAAGAACAAACAGTCCTTTGGTACTTTAAAGACTTAAAACATATACTCTGGCATAGACTTTTATATGCCCTGTTCACTTCATCAAATACAAGAACTGATATCCTTGGCTGACACATTTATCTAATGTGGGGAGAGGGGAAGTATAAACAGTAATAATACATCGAGAGATCCAACTATCTCCTATAATTTGACTAGAAACATTCTATAAAATATACCACACATAATCACTTCATAAGTGCAAATATATCCCAAATCATTACACAATTCTTTTGTAAATAACCAGTGTCCGTGCTTGCTGCAATTCAGTTTCCTCTGACCTTAAAATTCCTCTTCTCCATGATTATGTCTGTATAGATCAGTCAATTGAGAATAAAACCTCATGTATTTGATGGAGTGTGTACACAATACTTTATGTCATAATGTAAAAGTACCACAAGTCGCTGCTGCTTTTACTGTTCAGTGCTGTGTCTTATCCCCCTTTAATCTTTCTAAAGTGAAGACTTTAAGACGTTCATTCAATTATTGCTGTTTATGGATAATTTTTTAAAACACTGAATACTGCAGATGCTAGGAAAAATTATGGAGCATAATGGATAAATGGAAAGGAAGAATACTCCATCTCCATTCTGAATTCACTCTTCAGTAAATAAAGTACAATTCCTTCCCAGTAACTATCAAACTACGTTCAGTCTACAAGCGTGCCATCTATACAGTGCCGTTAAAAACTCTCCACAAACTACACGGAGTGCAATACTTCACTTTCCCATTTGAAAGACTTCACTTAAGTCTCAAAGACTTTCTTTTGGTTTCTGCTGATAAGTATATTGGTCAATGTTTCATCACAAGCAGTCAAAATCAGCTTGACGATACAGTCTATAAATCTAAAATTTTCAAAACTCATAGGTTTCTAGCTAGTAATTATAAATCCTAAAGGCTTCTAAAAATTGTTCAGAATAATTTTACAGCCAGGAGCAACTACGATCTTGGATATTCTCCTCAGTAACACAGACACAATAGGATGCTTTCTCCATCTCTCAACAACATTCAACTAGTGGATTATGTTCTCTAACTAGGTAATCTCCTTTACATTAGGCATTATTTCCCCTTTGTCAATGCTCTAGTCTCTAATTTACAAAAAGCAATATACACCTGCAGAGTTTTATAATGATTGGCTTAGCAAGATGCAAACATTCACACTTTTCCTCTTGAAAGTTTAGTTCTATCTTCCTCAGTAAGCAAATTAGATAACACTTTTTTTAAAAAAAAAAATTCATTCCCTTTCAGAGCATTAAAAAATAAATCCAAAATAGAACAACATTTTTGTTATAAGACCGCAAACTACCAAGGCTTAGCTTTCAAAAATCCAAAATCAGAGAGAAAGAGAGAAATACAGAAAAGGCTAGTAAAACGAATAAGTTGCAGAACTTTTAAACAAGGTTGTCTCTGAATCAGTTCTTTCATGCGCTGTGCATAAGTTTTCCTATAATAAATGTTTTGCATAAGCGAGCCACAATTTTGACAGAAACTGCAAATGACTCTTTCTAGCAAACATTAACAGATGAAAACATCTCTTTTGTTCATAGGTCTCACAGGGCAGCGAAATCGCTCCATTAATTATCACTAATGAGAGAGCAACCTATGGGTTTCAGCAACAAAGTTGTCACTTACGGAAAATAATATTAACGTTTTACTAATGTTTCTTAACAGATGGGTCTTAATTAGCTTGACATGTCATGAAGTATCAGCAGAAGATAATACATTCAAATCTCTTGTTGGAAGAGTACCAGCAGATAGTTCACATTTTGCTTCTCTTAAGTTAACCATCAGTGAAATTTCCATTCTGGATCACAGAAAAATCAAGTAGTTACGATTAAAAAATAAGTGAATAAATAGTCCGGAAGCTACGCTTACATTTGGTGCGACAAATGAGCATAGGGATTTAAGCCTCAGCTTGTTTAGCCCAAAGCACCTTCTCTAGTAACCTGAGTGACTGTTGAATAAACCTTAGAAGAAGAATGGTAGCAAACAGAAACTTGAGCTTAGGCCCACATGAGCTTACCGCTTCTCATGGGGGTTCCAGCCAAACAGTATTGCAGCTTCTGAGCTGGCTTGTACTGTTGAAAGCTTATGAGGTGTTTTAAACAAGACCCATCCCATACACAGCTTATAACAAGAAACTAAAAGCCACCCATCCATAGAATCTGCTCTGTTTTCCAGCCAACCAGTTTACTATCAGAAATGCTCGAACACCCCCCTTTTTTCCCTTCTTCACCAGGAGGCAAGGAGATTGAGGTGAGAGAGAGAATGGAAGAAGATGAGAGAAGGGCAAATGCTAGTTTGCTGACTGTCAGCTCCACTGCTGCTCAGCTGCTCAACGTGCCTCCTCCATTCAGCAGAGCAGCCACCAGACAATAAATGCACAGGCCCAGCCAGTCTGCCTGTTTCCACCTTGGCTTCTGTCATATGGCTGCTCTATTGTGGGTAGGAGGCAGGGTAAGCAGCCTTTGAACTTTTGCAGACCCCTGTGAGGACATCACAGATCCCTGGGGGTCCACAGACAACACAGGTTAAGAAATGCTGATCTAACCTATTGTTCTCAGCCATTTAATGGTTCCTGAACAAGATTCCAAACGAGACATTTCTTCCCTCTAGATTGTAAACCCCTATGCTAATAGAAGCACACAATACAACCCAGAGGACAGAGAACACCTACATCCATTCAGCCACTCTGCCACTGGCCATCTCCTGCAATGCAGGGTCTTATTTAAGTTGGTTCAAGACTAAGGATGAGAAGAATCTTCTGCCAGGGGCTAGAACTGGGCCACAAAAGCTAAGGTCTCCAATGAGAATGGCACTGAAATGCTGGCGGATCTAATTGGGGTTTTCTGCCTTGGACTCCTCATCCACATGAGCCCCAAGGAAGATCTTTTGCCCTCTGACTCCAAGAAGCAGATCTCAGACTCCACTAGTGAGGAGGGAAACCCTTAGGAACATTTGTCTACTTGCTGTTTACTCATCCAAACTTCTCCATTCACGAGAAACCATAAACTAGAAAAAAAGGCACTTAGCCCTTAACATCCAGACATAGTGCTTGAGAGGACAGAGCCTCTAGAAAGACTCTCATGGCTTTGCTAAAAAACTTTCATCATTTGCTCTAGATTAGTGCAAAAGTAACTGCTATGTACTCTAGTTGAAGAATTGTTCTCCCTAAGCTCCTGAAACCAAGAACAAATGAACTGGCTGTCATCTAAGCTACTGGTGGTGTTCTTGATTCTACTTTGTCCTGGGTTTGCAAATTAAATCAACGGTTGTAGACACAGATGTAATTCACAATGCAATAAATACAATTCACGATGCAGTGCAATGCAATACCTACATTATTTTAAATGCCAGAAATATTTGATGCTGTCCGCTCAAATAGGCTTGCAATAACAACGATTCACTGCTCCTGGGGGCCAAATCATAAGTACTGATTTTCTGTAGTCAAATCACTATTATTTATAAGGCACCATATATATTTAAATCCTACAGAGAGATGAAAAGTTGGGACAGTCCCTGACCACAAGCCTACAGTTTAAAACACATTATGCAAAATGGAAAAAGAAAAAGAAAGAAAGAGGAATGCATGTTGTGAAAAAGCAGTTTATTCCCCGGGTTATGGATGGGTCAAACTTGGTCTCCCTGCTCTTTCTGGAAGGAGGAAATGAGACTGATGGCTTCGGTTTCTTGGCCTCTAGCAGAAGTCAGTGCATTTTAATTCAGCTCTGCTCTCCTACAGCAAGACACAGTCAGAGCAGAGTATTCTTTCTAGCAGAAAGGCAGAGTGCATTGCTGACAGGGAAAGTGGATAATTCTTCTATCCAATTTTTCTTTCTCATTAAATAAATGTACAATATTGCTAGAAAGACTGCTTCTGCTTGCATGCAAACAAATACATCCGTGGTGTGGTGACTATTTGCATACTGTTTCAGAAAGAAGTGCTATTCCAAGAGCTCATCTCTGATCCTAGTCAAGTCAGTTCTATCTCCAGCGACCTGGCAAAATGGTGACATGGGAAGAAACCACATTGAGGATGCCTTCCATGCAGCTCAAATCTTTCTGAGGTTAGCAAACAAGTGCAGGAAGGAAACATGCTACAGCAGCACCTGTGTGACAAAGTAAGAGGAGAAGCCCCTAGAACAGTGGTTCTCAACCTGTGGGTCCCCAGATGTTTTTGGACTTCAGCTCCCAGAAGCCCTGAGCATTGACCATAGTGGCTGGGGCTTCTGGGAGCTGAAGTCCACAAACATCTGGGGACCCACAGGTTGAGAACCACTGCCCTAGAATAACCCTAGAGGGTATTTCTTACAATGTCTTTTGTACTCAGTGGCAGAGACACAAATGAAACCAACATACCTCATACCTCAGAGCTGTAAGGCTGGTACATGCAACTTTGAATCACTGTTTTTCTTTTTTCAAAAAACAAACATATGAACAAATATAAAACCTCAAATTATTTGAAACCCAAATAATTAATAAAGATGATAACAGTGCTGCCTGTGGAATTTCAACATTAGGACACTCATATTTTCAAATATCAAGCTGATTGTTGTATCTCTTTGAACGAAAGGGAAAAAAGTCATAACAGTAAGTTGTATAAACCTGTGTTATATATCATATAAGCAATCCATTAGATGTAAACAAATTTTATTTAATCAAGTAAACAAAACTGATCACATATATAGGCCACTTACTTGTTTTTCTGATTGTCCATAATCAGCACCTTGAGATGGTAAAAAGTAGCAAATGTGACCATTGTTCTTAGCTTTTTCACGGAGAGCCATTGCAGTTCGGACAGTGGCATTTCGAGCATGAACAAAAACCATAACCTTGAAATAATAAAACAGAGACATATTTCTTTAAGCATAGGTGGCCTGTAATTATTCCTTTCATAACAGGTTCAGTGCTCCAGTTTAACTGCCAGAGGAGTCCAAATCTTTCACAATCATGGGATTTGCAGTTTAGGGAAGAGTATTTCAAATTCTCTTTCAGAGAGGCCCTTCAGTACCTCACCAAACTACAATCCCCACAGCAGCTAAAATGGAATCATAGTGTGACAATTGTGTACTGTGAAAGGGTCCCAGATCCCCTCCTAGCACACGATATTCATATGCATACTTCTCATGAACATGAAGGTTCTCTTTAGCCATCAAGGCTGATAGGACTATACACAGTGCACATAGTGCCACATATGTGGGGGTTCTGTCCCAGGAACCCTCACATAAAACAAAAAAAGTGCGTGTCCGTCCCACAACGTGCCCATCATGTCCAGTGTCTATAAAGGAATGCCATGCTTCGTGTGACCTCGCACTCGTGCATGCGGAAGTTGTGCCAGAAAAAGGTGCACCCATTCTTTACATTACTTTGAGCTCTTTTAAAGTTATAAAAGCCAGTAGTCAATACAACATCTTGGAGCAAACAAATCAGTAAATTAAGCATTGTGAAATCATTACCAAACAGTATCACCTGGGTGATCTAAAGTTCTGACATTCTGAGAGAAGGTGAAAACAGTTTCTTCTTCCCCTTGATCTATACCAGTGGTTCTCAACCTGTGGTCCCCAGATGTTTATGGACTTCAGCTCCCAGAAGCCCCAGCCACTATGGTCAATGCTCAGGGCTTCTGGGAGCTGAAGTCCAAAAACATCTGGGGACCCACAGGTTGAGAACCACTGATCTATACTATGTCATAAATGTTTCCTGTTATAATGAGTATGTGTACATGTGTGTGTACAAAATACAGCTGTAATCGTGGAGAAATATCAGGTTCTTGGGAGTTCCATATTCTTTGATTTGGTGCAGGTTAAAACCTTCTGGTGTCAGAAGGAACTCAGTCTATACATTACTATTACACCTTAAACAGCATTTAAACAACAGCAACAACAATGGCAACAAAACTAGCACTGATACAAGGCTACAACATAGAATCAGCTTCCCAATTTTTTTTTTAAACTTACGGGATAAGCATATAAAACAGAACTCTACAGGCCTAAGAGGGTTAATTTAGCCTGTCCTAACTATGTCAAGAGATTTTTTTTTTATTTCAGTGGCTAACCTCTATGCATTATATTATGCAAATAAGTTGGGAAATGTAATTTGGAATAGAGGAAAGTGGTTCCACAGCTACAAGCTGTGTAATTAGATCTGTACTCTGAAGTTCAAAGCTAGCTCTGGTGTCTCAAGAGCTGAGAGTTTGTGTAGCTTTTCTCAGGAAAACTAAGCTTTTAAATGACAAAATGTGCAAGCAAAGCATAAAGGAAATGTCTTCAGGACAGCACTACAAAATTTTATGAATATTGGAAAAAAGAAAGAAAAGAATAATCCTTCGAAGGTACATTTTTTCACCCATAAGAGTGCTATAAAGAACTTATACCACTGTAATGCTTTTAATAAGAGGCAGTTTTCAGTAAAAAGTTTCAATAACATTTTTAGTACAGTATGTCAGAAATGAAACAACAGATTTGATTGGCAGCACATATACTTCTACCTCTACAAGATCATTATTATTATTATTATCACCATCATCACCCAGCCTTTTCCCCAATTCTTCAAATGGATGGTGTTTGATGTTTGGGGCTCCCCTGCATCTTCATGCCCCCAATGCCACAGCCCTCCCCACTAAGCAGGGTCCCCTAAAGTACATGTTAGGGATGGAGAGAATATTCAACAAAATTTGAAAAAAACTTTGAAAAAAATGTTACTTGAATATTAGGAAGATTCTGATTGAGGAAAAAAAAGTCTTTGCAGTTCAGGACAGAATCTCATAAAAATCCACTCCTTTTTTGCATTGTTTTCCATACAGAAAAGTGAAGTGTGAATTTTGCATAGAATATGCTGCTATTTGTGCAAAAGGTCCCTGTGTGAATTTTGCACAAAACAAAAGTCCCAAACTGCAAATAGTAGTCAAAAACTGTACTGTTTCCAAATAATTTCTTATAGAGGAAAGAGAATAGCTAAAAATTTTTTAAAAATTAGTCGTCGTTTCCTTCAAGACCAAAATTAGGAAAGAATTTTATCCTTAGTGAATATTCACTAACGTAATGTTGGATTTTGGCTAAAGCCTGTTTTTCTCTGATCCGCTTACTTTTCTCTTCAGTAGAATGACTGGATGACAAATCTTTTTTGTGCTTGACATCATCTTTCACCCTTTTACATCTTATATTCTCCCTGCTCCCTGTAAGAGCTCAAACCCTTTTAACTTTTTCACTTCTCCTTTTGACTCTCAAATCTTTTCTTAGTTCACATCTACTTGACCACCCAAAACAATTTCCAAGTTATAACCCAATTTCATTTCAGCTCTATAAAATGGCCAGCTGATAACAAGCAAGCAAGACATCTTTATTTCCTGCTCTGTACAAACTTTATTTCTTTCTGTCTAGATTTACAGAGCTGCTCTTGCCCCTTCAACATTTGTTGAAAGGTAGTATATAATGCAGCAAGCACTATGTCAGCTAGACTACGCATGTCTTGTTATCGCCTGATCCACCTGCTAACTTTCTTTAGGACACAAACTCTGAGAATCTATGGATTTAGATTATTAACCATTATTAACCACTTTTGTTCTGGTCACTTCTGCTCTTCAGTGTTTACTGATACATTGCTATTTTCTGAATAAGACACAAGCCATTTAGATAAGCTTGAAAATACACGAGTTTTCAGGCTATACTATCAGTGGTAACTTAGCAGGAACAATTTCTATGAAGCTGTCTTGTGATGACATGCTTTGAAGAAATTAGTTGCAGTTCAAACAGAAAGCTATAAATGGACAAAAACAAAAATACTCAAATCTCTATCTCATCCCTTTGATGTATGGCAAATTAATACACACTATAAAATCTGGCTTTACCATACATTAAAACAGCAGTGGATCCATTTTTCCACAGATCTAGGGGTTTAGAACTTTCCCTCTCCAAAATGGAGAACAGGGTCCCTCTAAGTCTCTAGGAGAGCTGCTACTGGCCATTCCACATGTTCATGAGCATTTTGTAGGCATCATCATTTTCTAAGGTCTCTCTTCTCCCTCTCACTGATTGACTGATTGATTGATTGATAGATTGACTGATTGATTGATTGATTGTCCATGCAGGCCTTTTTTCAAAACAGGGAGTCTCTTTGCTTCTCGATTTGGGGAAAAATAAAAGGCCTGTACAAGTCTTGACAAAAAAGGACATGGACTGAAAACACATCCAAACATGGCAAAATGGCCAACAGTACCCTTTCAGAGGCTTTGGAAAGCTTCTATTAGCCAACTGGGGCAAAAAAAGAATTTCCCTCTTTTCTCCACTTTGAAAGGGGCAAAGTGACTCCCAAAACAACTCACTGAATTTTATGAGGCCAGCACTTTGTTCATTGCAAACACATTCTTCAGGCAACCAAAGATATGACTGTGTCCATGGATGTCACTGGATGATCAATTAAAAAAAAAATCAAATAGCCTTCATAATTGGAAGCAGAAGACGGAGAAGTTCCATCTTGTCTGTCGGAACCCTGGTTACAACTGTTCAGTGACTTGTGCACATAGACAAAGAGAATTATTATAATAACCAATTCAGAGAAAAAGAAGAGGATAATAAAAAGGTAGATCAAGAGACTCCCACAAGATCTCAGAAATAAAGTGAAAATTTAAGTCAAGAGTGAGGATGCTACCTGACCAGGAGAGGAACACATTACATGACTAAGAAGAACTGAAAAGACAATATACACAATATGCTGAAGAACTATATAAAACAGATGAATGGATAACAGATTCCTTCAAGGAAGAACGATGTGAAGATGAACTCATGATTTTAGAAAATGAAGTGGAAGCTGCACTTGGAACATTTGGTAGAAATTAATCACCAGGAACAGAGGGCATGCCAATAGAGCTGTTTCAAGCTACAAAGCCAGAATCCCCTCAAATTCTAACTGAAATCTATCAACAAATATGGAAAACAAAACAATGGCCAATAGACCGGAAATGCTCAATATACAATGTAATTTCCAAGAAAGGTGACACCTAGGATTGCAGTGACCACTGGATTGTTGCATTAAATAGGTAACAGGTAAAATGATGCTCAGAATTTTACAACAAAGACTTTTACCATACATGAAATAAAAAAATGCAAATACCATGCTAGATTTAGAAAAGGAAGAAGCAACGGGGACCATATTGCAAACATATGAATAATGAAGCAGACCAAAGAATTTCAGAAGAGAATTGACCTATGTTTTATAGATTACAGCAAAGCCTTTGACTGTGCTGATTGTGAAAAACTAAATATTATTCTTAAAGAAATAGGTAATCCAAAATATTTGATTGTCCTGATGTATAATGGTACTCAGGAGAAAAGATCCCCATTAGAACAGATTATCAAGAAACAGAATGGTTTCCAACTGGCAAGGAGGCTTGGCAAGGCTAAATTTACTCTCCTATCTAAGTTGTATGCAGAACATACCATAACCTGTATGCAGGATAAGAGGCTACTGTTAGGGAAGAACATGGAGAAACAGAATAGTTTTCTATCAGCAAGGGTGTAAGGCAAGGCTGCACTTTATCACTCTATCTGTTTAACTTGTATGCTGAACATGTTATATGTAAAACAAGATTAGACGTGGAGCAAGGAGGCATGAAAATTGGAGGAAGGAACACCAACAATTTAAGATATGCAGATAACACCAACTATTAGTAGAAATCAGCAAGGGCTTGGTACAATTAAGCAGAAAAAAAGCTGAAAGTGCAAAGTTAGGTTTACAGTTGAACATTAAGAAAACAAAAATATTGATCACGGATGATTTACATAACCTTAAAGGAGACAATGAAGACACTGGTATAGTCCAGGATTTTCTATACCTTGGCTCAGTCATTAATCAGAATGGAGACAGCAGACAAGATATCAGAAAAAAGCCTAGGACTTGGAAAGGCAGCTATGAAGGAACTAGATAAGATCCTCAACTGCAAAGACGTATCATGAAATACTAAAGTCAGGATTATCCATGCCATCTTATTTCCAATTTTTATGTATGGTTGTGCAAACTGGAGAGTGAAGAAAGCTGATAAGAAGAAAATCAACTCATTTGAAACCAGAGGATACTTCAGTATCTTTATCTACTAATCTTTAGTATCCACGTTCTGTGGATACTAAAGATTTCCAAAAACACAAATAAATGGGCCCTAGAGCAAATCAGAGAGCCACCACGGGGAAGTAGTATGCATATTAGACTACAACCCCAGAAAGAAGAGTTTGATCCCCTGTTCAGCCCCAGAAACCCAGTAGGTGACCTTGGGCAGATCACTCGCTAGGAACCCCAGAAAAACCTATGATAGGTTCACTTAGGAACACAAGTTGGAAATGGCTTGAAGACACACAACAACAAGAAGTGCAAATTCAAGCCTGAACTCACTCTAGGAGCCAAGATGACTAAACTGAGACTGCCATAGTTTATCATTTATCATAGTTTATCATGAGAAAACATGATTCATTAAAAAAAGGAAATCATGCTTGGTAAGGTAGAACTGGAGAAGGAAAAAAAAAAGACCACATTAGAGAGGGATAGACTCACTCAAGGGTTCTACGACCCTGAATTCGTAAGACCTGAACAAGAATGTTGATAACAGAGTGATTGGAGATCTCCCATTCATTGTTGCTGTTGTGTACCTTCCAGTCATTTCAAACTTATGGCTACCCTGAGAAAAACCTATCATGGGGTTTTCTGGGGCTGAGAGTGTGTGATGCACCCAAGATCACTCAGTGAGTTTCCATAGCTGAGCAGGGAATTGAACCCTGGTCTTTGTTTTAAGGTCCCTGGAATAGATTAGTATACTTGTTGCCATACAACAAAGCTTTCTTTCCTTCCCCTTCATCTTATGCCCCCCTGTATTGCTGCCTAAAGCTGGCTCCAGAACTCCTGAGCAGACTTTTAGTTTGTACAGGGGTGGCCTTCCCCTTCCTGCTGGACAGTCCTCTTTAGCCAGCATAACTCTAGCACTGCCCTATCTACTTTTTTTTTTAATATTATTACTTAATATTGTTCATGTATTTTATTATCTTTTGTATCATTTATTATCATCAGGCTATTGGCATTGGAAACATCTATTACTGGATGAGAAAAACCAAATATTTCCCCAGTCCTGCACTTCTTAATACAGCATGTTGTTACACTACTCAATACTTAACAAATACAATAACAACAGTGAAAGAATGGCTCAGGCTACCCAACTGCTGGCATCACCATAAGGTACCCAAACTCACATTCAGAGAGCTAATGAGTAGCCTCTGTCTACATCAGTAACTATGAAATGACTCCATTAGTCTACAAGAGAAAACATAATAAAGGGATGCCAACATATGGCATACAAGCATTACATCTGCATTCTTTTTAAATTTACTTCAAAATTGAATCAAGTGTAAAGTTAAAATAAATCATGAAAGCTGATTAAAGCTGGAACATGTGTCAGAGGGACAGAAACAAATCTCTCATGTCATTTACTATTTGTGGTAGAACTTAAAATGTTTACAGCTCTTTAAATTAATTCCCATTATACCCTTTCTACTTAATTTGAGAGGCTGCAATAGACGTGTATACATTCTAAAACTCACTTGACAGAAGAAAATTCCAGAACACAAACTTCAACACAATGCACGTTTAAAGGTAGTATAGAATGCAGAAGCATATTGTGTAATTTATACCTATAAAACTTGCTTCTTGGTTGCTGTTTTTTAATTATAACCAATGAGCAAGCTGGTCTGCTTGCAGCCTCACTCCAATGGTATATTATCTATACTTTTACAGTATAAAATCCTGAGTTCAAAGCATAATGTAGCAACTTAAATGTAACTAAATGACAGATATTGGAATACACAAAATATCTGCCAGCTATTTTATAACCTGATTATCAGAAGTCAGACGTTTTAATTTCATTATTCAAAGATCTCAATGAATTAAACCAATGGCATTCAGGACTAGGTGAAGCATAAAAAAGCAAGAGGGAAACATTCATTACTAAGAAAAGAGTCAGCTACCGTGTATGTGCAAGGAAATTCCTAGTCTATTATAGAACACAAAAGTAGTAGTGTGCATTGCAAGACATTTCTAAGAGCATTTTCACCATGTATGGATGCCCCTTGGACTTCCAAGGGTCAAATTATTATTATTTTTTTAAAAAATGCACTAAATGCTCTGGGGGAGGTTAGGTAGGGCTAATAATATCGTGAGAATGTGCCCAGGTCCCCTAGAGAATGATTTAGGCCTTTTTTTTTTTTTTTTGCGGGAACAGGCACAGTGGATGGTGGGACCCTGCAAAGGGTCCTGGGGGTTCATGTGGTCTCCTAACCTTCCACAGCACCCATCTTTGCTCTAGAGATTAATCATAGCCTAGATTTTGCCATGTCAAATAATCTGGCATCACCAACTTGTTTTCCCCCCTGCTTACTCTGCCTCTAAGTCATTTACAAATCAACTAAGGAGTGTTAATCCCAGCATAGAGTCCCCACCCCCCCAAATGTGCAAGTTTTTGTTCCCCAGCCTGGAACTCTCCACATGGTGGCTAAAATTCCCATATCCCTAATGATTGATTTTCTTCTCTGGAGCTAACAGGAGTTGTAATCCAAGAGACCTGAGAGGCTTAAGTTGGAGAAGGCTTGTGTGAACTGTGCATATGTTCCTACCCCCAGTTTCCATTCTTCAACAAAATTACCAGTCCATAAAATTAAACTCTTTACTGATGCATTTATAAGTGACTGGTGAAGAATGGTTTTGTATGCCATTTGGAAATCCAAGAATAAACAGCTTGAAGGTTAAAGGAGGAACATCCTTTACCACGACAAAAATGATTACTTAATACTTTACTGACTCCTACTGGTAGGAAAACATTATTCAGAAGAGAAGGTTAAGAGGGGATATGATAGCCAGGTTTAAATATTTGAAGGGATGCCAAGCTGCAGGAAAGGAGATTCCACCTGAACCTCAGGAAGAACCTCCTGACAATCAGGGCTGTCTAGCAGTGGAATATGGTGCCTCGGAGTGCAGTGGAGTCTCCTTCTTTGGAGGTTTTTAAGTAGAGGCTGGATGGCCATCTGTCGGGAGCGCTTTGAGGGTGTTCCTGCATGGCAGGGGGCTGGACTGGATGGTCCGTGTGGTCTCTTCCAACTCTATGATTCTATGATTCTGAACTGTTACTGATAGCAAAGTAATGGCAGTGTCTATTCTTGTAGCAAAAATTAAGCAAGAATTGCTGCCCTATTACTATGCAAATTTAAGTCATCGGACAGCTAACCAGTACATTTCTTGAAGGGCAGCTATTGTTCAAAATTAGAAGTTACTCTGAAATTAAACCAATTGCTGCAAGAAGACAACTAAGAATTTTCAGATGGAAATTCTATAGTACTATTGTCAGACTTCATCTGCTTTATGCTTAACTGGGAGGTGTTAGTGAAAGAAGGAATGTTTAAATTGGAATGTAAGTACAGCCAGCCCTTTAAATTCGTTAGACTTAGGGCACAGGACCCTCATAAAAATCACAAATATCAAAAAGTGTGTCTTCCTGTCTGTCTGTGGGAAGGGGGCTGAGGTATGGTGGAGAGACTGGGCACCCAGTGCCCAAACAAGGACAGGGAAAGGAGAGCGGAGGTGGGTTGGGCATGGTAGCCCTATACTTCCTCTCTTTTAACTGTTTCTTTCCTTGGATTTGTGGGCATCAGGAGAGAGCTTGTGGTGCTGAGAAACTGGGCTGTAAGCCATCCTTAGCTGGCCAGGCAGTGCCTGGTAGAAGAGAAGGAGGACCAGCGGCAGGTTTTAAAGGCCACATGGAGTCATCGAAGCTGCCAAGAGTGAAAGTTCCCTGGGAAAAGAAGTGCCTGAGGTGCAGGAGGCAGGAGTTGGCGAAACCTGCATTTAATCAAATCGATGGAAGTCAAGCCCACAAATGTGGAGGGCTGACTATATTGAAACAGACCGGGCTACTTTTTAGATTCTGTTTGCTTTGTTTAAGCTTTTGGAGCTGTAGAGATGTACTGCAGAATAGCATGTCATGAAAATAAATGCATGTTTGCACCAGGAAGGAACCCAACCTAAGTATAAACAAAGATGAAATGAAGACAACAGCAGACTTATATTAATAACAATCCTGACAGACCAAAGACACTCATTTAATGCCAGCAAAACACCTTCACACCTGTAAACAAGGAAATGAGACACCCATAGGTTACAAGAGAAAATAAACTTCAATATGTGCACTGTCAGAAACAGGTAATGATACCTACCTTATCTCAGAACCCACTTTTGATTGGATGAGGCAGCAAAGGAGGAGTGGCTAAATGAAGACAGTATAAAGCAGAAGCCTTTGGAGTACCAGAGCACCAGACTTTGCTTTCAGCAAATCTGGGCTGCCTCTACTATTGCTGCCAACTAATTGTTGACAACCTGAGCTTCTACATGTGGAAAGATATTCTTGTCTTGATAAAGCTTGTTATTTAACAACCAACCAAATGCCAGTGTATAGATAAAATTAAACAGCTGTGCTGCAGGGGGTAACACTGTGCTATAGACTGTGACAAGATTCAAGATCTATGCAATCTGTGCCACTGAAAACAGCATATCTATCTGTGTTATTTATGTTATTAGAATAAATCTTAAAAGCTGCAACTTGTTCTCCTGTTAATTTCCTGATGCACTAAAGCTTGAGAACACTTAAGGGGAATACTGATGTTTGATCTGGCTATTGGATAGAACTGTGTTTTTTAACCTTGGGAGCTTAGGTGACAAATATGGCAACTCCTAGAAAATCTGAACAGATTCAGAACAACAAGGTATAAGGCAAAAAAACTTTCAATTTACAAAATACAGGAGTGGAGGAATCATGTTTGTGCCAGTGCTACAGGCCACAAACAGAAGTGCCTGTGTCTTTAATCCAAACAGCAGTGACTAGGATGGTGATGTGGTTATTGATAATTAGGATTATAGTGGATAAGAAAGGAGAATTTAAATGTTTCCTCCACCACTGTATGCTCGATGGGAATTTGTTTCAATAGTGATTAGCATCTATGCAAGAGTGGCTCACAAGCACCTCAGGGCTGTTATTGTGGCCCGCAGAGCTCGGGAGGGGGTCAATTTTTTGCACCCAAATGCTCTCTAGAGTATTGGGAGCATTTAACAGGGACCTCTAAAATGCCTATGAGGCATTTGGGGCAAAACAATTTTTTTTTTCTAGCAGTGCAGTGGGGATGTGGCCCCCCCAAGGTCTCTGGAGGGCTAACAGGGGCCCCCAGGCTTCCACAGTTGCCCACCCTGCCCTTCACATACACAGAACACCTACTTTTTCTATAGTATGGTCCGCAACTGACCAGTTACAGAAAATTGGTAAAAAGACAGCAATTCACAATCAATGTACATCAATGAGGTCTAGGTAAATATAAATATAATGAAATGCATTCTCCAATAAACTAAAAGGAAATTTACTCAGAAACTAACTGAAGCAATATGGTCCTTTTTTAAGAAAAAAGAATAGCACACATTTTAAAGATCTTCCAGAAAAACATATTATAAAATTATTTGGCTATACTGGAATAATGCTGTCAATAGTCACTTTAAATAACTGAACTTAGTCCATTTTCCCAGATGTTTTTAAGCCCAATTAAGAGCAAGAAACCAAATAACAGATCACTGTAATCTATCTTCCTTGCAAATTAAATCAGTATCTGTCAAATTCATTTCAGCAATCCCATATAACAAAAAGGCTGCTCAGGTTGCATCACCTGGTGGTCCCCCTCTCAAATTCTGTTCTCATTTGATTATAAAAAGCTAGCCAATTTGGAATACAGCAATATATAAGATACTACATGTAGAAAACTATTCCAAATATTGAAAACAACGATAAAGGAAAAATGTTGCACCCAAAAGATGACCTGTGCAGTTTTCTGAGTATTTACAAGAGGACTACAATGATTATTTTTATACCTGGAATAAATAACAGAGATTGTGCAAGCTGGCAATTAGAAGTTGATGTTAATCTCTTATGAAATGCATTGAAATAATTTACAACATTAAAGTGTAGCAGCACCATAACACTACACTGACTAGGAGATAAGAGCAAAACTAAATTTAAGGGATTATAAACATTAAGATGCAAGCTAGAAATGCTTCATCTTTATTGTATATTGCTGGGTAGTGAAGTTCTTTCACCTAGAAAGAGAACATCCTTCTGTGGCAAAACAAGAGCTGCTACCAATCTTAGCGGCTACTTGTGCAAATTGCAGAGAAGCTGTCCAATTGCCCTGGACTCCTTGGTATTACTTACTCTATACACCATTCATTATTTATTGTCATTCACTCTTTTATTTTTGTACCACACCTTCTCCTCTGACACTTATAGTAAAATACATGGGGCCATCTCCAGTTTACATTTACAATAAACCTGCAAGAAAGGATAGGTTGAGAAAAAGCAAATGCTTCCCAGTGAGTTTCATCTTTGTGGGGTTTTGTGCATGATCTTTCCACAGAAACATAATGCTTGCTTCACCTTGGCGGACTATAAGATGTGCTGACCTGGTTTAGTAAAAGCCAGTGCAGAAATTCTTTCATGATTATCATTTTGTTGCACATTTACTGAACAAACCCAAATCATTTTAAAGACAGTTTGTCCTTTTGTAAGAAAGCCCTTCAATTTGCAAAACTGTCCACCAAGTAATCATGAACTAAAATCTTTAATGTATGGCCCTTAGATTAGGATACTTTGGGCCTTCAGCTATTTTGGCCTACAGTTCCCATAATTCCTGTTCAGACTGTCAATGGTAAGGGAACGTGTGAATTATAGTACAAAATATCTGGTGGCCCAGAAGTTCCTCATTTAGAGGGCTAAAGTCTCTTTAGATACCATCTGATAGGGAAGCGTTACTTTCCTAGCAGCATTGTATTACCATTTTGAGTCTTGTGGAATATTCATAAATTCAAAAGAATATTAAGTCAAAAGAAGTGAAAAGGCTGAGAAAAAAAATATACAGAATTTCTGGTTGAGAAAAAGTGTGAAACAGGATGAATATTCAGCTGAATATTTAAACAGTGTGTGAGTTCTATGTCCAAGGATGGCAATACAAATCACATATGTAAGAAAGAACTGGATCTTGAGAATATGCAATCACTACTGCAAATAAAAACAATACAGTGGGTTTTTCCTGCATCTTCCTGATGCAAAACAGATAAGTGATTAAAAAGTCTAAGCTGTCATGTGGACAGGAATGAATTCCACCCAAGCAGTTCTGAATAACCAGTCCTATAATATTGAAAAATATACTCCTTGTGCACCAAAATGTTTCTTAAAAACATCATGCTCAAAATAAGGAGTGCCTACACTGCAGTTTATAAATCAGGAAACACCCATGTGTGAAATTAGAGGGAGTTGCAAGGAGGTCAAAACTAAAATGTAATCATTAGTACAAAAAACACTATTCAGCATTACCATTGCTATCTATCCTGAAATTTCTGTCAAAAAACACATTGTAGTATGTACGGTAACCGAGACATACTTCATAACTATTTTTACTTCAGTATTACTGTAAAGTTATCATTATGCATAACTCTATCTATTCTATTAAATGTTGTATATGAACTCAGCTCTCATATGCTGGGAAACATGTGAGAAGCCTTGCATACGGCATCTATTCTATTATTAGAATCTATCCCGTTTTTTTCTTTGTAATGAATACTATGCTGGACGGAAGTACATTCCCATTAAAACATTAAATAAAAAAAGTAAAACATTTACCAAACACAGACAATTGTTGCTTTCCAGATGGGACTGCAACTCCCATCAGCCCTAGCCACACAAACAATAGTGTGAGATCATGAGAGCCTCCTACTCATGATTTAAGTGTGATGTGTTTCTCCTCTTCCCAGCAGGGCTATGGAGGTGGGAGTTGTAGCACTGGAAGCAATTTTCGGCGGAGTTGGTAGAAACGTACTAACTGCGATTACAGCTTCAAAATAAAAATTATGCAGTCCTCCCTCCACATTCACAGGTTTGACCATCACAAATTTGATTATTCACACTTGCCTCCCTCTATTCTCCCCCTTCCTTGCCTTCTGGGGAAGGGCTTTTGCATGCACTTCCCTCCATTTTTTTGCCTTTTGCCTGAACATCCGCCTTCTTGCTCTGTGCCTGGGCAAAAGACAAGTGAATGGAAGGGCTTTTGCACGTACCTTCCCCCTCCATTTCCTTGTCTTTTGCCTGGGAACCTGGGCAAAAGGTGTGTGTGCCTTCTCCACTCGTGCCACCCCCCCCCACATTCGCTTGCCTTTTGCCTGGGCATGGAGAAGAAATGCACACCCACTCAGACAAAAAGCAAGAGAATGGAAGGTGGGACCCCCGGAAAGCAATGGGAGGGAGAGAGCTCACTCTGGCAGGGGGAGTTATTCACAGTTTTTTAACTCTCATGAGGGTTCAGCACCCTGAATCCTCACAAAAGTCAAGACGCCACTGTAATTATAAATGCCTAGTTTCTTGTATATTTCCTTTCATAAGAATTCAGAAAATTTTTCTTGTTCAAAAATTTTAGTCAAATAAATTTATTTTATGTTCTATCAATCTAAGCAGTACGATGATTCCAATGGTGGTGATGGAATGGCTTGTGTTACTATTTTACTACAGTAGATTTGTTAGCAATGATTAATACACATTTGCCATCTATAAAGTAGTCAAAGTTGGTGTTGAACAGTAGAAAACTACAAGACTTGGTGTACTGATTCCACAGGCCTGCTTCCCATTAAACCTTATGACTCATTCACACAAGAGTGTTATTATTATTGCATATACTCTCCCATTCCAGATCCAGATGACCAGCTGCTGGTGGTGCATATACGCGCATGCTTGTCTGTGTTTCTGAGAGTACAATACAGGAAAGCCCACAAACATGATGGTATCATGTCACAAACTTGTTCTTTTCCATTATAAATTAACTACATTTTCTTGAAGACAGCAAATATGGGAACGTATTTTGTTACGTGAAAAGAGTTTAGTTAATTATACAGAGACAACAACTGTCTTCTAGTGCTGGTTTGAACCAGATAGCAGGTACAAAGCCAAAATGTTATTCTACTAGTTTGCCAATGTATTTATTTATCACACCAAGAAAGTAGTTATGTTAGGCAAGGTTTCAGATTTTCAAAGTGGTGTTGCAGGATCACAAGGTGATCACTCATAATTGGTTTGCTTGTGGACATTCCTTCTTGGTCTACTGGAATGTTAAGAGACCAGTTCCACCAGCAGAGGTCCATGGGTAGATCCTGCTGCAGTAACAATATGTCACCCATATCTGCAGAGGGACAGGTTCCCAGATCTACCATGGATAACAAAAAACACAGATAACAGTAAACACTATGAAAATGAAAATTGGAGGAAGGAACATCAACAATTTAAGATATGGAGAAGATACCAACTACTAGCAGAAAACAGCAAAGGCTTGGGATGATTATTGAAGAAGGTGAAGGCAGAAAGCGCAAAGTCAGGTTTACAGTTGAACATTAAGAAAACAATTTCATTCATCTACTTCAATCCTTCAAGTTCAACCATTCAAGTTTAGGAACAACCGATCCTTATAGCGACTGAACAAATTTAGGAAGAGTTCAACTGAGCTTGGTAGTTAGCTGAGCAGACATAGCTTATACAGCTCAAATTCAGAAAGGAGGCCTAGTTTTTGTTTTTGTTTTCTTGTTCTATTCTCTGTATTATCAAGTATGGAAGGTGAGGGAGCTGCTGCTGTCACCTGTAGCACTTGTGGCATGTTCCTTTTCTTGCCACAAGATGTGGTCGGGTACACCTGCAGCAAGTGCAAGCTGGTCACCTTCTTAGAGGTCAAGGTGCGGCAGCTGGAGGCACAGGTTTCTAATCTTCGTCTTATTAGGGAAGGTGAGGACTTCTTAGATAGAGCAGAGAAGACCTTCCTGAAGACCGGATATGCGGAGGAGCTGCCTGATGAGGAAATCAGTTCCGTGACCCAGGAAAGCGATGCTTGGAGGAATGTCACACGGAGAAGTAGAAGGGCCCGGAAGGAAACAGAGACTCTCAAACTACAGAATCGCTTCAACATTCTTGGTGCTGTGAATGATGAGGAACACCAGAAGGAGGGAACACAACATCAGCAAGAAGGAATCCAACTTCGGCAACTGGAACTTGAACACCAACAGGACAGCATCCAACATCGGGAAGACCAGCACTCCCGGCCTCAACACAATGCCCAGGCAATCCTGGAAGAATCTGCTTGTCGAAGAACCCCGGACAGGTCTCAGAGGAGGTGAGTTCTGGTGGTTGGGGACTCCTTGCTCAGAGGAACCGAACCGGCAGTTTGCAAACCGGACAAGCTCAATCGAGAGGTCTGCTGTCTTCCTGGGGCCAGGATAAACCACGTAACAGAGAGGCTAGCCAGGCTGGTCAAGCCCACTGACCGTAAGCCCCTCGTTTTGGTTCACGTTGGAACCAATGACACGGTGAAGCGCAGCTTTCACCACATCACAAAGGACTACGAGCTTATGGGGAGAAAGCTTAAGGACCTTGGTGCGCAGGTGGTCGTTTCATCAATCCTCCCTGTTCAAGGATATGGTGCACGAAGGGAAAGGACAATAGTAGAGGTCAACAGCTGGCTCCGCACATTTTGCCACCGCCAACAATTTGGCTTTTTGGATCATGGCTTGAAATTCCAGGAACATGGGCTTCTGGCAAGGGATGGGCTGCACCTCACGAAACTTGGCAGGAACGTTTTTGCAAACAGTCTCACAAGGAGGATTAGGAGGGCTTTAAACTAAGTACAACTGGGGAGGGAGACAAGATTATTCAGGACAAGGACTTGGCAAGTGCAGGGGGAAAAGGCCCAAATGATATTGGCCAAGTAGGAATAGCATCCAATCGTGGGAGGGGTGGAAACAATGCTATGGGACTTGCAGGAAGGGCACGGGGACTTAAGTGTCTCTACACTAATGCACGGAGTATGGGAAACAAACAAGATGAATTTGAACTCCTAGTACAGCAAAATAAATATGATTTGATAGGCATCACTGAGACCTGGTGGGATGAGTCTCACGATTGGAAAGTAGGAATAGAGGGGTATAGCCTATTTTGTAGAAATAGACCAAATAAGAAAGGAGGAGGAGTAGCCTTATATGTCAAGGATGTTTTCACCTGTGAAGAGATCCATGACTTGAACACCGGAAGCCAGGTCGAGAGCATCTGGGTAAGAATTAAGGGAGCGAGAAACAATAGGGATATTATAGTGGGGGTTTACTACAGACCACCAAGCCAGACTGAGGACCTCGATGGTGCTTTCATAGACCAAATGACTGCACATTCAAAGAGGAGAGATACAGTAATAATGGGAGACTTCAACTACCCGGATATATGTTGGCAGTCAAACTCTGCAAAGGCGGCAAGGTCCAGCAAGTTTCTTGCTTGTCTTGCAGACAATTTGGAAGAGGCAACAAGGGGATCAAATATTCTGGATCTGATTCTGACCAACAGGGAAGACCTTGTTAATGACGTAGAACTGGTTGGATCTTTAGGAGAGAGTGACCATGCCCTATTAGAATTTTGCATTCGGTGGGGAAGAGAAGGCAAGTGTAGCCAGGCAGTCGTCTTAGATTTTAAAAAAGCAGACTTCTGTAAACTGAAGGAGCTGCTGGCTGAAATCCCGTGGTCAAGAATAGTCAATGAGAAAGGAGTTCAGGATGCATGGGAGTTCTTTAAAAGGGAGGTACTGAAGGCACAGGCTAAAACTGTGCCATTAAGGAGGAAAAATGGAAGGCATCTGAACAAACCGGAATGGTTGACTAAAGAGCTCTCAGCTGAGCTAAGTATTAAGAAAAACATGTACAGGAAATGGAAGAAGGGGGAAATCACCAAAGAAGATTATAAGCAAGTAGCCAGGAGATGTAGGGAGAAGGTCAGAAAGGCTAAAGCACAGAACGAACTTAGGCTGGCCAGAGACATTAAAAACAATAAAAAGGGCTTTTTTAAATACGTCCGCAGCAAAAGGAAAAAGAAGGAGACGATAGGGTCACTGCGCAAGGAAGATGGTGAATTAATAACAGGAGGAAGAAAAAGGCAGAACTCCTCAACACCTTCTTCGCCTCAGTTTTTTCCCAAAAGGATAAAAACACTCAACCTGGCAGTTGGGGAGCAGGTGAGGAAGTGGGGGAAATGCAGCACAGAATAGATAGAGAGGTAGTACAGGAATACCTGGCCACACTGGATGAATTCAAGTCTCCAGGGCCAGATGAATTGCATCCTAGGATTTTAAAAGAACTAGCAGAGGTCATTGCGGAACCTCTTGCTATAATCTTTGAAAACTCTTGGCGGACCGGAGAAGTTCCGGCAGACTGGAGGAGGGCAAATGTTGTCCCCATCTTCAAGAAGGGAAAAAAGAGGACCCAAATAATTATCGCCCAGTCAGCCTGACATCAGTACCTGGAAAGATCCTGGAGCGGATCATCAAACAGTCAGTTTCTAATCACTTAGAAAACAATGCCGTAATTACGAAAAGTCAACATGGATTTCTCAAAAATAGGTCATGCCAGACTAATCTTATCTCTTTTTATGATAGAGTTACTTGCTTGATAGATGAAGGGAATGCCGTGGACATAGTATATCTTGATTTCAGTAAGGCCTTTGACAAAGTTCCCCATGACATTCTTGCAAAGAAGCTAGTAAGATGTGGGCTGGACAGGGCTACTGTCAGGTGGATTTGTAACTGGTTGACTGACCGTACCCAAAGGGTGGTCTCCAATGGCAGATTCTCATCCTGGAGAGAAGTGACTAGCGGGGTGCCACAGGGTTCTGTCCTGGGCTCGGTGCTGTTCAATATCTTCATTAATGACTTGGATGAAGGAATAGAGGGCACGCTGATCAAATTTGCAGATGACACCAAATTGGGAGGGGTTGCTAATACGCCTGATGACAGGATCAAAATTCAAAAGGACCTGGACAGATTGGAGAGCTGGGCCAAGGCTAACAAAATGAATTTCAACAGAGAGAAATGTAAGGTCCTACACTTAGGCAGAAAAAATGGTATGCAGAAATATAGGATGGGGGACACGTGGTTGGCTAACAGTACGTGTGAAAGGGATTTAGGAGTCTTCATAGACCACAAGCTGAACATGAGTCAGCAGTGTGATGCGGCAGCCAAGAAGGCCAACGCAATTCTTGGTTGCATCAATAGGAGTATGGTGTCTAGATCGAGGGAGGTATTGGTACCACTTTATTCTGCATTGGTTAGACCTCATCTTGAATACTGTGTCCAGTTTTGGGCACCCCAATTCAAGAAGGATATGGATAAGCTGGAGCAGGTCCAGAGGAGGGCAACCAAAATGGTGAGGGGCCTGGAAGCCATGCCCTACGAGGACAGACTTAGAGAGCTGGGTATGTTTAGTCTGCAGAAGAGAAGGTTGAGAGGGGACATGATAGCCATGTTTAAATATTTGAAGGGGTATCATGTCGAGGAGGGAGTGGGCTTTTTTCCTGCTCTTGAGACCAGGACAAGGAGCAATGGATGCAAGCTGCAGGAGGGGAGATTCCGCCTGAACCTCAGGAGGAATTTCCTGACAGTCAGGGCTGTCCGACAGTGGAATGTGCTGCCACAGAGTGTGGTGGTGTCTCCTTCTTTGGAGGTTTTTAAGCGGAGGCTGGATGGCCACTTGTCGGGAGTGCTTTGAGGGTTTTTCTGCATGGCAGGGGGTTGGACTGGATGGCCCTTGTGGTCTCTTCCAACTCTACATTTCTATGATTCTATGATTCTATAAAAATAATAACCACAGATGATTTACATAACCTTAAAGTAGATGATGAAGACATTGAAAGAGTTCAAGATTTGCTATACCTTGGCTCAGTCATTAATCAGAATGGAGACTGCAGTCAAGGAATCAGAAGAAGACTAGGACTTTGAAGGGCAGCTATGAAGGAACTAAACAAAATCCCAAAGGGTGAAGATATATCATTGAATACTGAAGTTAGGATTGTTCATGCCATTGTATATCCAATTTCTATATATGGATGTGGAAGTGGGACAGAGAAGAAAGCTGACAGGAAGAGAATCAACTCCTTTGAAATCTTGTGCTGGAGAAGAGTTCTATGGATACCCTGGACTGCTAAAGAGAGAAAAATGGGTCCTTGAGCAAATGATGCTTGAATGCTCCCTAGAGCCCAAGATGACTAAACTGAGGTTGTTGCATTTTGGTCATATCATGAGAAGACATGACTCACTAGAAAAGACAATAAGGTGACAGAAAGTCAAAGGCAGTAGGAAAAGAGAAAGGCCACATTACAGACGGACAGCCTCCATCAAGGAAGACACATCCCGAATCTGAGAGACCTGAGTAGAGCGGTTTATGACAGGGTGCACTGGAGGTCTCTCATCCATAGGGCTGACTTGACGGCAGTTAACAACAACAAGTGAAACTACATAAAGGATCATTAACAAGCGGACTCTTTGTTAATGATCCTTTATGTGACAGCTCCTAGTCCTCAGTAAGATGGTACCTGGAAGTGGAAATGGCATAAAACATTGTTATTGTCCTATACACTATAAAACAGAAGTGGGGAAACTCAGCACTGCACTAAGTACATCTCTACTGTTCTGCTGGGTATAACTTGCAGTTTTATTCTAAACTACTGCACTGCTTTGGCTGGCTTCCTTTGGAAAGAGGTTTGCACATTGTGCTACTCCCTGGAGAATTAACAAAGTAAGAAAAAACAGTTTTATAGGAATTAATCATCACTGTTTTTGTCAAGCCTATTCCTCCCTTCCATTCCTTTAGATCCTGTAAGCTATCTTTAAAAAATGCAAGCCAGACCAAAACAACCATTTCCTATTATGCATTTCCAGTTTTGCAAAACATTTGCTAGATCAATCCACTGAACTGGCACATTGCCCTCCTCTGCCAAAGACCAATAGTGCTAATGGAAGATACATAAACATAACCTGTGAATTTCCACTTGGAAACAACAGATTCAGACATGTATGCTCTTAACAGAAATGAAAGAAGTTCCTTTCTTCCATCTTTCTGAAATGGTAGAGAGAGAAAGCAGTCATTGTAGTCTGACAAACAGACACAGAAAAATAATCACTGGGGGACAACGATTGTTATCCATCTGGAAAGGGAAAACAAACAGCTGATGTCATATTCAAAAATCTGAAGTGAGTTGTTTTGATTTTGACAGATTCAAAGAATTTTTGAGTAGAAATATTAAGGGATCACGCAGAATGAGAGGAAAAACCTTATCTTAGGAATCTGTGCCACTGGTAAATACTAGAGGAAAAGCAAGTTCACTCTATGCAAGAGAAAGATTTTGTATGTGTATGTGTGTGTGTATGTACACACACACACACACACACATACAGAGAGAGAGAGAGTGCATGCAAGATTTTTTTTTTTTTTTGCAAGATTTCCATAAAAGAGGAAAAAGCACAGTGAGACTAAGAAACCTATTATTATCCCTTTTGGCAACTAACACAGAAGGAGATGGTCACGAAAGAATGCTACCACTGTGCCTGCACTGACTAATTCAAAGTGAAGTCTACAAATGAGACATCTCATTAGTCTGAACAGATGGATAAAAATTAAAGGCTGATTCGCCAACTTCTAATTTCCCAGTAGCAAAGAAGAGCTCGAAGTCTTGCAGAGTAGGACAGTTGAAAAATCAACATGAAAAGATTTTCCTCCATCTGTTGAAACACATGCCTGTATAGAATACAGCTACCTCCGACTGTCGTTACACTCAAATAGCAATAATGTATATAACATCTATTAAAATGCACCAGCATTCAACATCAGCTGAATGTTTCATTCTACTGTGTAATACAGTCAAGTGACTGTGCCTAACCAGCACGAATTATATAATGTTAAATTGTTCCTTGTTAAGATACCACGTTCTTTGAAAAGTTCAGAAGAGTGGATAAAGGACTATCTAGAAACATCTTTGCTTAAGGTGTGAAGAGTTAATCACAAAAAGCCTACACAAGAAGCTACTGATAAAACGCAGTATGGAAAAACGTACCGACCTCTAAATTCTCTGCTACTACCAGTAAGGTGGTAAGATTTGTAGAGATCTAAATAGGGGCAAACTGATGCCAAAATTAAGTTTCCCCAACAAATTAATGATATATGAAGTTGGGACATATTTAAGTGGTAATGTTTTTCAAGTCACAAGATTACATTTTCATGCAGCTGAATTATCTGAATTAGATCACATTCCCTATGTTACTCATCAGAATCACACTCATGTTCATTACTGATTGGGGTGGAGCTGTCTCTCTTTTGTCTTTTACCTTTTGCAAAAGTACACCTGGCTGTGGCTGAGATGAGTTTTATTTTTTCAAATTTTTTTTTTTAAATGTTGTGAATCCCAAAATTCACAGCAATCTGGGAAAACTGGCCTCCTCAGTGGCTGGTATAGCAGCTACGCTACTCCTTGATTGGGGTAACCTGGCCATATCATATGATCCAGGCATTCTGTGTAACCAATTTTAGGTTTGGTTCAGAAATGTCAAAAAGTGCAGAATATGGTGGATATGCTGCTTTCTGGCAACTTCTAGTGCACAAGTATAACTCTGCCTATTAACAAACAAGCCAGGTTTACAGTGTGACTTTTTATTTACAAGAAGCTGCCTTCTTCTGTACGGACTGCCACAGTCTTTATGCTTTGACTGGGAGGCCCTCCTTATCATATTGTGGCACATTTCAGCATGACGATGCTCTTCTGCATCATTTTGTTGTAGTCCCAGGTCCAGAAGGGAGCACGTTAGCAACGCTCCCCTCTGCGCCCACTCGTTTCATGTGGAGGAGAACGTAATGGTACGACATCTTCCTTCTGCAGCGCAGCCAGGCTTTTTCCATTGCTGCGCTATGGAAGGAAGCGTCACCAATGCGCTTCCACAGATTCTGCATGGCCAGAATGACGGGAGCTCCACACAATCGCAGACACGAAACAATTTTTTTCCATTTTGCGAAAAGTGCGCAAGCGTGACACTCCGCAACAGGATGGCAGAAGGATGGCGATGACATCATGAGGAAGCGCAACCTGCTGATCACTGCCATCTTGTGGCAGAAACGAGACAGCAATGTTGTGCAGAAAGGGCCCCCAGTCACATTCATCTGGAAGAAGTGCAGAGGAAGGTCTTCTTCAATGTGATATTCATTCTGTGGAATAATCCAACTGATTTTGGGGAAGATTCCATGTTTGAGTGTTTCTGCCATCTGCCCAAGCATTTTCCTTGTCAGTTTCCCCTGGTTTTCCTGAAGAGTTTTTCATAAATTACTGTATTCTTTTTATTGTTTTATCATTGTTGTGTTATTTTTAGTAACCGAGATCAACTGTATTTTGTTGTAAACTGCTGATTTAAACAAAAAGCAATATAAAAATGTACTGTGACAATTAAAAAAAATGAAATGAAACAGTGCTCCCACACTTGAACGAGTGACCAATGGCAATAAGTGGTACACAGAAAATGTCAATGGAGCAAGTCAGATTAGGGAAATGAACCCACTGATACATTTCCATGACTCTTTTTATTTTTCTGATAATTAAATTGAACTGAATATGTCCTCCTAAATTCAAATTATCATTACTTACAAAACAAATGCATACCCATTTCTGGAAATACATTATTTTATTAGACGAGGGAACTCTTGCTCATGTTTCCATACAGCAGAAGGGGGCCAAACAGCAAATGTCAAGGAATTTTACATGCTCCTTCACTTGCTTTTTAGAGTATTTGACTCTGCAGGCTTCCTTACATGAAATTTTCATTCTAAAAGCTTTTCATGGCTTCTGAAAAACTCAGAAAGCTGAGTCAGCTAGTTTCCCAATGGAACAGAGGGAAATCAAAGTGTTTAGCCAAGCAAAGAATAAATCCCTGTTGATATGATTCACAAACAGATTCTAAATAAAAGCCAATAAAGTGAGCATACCTGATGTCCAGCTGTTACTTGCTTCAAGACGTTTTCATAACAAACTTCATCCATGTTGATCAGCTGCTGCACCTGAACAATACAATAAGGACGCATTAATATATTATCATTTTATTCCCATTATTGTAATGCCATGGCCTACATTTTAAACATTCATACAGGCTTACTAATGCTTAAGCAATACAAACATGCTTTTCAAACAATTACATGTTTCTCCTTCATTGATATGGTGGAGAAACAATGAACTGCACATTGATTTAGCTTAAATAAGAATTATAAAAAATATAAAATTCTACCTATGAATGTATTATTAGATTTCTTTAGAATTACTTAGCAGTATTATTAGGTCTGTTTAGCATTACTGATACAGCTTACTTATCAAATTATATGTGTTCTTGGGTGGTTATATTTTTAATAGAAAATGTTGGTACCAAAGGCAGAACATGGAAAGAATAGGGATATAGGTTCTTATGCAACAAAAAAAGAAGAGTAATTCAACGGCTATCCAAAAGTAACACTACATATGTGGGAAACGAAACAACCAGGTCATGTAAACTTTACACAAGCAAATAAAAATAAATAATCTTCCAGAGGCTATTTGAAGGCTTCTTCTGAAAGGAATCAAGGTATTATTTTTTTCTTTCACCTACCTCCACTTTTCTTCTGATTTCCAGTTTAGTGGCCAAGCTTATAGAACTCTGCTTTTTAAAAACATACTGAAGTAGCTGATAAAACACGGTTATCCTCTTTTCTTTGTTTTACTATTCACACATGTTCAGTAAGGATTCTGGAGGCAGCTGCTCTTTACTGTGCCTGTTACAGGAAGGCACGTGCAGGTATAAAGGGATTAGCCAGAGTAGAATCCAAAAGTTCAATATTCTTTATTTCAGGCCCATTACTAAAACTTGACGCTGAAAGTATGCATTTCTCCAGCCCTCCTTCACCATTGTCCCAATGCTGATGCTGCTAAAAAATTCCAGCTAGACAGAGGATGAGGAGGAAAGGTGGTGGGCTGGAGAAGTGTAAAAATGTTTTGCCATAAGGTACATCACTGTCAAAGGCTTTGTTAACTGGGGTATGCCTACACAGACCTTAGTGTGTTTATGTGTGTGCATGCATGTATGTATGTGAGAGCAAGAGCAAATGCCTGAGCTTGTGGCTAACAAGGATGAAGAAGAAAAGTTAGTGCCTTCATTTAACTTTGGTCTTAATTAATGTGACTTAAAAAAAATTGTCAGGGCATTTAAAAAACATAACTATTGTTTGCTCATACAAGTTAGCGGAGCATAAGAGTTCTTTGTGTGTAATTACAGTGGGCCTGCACTATCTACAAGCTTATCATCTGCAAATTCAACCACCAAGGATCAAAAATAATAATAATATCCACATATTCAATTTTTTTTTCTCAAAAATACCATATTCAAAACCAATATTTTTCAAAAAGGGGCGTGGGATGTCTCATCCAGTGGCCTTTCATGGTAGAAGTTATTCTGTGGTACTTTGCTGAGGGCAAAGAAGTCACTGAGGTGGGGCAAGGAAGAGAGCAAGAGGGAGGAAGAGAGGGAACTGGCTGTCAGGGTGGCGTGGGGACAGGAAGCTAGGGCTCGTGCGTGCAGTGGCAAGTGCCTCTGTGCAGCACATGGGGTGTGGAAGAGATCAGATGGCAGTGGAGAGAGTGAGAGGGAGGAAGGCTGTTTGTCACGGTGGTAATGGAAAGCTGGGGCTTGTGTGTGGGGCAATGGCTGCCTTTACGGGGTGCACAGGGTGTGGAACAGTTCAGGTAGTGCAGAGATGGTGAAAGAGGGAAGACTGCCTGTCAAGGTAGGGAGGGAAAGCTGGGACTTGCATGAGTGTGGCAGCAACTGCCTTCACAGGGTGCATGGGGAGTGGAACAGACTGGTTGGTTGGGGAGAGTGAAAGAGAGGAAGACTGGTTGTGAAGGTGGGAAGGAAAAGCTGGGGCTCGCAAACACAGCAGTGTATGTCTTTGCAGGGTGCCTGGGGGCTGGAAGTGATTGGGCGGCAAGAGAAAGTATGAGGGGGAAGACTGGCTGTCGGGGTGGGGAGGGAAAACAGGGGTCTGTGTGTGGCAGCAGTTGCCTTCATGGGCGCACAACGTGGAGCGCAGAGGAAGAATTGGCTGCTGCTCAAGCTCCTTTCTCATTCCGTTATATAAAGGGCTTGAACATCTTCATTTTTTGGTGTCTGTAGGTTATCCTGGAATCAATCCTCTGTGGATACCAAGGGTCCACATTAAATGTCTGACTTGGCCTAGGAGGATACAGTTTATGCAGTCCCTGTAAAACTAACAAGAGACTTTGGAGACCTAGTATTTGGATTTAGATTTTTTTAAAAATTTGTAAACAATTGTTTTGACTTTGGTGGAGGGCTCCAAAGGTGGTGGAAATGCCCCCCCCAGAGGTCATTGTGGAGCCTTTTTTAAGATTTGATTTTTTAAAAAAATTTTAACCTCTGGGGAGCCCTGGAGACCCCAAAAATGCCCCTATGCGGCCACATGCAGCCCGCAAGCTGCACTTTGTCCATCCCTGGTATGAAGGATGACAAATTAGCCACAGTAAAAAAAAAGGTTACAGTAAAATTGGTTCTGGCCTATAAAGAAGTGCTGTTCCTCCCCAGACAAGATCTACAGTCTGTCTTTCTTGTTGTTCTTGGCCACCTCATCCTTGTCTCTAGTTCTCTGTGAAACGTTCTGGCGTCATCATTAAGTGCAAAAACTTGAAAGACCCTCAAGTAAGCCCCAAGGTCAAGTGACATACAAGTCTTTCCTTAAGGCATGAAGCCCCTATAAGAAAGCCCTTATTTGTACTCAGAATACCAACTGGAGACAGATTCCTCCTAGCTCTATGAATGGACAAAATGAGTATCAGCAGCTGCATGCAGCCCTACAGCCCTAGTTAAGTTTCAGAATCATGGAATAAATTTCCAAGTTGTACAGTTTCATGTTTAAGAGGCTGCCTTGGCAATCTGGTTACTCTTAACTAGTAGCTGACGCATGGTTGTCTTTGAGCTAAGGCTTATGGTTATAAGTGGGCCATAACAAGAGTTGTACTGGTGGGTCACACTGACCCTCTGTGTGACTATGGGAGGTAACAATCCTTACTTCATGTCCACTCTTCTAATTTTTAACAAGTTTTTTTTTTTAAAAAAAAGACAGGAGGGAAAGAAAGAAACTCAAAATTCACTCAAATCCTTGCTGTCCGGGTGAGTGGGTTGCTGTTGGCTTAGGAGAGGCATTTTTGAGACCAGGAAATAAATTAGAAATCATTTTGTCCCAGTCACAGCAAAATATGGCCCTTGCAACATTTCTTATACAGTGTTTAAGACATTTTTTAATGTTTTTTCTCCCCAGTCTGGAAAGTTGGGGTGCCCATGAGCATGCTTTTCCCACTCATACTTTATAATTATGGGGAAATGAAAAGTCAGAGAATAATCCTAAAAAGTAAAGGTGGGAAACTCTACTAATACCACTGAACAACTATACCAATTGTAAATCACCAGTGGCCAAGTTGGCTAGAACTGCTGGAACTGGAATTCAACAATTCTCGGGAGAGTCACATGTTCTGCAATTCTCTTATAAAAGTTTACTCAGATGTAACTCCCAGTTAAGTCTATATAGGAATGTAGCCCAAGGCTACAGAAGAAAGGAAGAACACTAGGTATGAACAAGCTCAGTCTCACATTAAATCCTTACTTGATACCACCTACAGTTTTGACATAAAACTATGGCTGCTCAGAACAGACTGACTGCCTTTGGAATTTGATATATTCCTCCTTTATAAGAGAAAAAGGGGCAAACCACTAAAGCCTCAATTTTATTTACAAGCTCTCGGTGCAAACTTTAATTGCCTCCTGTAGCTTGTATTAACACTGACGCAACACGGCATCAGAAAAGTAATTTGTCATTTTCCTTCTCTTGATTCTAACCATTGCATAATTCCTGATCACTAACTAAACTACAGTTCTCAGGGGCTGGGGTTGTGGAGTGGGAATCAATCATTAAGGCAGCAACAACTTAAAATTAAGCCAGGGAATTCCAAGTCTTAACAGAGACTTTGTCCACAGTACATCATTACAAAGGAGTAGTTATTCACAGTGAATAAATAATTCACTGGCTGGGAAATAAAAGGAAAAGTGTCATATCTATTATTGCACTAAAATATGCAATAATGAGAACCCTGTACAGTCAAAAAACTATCAAACCCAAGTTTAATGGGGAAAAAAACCAGAATTGCAATGGCAATCAATCTGGGAAAAGACAGGCTAAATATTTCCTCCTACACAAGCAAGTCTGTGTTGCTGAGTGTTTTGCAAATGGGCATATTTGTAAGTCAGGTGGAAATACTAAAAAACAATGCAAAAGTGGGTCTCAACATGTAACTTCCATATTTTTGCATAAAAGAGTTCAAAACAACAATCCACCATATCCCCTCTAACTGGTATAGTACGTGTCACAATATGATTCTATGCATAAGGAGATTACAATGTTCTACTATAATTAAAGTGAGTTAGCCCCTAGTAGGTGTTTTTAGGATTGACAGTTAATCTGCCTTTACAAGACAGCGTCTTCAGAGTACCACTGCCTTCAAGGATCATCAGAAACAAGAAGCACTATTCAGACAGCAGCAGCTTCTTCTCTGGACAGTAATGGAGATGGCTCTCTCTGCTTTTGTTTGGTCACCACTTACTCCACCCCTTTAATGCCAAATATTGATCCTAATCTTTCAGATTTGTTATAATGATTACTGAGACAACATCTGTGAATCACTCTGAAAACTATTAAGCAAGATGCACACTCTAAACATTAAAATGTTTAATGGAATACCATCACCACATGCAGCACTTTGAAAAACAAAGGGAATTGTAACTTCAGTGGACCGAAGTACTACCATCTTAAGTCAAGTCTGAAGTAGACAACAAGCACAGCTGGGAGAAAATACAAAGACATGCAAAGAGGGACAAGTGAAAACAAAATGTACTTGCACATTCTCAAGCACTGTTTCAGTCTGGAAAGGTACAAGAGGGATGATCACCACTTCACACAAGTGAAACTGTGGGTTTCAAAGTCTGCTGAAGAACAGCTCCCTCACAATTGCTTTTCAAATCTTTTAACTCAAACAAAAATATACCTTATTGGTTGTCTTGATCCCAATGAATGCCTGACCAAGCGGAACAGGCCGAAAACGGCCATCAAAATAAAACAGACCAATGTAAGGATTAACGTGCAGAAATGTAGCAACATCAAGGTAGTTAGGCAGTGTAGCTGAAAGGCCCAAGATTCTAATCATGCTTTGTGTAGATTCAACCTGTAACAAAAATAAAAAATAAAATGCTATTGTACTGTCAACATTATTAAAGCCTATGCAAAGTTAATATTAAATATACAAACCAATACTGCTTATAATCAACAGAAAAATAGCTGATGAAGGTACCAATATTTTGTATAGTGTGTACCAATGAAGTAGACAGACCTGTACTTGTAGGATTTTATTTCCCCGCTCTTGTCTTTTCCTCCCTCCCTCCCTCCCTGTCATCCTACAAGAGCCACACATAGGAAAGATTTTCAGGGTGTTACCACCGTGAACTGGTCTGGCCTTTGGTAAACTTTAGATATCATTTTGATATCATAATTCGGCCCTGCTCTGCCACCAGCCAAGTGTTTGTGAGGCCACTGAACAAGCGCGAAGCTAGGCATGGCTATCATTTGCTGAGTCATATTTTGTTTACACCAAGGCAAGCCAGAAACTGCCAGATCTGCTTTAGGGGACCTCCCGAAACAAACACCTTTATTACAGAAAACAAAGAGACCTCTGGCCTGAGAGGGCACCCTGGCGAGCTAAGTGCTTAACTGCCTAGCTAGCCGCATCTACATACTGGCCATACTATTGTCAATTCGGTCCATAACTCAATCATGTAAATTCTGACCATCCGGAGACATTGTCTCCAGCCCAAAACTCACTGTTTTCGCCCAAGACCAGACTAGCCTACGGTCATTCCTTCCCCCTATAAAAATTCCCAGTTCCGAGAGCTCTTCGGACTTGCGTTCAGACTGCTCTCCTGCCTTGCTGCCTCTTCACTCTGCGAGCTCCCCTTGGCTGTCGCACCAAGCCCTCCTGCCCTCCATTGGATCCTTCAGGACTGAGAGATTGGTGACGTATCACCCATCCCCTTAAAGCTCTATTTCCTATTTCTAGTTAGCAAGTGTGTTTGTGTTTTTCTTAATAATTGCTTAATAAATCTTATTGCTAGTTTGAACTATTTTGTCTGCTCACTGACCCGACACTGTACACATAGGGTAAAAGATCCCCGCTAAGTTACCCTGCCTCTCGTTAACCAAGAGAGTGCTCCAGCTAATTTCCCCATCTTAGTTTGGTTTGGTTGTTTGGGTGTCCCTCCTGGGACCCCCAATTCACAGGGTAATAAGGGGATGGATGACAACCTTCTCCTCCTTCTCTTTATTTATATCCAACTCCCCCCGCCACTCCCTGCATCAATACTGGGAATCAAGGCAGCTTAAAAAAGTAAAACAAGTAGAATAAAGAAGAAACATACAAAAAAGTAACACTGAATGGGAATGAACTATTAACAACAATAAAACATACAATTAAACCTGTTAAAGATCAGTTAAAAAACAGTACATGGCATGCTCTTAAAGCCCTTTCTTTGCAAATCTTTAGTTCTCAAAAACCTGTGGCATATACAGTTAAATAAGTAACAGCATGCCCTGTAGGCAAATACTTACCTTGATTTGAGCTCACAGCCCTTTCACACAAAACTCCACTCCTAGTTTCCTCTAAGCTTTCTTCATTTTGAAAAGTTTAAGTAAGAAAAAATCAAAAAATAAAACAAAAGTAAAAACAAAGACCCAAACCAACCAATCACCCATAGACACACATAGGAATAAAAATTTCTGCCTAACTTGGTGTTGGTTCTCATTCTTCAAAGCCTACTGTGGGTTCTCATTTGTTAAGATTTAATTTGGAAAATGAAACTTTTTGTTTATTTCTATTGTGTAACAATTGGAATCCAAAGCTCTTGAGAAACTTGCAAACTTCCTATAGATAACTGAGAGATCTACCAGTGGATACAGATTGTCTCTGGTCTACAAAACATGCTCTCAAACACTGGATACCAAGAATTGTTCCTAAATTAGCATTCTTAAGTGGGAGGATCCTTACAGTAAGATCTTCAAGGGGGATTGTGTTCTAGATAAACATGGCACAAATGAAACTGTCAACAGAATGGATGAGTTATTGCTGAAACAGAGTAGGAATTTTAGATTCAAGTCCAATTCTAACCTTCATTTGAGTCCACTCACAAGTCTATGAAATTGACTGATTTAATGCAAATAAGTCTTTCACAAAGCATTCAGAAGCTGCTCTTTCCACCCTGAACCAATGTTTGGAGACTATGGTGAAGTGGGTTGGAGAGAACATGCTAAAAGAGAATCCAGTAAAACCGAGGTAATATTGGTAGGACATGGCTACGGCCAGAAGAAGATAAGCCCACTTGTGGCTGATGTGGGTCTTTGTTAGGTTAAGGAACTAGGGCAGTGGTTCTCAACCTGTGGGTCCCCAGATGTTTGTGGACTTCAGCTCCCAGAAGCCCTAAGCATTGACCATAGTGGCTGGGGCTTCTGGGAGCTGAAGTCCATGAACATCTGGGGACCCATAGGTTGAGAACCACTGCACTAGAGGGATGTTTTTGGATCTGTAAAAAGCTCTGGGGTAATAAGAAGGCTCTCCATTTTCAGACAGTTCACACCTTGCTATGATGATCCACATTTGTGGAACTTTTAGCCTTGTTTCCTGCACTATATAAGGAGAAACCCTTGAACAGGACATGAAATTTTCAACTGGTACAGAACACAGCAGCATCTCTCTTATCAGTTGCTGAGAGCTACTCATATGTCCAGCCTGTTCTGTGATACTTACATTGTTAGTTTTACTTCCTAATTCAAGGTGGTGGTTTTAAGTTCAGTCTTTCAGAGGTTTGGGAGCTTTAAATCTGAAAGACTGATCATTCCAATCTGAGCTAACTAACTCTCTGAGGCTTAGTAAGCAGCCTGCCTGTTAGTTATGACCACCAATGGTCTAGGGTTAGGGTCCTGCAGTGGTTGTCTCCAAATTCTGGAACGTACTTCCTAAAGACATAATGACATAATAATTCTTTATTACTCTTTTAAGTCAGAGATGGGCAACTTGTAACTCTCTTATTGAACTGGAACTTACATCAGCCATCATAGACAATGGCAAATGATCATGGGAGTTGCAATCTAAAATAATTGCAGGGCAACAAGTTACTTATGCACAGTTCATTTTCCTTTCAATTAAACTAGTTTTCTGTGACTTTTTTCATGGCCATTTTATTTTGTTCTTCTAAACTACCTGGAACTGCTGGAAAAATGTTACAGAAGCAGCAGGTAGGTAGGTGGATGGGCAGAGATATAAATAGACTATAAAAATAGAGGCAAAAAAATTGCTTCAAGAGAATTGCTCCAAGAATCTTAGCTGGAAAAGCCTCATGGGAGCAGTTCTACTTTTAAGAATTAAGAATTGACAAGACTTGCTTTTGATTAAAAGTGAGCAATTTAATTTGTACACCAAGTAGTCTGTAGGCAACACTGTTCCACATTAGGATGGTAACACCGAAACGGATTTGAGTCAAAGAGCAATCCTGTCATGATTTATAGGTGTATCTAATTGCCAGGTAACTGTAACTGTGTGAGGAAATATAGGCTCCATATCATCTCTGCAATTACTGAAAACTAGTGCATGAAAAAGAAAGGAGGAGCATAGGCAGTTTTTATGGCCGTGTCAAGAATGCTTTTCAGTATCACCAACTCTTATTGAAAGAATTCTGGGGAAAAAACATCAGGAACCGGACTTATTTTATCATCCACAGCTAAAATCATTCCCTGCACATCCTAAAAATTGCACAATCATTTCACTCTTAATCTGTGAGGTTTCAAAGCCTTGAAAATTATTTTTATAAAGATAATTAGTTCAAATCCAAAACAAAACCTAAAAGTTTCGTGCCAACAGCATTTGATGCCACACAGATTGAAATGTATTTAAAATTTAATTGTTGGCAATACAATCACTTTATTGTGATGGAAAGAGAAGTATAAGAATTTTGAACACAGATTAGAAGGTTAATTGCAGACATGGCTGGATATGTTAATTCCTCCTTATGCAAAAAATGCTACCGTTAAGTTATTTTAAGAAAATCTTTCTTTCAGGAGAGTTAGAATTAGAATTAAGCTTACTAACTGGAGTAAAGATCTAGATAGCTGCCAACTTGGGAGGGCGGCACACCTATAATGAAAGAATAATTCCAGAAGATATGGTCAATAGCATCTCTCTTCATGTTTTGTTTCTGCAGAAAGATAGCAATATTTATACAAAAGTGGGCTTTGCCTTATGTATTGACAACTTAATTATGTTAATTCCTATGTTATATTTTCAATATTGCTGTGAACCTTTATTTTTTAATTTGAAAAGGTATGTACAATTTTGTACCAATAGACCTTTGGATTCTGTGAGCACTACAAATTTTACTTCATATAAGTAGGGTCACAATTTGCCCAGTTTGAGCAGTTATGCTGGTTTGGATCATTTTTCTTGGGATAAGGTTAAGAAATGCTAGCTAGGCACTAAAATGAAATATCAAAATTCAGTATGTTGTAGTCAATTACTGGCAAAAGCTAAAGACAGAGAAAGACAACTGTAATGGTTATAGTTTTCATTAAAAGGTGTTAAAGGTTGACTGAAAAACAAAATCACAGAGACAGAAAACACTCCCATACCAGAAGACAGGATTTTAACATTACTACAGTCCCCATCTCCTGCTTGATAATCTCTCTTTTTTCAGAAGACCTCCCTCCACTCCCTGGGATACAGGGTAATAGAAAGGGGAAAGAAACAGAAGGGCTATGAAAAACAGGAAGGGGAGAAGTATGGGAAAACTAAGCTCTTTGTATTTGCATCCTCAGTCCTGGCAGAGTGCTGCAATACTTATCCTTCTAGTACTTCCAAAAGAAATGGGGTTGCTATGCATCCTAGAATCCCTGCTACAGTTGTTGGTCATGATCCTGGACATACTTAGGCAAGATTCTTAATTAATACTACCCATGTTTCAAGACATGTCCTGTGTGTTTTCTTGCATGGTAGATACTAGAATAGGGGAACACTACATTCAAATATACATAGTTGCAATGTGCAGCAATTTCAATATATTTCCTTGAAATCTGTAACAGCTACAGTATCCATTCTTCTTTGTCCACCTATTGAGCATGTAATTGAAGCAATTATGGGACTAACACTGAAATTTAAGGGATATGAAACCTAAGCAGTGTGAGAGTTCGTCATTCTTAATCCACTCTCCTGCACCAAGCAAACAGGAAAAGCACCTATTTTCTACTCACTGGGCATGCTGAATATGCTAAGCATGCTAATGGAGAATGAAAACACAGAGATTGCTCTTAGACAGAAAACAGCATGCATGCTTAAACTGACACAGTAAAGGCATATTTCAAAGCTGCTTCTCCTTAGCAAATCAGTATTTGAAAGGAGTGGTATTTGCACTGCATAATCTCTCTTTCTTCTACCTGCCATTTTTCTCCCTCAAGTTCTTCCTTTTCCTACTTCCCCCTAAACAAAGATCATGAAGGGTTGTCTTTCAAACATGCAACACTAACTTCTTTCCCCACAAAAGTGACCAGAGATAGATTCATAAGAATGATAAGTATACAATTTGAAAGCGATCTTTTAAATATATATGTAAGGGGCTGATTAAGAAAATCAGATTAAAAAACGCAACAATAGGATTCTCTGAAATGTCAGAAAACACCCCTCTTACTGTTGCTACTTAAAAATAACTGGTGGGAGACAGAGGATCTTATCTAAGAACACAATAGCACCATACATAGCATCATGTTTGTATGGGTGTATGTTTGCAAATTATTTCTACATTTCTAAAAGCATTTTATCTAGTAAGTATATATTTAATTATTTAACAATATGTACAGTTACCTGAAAAATTAAAAAATATGCAAAAAGATATTTGTTAAAAGTGAAGACAAACACCAAAAAAATTATATTTAGCTTAGAATCCAGTCACTGAAATGAATATACATGTGCCTTAACTATGCACACCAAAATGCATTTGTAACTAGGCAACTACCCAGTGAAGTAATGCTATACATAGGTTAATTTAAACAAATGAAAGCTGGTGTTTGAAGAACTCTAACCTCACTAGCCTCTATTAATAGTACTCTTAAACGATGGGGTACAGTGGAGCGAGTGGGGGGGATAAAGACAGCAAACAGTACATAATATTAAAATTCTGTTCTATTTTGCAATAGATGGACACCCATACCATTTTTCTGAGATTGCTTTCACACCTGACAGCTAAAAAGCAAAATCATCTCTCTCTCTCTCTCTCCATCTCTCTCTTTTTATCACACACGTGACTATTAAAGTAGAATAGAATGCAAAAAAGAGTACCAGTATATGCTATTGTCAGGTAAAGGTTTTACAATTTCATTACATTTTCACTAAAACAGTATCTATGCTTTTACTCTTACAATCTACAGCATGCTTAGTCCAAAAGACAGGGAAAAAGGATCAGTAAATTATTGGTTGAACCACTGAGCCACAAAACCAGATAATAATCTCTAACTGGGTATCTGGTCTATGCTGACAATGCCTCCACACATACAATTAGCATTCTTCTGCATAGATATAAGCCAATATGACAATCTGCAATGCCATATCATAGTGAGATTATTGTTTTTTTTTAAAAAAGAAACAGTGTGTGAAATTAAGAAATACAAGGCCAAAGTTAATTCTTTTTTTTTAAAGTAGAGATAGGAGCATATATTTGCCTCATTTGTACTGCTTATTTTTTTTTAAATCACAAGTCATGTTAACAATATTTTTTTCCCCCCTAATATTTCCTCAGGTGAAAGCTCCATGAATCCCCATGAAAGCTGTATGAAGCTGCCGCTAAAGTGGCTGCTGTTTATATTTGGATAAATGTCTGGCAACACCTTGAGCTATTAAAAGGGAATGCTTTTATAAATAGTGCTGCAATAAAGAACAGCAGCACAAGGCTGATGGGAGACAATGAGAGGTAAGTTCAAAAGAGAATCAGTGTAATGAAGGGGAAGTAGTAAACACAGATTCCAAGAAGTGGTGATGCAAAAAATGTGTAATTTTACAGTGGTCTGAAAGAGTTACAAATCATAAATCATGAAATAGTCATACACACCCTGGACCTCTCATACAAACCGTGCCACATCCAAACCCTTCCTTGGCCCCACCCTGCTTAATTATTTTAAAGCTGAACACAAAAAAGAACCATCCAGCACCAGCTCAATAAGCTCTGGACTTCAACACAACAGTAACTATCATGCCACTGCCATTCTAAGTTATGCATACGCTTCTCTTGGCTTAAACAAAGACCATTAATCTTAAAACAAGAGGTCCAGCTTAGCAAGATGACTTGACAATTGTGCCCTCATTACCAAGATGGGTTCCAGAAAAGACCATACGAAGTGATTTGGGTAACTGACACCTGATCTAGTGCACATTTTATGTCAACAAAGGCCTTTCAAAAGAAGCAGGTTTTGAGGTGAAGGAAATGTGTGCAAGGTACTCAGACATAAGAACTGAAAAGGGCCAAAACCGAGAATAGGAGCTGGTAGAAAATGATATACTGTGCTAGGTAACTGGAACATTGAAGATGCTGAAGGGTCAGAAATTCTGTAGTGGGCAGATATTACCATAGCAAAGGAAGAAAGAAAGAGTAATTCTGAATAGACAGAAACTGTGAAAAAAAGAAAGATGCTATTGTTGGCAGTTCTACATTTAGAACACCACTATTTCCATCTTGTATCCTTTAATGAGTAACTAACATCCATATGTTTCCTGAACTGCACTGCACCACATTTTGAAAAGAAGTTTTCTTTAGTTATGTAGCTCATTTTCATATCCCAAGAGTTTGTAGTGGGTTAAAATACTTTCTTATCTCCACTCTAGCCTCCTATCCTCGCCTGCTGTGCAGTAAGGTAGATTAGAATTTAACACTATGCTTCAAGCATTCCAACATATTCTCAATGTAATTCAGTGCAAAAAGCATATTTTAGTATTTAAAATAAGCCTAACCTGGGGGTGGCGAGCAAGTGAGAGCTTACTGTGTGTATCAGGATTGCATGTGCACAGTTAAAGCTGGTATACCAGGAATTCACCTATTCCTGAGGATACCTGATCTGGCTATAGTGATCTCATGTATCATGTGGCCACACTGAGACTTGGGGACCTTTCATACTACACAATTATAGTGCTATGATTCCATTTTCCAGACATGGCTGCAACCTACAGAATCTTGAGAGCTGCAATTTAGGAAGCAGCACGTAGAACTATCAGCCAGAGAGCTCTACTGTCTCACTAAACTCCAAAGCCAGGATGCTACAGGATTTTACCATGGTAGTCAAAGTAGCACCTCGAGTGCTATAACTGTGAAAAGACCCAAGGCCAAAGGTGTAGGCTGTAAGCAGAGCTTCCTAAAGGATAACCAAAAAATTCTCTTATGCACAGAGGCATAAGTCTCCCTTGTAAGCCCTCTCCTCATTCTGTTGTTCTGGTTGTGCGCCTCCAGGTCGCTTCTGACTTATGACAACCCTAAGGCAAGCCTATCATGGGGTTTTCTGGGGCTGAGAGTTTGTGATGCATCCAAGGCCGCCCTGTGGGTTTCCACGGCTGAGGGGGTCTCCAGAGTCATAGTCCAATACTTGAACCACTATGCCATGTTGGCTCTCTCTCCTTATTCTAGATGCTCTGAAAACGGAGAAGCAGAAGGGCTTCAGTAAAATTCCGTGCATACACATTCTTAAAGCTAGGGTGTGAGAGGTGCTTCTTACAGAAAAAGCATCTTTTCTTTTTCTTACCTATGAGAATGCTGTGCCAGGATAAACGGTTTAGTGAGCACTTTCTGCAGTATTGACAGTTCTGTGTATAAAATAGCTTTTTAGTGCTCATTTCAGAATGTACGATAATGGTCTGTTTGCTGTGCAGGTACCTATTTTAATTTGACCTGGTGGCAAGGACCGTGCTCACTACATCTGGGGACATTGGATAGTCTTATTCAGATGTCCTTCGGCTAATGGTGCACAATCCTAACTATGAAAGCTCACATGGCCTTCCTAACTCCTCAGTCCTTTTCAGCTTGTGGGATAGCAGCCATCAGAGTCTATTTCTTTGCCAGATTGGCTAGAGAGGGGTGAGGCAACGTGTCACAAAAAACAAGCTTCAAGGATACATACCATTTTTGTATGGGCATTTGTCTAACCCCAAGTCCCTACAAAAATAGAACAAAATATAGGGTTTTTTTTTAAAAAAAAAAAGTTTAAAAGACTGCTCTACACAGAGCTCTGAGAAACTATATAAAACTCCTGCTTTCAATTTAAAAACAAAAAGATAATCTAGCCTGAGATAGTGGGGAGCACTTCTGTTTTGAACAGATTTTCTTTATCTGGTGCTACTCTAGATGTAAAGACTGCCTTCCACTGTATGTCCAAAGGACAAAGTAGTAAGCATATTTAAACTAATAACTGCTCCAATATTCGGAACTGTGAGAGAATGCTTTCAGAAATAAATTTCCCCTCCAGAAAGCACTAGACCATCATGAGTCTTCCCTATGCCTTCTTCAGACCTCAAACCATTCGAAACAAGCTTCACTGCTGCTAGACCCATCCTTCTTCCAAAGGGACTTTGGGTAGCGATAGAGGCCTCAGATATTAATTATGCTGAGGGAGACTGGAAACTAAAAGTGAGTTCTCCACACCTCTCAGTAGAAATGGATCTATCTGATCATGTTAAGGAACATCTTTTCTCTTAAAGACCCAGTAGCAATGGAAAGGTAGACTACAAACCTTCAGAATCAAGGGTTTTACCACTGTCTCTAGTCTCCTTGTTCTGGTATTGTTCCTCCTCCTCAAGGATGTTTCAACAAAAAAAAGAGGAGCGGAGAAAGGTGGTGAGGAGTTCCTCTGTTCTCTTTGCAAACCTGAGCAGGCTCTTCTGATAAATAAAACTTTCTTTAATAAAACCTGGAGTAGACATATCAATTCTAAACTGAGTTGGAAGAACCTCTCCCAGTCATTCGAACAAGTATCTAAATCAGGAAAGACAGCTATGATCACTCCAGCCAAAAGGTGACACTGTAGTGTTTTTCTTGGAGCCAAAAAGAGAAGTTTCAACTGCTCTAATTTGCTAAGTGGATATTACTGAATGGTATGGTTACATGTTTTTCCCCTTCTATTTCTATTTTAAATGTTTTAAGCACTTTCATTTTACATCCGTGTTATTTTCAGGAATGCACAACTTGAAACATCAAAGCTACAAATTAGTTTCAGAAGAACCTTTTGATGTTGTATCCATAGCATATGAGCAAAGCTCAAAGCCTTATTCTACTAAAAAGTTTTGTCAATTCAATTTAAATAACTTGTAAAAGCAACCTTTAAAAATTCACAAAGTGCATAATGTGCATTTGTGTTATTATACTCTTAGTTAAGGTCACATCAGCAATTCCAATACAAAGCTTATACCCTGCAAAGTACTCGTAGCTTGACCCTTGAACTGAATGGACCAAAATCTTTACTCAGCAAAGGACACTGCTAAAGATTCTCTGCCATATAACTCCCCACTGGGCTTTGCAATTCCATCTAATCCTCAAATAACTTTCTCTCTAAATCACAGTAAGACTTCTTCAGAAGCTTACAACAGACTTACTCTTCAAATATCTTAAGAAAGGGTTTTTCTGAAATTTTAATTTGGATTATCTACAACTGGCTAATTTTTAAGTACCCCTTTAGCTACTTTTATTTCTAATAAGAACATCTCCCACAACTCTAAATTTTTTAGAAAAATCATTTTCACACCTGCATTGTATCTAATGTGTAATGGCATTAATGGCTTTTCTTTTTCAATTAATTTTAACAAATTCAAAAAGGCACCATCCCCTTCTGAGGGTTCTCCATCTCATGAGGCTTTCATTTTCAAGTATAAAGGTTACAGAACCTGAACACAGAACTGAAGTGTTGCTGCATAATGCTAGGTTTCTAATCAAAAGACAGGCAGCCCTGCTGTTCAGCATGTAAGGTATGATCAGGCAGAATGTACTCTAAGTTTTGTGCTGGAAACTCTCAGCTTTTGTTCAGAGAATAAATCAATTTCATAGTTAGCTAGGTTTGAAATTTCAGGTTTGTAGTTCTTCAGGAACATGTATATTCATTAGTACATACATCGATATGGGAGTTTTGCCATGTATTGCAAAATATTGTGATTTTTTTTTAAAAAAAACAAGGTTGTATTGTTCCAGGATGACAGTAAAATATCTGACTCAAGTTGAAGAGACGGACCACTAGGGAATAGATAAGGATGATATTTATATCTTTCCTCTTCCCCAGTTCTGGGTGCAAGGTGGCTTAGAAAAGTTAAAACAGATACAGCTAAAACAAACAAACAAAAAACATACAAAAGTTTAAAAAATACTTACTCCACCAATAAAGGCATAATGGTTAAAAGGAGAGATAACAATAGCACATGAAAGGCTCTATCTCTATGAGCAGTTGTTCTCAAAGGTCTTTAAAAAAAAAAGAGGTCTTCACTTGCCTACAAAAGGATAGCTAGGAGCTCACCAGTTTAACCTCTCTAGGAAGGAAGGATGAGGGCTTGGGAGCAGCCACCACACAGCCACTGTGTTTTCACCAGATGCACCCATGAGGGTTGTGGGACAGAGAGAAAGGTCTTCCCAGAAAATATCAAGATACTGGCGGATTCATATAGCGAGATACAGTCCTTCAGATAATATGAACCTGAGCTTTACAGGACCTTGCAGATCACAACCAGCAGTTTCAACTGTGCCCAGAAACACATTGGCAGCCAGTGGGGCTGTGGCAAAAAGGGAATTGCAGATAAATGGTTGTTACTGTAAAAAAATAAAGTAAAGACCCCAACCAAATGAACTTGTATCTTCCACACATCTCAGGAACTGTATGCATATGTCAAAATTCCTTATTTATGTCTCCAAAAAGAAAAGATCAAGATCTAGATGTTACTGCATATAAAGGCCATTCTTACAATTCTTTTTCACTCTCAGTTTTCAGTGCATTTGCCAGATCTGAGAGATGTCTGATATTTTTAACACAGTATAAGCAGTGCAGCTCAGGGTCTGAAGCAGAGAAAGAACACAAGAGTTCAGGTCTTAAGCCACTGCACAATCTTCCAAATTATCTAATCAGAACAAACAACATGAATGTGTCAGGGTGTGAGGTATGCACCTCAGAGCATGTGCAGAGTGCACAAAATAGGAAACAATGCCAAATCACTTCTCCAGACTGGAAAAAAATAGCCACACAAACTCATTGAGTTAAGGCTAAGTGCTGTTTATTCAAACAAAGCACAAAATAAGCATTAGGGCCTCTGGCAGCATGCCTAGAAGCAAAACAACAAATACAAAAACAGCACGGAAAATACACAAAGAGTATGGGTAAAGGCAGTTCAAAGCAAAAGACTTTTTAAGGACTTAACCACATCCAGGTACACATGGGATGATCCAATGCATCCACAGCATACATTCCCCTCATGCTGGATGCTCTCTCTCCTGAGGCAGGACTTTGCAAGGCAAGCTAGCTATAACAAATCTTGCAGCTGCGCTGCCAAGATCACAAGCTCATCTTTCCCTCCGCCAGAAAAACCTTCCTGGACACACCACACTCACATTCTGAATGCCCTGACAGAACGGGATGCTTAGCCACCAACATACTCTACATGTTTGTATGCGGCAAAGAGGCTACCTTTATTTAAATAAACTATCAGGAACAAATTATTATGAACACATTTTTCTTATCCCTCTCATCACAAAGGTCCTTTGGCTCAGTTTCCACCTCTCAAAAGACAGAAAGAGATTGAAGAAGATGAAAATACATCACTTTCTTTTGGCAGCCTCTGTAGACAATCAAGTGTCTTGGAGGCAGCATAGGCTCCAAGGATGGATGGACCTAAGTGTAACCATTCAGTTTCTCCTTGGTAATTCTAATTCTAAGACATCTGATCCAAAGTGGGAGCTGTGTACCCACCTGACGCAAAGTGCGTGCTACCAGACTTTCCAGAACAGGTCCTCTGTCTTCGTGTAGCAGGTGTACTTCATCGAGAATAAGGAGTTTAACAAGCTGGGATAGAGCTACGTCACCAACACTCTTCCTAGTCACAACGTCCCATTTTTCCGGAGTAGTCACAAGCATCTGGCAAAGAGAAAGAGAAAAGAAGCTGTACTGTCAATTGAAGGTTTTTATTTACTTTTCCTCTGCCTTTTTTTTAAAAAAAATGCTGAGACGTTAATAACTACTCTGTAAGTCAATGAAGCTAAGCCCATCCATCGAGAAACTGCTCAGCTACTGAGACCAGATCCATTTCAATGTAGTACAGAATTAGCTTACTGGAGGCAAAACTAGACTTGACGTAGGGGGATCTATGCAGGTTTGCTTCTCCGACAGATAGCAGCTATGGATTAGATTTTTTTTCCAGGAAAATAAGGAGATGGAGAGGATCAACCTTTCTCTCAGAAACACTAATCAAATACTCTCCTACCCTAAGCAGCACAGATCTGATCAACATTCTTCCAGTGTCACATCCAGACATACATTTAGTTAAATTAAGCCAATCCTGATAACTTTGTGCACTCGGAAAAGGATTGGATTAGACAAGCTGAGCCCAAAACTATCCCAAGTTTAAAAGACTGCATAATATTACCCAGACTTTGTTTTCTTCTAACAACTATGTAAAACTTTAAATTTAGTCATTTTTATTCTTTGAGGCAAACTCATTATCTGGAATCCTAAGCTGTAGTTTATTAGACTTGGACGTAAATCCAATCAAGATACGGAACCTGCCCTACTTATGCATCATACATAGACTTGCTTAGCTGGGCCCTGCCACAGTACTGGAAATTGGGGTGGGGGTGGGGGGAATAAGGCTAGCAAAATCTCATCAGTAATCAGCTTCCCGTTATGAAGTATTTCTTGGCCCCTGGCCCCTGGCTGAATTCAGCTTATGTGCATAGTGATCAGGCTCACTATCTTCCTTGAACGTCAACATTTCTGCCCTAATATAGTAGAGTTTAATCATACTCTGCAGGAATCCAAAGTAACTTCCTAGGTGTTTACTGCCTAGCACTTCCTACTGAGATTTAAGAGAAGTTATTTGTTGTGTATTTGCATCCCTATAGTAGCAGTGATAAATCATTGCCCTGAAAGTAATAAATCTCATGTTCCAAGGACATGCAGAAACATTACCTTCCTCTTTCTATAAATGAAAAAGCCAACTAATATCCATTAAAACAAGTCTTACTGTATAATATCAGATTCAAGACCTACCTTGTAAATAGAATGAAACAGACAATTTTAATCAAACCAGTACTTTACAGTAGCTATGGTCTTAGATGTTAAAAGCCTGGAGAAACACTTGAACAATCTGTTTTAATCCCAACACTATTAACAGCTGATCTGGGGTGGAATCTTTGGTGCACCTATACATGGGTTTGAACTAGCTAAATGTATTCACTGTAGACATCAGAACACCACAATTTTACGTGATTAGACATGTCCGAATGAATATACACCAAGATAAAAACATCTTTAAAAACCTGAGAATCTCTTGGCCAACTGCTTTGCTACATCAGTTTAATCTTACAAAATGCCACAGACACTGCAACACATTATATCTATGCCAAGCTGGTGCAGAAATACCCTTCCTTGACTCACTTGTGCATCCCTCTTTAGTCAAAAGAACATGAGCCGTTATTGTTGGCTCCAGCACCCCTAACTACAGTGGGCCCTTGGTATCTGCTAGAGTGTGGTTCCAGGTCCTTGTGGATACCAAAATTTGTGGAAGTTCAAGTCCCATTACATACAATGGTGTAGTTAAATGGTGTCCCTTATATAAAATGGCAAAAACAAAGTTTGCTTTTTGGAATCTTTTTTGGGGGGAAGGGGGATTTTCAATTTGTGGTTGGTTGAATCCATGATTACAGAATCTGCTGATATGGAGAGCCAACTGTATTTATGACACATGGCACAAAAAAAATTGCTGCATTTGAGCTTGAGGCTTGGGTTGAGTCCCAGAGATAGTTTCCAACTAGCAGCTTCTGAGAGAAGCTGTAGAAGTGGTTGGAAAAAGTTCAAGTGTTTCTGCCTCCATCCCATTTGGGAAAAAAGTGGAATCTAAACCATACAAACAAAATAAAAATAAATCAATAGATCATACAGCACCTGCTCCCCTAAAATGACAAAGGAAAGTGGAAGCTGCCTTGTACAAATTCAGCTTATTAGTTCATGTAGCTCAGTATTTCCAGGTTTTCAGGCAGGAGTTTCAGGAATACCAAGAACTATCAGGGACTGTACCTTGTAGTTATGGTTCCTCTTCCTACTCCAGAATTCTGTAGCATTGGAAGTTGCCTGTTTCATATTCTCAACAGAATACAGTCATAGTTTTTAGTTTACTGCCCCCTAAAATGAGACTCTTAGCAACCCAAGAATATAACAACAGATCAAAGCTACACAGCCCACTACTTTGCACCAAAGACTGCCACATAGGACACGAAATAGAGAGAGAATTATCTAGCCCCTATCTTCACCATGCAGTTTTCTGATACGGAAAAAACTGAATATGTCATTTAAAAAGAAGACACAGCTTAGGTCCTCAAAACAATACACTGTGTCCAGATATGGTTTAGCCAGGCTCTTAACTTCCAACTTCACTGGGACACCAACTGTGGCCTCTAATGAACCTGCTGATGCTCTATGTAGTGCATGTACAACCCAAATTTATAAACTGTCATCACACCATTACAGAGGCAACTTATTAGCACTTTGAAATGAGCCATGTCAGCCACAAAAATTAGCAGCTGTAATTTTCATAGAACATTAATTAGCAAACTGTGATGAAATATATTTAGCAATGCATATTAAGAATGTAAAGGTGTGAAATGCTGCAAGCGCAAGCTACTTAGCTAATTTGCCAAAGCTAAACTGGTAGTGCTGCAATCCCATATCCTCTCTGTGCTGCAGTCATGCTGCCACAATTTAAAATAACAAACAGATGCATGTTCCTTTTCCTCCCCTATAGTTTTAAAGTGTTTAGATACATTCTGTATTAAGTATAGTACTCTTGTATGGCAGCACTTTATAATTAAATGTTAATGATGACACTCTTAATAATGTCAAGAATTAAATGTGGAATTCTGTACAATGTCACACTGAAAACAGTGTTTTCACGCAGCTGCTGCACAATCTCCACCCCTGAATTTCAACAAGACTCCAACACAAACACCATTTAGACAGAGACAGCATCACTGTCTCTAAGCTAAGCTCAGAGCCAGAAGATTAGTATATCACTAAACAGTAATATTTTTTCTGAAAAACAGATAACAATAGTGGGATAGGGATGAGTAAGGATGAACAACTGGCAGCATGGGTAGGCAAATGCCAGGTGTTGGTGAACCATGTGGCAGGATCCTGTAGAGCTGCACTCCCTACACACAACACTGCGGCTTCCACACTTAAGATTTTTTTTTAAAACACCTCTCCACACCCTCTAATGGATATAGTGGCAATACTACTATTCCTCCACTTCTGTTTTAAGCCCAAACAAGGCTTTTGAACGTCTAGGTAAACCATAACCCATCTTCCTTGTTAAATAAAGTCTTCTCCTGGGCCAAAAAAGTCCAGGGATAGGGAATGGAAAATTTGGTCCCCAATGTTTTGAATTTTTAAAAGACTGAACAAAAATTGAGGAAAAGATGAAGAGGCTAGGGGACTCTGTTGAAAGAAACTACTAAATATGTTCTATACCTTGGCAGAGTCATTAAGGAAATTGAAGACTGTATTTAAAAAATTAAAAGGTTAGAATTTGGAAGTCAATGAAGGAACTAGATACAATCATCAATGCGAAGTGTAAATTATATCCCTTTAATTTAATACCAAGGTCGTGATCATTTGTGCCACAGCATTTTGGATTTCTGTGTCTGGATATGAAAGCTGCTGTGAAGAAAGATGAGAGGAAAATTAAGTTCATTTCATCTGAAATGTGGTGCTGGAAGACAGTTTTAATTAAATCTTTGACTATCAAAAAAGGCAAAGAAATGGGTCCAAGAGCAAATTAAACCTAAAGTCTCACTAGAAGCCAAAATAACTAAATTGAGGCTATCGTACTTTGGACACATCTAGTTGACACAGCTCATTGAAAAAGATTACAATACTCAGTAAAGTGAAAGGCAACAGGTAAAGAGTAAGACCACAGTACAGATAGACTGAATCAATCAGGGAAAGTATGGCACTGAGTTTTCAAGACCAGAGCCTTTAATTCAAATCAACTTTCACTTATAGTATACAACAACAACAACAACAACAACATACAACAAGGGGAACCCTGGAAATCATGTGTACTCTTCAGACCACACTTTCCTCATCTCATGTTAAAAGAACATAGTGCCAAAAAACGGGGGCCAAAGGAGCATGTTTCCAAAGCTGTACTTCACATGACATTAAATCTTCCCTCGGGGACACTATTAATAGCTAGGTCCATAGCAAAACAGCCACAGCCAGCGCACATGGGACTGCTACCTTCACTACTGGCATACAGATTAGGGCCAGACTATTTGAAAGACCATATCTCCCCATATGAAACTAGAGACCATCAGGGGAAGGCTATCATTCAATCCACCATCACCAAAGTTATGCTGGCAAGGACATGAAAGAATGTCTTCTCAGTTGCTGTTCCCAGGCCATAGGAAACTATGTGGGTGCTTCTTTTCCACAGGCAGGCAAAGAACTTTTTATTTAAACAATCTTTGGGCCATTATACATTTCTATGTATGGTTGTGAAAGCTGAGCAGTTAAAAAAAAATCAACTCATTTGAAATATAGTGCCAGAGGAGAGTTCTGCAGATACCATGGACTTCCAACAATACAAACCAATGACTCCTAGAGCAATTCAAGCCTGAACTCTCCCTAGAAGGCAAGAAGACTAAACTGAGACTGTTGTATTTTGGCCATATCACGACACGACTCACTTGAAAAGACAATAATGCTTGGTCATGTAAAAGACAGCAGGAAAAGAGGAAGACCACATAACAGGCAGATAGACACACTCGAGAAAGACATGTCCCTGAATATGCAAGACCCTGAGCAGGACATCTGACGACAGAGTGGCTTGGTAGTCTTTCATCCATAGGGTTGCCATAGGTCACGGTTGACCTGACGGCAGTTAACAAGCACAACAATACATGATCTATGGATTTTTAAAAAAATTATATATATTTGATGGACACAATAACATATTTGAGGGACAAAATGTTTGACCTCAACCAGCTCTATCTGCAAATAAACATCACTCCCATTCACACCAGAACATCTGTTGCATGGTGAGTAATCAGGACAGACTTGTGAGACAGTTTTTTGCCCTCAGATTCTGCCTGCTCTGCCATCAAGTCTCACAGACTTCCAAAAATGCCACTTTGGATTTGGAAAACTGAAGATATTTGAGGAGACTGTGGCTTATTTAAAAGGGCAATATCTGCTCTTGGAGGCTTCCAGGAAAGGCATTTCACCCTCATTTTGCCAGGAAAAGGGGCCACAAAACAGCCAAGGGATTGCATTGGGCCCTGCGGCTGATTTTTACCTCCTCTTGATATAGTTAGTACAAAAGAGAACACACGAGTACTGCAGTGTTTCATACTGCTTGCAAAGACCCTTGCTCCATTGAAAAAAAATAGTTTCACTTCATCCTCTCTCTCACAACTACCTTTCAGTGTCCATGACAAGTTTCACAGATAGTACTGGCATCTTCATTTTAGGACTCCGAAGAAACATTTGAAAAAAGAAATCTGAAAATGCCTTCCTAGAATCTTATTTTTGTCCTACTTCATCAGCAACACTGCAAAGTGTTCTCATTTAGATCACCATTATATACCACTTCAAGTCACTCTACACAAAAACAGCCAGAAAATAAAGTGTCACATTTGGTTAATGAATTGGAACTCATGCAAGACATTTCAATCTGGCTCTTGCATTAGGGCATAGCAAAACAGAAATGGGTTAACTGTCAATATTTTGAGTGTCAACTTGCATTTTCCTCTGCCCATGTAATTCTTATCCCTTTTGCCAGCAGTGTCCAGATTATGATTAGGATCTACTCCAAAATTAGCTTCATCACAGAGAACACAGAAACTAAATATGCATGGAAGATTGCTGGTCCTCAAATTTAAAATCAGTTTGCAAATCAGAAATTAACATCAGTGAACAAAGTCCAGCATGTAAAGCTTTTATAAAGAGATTTGGGCTGCAAGTCCTATGCAGAATTACAGGGCAGCAAGTCTCCCTAAATGAAATGGGCTTTTGTTTAAATATGAAAGACTACACAGTAAGACAGCATCAGGAAGAGACAGTGCAAGGAGTATGTTGCTTGATCTTTGAAATAAACCACCTCAAATTTTAGCCAATAATATGATTCTTTTGAATGAAAAAAAATTATAAAAATGGATTAAACAAAAAGCCTGAATCTAGAATAAGTAACAGGTTCAAAAAAAGATGCTATCAGAGATATCTTTACAACAAATCTTTACTGCTAGATAAAAATAAAAAAACTGAAAAACTAAAAAAGCCTTCAGCGTTTTCTGCTCAGAGCAGCTTTACTGCACACGACAAGGACAGTACTTTGAGGATCCAATTTTTAAAGAAAAGGACCTCATTTCTAGGGGGAAAAGATATATTCAGCGTAGCTGTGTTGGTTGTGCAGCAAAATACCACAAAATTCGAAACACACAAGCAATGAAACCTTTATTGGGCCAACTCCAAAGTATAAAATACATTATGGAAGCTTTCGACACCTCATTGGCTTTCCATCAGGCAAAACTGTTAAAAATCTTACAGTATTTCTTTTACGATTTTGACCTTTACATCTGCTACCTAGCATAGAAATAGTGTTATGGCCCCGCACACTCCACAAGAGTGATATGGTTTAATTGGCAAAATATTATTTAATTGACACATATATTAATTGGCACTGATATAATTTGGAACATGAGGTGACTAGAAGGTCAAACTTGGCAGAAGAAAATTACTGCGAGAAAACATGTGATTGCAAGGCAGGTCAGCATCCCATCTAGGTGCAGCCAAAGTCATTGTCAGGCAGATTACCAAGCAATTCCAGAGATTATAGGCTTAAGATGGAACATCTCTGCGCATACAATGGTCAAAGAGAAGTTCCCACCAAAACAATGATTTAGAGTCGAAGGCTTTCAGGGCCGGAATCCACAGGTTGTTGTGGGTTTTCCGGACCTTGAGGCCATGTTCTATTAGTATTTTCTCCTGAAGTTTCGCCTGCATCTGTGGCTGGCATCTTCAGAGGATCTGGTAGCATGGAAGTGAGACAGAGTATATACACATGGGTGGGAGGAAGCAATTTTCATGTGTTACAGTTGGCCTGTGTGATAGGCTATTATTAATGGGATATCCCCCAGGGTGTATTGTTAGTCAGGGGATATGCATAACAGTGCATTAAGTACACTAGCAACCCACTGTATTGTTCTCTGTAGAGGAACCTCCAGAGTCTGGGTGGTGTTCATTAGCATATTTTTGAGTCTTGATTTTAGTGTTCTTCAGCACTAGTAGCCAAATCTTGTCTACTTTCCGAGTTTCTTCTTTCCTGTTGAAATTGTCCATGTGTTTATGGATTCCAATGGTCTCTTTGTGTAGTCTGACATAGTAGTTGTGAGAACGGTCCAGAATTTCTGTGCTTTCAAAGAGCATTCTGTGTCCAGATTGGTTTATAACATGTTCTGCTACTGTTGGTTTTTCTGGGTGGATCAGTCTGCAGTGTCTTTCGTGTTCTTTGATTCGCGTTTGGATGCTGTGTTTTGTAGTCCCTATGTAGACCTGCCAACAGCTGCAAGTATGTGGTAAACTCGAGCAGAAGTTAGAGGATCCCTCTTGTCCTTTTCTGAACATAGCATTTGTTGAATTTTCTTGGTCGGTCTGTAGATTGTTGTTTGGAGGTTATGTTTCTTCATAAGTTCCCCTATATCGTCAGTGACCCCTTTGATGTATAGTAAAAACATATTCCCTTTGGTTGGCTGTTTATTTTCACTGCCGTGGTTTTTTCTGGGTCTTGAGGCTCTTCTGAAGTCTGAACCGGAGTAACCACTGGCCTGTAGAGCCCAGTTTAGATGGTTCAGTTCATCTTTCAGGAGGTGGATTCAGATTCTTTTTGCATGGTCTACCAGAGTTTTTATTGTATTCCTTTTTTGTCTTGGGTGATGGTTGGAGATTTTGTGAAGATATCTGTCAGCATGTGTAGGTTTTCTGTAAACTGTATGGCCCAATTGTTAGTTAGGTTTGCGGATGACCAAGACATCCAGAAATGGTAGTCTTCCTTTTCTTTTTCCATGGTAAATTGGATGTTCGGGTGGATGTAGTTCAGATGGTCCAGAAACACTGTCAGTTCTTCTTCTCTATGGCTACAAATAGTGAAAGTGTCATCCACATAACGGAACCATATAGTGGATTTTTTTGGTGCAGTTTCCAAGGCTTGCTTCTCAAAGTGCTCCATGTAAAAATTTGCTATATGGGGCTAAGCAGGCTTCCCATGGAATGTGTTTTTACCATACATCAAAGGGGTCACTGACTGTATAGGGAAACTGATAAAGGAACATAACCTCCAAACAATCTACAGATCGACCAAGAAAATTCAACAAATGCTATGTTCAGAAAAGGACAAGAAGGATTCTCTAACTTCTGCTCGAGTTTACCACACACCTTGCAACTGTGGGCAGGTCTACACAGGGACTACAAAACACAGTGTCCAAACGCGAATCAAAGAACATGAAAGACACTGCAGACTGATCCACTCAGAAAAATCAGCAGTAGCAGAACATGTTATAAACCAATCTGGACACAGAATGCTCTTTGAAAGCACAGAAATTCTGGACTGTTCTCACAACTACTAGTCAGACTACACAGAGGGGCCACTGAAATCCATAAACACATGGACAATTTCAACAGGAAAGAAGAAACTCGAAAAGTAAACAAGATTTGGCTACCAGTGCTGAAGAACACTAAAATCAAGACTCAAAAATATGCCAATGAACACCACCCAGACTCTGGAGGTCCCTCTATAGCGAACAATACAGTGGGTTGCTAATGTATTTAATGCACTGTTATGCATATCCTCTGACTAACAATACACCCTGGGGGATATCCCATGAACAATAGGCCATCACACAGGCCAACTGTAACACATGAAAATTGCTCCCTCCCACCCAGGGACTACACAAGTACATATACTCTGTCTCACTTCCATGCCACCAGATTCTCTGAAGATGCCAGCCACAGATGCAAGCAAAATGATAGGAGAAAATATTACTAGAACAAGGCCTCAAAGCCTGGAAAAACCAAAACAATGATTGCTTTGACACTGCTCCTTCACACCTGGACGTTTCCCTGCATTGTTCCCCAAACCTCTCCACAATGCAGTTATTACGACAGCTGTTACCTCTTTGTCACCTAAACATTAGGACCATTAACTCCATCCAGATCCCATGTCTGTGTTGCAACTCCCACTGTCCACTCAGCTGGGAGAGCCATTCACACCTGTACCCAGAGGGTAGATTTTGGGTATACAAGCCCTCTGATTTGAGCAGTCAGATGTAATACTTCTCTTGCTGGTTGGCATGTTGTCATTCTGATTCCCAAATGAGTACTGTCCTTGGTCATTTGCCCGGGTCACATCTCTGCGTTCCTTGCTGTTCTCCAGATCTGTAATTTTCACCTGAACCCTAAGATTCCTCTATCCACAACTTTCTTCTCTTTAGCCTTTGGTTAGCTCTTGTGTGTGTGTGTGAATGTTTGGATCTCTTGTGAATCTTTGAACTGTGAATTGTGAATCATAGAATCATAGAAATGTAGAGTTGGAAGAGACCACACGGGCCATCTAGTCCAACCCCCGCTATGCAGGAACACCCTCAAAGCATTCCCGACAGTCATCCAGCCTCTGCTTAAAAACACATATTAGCTTATTTTGGAATCTCTGGCTGGTTCTTTCCTGCAAGACCCCATAAACATTGGTGGAAAGATCCCCCTCTTGCAGGCCTCCTAATTTTGAGGTAATTAATTCACCATTGCCACATGGAGGTACTGGCATCGTAAGTGGACCCTGAGTTACCCACACTTTGGGGCAACAATGGCAACAAGTCAATAATATTGACTTCAATAACTAAGCAAATAATATTGTAATAGGAGCCGTTATCTGCCATCATATGGCAACTCTATGAATGAGAAATGTCCAGGAGACCCAGATTTGCTCAATGTTATGCTGCCCTCATATTTATTATTTAGACTTCTGCCTATTTGTTAAATATCAGGGAGGCTTAAAATGAAATATTGAATTCACCCTGAAGGAATAATACATTAGAAATAGAATCTAAGCAGAACAGATCAATAGGGGCAAGCTTTTTAAAAGCCTGGAAAGATAAAGAGGACATCACCTTATGTCAGAAAGATAAAAGAGTGGGCATAGGATGAACCTCAAAGGCAGGAAGAGGCAACTGCAGAGTGGACAGTCTGCTCCTGCAGGCTATACCACACTGGAAGCAAAACTGCATCGTTTCCTTCTGCAATTCTGGCCAATTTTTCTTTCTTATATACATAATATTTATATCACATATTTTAAATGCAATAAAACCACAAATTACACACTAAAAAAACTCTAAAAGAACTATAAAAAACTATAAAACAATACATACTGCTGTTCTGCACAAGTTCCTCTAACTAAATCTATTACTCAAATCCTCTTTTTGCTTGTTCACCCGCATCCATCCTTAAAAACATAGTAACTCTCTCATTCTGGCCTTCTGGCCAATTTTAATACTTATTTTTCAGGTGTTGGGGGAGGCTCTAGGAGAGTGAGAAGTAAATCACCACATGTGTATCTGCTTTTGAGTTGCTTCAACTGGTTTTGGGGTTAAAAGTCTCCCCCAAATTGGTGGGGAGCTTTGAGAGTAAGGGAGAGTCAGGGAACACAACGCAGGGTTCAGGGGTTGCATATGGCCCATGGCCCATGACCCATACTTTCGCATACCCTGCTCTAAGTGCAAAACTTTTCAAGACAGGTCACCACCACTTGAAATATATTTCTAGTTTAAGTCCCTTAATAGGGAAAAATCATTGTCAAAATCATGGGGAAAAACAAGCCAGTTATTACTCTGTACAAGAACACTGGCATGTCTTTTGAAGCCCCATGCCGACTAGCATAGATAGCACAATTATCATGGCAAGTTTTTCTACGGAAGGCCAAAGGCACATGTTTTTATCCCATCAGCTAAGAAAGCAATTCATTTTCTATTTCAATTTTTTTTAAAAAAAAGAAAGATCAATTCTTAGTTTTAAACTATTTCACTAGTCGCTTCTACTAAAAGTATTATCTACCTTTACCCTTTAAAACTGAATCCAACTGTTCTTTTTTTTATACAATGAAAAACATGCTATCCCCATTTATACCACTGCCCTGAAGAAATAGCTCCAATCCAGTAGAAAAAAATAAGCATCAGGATCCAGTGCAAGAATGAAAGGCTTTATCTAAAATCTCACTCCTATTTAAGATGCACTGCTGGCTTAAGTGAGAATAAACTTCAATAACTTCATCAATACATGCAACCAATTAAATTTTATTATTTTTATTTTCTTATATTTATTTCTATCCCATCTTTTTCCTAGTTTGGGATTCAAAGTGGCTTACAACAAACTAAAAAACACATTCACAAAATACAAAAGTTAAAACAGATTTACACAATAAAAAAGAGAAAAAGAGATTAAGCAATTTAAAAAATCAGACTAACACACACACACTATTAACCATATGCATGCATGTAAGTGTGCACATGCACACACACCAGTAGAACAATTAGCAAGACCCAGCACATTGTCTAGCTGAGAGTCGCTCTCATTTTATTTAATTTTAATCAATCATCAAATGCCTGTTGAAACAGAAGAGTCTTCTCTTGTCTATGAAAACAAAGTAGGGAGGGTGCAAGTCTAACTTCTCTGGAAAGGGAGTTCCAGAGCATGGGAGAAGTCACCGAGAAGGCCCTCTGCTCTCCCGATGTACCTGTGAGTGTGGCTGGAAAAAAAAAAGGATCTCCTTAGCATATCTCAATTTAGGGACAGGTTTGCAAAGGAGAACATGGTTCTTCAAATAACCTGGACCAAGTTATATATGGCTTTATAGATCAAAACCAACACTTTGAATTGTGCCCAGAAACTAAATGGCAGCCAGTGGAGCTGCTGCAATGAGAACAGGGCTGTGACAAGTTTGTAATATTTAGCAAAAATAAAAGCAAAAAACATTCTGATATTAAGGACACAAAAGGAGGAAATGAAAGACAAGTGCAAACAGTAAGGACGAGACACAAAGAAGATCTTCAGAACAATGTATATTCAGGCTTACACTGATTTCTGAGAAAGAGAAACGTCAGCACACCTGTCCAATACATTTTAAGGGTGAGACAGTCATTCTACAGAAGGAAAAATTTTAGCAATCAAGGTGAAAGAGAAAACTTTGTGCTTTGATAAATTCAACACTTAAATTGCAAAATAATTAGCCTCTCAGTGTGCAAGTTCAAATAATGATTTAAAAATGTATTAAACAGGAGAGAAATGTATATTATTATCCCACTTTCTTTGCTTTTTTCACTCTTGTCTTCACTAATCATAGATATTCTAACCTCTCATATTTCACTGTCAGCTTTGATTGATGCCAATAAACTCTTTAATCAGCTATGATAACTTTCAACAAGTGCACAGCACACAGCAATCAATCTACTCAGATTTTTTTTCTTCTTTCAATCATTTCGTTGTCCATTTTTACCTGTTACTGTAGGAGAAAAAAAAGAAAGATACTTGTAAGGTGTAAACATAAGGGTTGTTATACCAAAATAAACCCTCTGAGAAAGTGGATGATTATTCATAAAAATATTAAATTATAACATGCTAAAAAGGTAAGAGAAAACAAAATGAAACAAAAAACTCACAAGGTTTGTTTCCTTCTTGATTCACTACACTTAAGGTCAGAAAGCAGAATAGAATCTACTGATCAATCTAGGTCATCTCAAGTAGATCAGTGGCAAAAATAAACTGATTCTCCTCCCTCCCACATAACTCACTGAAATTAAGAAAGCTATTGGTTTGCATGACTGAATTTTTGTTTAAAAGGAATGTTAATTCAGTTCTGGCACTCAAAACAAACAAACAAACAAACACACACACACACACCAAGCCAAAAGTCTGCTTGCCTTTGCCATGACCAACTATTAGGACCTTTCCACCTAATAATGAACAAAAATAAATGAGGGAACTGGCAGTATTGAAACAACTTTGGAAGGTCTTTCTGGGTTCTAAAACAAGAGGAAATCCTTTCAGATTGCCCCTCCCTGCACCATTTCATAAACGTTTTATAGAGAGATATCAAGGCCCTGGGTGTTCTTCTGGATATAGAGAGGTAGATCACTATCAGAGAAGAGTTTCTGCAAGTATGAGAGCAAGATGGAGCTTCTGGGCTTCAGGTTGCTTCAAATGGTTATTGTATGGAAGCTCTGGTCAATCACTGGGATGAGGGAAGGATCCAAGTAGTTAATACAATTGCTCTTGAGCAACTTCTCCCGGCTGAGGGAGCCAGGAGAGCGCCTTGGTTTTCCAGACAGATCAGGACAAAGAAGTAGTAGGAGTGATAACTAACCCAATAATGAAGGAAAACTCAGGACAAATTTGACTAGATGAAAGCCAACACCCATATTAAAGGTTATACTGTAGTAATAACGACAAAAAAACTATGCTTTTTTACCCACACACACTTGTATACAATCATCCATCTGAGCTATGCTAAGTAATGAAAAGTTGCTACATCAAGGACAAATGCAACTTGAGAAAGAGCCACTGGTTGTGGCAGTATTCTGGACACTTTTGGTTTTGCTCTGATCTAGTCTGATATTGTTTCACCATGGTGTAGGTCCCATGAGTAAAGCAGGCAGAAGTAGTAGTAGCAGTAGGAACAACAACAACAACAACAATTGTTTTTAATTTCTTGCATACCACTCCCCAAAGCTTGAGGCAGGGTACAACATGGATTAAAATACAATACATGACTAAAAAGATATAAAACCTTTAAACAAATAAATCTAGATTAAAGCACAGCCACAACACATTAACACACCAATTTAAAATTCATAGTTGAAAATCGACTGCGCAGGCCTGCTGGAAGAGATAGGTTTAACACTTCTCAAAATTCAGACTGTATGTTTAACTATAAAATCTTTTCCAGCAGGTCTTTCCACAGTCTAAAGGTGGTTGACACAAAGGTTCTCTGGGTGATTGTTGCCCATCTAGACTTGGCTGGTTTAAGTAAATGGCCACAACAGAACCTCAGTGTGTGGGTTGAATTATATGGGAAGAGGTGATCCCACCGGTAACTTGGACCCAAACCATGTAGGGCTTTAAAGGTAATAATCAACACTTTGTACTTTGCCTGGAAACTAATTGGCAGCCAGTGGAGTGAATTTAGTATCATTGTAATAGGCTCACTCCTGAATGCACCTGTAACCAATATGGTTGCTATATTTTGGACCAGCTGCAGTTTCTAAACTTGGTACAAAGGTAGCCCAATGCACAGCTCATTGCATAAGTCCAATCTTGAGGTTACCAGTGCATGTAGTACCATCTTTAGCTCTTCCAGTTCTAGGAAGGTATGCAGTTGGTCTATCAGCCAAAGCTGATAATAAGCACTCCTGACCACTAAAACTATCTGAGCTGGCATTTGGAAAGATGACTCCAGGAGCACTCCCAAGCTGTGAACAGTCTTTCAGGTCCTTTCAGTCAGATCCTAGTGATGTACCTCTGGTGTCATCCACGTACTAGGTATCTTTCAAATGAGGATACTGAAAAGATTTCTCATGGACATCAATAACATTGGTGCTTGATCTTGGTGCCTTCTTAGCTGATTATGGCAGCCAGCAGAAGATGGATGAGCGGGCATAGAGGATGTAAATATATTATCAGGGGAAGGAGCAATAGTATCCAGGTCTACAGCGGATGTTGTGAAACTTTTACTGAAGAGGCCTTTTCCAAATTCCACCAAACTGGATAATTTCCAGCCAGTATCCAATTTGCCATTCTGAGACAGTATCCTGATTGTGTGGCAACATCTAAGCTCCAAAGATTCTCAAATATATTGGCTTCTATATAAACCATATGAACTGCCATACCATAAACTTAAGTAACAAAAGGAAGACTGTTACAGAAGTTCTGGTAGCATGCATAACTTTACTAGAATGCTTAACTTTACACAGACTTTAGGGCTTTTTTTCAACTTCTATAATAATTTCTGTAATGAAAGACCACACATGCTTCACTTTAAAAGAGATATCAGAATTGTAGGTTTTCCTAGTTGTGAGTTTGTTGAACAGTGGTTTTAAATTCATTCTGAGAAAAAGACCATTTTCTTCTTCAGGGCTTTAACGTTTATGAGATAAAATTTAATGTGTAGATATAAATTAGGCCACAGAAGTGATCAGATAACTACTGATTTTTTTTGTCCAAGTTAATTCTGCCTGAATTGTACGATTAAGATCATTAGTCTAAAGTTACAAAGCTTCCTTGCTTAAAAATGCTATATTTAAGATTTTGCTTTTAGATAAACAGTAAGCATTCCTGCAAACTGCAAAGTTGTTCCTTATTCTAATATAACCATCATACTAGAGAACATTAAAAAAAGAAAAGAAAGGAAAAACAAAACCTGTGAAAATCTACTGTATATGTTCTTCCACTTTGCTTCCATTTCAATACTCCTACTCCCTACATTTCCCATTCAAATCCATTTCTCTGCAAGGAAGCATTCACCTTAGCAAACCCAGCTGTTATTCTGAAATCTGTACAGCTAAATCAAAGATAATTGGACTTCAGAGTACCTTTAAATTGTAGTCTAGGAAAGGAATCTAGCTTAATGCGTCATTTACATTAAATATAAATACTGCTTTTTATCCTTTAACATTTATAGTACTTTTCATATGAGGTAGAAACCACAAAAAAGTTACACAGTAGTTTTACAGACATGTGGATTTCCTTGCACAAAAGGATTTTATAAAAAGCTATTAAATCTAGCAAAAGAAAATCAATAACCAGCTCTGGGGATTCCACAATGTACCATGTTATTAATACAGTAATGAAATATATCTCATAAGTGGAATCCTGTTTGTTTTATGAAGAGTCTGCTGCCATCATCATATTTGCACTGAGCAAATGTCTAAAAATGTCTTACATATAATGCACTGTTTTAAAAAACTGGCTTGCTCTCATTAATATCTAGATTTACAGAGTGCTTGTGCAATGACAAGTGATTAAGCCATAACATTATAGCATTTAATAACTCTGACTTTAAACATCTGGCCACTGTTTACCCAAAACATCAAGTAAGGTAAAGGTATAATTCTGACATAATGCTACGTACTAGAGCACCACTGTGGCACAGCAACAGACACACTGCATTCTAAGCCGTTAACCCACTAGTACAAAAGTTCTTGCTGCTATCCGCCCTGGGCTACTAGGTATTTTATATCCGTCTCTCACCAAAATCATTGACAGGTTTGGTAGTAATAAGTATTTACTGACTAAGAACCATTCACAATGGTTCTCAGTATCTAGACAAGTTCACGAAATGGATCAGTAATACTCTATAAAAAAAGCTAACTAATAGTTATTCTTAGTTCTCAACTGGAGAAAAATAATTCTGCTCTCAAGTGGTCTTAGATATCCCTCATTAATTCTTTAACTGCTAAAGTTTAAATATTCAATATTATGGGGAAAAATCAGCATGACAAAGATGTATTAACCATTGTTTAGAAGTACTATGCCAAGAAAAGTACCTTTTCTTTTTTTGTAATGAAAGCATAAGGGCTTTTTGGGGGGGGGGGGACTGAAGGCATATTTGCAAAATTAACATACCTAGAGTTACAATTAATATTTACATGCTAGTTCTAAAATGCTGTTTTGGAAAGAGATGTCATATTAAAAAAAAACCTATAAAAAGTAACATTAATGTGTTAGTCAGTGTATCAATTAGCATGTCACTCTTCCAAACATAACAAGTAATGTGAACATACTGCTTTTTAAAAAATAACATTCCAAACTCTGATATTTACAAAACTGAAGTCTTTATCTTATATTTCTCTTAATTTTTTGGTTTTGAACCCCAAAGTTCTTCACCGTTGCATCCTCAAAATTATTGCTTAGTGAATGACAGTTTTTATTGCAGCTGTAACATTAAGGGATAACCTTCTAGGTTCTTCCCTTTTCAAATGACAGGACTTAATGAGTCCCTTTCTGCATTTTTGAATCTAAGGCTACAGAAATGGACAGAGAAATCTAGTTCATATATTAAAAGCACATGACAGGAAGGTTACTGACTTCCCATTAACCGCCATGAAGAAAGACTGCCAAAGAAAAAGCCATCATCTTATATAAATATCCCTCCTTAAAACCTATGTATACAATGCAAATTGTAGAAAGCATCTGCTGGATCACCACTGAAACCTTGTAGTTCTGTTGTATGCTAGTACTCCATATGTCTAATCTATTCTTCTTACTCTTCTCTTTTTTCCCTTTTGTTTCACTTTTCCATCATCTTATTTGGGAACTTTCTTCTTTCCCTTATATATATAATAAACAATAAAAGACAAAGATATTAAAAATTCAAGTTCAAGACTATGAGATACATTCCAAGTAAGAACTCATACAGTAAACATGGTTGTCATATTGAGAATAAGGAAATATCTGAATTTTTTTGCAAGGTAACATGGTTGCTAAATAGTTTATGGAGAAATTGCCAGGGTAGACATCTACAGTCATAGGCCCTTTCCGCACGTGGAGGGGGAAACGGGGGAAAACGCTCTAAAACGGAGCTTACTAGCAGCCAGGTAAGTCCGTCACCATGCAGAGCAGCGCGATCTTGCTGTTCCGCAGTCCTCCAGCATCCAAAATGGCGGCCTTGATGTCCAAAATGGCAGCTTCCGGCTGGCGAAGGCTCTTTACCAACCGGAGAAGCTCGCCAGCCTAAAGCCCGCCCCTGGAAGATCTGCAGGCACGCACTAGTGCACGCCTGCAAATCTGCACCGGAGCGCAGCGACAGAGCTGCACGGGGCTGTGCGCTCCGTGCTTTTTAAAAACCTCTGAAAAGAGGTTTTTAAAAAACATGCTGCACCACCAGTTCCGGTCGTTTCGGAGTGGAATGGGGTGTGGAACTACGAAAAATAGTCTGCCCCAATCCACTCCACAGTGCAGAAGATCTCCGTCAGAGGTCGCTCTGCACCGTTTTAATACCCCGGTGCGGAAAGGGCCATAATGTTTGGATCTACCACCTTAATAAGCCCAGTCCTAAAAAAAATGCTAGACTCCAGAGAAAGACATTCAAGAAAGCATTTATCAGCTGTAATATAATTAATTAATATCTCAACAAGGCGTTTTCCACCTCATCTTACATGTTATCTCTCTGTTAACAAATACTAATTTCACACCCCCAAAAATTAACAGCTGATTGAATACTGCAGTGAAATTTTGCCTGTTTGGATGAAACACATATTTTGCCATATCCAGTTACAGACTACCAGTCTGATTTAGATTTATAATAGATAAATACTGAAATAAAATGCATAGGCATTTAAATTAAATCAAATATTCTTATTTCACATTTCTTGTGTGCCTTCAAGTCATTTTTGACTTATGCCAGCTCTAAGGTAAACCTATCACAGGGATTTCTTGGCAAAATCTGTTCAGAGAGAGGTTGCCTTTGTCTTGGTCTGAGGCTAAAAGAATGTGACCTGCCCACAGTCATGGCTGGGAGGGGATTTGAACCCTGGTCTCAATAGGTATAGCCCAACACTCAGGTAACCACGCCACAATGGTTCTCATATTTCATATACTTTATGATAAATTCATTCAAATTTCACTAAGAAATCTACCAACATGTACCAATTTGGCAATTAATTCTATGGATGAGGGCAAGAGGAAAGACTAGAAGAAGATTTGGTTAGCCTGCCCTACACTGAATTCAAAATAAGACCTTTTCTGGGAAAAGGGGTTTGCTATAGAACAAGAGTGTTTCAATTTTACAGCACTGTTGCTTGGATTAACAACTGCAAGGATGAAGGAACAGATATTATTCACCTGCAGGTGACACTGTTGGACCAGTTCATGAAAACACAGAGGCAACAAGCTGTAAATATTTCTTCTCAGCATGTTCAACTGTTTCAGATCAACGAAAGATCCAAAACACAATTATTTTTCTTATGCTTCTGTGTTAGCCGTTTAAAGTTGTGCTGGAAAGCCGAGCATAGTGATGAATTTAACTATTTCATTTTAGCTGTACCAAAGAGTGTAATCTATTCATGATAACATCAAAACGGGATGATAGTGCACATTAAAGAAAAGTTTTCTGCAAAATGTCTATTTCTGTGAGTTAATACTTCTGTGAAGCCTTTTAATAAAAAAAAACCTCACCTCAGCTACTCTATATATCAAAAAGAGGATTTAGCCATTTTGTCTAAAGACAAATAGAAAAAATTTGCAAACAAAGAAGGAAAGTAGCAAAACAGATTGCTTCATATAAGAAAACCCACATTTTGGCAAAGTCATCTATCATTCTTAAAAAACAAATCTATCATAACTCTTTCCAAATTCAAGATGCTTCACAATACAGACTATACAAAAAGCATTGATAAATCACTTTTCTGCTGCTATGGTCATCCAAAGCATTGTACAGTACAATCACAATATTAAGAAAAAAAAGAAACAAAACAATCTATAGAAAATTATTAAAATTAAGTTTCACAAAGCAAAGGTTTGAAAATCAGCAGTGCTGACTGCCTGTTGGAAGCTCAATAGCGGGCTAGCCTGACATGCTTGAAAAGGGGTTCCACAACCAGGGTGCTACTACAGAAAAATGCCCTGTGATGTATATTTCCCAGCCTATCTTCTCAGAGTGCTGAGACATGCAATGGGATCTCCACAAAGGATTTCACATGGGAGGTGTTGGTCTTTTAGATATTCTGGCCTCAAGTGATTACTCTGCACTCACCTAGAACTTTGTGAATGTTCAAAGTGCTTCATACACACTAGTTCTCCTTTGTGATGCTCACAACACAGATCAGGGCACTGGCAACTGTCATTTAAATAACACAATCTTCACAACCACACCAATGCAATCTGACATTTAACATGCCATCTAGTTTGGCCCTGAGCAGAGCTATAAACAAGTTATCAATGGCAATCCAAATGGCCAACCACAACAGTAGTTTAAGTGCAAACCAGATAAATAATTGTTTCACTATCTTTTATATTTTGATGATACATATCTGTTCCTCTGTTTTATTTATCTTGGTTTTTTTAAAACTGTATCTGAATAATCTGATAATTGTAGCGCATAGTTTTACTTAGCATTACTCCCTCCTTCCCCTGGGTGCGTGCTTGTGTATATTTTAAACTGTACACCTTTGGTTGTTTTTTGTTGTTGTTTTATTTGTACAGCACCATGTATATTGTTGGCGCTATATAAATATATGATAAAAATAAATAATGATCATGATGACAGTGATGATGATAATGATTATCATCAACCTACTCTAATCACAAAGAAAGCAGAAGCACAGGAAACCCTATCTGCAAAAAGGGTTCAAAAACAACCTTTTGACAAAAGCTTTCCTTCCTGGGAGACAGAGCTCTGCAGGACGGCAGGTTTCTCCAGTGGAGAGCGTGCTCTGGAATCAGACATGGTGCCCTCTAGTGGGTTCCAGGAGCTTCCCATATGCACCGCCAACACAGAAAGCTACCCATCTCTTACATAGTGCCCTTTCTGTTTGAGACTCATCCAAGGTTTTGTTTCTGCAACTTGTATAACATTTATACACGTGGAAGAGCAATATAATAATATCTCAGCTAGAAGGTATTTTGGGGTGGGCAAGGGAGTAGATTTCCCAACATGGAGTTCCACCCTGAAGCCAAATTACAATGAAGTGGGAAGTAACACTTTGTTCTGGGGCACATAAATCACTCCACTATAAAGAAAAATCCATAAGGGGATAACTCAGTGTGAGACAAGGAAGTCTTCAGATTACAGAAATGATTGCATATGAAAAGGAAATTCAGCTCCCTAAAGAGAGCTACACATTTTTGTTAAGTATCTCCCACCCTGAACACCACTATCAACCTTTGGGTACATTGTGCTACATCTGAAAAAGAGAGGCAGACATTCTTATACTTCCATTTGTACTTCATTTAAGGGAGGAAAGAATCTAGTTTTAAATAGGGCATGCCTTTATGCCTTGTGAATAAAAGAAATTACTTTTTAGCATAGCTGCCACTGAGAAACGTTGGAAGAGATTTCCCAGCAAAGAAAAGGAACAAGCCTTACTCTTTATTAGTAACAGGCTCTTGATGTCTTCTGATATTGTTACAGATCCCTGAGCAAACGTCGATCAAAAGCAAATATTCTGATCCCAAAGCGCTGCAGGTGTGCAAAATGTTCTGCATTAAATTTTTCTCCATGTAGTTATGATGGAGGAAAAAAAATACAAGTATTGTTGCAATTGCTTTTTCTTTTTCAAATATAACACTTTTAATAGGGTACTCTTCCGGCTAATGTCAAGGTCTGCATTTGCTGTAACCTTACTTGCCTTCAAAAAGCCTGCTCATCAAAATCATGACAGTACACCCTCTTTGCTTCCAGTTGCTGCCATTTGGGGCCAAAAGTCTTTATTCCAAAAAGTCTGGCAGCTTCAAAAATCAGTTAGCATTAAAACACATTAAGCAAACCAAATGCCTGAGTTACAAGTTGCCCTCTCCTCATTGTGAAAGCACTACAGCTCATGGAATTGCCACAGTCCTGACTTTGAGGGAGGTGGATAACCTGCCTGGTGTAATGTGGTATGTGTTCATCTAGCACTAGAGTGAAAACAAACCTTTTCTTCCTGTGCACTACATGTCAGGAGTGCTCTGCATGTTCCCTATTGATTATAGCTGCATGAGAATAGCATCGGCTTTTTCTCTGTATTCCGGCATTAAAAAGGTACTCAAGCAGTGAAGTCTGGTGACAGACAGAAAATTGATAAGGAATTATAATGTGCATCCTGAAGACAAAGGTGAACCACAGAAGGTACATAAACATGGTTGTCTCCACTGTTCTTAACGTTAAAAAAGCAGCCCTTTAACACTGCAAGAGACAGAGCAGGAATAGGAGGAATGAAATCAGAAGATGGGAAAGCACATACAGAGTAATTAGTTACCCAGGTAAAGTACTCAAAAATCATCAACTGAAATGAATACTTTAAAATACAAGATCTTTATTCAACATTTAGTTATCATACATGCTTAGTAAGGAAAAATAAATTGTGATAACTACATTTCAAGAAGACTAGCCATGTTAGTCACACACTCCGCCCCAGAAAACCCTGTGAAAGGCTCACCTTGAGGTTGCTGCAAGTTGGAAGCCACATAACAATAAACAACAACAGGTATGTTAGTCTGTTGTAACTTATGCCATAACAGGTTTATTTTTAAAGGGTCATTATTATTGCTGTAATCATTATACTGTAATCTAGAAACCAAGAGGAATTCAGCAACATAACAGAAATTTCAAGCACTTGCACCAGAGACAAAATAAATGTAAGCAATCTAATCTATAGCCAAACAAAAGACCTAGTATCATATCTTTAAAAGAAAAACAAAAAAATATATGAAGATGGGCATGGCATGCATTTGCATTATATTCAGCTTTTATTATTATAGATTTTACTATTATCTCAGCTTCACAGTCTCCTATACACCATGGACTGGAGTTTTGGACAAGTGAACAATTGTTTCTGTCTAAGAACCTAGGATGTGTGGCTTTGTCTAACTGCGCTATCTATCTATGACAATACCATTCAGGTACTTTGTCAGTCAACTTCGAACTTCTCCCAATGTACGTAACAACACTGGAACCACAGTTGTTTTCTTTTCCATATGATGATGATGACGACGACAATATTCTGTTATTTTTACAGATGCTACCGCCCATTCTAGATGTTCTGGATAATCCTGCCCTGGAAGAGGAAGCTTCTACTACTAGAGATAAGCTACTGTGCTGCTTGAAAAGCAATCTTATACTTCAACAGTTAGAGAAACTGAACACGCTCTGGTTTGAGGCATGATTCAAATGCTCATACGTCTGTCTCAAATTTGAAACCTTGAAACTCTGTGCACTTAATCATCATCTTTGAATATGTTATATAATGAATTGCCATCAGCATGTAGAGGCACCAGAGCTTTCTCTTAAAGAACTGCACAGTTCCATGTATTATGCAAGAATGATGTAGGGTAGAGCATTTTTCCTTTTTGTATTAGAGCTGACTGGGGAATTAAAGCCATCACGGTTCAAGTTTTTGAAGTCCATCAGCCGAAAAAAAAACCCATCAGGGTGTTCATCTACCCAAATCAAAAGGCCCTGATGTCATTTGCCACCCTGAGCACTACCCGCCCTATTCAAGCTCTGACACCCACATATTGTCTGCTTTGCTTCTTACTCCCACATGTCATCACAAGGGCCATCAATCCCTGAATCTTTCAGATGCCATTCTGCTCAAACCTCTGAGCTATTACCAAGAAAAGCAACACCACACCAGCAAATAGAGAAGCCCCCACTTCACTGAAATACTTGCTCTCACATAAACTATGTGTATTTTTGCAAAACAGTAAACTAGTTATATGTAGGAGCTGTGCTACTGACTCTCATTAGGGATTTATTGAGGTCTCCTACTCACAGTTTATATGATACGATAACATAATAAACCACATCAACATCTGTCTCGTAAGTGTGCTTGCCACAAATCTTGTTAAATTAGACATTAATGCTGCAATTGCCCGGATCTTTACAGAAAACTTCTATAAATGAGCTTCTGGAAGCTAATTCACCTACCCAGCTTTTCCAACATTTGGAGAGGAAACACATGAACAGATTATCTTTAAAGATTTCTGCTGTGCATAAAAAGACTTGAAGAGGAACGCAAGCCGATCCATTTATTTTTAAATTTCAGCTTACCCTGACAGATAACTCTGCACTCTTATACACATTTGTTGTGTTGTGTGTCACTCTTTCCAGTCACTCCTTTTTTACACATGTGCAGGCTCTGTACAAATCAAAACCCCCAAAAGTGATCCAAAGAAATCTGAATGAATCAAAAACAAAAATTTAAAACAATACATTTAGGATACTCATGGTACATCACATACATTGCACTGTAAGCCTTAGAACAAACCTGTAAGACAGATCAGGCTTCATATCTTCACAGTACACATGAAGGATAAAGGTGAGGGACTGTGGCTTCTGTAAGACTACCAATCGACTTCATAGCACAGGCACAATTTAAATCAGAGGCTCTCCAATTTGCAACCCATACACCGTACTATATGAGCTGTCTTTAAAACAAGAGAGTTTCACATCTACAGTCCTTTTGTTAAAAGAGAACTCATGTAGGACTCTGTCATTCAACCTGTTCCAGTACTACAGTTATGAACTCTGTGGAGAATTAATTTGTCCTATCTCTGACTCCCTCTAACAAGAAACACAAGTGGGAATGCTACTACAAATGGACTCAAAATGTGACCACTAGGAACAGTAGTAAGGATAGCAGCAAACGTGGGGGAACCTCAGTGTGAGAGGCTGTTTATTCTCCATCAGATTGGTGGGGCAAGTTCCATTCCAATAAGGTGCTCTGTCAATACCACTTTGCCCTGACGCCACCCTTTTATCACAACTTTTGTGTAACAGGGCTAGAGTTTTAATGGTTCCTCAGAACCAAACTGTTTATTTAAGGTAGCACGTTCTCTTTATTACAATGACTTTAGACTGACTGCAATTATAAAACAAATATGTAACATTTATTATAGTAATAGTGGAAATAAAGTATCTTGTTTGAGTTCAGGTATAGTACAGTGTTGATACATTAGCAGTTAAACTTCTGACAGACTTCGTCATTTCCTTCCTGTTTCAGACACCAAGTCTCTCTATCTTTTTCTCAGCTGGTTAATCACAAAGCAAGTCACCCTCTCTCTGTGCTGTCTTCCATTCTTGCATAGCAACCAGCTATCAACTTGCACTAGCATTTCAAACAGCTAACCACCCCCCATACAAGTTTGTTACACCCAGCTACCAAAACAAAACAAAACAAAACAAAACAAAACACTGTGGAATAGTTCCCATAGTACAAGTGGTGGCACAACAATTTTTACACTGTGTACTAGTCCAATGGGATTCTAGCCTAAGAGTGCAAAAATACCTAACACAGACCATACTTAATAGGACACTGATTCCAATTAGAAAAGAACAACATAAAACTGGAGGTAGTGGGACACAATATGGAACAGCCTGCTGAGGTAGGGCAAGGATGGCTGGCAAGAATCCCACATAGGACAAAACCTATCAGGACACAAATACAAACTGCAAGATTTTGTTGCAGATCTCCTATATCTTACCAAGCAAAATCTTGATCTTTTTGAATAGAAATCGCACCTTGGACTTCATCAGCTTCCAGATGTCATTCTATTTTTCAAAAAATAAAAAACAAAAACAAAAAAACCCATATGGAACCCATACAGCATGCACATTCGTGCAACCTTCCACATTCTAGAATTAGAGATGAAAGTCTTGTCATTTGGACCTCTGCAGAATTCAGTTAAGGTGGACAGCAGAAGTTAACCTCAGTGGAGAACTAACTGTTTGGATGTTCCTTCATAACATGCTAAAAATAACCAGCATGGAGCACAGTACTGGCCTGCAGATGGTTGGATCAGCATCTGTCTGAAAGAGAGCAGCATCCATTTTTTTTACACATGCTGAGAGTTAATAAAAGGGATAAACGAATGCAACAGTGACCTGTTCACCCATAGCAATCTGCCCAAAACTTTACTATCAGCTCTGGAGGCTCTGCTTTCCGTCTCATCACTGAACAAAAGAGTTGGTCACAGTGATAGCCTTCTCAGTGGTGGTGCCACAATTATGCAACATCCTCCATAATGAGATGTTCCAGGATCCCTCTCTGCTCTCTTTTAGGTGAGCATTTAATGGCTTTTATTTGGATAGGCTTTAGATGCTTCATTTTAGTGCTGCTTTAAATGTTTCTGTGCAGTATCTGTTGCAACTTCCCTGGCTTAATTAATCATTTTAATGGAACTTCCTTTTTCAATGAATTATTTTGCAGGGTGCTTTAGAGATAGAAAAGTTCTGAATATAAAGTAAAATGCCACACAGTTATGCCTGAGACAGACTTCAATTTTAGAACATAAAAAAAGAAAGAACTTATTTATATACAATGCTCACATCCTAGAAGAATTAGGGTGTTTGCAGACACAGAGAGCCTTAACTATAATTCTGTTAATGTTACCACCATTTAGCATAAGTGAATACATATAGTTGACCATATAGTTCTTATAATTACATGCTGTGTTGACACAGGTCAGCATCCCAAAAGTTAGAATGAAAAGCGATTCTAATACAAACACATAACAGTATTCACTTTTTTTTTCTTTTATACTTTGGGAGGCTTCAGACATAAAACATACATAAGAAGAAAAATAGAAAGGACTGAAGACTTCTCTTTTGTATTTCTTTTTGACAGTCACATCATCATAACCATTTTGTAAGACGGGTTAAAATAGTCAACATATCAGTAACACCATCAGATTAAGAGAAAATATGCCAATACAATTTAAAAAAAAAAGCTGTACAATAAAAACAGTTAAAAACTCAGTAATTTTTTTTATCTGAAAAGTCACGCAAAGATTAATAAATCAATTAATGTGATCTCTGCTGGTAGATTCTTGTGTATTTTGTGAGACAGGAAAAATATTGCAGTTTCATTTAGTAATATGCTTCTAAGGTTGCAATCCTACCAAACATACAACAAGGAAGAAAACATTCAACAGATGGGATGTACTTCTGAATACACAATCACACAATCACACTATAAATATGGTTATGCTTTAAAATGGCCGTGACTACAGAGAACCAAATGATGTTTCTTCTTTTGAAGCTCTCAGTTTTTAAAACTATATTGTTCTTTGTAACCTTTTCATATTAGCTGGCACATAGCTAGAACAAACAATGATCACTGAGAGAGTATATTCTGACTTAAAAGGTTTGTGGGTTTCAGCTCTTTTGCAGCAGATATACAGAGAAAAGGACCACAACTCTGACTGAAGCAGAGGGATCCAGTGGAAGTGTCTCATTATACCGTGGACAAAGAGAACCTTTTGATATTCACTTTCACATGAATGTTTTGAAGGTATAGTTTGTTAAAAGAAGAATCAAAATTATTTCTCTGCCACTGAAGACACACAGAGTCCCAAGCCAAGGGAAAGGTGAGATAGATATGAAATAAAATGAAATAAATAAGAGTTCGGAAAATAAGATACAGTAGAAAGTAGATCACTTACTATGTGTCAGAGAAGAAGATGGAAAAGGGCTGTGAAGAGGAATATCTCCATTTTCAAATTTTCAGCCCCAGAAAATGTTCCCCCCTCCACCACATGCCTCAAGATAAGAGTATGGAGGTATGAAGGAAAGAAACATGTTGATGAAATCCATTTTTTCCAACATAGACAAGATCAAGAATCTTTGAAGTTCCTTTCCTTCAGAGACAGACTTATCCTTTTTGTCTTGTTAAGAAAAAAATAGCAAACAAGAGGAAACATAATAAAGGCTCATGAAGTTATGAGAAATGTGGAAAGAGTAGAGAAGAGAAAATATTTTATCAAAGAAAGGCACTCAGGGTCACTCAACTGCCAATGAATTCAGAATAAAGAAAAGGGCAATATGTTTCTTTACACAATGCATAATTATCTTCCAGAATTCACTGCCTAAAGAATGCAAGGTCTGGATATCTTATGGGAAATGAGCTGTCAAATTTAGAGAGTAGAGGCTTCTCAACAGCTTCTAGCTAGGTAAGCTCAATGCTTAAAAATGGTATACCTACGATGATCAGATAATCATAAATAAACAAGCAAGACACTCACACATTTCCAGGAACCTTTGGCTGGGTGCCAATCATTCCACACTGGCAGACTAGATGAAATTCATTGAGCAAGTTGATTCTTAATACAAAATTCTCATTATCATATAGCCCTACAACACCATCCATCTTTCTTGTTGAGCAGGATACCAGTTTCTATGAAACCGCCTTTTCCCAGTCACTTGCCAGCACTGGGAGATCAGGAATTGTGAAGAGTAGTAAAGAGGAGTTGTAAAGAGGAATCATAAAGAGGAATTACAAATCCTAACCTTGATGCACTTAGCACTCTATAAAGTCCACTAACTATAGTCATGCCAGTGTACAGAACAGACATATTCCAAAAGTTTTGAGATATTGCAGGGTTCCATGGTGTGACAGGGGTTTACTTTTTTTCTCTCTTAGATTGGTATGGCAGTTCCCCAATCTGATAAGGTGCCCTATCTTTTGCATATAGCTCTGTCTTCTCCCTTATAACACCACCTCAATGGTTATTTAGAATGCCGTAATAGTTCTATGGTACTTTAAATACTGTATACCACTCAGCCAAATCAGTATTTATAAAAATAAACTGTATCACTCACTAAGGTAACATAAAGAATAAAGTATTGGAGTTCATACACTGGTCAAAATCAATAACAGCTCTTCAGAGTACTTTTAGATAGGTTCCTAATTGTCAGAAAAGGTTGGACTAAACCTCAAGAAAAATACTTTGTGATGTAAGTGTAAATGTCATGTTGCTTTAATTGCTTTAATTGTTAAGTGCACCTGTGGAAAGGAATGTGACTCGAGTTAAGTTTGTGCTGAGTCATGCTGATGAGCATCAGGTGCGGACAATGCAAGGGTTGGCCAGGATTGGCTAGGTGTCTGTAGAAAGGTACCACAATCCCAGCCAACAACTGCACATGTTGCTCGATGCATGTTGCCAGAAAGAGCAAGCTAGAAATGCTAGATTGCCATCTGGACTTTGTAAATATTGTATATATTTTGTAACAAAGAATAAAGAGCCTCCATATTGGAAGATTACAAGCTGAGTGGGTGAGTGTTACTGGCTTAGTGCATTTGATGCTAAAGGTGTTCTCTGCAATTTGGCATGCCTTGACAGCTGTGCGGGGCTATCTCTGCTTATCTATATAGAGTTTTTCTTGGTTGGCTTTTCTTTGTTTTTCCCCTCGTTCTTGGGACACTTATATCTTTAAACTCTTATATAAGCACAATTATCATAACCAGCCCTTTGGCTATACTCTCACTATGGGCTCAACTCCAAATCTAGGTCACAATTTCTGACCAGATTCTATAACGGTTTAATTATTCTTCTGTCTCTCTCTAGGCTTCCCCTGAGAATTAAACCCTTTCCACACAGTCACCCTCTCTGGCTGACTAAGAAACTTTACTCCCTGGCTCTCTCTGGAGAGAACTCTCACTGAATGCCTAACAATGACAACCAGCGTTTGCCTTTATCTACCTTTTCCTCTCAGTCACCAGCCTCTCCCACATACTACTGGGCTAGGTTCCTCTCCCGAGAAGCTATTCTGGTTGCTTGGCAACTGTTTCCAACTTGCTCTGGCACTCCAGATAGCTAGACTCCCAGAATGCCATCACATCTGGTCACCAGTGGAAAGATCAGAAGAGCTTTACTAGACCACAGCTTGCCCACTTCTACCAAATGTTCTATGCAACATACAAGCAAATGCACAGGGAAGTAGCGTGTCTATTCTCAGTTCATACAAGGCAACGATAACAATGCTGGCTAGTGTCCTGCATCAATGGCCAGTTCACTCATGTTTTTGCAGAAACATCAATGTTAACCTCAAGGAAACAAGCTTTCAAAATCACTATTTTAACAAAGAATGCTTTTGTTATTTTCTTATACCACACTATGCTGCCACTGCTTGCAGCAATGTACCTATTTATGTCTGCCTTATAGCATACCTGCGTCCGTAGAATTTCACTTTTCGATAACTGCATATCACCAGTCAGCTCCTTCACTGTGATGCCTAGTGGCTCCAGACGCTTGCTAAAGTAATTTGTCATTTCAGCTGCCAAGGCCTTCATAGGAGCGACATAAACAATCTGCACCAGAAAGCACACCAGTTTGATAAATGAGCAAAGTGTACAAAACTGTGGGTTTCACAGCAACTGATACAAATCACAATTTATTATGAAATATGATCCCTAACATTTACAGCAAACAGGGAAAGGAGGGAGACCTTAATAGCAGTATATGGAAAGTAGCTATTGGTGCTAGATAAGTGTGTGGCTATTTTTTTTAAAAAAAAACCAGACAAAACAAAAACTGGACTTTCTGGTATACATGCTTATCATTTGGAAAACTGGTTCCCTATCAAAGCTAAATTTATATGTTAGAGGTTTTCACATGGATAATAAGATTTTCAGAACAGAAAAAAATACAGCATGCCAGCAAAGAAATAAATCAACAAGCTCCAGCCTTCATCACCATGTAACTTGGAAGAAACACAATGTCCTTGAAAACTTCTTGACTTCATGCAAATCTTCAGGATATATTACACCTTTTTTCTTACAAAATAAAAAGCATTTCCTACCTTAAACTCATCCTTTTTGATAACTCCATGTTGAACATGCTGACGGATTTCATGTAGAACAGTTAACATGGCAATGTTAGTTTTCCCTGCCCCAGTCGGTGCACAGATTAGCATGTTCTCATTTGTGTTGTAGGCGGTTTCAAAAACAATGGATTGGATTCGATTTAACCTTTTCATGCCTTGGAATGCAAGTTGTCCAATCTACAAGGAAAGTCCAAATAAGAAAAGAGGCACTTTAATGAACAAAACAGAACATTAACTACTGGTAGGGAACAAAGGGAACATATAATCTATGGTGGCCAACTGTGGGAAATCTACAGAGTCACATTAGCCCCTGAGAAGGCCTTGTAAGGCAATGGTCCCATTGCACCCTTCCTCAGAAAAATGCTCTAAAATACCCTCCAGGGAATTTTAGGGGGCATTTAAGCCATGTTTTTAGGTCCCCGCTGTGTCATTTTAGGCCTTTCTCAAGAACAGATGTGAGCAGAAATCACTTCCTGATTCAAAAAAGGCCTCTCCAGAGCCTAAATTGCCCAGGGAGGCAAAAACATGGTGAATATGCAGTCCACAGCCCTCAGAGAACACCTGGGGGCATTTTTGACCCCTGGGAGTCACAGGCTACACTTGGCCCACCCCAATATAATTGATCATTATAAATGAGGAAGGAGATTGCCTAATTCAAAAAACTTGACTAATTTTTTTTTCCGGTCAACATCTACATTTTTAATCTTTATTTTTACAACATCATTACTTTTATTGATCTCAATCCAACATTGCCTTGGTCTTATAGTACTACCAAAATGGAACATCCTTGTCTTTCTCCTCCTTACAGCCCTCTAAGCCACCCAATGTTTGGAAAGCAGAGATTGTCCCCTTCCACCTTTTGATTCCTCCACTAGAGGCCAAACATTGGATGTTGCTCATTTGTTAACTACGGATACTTATAATGATCCTCATTTTCTTCATTCAATCTGACATTTCAAAGCCTCTATTTCTACACAAATCTTTACAGTGTCTTCTCATTTTTATCCACCACCTTTACTTGCCTAGTTCATTTCTGTGGAATATATCATCATTTACACTCAGATTTTTGTCTGTGCAAAATCAAACTGATCTTGAGGGCACACTACTAGCGTGTTCACCACCTTGCACAGAAGACACTTCTTACCATCACTTTCAGCCCTTCCAAACCTTGACAGAGAGCCAGAACATTGTATAAACCATGTATGAGGAAAAAGACATCATGTTAACATTATATGCAATGTTGGTCGGCCACCTCACCTCAAAAGGAACAATTTAGAGCAAGATAAAAATTAAAAACAGTAATGACATGATCCACAGAGCTTGATAACACTGGCTTAGAAACAAAGCTGGGAATCTGAGTTTACCAAACCTACAAAAGTTCATAATATTCTATAGGGAGCACAAGCATGAGTATGTGGAGATGCAATATCTTTGTATGCCCTCTCATTCAACATGATGAAAAAGCAGCGCTTTAAGGCTGTTTCACAAAGTGAAACCCATTACTGTAGGCCGTTGATAGGTCATAAATATAAGTGAATTTTAGAAATCTGGTAATTCCTAGAGATAAAGCTATCAAGAGCATATTTCTGACACTTCAATTACAGAGACTCTAACGACAAATGATTGATATCACATTTTGCCTGTGAGTTTTTCTGACCAGAGACAACAGATGCTGGACCAGATCCAGATAAGTGATCAGTAGAATACCACTCATGCTGGAAAGCACTATTTGTATATTTCTCCTCATTCATCTGGCCACTGGCAAGATGATACAAAGGGTTAATAGGCCTTATGGAACAGCATAAATTGTATCACTTGGAGCTGCAGGAAGAAGAAGAATCAGTAATTTTTGCTCTCTCTTCCTCTAGTATGAGGCCTTGGCCAAAGGGAAAGAGCCCTTCACTTTGTGAAGGGGTGAGTCTGGATCCAATTCAGAACTGATTTACTTCCTTGTTTAAACAAGATCTATCCATGGCCTAAGACAGTCAGGGAGGCATTTTTAGTTTTACAAAGTCAGAGTTAAGGACACTTTGTGTCTTTGGCCCTCTGAATTCCCACTGGAGGGCCAACAACAGCCTTCAAACACCTGGTAACTGCCCATACCTGAAACAAATAGAACAACTACATGAGCTGACTTAGCATACAAAAGTATTTCCTCCTTGTACTTTCCTCCTTGTACATGATTACAAATATAAATCCCTCCTAAGAATTTTACTAATTCCATTTTATGCAGTATAAAACCTTTTTTGTTCATAAATGTGAGAAAAGGAAAAGAGAGTAACCATTTTCAGGAGAAGAAGCACTCCTAAGAGATGTGCTTTGAGAATCTGAAGGAAAGAGAAAGAGAAAGAGAAAGAGAGAGAGAGAGAGAGAGAGAAAATGGCCATGCCATACACAGAGAGAAAAAAAGTATAATGGCAAGCAATGGTGGATTTTGCCGAGACCTGAATTGTCAAATCATTTCTAAAAGAGAGTAGGAGCCGAGATAGAATGAGATCACTCAGGGCTTCTCAAACATGCACTTTTAAGTGACACTGTCATGAAGGAGAAGAATAAAAATGCACACGCAATTTATTTCTGCAACGTCAGGCACAATTTATTTGAGCAACTTTACTTTCAGCAGAAGACCAAGACCTGGAGCCCCAATCCTTGAACATATAACACTAGACAAAGTAACATGTAGCCACAGAGCAAGGGGCAGCAGAGATAGTTAAACTTTTGGCCATGTGTCACTTTACCCATTCAGACCCTTTCTCTCTACCTTCATCCACAATAATGCAACAAAAGTTTAGCCAGCTGGGGAAAGGAGATGCAATGAGGAAATGATGTTTGGATAAAGAGAGCACAAAGGGATATTTACATGAAGGCTCAAGCAAACTGCTCTTATTTGCCACTTTCTCTGCTGCTCCTCACTCCAACCTATTGCCAATCCATAGCTTTTCGACAGAGATCTTAGTTGCCAAGACCAGACAACCCTGACTTCAAATGTGCAGTTCACAGCTAGTCTGCTACGGAATGGAAAGCAGGGTTGGCTGTAGAGGGAGAGAGGAAACCTGAAACTGCGCAATAATTTTAAAATTATTATTAACTGTGAGGAATAGGCAGGTCTAATTGTTTTCAAAATCTGTCTACGCTAGGAACTAGTATCATACCCTGCACCACAAAAGTGCAGCTGGGTCAAACACTGTTTCCTTCCTTGTCCTTAACCTTTTGTCAACCAATATTACTTGTTGATTTGAAAGAAATGAGGGATAAAATGCATCCACAGTCCATGCCATTTATCTTTTGACAAATCCTGTTCACGTTAAGTCATCACTTTTTCTAAGTTATAATAACAGTGACTAGTGTGCACCTTATGTATTTTGATATACCCTGTTCTGGCAATTATGGGGAGCAAGGAGGGTCTGTTAATGAAAGACAGACTCTCTCTTTTCAAATTATCATTTAATCATTGTCTTTCATGAGCATTACCTGTTGATAACAAAGCTACTCAAAACATGGAAGCACAGAAGCTTTTATTTCTTCTTTGCAACTTTCTCTTATTATCTATAGCATACTCAGAGCAAACTCATCTATAAAGTATTATTTTGACTTCAAAGTTTTCTGAGTTCCAAAGCTAACTGTAAGATGGAAACAAAATGTCACACTATCTTAATAAAAATTTCAAGTTCAAACTTTAACTTTTGGTAGTCAGTGTTGTACAGTGTTTATACAGTCCAGCTAAAACTGGAAATAACTCAGCCATGAAGCCTGACAGCTGATCATGGGTGATCATGACATCTTAAGCTCACTTCTAGGGTAACTGTGAGTGAAAAGTGATGTGGGAAATGCACACCACCATAAACCCCTGTCAGGAAAGCTGCAGTGTAAGTATAATAAATTAAAACATTGACTTAGTGTAAACAAAAGTGATGTAATCACAGAATTAAGGTGAGAGAAACAAACACCACAAAAATCAAGTGGCAAACAATAGCCTCTGCATCCAAAAGGAGAGAAACCAAAGCACCCCCCGAAAGGTGGGTAACTTGGGGTCCATCAGCAATGCCAGAGTCTCCTTATGGTGGGCAATTATGGCTCGAAGGAGGACTGCGAGAGGGGGGTAACCACAGGATCTTTTCACCTATGTATACTGGTACTAACTGCAAGACACCAGTTGGAGGTCAAAAGAATGTTTTATTGGGAGAAATCACAAACACACACAAGACTCAAGCAGTCTCACAACCATTCAAGGTTTACAGAGGGAAAGGAGAGAAAGGCTGGATAGTGAGGAGATTTTGGGGTGAAGTGGGCAAAGTGAGGCAAAGTGTGGCTCAAGCAGAGTCCTTTTACACATGGCATTCAGCCATAAGCATTTAAGTTATATTTTGTGCCAATTAAATAATATTCATCGCCAATTACACCATATCATGGAGTGGAAGTCTACAGCATGGTAACACAGAGAAAGTCATAGATAGACAGAAGAACATAACAAATGAGGTCACACAATCAGAGAAACATATAGGATTACCTAAGAGTTCTACATCATATCACATTTTAAAGTGTCCTCTATTCAAAGTGGAGAAACTTGAATAGTCTAGATATTTCCACTACAGGTCCAGGTTAGCCAATTGTAAAATGAAATGCTGCTCATCGCGGAGTAAGAATAATACCAGAAACGCTGGTTGTTTGTTCTAGGCATTTATTTATCACTTCATGTCCACTAGCTAATAACAACAATTCCTTACCCTCTGGAACCTTAAATGAACTTGGATTTTAGTCACAAACAGTTTCCAAGCCAAATGCCTGCAAATCATCCATCTCATAAACCTAATGATACTGTAATGCATTAGCAAGCTGGCAACCATAAAACCTGTTCTATCTACTTCTTTTGTTTTCAGATTCTGCAAGTGGGTCAAGCAGGGGTAAACATAACATGAAATGACATATCTGACAACCAATATTAAGTCCCAAATTCCACAATTATTTTAATATGTAGGTGCTACTTACAATACATTATATCTAGGATTCTAAGGCTTGACCATTTTTCTAAAAAGGAGAGTGAATCCATAAGTACAAGCAGTATCATATTCATTAATCAATACACAATTAACCTCTGTAACAAAAACATCTGCTCAGCCATAAATGACCAAATAGGCCTGATGCCAAGGGGGACAACAAACTTTAATAACAATTTTCAAGATAATTCAAAGCCATTGCAAGGACCAATTATTTTCTGCATTCTTGGTTTTTTAAGTTACTGTTTATTAAGTAAAGATTCTGTTCAAAAGCAATCAGCCCTTATCAAACCATCAAGGATCATGAGTGTCTATGAAGTTGGGGACGTGAGACTTGTGTAAAAAAGGATTAAAACATTCAATGAGAAAGAAAAACAATCAGATGAACATCTAACTCTGTAAGAGTGAAAACCAGAATATAGTTCTATTCTGTCCCATTACTAATATCCTATCTTTCCCTGCAAACCTAGTTAATAAGGAAAAATGACCCAAGTAACTGTTCTGCTGTGGCATCACTGCTAAGTGTTAGATTATCTTTAGAATAACCTACAGAGGGAGAGAAACAGAACTTCCAACCAATTTCTTTGGAGAGATGGAAGAGAACTTCTGGTTTGTCCCCTTGTCATTTTGAGGTTCCCAAAACACCAAATCTTATATTGATAATTATCATATCAAAACAAACTGGAAGATTCCAACAACCCATTAGTCTTTCCATATGATCAAGGCCAATTCCGAGCTCTGTGAGTCATTCCTTAGAATGTCTGCAGAAGACAACTAAATTTAGTACAAATATCAGTAAAGGTAGACATTTACTCAGAACCCAAATAGAACATGTGATATTCTGTTGGCTAAAAGTGTTGGTACTGCATGCTAATACTAAAATAGCTTTCCTATACATCTTTAGTAAGTTGTCTACTTATCATGTTCCAAGGACAAAAAATCCCACATCAATAATTGTCAGGGACAGGCTTAAATACAACTTTCCCAGATGATTCAGCATCCTTTAAGCCTGTTGTTTGCCTACCAGACATCCTTAATTTCAGATTCTACCATAAACAGAATCTAATCTTCAGTGTGGTCTCCAGCCTACATGAACTAATAGAAAAACAAGTTTACTCACTTTCTTCTTACTTTAATTTTTTGTGCCTCCCAACCACAGTAAGTTCAGTCCTTTTTAATGCATAAAATATTGATTACTATGCATTAAATGGTTTCCTGTGCAAAAAAAATAGTAACTTGATGGATACTTATCTATTTGCACCTTGGAAAAAATACTTCAGTTTTACTCAACACAATATTATTGTTTCGGACTTTGTTGGCAGCATGGCAATGTACCATTCTGAACTCAGCATGGAAATAACATGTTTCGAGATCAGAAAAATAAATTATTCAAATGAAGTAAATGAGATATTTGAACAGATGCTTAGGACTCACTAACTGCTTGATGGAGATATCAACATTACTTATACTGCCTTCCTTTAGGGAGCTGAGATCAACAAACTTATGAGGTGGTTTAGACCGAGAAATAATAGTGCACTTATTATTACTGACAGACACATAATTATCTAACTGCAAAGAACAATGGGGCCTGCTTCTGAAAAGCCATATAAAGAACTGTGTTCTGGACACATTAACAATGCAAATACAGGATCAAATCAAGGCATATTAATCAAGTAGTCATTTTTTAATACTGGCCAATTCAATGCCTCTAGAGAAGGGGAGGACTATTTCTGGGGGTGGGAAGTTATACTGCCTCACAACTCAATGCATCCACAGCTACCAATTTTGCCACTGTACAAAATCTTTGCAAATAGCAAGGAAACTTCACAGTTTCATATTAGAAGAAATTACAGGGAAGCTGATTTGAGCCTTTGGTAGACTTACAAAGGCATAACTTAAGATACACACTTTCTAGACTCCACATTTTAATGTGAAATTGGAGGGGCAGGGCTGTTGCCAATTCAAACTAACTACCATAATTCAGCAGTGCGCCAGTAAAAGAGAGAGACAGAGAAGACCAAAATGGACCATGAACATCAATAGGAGGGCCTGCATGTTCTCTACCCCTGCTCTAGAGCAAGATAGTGATGGCCTAATAGCTGCTATCCTCCAAGATCTTGTTTCTAACAATGAAGTGCTTTAGCGAGTAACACTAACAGCCATTTATTCCAGAATTCTATAACCAAGAAAGAATTTGAACCTGAGTCTATTACACACAAGAGAGCCAGTCCAGTGTAGTGCTTTGATCATTGGATTATGAGCCTGGAGACCAGGTTTCGATTCCCAGCTCAGCCACAAAAATCCCCTGGGTGACTTTCGTGCATCACACACTCTCAGCTACCGAAAAGCCTCTGATAGTTTCATCTTAGGGTTGCTATAAACTGGAAATGACTCAAAGGCACACAACTACTCTTACACACAAACCAGACACTCTAACCACTACAATATACTGCTACTGCATATTTAGTACTTATACTAAGTTCAATAACCTATGAAATAACTTGGAAACTCAAAGGTCTAACAAGTACTTCCCTCAAACAATACTCTGGCAGACATTAAGGTCAGCCAAGGATGGCCTAACTGAACACAGCTGCTTGCTTTCTTCATGCCACTATTGATTCTAGCAACTACATAACATCAGACATTTGTTTTGAACAGAAAACTTGACTAGGGAGCAGCTGCACTTCTGGATCATAACAGGACATAGGAAAAGTCAGTTAACTGTCTTCCTGCTATTTGCATTATAAAAGCAGTGATTCACTCTGCTCTGTCCATTATGCCATTGTAATTGTAATACCACTTTGTTAGGAACTCAGAATAGAAGACAGAATATATTACAAATTGAAACTCAAACATAAAACAAATGCAGAAATCTAATTTGTCCTTGTGATTTATTTTTAAATTTACTCACCTACTTCTACATTTCAGCTTTCTTCACCTTACTGTTCCAGCTGAACTCACCCTTCCTGCATTTATACCAACAGCAGGACCAAGCTCAATTTTAGTTGGAAAAAAGATCCAGGGAATGAGTGAAACTCTCCAGTTCAGAAGACCCAGAAAGGTAGATGAGTGAAGATAGCAAGGCAAATTTCTTACAAAAGGTGAGCAGGCAAAAGTGAGCAGGCAAGCAGTCAAAACAAGTATCATTGCCATTTTTCAAACTGGGGAAAGGATGTGTACCACAGTGTCTGGCAGATCATGCTACTGCTGTACCTATACAGAATGGACAGAATGCAGCACTGACTCCCATTGGCAGAATGTGAGAATCCAGAAGGAGACAATTTCACCTTTCTCGGAGAAACTAGTGGGGGGGTAATCCCCATCCACCTAAGCATACCAAAAACCAGCTCCAGAAGACTGGAAAGCCCTCCACTGCGTGTTTTCTGACAGCTTCAAGAGCTGCAGGGAGAAAGGGATGGGAAGGAAGTTCTGTCACCCTGGCATTGTACTGCCAGTGCCATGTTTGTTTTAGGCGGTACTCTCTCCTTATAGGACAAAAACTGCAATAACCTTTCCCCACGCTGTAAAAAACACTACACTTCACTAGCCAGAACTAACCCATGAACAGTTGCAGGCAAGGAGAACTGTACCTCATGACTAAGAGAAAGGGAAAAATACAGTTGTATTGGATAGCAACTGCACTGCCAACTTGAGTTTAAATGTGTACAAAAGGAAAGTGGGTTTGAAATACTATGAACTAGAAAGTACAGGGCAACACCAACATATATGCACATCTGATGACAGAGTTCCTACTATAAATGTGGTTATGGACCCCCTGATTAGACAGAGGGCTATTTTTCTTTCAAAGACTTAGCTAAGTGAAATCAGATTCTCTTCTAGTTAGCCTTCCTGCATTCATTCTGCATTTCAAAACAGCAGTAACATGTTTCAGAATGTTAGCTAAGATAGCTAAATAAACAGTTCAAATGAGCTTCTGCAGTTGTTTCTATCTCATATTATGCCATGATTTTGCACCAAGTTGAAAATTTTTTCTTCTAGCAAAACTAAACCCTTCCAATTCACACAGCTCTATATCTGTGCTGTATATCTGAGGGGAGGAAGTAAAGCACTTCATTCTCCAATAGAACAGGTACAGCTATAGAATATCTTAACTTTCAAGTTTTAAGACCCCCCCCCCCTTAGCTTTTATTCAAGGAAGTGTAATAGTTAAAAGTAGTAAGTTGGTTCTACTCTATGTTCCCATTTATGTTTGCTCTACACAATTAAAAAAAATTTACTTATGTGTCACAACAAATAAATGATTCTGACTTCTTTTTTCAAAAGTTAGTTATTGAGGCATGAGCTTTTATTAGACAAGAACCTACTTCATGTGATACATGAAGAGAAGAGTAAAGATGCTGGGCATTATTGCCATCCATGCCTAATCTCTCTAATTGGCTACTGGCTTTGAAGATAAATCAGAAGCCTTAGTTGATTCAGCTCACAGCCACTAGATTGCTAAATGGCACGGATCATTCAGAACATCTCTCACTAGTTCAAAAATAGCTTCACTTTCTCTATGTGTATTTCCAGATTCAAATCAAAGTGATGGTATTAACCCATGGAGTAATTTAGTTGTTCTTTTATGAACCTACTGATTCTTTAAAGGCATCTGAAAAGGCTCTTTCCCAATTATTGAGGCAATGAGGGCAGTGACCTGAAAATGGACCTTCTCGGTTATGACACACAGATTCTGCAGTGCTATCTATAAAAATACATACTCAGAACCATGACTGATTAATTGCAGGTTAAAAATAATTTACTTGCCCAATCCTTTTAAGACAAGAGCACTGTGCATCTCATATCTATTTTTGGCATTATTTCAGTCTTCTTAATATTTTGTTTCAGTGCTGTTCTAATCACTCTTTTTTTCTGTGTTCATACCTTGCTTTGATTATTTTAATGCTAAACTCCTAATTTTACATTAATGGATGGGGTATAAATATACCAAATAATTCACATACAGAAAACCTAAGGGAACCTTTATACAATGTGGAATACATGGTTTCCAGAATATGTCTTAAAACTACACATTGAAAAAGAAAAGAAAAACTCAGCAGGCCATTACTGAGGGAGGTAAAGTTGCTGAATAGCTTTTACATAGCTTGAAAACAGAACTAAAATCAAACTTCACACACACACACTTAAAAGAGTTCATAAAATCCTGCAGAGATTAGGAAGGGGGGGAGAGAAGTAAAGTTGTGTCATTCATCACAAAAACACCCAGTGGATACCTGTGACACTTGACCACATTCCTCACACCATGCAGCTGCACAATCACTTTAGTAATGGATGTGCTTTTTAGGAAACCACCTGATTTTCCCTACTGTGCTTTGAATTCCTGGAAAACATGATTTCACAGCAACAGAAGTATAAACTTGTTGAAGGCTGTGCTCAACAAATATGTATTTATTGCGCAATAAAAATGGTGGTACAAAAAAACCCTGAGTAAAATTTCCCTCTCTATAGGCACTAACTAATGGCACTGCTTCCAGCTGCTCCCGCATGAGTCACACTTAAAGCTTTTCAGAATCTATCACTTTAGAGATCTCCACATGCACCGAATAATGATTTTCAGAGCACATATTTAACTCGCCTCTTCTGCTATGATGGGAGATAAAACTACCTCCTTCAAGCCTGTGCTACAATATCTATTTAACAAAAAAGTAGAGGGAACTAACACAAGACTACTTTAGAGGGTAATTATAGCTGACAGAGGTAATAAATGTTAACCCATCAAGGAGAAGTGAGAGAACTGTGAAAGCAAAGAACATTCTTCTGGGAATAAACATTAATGTTGTGAACTACTTTTTAGTGCAGCTTGTTTTTCTCACATTCTTCAATTCATATAGTAGCTAGACAGAATAAGAAACTAACAATGAGAGGATTTTTTTTGAAAGAAAAATAAAAGCTATCTGAATAACACCATCTATTATTTCTTCTGGACCATGATTATATATTTTAAATAGCCATCTAAATTATTTTGCTCCATGTATATCCATCAGCAGGGAATTCTCAAGATACTCTTCCTCCAGGCTTGCTAACATCCCACAGGAAGAACTCCCTAAGCTCCTAAGCATGAAATACATTGCTCATAGAAGTGGAAATCATGAGCTTACCTGCTTAGTTGAGATCTCCAAACAATTAAAACTGACAGGTATATATGAACACTACAGTTCAATCAACATTCAATTATTTCAAGCTGAGGTAGGACCTCCAAAGGTCTCACTTCATGGAATGTTTGAAATAATTTCCAATTTGTAAACATCTGATCAATATCAATACCCACTGAAATAGTTTTGTACTATAGATTTTTATACCCTAAGATAACTTTGAATGTCATACCACAGTTCACCCTGTAATGGAACAATAACACCTTTAACCATGGCAAACATAGTTGCCGTACCTCTGTTTTTGTTTTGCTTTTTGAATTCAGATACGTTTTTCAGCCTTTCATCCAAACCCACAGTATCAATCACATGCCAAATTCTAAAGTAAACATGTAATAAATCTGACAGAATTATAATACCATCAGCCTATGCAGATGGGAAAACAGTAACAAAATTCAAAAGGAGGAAAACCTCAGACCATAGCAAACTAGTGTTTCCTTTTCCAGAGAAACAGTCCATGCTAAGATATCTGGCAACAAAATACACAAAGATAAAACTGTAACAGAAGAGGTTGAGGAAATTTATGCCTCCCAAAGGAGATGCATTCAACTTAGCATGTGTCTTCCAGAACTTAGTGATTTCCAAATTATATATTTAACTTGCTATTCTCAATAAGGAACTGGCAAAACCACCTCCAAGTATTCCTTGCCTAAGAAAACCCTATGAAATTTATGGGGTTGGCGTTAAGTCAGTATGCTTAAAGACATGGAAGTTTTCTCAACGTCGAACAAACCAATTCAGCACTATTGTTACTGGACAGTGCTATCCCCATGGAAACTTACCAATTCATAGTATCAAAAGGCACAGCACAACCTCTGGAAACATTATAAACAGCCCTCCTGGACAACTGATCAACATACTACCTTACTCATACCATCTACAACAGTGGTTCTCAACCTGTGGGTTGCGACCCCTTTGGGGGTCGAACGACCCTTTCACAGGGGTCGCCTAAGACCCTAGGAAAATACGCATTATAAAATAAAAAGAAGGTGAAAGGAAAATTACCTGGCAATGCAGTTAAGTCTGTTAAGGGCGGGGAAGGGCTCCAAACCGCTCCTTTAACTTCCAGCGGCCATGTTGAAAAGAGGCGTTCAGAAAGCAAGGGAGGGGGCTATGAATGGAAAGAGCTCTCCTGACCAATCCCAGCTCGCCAGCAACACAACCAATCACACTCAAGCCTGCGAGCGGCCTCTGCCTGGAGAAATGGCCGCCTCTCAGCCAGCAGTTCCTTGCCCTTCTGTATTAGCGAATACAGTAGCGCAGGGCAGTTTAGCATTGTGTACAGTGTCCTTATTCACTAGGAGTCAAACTGCAATGCCTATGGAACGTAAAGAAGTAAGATTTGAACCTCCTATGTCCTCAATGTCTTCCCAGGGAAACGTGTCTGAGTGTAGGAGGGAGGTGATAAGACAAATGATTGCTGAAGAAATGGAGGTGCATATTAACAGGCAAACAACATTAGCGAAATGGTTTCACAAAATACATAACAAGCTTAAAAAATATATTGCAAGTTGGACAATTCATTGAATTTGAATGTAATGCCATTATTAAGCAGTCAACAAACTACTTCAATGAATCCTTCATTTTCACGTGATTTTCCTGATGATACAAAAGTTATTCAAGCTGAATCAAATGATGCTGGTGTGTGTTTACCAAAAAAGTCTCCCTGTAGGTCCAAAGTGACTAGAGTTGAGGAATCTGCTTTGTCACACTCTGAACAAATCAACACTGAATCTGAAAGTGATGAGGAACCAGATTTGGCAGATACTCAGGAGGATAATGACCCTAAATCAGAGGGTTTTATTTCCGAGGAGGAGGATGCAGAAGATGATAATAAAGTGAGATTATTTTCCTCAGATTCTTTTAAAAATTTGCTGGAAAAGGTGTTGGTAACTCTAGGACTGGACAGTCTGGAGAGTGCCACTTGAGATATTGATAAAAACAAGAATGTTGCATCAACTGTAAGGAATAAGTCTACAAAATCTAGTGTTATTCCCATGCCAGATTTATTTTTCGATTTAATTCAGTCTGAATGCAGTGAAACCAAATCTTCAAACTTTATATCATTTATGGTGGACTAAATATCTCTCTCCCCTGCAAGAGGCCCATGTGTCTACTACTCTCTTTCCTGTGATGTGCAAGTATTCAATGAACAAACAAAAATATCATCACAGTTTGAATTTCCATTATTAGGGAGCATACATGAATGGTCAGATGCTGTTTTGGGAGCAATCAACCAAAAACACTTGCTAGTTCTAGCTAGTTTTAAAATCTGGGTGTGCGGGGGGGGGGGGGTTTTCTCTCCCTTCAGAGGCCCATTTGGTGACAACTCAAGAGAGAGCCTTCTCCATGACTGCTTCCAGGCAACAGAACTCCCTTAAACAGGAGATCTGGTTGACCCCTTCCCTGCTCTCCTTTTGCCAGGAGGTGAAGACTTTTTAATTCAGGAAGGCCTTTGAGCTTTAAATTATGTATTAGTGGTATGTGTTAATTATTAACTATATTTTAATTTTTTTTAACTGTTTTATCCATTTTCAAAAATAATACTGCTATTATTTTTTTAACATTTGTAAAATAAGATTTTAACTTAAAACTTGTCTCAAATTTCTGTAAGCTGCCTTGGATCCCATCCCAAGAGAAAGGTGGGATATACATTTAATAAGATAAAATACCTCTCCAGTTTTATTTAACCTAGTTAACCTAGTTAAATAAACTTAATTTCACTATTTAAAAGTGGCGATGTTTTATTCACCACAACATTCCAAGAAGTAATCTCATTACTTTTATCCAACATAACAGCCTGCTCTTGAGCGACAGGGGGTGTTTATAATAATTATTGTCTACAAATTTCTAGGGCACATAATGTAAATATATCTTAATGTCTAAAACGGTAACAAAAGCAACACATTTCATTTTTTCCCCCTTTTCCACAAAACACTTTTGATATGGAAAAGCTTTATAATCATTAGAGCATCTCTGTGTCACTTTCACCATGCATGCCACATATAAAAACTTAACTCCAGTTAATAACAGTGTTCAAACAGTGGTTTCTTACCAGTAATTATATGGAGAAAACAGATGCAAGTGCCTAAAGTAGAAGTAACACAATACTTCCTTTTAGGGAAAACAAAATAAATTTACATCTAAACTTCGTAAAACATTCTACTATATATTTCTTCAAAGTAAATAAAAACTGACGTGAAAGTTTAATATCTAATTACCTTCATCCAGGAAGACAGGGCATTTTAGTCCTTCAGAAACAGGATTTTGTTGCAGAATTCAAAGAACTAGACTTACAAGATATTTTACAATGCTGTCCCTTGAAGAGTTCAGACATTTTATTTTAGACAAAAGTAGTAGCATTTTTAGAAAAAAAATAAACGATGTTACTTTTCTTATTTTTCAAGAAAGATCTGTTGGCTATGCCAAACAAATGTTCAGCCTAATGTGAACATGAGCTTTCTGGCTTTTGAAATTTTAGTTATTGTGGTATATCCTTGATTCTGCACCCTCAAATACAGTTCTAGATGGTGGGGATGGGAATTTATATACTCAATACATGGGATATCTCAGTGTATGAAAATTCCATTGAGGTCAGAAAACACCCCAGATTTTTTATTTTTTTTTAAAAAAAACCCTTCCACTGAATGCATAACCTTCCTGGATAAGGATTAAATCACGAAGACTAAAATGCATGTAGTTCCATATGCAGCTTGTTGCATCTGAAACTGGCCCTAATTTAAGGAACTACCTGACTAATAACATATGTAACTAATAATACAATATTGAAGAAAATACTTCTCAAGAACAACCTATTTACACCCAAATTTGACATTTAATAAATAGGTATATATTATTTTATTTTAGCAAACTGATATGGTGTTGAATTAGGAGTTAACAGACTGAATGACATATTAAAGTGTCTGGAAGAACAAAACTGAATCTCGATCACCTACTGGGTTAACCATGGTGTTTTTGCAGACACCAGCATTAACACAGCTATAGTTGAGCTACAAGAATTCTGTTCAGAACATACTGCTCTTTTCATATTTAAAGTTGGAAAAACAGACTGATATACCCATTGACTCTATGGGACTATCATCAGGTCTTCAGGCAAACAATACAGATTACTTTCTCTTGTTATGAGCACTCTTATAAAAAGAGTATGTTTTCTCAGGCAATGCGGGCCTTGAACACAGACTATGCTTTACAGTAGACATGATACTGTCCTGGAAAAGAGAAGTAACTTTTTAGACCAGGAGTAGTAACTGTGAGGCTTGTGGGCCATATTTGAAATACCAAGGCCTTCCGTACAGGCCCCTAAAGTTCTTCCGTTACTGGGGAAATAAAAAACCCCTAGAATGGATAATTGCTTCCATTTAAGTCTCAAGAAGACATAAATCCATACTCATGCAACATTAGCAGGAGACTCAGCCTATTTTTTCCCCCACAACAGGAAGTGATCTTTTAGTCACTCCCAGTTCTAAGAAAGGAGAGGCGCAGAACACAGAGGTCAAAGGGTACAGTGAGGAGGACCCTGATCCTCTTTACTAGACCACTAGGACCAATCCTTGCAAAAGTGGAGGGACCATTCTAATTCAAGACAGCTTCAATTCAGGGACTCCCTTTCCTCTGCCACTTTTCATACACACAGGGCTGCAAGCATCCCTGCTAGCCAACAGTTCCTATAGTTTGCATACTACCAGTCCTGAATATAGTTATATCTCTGAATAACTTACAGCTTGATGAGCATCAACATATTCTGAGCTCAAAAGTTTTTATATGAATGTTTGATGCTATTCCTTTATGGGTTGTAGTTTTTACTACATCAGCACAACAATTACAAATAGAACACGTACATCTATTTCAGCTAAACAAAAAGCAACGGAAACCACCTCCAGTGACTAAGTAACACAGAAGTAGAAAGGGCTGATTAAAATCAATAATTTAAATTAAGAGTTTCTGTTTAGTAATTAACACCATAATTAAAATCAATCCAGATGATTCTTAGCACTTGCCCCTCTCTGCCAAGCCCAAATTAATACAACTGATTTTTTCTAATAAAATGACCATTACACTAATACACTTCTTAAATAAAATATCCAAGAAAATACTTCACAAGCACCAACACTTGGTGCTTATTTTCTGCACAAAATGTTCTTAAGAGGCCTTTAAGTAACTAACGCATATATACCCTACCCTTGCCAAACAAACACTAAAAAGTATACTGAACTACTGAGCTACAAAGCTCAATATGAACCATCTATCTACTACTTTCATCTTAAAATGCCATTAGTCAGAGGCATTTAATGTGTCTTGCTGTACAAATGGACATGATGTTGGCAAAGAGGCTGTGCATCCATTCTAACAAAATAGAAGGAGGGGTCATTTTTAAAAAGCTGAAACCCTGCAAGGCAAGCACTTGGAAGGAAGGAAGGAAACTCAAGACAACTCCTCCCCTTCACACACATATACCCTTCCAAGGAACTCACCAGTTGCTGATTTTAAAAGGCTACACAGATTGAATCCTGGATGTTTGATTGGAAAATGACATGTATGATGAATTAGCCCAATCAGGTAGGGCTGCAAGGATAGAAACTATCTTCTTTATGTGCCCACTAACAAGGTTAATGATACATTCAACACCTGCAAGTACCTATGATGAAAAAGATACAGCTGTAGGCAATAAGACAAACTGCCATTAGTGGTATTTTACCCAACTTCCATTTTCCCAGTTGGGTTGAGCCTTTCTTCCCAGCTCACAGAATTCATCAGAGGCAACTGCATTTCCAGAGCAGAAGCAAGCAAGGCACAGTGTCATAACTGCTACCTCTTCAAATGTGCTCTAGTTTGTTGTTTTTTAATAACTGGTAATCTAGATGACCAAGCTTCACAACAAGCCAAAATCTTCAAACCACAGTTTGAACGTGGTTTAAGATCATGGCTGGCTCCAACATTACAAACCGTAGTTTCAAAGTTTATTGGAGACATCTATTAATTGGAGACTTCATTTAATTTCAGTCTGCTCTAACAGCAGAAGCAAAGGGACAGCCAAACACTTTGGCAGCAATCAAATAATTCTAGAACAGTGGTTCTTAACATTTTCTTTACCAAGTGCCCCCGGTAAATATAATTTGTTGCCAGAGACCCCAAGACTTAAGATTTAAATGTTTAGATCTAAAAATTAAAATATTTGTTTATTTAAGGCTTCTGGAGACTAAGATTCAAATCCTTGCTCAGACACTGGGTGACCTTGGACAAGTCATACCTTCTCAGCCTCAGAGAAAGGCAAAGGCAAACCCCTCTGAACAAATATTGTCAAAAAATTTCCTGTGATACATTCACTTCAGGGTTGCTGTAATTCAGAAGTGACTGAAGGCACACAACAACAAAATGCCACTGACAGGAGAAGGTTCTTTCCAGCCACCATGTCTCTCCCTTTTGAAAACTGACCTATGGCAACCCTAAGGTGAACATATCGTGAGGGTTTTCTTGACAAGATTTGTTGTCTTTGCCTTCCTGAGAGAATATGACTTGCCTGGGTTTCTATAGCCCAGTGGGGATTCAGACCCTCATCTCCAAAGTCATAGCGTGGACATACATATAGATCTGCCACCGTGTCCCTTTCGTCAGGGACACAGCAGCAGGATACGAGTGCGTGGACCCAAATTGCTCCCTCCTGTGCAAACAAACAGTTTCAGCACTTGCAATCCCATCCCCACAATTGCCATGGCTCTCTTGCTGCTGCTGTTGCTGGTGTCCAGCAGCAGGGCTTCATGGACCTCAGGTTAAAAATCACTGCTCTGGAAGATAATCAACAGAAAAGAATATTTGTGAAGTACTTTTAAAATGTATTTTTTCACAGAAAGTAGATAGATGGTTAAGTCCATCTAATATTAGAAAGGTTCCTCCTATCTTTTAAAACAAAGACAAATTATAGTGTTACACCAGAATATGTGAGCAAAAGTTAATGTTATTGATGCTGCATCTTACACTGCCAAACAGCTCTCACAAAACCTACAGATGGAATTTATATTAAGAAAGCATCAATTTCTTTAAAATATATAGCCATATAAATTAGTGTCAAGCAAAATAGCACTCCCTGCACTCCCATTAACATTCAAGCAAGAAATAACTTTCATTTTAAAGCAGCCCCTGCCTGCCCTTGTAGGCAAGGATTTCCACATTAAAGATTTCTTAAATTAGAAGAACTGTATACAATTTTTCATTTTCCTAAAGCACGGTGTTACCATCAACACTAGCTTACAAAATATGCTATAATATCTTTCAAAAGAGATCAGTACTGTCAAGCTTTCATAAAACACTTTTTAAAAATGTGACTGACTTAATCCTCAAAGTGAACCTAGAAGAGTCAAATATTTTGAAGGATGAAATCAAAAGTAACATTTGTATATTAAATATGTCCACTTTCAGCCAACCCTGCTTATTAAGTCAAACTATAAAAGCAAGAAAACATTACAGAAAGAAAATGGAGGTATTGATTTTGTAATCGTTTCTAACCATTACTCAAGGGGGGAAAAAGCATACTTTATTTAGACCGTCAATTAATTACGACAAATAAAAGAAAATGGAAATGACATGAAATAAATCCTATCATGACCATCCACTTTGGGTAAAAAAGCAAACGCCATTCATCAGTAACACAGATGCCAGATAATTCTTCCTTTAACCTTAAAGAGAAAGAGGTGGTTTTGTTTCACCTTGTAAATAGCTCCACAGACGTGGATGTTTACTACCCTTTCTCTGGCCAGCCTACTGCTGTTTCCACCCAGCACATCCTATTGCCATCTCCACCTGACAGCCAAGTCCACAGTACCACTACCAGAGCATTCTGCTTTAGCATCTGGAAACAAGGAGTTGAACTACACTCTTTTCCTTTTATTTTAGAAGTCTGCTGCAATGCTTTTCCAGACTCACAAACACCATCACAACAGAAAGAGTGGAACTTAGTAGCAGAAAGATGAGCAGAAAGATGGGCAGACATCACTAATCATCTGTCAAGCAAAGGAAAGCAAATTTATTTATTTGCTGAATTTATACCTTGCCTTTTTCCCAGAATGGGATAAGAGAAACATGTTCTTCATATGAAGTCAGTACCAACTCTCATCTCTAAACTTTTATTATGGTTACTTTTGAAGTGTACCCTTAGTAATGAGTAAAGTGGAAGTGCAGCTTAAAAATCAATACATTTTGCAATTGATTTTTAAAGAGTTCTGTTTTGACAAGACCTTGTTACTGCAGTTTCTAGCTGGCCTTGGGGGATATTAGATATCACTTTGATATCAATAATTTGGCCTTCCTCACCTATTCCTTCCCACGTGCTTGCGAGGCCCCCGGACAAGCATGCAAACAGGCTCAGTCGCTAATCGCTGTAATATTCCAAACAAATACAGGCAGGCCAGAAATAGCCAGACTGCCGCTTCAGGAGACCTCAAGGCAAGTATCATATTATGTATACACGCTACTTACAAAGAACTCCCTGCCCCAAGCAGGCACCTTGATGAGCCGAATACTCAAGCGTCAAGCACTCCGCGTTTGCATACTGGCTACCCTATTGACAATTTGGACTTAATTCAATCATGCTAAATTCTGACCTTTCGGAGGCTTTCTCTCCAGCCCAAAACTCATTGTTTTCCCCAAGTACAGACTAGCCTACAGCCACATTTTCCCCTATAAAAACCCCTGACTTTGAGAGCTTCCTCGGATTGCTCCTGACTTCCATCCCACCTTGCTGCCGCTTTGCTTGGCGAGCCTTCCCCTCAGTCCCACGTACTGAGAACCTTCATACCCACGAACTCTATCTTCAGACTACCCGGGCTTCAGGACAGGTGCAGTATTTCCCATACCAAAAACCTCCTCTCAAAGTCCCTCTATCCAACTCCAACCTTTGTTTCTATAGTTATCTGTGTGAGTGTGTTGCATACACTTGTCTGACTGTATTTTAATAAAAACAACAATTATTATTTCACATCTGTTTGCTCCTTGACTTGGCCTGACCCCGTAGGTGCTGGGTAAAAGATCTCGCTGCGTTGCCCTGCCTCTCGCATTGCTAGCTTGTGCTCTTTGACTAATTTCCCCAACTTATAATCTGAAGAGCATTTAGGAGTTCCTCATGGGACCCCCAGAAATCAGGGTAACAACCTTGCCTGTAGTTCCAAAAATTTTCCTAGCATCAAGAAAAATGGAGAAATCAAGCAGAAACTATGCATATTACAAGAACGGCTTTCTCATTTCCTACAGGCTTCATGCTGAAGACTTCTGGTCCTGCATCTCTATATTCAGAAGTTGGGATACCAGACATAATGTCCGATGTAAGGTCCAGCATAGAAAATGCTATTTGTGAATCTTAGGTCTAATTCAAATTATGGTGGCCATCCACAAAATTGTGGCAGCTGGGGCTTAATTTAAAACATTCACTCTATATGTGGTCACTCTGATGTTCCACTTAGCACATGTGTGGGCAACCACCAAAGGGCAAGAAGCCACTTTTGACCTATTTTTCACTCTCTCAGGATCTTGGCAGGCTGAGCCCTCCCTTCTTTTTTTCTTTTTTTTTTAAGCAACCATAACTTGATGGCAATTTCCAGTTTTGCTTGAGGAAGCAAAACGCTCTTTAAATTAACAAATTGGTTCCCAAGAGGCTTTTTGGAGGCAAAATTGGCCATTTTTGAACAGGTTTTTTTCTACCAGGGGAGGGTCTAGCAAAACTGGGACATTTCAAGGGATGCCCTGGGGGCTGCTTGAAGGGGAAAGGGCCATACTAGAGGTGTACTGCAGCCTGCAATTTAGCACAAGAAGAAGTCATACAATTTTCTTCCCAGATGGGACAATTTCATACATGGTTGATTTTCTGATTTAGAATATAAACAATCATACTACACAAAGTGTGTATATCTCTTTCCCCCATGCATTATTTCTGTGGAAGAAAAATATCTGGCTGACAAAGCTCACAGAAGAGCAGGTAACAGGAATGTCACCAGTATTCAAAACACTTTTTCTAGTGTTAGTCTGATACATTTGAAGTCCTCTTTGAAGCAGAAGACAGTTTAGAATCTGAGCATATTTTCTTATAGTCTTGCCTGACAATACTGACTACCATATTTATGAAACATTTGACAGCTCAGCTAGACCAAAAAAAAATAAAAAAAATCAAGCCACAGCAGTCCTAAGATGTAGAATTCTAACACCAGTTTGCAATGCAATTTTTTGAAGAAAAAAAATAATTTCCAGAGAGACACAGAGCTAAAAGTATTTCTAAAAATAAAGTGAGCTCCTTTACAGACAGCAGGGTCATGGAAAATATTTAACATAAAAGGTTTCCAAACATTTAGCCTATAAGAATTATCCACCTGGATGCATATTTCTAATGACTGGCTTTGTATTCCAAATAATGATACAACTAAATAATGATAGTTGAAAGGATTTCACAACTGTTCATAACGGTGTTTTAGAGATATTTTTATCAACCATTTCCAAAGCACACTGGGTGCAATCTATTCTTTAATCATGGTTTCAATGGAAGTTACACTTAGTTTCAGTCAAAGCATGTGGCTGGGCCAAATTACACAGCCTTGCTTTGGGTTCTGAAAGTTCCCAGAACAGTTCATCCCACAGCCTGCAACAGCGTGCTACACTGAAAACAATGGCAAAAGTGTAGAGGAAAAAGGTACGCACAATCAAGCACACCCCTTTGGCTTTTTGGCCTAAGACACAGCTTTCTTGTTTTCACCCTCATAGGGGCATTTATTGTCTGAAGACAGAATGTTTCTTGGCACTGGCAACTGAGAGCAAGTACAATGTTGCTCCTAGACCTTTGATTTGACAAAACTATGCACTTATCCACATCCTCCCTTACTAAAGACAAGTTTTGCCATTTTCCACACCTATCCTACTCTGTAAAGTTGTCATGATCCTGCATCATTCCTTGGATACCACAAGCAGGACTTTCCTTCTTCCCTACTGTAATGCTCTGAACCTTCTCCAGATACGAACTAGGAGTATGGGGTGGCTGTAGGACAGATGCACTGTGGGATGGACGTCTGGCATGCCACAGCATTGGTGCTGAACAACTAAATATTATTGAATTATTAAAAAACAAAATTCTCTCACTTTTCCTCTCACACATGCACACACAGCACTGTTTCAATAGGCATACCAGAGAAAAACAAGATTTCAGAGGTTTTTATACACACACAATGAAAGAATTAAAGTTTCCTTACCTCATCTAAATCCTTAATATAAACTGGTTTTTCCTCTAAACCAACAGGCATTGGCTCACTGTGTGGAATCTTTACCTCTTCATACATTTTATTATTTTCTCTCTCAATACCTTCTGGCAGAAGCATCTGTGAAATATTAAAGAAAGAAAAGGAAGAAACACAGCTAAAAATAATGAGCTCAATACATATTGGTTTGAAACTTTTCCACAAACAGGTAAAAGTCAGCTTAAACAGGGTCTCAACAATAAAATCTTTTAACTGTTAGTTAGCTGTACCCATCAAAAGTACATGGTATGTAAGTTTGAGCAAAACATATCCTTAGAATTCCATATACTAATCAGTCTCATCCCCACTATAGATTTTTTGTGAAGTGATAGGATTATGAAACTGGAAATCCTTCTTCAGATAAATAAGAGACTCAATTTTGCATTAAGATTTCCTGCTATACCTTCTAAGAGAGAGAAGTCAGAATTAACAGACATCATTGGGGGAGTACAGATAATAATTTGAGTTTCTTTCCCATTGTATTTTTCCATTCTGTATTTCATGCATAATATAGTTAAAGTTCTGATTGTAGGTTTATTTTATTTTATTTGTTCAAAAATGAGATGAGAAATCCCTGGCTCCACAAAAGTTTTGGAAGCCGCCAAGGACATAGTCAATGATAAGGGACTGTGGGAGCTGTACTCCAAACCAATGTTGCCTGCTCCCAGTTACAGTCCAACTATTCTCCAATCAAGAGAAGTATATCGTTTATAGAACAGTAAATCACAGTACAGGCTTCCTCCACTTATCTGACAGGATAGGGATTGGAGGACTGTTAGAAAACGGAGTGATTGAAAAATGGAACCCATGTACTGTACTCTAGAGCTCACTCACAACTGGCTATGCACACACTCCTTGCAAAGATTCAGCCAGCTTAGCATCTTTTTCCCCCTCTCAGCTCACTTTGCAAGCAGCAAGTGCATATGACCAGTTCCAAATGAGCCTCTGCAGGCAAGAAGAACTGATGAAACAGCAGAACCCCCACCAAATTAATGGAATTTCTCCTTCACTGAGAAGTGTCAAAAGAGCAAGTTGTCAAATAACAGAGTGTCACAGTATCACACCACGATTCAAGCAAATCAAAGAGAAGGTATAAAAACACAAAGAAAAAGCAATCAGAATTGGTTAAAGTGAGAGAAAATGTGAGCTTGGGTCATTTTCCTGATCTCTTAACTGTATTTAGCAGAGTTGGACTATTATTCACAATAAAAGACATGAACTGGACCTGGTTTTGATTTCTAATTAATTGGAATACTAAAATCAAAGGCTAAAGTATTATTAGACAGTGAGTGCACTTTCCATTGCTTCAGCTGAAAAACTACTGTAAACTATGGCCCTTTCCACACGCGGAGAGAGAAACGGGGCAAAGCACACAGAAACGGAGCTTACCTGAAGCTGGGTAAGTCCATCGCCGCGAGGACCAGCGCGCGTTTGCTGCTCCACACTCCTGTGCCATCCGGCGGTGTCTGGCGGCATCCAAAATGGCGGCTTACGACTGGCGGAGGCTCTCCACCAATTGGAAAGCTCGCCAGCCGGAAGCCCGTCCCCTGGCAGATCTGCAGGCACGCACTTGCGCGCGCCTGCAAATCTACACCAGGGCGCCGCGACAGGGTGGAATGGGGCTGCACGCTTGTGTTTAATAAAAACCACTTGGAAAGTGGTTTTTAAAAAACACGCGGTGCCACCACCTCCGGCCGCTTCAGGGCGGTTTGAGGTATAGAGCCTCAAAATTAAAACCGACCCTGCGCACTCCAAGGTGTGGACGACCTCTGGTCGAGGTCGCCCTACACCGTTTTATTAACCCCGTGTGAAAAGGGCCTGTGTGTGTGCATATGTGTCTTCAAGTCACCTGTCAATTTACAGTGACCCCATGATCTTCATGGGGTTTTCTCTAACAAAGAATACTCAGAAGTAATTTTGTCAGTTCCCTCCTCTAAAATATAGCCTACAGTACTTGGTATTCATTGGTAGTCTCCCATTCAAGTACTAACTAGGACTGACTCCGCTTAATTTCAAAGATCAGACAGGCTTGGTAACCTGAGAGGAACCAAAAACAGTACAGTTCTACTCAGGAACAGATCTAATTCAGAACCATAACATGAAAGCTCTTAATAATATATTTAAACTATTGTGTGATAGATTCACATATAATCTCACCAACAGGTCTAAGAGGACAGCTCCATTTTCAGCCTTTCACAAAAAAACAGCTGAATATGTTTAAAGGCTGGCAAGGACCCAAAAGCAGTTCACCGGAACTAATAGCAACGAGTGGAGTCAGATCCCTCTGGAGTCAGGAATTAACTGCCATCAAGATTACCAAACATGCACACGTGTTTATCAAATGGGGAAAAAACAGAGTTAAATCAATGGAAAGAAAAATTATTGCCTCTTCAGAGAAAAACAGGTTGTCTGAAAACTGTCCCACACTAGTTCCATGCTCAGTGAAGTTCACTGCTCAGAAAGAAACCCCAAAAGCATACCTTTGATCCTCCAATAAATGCTGAGGTTTTTCTAGCTTCAGCTTGTGAATCATAAACGTGCGGGTAATGAATTTTTTCGTATTCTGTGTCTCGTTGTCTGCCTAAAACTGGTGCTGAACGAGCATTCAAAAGTGCTTGTTCTCTGTAATCACAAAACAGAAAGGAATTATTCATCTAATAACCAAACTAAACTAAAAGAAGTATGATAAAGAGCACTGTAAGTAGAAGGCAGTAAGTAGAGCGTATTCTAAGTAGAAAGCAAAGATTTTAAAATATTGTCCCTTCAGGAAATAAATAGGGTTACAGGAGCAACAGAAGCATGTAGTGGACCAATGGAAAGATCCTCAACTACTTCCATATACCCTTAGTCTGCCTCCTCCTGTCTGACCTCTCACCTCTTATGTCCCACCATTAAAGATCCATAACTTACTTCCTCTATTGTATTTTTTTCACCCTGCTCCTCCTATTCACAAATACATTCATTTTCTCTTCTATTTCTCCATTGGTGGTAGGTAAAGAAAGTAGTCTGCCAGTAAAAAAGTACCACCACATTTCTTGCATCTGCAGAACATCTGCCAACAACTTGAGGAAATGTTGCTTTCTTCAACAAACAAAAAGGAAGAGAACTTCCTCTTCTCTGTCAGCACCAAGAAGCACTGGAAAAGGAACCCTAGGAATGCTTGGGACACAGCTTTTTTCTTGCAAAGAATTTCCCTGACCAAGTCTGGCCTGAACAGACAAAAAGGAGATGCTAGAGCCCTCCAGAAATCTGCTCTCAGCTCAAACCTGGACTGGCTACGGGCTCAGCTGATTCCTGGCTGTGATGCTTAAGCAAAGATAAGGGCAGTGTACCTATTTTCTACCAGCAGACAGAAGTCTCTCCTCATGGAAGCAAAGGTTAATACTCAAGCCATGGCTGCATATGTTTTGTCTCTCTAGATGTTTTGGAGTACAACTCCCACAGGTCCTGACCATTGGTCATGCTGCTGGCTGAGGATTGTGGGAATCGAACTCCCAAAATTTGAGGAGGGAGATAGTGTTATCCATCCTGAAAACTACCCTCCGTCATCAGCAGCATGAGGTAAGCATATAGATGTTAGGTCCAGCCTAGCTTTGATGATGAGGATGTTCCAGTTTTTGTAATGGTGGAGCGTTTCTACTCTTAAAAAGGTCCTGAACCATTATGCACTAGTCCCAATCCTACTTAAGACACTGGGGTATCTGCTTGCATACATTCCACTTTAGAAGTAAATAGACAGAAATTCTTATCCACCTTTTTTGCAATTTCTTTCCATTCCACTATATTGTGGCAAATATGGATGCCTTCAGAAAAGTCTCAACAGAACAGACTTGGCTTCAATGTAGTGAATTCACTGTTACTTTGAGTAATAGGCTGCATCTCACATCTGCATGTCTGATCTGTGCTGAACAGATCACAAAGGTTGTAAGGAAGTAGAATCTTGAGATTCCACCTAAACCTCAGGAAGAACTTCCTGACAGTCAGAGCTGTTCAGCAGTGGAATATGCTACCTCGGAGGGTGGTGGAGTCTCCTTCTTTGAAGGTTTTTAAACAGAGGCTGGATGGCCATCTGTTGGGAGTGCTTTGATGTGTGTTCCTGCATGGAAAGGGGTTGGACTTGATGACCCCTGTGGTCTCTTCCAGTTCTATGATTCTATGATTGTGTTTGTTTTATTCTAAGCAATTTAGGATTCTCATTGTAATTTAATGAAACATGAAGACTTAAGCAATAACTATCTAACAAATAAAGCTAGAATCCGAGAAAATAACTATTTACTACCCACCAATTTCACTAGAATTTCATTTTTCATCCAACGGTATTTCTTACCTTTGCATCCGCAGCTCCTTGGGGTCAAAGGACATTCCTGCATCTACAAAACTATCCCCATCCTCCCCTGTTCGCTTTTCTCGCCTTGCACTCCGTTTTTCTTCACGACGATATAGTTTCAATAACTGCTTCTCCTGCTCAGACTGAATTGTGACTTGACAGCCATAATTGGGTTTACTGTTTTCTCCTGCAAACTTCCTGCACTGTTCTGAAACAGGAAAACAAAGTATAGCTATCTGTAGATCCCAGCTATCAGTAAGCTTGATTCATAACAAAATTATTAAAGTTCATATTGCCTTGTACACTTTTTTTTAACAACAAAAAAAGTCTGAATGCAACTTGGCAGAGGCCTTTTATTGAAGCAAGGAAAAATTTCAGTAGCGCACCATTCTGAATTCAAACAGTTACAATATAATGAAAACAGAGACATTCAACTGACAAAACATCCTCATACACAACAGTATAGGAAGAAACAGACTCCATTACCAGAATTCAGAAAATGGTTCCTGAGTCAAAAAGTAGTGCCAGCTGGCATTCAAGAATATATGGTGAAATACTACTCCAAGACTGGACAACATGTGGCCCTTAAGATCTTACTGGTCAGCAATTTAGCCCTAGCCAGCGAAAGGTATGGACAGCAATTCAACAACATCTGGAGCACTACAGATTATCTATGGCTCCGCTACTCCCTTAAGTGTTATAGCAAACTCCTCACTCACCTTTTACCTTTATACCTAGGTTGGGGAACCTGTGGTCCCAAAATGCTGGTGAAGTCCAACACAACAGCCAAGGCAGCATGGCCAGCAGTCACTGGTGCTGGAAGTTGTAGCTCAGCAACATCTGGAGGACCACAGGTTCCTCACTCTTGCTTTACCCAAATATAGGTTTTAAGATACAAGAATCTGAAAGAATCTGAAGGAAAAAAAGAAAAATAAACGAGTTGACTGGTACTCTCTAATTATTATATAAAGTTTTCAAAGTCAGAAAATCTGAGATACTGTATACAGAAAACGGTAGGCAAAGACTTTTTATTGAAGCAGGTTTTTTATGAACAGCTGACTGCTAAGAAAGAAGCATGGAATGATAGGTGCTGTCCTTTTTTTTACCGATGGGCATTCAAATTGCTTTTAATTCACCAGTGTTTAATACTATTCATCATTTCATTTATTTATTCATTTATTGATTAACATATTTCTATCATATACTCTGTCAAGAGATCTCACAAGGGAATGCATTTCAAACAATATAAACAATTTAAAACAATTCCAGGTAAAAACAGTATGATAATTTAAACAGGATACATCGTATTACACAGATCACAAGTTAAAATGATAGAAAAGGTTAAAACAGTTAAACCCAGATTTTAACAGTTAAACCACTTAAAATAAGATTAGGTCCTAAAGGCTTTAATATGTGTTAGCCTGATGTCTAAAATAAATTGTTAGCTCCAACTGGGCTACAAGGGGAAGGCATTCCATAAATGGGGCCTCATAGCAGAAAAGGCCCTCTTTTACAATCTCATATGATGTATGGTTCCCGCCAGGGGGAATGAGGAAGGGCAGCTTCAGCAAATCTCAGTTAGTGGGCAGGCATATCTAATCATGTCTAAATATCAATCATGGCCTAAATCTAGTTAATACTTGCAGCTATAGCAGATCCAGTGAAACAGTGGGATATAGATAAATATTTCCCACCCAGCAATTGATTCCATGGATCTGGTATAGCTGAGATTAACAACTGGATTTCACCCTATCACTTTCTGGAATTTGTTTTTAAATCTTAAGAATCATTTTAAGTCATTCATTTCGGAATAAAAGCGACTTAATATGTTTTAGTAGGTTGAATCAAGATGTAATCATACCAACACGTCTACCCTTAACATGAGCAATTCTGGATCCCACCCACTAAAATAGGTTAATTAAACACAGTTTGCATCAGGAAGTCTTCCTCTCTAAAAGATGCTTATATAGTTGGTCCTCTACTTTCACTAGGGTTTTGCAGGACCCCTGCAAAATGGAAAGAACACAAATATCAAAATGTAGGGTGTGTCCGTGGGAAGGAGGTCAAGGTGTCATGGGAAGGAACAGGCACCTAGGATCCAAACCAGGTCAGGGAAAGGGGGTAGGTCAGCATGGTAGCCCTATACTTCCCTTCTTTTGTCCATCTACTTCCTTGGGTGTGGAAAAGGGGCACTGTGAGAGAGTTTGAGGTCCTGAGAAATGAAGCTGTAATCCATCCTTAGCTGGACAGGCAGAAGCTAGTAGAAGAGAAGGGCCAAAGATGTTTTTTTAAAGGGCTACACAGCCCAACTGGAGCTGCCAAGAGGGAATGTTCCCCTAGAAACAAGAGTTTGAGGTAGGGGGGCAAGATTGAAGAAACTCACAAGTTTGTGAAAGTTAAAACTGCAGATGTGGAGGGTCAACTGTACACCAACAAGTGAACTTTGGTAGTGTCTAATATTCACTGTAAAGTACATTATACTAATACATTGCTTTTATACAGATTTAGACATTGTAACTGAATATTTTTAATCTCTAATAAGGCAAAAACTGGAACTGACTTTAGAGTTTTAAGGTAAGATAGTTGTCGTTCCAGTATAATTCAGGGGTGGGCAATTTCCACAGTGTTGGGGCTGCACACACATCCTGACTGACATGAGAAGACCATAACTCTCCCCATACTCCAAACTGTCCCTTTAAAAAAAATTACTGGAAACACCTTCCTCCACTCAACTTTCAGGATGTACTGGGATAATTTGGCGAGTTTTCAAGGATATAGACTTTTTAGGCCTTTTCTCAAAAAAAGAAATGACTACATGCCTAAAATAAATGTATGGGGGAGGACCTGGCAAAATTCCTTTCTCTGGTTTCTAGATTAAAAAAGATTTTAAAGAAGTCTTGGCGGGATGGCATAAAAGTGTAAGTGAGGCCAAACTAGGAAACGGAGGAAGGAGAACAAACCACACTTTGCCCACTCCTGGTATAAATGGGCCATAACTCAGTTTGGTATGAAATTGCTTCCTACGACCTACATTCTGAGAATTTAGAAAGTTCATTTCTGAAAGAAAAACTGAAGCAATTAAGAAAGTAATCTATTACGTGCACCATTTTCTAAAACAAAATAGAAGTATTTTAATTAATAAATGTATGTTTCAAAAACTTAGGCAAGAAGCTAGCTGTACAACAATGGCAACCTCTATGCAGTAATACTTTACCTTGTAAGGACTGCAGCTTGTCATTCAGTCCAGAGAAAGATCTCTCTAGAATCATAGCTCTATTCTGTAGAAGCTTCTCTATGAGTTCAAATCCCTCTGGTCCTAGCAACTCAAATAACTGGGGGGACAAAAGAAAAAAAGTACGTATTATAAATTTTTATGGGCACAATATGATTCACAGAAGTTTGCTCGTTCACAACTTGAAAGCCCTAGGCAAGAATTCTAAGAACAGGTGGAGCTCCCATAGCTCGCTACGACATATGGAACTCCATGTGTTAGCACAGTGCTCTGTGTTTCCATACCTGCCTTTGGGGAAGTCTTACTACGGATCAAGAGCTGATTTTCAGAAGTGAACATTTTCATTAATTTACACAAATAGATTCAATACACAATCAAGCAGCAGGCATGCACTAAGCAGATGGCTTGGGCTATCAACACTGACAAAACCAACTGCCTATGAGGAATCCAATCCAGAACATGATTCACATGCGGAAACCAGAGTTCACCTCACTTTTTTGGATAAGCACTGGAAGCTGAGTCTGGATTAAGCCAATTTTAAAACTGTCAAAATATCAGTGCTGCTTGCTAAAGAATGGCAGGATAATTTATAAGGATCTGCAGACCTGAGAGGCAACACACACAGCCTGCTTTTCATTACAGCTAAAAACATAATCTCAGACATATCCATAAGCCACTGGGCAACACACCCAGATGCTACCTGGGAAAAGGAAGTTCATGCACAAATCCCACAGAGTGATGTAGTGTCCTTTCTCCATTTACACAAGCTACCAATGCTCAAGTAACCTGAATGGAAGTACAAACAGGCCTAAATATCCTGAAGGCTACAGATCCCGTCTGATCTTGGAAGCTAAGTATTTGGATGAAATACCACTAAGAAATGCCAGGCTATATATCAGAGGAAAGCAATGGTAAAACTACCTCTGAGTATCCCTTCTCTAATAAAACCCTATGAAATTCTTAAGTCAACAAGCGAGCTGAAAGCACATACACACACATAAATAGGCTTCCCATTCTAGGCGACAGCCGGTAACCATTGTAATGTACTCACCATACCCCTACTTAGGAAAGAAGAAGTAGAGAGTTAAGGAAGCAAGGGAATCTAAATAAACAAAGTCCTTTACAAGGATTCTCCGAGTTGTGTATAACTACCAGGAAAAGGTCACACTTGTTATTTTTATTATATACCACTGACAGAGAAAGTTCAAGGAAAAATACAGGTCCTCATTCTAAGGAGCTTACAACAGAAATGTACACAGTGGGAACTAAGGATGAATATGACAAGGGGTGAATATGAACAAATGTAGATCCTCGGATTCAGGCTTCATTTCCAGTAGGAAGTGGGTAACTCAAAGGCTTCAAGGAAATATTGTTTTGTTTTTCAAACTGTCAGAAGAGTGAGAGACCATTTTCCTAGATGTTCCAGAAGGACATTCCAACCATAATGAACACAAATGAAGAGTAGGGGAACAAATGAACATTTTAAAATCTCTTTAGGGTAACATTGCTTGTTAAAACCTGATCATCAATTTAGCAAGATCAAATCAGTCTTAATGGGATATGAGATATGTTTAGATTTTCCCTCCTCTTTTTTAAAAAATATATCTCATGTCTGCAAAAAACCAGGCTTCTAAAATGTTTATTTGGTTTTGCACTGGGATATGGCCAGCAGAAGGGAAAACAAAAACAAAATTAATCACAAATCTCTTCTGTTCTCTGTCTTCTCCAAAATGCTCTGCAAGTGAAAACTGCCTTTACTTCCAAGTGCAATGGCGAGTACAGGGACTTGGAAAAGATGCAGAATTCTGTCTTTACCAGAGGTAAGATACATTTTCAAAAAGAGGGAAAAGGAGAAATACCTATTGCCTTAACTTGCTTTCAGAAGAGAAAGTACAGTTGCCCTAGACTATTGCTTGGGAGACATTTCCTTTGATAATGGCTTAAACTCGCAATATGGACTCCCCTCAAACTGCATGGTGAAGCAGAAACGCATCTTCTACAACTTCAGACTTATCAGGTTGCATAACGTATTCTCTTAACTATCATTTATCAATAACAACGAATCCACATAAGCTTCTTCTCTTTTTACTCAACTTCAACAACCCTACTTGGTATGTAAAAACCACTTGTCGATACTGTTTAAACCTGCAACATTTTAATAGTAAAACCATTACAACAAATTAGTTCCTTCACTTTATTTCACTTAAATATAATAGGATTACAGTTTCAGGATTAAAGTCTTATTTTTCACTCTCATGAAGTCACATGTTGTTTGCATATTTTATTCACTGCCAAATAAAATATACTTCTTTAAATCATTACTGTGTACTAATAGCTATTTCTGAATTTCTTTGGGGCTGAGAAGATGACCATACTACAAGCATACAAAGGGCAATCCTAAAATTGCCAAAGATGCACTAATAATTGTGGGAGGAAGAGCCTGTATCCATCATCTATCTACATCATTTATATCAAACTGCTAGTCTCAAGGAGATGATAGAGCAGAAGTGGTAAATCAATTGCTTAGTGGCAAGTAAACATCCCACTGATTCAGCAGATCTACTCTATCTTGGATTTAATTCCAGGTATTTAGCACATTCATACTTAAATATCTGAAAATATAAAGCATAAATGGACCTGGTAGAATCCTTCCAATGTTTACACTATCTTTTCTGTATGAAAAATCACATATGGCACAAGTCTTCACAAATGAAATGCTTTTCCCAACAGTGAGAAGCCACTCAAGCTGTCACAGCCTTCTTTCTTTTGACACAGAGACAAGGAAATAATTTGCTAAGTGTCAGAAAATGTATGATTAAGATTAATTAAGATTGTAAAGCCATGATACTCAGCTATCAACACTCCAATGAATCGTAGTGATCTCTTCAACTACAGATAGAAGAATGAAGCAATGCTCGCAGCACTGCTAACAACTACAACTACATCCTGAAACTATTTTCATAAATTCAGTAGGAAATGATACCTGTATAATCACTCCCAGAAACAACTAAAATCATCAGTGTTAATCCATATTCTATATACTGTAGGAGATGCCTTCTATGGCACATCAATAAAACAATAATCCAAATCAACTATATTTTGCATAACAGAAAGGCCAGAGTCCAAAACCACTGGAAGGACAGGTTTGAAAATTTTTCAAATAACACCATGCAACCTGGAAAGTCACTTTTCAAACTAAAAGTCTTTCAGTATTTGTTTTAACAGGGCAAGAAGGTCTGTTTAAAAAAAGAAGAAAACTACACTACACCTAAAAATAGACTTTTATATTGCAACCACTACAACTACGTCCATCTTCATTTTGCTTAGTTCTAGCAAGATGGCAAGTTACTACAATGAGTTAAACTTTTTAATCCTGTTTTCAACTAACTAACTAGTGAAAATCAACTAATAGATAAAGGTGTCTCTATATCAGCGGTTCTCAACCTGGGGGTCGCGACCATGACCCTTTCACGGAGGCCGCCGCTCCCCCTTGCTGCCACCTCGCCAGTGGCCTTTCTCACTTGGGCCGCCTCCTCCTCTTGTTCGGCACCATCTCCCCCCCCATGGAGCTGGCGGGCGTGCGGGGAAGAAGGGGACGAGTGGACGGCCCACGTGGGCTCTTGTGTTCACCCTTCCCTCTTTCTCCCCCATGGAGCGAGGCACCAACACCGGGGGATGAGCTGTCGCCCGGCTAGGTGAAGTGGTGGAAACGGGGATGAGTGTCAGGTAAGGGGGCAGCAGGAGGCCCGTGCTGCACCTGCGGGGCCGGGGCTTCCATGTATGGCGGGTGGGCATGGACAGATGGAGGGGGGCCACTGAGTGACCCTCAGGAGGCAGGCCGTGGTTGGCTCCCGCGGCCCCGGGTACCGCCAGCGGTGGCAGAGGCGGCAGCGGCTGGCTGGGTCCCGTTCCGGCGACCTGCCCTCGGGCAGGTAGTGGGGAGGTGGCTGGCCGGCGAGAGGGTTCCCCACGGGGCCATCCCTGGGCGAAGGTGGAGGGGAACTGGGCAGCTGCGGGGAGGAGCTGGCATAGTGGCGGCGGAGGGCAGGAGGCGGTGCTGCTGGGCTGAGAGTTTGTGCTCTCGAGGCGGCGCTGGGAGAAGCTCAGTGGCTGAGTGTATCTTGCATTATGGGACTGACTGGCTGGCTGGCTGCCCTTTGAAGGCTCCTTCCTACCTATCAAGGGCCTTTAGGGCTCGTTTCATATTTAGCTAATGCTGGGGGAAAACAAAGGACATTTCCGCACTAGACTGTTATAACACTATTATTCTACTTTCAACATCCTATGGAATCCTGGGGTTTGCAGTTTAGAGAAGGGCGTTTGAGGGGCCCCTCTCTAAATTGCAAACCCCAGGATTCCATAGGATGTTGAAGGTGGAATAATAGCACTACGGGGCCTTTCTGCATTACACTGTTATCCTGCTATTATTCCATTTTCAGCATCCTGTGGAATTCTGGGCTTTGTAGTTTTCTGAGACCCAAGAGCTCTCTGGCTGAGAATTCTAAAGACCTCACCCTAAACTGCAAAGCCCAGGATTCCATAGGAGGTTGAAAGCGGAATAATAGCGCTATAATAGTCTAGTGTGGAAATGGCCAGGGCTTCTCCTGAATGTCTTCCTCCTCCTCCTCCTCTCCCAACTCCCAAAAAATAATTACCCAGGGAAAGGAAGGAAGGGTTGCCCCTGAGCACGGGAGTAAAGAGATCAGAAAACCAGCCGGAAAGGGCAAGAGGGGGGATGCCAGCCCCGAAGGCCGGGATTCACTGTCCGTCGGTGGCGTGGCGTGGTGTGGCAGGGCAGCCGGGGGGGCTTCCCTCAAGGGGCGCCGAAAGCAAAGCCTCCCCCGTCCTCCGCCTTTTCTTTTCCTCACCCGAAATCATCGTCCATAGACTTGAAGTAGAACTTGCAGTTGGGCCAGTTGAGGAGGGCCTTGAAGTCGCCCAGCGTGACCCGTCTCTGCCACTGCCATGGCCACTACCCCCACCTTTGCTGCCAGTGTGGACGGTAAGGACGCCGCCCCGAGGGGAACGGCCCCATCAGAGCAGGAGCAGCCAGGCGTCGCTGGCAGAGGCCCAGCCTAACCGGCGGCGGAGGAGGAGGAGGCTGGCTGGCTCCCGCTCTGGCGGCCTCTCAAGCCAGGGGGCAGCTCCTGTCCCCTGCCGCCACTATACTGGCTCCTCCCCGCAGCCGCCCAGTCCCCCTCCGGTGGCCTCTCAAGCCAGGGACCGGCTCCCCCCGCCCCGCCTAGCCTGGGTCACTCGGCCACCAAACTTCTCCCAGCGCTGCCTCGAGAGCACAAACTCTCGGCCCAGCAGCGCCGCCTCCTGCCCTCCGCCGCCACTATGCCGGCTCCTCCCCGCAGCTGCCCAGTTCCCCTCCACCTTCGCCCAGGGATGGCCCCGTGGGGAGCCCTCTCGCCGGCCAGCCGCCTCCCCACTACCTGCCCGAGGGCAGGTCGCCGGAACGGGACCCAGCCAGCCGCTGCCGCCTCTGCCACCGCTGGCGGTACCCGGGGCCGCGGGAGCCAACCACGGCCTGCCTCCTGAGGGTCACTCAGTGGCCCCCCTCCATCCGTCCATGCCCACCCGCCATGCATGGAAGCCCCGGCCCCGCAGGTGCAGCACGGGCCTCCTGCTGCCCCCCTTACCTGGCACTCATCCCCGTTTCCACCACTTCACCTAGCCGGGTGACAGCTCATCCCCCGGTGTTGGTGTCTTGCTCCATGGGGGAGAAAGAGGGAAGGGTGAACACAAGAGCCCACGTGGGCCGTCCACTCGTCCCCTTCTTCCCTGCCCGCCCGCTCCATGGGGGGGAAGATGGTGCCGAACAAGAGGAGGAGGGGGCCCAAGTGAGAAAGGCCACTGGCGAGGCGGCGGCAAGGGGGAGCGGCGACCCCCGTGAAAGGGTCATTTGACCCCCAAAGGGGTCGCGACCCCCAGGTTGAGAACCGCTGCCATAATAGAATAATACCCAGGATCACTAATGCATGCCTACATTCAGCAATATATGCCAAGAGATTTCCATGTCTGGTTGAACTCCAACCAAAAATAGTAAGTACATCTTAACAGAAGCTTGATGTACAATCAGTCCTCCATATTCTGTTTCCATAGATTCAACCAACTGCACCTTGAAAACCCTCTTTAAAAAATCCAAAAAGGAAACTCTCATTTTGCCATTTTATGTAAGGGATGCCATTTTACTACATAATTGTACATAATGGGAACTGAGCTGGTATTCACAGTTCTGGAACCAAACTCTAATACGTACCAAGGGCCACCTGTAATGACATAATGTGTCAGGAACCCAGACTGCCATTTCCAGCTTTGTTGTCAGAACTGCAACACAGCCAAGTCCTCTTAGAGGATATAGGATGTTTGAACCAATCCTAACTTGGCTAACAATCACATCTATGGCACTGTTTCACAGTCAAATATTTGAGACCACTGACCATAATTCTGATTACTTCAACCAAAAGCCTTCAATATATACACAACAAAGAAATTGCCAAAAGACACTAAAGAGAGAAAGGTCAATCATACCTTCTCAGTCTATGCGAGTCAACAATTAACAGTCATTTCACAAAGAGCTGCAGTAATGGTGAACTATGCAAGCAGTTACCAATTTCATTGCATATGCATTAACCTAAAGTAAAAGGGATTACAACCAATTTAGCTTTCATCACTGAAATTACTATTTGATTTTTTTTTTCCTGTGCCAACATGTGTGCTCAATTTTGCTATTAATATTACATTTTTGAGTGGTACATTTTTTGAGCAAAGCAAATTTAATTTTAATCATATTATTTATTGCCACATACTACCACTGCTACAAAAAATCTTCAGCTAAATTAAATCCCAATTTTGTTACAATATTTTCCCCATTTCAAAAGAAACCAATTGATTATATAGCAAATAATCTTCCCTGTCCATGGTAGGAGATAGAAAGCAGCTATGATCAGAGAGCTCCAAGAAAAATCTTTGGTTCTTTTTTAGCTTGGAAGAAAAGCAGCAGCTGGAAGGCATCTGGAAGTCTTGGATGCCAATTCACTGAATGAGAGAGAGCAAGAAGGAAAGAGCAACAGCTAATATCAAGAAACTAAGCCTTGGATGCTGTTGGAGAGTGATCTGCCAGCAGGGAGCACGGGCAGGCTGGGAGCAAGATTTGGAAGCATCTGGCTTGTGACAATTAAAACCCAATTTTTCTATATCTGTAAACAACAGCATACGCTAGATTTTCATGCATTTTTGTGCTGCGATTTTGAATACACACTAAGCTGTGAAGGACTGATACCTTTTAATTTTCCTTCAAATGACACATTCCAAAACTGTGTTATATTCTACAATTGTAGCATGCAAATGGTCCAGTCTTGTGTGGTTGTGCCACTTCTTTGCTAGAGAATGTCTGTGCTATTTTTTACAGCAAAAACCAACTCCAGGAAATCACAACAGATGACAATACATGTAAAAGAAAAAACTTCACAGAAAAATTCAAAGAATTAAAATTCCTTTTTTGAGTACACACATCCTTCTGGTCTCCCAATAAGCTGCCCCAATTCAAACATAAACATTCCTCAAGCTCACCTCACACTGCCATAAAAGCAGCCACTTTTTTAAAATGGAATACCAAGTAACCATCTTTTAAGATAGCCAAGGATGTAGCCAAGGGACAGTAAGAATCTCTGGAAAGGTACCTACCACAATTGAGACTATTAAAATACATATATACAATGCCCTAAAAATGGCTAAGCTTCATCAAGCTTCACCTGCCTTCACATAAATAATGTAACACCTTCTTCAAATATAGTTTCCTTTTTTTAAAAAAAATACCCTCAAACAACCAGATGTGATAATCCTCCTGCTGCTCTAAAGGCGATTCTTTCAGCACACAAGGTAACATCTTCTCCTTAGAATTCATCAGCATCCTGTCTTTATTTTGCAGCGACCTGACAATTTAGCTATTGTTCCTGGCCATAAGCCAACTCAGCAGCACTCTTGTATTCAGAAAGATCTGATAACAGGCTTGATTTTGATCCACAGTTTGCACTAAACAAAAGCTTTCTCTTCAAAATCTAAAGGCAGGACACTAGAAGCCAAATTTCAGAACTACTAATGCCACTATGTTTATATATTTGGATTTTTAATTGGCCCTAACCCCATTTTCTTGTGATATCACTAAAAAGAAAACATCACTAAAAAATGAACACTGGCGAAATGCAACGGGCTTGTTCTACACTCAGAGGTGTCAAACTCAATTTCATCTTGGGCCACATCAGCATTATGGTTGCCCTCAAAGGGCTGGTGGTATCTGTAAGACTATATAGATGTATCTACTCTTTTATCATATTAAATAATGATATTTCTGCCCCCCCTCAGCCTCCCTTTCAGCCCCCAGACCCTCGCTGTGCCTCTTTCTGTTCCCCTGCCCCTCTTTGTACCTGGCGAGCCCAATCCTCACATAGTGGGCCCCCCATCTGCCCATATTCTGAAGAGGGACCCAGCAGCTAGCACTCACAATTTACTTCTATTTCCAACTGCTCCTCTGTCCAGCTCTCATGAGCCACATGGAGCATTGCCATGGTTACCCACAACGCTCTGACAGCAAGACGTGGACCAAGGAGTAGCCAGAAGTAGAAGTAGCTTGCGAGTCCTGGCTGCTGGACTCCTCTTCAGAATACTGGCGGACAGGGGCCCACAATGTGGGGATCGGGCTTGTCAGGTGGGGGGAGTGTCGCAACTGCAGGAGAGGTGCAACGGCCACACAAAATGGCCTAGTGGGCCAGATTCAGCCTACAGGCCTTGTGTTTGACACATGTGTTCTACAACATGCTTGCCACATTTTGGTCCCACTGAAATTAAAGTGAATAGTGAACAGAGACCATGTGGAACAAACTTGACCTGGACCAAAACTGTTCCCATGAAGCAACGAGTCCAAAATATGGGTCCCCAGAGGCAGTTAGACTTCAACATCCAGAAGGTCCAGACAGCATGGACAACAGTCAGGGATTCAGAGAGCAGCAACATCTAGTAACCAGTGGAGAACAAGTTAATTTAAGGAATTTAATAAATGAATGAGATCAGAGTGAGAAAATCCTGAATAATCCTATTGTTGTAGCACAGCAGCTAAAATTAGCTAGAAATTCAGAAGTTCCCCCACTGGATTATTACCACAGATATTGAGGAGGTAGCCTTAGATGATCCTCTACTTTTCAAGTTCTGAATTCAAAAGAAGGAGAAACAGAAAAATAAGCAACTTCTTATAATGATAACTGAGAAAATACCTGTGAAGCACTGTTATTCACTGTATTGATGGTACATTCTCACCCCTGTCATGAATCAACATAAGCTGCAGTAAAATCAGTATGCTGTTAGATAATAACTCAGAAGCTATTTGTCTAGAAAGGTGTCCTGATTCTTCACTGATTTATTTGAAAAAAAAAATGATTACTGTATTGGAAGTGTACTGAATAACATAAGACAACAACAAAGCAGTTTTCACCTCCTTTCTTTAGTGCCTTCTCTTGAGTCCTAAATATATCAACATATTTTCAAGTATCACTTGGGCTGAAATCTTTCCATGTGTGGAAAACCTGCCTGCGACAAGTTTATGTTTGTAAAACACACACACACACACACACACACACACACACACACACAATTCCTAAATATACATTTTAAGCTTAAAGTGTCAGAAGTCTGCAAGTACTTCAGGGGAAAAGGTCATCATTAAAAATATAACTAAAAGAAGCACCTATGCAGAAGACAAGGGAGAAAACACCGGGCTTCTCAAACTGTCTAAAAAGCTACTGCTTCTGGTAAAAGCAGTTCATTCCATTAATCCTGCCATAACTAAGAAGCAAGCACTTTTAAAATAATGGGCTGGTCAATGAATGACGTTTTCTCACCAACAGAAGTGCACTGAGGTGTTTCATCAGCAGAGACAGAAGTTTTCACCAATTGATCCTCTTCCACCTCTTCCATCGCCCCTGCCCCACCTCCCACACTGTTCAGATACAGATATCACAATCCTATTAGAACAAACCAAGAAGAAGACAGGGATGGAGAGGAACACACACACCCCACAAAGAGAGAGACAGAGAGACAGAGACAGACTGACTTCTTTAAGTAGAGGGATAACATTGGGCAAATATTTTATGAAAAGAAAAGGCTGAGTATTAATGTCAGTATCTTAAAATCAGCTAAATCATTCCAGTCTATTTGGTCAAACAATCTGTTTCCCACTTTGGTCAATCGGATGTTACAGGGAAACCTACAAGTAGGACAGAAGGACACTAGCCATCAGACAACAACAATAGATATCTTGGAGATGGCACCCAAAAACTACACACTGATTTTCCTCCCTCTGACCTTCCACCAGGATTCTCATTTTCTCTAAGTAAAGACAAAGAACCAAGCCAAGAGGCTTAGATCCAGACTATTTGGAAAACCGTATCTCCCTTTATGAATCTGCTAGAGCAGTGGTTCTCAACCTGTGGGTCCCCAGATGTTTTTGGACTTCGGCTCCCAGAAGCCCTGAGCATTGACCATAGTGGCTGGGGCTTCTGGGAGCTGAAGTCCAAAAACATCTGGGGACCCACAGGTTGAGAACCACTGTGCTAGAGCCCTTAGATTTGCAGGGGAAGCCTTTCTCACAGTCCTACCACCATCCCAGGCTTCCCTGGTAAGGGAATGGGGAGAGCCTTCTCAGTGGCTTCTCCCACCCTGTGGAATGCTCTTCCACCAGAGGCTAAGCTGGCCCTCTCCCTGCTTTCCTTTCGTAGGCAGGCAAAGACATTTCTTTTTAAGCAGGCATTTAACGGGAGACCTTTTACTTATTTATTAGTTGTTTTTAAAAATCCACTGGAAGCAACCCTGAGTCCCATCTTGGGAGAAAACACAGCATATAAATTCAATCAATCAACCCTGTAATCTTTCTAACTGTCCCTATCCTCTTTCTCAGTCTGCCATCTCCTTCTATCCTTGCATCTTATTTATTCACTACTTATGTTGCATATGAGTCATAAGACTGGAAAGAAACTGAAGATCTGTGAACTGGCAGGAATTCACCCCTCCCACAATTTCCAAGATACTCACATCTCTATCTCTAGCTTTGGGTCTCTCTCTGGGGAGCCCACCAGCCACCCACTCCTACCCTTAGGAGGAAGACCATCACATCAAAAGTGGAAGCTGGTAGTTGGCAGCAAAAGATTTTGGTTTTTGGAAGGTTTCAGATTTTAGATTTCCAGATAAGAGAAGATCAACCTGTATTGTCTACTCTGACAGTAGCTCTTTCTCTGTGAGAGAGAGAGACTGAGCTTGCCCAGCACCTATTACCCGAGCCATTTAACCAGCAACACCAGCAATCATACCAGGGGTCATCAGCATGCAAAGTGTGAAATTTACCACAGCCTACAATTCCTCTTCAGGACTTTGTAAATTTCCCTATATCTGCTTAGCTAGTGACACAACTTCTCTGCTTAGTTCAGATAACAAATGAGACTAGCATACATCTGGCCCACAAAAGGTCAGCTTCCCACTTAATGCCATTTAAGTCCCAATTCTGGCCAGGATGGCAGCCATTGTTATTAAAACTATATTTTACTGCAATGGCATCTTAAACTTACAAGTCAAGACCCGGTTATTCTAGGCAACACAGAGATATATAACAAGGATGTTCTCTGCCAAGTCAGGCTTAAAATTACTGTAAACAAAGAGCACGCAGAAACAATAGGATGTAGAAACTAAATCATAGGAAAATAATTAGACAACATTCAACAGTGAAAGAAGCAATCTCAGCTTCTATATGGATGCCATTACACTTAGGGAAGTTCTTAAAGCGTGTTGTCTCCCAGCATGAGCTAAAGGCAGAGGTGGGGAGCGATACGGGAATATGAAGAATTTTCAGCAATTGAAGGTGAATAAGCAAGCACCACTTGGGAATTTTATTGCGTATCAACTCACCTGGAAAGGTTTAAAAGCATTTGTGATTATTGCTGTAAAGAACAGGAAGCCAATGGAGGATTCGCTGAAGGTCATACTGTATGGTTAGAACAATAGCTTTACGAAGTACACTGGACAAGATGGAACTCACCAACGTCAAAGACAATTATTCTGAGCAGCCATACGCTCAAACATAACTTTAACTAAGAAGAACAAAGACAAGAAAAGGAGACCCAGTCCTTTTCAACAGCTACTGAATGCGATTTCTGCTCACAGTGGAAAGGCAAGGGCCAGGCTACATATGACAATGGATTGAACCATGCACAATGCTAAACCAATGTGTAGCATTACACGCACAAGCCTCTGAAACCCTGACCAAAGTCTCAGGCATAATCTCTTATAATGTTGAGTTCAAGTTTATTATATATAAACCATGAATCTTGCTTTGAAATAAACTCTGGCATCTTATATAAATCAGATTTATAATCTATAATTTGAAGATGCTTTGCATTAGCAGTTGACTACAGTATTTTGAACCATGGTCCCCAGCTGGTACACAGTGATAAGCCAGGAACCACAGAAAACTGAACTAAGTCATGGTTTAGTCTTCCTTCCAGCTATGTACTCACAAATCATACAGAGTCTTTCCCAGAGGGGTTTTAAAACAAAACCAAAATGCAGCCACAAATACTGCAATCTGCCTTGTAAAAAGCGATCAGAAGAGATGAACTCAGCTTGAAGATATTTTATGGGGTGGGGGTGGGTATACAAAACAGTGGAAAGTTTTTAAAGCCTCTCACCCCTATCAAAAGGTGCTCTGAGATAAACTGCTATTACCTACATAGCTGCACTTTCTCAAATGCAAACAAACTTTGCAGGCAAAGGCTTCGTGGCACATTTTACTTGATCTTAGGGGCAATGGAAAAGGAACAAAGAATTTAAATAAATTTTTGTTTGGAAACTAATTTTTTACCATATCATTAAAGCATATCAGCAGAAGAAGCTATGGTAACATATCTGTAACTGGGAAATGGAACAATGAAAAGGAAATAAAGTGGTAAGCCTATACTGTCACATGCATAGTTTTAAAAGGTGCAAAGAAGTTCAACTCCAAACAAGATTCATGTCTGCTATGTAAATTGCCTACTCCCACTACCTCCAATGAGACAACTAGTTCTGTATGAGAATTAGAAGGGAAATGCAACAGAAATTTCTTTTTTCTAAGTATTCTACTAAAATCCCAAAGGACCAGAGTTGGCCACAGTGAAATATTTCCTATTTCGTTTTATCTTCACAGAAGTGTTACAGGAGACACAAAGAGCCAAAACTCTACTCAGCTAAGCCAACAGGAAAAAAATACTGAATCAGCTGGCCCTTGGCATTTAAACTTATCTATCAATATATTGGCGTTTGTTTTGATTATATGATCCTAATGATGTCCCAATAGCCTTGTTTTTATATATTTACTTTATATGTTACTTCATTATTTCTGCCAGCCATCTTGAATGCCATTTGGTGGAGGGGTGGAATGAATAATGGAACCAGCAAATGCACACATACATACATACACACACATACATAGTAGACAGAAGCCAAAAGCATTTGAACAACAAAACTGTCATCCTCTCTTCTCCTCACTGTATACTCGCCCTTGAGCTCTGCTCTAGAGGATTCTCAAAACTTCCTCAGCAGATTTGGGTGGGGTGCGCTCACATGAGCTGCAGGGATGAGAGGTAATTATCCCCACAGCTAATAGAAATAGATCTGTCAGTGTAAAATACACAATGGATTTCATTCAATTTGTTCTTGCTACCAACTTCTTCCTGCCCCTACTTTCTTTTGACAAATTCTCCTAGAAGAGAAGAACGAACATATTTTCTTTCATCCTTCTCTATATTGTTGCTGCCACAATCTTCTGCAAACTCCCAAACATTGCTGGTAAAGAAGAGCAGCTGTTAGCAGAAAACCACTTCTTGTTCACTCCATGGAGAATCAGGGTAGAAAACAGATGCCATTTCTTTTCAGAAGCAGGTTTTTTTTGTAGAAGAGGTGAGGAGCCCTTGCTACTGGGAAATAGACAAGTGAATTTATTCTAGCCTGATCCATATCATTCCACATCACAAACAACCTACAAAGAACATTTATAGACTGTCATTCAGCAGAGCAGAAAGAAAACCAACTCATTCTGGACACTTAAAATGGGGTTGATACAAATGGTTCTTTTTTAGCTTAACTACCAGATGCATCACTGTTTTCAGATAATTATGGCTAGCATCCTATTCAGTACTTATGATGTCATAAACCCAAGTGATGGCATCATAACTATATGGACTTACTTCTATGGTTATTGCGCTGCTGAAGTGACCAAGAGTACACCTGAAATCATACCTACGGAGCTATGCAGTTTGTTGCATCATGTCTCACTACTGAGAGAGGGTTGGACACTTCACCACTCGTCATCCCACTCTCAAGCCTCAGATATTCCTGCACTGAGGAGGTGCCAGGCTTCAAGGTAGGTCTTTGGTGGGTAACATCAGGAGTCTTAGCTACGTTGACTTCCACATTCACCAATTCAATTTTTGGTTCTCCACTGAACAAGATGCTCTGATCTGGTACCACACTTCAGAACTGTAGCAAACTTTAAGCCTCATCTCATCTCTCTGCAATGGGATCCTTCTAACCCACCTTGTACTTTGCACCATCTAATAGCTTTTCTATTATCCCGAGAAAAATAGAATCTTTCCTGCCAGGTTTCTTTCCCAGTCTCCAATTTTACTTGTTCTCTTCCAGGAAAAGGATGGTCACATTTCTTGTCAAGTCACCTTTCCATTCTGCCAGCTTCTGAGTTTCTTCTAGAAGTGGCAACAGATCTACAGCACACAATGTTCCTGCAAAGCAACCTTACCAGAATTAAATCCCAGACTGCCCTCTCTTGTGAGGTGAGCCAAAATGAGGTATGCAATAAGAATAACAAATTCAAGATCGCTTTAGTGTGGAATCATTCATCCCCTATCTATGCATTACATTAACATTTTCTACTGGTTCAAAATGTCATTTGGTTTGCATTTAAAACAGAAAAGGACCAATTTTAGACAATCTCTCATTACTGCCTTCCTAACAAGAGCTGAAGCACTGCCTGCCCCCTCCCCTGCCACCAGTAAATCAACAGATAACTTAGGACTGTCCTAACCCTATTTTCCGCATGAACTGTGTACAAGAGTACTTTTAAAAGCAGTCAGGTATTTTTTTTTCACAGAACTGGCTTCTACTTCTCTTTTCCCTGTTTTCAAAGAGATTCATGACCCTCTGGAGAGAATTTTTTTGTGTGTGAGGGAGTCACAGACACCAAAACAGGGAGAGAGCAGAAAAGCCCTACTGTGTGAATAGCTTCTAGTTAATGAAACTCTGAATACAAGCCACATGAAAGCTGATAACATTTCTGAGTACACTACCTCATTCTGGAGCTCATCACCACTTTTATGTGAAGCAAGCATCTCATACACTGTACAGCAAAGATCCTCCACTGTTGGCCCACCAGGAGTCCCCTTTAGCGATTCATCCAGGTACTTTCCAACTTCACGCCACAGAAAAGAATCATCCACTTTCTCCAAAGAATTGAAGCCAGAGCCTTCATCATAGCAACTTGGGAACCGTTCCAAATGGTTATTCAGCAATTTCTTGTAATCCAAGCTTATAACTTTTTGCTCATCCATGTCACCATTTACTGGCAGTTCTTCAAAGCAATCTAAGTCATGCATGTCAAATGAAAATGCTATGTTTTTACCAAAGCCCACTTTCCGGTCACTACCACTTTCTTCTTCTGGCATCTGCAGAAGGGCAGAGAGCTGTTCTTCAGTAAAGTGAGAAACAATCCGGCCAGTGGCATCACAGGCTGCGGTCGCAGAGGATGGCGGAAAGGGCCCAAACATTTGTTTGATTGCTTTGGTCTCATTGTGGCCAACATATTCCTTTGTGTGAAATATTTTAAAAAGAAAAACAGCACCACTTTCAATTGCTTCTTGTCCATTCTCAGATCCCACTGCACATAAAACAAAATAAGAGAAGGTGGTAATTCAAGATTTCAAGCAACTTCAGTCATTAAAGCAGAGATCAAGAATCCCTGATCCATGGGGTGGAACTGGGCGTCAACTCCCACCATCTCTGCAGTGCAGCAATGTGCAGAGGAGCACATGTTCACTATTCCCAAGTTAAGGGAACACAAAATAAAAATTTAACCTTAAGAATAAACTGTCTCCAAGGACAGCAACAAAATGAATTAAGAGATTTACTTTCCTTATATGGCTGCAAGGGTGTGTGGTGGGGATTTATCATTTTGCAGTGGTTCCTCTCTTTTTCACTGAATGTCATGAACTAAGACATAGTTTTCTCCTTAACATGCTTGGAAATGTAGCTATTAGGGGTTACAAAATTAAAGGACTGCCTTCCAAATAAGATTTCTTCTCCCAATGAAATTTCTCTTCGGTCCTCAAATTTCTACTATTGCAGAGTGAGACAGTGAAAATCACCTGCATCCAGAACTCTTACATTTGCTGGTGTTCACATTCCCTTGGTGACTGTGCCTGCTCCTTTTCTTTGGACACCTAAATTGTATTTCTAAATGTTCAACTGAAACTTTTAAATTAATTAATAAGTCTAAATACCTCAAAGGCACCAGATCCCATCTGATCTTAGAAGCTAAGCAGGGTCAGCTCTGGTTACTATTTGGATGGGAGACCACCAATGAATATAGCCATAGGCTATATTTCAGAGGAAGGAACTGGTAAAAACACCTTTGGGTATTTCCTACAAAACCCTACAAAATTCACAGGATTATTATAAGTCAACAAGTGACTTCGAGACCCATGTGCATGCTCACACACACATACACCCTCCCTCCATTAGCTAGAAATGCAGGAAGAGAAGGAATATTTCACTGGGAGAATTCATATTTGAGGGCAGCACTCATTTTGCATCCCCAAATTACTCTAGATATATTACTGTGCACTAGATTTCTACACATATACTACATTCTTTATAAGGTGGTACAGGATACACTGAAGCCTTAATGCTGTAGATGAGTGTCTTTCTTTTTCCAAACATTACAGACAAGCTATACCTTCCCTGCATGTCAGAATCAGACTCAGAATTTGATCATTTAGCTTCCTTCCCTCTAATGCATGAGGCCTTCCAGCCTTTTCCTCATGCCAATAGCTGTGGGTAGCTACCTCCCCCTATTTCACTCAATTTTACCCATTTAGTCCTCCTTGCTACTTGATTGTAGCAAAAATTCTGATGCATGCACATGCACGCACGCTTCATGTGTGTGTGTGTGTGTGTGCATGTGCGCGCGCACATACACAGGGGCAGGACACCTACCCTAGATATTTCTTCCCTCATCAACCAGAATGTAGCACCAGGCCTTGGAGCTTCCAGTATGTGTTATCACCAAGGCAACAAAGCTGTAGGGCAATCATCAGTAATCCAGATCTCAAATAAGTCATTCAGGTTGGAACATTCTGAAGAAAATTCATATCTCTCTTTCCCCCAATCCCTGACAGTCTGGAATAGCATTGTCCAATTTTTGGACAAGCCAGTTTGCCACTTCATTGTGTGTAACACAGTAACATAGGTTGAACGTCAACCTCTTTTAAAAAAGATAAACTGGAATGCTACACAGCCAGCTAGGAAGATGGTTTTTTTTCAGTTATAAAGAATCTTACCCCACTTTGAAAGATGTTCTCAAAACATGTGGCATTAGCAGCTGGCAGGAAGAAGTAGACAATACCTGGACAGATCTGCAGAGTCACTTTTAATACATATTACTGGTATTTTAGCAAATGTGTGTTTATTAAGGCTTAAATGACACCAACACAACACATTTTATCAGCCTCATGGCAACAGCTTCCTCAAAAGTTTTATTTTATGTACCCTATTTTCTAGCATATAAAACACACCAGCGAACAAGAGAAGCCCCATTTATACACTGGCAAATGTTATTTGCCGGCACATAAAATGCACCAGTGTATGCGGTGCACCCCATTTTAAAACAGTATTTCTCAGGGAAAAAAGTGCATCCTATATGCCAGCAAACAGGGTAACTGAAAACAGGGATCAAAGATGCCTCATACAAGAATCCAAATAAGATGTGTTTTATAGCCGGAACGCATTTAGCACTTTTGTTTGACAATATTTTCATCAGCAACTAAAATCTTTGCAAATTCACATTTACTACATTCACGTTATTTATGATTTTTTTAATGACTTTTCACCAAGGTTTCCTCCATCATCATCATCGTCATCGTCATCATTATTATTAATGGGACTCAAGGTGGCTAACAACATATTTTAAAAAACGCAAATTTATAACAATACAAAAGCCTTTATAAAATTATAATTACTGTTGGCCCTCAACTTTCAGGTGTTTAACTTTTGAGAATTTGATTATTTGTGAGTTTGTAACTGCTGCCATGATCAATGGTACCGAAAGCTGCTATCCAGCAGAACCAACAGCAACACAGTTTCCTGTATAGGTCATCTACCAAGACAACCAAAGCTGTCTCCATCCCATAACCTGGCCTGAAACCAGACTGAAATTGATCTAGATAATCAGCCTAAGTCAGGAACTCCTGTGCTTGAAAAGCCATCACACGCTCTAGTACCTTTTTCAAAAACAGAAGGTTAGAGTCAGTATAGTAGGATCCAGGGAAGGTTTTTTCCAGACGAAGTCTTACCACAGCCTCTTTAAGGCATGCTGGGACCCTTCCTTGTTGTAAGGAGGGATTAATCATTTCCCTTATTTACTCAGCCAGTCCTCCTCTGGCCTGTTTAATTAGCTATGAAAGGCAAATATATAGTACACATGTGGCAACTCTCATCTTTCTATCACTTTGTTCATCATGTGTACAAAATGTTCAATTTAAAAGCAGGAAGCTGTTCATACTCATGAATACACATTTGTATGATCAGAGCTTGGAAAAGTTATTTTTGGATTACAACTACTAGAATTCAATATGGTACTGTCCTTGCTTGCTGGGGGATGCTGGGGACTGCAGTCCAAAAATATTTCCCAAGTTCTGTTCATATGTATGTATATTGTTACACATGCAGGTCTCTTAGAAGTACTGAAAATTTTGAGGAAGCTATTGATGTGATATTGGCAAAATTGAGTGTAGGAAAAGTATTCCTACCGTTTGTCCAAGCCTTAACAAAAATGCATTTGCTAAGATACTGCTAACATGAGAAGTCCTTCATACAACTATTGTGTTTTTTGTTTGTTTTTCACAAAGCTGATCTAAAACATGGCTCTACTTTCTGCAATTATTAAGCCAATTCTAATTTACTACTTACCTATCTGTTTGGCAGCTTGTAGTATTGTCTTTAAATCTCCATGTAGAGACTGTTGGTGCTCCTTGGCTGAATTTTCATCAATAAATTTGAGTAATTTCTTCCAGGCAAGGCCAGAATTTGATAGCTCTTTCTGTAACTTGTATCTTTTCTCCTGAAGACAAACATTGTAAATATTCAGGAACACAACAAAAAGAGAACAGGTATATTTTAAAACTCTGCTGAATTCTACACATTAAACGTTAAAATGTTCAAAAAAACTATGTTTTAAAATATGGAAAAGTGACAGCATTTGGAAGGAATACTTGTATCTGACACCTAAAATTCTGTCTACAAAATCAATTTTCCTTATTTTCAGACTTTAGTGGGTCCAACTGCCAATTGTCAGGCCACTGGATTCCATCAGAGGCTGTGCCCCACTGTTGTCGCAGTCTAGTGGCAGTGAAATTCAGCAGCATTCACCAATCAAAAGTAGGGACAGCCACTTCTGGTTTGCTGACAACTGCACACAGCCACTAAAACAAGAATTTGGGAAGCATGACTCTTTTCTAAATCAAAACTCCCCTATTCCCCCAGCACTTTGTTTTAGTATTTAAACACAGTCTGCTTAGCTCCAGGGTCTACAAAAACAGTAAAGGAGGGTATATGGCCATTAGGCTGCATACTGTCCATTCTTGGTTTACAACTAAGAAAGTAACACATGAAAATGCCTTTAAGCCCACTTATCCTTGCAACAAAACGCACTTGTGGCCTTTAACTTTTACAAGACATTAAAGGAAATGTGTGCAGTAGGACATATTAAACATTGCTGATAAGGTGCAGCTTTAAGAATATTAAAATAAGAAAAGTGAAAAAACTGGGGGAAATACATACATGCCTACCCAGAAGTAAGCTGTAGTTACAGCAATAAAACATATTCACAAACAAAGTGTACATATACCTGAAGGTACTTATAGGACTCTACTATCACCACATAACACAAATGATCCAGAAATGGCAGAAAATAAGTAAAATGCCTTCCATTATGTAACATGACACAAGGCCTCTCCTTAGAGATCAAGTTCTGGAACATATATTTTAAACATTATGTTGATACTATAATTAAAATGCTTGAGCCTGGCCACAAACAGAGCTCTCTACAATTCGATCTATGCCCATCTGTCTCTAAACTCTTATGCACTGGAACAACTTTCTGAACTTGTTAGTCATCTTCTATTTAAACATGCTGTCTCAAGAAATATTTCTGCTTCTCCCCTGTCTGATCTCACGCTGCACCCAAACCCTGTCCACCTCGGAAGAAAGTGAAACACAGGGGACTGGTTAGCCTATACAGGCTTCCCTCATTTATGTGACAGGTTAGGGACCAGAGCACTGTCAGCAACCAGAACTGGCTGAAAAGCAGAACCCATGTGGCATACTGTAGGGAGCATGAAGGACTCACAGAGGCTCACTTGGGACAGACTGACTGCGTGCTGCTTGCAAAGTCTCTCAGCTAGTGTAGCACCTTTTTCCCCCTTAGCTCCTTCTGCAAGCAGCACACAAGCACTTCCAAGCAAGCCTCTGTAGGCAAGAAAAACTGATGAAAGAGTGGAACCCCAATGAACTGATAGAATTTGTTGTTAAACTGGAAGTGTCAACCAAGCGAGTGGTCAGACAACAGGCTTCCTGTATCATTTACTAATGATATTTTCCCCAGATTCTATGTTCCAATGGTGCTCTCTTTTTAAAATTCTCCTATACTTCTCCCTAAATGCCACTTGTCATGCCAGCAGGCACACACCCTTTCTTGGAATCCTTTCAATCATTCCCAAGGATAAAATAAGCCAAATAGGATTAGAATACATACACGTGAATCAATGTAAGTCCACTTGCCTTATTACCTTTGTTATGTGTGTTCTATACCAGTAAGAATGAAGGACATTGCAATGGCAGCTAGAAGAACTGTACATTCAGATTATTATTAAACACAACTAATACTGTAACTCTTTTTTGACATTCATCAAGAGTTTATTTAAGAAAAGTGCATTATAGCACTGCACAGAATGTTCCTTCAACTTATGCTATATTAGTTGTTGCTGATGCTTGTTTCAAAGAATGGATTCTCTTTTAATGGTTCATTTAGTTGTATAAGTGCACCGTTTCAAATGACATGTGAAGAAAGAGCCAAATTGCTCTTCTAGTTACAGTGATGAAAAAACTGGAATAAAAGTAAAGCCAGAACTCTTACTCTAGGCTTATACTGACATGACGGAAATCAGGATCTGCCTGAAGTGCTTGCATAGATGTAGGCGTAGATGGCATCTCAGTATCAAATTGCCAGATAACAATTTGTTTCTTTTCAATTTACTGTTAAGAGAAAGATGGGATTGGCTGGCAATGACTTTAAAAAAAAAAGATTTCAGCAGTATTTATGCTACTTTGCTTTCTATTTCAGGAGTGTCTTTTACTGATTAAACATTTTAGGGTTTTTTGTTTTGTTTTTTTGTCCAAAAGACAATCTCTGTACCTGTTTCAAAAAGCAAAAAAATAACAAAAGACCCATCATTCCTTCATATCCTCAAATATCCTCAAAATATCCTCATATCCTCAAAATCAGTAATTAAACCACACAGTGAAGCAAGCAATGAAGTGAAGAACTGATCTACCAATAATCAAAATCTGTATCTGTAATTTGTGGAGAAGCAGCAGATAATGTTGCTCACAGAATATTGATAATGTAATAACCAAGAGGAGAGGGACAATTTTGTACAGTTAGTGGCTAAACTTTCACCGGTTGTAGGCCAGAACCAGAACACTGCATGTTCCATTAAACTACTTTCTGAAATTATGGGATTTGCACTACCACAACCTTTCTCAGAGCCCAAATCTTTCTATCGTAAGCTTTATGTAAAAAAGAAGAAGAAGAAGAAAAGTATGCAAGAAATGTGGCAGTGTTGTTAAAAATAGTATTGGACATTTTAAGTAAACCAAGACATCAAAATATTTCTCCAACATTTACGTTTTATCCAGATAAGTTACCGTTAAATCAGCAGATTCTTCACTATAATCATCTTGTTTAGTGACATTTGAAAAGGAGCGCAGAGCTCCTGTTAGGCGAGGAAGGGCCATTTATTACCCATTCAGCGATCCATATGATGAGAGGCTACATTTACCTTCAATGTGTAACCTCCTAGAAAGAACAACAAAACAAGAATTAAACTTTGCTAGTGCTTTAGCAACACATCAGCTCAAGATAAAGTATTTTAACCAGTGGATAGATTAAATCCAAAAAACTTCCCACTTATAGTGGACCAACTGAAATCAATGGGACTTAAATTAGATACAACAAACAATTTGCATTCATTTCAGTGCTATATTCTAGGCAAAGCTAACCTTGGATTTAACCCAAATGTACTCTGTTTTATGGTGTGAGGTAATGCAAGAAACATGTCAGCCTTCAGAACATTCACAATCAGAGAAGAACAATATTATTTATCACCTCAAACACAGATGAGAAACAGTCTAGTCATTTTCTTCCTCCCTACATAGTTTTAATAAGTGGCAAAAATAATGTTTAAATCTTAAATTTAATTTTTAATACTCAGGAAAAAATATATTACATTTCTTAGGCATCAGAAGCAAGTTCTTGGATGAAAACAATTTTCAGTACTGTCATATCAATATATCTACACCAAAGCAGATTTTTAAGCTGGACATTATAAGAACATTTATTTTTATGAACAAGATTTGTTAATAAAATACACTTTAACCACATTTATTTAACTATTTGTTTATCCTCTATGTCTGCCAGTGCCCCCAAAGCAATGCACAACAGCTAAAAACAAATAAAATTTGTTCGGGTGTAACAATTCCCTCTGAAACAATGCAGTGCAATGAACTTCGGGTTCATACACTTGCCACTCCCGTTCACCTTTGAATAAATGCTTCAACAGGGAGAATTCCAGAGTCAGTTGCAACTAGCAACTGATTAGGTCATAATCCTGAATCACAATCTAGGCTAATAAGGAAATGCAAAACTTGTCCCAGACAAGGAAGAAGGAGAAGGCACACATTCCTAATTTGTAAAGTTGAGTATGCCAGAAATCAGCATATAATCTTTCACCAGATCAATGACTGAAAGTGGGGGATGGAGGGGATCAACGATTTCAGAACACTGACTTTATATACACAAACGCATACAGATGTATATTATCAGAACTTTTATTACTTAAAAAACAACAGTCAGTCCACAGTTAAACACATATTCACTGATATCTCTTTTTTAATGCCTAGAAGTTACTTCCAACCTCTCAACAAGATTAAAATCAGAGGTTTATCACTGTCCTTTCCTGAAGTAGAGAGAGTATGACCTGCCCAAGATCACCCAGGAGGTTTCCATGGCCAACAGTGATTTAACCCCGGTTTCCAGAAGTCCTCATCTTACACTCAAACTATTACAACACACTGTATTATTTTTATTATACTGGCTGTAGAGTGTCAACTGAGACTTGTTCGCTGCTAAGCAGAATGTGAATGAATCTATTCTCCTCCTGCATTCATAACTCCCCTTCTCCTCTTGTATGACCAAGAGAAAATTTTTTGAAGCTTTTGCTTCTATTTTTGGTTAACACCAATAATGCTTAATTTTTGAAAAGTCAAGTTCAAACCACAGTTTCTGAATGTGACTTGGGTAAACTAATCACAATTTAAATAAATCATAGTTCTGAGTCCAGATACTATAGTAAGCTATGATTGAGCACACAACTGGAAGGAGTAGAGTTTAAGAGGGAGAACATGGGCTCAGAAGGATAGGTTCAGTTGTGCTGTCTGCAACTGAAGTTTAGCTTGTCATTCAAGTACAACCAATAGCTAGTATACTAAGTATACCTTCTGTAAACATAAGGACTCCCTTCATTCACTGCAAAATTTAGATACAATAAAGCATTCTGCCAGCAGAAGGGCAGAAGGTCCCCTATAATATTCCAGAGGGCCCCTCAACCCCTCAGAGCAGATCCAGGGGGACACAAGAGGTTGAGGTTGGAAAGGCAAGGCAGCAGAAGTAGTCTTGTTCTTTTGAAGGAAGAAAATTCTCAGGTAAATCCTTTTTTCCCCAAGTTTTAGAAACTGTGCAGACTTTTGGATAAATGGAAGATCATTTAGCCATGCTAAATGTAAGGTTAAAGATTTTCAGCAAGACTTCTCATAATGAAAGTGAGCAAGGACCAAGTCTGGGTTCATACCACCTCCGTTTCCACAGAAGAGCAAATGATGATTAAGGAACTGTGCTCTAGCATCCTTAACACCATTAGAAAAAAGAAGGTGGAGGTGACAGCAGCTTACACAAACAAATTTAATCCCAACTATCAAGAATTTTCCAGGTGCCTGCTGCCCCTCCCTGGGTATGACTCAGCTGCATGTAAGTTGTCATTTTATTCTCTTTTGCCAACATAGCTTCCAAAGCGATTAGAAAAACACAAAAGTGTCATAAAAGTGCTTTTCTCCGGTTTTCTGATAGCACTGAATGGACCACGACTAGATCACAGACCTATAGGCTAGCTGAAATCAACAAAACGTTTTAATGTTCCCATAGAATAAAAGACTCCTATCACCACATATTATAGTTTTTTAAGTCATCTGTCATCCAGTATTTTTAAAGCAAAATTCTGATTTAAAGTATTTTAGTTAGTCCATGGAAGGGCAATTTGTGGCCTTCCAGGGCCTACAGCTCCCATCGTCTCTACTGCTACCACCAGCTATGTTGGCCAGGGCTGACTGAAGTTGCAGTCTGACAACATCAGGAGAATCACATACTTGCCATTGGGTCAGACAACTAACACAGCTGACAGTCCTGTTTGGACTGAAAACACACTAGATGGGAGTGCAAGTGACATTTCTGTGTTAACATTGATACCAAAGTATAGAAGAAAACTGTCCTTGCTGAAGAGATACAATTCCACTGAATGTGTATATTAGCATAAACTTATAAAGAATAAATTCTGTCCAATAAACAAACAAAAGAAAAACAGATTACATCTTTCTTACTTATCTGACAAGTAGCTTCTGCTAAACATGATTCATATTTGCAACTCATTGCAAAGAAGCTCATTAATAAATCAGTCTTGCATCCATTAATTCAAACTTCTCTGTTTTCTGTTACATCAGACTAATGGTATCAAAATGATGGATAATGAGGGTATTACATTTTTAATTTGAATGTTTAAATATTAAATTTTAGGATTACCTGCAATATGAAGAATAGAGCAGTGGTTCTTAACCTTTTCTTTACCACAGATCCCTTTTAAATATCTTTTACAGCAGCAGATCAACAAGACTTAACTTAAGATTTAAAACTCTAAAGTACATCAAATATTTATTTAAAATGATATCTACCACTAACAATAGACTTCCGCTCTTTGAGATCAACGTATGACCATCTGTCTTACTGTCTTCTTTTCTTGGTTCTTTTCTGTTTTAACTGCAAAAGCTCATAATATTTCATCAAGCCTCAACAGATCCCCTGTGAAGAATTCATGTGTGCCCCCTCCAGGATGCATGGACCACAGGTTAAGAACCACTGGAACAGAAGATTGTTTTTGTCCAAACAGAATACAGTTATTATTATCAATTATTATTAATGGACAGATATTGGAGAGTTAACTTTTCGTTAACTTTTTGCTGGATAAATATTTAGTATTGTATGCTTTATTTCATATGTGTATTAACAAAATTGATAGATTATATACAGACGGAGATTTTTTAAGATGGGGGAAGCTTTGGGTATAGCAGCTCTAGGAAAGGACTGGAAGTCACTTTTACTCTTTCTTGGCACTCTTTTTTTCTTCATTTTTTCCCCTTTTCTTTTCTTTTCTTTTCAATTTCTCTATTCTTTATTCTTTTTATTCTTTCTTTTCTTTCATCTTCCCTAACTATCTTTTATGTATGATGTACAGTATAATCTATACCAGACCTGAGCATTCTATGGGCCCCCGGGCCACATACGGCCCTTTGATTGGCTCTGACCGGCCCTTGTAAGGCTAACTGGAAATTACAAAATAAACATACTTTTTAAGGCCCTTTCCTCATGGGGGGGCCGAAACGGGGCCGCGCACACAGGGGCAGAACTTACCTGCGAGCGGGTTGCTCCGTTCCTGCGGAGAGGGCGGATCTGCCGTTCCAAACACCGCTGAATTTCGGTGGCGCCCAAAATGGCGGCCGGCGGCTTCCGGCGGCGCTCCGCCAATCAGGACAGCACGCCAGCCGGAAGCCCGCCCCCGGGCAGATCTGCAGGGACACGCTACCGTGTCTCTGCAGTTCTTCACCGGGGGCTGCTATGGGGCAGCGTGGGTGAGTTTTATAAAAACCACTTGCGAAGGTGGTTTTTATAAAACTCACAGTGCCACCCCCGCGGCTCCGCTAGAGCAGTTTGAGGTCTAGAACCTCACTTTTTTTAACTGCTCTAGCGCACCCCCCGGTGAAGAAGACCTCCAGGAGAGGTCGCTCTAGCGTGGGCAATATGCCCGGCCCTCCACAATATTTTTAGTTTCTCATGTGGCCCCATGGAAAAAATAATTGCCCACCCCTGATCTATACTGTTGTGAAAGTAATCTTCTAGTATGTAGATTGTTTCCTTTATTATACTTTCCTTCTGTATTATGTAATTTTAATAAAAATATTTCTTTTAAAAAAGAGATCTTCAGGAAAGGCTTTCTCTTGGTCTCCCCATTCTCAAAGGTATGTTTTGTGAAAACCTAAGAGAGGACCTCCTTGATGGCTGCTCCCAGGCAATGGAATTCCTTTTCCAAGAGAGGCCACGCTGCCCCTTCTGATCTCTTGTCTGCAAGCAAAAATCTCATTATTTAGGAATGCTTTAGGACTTTGGTGGCTGCCAAACAACACATACACTTTTATTCTACATTAAATGCTTACAAAATGTTTTAATTCAGTGTTTAATTTTAATACAATAAATTATTTATTTTTATCTTGTTCTTCAATATTATAATAAGTGGTTTTTATAGCTATACTCTATTATAATTCACACTGTAAGTCACTTGTGGTCTAACACAGGAAGAAGATGGGATGGAAAAATAAACTAATAACTAAATAAATAACCTTAAATTGGAGACACCGAAAACTGAAGCAGGGATGCTCTGCAAATAAAGAATGTGTTTTAATACAGATGCTCCTCTAAACTTCTTCAGATATGTTTTAGACTCTGAAAGAGGGGAGAAAACTTGGAAAAAGAATGACTACTTTGACTGCCATCCTGACTCTGGATGGAAATAGAGAGAGAACTAAGGTCCTTTCTGCAAGATGGCATCCTCCCAGCACGGGGACACGAGAGGAGTGAGACCACAACAATGCTTCCGCATGACGGTGTCACTGCCCCGCCCTACTTGTGTTGCCAGCTGGCACGATTGCAGAGTATATCAGTGACGGAAAAACTCTGAAAATGGCCCCTGATCATGCGAGCCAGCTGTGCAGAAGCCTGGAAGCACAATCACATGCTTCCTTCCCCACTGCTGCATGGGAGGAAGGCTGGCCGCAGTGCGGAAGGAAGGCGCGTGTTCCTTGCACTCCCTTCTGCAGGCAGCTGGTCGTGTGCAGAGGGGAGCGTTAGGGACACGCTCCCATCCTGGTAGAGGTGCTGCCAGGATGATGCCCGAACAATGACCGAGCAAGGTGAGGGTAAGAAAGGTGTTTTCATACAAACATGCGCCAAAGCACACATCCAGAAGAACAACGTCTGGCCCTTTCATGGGCAGTCTGAGCCGAGAGATGACACGTTCAAAGTTTATCAGATGTATCCAGTCTTCCCTTGATTGTCATCGCACGTATGGCATTAAAGTTTAAAACCATATGCGACAATCAGAACTCCATCACAGCAATGCAGACTCAACTGGGAGTAATGCCCATTAACATCACTGTTACTTCTTCTTTCAAATTGGCATGAGCAGGACTAAGCCACAGAGACTAGAAAGAATATGCCCCTCTGCCACCAGAGCTGCGGGCCTTAAACCTCCAAGTAAGCGCTCTGTCCACCGAATAAATCCAACTGAAGTCATAGTGAATTGGGCCATTTCCACACTAGAGCGTTATAGTGCTATCGTTCCACTTTCAACGTCCTATGGAACCCTAGGGTTTGCAGTTTAGGGAGGGGCCTCTGAGGACGTTGAAAGTGGAATAATAGCACTGTAACAGTCTAGTGCGGAAATGGCTTTGGTTATGCATTAATACGTTTGCTGTCTATTCAACTGACATGCCGCCTTCCTGCTTGTACCGGATCCAAGGCGGCCATACAGGGTCCTCCGCCCCCTCCTAGGGCGCAAACAGGACTCCCTTATATGCAGGATGCTCCTGCGCGTATTGAAGAGCCTCACTTCCTCGGGAGTCTCCATGAAGGACAGGGAACTGACTCCCAAGGGCTCTTGTCCAACCTCGGGGCGCAAAGGGGAAGAACGGAAGGCAGCCAACGCTGCCGCTCACAGGATGACAAGGGGCGCGCGGGCGGGCGGGCGGGCGAGCCGCCCCCTCTGCGCCTCCAGGCGCCCTGAAGTGGGACGGAGCCCCACCGAACTCGCTGGAGCCCACCGGGCAGCCTGACACGCGGAGGCTCCAGCCTCCTTTCTCCCCCTCGCTCACCAACCAGAGGTCAGAAACCCCCCGGGCCACCTCCTGCAGGAAGGCCCAGGCGGGGGAGAGCCCTGGTCTCAAACCCACTCACCGCCGCGGCTCCTGCTGCTCCTCCGAGAAGCCACGCTCCCTTCTCGGAGGGCCGTGCGCCGCTCACGATTTCGACCGAGCCGCTTCCGGGTTCCTCTCCGTGCGCAGGCGCGTTCCTCTTCTTCCGCTGCTTTCGCCGGCTAGCCTTTGGAATGCGAGTGACGTGTCTGTGTCCCAACGTCCATAGGGCTGAAGCACCGCCCCCCCTCCTCCTCCTCCTCCTCCGCGCCACGGCTGGAAAGAACTCAGAGTTTCTGTTTCGTTTCCTGGAGTGTCCTTTGAGGGAAAAGACCATAGACTTACGAATGTGGTCCAGTGACAGTGCTGCGGATGGAAGAGAGGGCTTCCGCGTTGCGTGTGGCGCTCACCCATCCACCCACCCACCCACCTACGGGAGAAAACTGGCTGTTGTCTTTAATTTGGAAACAAAGCAAATTAGAACAGAAACAACGGGGCAATAAGGAGAGGTTTAACTTGCCAAAAATCCCGGACTTTGGGGCGTGGGGCTTTCGTCTATACGTGTGTATATTTAATGCAGGGATGTGTGAAATATGTTAACTTTATAGATAAATATGCGACTAAGTTAAGTGAAATCAATACTTCCATTTGGAAGTATTGCTTCTCATCCTGGAGAGAAGGAACGAGTGGGGTGCCACAGGGTTCTGTCCTGGGCCCAGTGCTGTTCAATATTTTTATCAACGACCTGGATGAAGGAATAGAGGGCATGCTCATTAAATTTGCAGATGACACCAAATTGGGAGGGGTTGCTAATACGCCAGAGGACCGGATCAAAATTCAAAATGACCTGGATAGATTGGAGAGCTGGGCCAAGGCTAACAAAATGAAATTCAACAGAGAGAAGTTTAAGGTCCTACACTTAGGTAGAAAGAATGGAATACAGAAATATAGGATGGGGGACACATGGCTGGATAGCAGTACATGTGAAAGGGATCTAGGAGTCTTCATAGACCACAAGCTGAACATGAGTCAGCAGTGTGATGCGGCAGCCAAGAAAGCCAATGCAATTCTCGGCTGCATCAACAGGAGTATGGTGTCTAGATCGAGGGAGGTACTGGTACCGCTCTACTCTGCTTTGGTTAGACCTCATCTTGAATACTGTGTCCAGTTCTGGGCACCCCAATTCAAGAAGGACATGGTCAAGCTGGAGCAAGTCCAGAGGAGGGTGACCAAAATGGTGAGAGGCCTGGAAGCCGTGCCCTACGAGGATAGACTTAGAGAGCTGGGTATGTTTAGTCTGCGGCAGAGAAGGTTAAGAGGGGACATGATAGCCATGTCTAAATATTTGAAGGGATGCCATGTAGAGGAGGGAGAGGCCTTGTTTTCTGCTGCTCCAGAGACCAGGACGAGGAGCAATGGATTCAAGCTGCAGGAAAGGGGATTCCACCTGAACCTCGGGAAGAACTTCCTGATGGTCAGGGCTGTCTGACAGTGGGATATGCTGCCTCGGAGTGTAGTGGAGTCTCCTTCCTTGGAGGCTTTCAAGCAGGGGCTGGATGGCCATCTGTCGGGAGTGCTTTGAGGGTATTCCTGCATGGCAGGGGGTTGGACTGGATGGCCCGTGTGATCTCTTCCAACTCTACATTTCTATGATTCTATGAATTTCTATAGAAAACAAGCCTCTTTATATTTTCTGAGTGGAGGCCCACCATTTCATGAATATCCTCTGTTCCTTATTGTTATTTTAGATCTGGCAATCTAGTTTGGAGGAATGTTGAAGGCATAAATACGAAGTGAAGTAGCACTCAGTTGGTAATCTGATGCATACACATTTACCTGGGAATAAGTCCTATTGAACTCGGAAGACTTACTTCTGAGAAGACAAAACACAATTATATTACCATCTGGACCTGGAAATGTCCTTTAGGTGCCATTAAGCTGAGCCTTTTCTTCAAAAATTACCTGGAGTGAAAAGCATTCTGAACAGAAGCAGAGTGCCTTTTCCACTGTATCTGCACAGTGGGTCCTATGAAATTTCACATCCCAGAACCTCTTAAGTTACATTAAATTCTTAGACATCCAGGCTGTCCCTGAGAAGTGTGAAGAAAGAAAGGGTCACTCTTCTCTAAGGCCATTTCTGCACTAGACTGTTATAGTGCTGTTATTCCACTTTCAACATCCTATGGAATCCTGGGTTTTGCAGTTTAGGGAGGGAGCTCTTTGGCTTCAGTAAACTACAAACCCCAGGATTCCATAAGATGTTGAAAGTGGAATAATAGCACTGTAACAGTTTAGTGCTGAAATGGTCTCAGACATGCACACACTTTTGCAAGATCTTTCACCAGTTGCACACACTGATAGAGCTGGAGGAAACTTTGAAGGTCAGATAACTCCTCTTCCACTCCCTTCACTTAGGGGTGTTTCCCCCATGAATGAGGGCATGGGTTGTACTTGCTGATCTTGGGTTCCCCAAGTATGCTGATACTTCCCCCTTTTGTATATGGATGGTGCAATTTTGCATTCCAAAAGATTGGCACTCAGTGAATGAGTTTACTTTGGGGGTGCTTCCAGACAGAGAGTTCCTCACACTAACAATCAAAAGATATTGTGTAGCTATCTTGCATCTTTTTTACAGATCTCCTCTGATAAAAACAAAATGTTAAAAGCATGAGAAAACTCGAGGGGATCAGTCTGCAAGCCATAGGCATAATAGGATTCTGTGAATGGGGCAGACTGATTGCTGAAAGAAATCTCCATCTAGAAACAATCTACAACACAGAAACAGGGCCAATGATGTCCTAGGACCAGACAACAGAGCCTGCCCCTAGTGAATAGGACAGCTGATATATATGCAGTTCTTTCATAATGCATTCCTATGTGATCAAGAGAACTAATCTAAGGCTGTATTTGCCTAGAAGTAAGTCCCATGAAGTGATCTTAAGATTTCTTTCTAAGTAGACATGCACAGGAGCGCGCTGGAAGTCAAGTAGATTGATGATGGAATTTACAAGCATAGCTCTGATATAACTTGTAATTAATTGTTGAGTTTTATCTTTTAAAATTAAGCTGCACAGATGCTAATCCTGGTGGAGCCAAAAAGAAATTATGGCCCTGTTTGGTGCAGGTGGACATGAAGTTCTGCCAGTATATGTATACCAGAGATCAAGAGGCTGATGGTTGCTCTTTCTCCACTAGAAGTGCAACGGCAGCTAGACGGTGCTCAGCTGCATCCCTGTAACTATGCAGTGGCTGAGGGGTGGTGGAGCTGCTCCCTAGGACCATTGTGCCACTTTAATCCACCAAGTGTAAGCCAGTGTAAGCCACCAAGAAGATTCTGGGTACAGATTAATTTCAGCTTACAACATTGGACACTTAAAACTGCAAGTTCAAATTCTGAGCATCTTCTTGAAAGAGCTCCTAGGATTCCTTGAGAAGAAGTTAAGATGATAAAAATAATTCAGAGCAGGCTATCTTGGCCACAGACTGTAATTAATTTTGCACTAAGTTTCCTGTGACAAGTTGCCCTTTGCCCTTACTTTCCTATGACAAGTTGCTTTTAAATTCAGTTTCAGAAAGTGGGGGGGGATACTGTGTTTTCTCAATTATTAGTCTAGTTTACTGTTATCCTGTGGGGGGTTTTTCTGGTGTCCCAGGTTCTTTTGATGGATGCTGTCTAAAAATAATTCAGAGCATGCTATCTTAGCCAAAGACTGTAATTAAAAAGTTTCACTTAATGCAGTTGAGCTTTGTCCCTTACTTTCCTATGACAAGTTGCTTTTTAAGCTCAGTTTCAAAAAGGGGGAAAATACTGCATTTTCTCATGTGCTAGTCTAGTTTAGTGTTATCCTGTCACACACACACCCATGTCCCAGGTTCTTTTTATGGATGCTGTCTAACTGGAAACAACATTTCTCACATTTCTCCTTTTAATTCTCATAGTTGTATATACTTTAGTGGGACTTGATGTTCTTTTGTGTTACAGTCAGGGCTGCTGTCCAAATGTAATAGAGTCAAAGCTCCAGCCAAAAGAAAAACATGAGTGACAGAGCCGATTGTGGTAGGGAGGGTAAAGCAAGCAGATAAAGCCAAATATACAGACTTTTCTTTGACAGATGATGTCTGTTCAGATCAAAGAGTGCAGAGTTTAATGATATGGCCTGCTGGTGCTTGATGTCTGTCAGTTGTATCACTGCCATAAATGGACTGCAGTTCTAGTTCTGCACCGTAATATATAAGAATTTCAATTTTTGAAAAAGATGGCAGGCAGATTCACTATTTAAAAAACTTTTCCCCATCCAGTTTACTTGTAGAAAATATACAAGGTAGCATAAATGCAAGCAGTTGAAAAAATATTTACTATATATAATTAAATCTGCCTCACTTTTTAGCAAGAATTAGCACCTAAAGTAGCTCATAAGTAAAATCAACAAAATATAATTAAGAGTATGTTGATTTGGCAGCTGTACCTTCCTTCTCCTCTTCTTCCACCCTGACAATCATGGTGGTTATTTATATGCTGCTTTTCCATAGTAAAAACCATGCTCTAAAGAGAGAAACAGCAGCATTAGGAGAATTTTATAACCAAAAAGGAAAGAAATTCTGAAATAATTTTAACAAATTACTGCAATTCAAATTTAAATATTGCAGAGATTAGACCATCCACTAAGAATTCACACTAAAGCCTAATGAAATGAAAAAATAAAATAAAAAGAATAACCCAAACAGCAGCAAAATTACATATTTTATTCAAAGCTAAATGCTGTCCCAAATACAATCCCTAACCATGATTTCGCTGCCCTCCCCCTCCTCTCTGCCTTTGCAGCTTTCTCCATCACCTTTATGGTCAGGATCAGTCAGGAATTTGACATGCTAGTCCAGATGGAAATATGCTAGACAGGAGTCTGGCCAAAATGTCCAATTGTCAGAAGTGCAAGTCGTGGGCAGCTCCAGCTTTGAAGAATTTATTATTATCTTTATACTTATAAAGATATGGAGGACTTCTCACTCTCCTGGATAACGTCTTGATTTAAGAGATGTCTAGTTGAGATGTGTGCCTGGATTTTATAGCTGTATTCCCCCTACCTCACATGCTGCAGTATTTGAGAAGATTTGGTTAAGTCAGCTAGACAGAAGCTTCTCAAATAAAGACTTTCAACATGAATAGTGGAACCTTTCATGGCTTACTTTGAACTGCATAGGAGAAAAAAAACCTGCTTGGTTGGAGATTTATGATATATCAGTAAGTACAAATAATTTGCATTGTATACGTCTGAAGTCTGTTCTCCATAAATTAACCATTTTCAAATCAAAACTGTACCATGAAATGGTTAGTAAACAGCCCAAGAACTTGCATAAATGGTGTTTTGGACTGAAATAAGAAACAGAGTTAACATCCTTAATATCTAAATAACTAAAAAGATTTATTTTATTTTAAAAATAAAAAGAGCAAAAGAAAAAGATCATTGCAGCTTTGATGGTGATGAACCTTAACTAGAAACTATTTTATAGCACTCCATAAAACCCATTGTAAAAATAACTACTAGAGAAGCTTCCAAAGTTGGATTGTATAATTTGGAGCTGCTTATAAAAATCTACACTTCCATAGCTGAGATTTGCAACCAGATAAAACATTTGGAACAGAAATTTGGTCAGAAATTGAATTTAAGATTGGATTTCTCACAACAATTCTGCCATTTTAGGAGGGTGACTAAAAAACAGGTTTCAGAGATCATGGCATCTGTTCAAAATACAGGTCCTACAAACATTGACAACAAATTTCGGATAGCTCAAAAGGAATTGTTATTTTAAGGCAGGATGTGGAAAAAATTAGACAGAATAATGTTGATTGCTTTAAAAAGGCAAACCCAAATTAGATTAAGGGCTGTCCCAGAAGAGCTGGATGATTTTAAGCAGCTCATTTTCAGAGCTCTAACTGACCTCATAAATACTGCTTCTGAATCTCTTTGCAAGGACACTGAAGCACTATACAGGCAAAATTCTGGCTATGCACAGGAGAATAAACTCCCAGAAGATATGATAGCTCACTTCACACAGAAATGCCTCAGACATAAAATATTGAAAGCCCACTTTAAGGAAAGGCTTAAAATAAATGACAATGAAATAATTACTTTTAATGATACCCTAGATAGGATGTTGAAGAAATACAGAGAGCATAAGTTCTTGGTGTTCCTCCCGGGGGGGGGGAGATACTGTCTTTTGTTGGATAGCCCCAGAGATCCCTGATAATCCATGGGGAAGTGCCTATATCACACTGTTTCATAAATGAGTTAGAGATGAGACTTTAACAAAGGACTAAAGATCTTTCTCATTATTAAAACATGACTGCAAGATATTTACTTTAATTCTGGCTAATAGACAGAAGAAGCAAATTGCTCAGTATATTCCTAAGGACCAGAGTGGATTTTTCATCAAAAAGGACAACTAAGGAGCAATGTAACAATTGTTCTTTGTTTAAATGAATATTTGGAATATAGCAACAGTAAAAAGGCAGCTCTGATTTTCCTGGATGCAGAGAATGCATTTGATAATATTTCTCGGATTTTTTTTATTTCATATACTGGAGAGAGTAGACTTTGGAGAAAATTTTATTTAGGCAATAAAAACAATATATTCTGGGCAAAAAGCCCAGAGGCTTAAAGGAAAAAAATAAATGAAATGATGAATAGATGGTATTTAACTCCAAACCAGCTGTCAAAAATGTCTAAGAATGTTTCAAACTATTCCTGGAAATATCAAGACAAGGAAGACTCCTTTTTCATATGTAGTAACTTCTAAAAAGGCAAAAACTATTGGTCTAAGATTTATATGTTAATGCGAAAAATAAAATAAAAATAAAGGCAGATGCTGAGATGTTTCCAGAAATGTTTATTGTTGAGCATTATAGATAAGAATCTGGACCGTAAATATAGATTTCTTCATTGTATGATAACAATTGCAAGAATATTGTTTGCACTAGCTTGGAAGTGGATTGAAAGACCAGTGACAGAGGTTGTTAAGGTTGCTGAACTATCCCAAATGTCCAAATTAATGTTTTAAAGAATAAACTGATTGAAGATTTCTTGAAAGACTGGAAATGGTTTGTGGACTTTGTGAGCAATAAGATACCAAATGATGCAATAATTTGTGGATATATGGTTGTTAGTAGTTTGTTTAGGTTAATCTGTAATAGCAGGATAATATTTTCCTGTCTTTTTTTTTATTATTATTATTTCTCATCACAATTGAGAGAGGTCCTTTTGGAGCTAGTGTTTATGAGTTTGTTTGTTTTTTAGTTAACTTAGTATTTTATTTAGTGTTTTCATTTTAGTTTATGATTATGTTAGAAATGTTTGTTGAATTTATGTTATTTTGTGTTATTTTGTGTAAAAACTGGTGTGGTGTGGTGTGTGTGTGTGTGTGTGTGTGTGTATACATATATACAGTCAGCCCTCCACATTTGTGGGTTTCACTTTTGTGGATTTGATTATTCATGGATTATTTGCTGTCACCTCTGCAGCCTCCCTATGGCACTCTTAATAGGGATTGCAAGCCTTGTGAGACTGAGGCCCTTTCCACACGGAGGGCATGAAACGCGGGAAAATGGGGCGGTGCATGTGGGAATGGAGCTTACCTCGATCCATCGCCACGGGGAGCAGTGCGCGTTCACCGCTCTACACGGCGGTGGCATCCTGCGGCGCCTGGCAGCGCCCAAAATGGCAGCTGGCAGCTTCCGGCGGCTCTCCGCCAATCGGAGAAGCGCACCAGCCGGAAGCCCGCCCCCAGGCAGCTCTGCAGGGACATGCTTGCACACCCCTGCAATTCCCCACGGGGCGCTGTGACGGGCTAGCGCGCACTTGTTCCATAAAGACCACATGAAATGTGGTCTTTATAAAACATGCGGCGCCACCCCTGCAGCCGCGTGTGGGCGGTTTGAGGTGGGGAAACTCCACATTTCTAACCGTCCTAGCGCACCCTACAGTGTAGACGACCTCCGGGTGAGGTCATCCTACCCCGTGTTTTTCCCCGTGTGGAAAGGGCCTGAGAAACTGAGAACAAGGCTTGTAAGTCCCTATTAAAAATGGTGTGGGGTAGCAGTGGAGGTGGCAGTAAGCCCCACCAACCAATCACTTCTGCCTTGTGAAGGAACCTTGAGGCCTCCAAAGAACCCATGGTTTGTTGAATGTGGTGATCATACTTTTGCGTATGTTAAATATGGTTTGAGAGAACCTAGAGTTATTCATGGTTTTTCCACTTCCATGCTAATCCTGTGCTCCTAACCCTAGCGAATGTGGAAGGATGGCTGTATAAAAGAAGAATACTAGACAGAGGATCAGGGTCAGACCTATAGCATCTCTTCTGGTTTTGGCAAAGTTTAATGCAATTCAAACTCCAGGTGTAGTAGGGCAGGAGGAATTGCAGATGGGAGGTACATGCCAGCCTTCAAAAACATCCTTTTGTTGAACTGAAGAATGTTTTCCCTCCTAGCCAGGGATGGGGAATATATTGGCTTCCAGAAGATGTTGGACCACAACTCCTATCATCATGACATTGGCTATGATGGATAGGATTGATGAGATTTGAAGGCCAGCAACAGATACATGTTCCTTCCTTTGTCAACTCAGAATGTTGAATTGCCTCACAGTAGTTCACTGTGGATGGATAATTTTATTTATTTATTTTTACATTTTTATCCTGTCTTCTCACTCAAAAAAAAAAAAAAAGCACTAGAGGGGGCTAAAAAAATCTAAACCCAAACTAATGCTGTCTGGGGGGAGGATCCTGTATTTTTTTTAGTTAGCAACTTTTGCATGCCTATGCTAATTGCTAGTTTGCTGAATTTCTGTCTGTTTGCTTTACTACTGCCTCTGTCTTCCTGTATCACTCTAACTTGAAGCCATTTTCTCCTCTCCCCGCTCCACCACTTTCTCTCACCTCCATTAGACCACATATTTCTTTATGGACAAGTATTGTAAGTAAAGCTACTTTCATATCTTTTACAAAGATGACCAAATTTGTTCTTTTTCCCTGATGCAGTCTTGGGATGATAGGCACAGGACTGGTTATTGTTCAGCCTCTGTCTTGCCAATTTGATTACTCTGCTACAGCAATATTTCAACATTTCTGATATTTCAGAAAAAAACTTCTACAAAATCAGTTATATGAGTAAAGTTGTACAGGTTGTTCAGTGTCAGACTGATCCCAGTCTAGTCTAGCAGAAATGCGTGGTTTTTAAGTCTTTTGATCTCATTTAGTCTTTGTGCTCTGCTAACAAGTATAACAGCCATTCCAAAGAGCCATGGTAGTGTAATGCTTAGCATTTCAGACCAAGACTAGAGAAATGCAGGATTTCTTAGGTACAAACACCAAGTTTCTGTCTCTTTGCCTGTCTCAGCCTCCAGGTGTGTTTGATGACAGCTTTTATAATCTCTATCCAAGGATTTCCCATATTTGGCTGGGAGGATAGAAGTCATGGTCAGACACATTTAGAGGGGACAGGATTGTGGGATGGCTGACCTAACCTGTCTCAGAGGATTGTTGCCAGAAAAAATAGGCAAGGAAGAACCCTGTTTACTGAGTTGTTGGAGAAAGTGCTGGTTATGGCAGTAAGATATCAAAGACATTTAAGGTGCTGTAAGCTGCTGTCCTACTAGCTGCTTTTGCCAGCAAAAACATTCTCTTTAAATGAAGTATGTGCATTAAAGAGTGTTACGTAGGTGGAGGGGGGGGTCTTTGCGCTTCCTCGGTTTGTAATCAGAGACTCTTAGATGATTCCCCTAAGCCCATATTCTTTGAAGGAGATTTCATGGAAGCTAGAAGAGTTTCTAATTAGATGTGTTTAATATTGAAGTGTAAATGTTGGGAGCCTGATACTACCACTATTGTAAAACAAGCAACACCACCTTTGGATGTAGTTTATCCATCTGACTAGCAAAATGGCAATTTCCTTCTCATTAGTCTGCATTATGTTTAAGACAATTTAAAATTAACGCTGATTCACTCTTCTTTGTAATAAAGGGAAGTACAGCTTTCCTTTAAACACTTCACTGTGTGCAAACTGGAAAGCAATCTACCAGCTGCTGCCCATTCCTTCTGGGCAGCCTGCCTGTGCTGCTGGCAATAAGCTTGTGGGGATATTTTGAGCAAAATGCCAGCATGATTTCTCCACTTGTAGGATGAAAAGAAAATGATAATTTGCTTCTTCTTATCAAAGTCTACTGGAAATATAAACCTGTTTTTTTTTAAAGAAAAAAGAATAAGAAAGTCAATCAGTAAAAATAAGATGACACTTACAAGCGCTGGCAATTTGGGGAGGGAGGAAAAAGAATTTCCATGGTCCTAGATGTGTCATTTTTTTTGAAAAACCATAAAGGTACATCTAAATTGCCTTTTTGCAAAAGCTTGAAATGAAATGATAACATACAGCTAAAAATAATAAATCCATAGAAAATGTGTGCCTAAACTTTTATAACCAGTATAAACACCACTATCTATTTATATTCATCTCAGGTATATGCCACATTGTGGGTGTTTTTGAATCTATAACTGAACATACCTTTCCAACAGGTAACAAGCAAAGCAAGTGCACAGTGCTGGTAATATGAGTAGAACAGAAATGTGAATGGCAATGAATATTTATTCATTGCAGACTGTATTATTTTGGATTCTTTTTCGGAAATGATCCCATATATACAAAGGAACATGGATCCTTATCAAATCTATAGTTCATCTAGTTCACTATTACCTAAGAGTGGCTATGCAGATTTTCAGATATAAGCCTGAAATTCTTCTACCAGAGATTGAATATAGGACCTATTCCTTTCAAAACAAGTCATGTACTCTACATTTAGCTATTGTCCTTCCATGTGAATAGTGGATAATACCTAAATTATAAAAACAACAAAACATTAGATTTGTGATGCATTGTGTATGAAGTCCTGGAAAAACAGAACACTAACAGTGCAATTCTGTTCATGACTATAGAGAAGTAAATCCCACTAAGGTGATAATCTAGAAAAGTGGGAATGGCATTACTACTGTCACTTTATGGTGGTTATAGAACATGGCATACAGTCTCCTGTTGCTCCCATCTTATCTTTTCTGTTACTGGATGCACACAAATGTGCTGTATTTGAGTGTTTGCAAATGTACTCACCACGTTGTACCTAGATGAAAACCTTCCTGTGTAAGATCAAGGTTGGGAAGAAACCAGCTCTGCAAATACAAATTGGCTGATATCTGTGATGTCTTAAATCTGCCTCTTCCATACACATCACTGAAGACTTTCATCAGATTGCAAACCCTTATGTGGCACATTTGTTATTGCCGTTGCCATCCCGCTTTTGGAAATAACGTTAGATATCATTTTGATATCAATAATTTGGCTTTCTTCCACCACCTCTCTCCACGTGTCTGCGAGGCCACTGGACAAGCTCACAAGACAGGCATGGCCGATAATTGCTGTAATATTCCACACAATACAGGCTGGCCAGAAATAGCCATCCCGACGCTTCAGGAGACCTCAAGGGCAAGTGCGCAATTATGTATGCATACAACTCACAAAAGAACTCCCTGCCCCGAGCAGGCAGCTTGATCAGAAGTGTCCTCACCTGTCAAGCATTCTACGTTTGCATACTGTCCATTCCATTGTCAATTCGGAACAAATTCAATCATGCTAAATTCTGACCTTTTTAAGGCTTTGTCTCTAGCACGAAACTCATTGTTTTTCCCAAATGCAGAATGGCCTGTGGTCACATTTCTCCCTATAAAAACCCCTGACTTGGTGAGCTTCTTCGGATCACTCCCGATTTCCATCCCATCCTGCTGCCGCTTGGTTTGGCGAGCCCTCCCCTCAGCCCCACGTACTAAGACTACGCACCCTTGAACTCTCACAGTGATCTACCCGGGCTTCAGGACAGGTGTAGTGTCACCCAAATCTACAAGCCCTCTTAAAATTCCCTCTGTCCCACTAAAACCTTTATTTTTCTATAGTTCTCTGTGTGATTGCGTTGCATACACTGTTTGTTTGTATTTTAAGAAAGATCACAATTATTCTTATAACCTGGTGTGCTTCTTGGCTTGGCCTGACCCCGTAGACATTGGGTAAAAGATTCTGCTGCATTGCCCTGCCTCTCGTATTGCTAGCTTGTGCTCTTGGCTAATTTCCCCCAACTTGTATAACTGAGAGCGCATTTAGGTGTCCCTCCCGGGACCCCCAGAAAACAGGGTAACACATTAAGAATAAATACATCATGGTGGAATCCACCTGAAGCATGAGAGAGGTGCAGGACAGATGGTTAAATCAATGTCCACATTGCTGGTAATTTTGTCTGTCACATGCATGGTGAAGGGGTGATAGAATAAACTGAATGCACTTCATGACAAAGATGGAATTTTTTTTTAAAGTTCATACTTTTGTTGAAGCAAGGTTTTCCAAAACTTGAGAAAACCTGTTGTATAGAATAACAGCAGCCATGAGCTTATTCATACTTTGTGAAGTCCCTTACAAAGCATTCGCCTATGTAATATCCATTGCTCCCTGTGAAGAAAATACATTTTATGTGTAGAAAACATGTTTCATTGACAGGAAACAAGGGATAGAGTATTTTGTGCAGTAAAATAAATGTTTCTTGTGCTGCAGATATGTTTTCTGTGTAAAAAGGAGGAGATTTCTGAGTCTCTAGATTGTGAATAGTACTTGAAGACTAGGCAAAAATTGTGCTGATCTTTGACCATAATAAATATTCTATTCTATTCTGTGTAAAAATCTTAGCAGTCTTGTGCCAGAAGGAAGAATACCGAGGCAAAAATTTGTTCTTGCTGGCAAAAAGAAATCAAAGATTTATATCTCCACTTCATTGTAGAAAAAAGCCACATAAAAATCCTCAGTCACAGCCATAGATTGCTGTTGTTTGGCTGGGTAAGCTTACAATGCATTGAAATCAATAGGTTTTCCAAGCAAAATAATTTAGGATAAAAATATAACTCTTTTACAGCAACTGAGACTAGTAAATATACTCCCAATGAATTATGTGTGTCTGTATCTCCTATCTCTTTCCATCTAGCTACAATAATATGTGGAATGCCAGAGGCAGAACTTAGAACTTAGAAGATTACCTTTTTTGGACTACAGCTCTCGGAATTCTTTTACTAGTATGTGTACCTGCCATGCTGGCTGAAGCAGAAAAAAGTAACTTTTCCATACTCTGATCATAGCTGAATGATAAGGAGGAGCCCTGGTGGCGCAGTGGTTAAATCCCAGTACTGCAACCACAAGGTTGTGAGTTCGATCCTGCCAGGCTCCAAGGTTGACTCAGCGTTCCATCCTTTCGCAGGTCGGTAAAATGAGTACCCAGCTTGTTGGGGGCAATTAGCTAAAAAAAAAAAAAATACATTGTAAACCGCTTAGATAACACTAGTTGATAGGCGGTATAGAAATAACTGCTATTGCTATTGATAAGTAAATGTATATTGAACATTAATTCTGAACGCAAAATACAGCTCTCCCTTCATATTTGTTGGTTTGATATTCACAAATTTGACTATTCGCGAGGCACATGCATGTGTTTCTTCCCCACATTCAGGCAAATGAGAAGGTTATGGGATGGGGGTCATGGGGAGAGCCTTCCTTCTCTGCACCTGGGGAAAAAACAACAAAATGAAAGGGGGAGCGCCGGAAAGGAGGATGTGCACATGCATTCTCTTACTTGCTTACTCAGGCAGATATTTGTGTTTTCTGACTTTCACAAGGGTCCTGCACCCCGAACCCTCATGAAAGTGGAGGGGCCACCTCATACGCTTTATTATTCAGCTGTTGTCAGCTACAGTCCAATACTTCTATCCCATCCTCTACTGTGAGATCTCAGAGCAGCCTACAGAGAAAACAATTTGAACAATTGAAAACAAGTCTATATAAAAACAATAGAATAGAATTAAAACATATTAAACAAGTTAAGACAGCAGAAAACATTAAAACAGTTAAAACCATGTGCATGTATGCTTTTAAAAAATAGGCCCCAATGGGAGGACATTTCAAACAGGGTGGCACAATAATGAAGGCCCTCTGCCATGTCCCTGCATAATGCATTGCTGCTGCTAGTGAGAGACATAAGAGGGCCTTACAAGCAGATTTCAATTCTTGGGTAGGTAAGGGGAGAGAGAGGCAGGCAGGCAGGCAGGCATTCTGTGTAGTACTGACATCCCATGCTTCATAGGACTTTGAATGTCATCACCAACACCTTGAATTCAGACCAGAAGTTAATTTATAGGTCAGTCCACAAAATGATTAGCTCATGTGCCTTTGTTCAATCACCTGTAATGCACTGCTGGTCTGATAGGAAGAAAATAAAAGATAACCTGGAAGGAGAGAACCAACTGAGTTTTTACCAATCTCATTTGGTATGCAGTGTTTAACATTTTCTAAAAACTAGCTATCCTAAAACACAAGAAGATATCTTTTCTATTTTATGTTACAACTAGTTACAGTAAGAATATACCCCATTTTTTTCTTTGGGCACATGTAACAATTTAACATCAACTTATTTCTACCACTGTAATGAAGCTGTTTGCAAACAGATGTGTATGGCACAGTACTATATTTTTACCAGCTCTCAGTGTATTAAAATATGTACTGCAAGTTAAAAATCAAAGAGGTATTATTTGCGAACTCTGGATTATAGACAAGCATGGAAAGCTACCTCAAACCAGGAAGAAAATGTTTGTTTAAAAGGTCTAATAGAAATCTTAATGACTACCACCAAAAGCAATTTACCAGGGAAAAATTGTAAGCTATTATTTGGTGTAATGAGGCTTTCCAGCAATCTTTCTGAAAATGTTTCCCTTTCACTACTCAAACAATATTAGGACCTTCAATTAATTACCTAACAGCACCCAAAATAAACTTCGCCTCATTGAAATTGTAACTATCTTTTAAGATGTTCTAATTGAACATTTGATTACTACACAGGTCTCTTATATATATATATATACCGTATGTATTCTCGGGCCAGGATTCAAAGAGTGGCTGTATATACACCTAAAAGTTTGCCTTCTGAGCACCAAACTTTTCCATTCCCTTCATGCCATCTATAGCAGCTTTTTATGCTGCATCAGATATCTCTCTGGAAATTCCCACAGATTGTCAAGTGGCACAGAGAGCCTGTCTTCTGTTAACACTTCAAACTAAGCACACATACCTTTTGTAAAATCTAAATGAAGCCAGTAGGGATTTACTGCAAAGTGAGCCTGTATAGGTTCAAGCCGTTAGATCATGTATGCTATAACCACAGTGTCCATTGGATCTGAGTTGTGATTCATAATCTAATTGCCTAAGATTCCCAAATATACCAAGACAGTCATATCATAAAAACTGCTGAGACTAATAAATGAAAATTAATCTAATAGGCAAAACCATATCAGTTTGTTAATCTGTTATGAACTGGTGTCAGTTTTATGGTGATTATTTCATTTTTGATGTAGTCTGGGGCATCAATTTTTGGTAGCTGCAGCCCTGTAGGAACCAGTCATTCATTGTGCAGCTCAGCGGAACTAGTTGTTGGTTGTTGATTCAGGAAGAGCAAGGGTCTCCACCTTTTGGGGGATATTTAACACAACTGAAATTTCTGAAAAGGAGATATGGGCATCACATAACATCACAAAATGACTGCCATAAGAGTGAGGCGGCCCTTCATAAAATGGCTACCATGATATACCCAACCTGTAGCAAAATACAAACTAATGATGCCAAGAGATGGAAATGGTTGTAGAGCCTAAATACAAGAAAGAGATGGGTTGAGCCTCAGAAAATAAAACTGTTTCTTTGAAACCACAATATTCTGCTCCAACAGAAACTCATTTCACAGAAAGCAAGTTGCTGAGGCTAAATAACAACATGATCCTGAGTACAGGACAGAGTTTGAAATAGATCCACAAAGCATAAACTATTTCCTTTGAAGCCACAATTTTCAGAACTCTTAGCATTCAGATCTTTGCATAACAGTCATACTGAACTGGTTTCCCTGAATTTAATGGTTTATCTCTCCTTTCTTTAAAAAAATCTTCATAGCATTATGTATATGAATATTTTATTATTTAAATGTATATCATCCCGAGTAGTTTTACTGAAAGGTGCTGTAAAACTGTCCATCTTTCCTTCTTTCCCTTCTTCCTTCAGTCCCTCTCTCTCTCTCTTTCTCTCTCTCTCTCTCATAGACATATGAGTGCTCTGATACATGTACACAGAGGAAGGGAGGGAGAAACTGAGCAAGCAATACAAATTGCTGTATTGTATAGAATGGTAACTACTAAAAAAGAACACATAAATAAAAAAAATCCATTTCACATTAACTGTACATGTCATTCAAAAATAATAATAAAAAAAGGTCAGTGTCCAGATCAGTGACATTTTTTCTTTTATTCAAGGAAAACTAATCTTGCTCATCCAGTTGTTTCTTTTCTTTTCTTTTCTTTTCTTTTCTTTTCTTTTCTTTTCTTTTCTTTTCTTTTCTTTTTGAAACCTGACAGACTGGTCGTTGATCTCTGAGTGCTCTCCATTGTGATGAGTGTATCAAGCAATTGAAACAAAACTCCTCTCTGCAGATGCTACTGTTACGGAAATTGTGAGAAGAATCCTAAATCAGCGTTATTATGTGGGGACAATGCAACTTCCTCAGAAAATATCCAACATCTCTATTGCCCATAATTATGAAGCTATCATATTCTTCGTGGAAACAACAGCAGTGCGCCTTACTGAGTTGGTATCATTTTGAATCAGCTGTCATTCTTCCTTGTGATCTTGTTTCTGTGGCTTTTAATACCTCATTTCAAAACGACAGGAAGAAAGCTAAGTGGTCTGTGGGTTCTTGGAACTAAATGCGTTGTTTCACCATAGAAGATATTGCTGTACTGCATAATATTTACACGCCTGATTTGCTTATGGAGGTGTTATTCTATGTATTTTATTACTGGCTGAAGAAGTGGGCATGATAACATCCTTGCTCACCTGTATCTTCACTAGAAATACTTTTTCTATTGCAGCTTTGCAAATACAGCCCAAAACTTAGCCTGCTGCACTCAGCTCTTCACATGGAACTGCCTTCTAACAGTACAGAAACCCTGTAGAGTTCCCCCTGTGCTTCTGTGGCAGTATGCATGATGGGTTCAGCTATTGTTCTTCTTGGATTTGTACAGCAATCTTTATTCCCAGGGGATACAGTTGCATAGGGGAGCTGTCTCAAACTGGGTCTCTGCAGGGAAGCGATGTGGGTATGTGTATTATGGTCTGGAGTAGACTTTCAATGTGGCTGATATATTGAAAGTCTTTTAGTTTAGAACAGTGGTTCTCAACCTGTGGGTCCCCAGATGTTTGTGGACTTCAGCTCCCAGAATCCCCAGCCACTATGGTCAATGCTCAGGGCTTCTGGGAGCTGAAGTCCAAAAGCATCTGGGGACCCACAGGTTGAGAACCACTGGTTTAAAATGTAGCATATGTGTCAGTCTTCTTATATCCAGAGTATGGGAACATTACTTTCTTCTTCGTGGGCTCTGTGCCTCACACAATGGGAATCTTTGCACATGAGCAGTAGCTTTTTGGAAAGTTCCAGAGCTGAGCAGCTTGGCGGGAACCTCTCCCCCATTCGGTACTGAGCATGCTCAGTCCTGCCAAGTTAATAGCCTCTCCTCAGTTTCTTTTCGTCCGCTGACCTGTTAACAGCTCGGAAGGCTTCCTCATTGAGCAGTTCCTCGATTCTTGGCTTTTTTCTTTGTCTTTCATTCGTTTTTCTTGTCTTTTACAACAAAAACTGTAGGAACTTTTCCTCCTTTCTTATGTCATCTTTGTTGAAGTTGTGCATGTCGTGCGGCCGTAAGATCTCCCTTTCAGATGCCCACCCCAAGTGCTTGTTCTGCCTCGGGGAGGGCCATAACGTTAGGGCCTGCTTTATTTGTAAGGACTTCACCTCACAGACTCTTAAGAATAGAGCTTCTCGGTTGAAATCCTATTGTTGGGAACAGGCCCTTCGCATTAAGGAGCAGGCTTCTTTGAATACCGCCCTGTCCACCATGTCGGTATCAGCGCCTTCCACGACACCCTCTACTTCAGCTCAAAAGTTAATGGTAGCGTTGGCTCCTTCGGTACTGACAGCCTCGGTACCACTACCAACAGCAGCCTCGTCAGCCTTACCACTACTTTAGTTTCTGCCTAAGATTCTGAAGGTCTCCAAGATGCCTACTGTGCAAGCTGCTGGAGATGCCACTTCGACCTCGCAACAAGCTCGCAAGGTCTCTACCTTGGCAAAGCATAAACACGCCTCATTGCTCCATTCTTCTGTTTCCTTCAACAAAGAAAAGAAGAAGAGGAGAAAGGAGAAACACCACGCTCCTTCTCCTGCTACCTGTCCATCGGCTACTTGACCTGCCTCTCTTGGTCCCTTACCGACTCCTCTGCCAATGCAACCTGTGACGTCCACCATCAAGGAGGAGGATGCTCCGCCCTTTTGCTGGTACAGGATGTTACTCAGTGCCTGGTACTGTCGGTCCCAGCTACTGTGGCTCTGGTTTCCAACTTGGACCATCAATCCTCACCGATGGCTTCCTGGCCTGTGACCTCTGGCCAATCCAGAGATAGCTGCCTGCAAACTCTGTTGGGACTGTCTCTCCTGGCTGTCCCAAGTTTAACCATCCGCCTGTTTCGGATGCTCCTCGGACTGTTTCCCGAGACTGACCACAGTTTAGTGTGGCTCGCTCTCTGGGATGTGGTGAATGGGATAGATCCCCACGTCGTTGGGACTGCTGACATCGCACCGCTTATGAGCCTGCGCTGACGAGGGTGGATTTGCCCTTTTCCACAGCCTCCTATATTGCCAGGTACAGCCACGAACATCTTTGGAGAGAGCAGCCCAGCTCCTTCCATTCTTACTCGCTGGCCTACCATAATCGGTACCATCCCGATGTTCATCATTGGTCTCCTTACAGCCCTTGACATTCATGCTCTCGATCGTGGTCCCCTTTGGGATTTTGTTACCAGCATTCCCCTCAGTATTGCTGCTCCAGATCCTGTTCTCGGTCCCGATTGGCCTGCTACTGCTGCTGCTCTTGGTCTCGTCACCACTCATGAGACCATCACCTCATCTTTGGGCCATTTCACCTCCTCTTCAGGTGACAGCCATGGTGTCACAGCCTCTGCCGGATACTCAACCTGAGTCCACTCTGCTAACATCTCTGTCGGCTTCATTGTCGACACAGTCTGTCATTGCACCGATCCCGACCGTACTATCCATTTCGTCAGCATTGACTTTGGTACCGATTAGCAACCCAGCCTCGGTACTGGTGCAAATTCCAGTCTCGCTACTGGCCCTGACTGTTCTACCGGCTTCTGCTCCATCTGCTGTTCTTTCTGCGATGGGACCAGCCTGACATTGTCATTCTCAGTCCCTTCATCCCTTGTCTCCTTCTTCTGGTTCTTATGATTCCGATGGTGATTCTACGAATTCCACACCACAATCTCACACCTCACCGCCTCTAGCATTTGTAGACCCATCTCCTGATTCCACTCCTGAGGACGTCAAGCAGTTCTCAGACATCTTAGTCTGCATGGCCATTGCCTTGGGCCTTGACATTTCTGGATCTGCTCCTACTGTACAAGACCTTGTCTTCCACTACGTCGATACTCACCCCCCGTCGACGGCTCCTATTCCATTTCTACCTGTCCTGCACACTAAACCAGCACTGGTTTCTCCAGTGTTTCGACCCTCTCCTCGACGATCAACGTTGTGTCTTTGGGTGCCTTGTCCGGTGCAGGATTCACTTTGTTGGTGGCTGTCCTCAAGCCATCTCTTATCGGGGATGCCATTTCGGGAGCCCTGTCTGACTCTCACTGTCATGACTGATGCGTCTCTCCTGGGCTGGGGAGCTCACTGTCATGGTTGTGCAGTCCAAGGCCTCTGGGCCAGCCTGGAGTTGCGTCTTCATATCAACCCATTGGAGCTACTGGAGATTTTCAAAGCGCTTTGGGCTTTTCAAAACTTCATTGTCAGATGGACTGTCCAGATCCTATCAGACAATACGACAGCTGTCTGTTAGATGAATTGGCAGGGAGGCACTCACTCTTCCGCTCTGCTCCATCTGGCTCTACACATCTGGGACTGGCGCATTCCACTACGGATACACCCCATTGCTGTCCACCTCGCGGGGCGGGACAATGTGACAGCGGACACGTTGAGCAGGGACACAGCGTGTCATCACGAATGGTCCCTGTCCAATGCCACTTCCGGTGGATAGTGTCCCAATGGGGCACTCCAACCGTCGATCTCTTCATGACCAATCACAACAGGAAGTGTTCCCGTTATTGTTCGAGAGCCGGCATGGGCCCTAGCTCTCTCAGTGATGCATTCCAGTTTCCTTGGAACAGAGAGTTCCTTTACATCTCTCCACCATTTCCTCTCCTAGGTCGAGTGGTGGTGAAGATCGTGACAGACAAGGCAGACACCATCCTTGTCACTCCCTTCTGGCTGAGGCAGCACTGGTTCGGCCCCCTCCTCGCCATGGCGCGGGGCCACACCATGAGGCTCCGGAATGTGCTGGACTTCCTCTCTCATTTGGGGGATTGGATACTGTATCCGGACCTCCCTCTTCTCCATCTGCACACTTGGAGGATAACATTCTAGACTCTCCCGCTATCCAAGCTGTTCTCATGGCTGCAAGGAAAGAATCGACTCGTAGGTCCTACGAGTACAAAGGGAAGAAGTTTGTGGCCTTTGCCATCTCCCGTGATGAGCCTGCTTTTCCTACCTCCGTGTCCACAGTGCTTCACTTCCTCCTGGTGCTACAGGATCAGGGCCTCGCCTTCTCCTCCCTGAAAGTTTATCTCTCTGCAATCATGGCCTATCAGCCACGGAGTTCTCCTTCTTCTGCCCTTTTCCAGAACACTACAGTGAAGCAATTCCTCAAGGGCCTGCAAAACCTTTATCCTCCTGTCACTCCACCGCTTCCTCCATGGTCACTGTCGCTTGTCCTGTCCCAACTCATGTGCCATCCCTTTGAACCGATGGCTGTGTCTGATGACCGCCTCCTCACTAGAAAGCTGGCGTTCTTGGTCGCTGTCACTTCAGCCAGGCGGGTAGGAGAACTAAATGCATTGCGTTGTGATGAGCTGTTCTTGGTGTTCCACTGGGACAAAGCGGTCCTCCATCCCAATCTTTCTTTTCTTCCTAAAGTAGTGTACAATTTCCATATAAATCAAGACTTGATTCTACCTACCGTATTTTCCGGCGTATAAGACGACTGGGCGTATAAGATGACCCCCAACTTTTCCAGTTAAAATATAGAGTTTGGGATATACTCGCCGTATAAGACTACCCCTCTTCCAACACCCTCCTCGGCTCTCGCCCGCTTTCCCCTCGTTGGCCTCCTCCGCTGGGGCTGGGAAGGAAACAAAATGTTTGCCCGAGCCGCCGCAGCTGCTTCCACCAAGGGAAGCAGAGGAGAAGAGGGAAGAGGGCAGCACCCCGCGCCCGGCTCTTTGGGGCTGGGGGGCGGGTGCCCAGACGGGAGGAGGGCGGGGGAGGCCGGCGCCGGCCCTTGCCCTCCACCTGACCCACCGGCCTGGAGGGAAGCCCTCCCTTCCCCCCTCTCTGCCAACTTGGCCGGACTCTTCACCACCTCCGTCCTCGCCCAAAACACCGCCACTCCCCCCCCGCCTCAGCGCTCCCTGGCCTGGGAGCTGTAGGCGGGGGTGGGGGGTGGAAGTGGGGAGGCAGCGCGACCGGCGCTCGCGCGAGGGGGAAGAGCGGCGAGCGCAAGGAGCCTCGCCCAAAACGCCGCCGCTCCCCCCCGCCTCAGCACTCCCTGGCCTGGGAGCTGTAGGCAGGGGTGGGGGTGGAAGCGGAGAGGTAGCGCAACTGGCGCTCGCGCGAGGGGCCTCGCCTCGCCCAAAACGCCGCCGCTCCCCCCGCCTCAGCGCTCCCTGGCCTGTGAGCTGTAGGCGGGGGTGGGGGGTGGAAGTGGGGAGGCAGCGCGACCGGCGCTCGCGCGAGGGGGAAGAGCGGCGAGCGCAAGGAGCCTCGCCCAAAACGCCGCCGCTCCCCCCGCCTCAGCACTCCCTGGCCTGGGAGCTGTAGGCGGGGGTGGGGGTGGAAGCGGGGAGGCAGCGCGACCGGCGCTCGCGCGAGGGGGAAGAGCGGCGAGCGCAAGGAGCCTCGCCCAAAACACCGCCGCTCCCCCCGCCTCAGCACTCCCTGGCCTGGGAGCTGTAGGCGGGGGTGGGGGTGGAAGCGGGGAGGCAGCGCGACCGGCGCTCGCGCGAGGGGGAAGAGCGGCGAGCGCAAGGAGCCTCGCCCAAAACGCCGCCGCTCCCCCCACCTCAGCACTCCCTGGCCTGGGAGCTGTAGGCGGGGGTGGGGGTGGAAGCGGAGAGGCAGCGCGACCGGCGCTCGCGCGAGGGGGAAGAGCGGCGAGCGCAAGGAGCCTCGCCCAAAACGCCGCCGCTCCCCCCCGCCTCAGCACTCCCTGGCCTGGGAGCTGTAGGCGGGGGTGGGGGTGGAAGCGGGGAGGCAGCGCGACCGGCGCTCGCGCGAGGGGGAAGAGCGACGAGCACAACAAGCCTCTCCCCCCCCGCATCTTCAGGTAAGTGCACAGCACCACCCTGGGTGGTTTCATATGGTGGCTGCATACGGTGGGGATGCGGCCGCGGCCATTTTTGAGCTGCCCCCACTGTATGCGGCGACCGCAAAGATGACACCCGGTGTATAAGACGACCCCCAACTTTTGAGAAGTTTTTCTTGGGTTAAAAAGTCGTCTTATACGCCGGAAAATACGGTACTTTCTGTCCAGACCCTGCATCGCCCCTCGAGCACTCTCTTCACTCACTCGACGTGTGACTTGCACTTGCCTTTTACCTTCAACGGACCTCCACCTTCCGTCAGACTCCCCACCTTTTTGTGTGCTACGGTGGGCATCGGAAAGATCATAAAGTCTCCTCTCAACAGTTTTCCAAATGGGTTGCTCAGACAATTCACCTTGCCTATGAACTTGCCAGGCAACCTTCCCTGACTTTGCTTCAGGCCCATTCTACCAGGGCGATGGCCTCCTCAGCAGCCCTTCTCAGGGGAGTTGATCTACAGGAGCTTTGCCATGTGGCTACATGGTCGCAGCCTTCAACCTTCATCCACCACTATCGCCTTGACTGTAGGGCCCGGCGTGATGCTCATTTTGGCATTGTGGTGCTGTCTTCTATCCTCTAGGACCTGACCCGCCATCCAATGCTAAGCTACTCAGTCTCCCATTGTGTGAGGCACAGAGACCACAAAGAAGAAGAACCGGTTGCTTACCTGTAACTGTGGTTCTTCGAGTGGTCATCTGTGCCCTCACACACACCCGCCCAGCCTCCCCTCTTTCAGGTCTTGCTTCAGTGGACTTCGAAATTGAGGAGAGACCATTAGCTTGGTGGGACTGAGCATGCTCAGTACTGGATGGGGGAGGGGTTCCCACCAAACTGCTCAGCTCTGGAACTTTCCAAAAAGCTACTGCACGTGTGCGAAGATTCCCATTGTGTGAGGGCACAGATGACCACTCAAAGAACCACAGTTACAGGTAAGCAAACTGTTCTTTTATTACCTCTCCCATGTAATAAAAGAACATGCTTGCTGGAGAATTTTGGGCGTTCTGGCTGGGAAAGTATTGTTTCCAAACTCTGGCAGTACTTGTCTGAGGCAAGGTTCAATTTTAACATTAGTGAAGCGCAGGAATTAAGCAACTGAGTTGTAAAGCCATGGTAATGTTCAAATCTGCATTTCTCTAAGCTGCATTATGATACACACTTATGTATATTAGGAGTAAATCCTATTGAACTCATTGCTATTGTGTTCTGAACAAACCTTTCCAGGGTTGCATTGCTGGGGGGAAAAGCCTCCCCAAAGACTGGCAGTAAGCCTTTCACAAGCCCTAGTACTAGCATAGGGGCTAGAAAGGATCCTGTATGATATGTGTGTAGGCTATGTAGGATTCAAGCCCTACAGAGTAACCATGGCAACTGGTGAACCTAGTGGGTACATTTTGTTACCAGCTAAAAAATGTTTTAGCGCTTTACCCCCAGAATCATAGTTTTCATATTACCTGGGTCTTGCTCACACTATACAGTTAGAGCGCTATGATCCTACTTTAACTGCCATGGCAACATTGTATGATTTGAAGTTTAGGGAGAAGCATTTAAAATTCTAAGCCAGAAAACTGTAATGCCTCACCAAACTATACACATCAGGGTTTTATAGGATTTTGCTTTGGCAATTAAAGTGGAGTCATCTTGAATGCTATGCTCATTGTCTTAAATCCCATACTGCGAGAAAGGCAGTACAGAAATGAATGAATGAATGAATGAGTGAATGAGTGAATGAGTGAATGAGTGAATGAATGATGGATGGATGGATGGAAGAAAGGAAGAAAGAAGGAGAAAAAGAAAGAAAGAAAGAAAGAAAGAAAGAAAGAAAGAAAGAAAGAAAGAAAGAAAGAGAAAATAAAGTCCTCTTTCCACATTCACAGGTTTCATCTTCGGGAATTTGATTATTTGTGTGTGTGCCTTCCCCTCCATTCTCCTTGTCTGATTCCCTTGTGTTTTGCTGGGCACAGAGAAGGGAGAAAATTGCAGTTGGGGAAAACTCAAGGGAACTGAGGGAGGTACATGTGTTCTCTCCTTTGGAGCTCCCCCTCCCATTACCATGCATTTGACCCACAGGGAAAATGCGTGCCAAGGCAAAATGCAAAGGAATGGTGGGGAGGCTCACACAGACCTTCCTTTTCTCCTCTGGAGCTCTCCCCTTCTATTTGCATGCATTTTGCCCTGGCACAGAGAACTCGCGTTGAAGCAAAATGCAAAGGCATGCAGTGGGGGGAGGCTCATGCAAACCTTCCTTTTACCTTCTGGAGTTCCCCCCTCCCTTTCCCATGCATTTTGCCCTGGCGCAGAAAATGTGTACCTAGGCAAAATGCAAGAGAATGGAGACAAGCCCTGGAAGGGAATGAGAGGGGAGCGGGGGGTGAGTTATTTGCAGTTTTTCCACTTTCACAGGGGTTCTGCATCCTGAACCCTTGCAAAAGTGGAGGGGCCACTGTAAATAAAGCCATGCCAATGTATAGTGTGAAAGGTCCTTTGCTTAGGCTAACTCTGCACCCATCAGCCCAGGTCACCCTCATGCTTTCTTCTACAATCAGCTTCGTGGCAGTTCTGGCCTAACAGCCAACATGTGGCTGCCCTGCTTTTGTGATATCACAAGGATTTGCCTCTTGGTCTCAAGTTTTGTTGCTGAAATCTTAAGAAATAGTTTTAGGCTGACCTGGACATCTTATGCAAGCCAGTCTGGTTAGAATGTTGGACCAAGACATATGAGATCTGGTTTGTAGTCCCCACTGAGCCAAAACAACTAAGTGACATTAGATCAAGTATTCTCAGTTAGCTTAATCTGCCTCTCGTTGTGGGGAGGAGGAGAGACCTGTACACAACACTTAAATCTCTGTGGAAGAAAAGCAGGATTGAAATGTAACCCAAAACGAATAAAAATTTCCAATACATAAGGAGCCCACCCATGAGCTAGGAAGCCACGCTGTGTTGTTTGCCCTAGTTCTGATTCTTCCTTCAACGAGGATGGCTGTCAAACTTCTCTCTCTCTCCGACTGTTACAAGCAATGTCCCTCTCTCCCTTTTTTCCCTTCAGAAGAACGACCAAAGCCAAACAATTTTATAAATGACAGAGCTTAACCAAGCAATTCCCAACACAATAGCAGCTTGCAGTCATTAGCTTTGCCTCCTGTGTCCAGCTTCGCTTCACTTCCATGCAGCAGAGATAGTGCCAGCTTCCCCTATCTCAAGTGTATCGCTTATTGCTCCCTATACAGCTCAAACAAACTCAAAGGCTCAGTGGAGTCCGAAACGACCTATCTTGATTGTTGCTCTTATCAGTGCTTTTGCACCTCCCCAGGCAGTGTCACAGCAATTCATCCAGAGAATCTAGTAGAAACTTTATTATTAGCTAATAGTAGGTCTTGCAATGGATGTGTACACCAGCACAACTCCATTTAACCTGCATGAAATTTTGTAGCGGTGGTCATATTTTTAAATGCCCTATCCTTCAGCACTTTGGTCCTCTAGGGAAAATATGGCATAGCACATTTTTCATGTTATTACAATGCATAAGCAATGCAACACATGTAGGTTTATCTGGAAGTAAGTCTACTTTCTTCCTATGATATTTACTCTTAGGAAAGTAATTTATCCAAAGTATCCTAAGTATCTATTGTTTGTAGACATCTCTGTCAGTGGATATTTGACATAAAGGTAGTTCCACAATCAAAAGAACTTTGGAGAGTTTCATTTTTAAAAAACAAACAAAGAAACCCCTTTTTTAAAAAAATCTAGTTTTTTGAAAACCTTCTTTGAAAGTTTTTAAGCAGAGGTTGGATGGCCATCTGTTGGGAGTGCTTTGATGTATGTTCCTGTATGGCAGGGGGTTGGACTGGATGGCCCCTGTGGTCTCTTCCAACTCTATGATTCTATAATTCTCTTTTAACCCCTTGTTATCACTGTGAACTGGCCTAGCCTTTGGTAACCTTTAGATATCATTTTGATATCATAATTCGGCCCTGCTCTGCCACCAGCCAAGTGTTTGTGAGGCCACCGAACAAGCACGAAGCTAGGCATGGCTATATTTGTTTACACCAAGGCAAGCCAGATACTGCCAGATCTGCTTTAGGGGACCTCCCAAAACAAATACCTTCATTACTAAAACAAAGAGACCTCTGCCCCGACAGGGCACCCTGGTGAGCTAAGTGCTTAACTGCCGAGCTAGCCGCATCTACATACTGGCCATACTATTGTCAATTCAGTCCATAACTCAATCATGTAAATTCTGACCTTTCGGAGACATTGTCTCCAGCCCAAAACTCATTGTTTTCGCCCAAGACCAGACTAGCCCATGGTCATGCCTTCCCTTAATAAAAACCCCCAGTCCCAAGAGTTCCTCGGACTTCGCTGGAGGACTTCACCGGACTTCCATCCTGCCTTGCTGCCACTTCTTCTGCAAATTCCCCTTGGCCGCCATGCTGGGTTTCCTTCTCCCCATTGGCTTTCTTCAGGACTGCGAGAAAAGTGGCGTATCACCCATTTCCCCCAAAACTCTTATTTCCTTTTTCTAGTTAGCAAGTGTGTTTGTGTTTTTCTTAATAAGAGCTCAATAAATCTTATTGCTGGTTTGAACTATTTTGCTTGCTCACTGACCCGACGCTGTATACATAGTGTAAAAGATCCCCACTATGTTACCCTGCCTCTCGTTAGCCAAGAGAGTGCTCCAGCTAATTTTCCCCATCTTGTTATATTTGTTTGGTTGTTTGGGTGGCCCTCACAGGACTCCCAAGTCACAGGGTAACACTCTTTTGTCACTGACACCAAGAAGCCACTGTAAAATGGGATTTTAATTGGTTTGCACTCTTTTTCTTTTTTTTTTGAAAAGGAAGGTGTAGCTGTCTAGGAGTATTTTCAAGAATAGCCAGTGAAAGAAGCTATTCCCACCACTGACCTTTTATGTCAATAAAAAAACAAGAGATTGAGGGAAAACCACATGTTGTTTTATTTACCATCTGTGGGACCCTTTACATTGGGACTGGGAATGTGCCTTGCTCCCATTGACTTTGCAATCAAGATTGGGAACATTCAGAATCACAAAGCAAAACCCCTTTGTCCACCATTCCAAATTAGGGCTGGAGAATTTTTGGCTTTCCTGTTGTTTTGGGCTACAACTCCCAACACACTCACAATGAGCATTGCCTCTAGTAAAGGATCTGGGGAGCTAAAAGTTTCTTGGACTAATTGCATAAATAGCACCAAGCCCATTTTGGCCCTCAGAAGTTGCAGCTGGTGCTCAGTACTGTCGCCAATGTTCTGCTAGAGCAGTGGTTCTCAACCTGTGGGTCCCCAGATGTTTTTGGACTTCAGCTCCCAGAAGCCCCAGCCACTATGGTCAATGCTCAGGGCTTCTGGGAGCTAAAGTCCAAAAACATCTGGGGACCCACAGGTTGAGAACCACTGTGCTAGAGCATGGGAGGAAAATGGGTTTCCTACCAGGAACTGCACTACCTGCCTCTTTGCTTGTAGATTAGTTCAAGTACTCATATCTGTAACTTCAGAAACTTACATACATCAAAGACCACATCCCCTATTTCACTCCTTGCACTACATATTTTCAATTGATAAGGCCCTGCTTTATCTATATGTATACCTATATCTATATATGAACCCTGGACGTTACTTACTCAGTAAGTAAGAAGAAATTCTGCTCAGCTGAGGTTCCCATGTCCATGGCTGCTTAATCTGCTCTAGGATTTAATTCCAAACTTTAGAGGAGTTGGCCCAAGTGCAGTTCCTTGGACAGTTTCTTTAGAGTATTGCCATGCAGCTGCCCCAAAGTTGTGGAATGACCTCTGTCTGTGGACAGGCCAGGGCCATGCCTCCCTTTCTGTTTTTCATAAAGGACAGGAGGTGTGCATGCTTCAGTTGGCATTTGGCAAATTATTTTAGTAGGGTGTTTAATTTCTTCTTTTTTAAACAGTCACCATGTATGAGCTATTTTATTTGAAATTGCAAGACACTCTGATCTTTAACCAGGCAGGACCATGCCTATGCTGGCATTCTGGAGGATTCTGGGAGTTGTAGTCCAAAAAAGGTAACTTTCTCAAGCTCTAGTAATGACATCATGATTGCTGCCTGGCCTGCTGGAACTTTAAAATGGCTTGCCTGTTTTCTGGTCTATTGCAGGTAGGGGCTGTGAACCCAGACACCAGCACTTATTAATGCAGGAACATAGATGGCTTTCCAACAGAACAAGCTTTCTGTGTCATGATGTTGGTTTTTTTTTCTTTTTAAAGACCAAAATAATTACTGAGTAGCATTGTTAATAATGAGCAATTTATTTGAATAATATGACCTTGTTTTCTGTTTTTAGAACACTTTGACTAGTACTGATTTGTTTGCTATTTGTAATTCTTTGAGTGCTTAATGGGCACAGAATCCCAATAATAGGTTGCTTGCAATTTGTGTTCACAATGTAATTCATTGTTTCATTACTGCATGAGTCATTATTTTAGTCCGATGGCATTCTGTCTTTGTTTGAATGAACGGTATTGGAATAAAATAGTAAATGGTGCAGTCAATATATGCTTCAAACTGTTCTCTCCCTGTATATCTTTTGTGTATCTCAGATCAAACTATATAACACAGCCCAAAGTTAAGTGAAGGCATTCATGTCTGTTTCCCAGGGGGAAAGAATTCCTTTTCTTCCCACCATCTGTACACTACTGAAATTAATGGAGGTGTGCCTTGTAGATTTTATTAAGCCTCCTACCTTTCCTTCTATAATCTGTAGGTGTTGAAGCTCCAGGACTTTTTGATTAGCTGGGATGCTACCACCATCACTCTATTCAAGACTTTCCTTTCCTTTCTGAGCTAGTAATTGAAATATTGGGTGTGCATTTTCCCAGCCACAGTATCTTCCTTTTCAGATTTCTCTTGAGGGTGTGTCTGTGGGGACAGTTAGGCTCTGTGTTTGCATTTCCTAATCTACCACCATTCCACCTTTTAAATACTGCAGCAGTGCCTTAGGTCTCCTTTGAGTCTTTGGATGTTTCCAGACAAGAGTCTTTTTGTGCAGTCATCTTGCCTCCATTTTACAGTTTATAGCACTCCCACAGTTTCCTACTGTTTCTTACCTCTTTTCTTTTAAATCCTCTAAGAACGAACAAGAGGAATAGCTGCTGTATGCCTTTTTCTTCATAACGTTAGGAGTCCTTTGCCTAGAAGAACACTTTTACCATATGGGGGAATATCTGAAGGCTGAAGTAGAAAGCAAAATGTGCATAGTAGTATTAGTCTGATACATTTCATTTGACATGGCTCCATCCTAAGGAATTCTGGGATGTATAGATTGATGAGATACTTAATATTTATCTTGTACAGTGCCCTGAACTACACCACTATTCTTAATAATTCACAAAACTATAAATCCCAGGACTCCATTGTGGCAGATAAAGTGGTGTGAATCTGCTGTAATTGTGTAGTGTGGATACAAACCTGGTCAAGGTGTGGTTTACATGTGTATTACCACAAAGTAGGTGATAGTGTACATGTGGAGGGAGAAGAGTTACAGGATTGGCAACAACAAACCCCAGCCTCCTGAACAGGCCTTGACACCCTAGTGATAATAGAGGATTGGTGAGTGCAGTAAAGGAAAGATACAAACACTTTGCTGGAGTGAAAAATGACAATAATTTTGTTGGTTACAACTAACTTGCTTTGATGAAACAATAGGAAACAGATTCAACCATTAGACAACCTGTCTGCTGCACAATGAAACCTCACTTCCTGAATGCTAGGAGGAAATGGCTGCGAGAGCTCGTATCTGTGCCAGTCAAACAGCCTAACAACTAGGCACGTACTTAAAGACTTTATCCCAACATGCCTTGAGGAGATTCCCTAAATAAGGGGAACAAGCAAAGCACAACAGAAAAGTTGTGACATGGTCAATATGGCATACAAAGAACCTCTGTAAAACTAACAAAATGCAGTTAATACAGGGGGTGGAGGCTGAGTCAGGAAGATCACCAAAGAATTAAGCTGAGCAGCACTTTGGCTATGGTTTTACATCCCCTGGGCAGTCTAAAGAGGGATCATTTCCTCTCACAGACATCTGAGGAAAGCGATCTCCAGGCCCAGCAATCCAGCAAGCTGATTGGCTAAGCTGAGGGCAAGGAAATCCCAGCAGATGGTATGGACTGCATTGGCTGCTGAGAAGTTTATCGGACCTCACAGCCAAAGAGGTACCTCTGTCCCACTTTTCTGTGTGCACCCGTCACAAGCCTAGGCCTTCGTTCAGATTCATACAAATTGTGTATATGGAGTTGTCCTCTCTTAGAGGCAGGCCTTCTGCTTTTACTCTTTTTTGGATATTTATGATTATGTACTTTATGCAGAAAAGTCAAAGAATATGGAGGGCCATGACTCCCATAATGCCAGTTTTGGGTTTTCCCTTGCCACACATTCAGTACTTTCTGTTTAGCTGTATGAATGGAACTGCTGAAAGTATTTTTTGGGGAGAAGTGCTTATTACATGATCATCCTATCTTGATCCCCAGGTATAACCCTCCCAAGTTTTCCCACCACTTTTATTTCCTTTTCTCACTAGAAAAATTCACTAAGGAAAGGAACCCTGAAACTATTTATAAGGTGTGGAAGTGAGGTGGTGCTGGTTCAACATTGACAGTCAGATTGTTATTAATGTTGTCTACTTGTAAGTATTTGCAAGGAGAGGGCAAATTTATTTTTCCTTTCCATTATAATTGAAACATCCCTAACTATGTAGGCTATTGCAAGTGCAATGTGTGCTCAGAAGTAACCTCCATGTGTTCAGTGTAGCATACATACAGATAAGTGTGCACAGGATAGATTGTCTTTATTATTCCTGGCAAGGCTCAACAACAGTTGCTCTCTTAATATTTCTTAGCGCTTGATCATTTAAGTACATCTCTGATAAATAACTACAGGGAAGTCTCAACCTTATAGAAATTTTGGTGATCCAGTTTTTCCAGATTCCTTTAGAAGGATGCTAAGCCCCTAAGTCTAATCTAATGGGGGCTTCAGCCCACCCCACATCTGTTCACGAGCTCTACAGTGTCTTTTGTCTGGTAGCCTTAGGAGCCATCTGCTTGCAAGAAGAGGCTTGCAGGCTTGAAAGAGTCCAAAGGTGTTTTGTTCAGGAAGTGGGCACAGTCCAGTTAATTCCCTCCCAATAGTCCATTTTTATCTAGGAAATTACTTCCTTCAAGTGAGCTAACACAACTAAGTTATGTTTTAGCATATTCAAAACATTAGGGTATAGTAAGATGCCTATTAGAGCCAGCGTGGTATTGCGGTTTGAGCGCTGGACTACGATCCTGAAGACCAAGCTTCGATTCCCTGCTGGGGCATGGAAATCCACTGAGTGACCTTGGGCACATCACAGCCTCCCAAAACCCCATGACAGGTTCACCTTAGGGTCACCATAAGTTGGAAACAACTTGAAGGCACACAACAACAACAACTATTACACATATTTCCTGTGTCATATATGCCTGCAATAGGCAGACTATACCTGAAGAGATTCTAATGGAAGCTAAATGAGGAACCTGAAGACACTGACAGCACTGAATTAGTAAGTGTGTCTGAATATAAGAATATACCAGGATGGGGATTATTCAGTGTTTGCATTCAAATATTGCAGAGCAGATCTTGAAATTGTCTATGTCAGTTTGATTTATTCACTGATCTGCACACATTCAAGTAGCATTTACACATTCTGATGTATACATTTTTTTGATTTTAAGAAATGAATATCTGATTGTTAAATAAAAGGAGTGTTGGGGCTGTTTTGTTTTGACAAAGAATTTTTGCACTTCTTATAATGTGAATTTGGCGGTGCTAAATTGAAAAAGGAAGTTCAGTTTGATACAAAAGTGTTGTTGTTATTTTGTTCCTTGACATATACATGTAGTACCTTACCTCGGATAGAAAATGCGGACTGTTGTCTGAGTCTATTAGGGGAAAAATGTCAACAATAGTTTTATTACTACAAAAGTCACAAAGTTACTGAAAGTTTTCAATAGCACTGTAAGAAAGGTCTGTATTGTGATGTCCATGTTGTAGATGCAGAGGGAAAGAGTGCTTATGCTGAGAGTGATTTACTTGGCTAAGGATACCTAATGATTTAATAGCTGAGTATTAACCAGGGAATTTCACAGTTCAGCTCACACATCTAGCCATCACACTGTACCAGCTTTTGGCAAGACTGCTCGTTTGAAACTCAAAATGATAAAAGCAGAGCAATGCAAACTAACAGACTTTGGCTAAAATTCAAAGATCTATTTAATGCAAATTCAAAAGATTTGTGCAAATGCAGCAAAATTGTTTCCTTTCTCTCTTATTGATAGTAGCCCCACATTTCAAAAGCAGCTTGTAATATGCCAGGTGAAGAACTGTTTGGATAATGCAATCCTACCTATCTTCGAGATCACATAATTATAGTGAAATAATTATAGTGGTACTAGTGGTACTAATCACATAATTATAGTACTATAGAGTGGTACTAATCACATATTTATAGTCTGATAATATCATTTTATTTTGATAAGATTTCTACTGCTTGCAACACCATATTTTCCTCTTTATGCAAATATTAAAGCCAACACTTGAGTCTATTTTGACAATCTACTGCTCAACTCATTACAGTTTTGTTAGGTGAGTTTGCTTGCTCTGCTTGTACCATTTGAACAACCACTAGGGAGCCAACACAATCTCTTGTACTTTTCCCCTTAGTCAAACACTGGATACAACTGATTATAACTTTCAAGGATGGCCCCAAAAGTTTTGATGCCAAGAACAGGGTGGGCCTTTTCCCTTTGTTACCGCAGTTTCTAGCCAGACTTGGGGGATACCAGATATCATTTTGATATCAATAATTCAGCCTTCCTTACCCATTCCTTCCCACGTGCTTGCAAGGTCCCCGGACAAGCACGCAACCAGGCTCAGTCGCTAATCGCTGGAATAGTCCAAAACAATACAGGCTGGCCAGAAATAGCCAGACTGCTGCTTCAGGAGACCTCAAGGCAAGTACCCTCATTATGTATGCACGCTACCTACAAAGAACTCCCTGCCCCGAGCAGGCCGCTTGATGAGCCGAATACTCAAGCATCAAGCACTCCACGTTTGCATACTGGCTGACAATTCGGACTTAACTCAATCATGCTAAATTCTAACCTTTCGGAGGCTTTGTCTCCAGCCCAAAACTCATTGTTTTCCCCAAAAACAGACTAACCTACGGCCACAATTTCCCCTATAAGAACCCCCAGACTGTGAGCACTTCTTTGGATTGCTCGAATTGCTGGGATCGCTCCCGACTTCCATACCGCCTTGCTACCACTTTGCTTGGCAAGCCTTCCCCTCAGTCCCACGTACTGAGAACCTCCATATCCATGAACTCTATCTGCAGACTACCTCGGCTTCTGGACAGGTGCAGTATTTCCCATACCAAAAACCTCCTCTAAAAATCCCTCTATCCAACTCCAACCTTTATTTCTATAGTTATCTGTGTGAGTGTGTTGCATACACTTGTTTGATTGTATTTTAATAAAAACTACAATTATTATTTCACATCTGTTTGCTCCTTGACTCGGCCTGACCCCGTAGACGCTGGGTAAAAGATCTCGCTCTGTTGCCCTGCCTCTCGTATTGCTAACTTGTGCTCTTTGACTAATTTCCCCAACTTGTGTAATTTGGAGACCATTTAGGTGTCCCTCATGGGACCCCCAGAAATCAGGGTAACACCTTCCTTGCACAAAAGTCAGTGGGAATGGCAATTTAATTTTGCTTCAGCATTAATATTTGGATATTTTTCTTCCAGTGGACCTGAAGACAGTAGGCTAACTGTCATGGGCCTGGAGTCTGTTTCTGCAAGTGAACAGCAGCCTTGAAGGAAGACAAGCAGACACAAGCACACCAAGAGTTGGTCAGGCTGGGATGAGAGCTAACCTGCTCCAGCATTTCTCAGGAAGGCAGAGGTCAGTGGCCTGAGGCCAGAAACAACATGTGTGTTTGCCAGTCCTTGCCTTCGTGTGTGCTACAGATTCCCTGCTTGGGGAAGGCCCTGACCTTTGGCCTATCTGACCTTGCTGCCCGCTGGATTCCTGACCTTTGGCCTGACACTGGACTTTGCTTCTACTTCACCCTGATCAGGCAAGCTTTATTGGATTGCTAAGCAGTATCTGTTTGTCCGCTGAATATCTTGGCACTTGGTTGCCTGACAATGGACAGCAGGTGCCTACAACACTAACTTTGCAGTCAGTCCAGGCCATGTGGCATGCAGCTTTCTCTCACCATAACTTGCCCCCACCTCCCAGTCTTTGCCACCTCGGATGACCACTTCATGCAGCCTAGTAGTAGATCTTGCCCTGGTGGATCTCAGCGTAGTTTGTGTCGGGTGTCTTACCATTGTGTAGAACAGTAATTGGCTGCAAGGCCAGCTGAGTTCAAGTACTTTAATCTCTCTTACCCTAGCAAATCAGCATAGAATTGCAGCTCTATAAAGTTTCCTTCTTAACAAAATACTCTTACTTTAATTTCAGATAAAAGAAACGCACAGAAAGCTATTCTAAATGGCACACACTGTTTCAAAATCATGCTTCATCTCACCAAATACAGAACTGGGGGCCCAATCTTGTGACTGCTGATTCTTGTGTTATGCTGACAGTATGGCACATGATTGTTTTTTGTATTTGGCTATATTTGTCTAAGTATAACAGATACAATCTGATAACCAACCTTTTAAATGTTTTTATATTTAGAAATATTAACACAGTAGAAATAAATAACGTAATTTTGATCTGAATTATTTAGCAGCTGAATGCTGAAATACCAGCTCTCACAATCTGGCATTCAGAGCTAAATTTAGTGGAATCTAAAATGTTGATCTGAATTCCAGTTCTAGTTGGCCTTTGATGCATACAAGAAGAGATCCCCAATGGGAATGTTCATTCACATCACATGCATTCATCTAGTTCAGAAGTAACTGAGTAACATCAAACACCTGCAGCAGATACATAAATTGGATCTTCCTTACTTCAGTGGGAAAATTTCTGATGGACTAAGGATACTAGTAGGAGGGAGATGCGGAATTAGTGGCTTTCCAGATATTATTAACTCCTACCTGCTCTAACCAGCGTGGCCAATTGTCAGAGATGACAGGGATCCAACAGCATCTGGGAAGTCATAGACACTACAACCTGTAATAGAAAACTGATTCTGAGGAGACCTCCTTATCAGGAGAAGAACTTGTGGCCTAGATGTAATGGTCTTTCTTCCTCTCTGTTTCTACCTGTAGCTCTCAATGTTGTTCAGTACCTCCCAAATCTTTACCTTCCTATTCTCCCAATTTGGCGGGCACAGCACCATCATCTGTTGTCCCACATTTTAAACTTTGTCTGTTTCTCTCTCCTCCTCCTGCTTCCTCTTTTGTTTACAGTGTACAGTCATCCTTCCACATTCGCTAGGGTTAGCGACACAGGATCCCCATGAAAGTGGAAAAACCATGAATAACTCTAGCCTCTCTAAACCATATTTAACACACAAAAAAGTATGATCACCATATTCAACCCATCAGGCATCAGGGTTCTTTCACAAGGCAGAAGTGGGTGGCTGGCAGGGCTTACTGCCACCTCCACTGCTGCCCCACACTATTTTTAATAGGGACTTACAAACCTCATTCGCAGTTTCTCAGTCTCATGAGGCATGCTGTCCCTGTTAAAAATGGCCTAGGGAGGCAGCAGAGGTAAGAGCAAATAATCTGTGAATAATCAAATCCACAAAAGTGAAACCTGTAAATGTGGAGGGCTGACTGTACTTCAGTTGCTTCAAATTGAATTCAAAGTGCAAAAGTAGTTTGCAATCAACGAATTCACTCTCTACATTTCTAGTACTGCAGTAACTTAAAACTTCAGTTGAACATTTAAAGATATAGTTCAGGCGTTCAAAGAAAAGGGGCAGGCAAAGTTACCAAGGAAATGCAGATACAGTAAATATCAGAGTCTCAGGTACTTATGATTTTCAGTGTTTTCCAGTGTTTCCCTTTGCAATGTTAGAAACTTGAGGACAGAAGGAAAAATTCATAGGAGGGCATGAGGAATGTACTCCTTATGCCTTCTTATTTCTTGCATGAGGATTACAGTACTCTCATTTTGCCTCACACCGTCGATCCTTGTCATACGTATGTGTGTGTAAACATAGATGGTCCTCCTTAGCATCAATGTCTGTTCTTTTTTGAGAAAAAATGCCTCCCTGTTCTCAGCAGTAGGCAAGGCATAAATCCCCATCACAGCATCTCCTTGCCAATAAAATGTTCAGTGGCTGATTTCTTGTTTTTATGCAGCTGATAAAACCCCAAAGCCTCTATTAGAAAAAAGCACCCCAAATTTATCCATGCATAACTGAATTATTATAGCAAGGCAATAAATAAACTGTATTTGTTTCATATTTCCTTTGTCAGCTTTATGCCATGTCAGTGGAATTGTACACTTATTATAGCATAGCTAACATCTAAATGTGGGTTTCTTTGGAACAGGTATGATTTGAAAAAATCTCCCGTTGTTCAAATACATAAAATCCATGCTGTGTGTGCAAACATAAAGCAGATATATTGCAACACTTGAACATTGTTTGTGTCAAATTCTCAGTACGTGTTTATGTAGGAAATGAGAGCTCTTTCAGTAAAAACTTTTATTCTTTTTTTGAATGAAATCCATGTGTTTGGATTACACTATGGGGCTAGATGGAATAAATAAACTCGCACAGTATTCTTCTAGAGAACAAAAGACTGAAAAGGCAGTACAGCCTCCATACACATGTAGGCAGAAACATATCCTCCCTCACTAAATCTAGATGCATCTGTGTGGAGTTAAACTGTAAAAGGAAAAGATTATTTAAAAAAGAAAAGAAAGCATTCTCTTGTAAAATGTATTTCCATACAAATATATCAGTTTGTGCATGTAATATATCTGTCCATCCATGTATCAATACATTAATGTATATGCCTGTGTACATGTATGTATGTACATATAAACACATATAAATACTATGTAAGTAGCAATACAATACAGGAACAGGGTAAGGAACCTGTGTGACCACCAGATACCGTTGTCTGTAGTTGCCCCCAACCTCAGTTAATTATTCAGAAAATATATTATTTGTTCTTTTTAAAGATGGGATCCCCTTCTAGGAATTCTTGATAAATTGATGAAGTTAGATGGTGCTAGAAAAGTGGGATATAAGTATACAGTAGTCTATAACAATACACATTGGTTCGTATAGACAGATGTTTGAAATCCAGCTGGTGGTTCAGACTGAGACTCTAGGTCTGCCTTCCCCAACCTGATACCTTCCAGGCATGACCACTTTCATCAGCCCTGGCTAGTAGTTCCAGTAATTGGGAAACATGAGGATTGCAATGCAAAATGCCTGGAGGCATCAAGTCAGGCAAAGCTGGTTTAGGCTGATCTTTCACTCTTGGTTCTACTGGTGCTTATTTGAAAGAAGGACTGTGCTCTCCCCCTATGATGGCCACCAGGTGCTCCTTCTAAGGAAATGAGGGTGTTTACCACATAGGGCTCTACAACACTGTTGGGATAAATTTTATGATGGATTGTATGCATTCTTATCTCACTCGTGTTCATTTTAGAACTGCCAGTGCTCTGTGAGAAGGGTAAGATGACAACAATCAGGCCAAGGAGGAACAATGGTGGTACCTGGCATGCTCTCACCCACTTTATCCTTCTCACAGCAGGAGGGTGGAGGATGGAGCATCATGGGAGGGGGCCATAGGGCCCTCCACCACACACCCCAGATCTGAAGCCTATATTCCAAATATTAATTTTCAAACACTTCCTGATTAGGTGGTTATTGCTTGTTTTTGCCAGCCTTTTGGAGTGACTTTGTATGTATTTTGCAGTGTGTGACTACCAGTACTAAGGAAGATAATTATATCTGACCTAGATCAGAATAAATGGTCATCAGAATAAATTTCAGCCTCCCCAAATCAATGTCATCTTCTCCCTTGTCTTGTGACAGCAGCAACAACAATAATACAGGTAAAATGAACACTTGTCAGTATTGTTTTCCCCCTTAGCATTGCTACAATAAAGTCTGTTACTTGCTAGCTATGCAGGGTACATCATGGGATATTAAAGTGTGATTTGGTGTAATAGCTTCTGATGTCACAAAGGTGCTGTCCTTCTATAGTTAGAGCATATCAACGACATCCTGTTATACATTTTCCTAGGAGAGAATGGGCTTTGTGAGGTTCTCTCCCAGCTGGAAGCTGTAAAGTTCCCCAAACTATTTCCTTCCCAGTCTCAGTTTTCTGGGGTTCTCTGTGCTGTCCTATATGAGCAAAGAAGCTCATTGGTAAGAAGAGAGGACAACAAGCAATGAAAGTTTACAGGCTGGAGATAAAGAAGATCCCTGGTATCTTAAAAGGGACATATATCCAGTATATTCTGCAAGAGATGGCTTCTAATGAGGAATACAAACACATCCTTCTGCAGAAAACACAAGATGAGATGATATGGTTGTACCAACAACATCCACTAGTACTTATCCTTTCCTCCCAACATTAAATATTTGCATCAGGGGCAGAAATCATGTCACCCTCCAGATGTCTCCCAGCATACCTGCATTTCCCAGCATACCTCACCATGGGCTATGAGGGCTAAGGCTGCTGGAAGTTGTAATCCAACAACATGGGGAGGGGAGTACTTCTGGCCTCTGGCACACCTTTTTAGTTGCCTGAGGAAAACAGCAGTATCTAAAATGTGCTGAAATGAGCACCTTTATATAGTGGTTTTTGTTTTTTGGAGAGGGAGACTGAATGCCTGCCAGAACTATAGAACTCCACCAGCAGAAATATACTCAGCCATTTTTCCTTCAACATGTGGAAGGGCACATGTAGAAATAAACATATCAAGTGTTCCTCCGGATGAGAGGAGATCCTGTGACTGTCAGCGGAAGCCAGTGCTAGTTTTAAAGGCATTAACCAAGGTTCTGAGCCTTATTCACAAAGGAGGTTCCACACCTTGGGTAGCTCCTTTAAAATCTAGGGACTAAAATTTGGATTGGACTCACTATGCCACTAACATGGAAGCCACCAGATGTCACAGGGAAAAACTTATTGTGGATATTTTGATACTTTTATGGGACACGTTCTTATGGCTGCTGAATGCACTGATACTGTACTGCTAGTGAGGAACATGGCCAGTGGGTTTTGACAATTAGGAATGGGACCTTGGAGCATGACCTCAAGATTTGTTCATGTATTCTTTCCATTTCACTTGCTGGAAAACCAATCTATCAAATAAGAGTATCAAAAGGACAAATAGTAGGGGACACATTTGTCTCAATAATGTATTCATTTATTGTTTTTGTTGTGTGGTTTCAAGTTGTTTCCAACTTATGGTGGCCCTAAGGTGAACCTATCACAGGCTTTTCTGGGGCCGAGAGTATGTGATGCGCCCAAGGTCATCCAGTGGGTTTCCATGGCTGAGTGGGGAATTGAACCCTGGTCTCCAGGGCTATAGTCCAATGCTCAACCATGCTGGCTGTCTTCCATTTATTATATACACAAAATTATTCCAAATCTCAGAGAACCAAATGAAATTCTGAATTAGTCCATTTTAATTATCACTGATAATTTGGTACATGTGCAAGATATTAAGGTTTGTTTCTTATACATTATTATACGGATCCTGCTTTTGAATTAGATTTTATCTCATTTAGTCTCTATTTTCTGTTAGCTTTAATTATATTCTCCATGTTGTCAAATGATTATAGGAAATTACTAAAACTAAATTTTTGAAAAGTGATGAGATTTTCAATAACAGGCCATTTTGCTAATGCAAATCTATGTGCATCAGTAATAACTCAAAATGTTTCTCCTCTAATGTAAATAATCATAGAATCATGGAATCATAGAGTTGGAAGAAACTGCAAAGGCCATCAAGTCCAACTCCCTGCTATGCAGGAACACCCATCAAAGCATTCCCATCAGATGGCCATCCAGCCTCTGCTTAAAAACCTCCAAAGAAGGAGACTCTACCACCCTTTGAGGCAGCATATTCCATTGCTGGACAGCTCTGACCATCAGGAAGTTCTTCCTGAGGTTCAGGTGGAACCTCCTTTCCTGCAGCTTGAATCCATTGCTCCTTGTCCTAGTCTCTGGAGCGGTAGAGAACAAGCCTGCTCCCTCCTCAACATGACATCCCTTCAAATATTTAAACATGGCTATTATGTCCCTTCTTAACCTTCTCTTCTGCAGACTAAACATATCCAGCTCCCTAAGGCATTCCTCACAGTGCATGGCTTCCAGACCCTTCACCATTTTGGTCGCCCTCCTCTGGACACATTTCAGCTTGTCAACATCCTTCTTGAGGTTGTTTCCCACGAAACTAGAGAGGAGTTTGTGGTTTCTGAATGTTATAGAATATATTCTGTACAGACAATGCTTTTCTTCAAAAAATTGTAACTTTTTTTGGCTTTTTAACCTTGAACGTACTAATTCTATAAACAATGCAATACTACTCAGGTTCCGTTGGATGTTCCACTTAACACACAACCATATACATCTCAGTAAACACAGAGTGAAAGGTTAGATAGTGTTTTCTAGAAACAGTACTTGAGATGAGATGCAATTATTTTTTATTCATGGTTCCTCAGAAGATTATAAAATGATTTGATATAATTATAGAAACATTTATGGCAAACCAGTGGCATTTAGGGTTAGGAAAACAGTTTATTGTTTCCCACCATGGACTATAAGCAATGAGCTAAAACGAATAACAGTTTTGCAGTGCTTCATGCAGCAAACATTGACTCATTTAATAACTTGTTCTTTCTGGTGTATTTCACTAGAACAGAACACTTTTAAAATAAACCTCCAAATTTATAAAATGTTTGGCTAGCATCTAAGGGCCTTTCTGCCCTACACTGTTATAGCGCTATCATTCCATTTTCAACGTCCTGTGGAATCCTAAGGTCTGTAATTTGCTGAGGCTAAAGAGCTCTCTGGCTGAGAATTCTAAAGGCCCTTCCCCTAACTGCAAACCCCAGGATTCCACAGGATATTGAAAGCAGAATAATAACAGTGTAGGGCAGAAAGGCTCTAACTACCGAGAAAGGCAGACACTTCCACCACAGATTGGTCCATGGGCCATCACTGCCTAAAACATTTTGTACATACATTAATTCAGGTGTTTCAAATAGCTTCAAGATTATTATGGGGAAATTCTGGTTAGTTTTCATTTAGCACTATTGGCAAACTCAGTCTTGCTGGTCTTATCATGTTTGAACCAGTTACCAGGGAAGGAAATGGTATAAGATAAGTTTTGCCTCATCTATTTGCCTGCAGTAAGTAATAGCAGAGCTTTGGTTCCCAGATGGTCAGAGTAAGGAATTTGTGGCTTTAAGAGAAATTTTGAAGAGACAGTGAACCTGAAACTGCCATATACATTTTTACATCTTACACATAATTATTATTACATTGAGCCCCACAGCCTACTAGGTATTGCTGACTAGGCTGGGACCCCATCAATGATTCAGATTCTATCCAAGAATCTAGGAATCATCTGATAACATGGCACATTCCAGCCGTATCTGCTTTTGTAATTGTGCTACTGTGATCCTACCTGTGGTGACTTCATTCAGATATTTTCTTCATACATTTGGAATTGCTCCAGAGCACCCATCACCACTAGAGCCAAAGCTGTTCTCTGTGGCATTATTATTGTTACTCATTTTATTGTTATTCATTTATATCCTGCCTTATTCCCAACAATGGTACTCAAGGCCGCTTACCAGAATACTAAAACTAGAACAGAACAGAATGTTTGCTCAGAGATCCATCCCAGAAAACTCAGTGGAACTTGCTCCCAAAAAAGTGTGGAAACTGTGAGCTACAGCTTTAATCTGTTATATACCACCCCTTGTAGATACTGAATGCATTTTTTTTTTAAAAAAAACTTGCATTAAAAGTCCCAGAATTTCAACCCCTGGCCATTCTTGCTGGGGTATTCTGGCAACTGTAGTTTTTTTTTAAAGTAATTTTTCTTGCTCTGAGCCTACAACATGAATATTTTCAGGCTAGCTAACCAAAATGTTAAAACATAATGCAATGGTTTTTGTCATGACTGCAGCAGAGGGAGGAAAGAGTGTAACTGTCAGCCCCTCTTTCTATTTCTTGACTCCCTAAGGGCCTAAAAAAGAAATAGCATAAGTGCAAACATTAATGTCACTTGTCATTTGGTGCTTTAGCCTGTTTAAAACAGAGAAGTTTCTAGAATTCTGTGGTGAACTGGGCCAGCTGTCTGATCTGCATGGCAGCAAGTGGGGAAAAATGCCATTAGAATGAGTACAACCAGGAGTTCCTATTGTGCATCCACAAATGTGTTGACAAAAACTAATCACACTGGAATTAGCACAAAGTAATGAAGCATGTGCTAGTGGGCTGTCCATCACAATTATGGACACCGCTATGTGTGAAATTATTTAAAATATTTCAACTTTGTATGAATAAATATGATGTGGCAGTGGATATTGGAAGTTGTGTTAGTATTATGAGCTTCTTTGTGCCCGAGCCAAAGCAGAACAGCTTATAGGTGCAGCTTGCCCATTATGAAACAAATAATCAAGAAAGACAGTCTTTTCTTTTTCTGCAAATGTTTCACTTCTGATTTAAAAGCAAAAGCAGGAGGCAGCATCACTGAATATTTAGCAATGACCTCTTCAAATGTAAAGGATGAGTTTCTTAGTGTGCTAGTTTAACAACTAAAAATGTAGATAGTTCTGTGTTTTGGGGAATATTTGTTTACCAAAAGCAGTAAAGCTATCCTTTTAATTAGCCAGGCTATATACATATCTTAGGTAAAATATTAGAATCATAGAGCTGGAAGAGACTACAAGGACCATTGGGTCCAGTCCCGTCATGCAAGAATATACCATCAAAAGATTCCCAACAGAAAGCCATCCAGCTTCTGCTTAAAAACCTCTGAAGAAGGAGACTCCACCATACTCCGAGGCAGCAAATTCTACTTCTGAACTGCTCTTACTGTCAGGAAGTTCTTCCTAATGTTTAGAAGGATTTTGTTTTCCTGAAGTTTGAAGCTATAAAATAAGCTCAAGTTATTATGCTTATTTTAGTTGTCAGTACTCTCAGCCCACTTAACAGATTCTTAAGAGTCCTCCAGCAGCTATGCAGGCAAGGTCAGATGGAACATTATCCAGCGTCTTAGGAGAACTGGCTCTACCATTAGGCAAAGTGAGGTAACTGCCTCAGGTGGCAGACATAGGAGGTGAGCAGTATCAGCATCACCTTAGCTGTTCCCCTCAGCGCCCTGGCCATGTCCTTGTGTTGGAGAACACAGCTGTGTGTGCTTTATGGCCTACCATGCACACCCTAAGCCGCTCTGCTGCCTTTAGGCATCATAGAGGATGCTGTCTCATCACTAGTTAGAAGATTCAACTGCCAGCATTTCCATATATGGAGTGGAGGAAGACCACTTTCCCCTACTGCTCAGATAGCCAAGTGTCCTCATCTGGCTCTCGGTTCTACTTACATGTTTCTTTCCCTTGCAGAATTAGCCCCAGCTACGTGGACACCAGTCCCACTCCTTCTATTGCCCACATTGGCCAGCAAACATCTGCAGTGGGAAGCCTACTGTATTTATAAAGGCTTCCTATGGGAGGCTTCCTATTCACACAGATTGGCTTGATGAGTAAGGAAGCTCCTGACTGCAGAGATTTACACTCCATTACATGGAGGACAGTAGGACCAGTCAATGGTTGTTAGTGGTTTCCATGCTGGTGGGATAGTGAATCCACTCCAGGTTTTAGTTTAGATTTTAAAGGAGCTGTCCAAGGTTCTGGAGCCTATCCACACAATAGGTTCAACACTTTAGATTGCTCGTTCAACACTAAGGCCATTTCTGCACTACACTGTTATAGCGCTATTATTCCACTTTCAACACCCTACAGAATCTTGGAGTTTGCAGTTTAGGGAGAGGCATTCAGAATTCGCAGCCAGAGAACTACAAACCCCAGAATTCCATAGAGCATTGAAAGTGGAATAACAGCACTATAACAGTGTAATGAGGAAATGGCCTAAGACTCAAACCTGGAATGGAATCACCACTCCATATGAAAGCCACCAGTGTAGAGACTGTGACGGACTGCTTGCCTTCAGACAGTTCTAATCATGCAGGAGCAGGAGTGCTGCCTATCCAAGCAGGCCCAGGCCACAGCCTTTGCTGGTGGGTCCTTATTTACATCCTGAGCAATATTTTGTGATATTTAGTGATATTTAGAACTTACTTTTTTGGGTTTTTTTTCAGTGGGAGGGTAGGAATATGGGTTATATTCAGTAGTGGCTCTGCAGGGTGTATTTTCTATTAGACAAGGCACTGGATTTTCAACAGATCTTGTGTCATGCTGTCCACATTTTTTCCCCATGATTTTCTGGCTTAGAGGCACTCTGCAACTTTTTTAAAAAAAATTAGATCTGTTTGCCAGAGAGAGTTAATTGGAGGACTGGTATTCCTCTAGTTAAACAGTAGCTGGAGCATTCTGGAGGGAATTTTACTGAAGAAGAGGGAATTTCACTGGCAGGTAGCCATAGCTAAGCTTAGATATCCTAGTATTTTATGGACAGCAAATCTAACTGGAATGCCATTTTCTTATCTGTTTAACTGTTGAACACTTTCTCCTGAGAATGAACTAGTATGTCCAAAACACATTTGGATTCAGTATGGCATAAAGTAATTTTGCACTTAAAAGATTTTCACCTTGCATCTTGGCATTTCGCTTAACACGCTCCTTACAGCAACACTTTCGGGAGGCTGTTTGATACCTTTTCTATGAAGAGGGAAATGAAACTGACTTGTACAAGACTAGTGACGGAGTTTATTACCATTTTAGGTGGTAACAGGAGCATCCCAAGACATTCTGCTGCCTCAGGTGAAGAGCAAGATAATGGTCCATTTTACACAGAGAAGCCAACTTATAGAAGTGACAGTTGAATCTAACATCTGCAACTCTCAAAAGACAGTATCACCTAACAACATCTGAGGACAGCAATATAATTTAGGAGGTTCAGGGCAAGCTGAGTCCTGACTCCGTACCTTCAACGCTGCTCGCTCACCATGCTGCCTGTTTGCCTCTGTTCTAGAGATGTAAGCCATAGGAGGGGAAGCAAAATGAACCCCTCTAATTCTGCCTCCCCAAATGAAATTTCCCTCCGGTCTTCACACTTCTAGCACTGGAGAGGGCAAGACATTGAAATGATTCACATCCAGAACTCTTCAATTTGTTGTGTTCATACTCCCTTGATAACTTTGCCTGTCCATTTTCTTTGGATACATGAATTATATTTTTAACTATTCTACTAATGATTTCAGTTACTGTAATACTAGGAATTATGAGACTGATGGAAAATTTCATTTGGGGAGCAGAATTCAAATTTAGGGGGCATGTTACTGCAGTTTTCTAGCCCGGACTTGTGGGATATTAGATATCATTTGATATCAATAATTTGGCCTTCTTTACTTATTCCTCTCCATGTGCTTGCGAGGCCCCCAGACAAGCACGCATACAGGCACGGCTGCAAATTGCTGAAATATTCCAAACTAATACAGGCAGGCCAGAAGTAGCCAGACTGCCACTTTAGGAGACCTCAAGACAAGTACCACATTATGTATGCACACTATTTACAAAGAACTCCCTGCCCCAAGCAGGCAGCTCGATGAGCCAAATACTCAATTGTCAAGCACTCTGTGTTTGCATACTGGCTACTCTATTGACAACTCTGTTATAATTCAATCATGTAAATCACTGACCTTTCGGAGGCTTTGTCTCCAGTCAGAATGGACTAGTCTGTGGCCAGATTTTCCCCTATAAAACCCCCTGACTTTGAGCGCTTCCTCAGATCGCTCTTGACTTCCATCCCGCCTTGCTGTCGCTTCGTTCGGCGAGCCTTCTCCTCCACTCCTCGTGCTGAGAATCCTCACTTCCACAAACTTCTTCTTCAGACTACCCGGGCTTCAGGAGAGGTGTAGTATTTCCCATACAAAACCTCCTCTTAAAAACCCTCTATCCCACTCCAACCTTTATTTCTATAGTTCTCTGTGTGAGTGTGGTGCATACACGTGTTTGACTGTACATCAATAAAATGATTATTATTATTTACTTCTGTTTGCTGCTTGACTCGGCCTGACCCCGTAGACATTGGGTGAAAGATCTTGCTATGTTGCCCTGCCTCTCGTAGTGCTAGCTTGTGCTCTTTGCTAATTCCCAACTTTGTAATATTTGGAGCGCACTTAGGTGTCCCTCACGGGACCCCCAGAAATCAGGGTAACAGGCAATGCCCTCAGTTTACCTCTGCATAGCTACATTCCAGTGTTGTTCTCCACTTCATTCCCAGCATCTGCTTCCTGAAGTGACCAATTCACTCTGCCTAGTGGCAGGCCAGCTGTAGACAATAAATTGTAGGGCTTGTCAGTTCAGGCATAGGAGGCTATTCTTTTTTCTTTCTTTTTGCAACAAGTAATTTTTGCTGCCATGTTTCTTTTATTCAACAGTATTGAATTTGCTATAGCTTTTTACAGATGGTCCGTTATTGTAGCTGCCCTCACAGCTTAGGAGTAACTAGTTACAAATAATTTTAATACCAAATAACAAACTATTTGTATCCAATTCCTCACCCCAGTTACTATGTTATAAGCATATGACATTACAATTGCAATTAATGACGGATCACCTCTGCTTTTGTTGTGTGACTGTCACTATTACTTAATCACATTTATTTATTTATTACTTTTATTACTTTTAAGTTACAAGGTTATGATTTCCTGAATTGTGGAAAACAAACATCACATGATTTAAATGCTGTCTTGCGCCACTGCTTTGTGCTATTTTGTGGGTACTGTGGCGACACCAAGGTGGACGGGAAAAGAGCATGGTTTGTATCACAGGCCACCAGCTTGTAGCATCCAAATTCTTAACTAACAAAAGCTGTTTTAGTTACTTCATAGAAACAAGAAAGTGATTTTTTTTTAAAAAAAGGAACGGCAACAGTAACTAACTATGGAGTGTTAAAGGCAGTTTAAGCTATTACTGGAAGTAATTCTTTTGTGAAAACAATATTTCTTACAAGTCCACCACATATGAAAAAAGGAGCCCTCCTTATCTTGACATCTCCAACATTGGTTTGAAGCATTCTGGCACATTTCTGACAGTTTATTTGGGGTTAAATACCATCTGTACATTATCTTATACAGGTTTTCTTTAAATTACTACATAAAGTAAATTTTATGTCTTTGGACCACATTTTTTCCCCATGAATACAAATGGACATCAAGCCCAACGTTTTGGGCCCATCTCGCCATGTATTCTTTTACAGGTTCATCTTCTGTCTCTAGTTTCAAAAGCCATCTATACACTTCTTAAATTACATGGTCATCGTCTTTGCACAACTCTGAGTAAAATTCATTTTCTTCAACCTCTACAGCTCCATTTCTCTTATCTTGATTAAATCTTTCCTAAAGCTGCATATAAGCAAACCAGTTGCAATCTTTGTCTTCCTTAAGAATCATATCTCTTGATTTGAACTTCCAGTTGTCTTGTACAAAACACAAAAGGTGTTCATAAAGCAACCATCTCCAGTCTTTAACCCATTCTTTCCTTTAAAAAAGCTTCCTATGGTGTGTCAGCTACATATAAATATGTTTATTTCGGTCAATGACCAGCATAACAAACAAGCAAATGGTGTGGCAGTTAATATTATCTTAGGATAAATTCTCTGCTTATACTTATTAAAAAACTTGAGGGATAGCCTTTCTAATGCTCTGGTTTTTAAAGTGAGCATGTGCCTTAATTTTATCATACCAAAATTAACCATGCCACCCAAATCTTAAATTATTACTTCAAGTTCCAAAAGTCTCACATCACTAAGGAATATCCCTTTCTTCAGCCATCCAGAACAACAGGCCTCATAATACAATTTAATGCTAGAAACTCTCAAGCTGACCCTTTCCTTAGTATCGTACACTGTTTTAAATTTTATTCCTGGTTTCTTTGTCTTGGCAAGATTTATTATGAGGAGGTTTGACACTGCCTTTCTCTAAGATTTAAAAGAGTATAACTTGCCCAACGTCACCCCAGTAGGCTACCACAGTTGAATAGAGATTCAAACTGGTGCATTCGAATCCCTATTCAGCCATGGTAGCTGAAGTCTTTGTCCAACACCTACTCCCAACAACTATGCCATGCTAGCTTTTTTGTCTGAAAAACTACCTCTTTTCATATGAACCTGTCTGAAATTTGGGATCTTCTGTGAGAGTACTATTGCATGTCCCACTGTTCTAAAAGGTTAGTTTGGAGAGTACACAAGACAGTACTTTCTGTATAGCAGCATCTTGGTTGTGGAATTTTCTCTGATGGAAGGTCAAGCTCGCTCTATCTCTGCTGAGATGCCCAATGGGCTGTTAAAACTATATTATTCTGTGCAGCTCTTGCTTTTAATTTTTTAAAATGGTTTTGATCTGTTTTGAGAGAATGTTTTAGATTGTGTGTGTGTGTGTGTGTATCACTTTGCAACAGAAAAGTTATTAACAGCCAACATTGGAGAAAAAAGCAGCAACAATTTGCTGCCCCTTCCTGAGATCCAGCCTCTACTTTCCAATGTGCAAAATAGTGGGGCCAGCTCTGGCAACATATAGGATGTTACTCTTGTATATAGGATGTATATAGGATGTATGCAATTGCTAAACATTGCTTTTTTAAACAATCTTAGTAGCAAAGGGCCAGATCTTAAATCTGTGAGTGACAACAGATTACTCAATAATGCTGGGAGTTAGTTCCCACGATCAACATTTTTCCTGCAGTTTCACAAACTATTTGTATGAGTAGACCCTTCAGGAATATCTGTATAATGATTCCAGTTTATTTTCAGAAAAACAAATTATCTGCGCAAAATCATTATACCATAACAGGTAGCAGGTAGGGAAATATTTCCCAGGACAAAAACTCTAGAAATGGAGCTGTAAGAGAAGGGGATAATTTAAAAAAGATACCTCCCCACATGTAGCTTTAAGTGGTATAGTCCACCGTGCTACCTCAGGAATCTTCCAGGCCAACTCACTAAGCAACAGCCTCTTGGGTCATAACTGATTCTCTTAAAGGTTTCCTGTACCAGATATCTAGCTAAGCATGAATATATTATATTAGGCATCTTAAGTTACATTGTGAATTGCTTATTGAGTATGACCTAGAATGTTTCCTGTATACATCAAGGAATTAGAATGGGCTTAATGCAGAAGAGGAGTAATGCTGAAATGTCTGTGACTGATTCTGAACTGGAAGGTGAAGACAAATGCCTCCATGGAGCAAAAGCCTTTGATAAGAACAGAGAAGGTCTGGCCTGTTTCAATTAAGTGACCCAAGGAGACTTTGTCTTAAAATCCCAAACAATGTAGTGACTAATTATGTCCCCCTTTTTTTCTACATTTGAAATTCAAGTATAGATAATAAGCTTTTTAAAAACTGCGTACACATTTAATGGTAGCTTTGTTGTGGAAGAAGCTAATTAAGATACCTTACTAATGAGACTATATTAATTTGCCGAAGACAAATGCTGTGCACATATGTATCAAATACAAATAAAAAAGTTTCTGCCCAAGTGCCTTTTTTTAGTGCAGCAATTTTAACAAATTAATGGAGCAATGCTATACTTGAGCTCCGCCAAGTGAGGGAATTTAGGAAAGAAGCCTCACCATATTGCCTGTTGTAACAGGCACACTGGTAGAGCATTCTGCTATTTAAGATATTATCGGTGGAATGGTTAAAGAGGTAGAGTTGTGGACATCACAGGAAAACCACAGGGGAGGAGCATATGCCTCATTCAATGGTGCACCTTTATCTCCAGATCAGAGATGGTGCCTGATGTACACCTACTGTGTGTGATCATCTGTGGAGTGCCAGAAACCTACTGTTTCTAAGAACCAAAGCAAAATCCCCAAAGCTAAGATTTAAATTTTGAATCATTGTTAGAAGAATATTTTTTAAAAGAATATGATGGGGTCTCTTAAACATGGCATAGTTTAGGTCTTCTGCATTCTTTACAGCAGTCATAGCAGTTACATTTCTATACCACTTATCATTGCTAAGCACTCCCTAACCTGTTTACAATGTGTTTAGTTAATTGCCCCCAACAAACTGGGTGCTCATTTTACTGACCTACAGAAGGAGAGAAGGCTGAGTCAACCTGAAGCCCTGCAAGACTGAACTCACAATATTGTGTTTGCAGAACCAGCGTTTAACCACTGTGCCACCAGGGCTCTATTCTTTAATCTGGCTTCACACATCTGCCCCACCTGAGTCATCTTAAGTATGGGATGTGATATAAGTTAGCAACCACTCTCACAGAACTCAGTCATCAGGACATAAACCTCACTCAAATAGTTATTTAGAGGACAGGGCACACACCATGGGATGGTTATTTAGGGGTACATTCAGTGTCATTGAGTCACTTGAGAATTTTTGATAGAATAGTCCTTGAGTTGTGCTTTGGTGGTATGTCTAGAGATACCACAAGGAGGTGATGGCTGCCATTTCTTCACTGTTTTGTGGTACATTTTGCTTTTGTTCTCTGATCCCTGCAGCCTAAGCACAGACAGTGGTTACTTCACTGACATAATGATGGTGTTATGTCCCTAATGCACCAATGGTGTAGTTGTAACATAGTACTGTTTTGCTCACTGTACTTTGATTTTGCCATGTTACTGCATTCAATAGTACATTCTGGCATGTGTGTTTATGCGCATGTGCATGATATCTGAAAACCCCAGTGGCATCAATAATCAAATGTTTTTACACTGCCAATTTGATACAGGCAGAACTGACAGCAGAAGAAAGAGGAAATCACAATATGTAGGAGAACTGTTGCATAGAATGATGGACCTTGCTTTGACTGACAAGGTGAGGAGATTTTGTTGTAGTTAACCTTTTAAAACAGAATTTGAAGGGACATGCTGCACAGATGGGTATGTTCTTTCACTCACAATATAATCCTGAATATGTTTGCCATGTTAGAAATATCCTGAGATTTCAGGACCAAAAACTGAGAGTGAGGGATGACCCTTTGTCATATTATAGAGGCTGATGTTGCAAGAGGCAACACCTGGTGACTTCATTAATCATGATATAGTAACCATCAAACACACTTGTTGAGGACTTCCTATTATTCTTTGGGAACTGGGGTTCTCAGATCTCAGAGCCTGGACATTCTCCTTTGGTCCTCACAGTGAGATAGGGAATTTCAGGGTGAGCATACTGTCTTAAAAAGTGTTATTCTTCAACTATTAGACACCTGTTTTTTTTTAAATTTTAATATCGTACTCTGCAACTCAAAGACATAGCTACGTTATTCTAGATCAGAATCAAAGGGATATTGTACCACCTTTGAGACTGAGAAAAAGAAGTTGGTAGCATAAACTTTCATAGCCTAAGTCTCCTTCATAAACTCTGCCAAATTCCAACTCTGCCCACACATCTACTTGGGAAATGTCAACCAACGACAGAGTGTGCCATTTAAATAAAAAACACCATGTCTAATAGATGAATAACACTTTTGAAGACAACATCATCACTCTGAGATTCGCCACATCACTCTAAGGGACACAGAAGAACGCACAGACCCTGAGATCTGGAGTGGGAGAAAGTTCTAACAATTTTCACTGTGAACGTGTTGGTCTCCTGCAAATGGACTGAACCCTCCAGACTTGTGAATACCTATAAGACTTCTTTTTTTAACCTATTCCATACAACATAAATTAAATATACTATGGGGGAAAACTGCCTGTGGGTGTTTCAAGTGAGTAACTACAGTGCATGTTCAGCATCAATCAGTTCTTTCAATTCATATACAGAATAAAAAGATTTATTCTGCAATGTTTATGAATGCTCACATACTGCAATGTTAAATATTGTTTAAGGGAAAAAAATAGAGAAGAATGTTAGCAATTCAGTGCCATGAGTGAATGATGTTTATTAAAAGGAGCAACAACAGAAACTGAGACCTAGTGATAGCTGCCCTGAGAGTGTGAACTTTTCCTCCTGCAAAGGAAATAATGTGGAAATGTAATATAATTAAATGTTACTGAGGTTCAAAAAGGCTGAGGTAAATCACATTATATCACAGGCTGAGTTAAATCACAGTCACATTAACCAAGTATTGCCTAACTCTCTTGTTTCTGAGTTTTGCAGTCAGTGGCATGCATATATAATCTAGTTTGTGGAAGTCATGAAGGCAGCTATAAACCTAATTTTACCTTCATCTAATAAGCTAGTGCTTGCAATGTTAAAAGAATATCAAACATGCAATTTTCTGCCTGTTGACCCATTAGGTAGCCTAATGCTATGAGCAGAGATGTTGTGAGTGTACACGTCAGGTCCCTGCAGTTATCCTCCCTCTCTCAAAAAACAAAACAAAACAAAAACCCTGTGTCTTAATCCCAAGCCAAAGCAATTGCAGTAACTGTTGAGTTATGAGGATTAGATCCCTCACTCATGAGTCATTTATATATCCTTAAGATGATATCTGAAGGAATATAGGGGAAAAAACAACATGCCCATCCTTGACTAATCACGGCAGAATTTAAGATATGTTTGAAGAAGAACCATTGCCACCATGGCCATTTCTGCACTGGACTGTTATAGTGCTATTATTCCACTTTCAACATCCTATGAAATCCTGGGGTTTGCTGTTTTGGGAGGATCCATAGGATGTTGAAAGTGGAATAATAGCACTATAACAGTCTAGTGCAGAAATGACTCATGTTTCATTAAGCATAAAGTGTTGTTGTTGTTCCTGTTGTTGTTACAGCAGTGTACAACAGATTAAAAAGACAGTTAAAAATTCACAAAACCCAAAAGTTGAAAAATGATGTAAGTATCCAAAAATAAAGCCCCTTAAAACATAAGTTATTAAAACATATACATATACCAGCACAACAAACAGAAAAATCCAGCAAATTGATTGAGAGACCTTGTACAATCAGTTCTCAAAGGCTTGTTAAAACAGAAAGGTCTTCACCTGTCTGTAGGATGAAAATAAAGAGGGTGCCTGTCTAAGGCCATTTCTGCACAAGATTGATACATCGTAGCAGCGTCGAGTTCTTACGCTCCAGTCTGCACGTTGTGCCATTTTAGCATCATAGTTTTTCTCGTGGTTCTGCACATTTTCAGCTCCTAGAATAGCTCACTGTGGTTCACTATGATGCAAAACCACTGTATGTGAAAACCGGAAAAACTCTGATGTAATTCTCCCAAACCAGTTCTGCTTCGGTTTTCACCTACATGCGGAAACGTAGCATCGATTCATATCACAGAAGTGGCCGGCTATGGGTGTTCCCAGGCTGTCACTTCTGTCATTTCCATCCCTATCTCTCTCGCCCATCAAAGGATAGCTGTCATTATTCTCTTCCTGTGTTAAACAGACAGTGGGAAGAGAGTGGATTTGGTAATAGACTGTTAAAATGTGTTTTTTTCCATGTATCAACAAACATACATTCCTGCGCACAAACTTAGCAACACAAAAATGTGTTAAAAATGTGTGTGTGGTTTTTTAAAAACTGGCCAATCAGTGATGGCAGGGTGAGGGAGGGGAATGGGAGTGGCCAGGAACTTGCTGTTTGTCGGGTTGCTGCCGGGCAGGCAAAGGTTTCCTCTGAGTGGGTGGCAGAGGGAAGAGGCGGTGTGGCCAGACAGCCAGGTGCAAGGCCAGCAGGATTGTTATGGCTACGTCTTGTGTATTAGGGAAGGCCACATGCCAGAGCACTGATTGGGTCACCCCACATGTTTCAGGGTGACAAGGTAGCATAAAAAGGCTGGTGTTTGCCTTGACCAGCTGCCAGTTAGACTCCCTAGCTAGACCTGCCGTGCTATTGGCAGTATTCTGTTTGTAAGGGGAGATGCTGCCCGATTTTTCTCCATTATCTTCTGTTTTTCCTAAATGTTATTTGCTAAATGTTTTTGCTAAATGTTATCTTAGAGTGCAGCAATAAATCAGTACTCTAAGTCTAACTAATGAGCCTCTGGAATTTTTTCTGCTTCACTGGGACTCTCTACTGTGGCAAAGCCTTGCTTTACAGAAAGCACTCTGCTCATGCTCAGAGGAGCCAAATCCTGCCAACCCTGACACTGTTGTGGATGCAGCAACCGCTGTTCTCTGCAGAAGTATAATGTAAATTGGGGGGGGGGTGCAGACAGCATAGTTTCTGAATTCAGTTTCTGAACTGGAGTATAAAAACACTGCTCTTGACATGCAGTGAACCGCTCCTCTCCTCTCCTTTGGAAATGGCCTAAGCTCCCTGGGAATGAGCTTCAGCACCTGGCAGTGGCCACTAAGAAAGCCTTCTCCTGTGATCCCACCAAATGTACCTGTGGTGGTGGTTGGGCAGACATAAAGGCTTCTACAGTAGATCTCAAAGCATGGACAGGTTTTCAAGGAAGAATGCAGTCCTTCAGATAATCTGGACCTGAGCCATATAAGGTTTTAAAGGTCAAAACCAGCACTTGGAATTGTGCCCAGAAATGGATTGGCAGCCAGTAGCATTTAAGTTGGAGGTAAGATTTTTTTGTGGAGTTTCCATAGACTCATGCAAAGCTGCCCTTAGCAAACTGTATTAAATGTGTGATGTCTCCCTCAAACCTCCTTAGAGGAGACTTTAATCTCCCCTTTGCGACATCTTACCTCTCTAGATCTGTCCACCAAGTTTTATTGCCATTCTGTTAACATAGGCCAGGAATGTCCCAAAACATTTTGCTAACTGTGGTGGATTAGCAAATGCTTCCATCCATGAGGCAAGGTGAAAAATATTCTTAGCTAACCAGGTTGTTATAGCACTTGGAATAGAAAACCCCATTATCACCTCTCTCCCATCTCTGGAAATAAAAGTAAAAATAAATAGATAGCTACAAATTTGCTGCTCTCCCACAACAGCAGAAATTTACTGCCTGAAGAGGCTGCCTCACTCTGCCTTATAATAGGGCTGATTGTGAAGAAATCCTAGAATTCTATAATGTGAAAGAGATGGTCTTAATATACCTTTTATTTGTACTTTATCACACTGAAGTTATATCACTATATTCCATTTTAACTGTCTTGGCAATATCCTATGGAATTCTGGGTTTGTAGTTTAGTGAGGCCCAGGAGCTCTATGGATGAGGATTCTAAATGACCCTCTCTAAACTACAAGTTCCATGATTCCATAGGATGTTGTCGTGACAGTAAAAGTAGAATATAGTGCTATTAACAGTGTAGTGTGATAAGGATAATTGCAATTGAATTCAGCACAATTCAGTGCAGTCAACAGGGACTCCAGAGTTTTAATGGGGCCTCCATTAAATTTCCTTCAGTCATCTGAGCTGTCAGGGACAGTCCCAATTAACTCTGTGTCATTTCACCTTTTTCAGTTGCCTTTCAAATGTCCCAGTTTCTCTTTCTTCCTCCCACTTTCCCCTTCTTCAGGTTACGTGACTTGCTTCAAATCAAAGCGTAAAAGTAGTTTGTTCTCAGTTAACTCAGCAGGATGGAGAGAGAACAAGGGTGGAATCTTGCCCTTCCCAGTAGGCTCATGCAAAAGCAAACTGCTGGAACCTCTCCCAGCAAACTGCTGGAACCTCTCCCAGCTCATGTGTTCTCTCTCATTAACATTTTTTCCCATCTTGATCATATTCTGACGTTACTTGGCCACATGTGTCCCAGTGTTCCTCTGTGAAATGTGGGAGAGTATAGCATTTCAGGGTCTGAGTCTTTGGCCTAGCTACTATCCTGTGTAGGGCTGTTTCAGGACAAGTTATTCTAAATAACTGAGAGGAATGAGGAATGCAACCTTGTCCTCTGTGCAGAGGGGCAATGTGAAGCCTCTGGACTGACAGGCCTGATGTACATGTTAGGAGCCCTAAAGCACTGTGCTTTAATCTGCTCAACACAGTAGGCCTACCTTCTGACTGCTGTACTTCAGCCCTCCAGTTTTTCCTGGCCTTGAAAGCACATTTCTAAGTTAAAGCAGTGCGTTGCCACAGCGTGACTGCCTCTAACAGGTACTGTGCTGAGACTCACTCTAAGTGAATACTCACGAACTGTCCTGATTTAGCAGGGACAGTCCCAGTTAATACTCTTGTCATTCCCATTATTTCAGCTTCTGTGAACATGACCCAGTTCCTCCCACTTTCCCCCTTTGTCCTCAGTTTACTTCCAATCCTAAAAACTCAGTTTAAAGTGGAAAAGTAGTCTGCACTCAATTAACTTGGGGTAGGGGGAGAAAAGAGGAAAGGTGGAGTCTTGCCCTTCCCAGTGGCCTTGGGTAAAGGCAAACAGCTTTATTCTCCCTACCTTGTATGTTCTTCCTCGTTCATAACTTTTGCTGTCCTGACTACACTCTGACGTTGCATGGCCATGTGTCCTGGTTTTCATGGGTGAAATGTTGGAGGGTAGATAACTGCTCCATTAGTAGACTATAATCAGCTTGGTGTTGCTGCAGCTGGTATGATACATGACAAACAAACTGGACAGATTAGGGTGTACTACACTTTAGAAAATGGTGGATCTTTGGATTCTAGAGCCTGTAAACATTTTATTTTTTTAGACAACAACTCCCAAGATCACTGCAACCCACAGTGGTCATGCTGGCTGGGGTATTCTGAATATAGCCATCCAAAAAGTACCTTTCCAAGTTCTTGTTATACGGAGACATTTGACAGTCAAGATCAAGTTTACTCTCTGAATATTGATGACTTTATTCAGAGTATAAAATCTCAAGTAGCAATATACTGTGGTTTATCACTCTTGAATACTTATTGTCCCAAGGGCTAATTAAACTCAGGCCAAGGAACCTAATCATGGTGTGATCAGCTCCCAAAGACATATCCACCAAGGGGTTAAGGCAAGGCTTATCTTTTCAACTATTCGAATCTCTTTCTTTCTCTCTTCCTCTTTTTCTCATTTTCTCCCCCTCTTTGGTGGTAGTTAGTATAACAATTAGCTCCAAGGGCCTTTCTGCACTACACTGTTATAGTGCTATTATTCCACTTTCAACATGCTATGGAATCTTGGGATTTGCAGTTTAGGGAGGAGCATTTAGAATCCTCAGCCAGAAAGCTCTTTGGCCTCAGTAAACTACGAACCCCAGAATTCCACAGGATGTTGAAAGTGGAATAATAGCACTATATCAGCGTAGTGTGGAAAGGCCCCAAGACTTGACAAAATTGCACGTTCATCTTCAATGCCTTGGCAGATGGAAAGGCAGTATATTGTTGCTGTGTGCCTTCAAGTCGTTTCCAATTTATGGCAACCCCAAAGTGAGCCTATCAGGAGGTTTCTGGGGTTGAAAGTGGATGATGAGCCCCAGGTCACCCAATGAGTTTCCATGGTTGAGCAGGGAATTGAACTCCTGGTCTCATGTGTTGTAGTCCGGTGCTCAAATTACCACACCATGCTGGCAGAGTATACATGTCATAAATAAATAAATCCAGCAATTTCACCTGAGAGTAATTTTCTTTTCCATTAAAACTACCCAATGTGAAAGTTACACAAGGTTAAAGATCATATTCTTACATAAGTGTGATCAGCAAAATACAGCCCTTGGGTCATATGTAGCTTCCAAATTTATTTCAGTGGTTCCCAACATCACAGGTTCTGCTAGACTGCTTGAGTTGAGTTGCCTATTCTGTTAACCTTCAGGAGGGGCCACCTACTTTTTAAACAATTCCCCCCTCTGTTGCTCAACATTTTTAAAGATCTGTTTTGTCAATCCTTGGGTCCCTCATGGAGTCTCAGGCAAAAATTATTGCCCTTGGTCCAGCCAAATTTGCCTGCCCCTGTTCTTAACAAACCATCTTCCACTACATTTCTGACAGAATTATTAGTTCCATCAAGTGAGTGTTCTTGTTCTATTAAAATTGGTGTTAGTTTTACTCTTCAAGGTAGCCTGACATATGTGAAAGCCCCAGTGACGAGTGGTTCACCTGTGTAAAGAGATAAATGGCTAATGATGTTCTTAGTCATATTGGTGAACTGTGATTCATGGAATATGACTTCAAGGTTAGACATAGCATGATGAAAAATGAGGAATAAACAAACCGTTAACCACTGATTGGACATCATAGATACAAATGATTCAGTTGTCCATAAGACATCAGATCTTCGTGAGAAGGACGGGATATTTGTAATCACACATATAGTGATACTATGCCACTTTAGATGATATTTATTCCACCCATGAGCCTTTCTATTGTTCAACATAGCCTTGAAAACTGATAAAGCCTCTGCAAATAACTAGATAATCTATCCATGTATATCTTATGCAATGGAAGCAGGAAGAATCCAGGTGGTATTGGTGCTTATAGAACAATAGCTGCAACAGCACTGCTGAAGGTTTGAACAGCACAGTGGACTGGACCTGGAATTTCCTGACACCCACCCCCCGATTGTGGGGAGGTGGGATTTTTTTGGAAGTAGTTAAAATCAATATAAACCAGAATGTAAAGTACCTTTTCTCCAAATGAAACTTAGTATAATTTGGGGAACATTTTCCAGAGAAAGATATGGGGGGAGGGTTTCATTTGCTACGTTGCCTGCCCCACCCTTTATCATATCTCTGGTATGGTAGGTGACTGTGAGTGACAAGAAAGGGTAGCAAAGACCAAGAAGGAAGGAGGCAGGACCAAGCAGAGGAAATCCATGGTGCCCTACCTCATGGTATAGCATAGGCACTGGAAAGGAAGTGCAAAAAGCGTGTGTGTGAGAGAGGTGAGGGATGAACAAATGGGGGTGAGAGGAAAGTGAGAGACTGCATAGGGAGTGGTGGGCATGGGAGTGGAAGGAGAAATACTAAAAATTTGGGAAATGAGAGAGAGAGAAACAGAGGTGGGAGAGAGAGAGATGGCCAAAGAAGGAGAGAAGACCAAAACAGTGGAAAGTTGACACTGGCATGTAGTCAAGCTTGTTGATGTACTAAAAGAAGGAAGACAGAAGAGGTGGCTAGAAGAAACAGGACATCAGAAGTGGATGGTGATGGCAATGACACTGAAGGATCATAAAACAGCAGCCATCCATAAAAAAATGAGAGGTTCACATGTGATTTGAGCAAAAACATAATAAAATCAGAGGGTCATTCTTTAAATAATGTAATTAATGTTAAAACATTTTAGCAAGTGTATTTTGGACAGAAATAGGAAACAGTATATTTTTAAAAAACTGGTTTATATTTGCATATACATACACCCAACTTGGAAGTACTAAAAAGAAATGTAGTTTGCCCCCCAAGGAATGGAACCACTTTGAAATAAAGTTACTGTTTTATGTGGGAATTAAGTAGGATTTCGGTGCAGTATTAATTATTCTAAAAACAACCCAATTACTCATGGAAACAGGAGGTAAAATGCTATGAATCCAGTTACAAAATTATACATGCATGTCAGTGCACCCCTAATTATTAATTTCAACATCAAGTGTTTAGTACATGCACATAGGTAGAAAAATATTTGAATGTGAAGTTTCTTTCTTTCTAGTTTTGTCTCTGTTTCCTCCATCCAAGAAATGGAAGAGAAACGGAAAGAGATAATAGAGAATGGACAGAAGAGGGCTGGAAGAGAGAGACAATAATTCAGGGAAGCAGCATATACTGAGCATAACTGAAACTGTCTGTTTCTCCAAAATAATGTCTCACTGGGAATAAGAGAATTATTCCTGTCAGTTTTGTTTCTTAAAAATAACATTATGTATATAAGATTCTATTTTTTATTGTGGAGTACTCTTGATGGGTGGGTGGGGTTAGTCTAGTTTCTAATTTATCTTTACAAAGAATGTTTTCTGTTTCTGCATCCTTTCTGTTACTGCATTTCTTTTTAACCTCACTCATTCTTTGTCTTTGGGGAGGTGGGTGAAAAATAGGCTTTTACAGAATGCATTGCAGTTGTTTCCTTCTCTTCCAAGCTCAAAACAAGGTGATGCGGAGAACCAAAGTAACGGATGGGATTTTTCACCTTCATTTGAACAAGGTTTTTAGTGCAGTAATGTAAATACAAAAGGCAGGTTTGAGGTAACAGAATTAAAATAAACATCCCTCTTTCAGTGTCAATTTAATTAGTTTTATGGGTTTCTATTTTTATATTTTTGTGTAAACTTTATGTAGTGACACTTTTTCACTGTTTTTGTTCCCTTCCTCCGTGTAGCTTCCAATGCCCAACTAAAATCTGCTGTGGTACCTTACAAAACAGTGAAAATTGCCTCCCCTCAGATGGAGATTTTAGTTTATCTGAATTACTTCTGTTTATGGAGTAGCATGTCTGGATTCAACCCCATACCTTTAATTGTATCAATATCAGTATCTATGTAAAACTAAAGTTATAGGTGTGGATCTTTAATACCTGTGTAGATGGGTATACAGGATGTGATCTGTGATACATGGGCAAAACTACCACAGACCTGCATACATGCTTCAGGAACTATAAGTCTGTTATTCTAACCTGGAAGTTAGAACTACTGGCGTCCAGGCATTCCATCCTGGAACATCACAGCCTCTCTGATTTGTCTGTCGGGTCTGCGGCAAGCAGGCAGTAAATCTCATGCAGCACAGCTCCTACTTACAAGGTGAGAGTCAAAGAATGTCCAAACAGAAAGGAAGCCTAGAGCAAACAAATCCAAAGGGGCACATCCAAACCGTAGTCCAAATGGGCAGAGTTCCAAGACAACCAGATCCAAGAGCAGAGCACAGGGTTTCAGGGCCAAAGAGACCAGTTGCTGACCCTGGGGCAAAAGCCCAGCTGGAGCCCTCTTTTATCTATGTATGCTGTCACCACAGGTATTCCCTCATCAGGGCTTGCTTCCCACTTAAACAGGTGGAGTGACACAAGCACTCCCTTTCACAGAGTCTCTGCTGCAAGGCAGGTGTGTCAGCTATGTTTTCCTCTATTTGTTCCCGTGGCTCAGGCCCTTGTTGTTGTATTATCTCCCTCTGGACCAGCATCTGGGGACACTTCAGCCTCTGGGGAAGCCTCTGCCTCGGAGTCAGAATCCTCATTCTTGCTGCCACGATCTCCAAGGCAGGGCATAACACCATCTCTGTTTAACACTGAAGTGCCATTTCCTTCAGAGATTTTGGACAAAAGGGAGAATTCTTGGATTTATAGACTAAAAACACCACATGGTCCCAACTTAGAGGACACTGCCATCATCCACTAAGAATGATGATAACATAGTTTTCTAAAGTGTCACCTATTACACAACTTGGTTCCATCTTTGGCACCTGAAGAAGGCAGAAATTCTGTTTGTTAATTGCCTCTCTCTCTCTTCACACTTGTAGCATTTGAGGGAAGCAACAACAGGAATATGAGATTCAGTGAATGAGGGTATTCTGTCCTCCAAACTCAGACATATGAAGTTGCTTTTAGATTTGATCCCAAAGACAGTTCAAGTGTGAAGAATTTCCCAAATGTGTGTGTGGGGAAATATGCATAAACTGAAGAATAGTGTGTGATAAATCACAGGTGTCTCTGTCTTTGCTGGGTCTGTGGTATATAGACTGAAGCAGATGTGAATGCGATCTATCTACAGCCCCCATGTTCATTTGTTTACATGGGAATACTGTCTGTCTTCATCTGATTTAGTGTCTCCTCTGAGTGATAAACTTTTATGGGGTCACTTTATAGATTTCTGTTGAATTCACACAATGGTTCCATTCTTATAAAGTTCTCATTGACTCTGTACATTGTTTGGTCCTATGATCCTTAAGTCTAGTATTCTTCTAGTGAAATGTTTTAAATGCTAACTAAATCACATATTTAAATCTTTCAGTCCCAATATCTCTCACCACTTCCTCATGATGATGCTCTCCTGTGTCATCTTGTTGCAATCCTGGCTGCGCTGTTGCCGGGAAGGAAGCGCAACAGGAACACTCCTCTCCGCGCCTGCAGAAGGGAATGTGAACAACACACCTCTTCCTTCCACAGCACAGCTGGACTCTTTCTCATGCTGTGCTGGGGAAGGAAGTGCCACCATTGTGCTTCCTGCCCTTCTGCATGGCAGGTAACTATGAGAGCATTATGCAATCACAGGGGCTTAACAGATTTAATCCATTAAGGTGATACCTCATGATTGTGACACATGGGGATGGTGTTACCCCACTGGCATACCCTATCCTGGGGACTATAAATTTGATATTAAATATGCCCGCCCTGCCAGAGAGGTTGCCCAAATGGGTACGTAGACAAGGAGGTTGAACGACCGAAGATAGGTCAGGCCAGGAAAATCCCCAGTCACATCCCCTTAGGAGACCTGAGGCTAAACACGTACGCACAGACAAAGGGTCTTCAGCTGTGATGTTTTGAATAATCATTTCGCAGATAAAATCTCTCAGATAAGAGCCGATTTGGATGCCGGTGTTATAGCAGAGGTTACAAATGAAGTGTTCGGCAACTCCGTGAATAGGATTATACTGGATCAGTTTCAGTCAGTGAGTACCGAGGACGTAGACAAGCTCCTTGGAAAGGTAAGGAGGACAACTTGCCCTCTTGATCCCTGCCCTTCATGGCTGGTTGTCCAGGGAGGAGTTGCGATTAAGACACACTTAAGATATGTTATTAATGCATCCTTCAGGGAGAGCAATTTTCCAGCTTGTTTAAAAGAAGCAATTATACGTCCGCTTCTAAAAAAGCCCTCCCTAGACCCCCTGGATATGAATAATTACAGACCAGTTTCCCATCTTCCATTTTTAAGCAAGGTGATCGAGAGGGCTGTTGCCCTTCAACTCCAAGCTGTCTTGGATGAAACAGATTATCTAGATCCATTTCAAACTGGCTTCAGGGCAGGATATGGAGTCGAGACTGCCATGGTCGCCTTAGTGGATGATCTACATCTGGGTATCGACAGGGGAAGTGTGACCCTGCTGGTACTCTTGGACCTCTCAGCGGCTTTCGATACCATAGACCATGGTATCCTTCTGGAACGCCTGAGAGGGCTGGGGATCGCGGGCACTGCACTTCAGTGGTTCCAGTCCTATCTCTCGGGTAGATACCAGATGGTGATGCTTGGGGACAGCTGCTCCTCGAAAAAAGAGCTTAAATCTGGCATCCCTCAGGGCGCCGTCCTGTCTCCAATGCTATTTAACATCTACATGAGACCACTGGGAGAGATCATCAGGAGGCATGGAGCAAGGTGCTTTCAGTACGCTGATGACACCCAGATATATCTCTCCATGCCTCGGATAATAGCATCGACTAAGGGTGGCATCTCGCCTCTAAGTGAATGCCTTGAAGCAGTAATGGACTGGATGAGGAAAAACAGACTGAAGCTGAATCCAGATAAGACGGAGGTACTTGCTGTCAAGGGCCCTAGCCCAGGTATGGAGGTTTGTCAACCAGTTCTAGACGGGGTCACACTTCCCCTGAAAGACTGTGTCCGCAGCTTGGGGGTGCTCTTGGACTCAGCGCTTCAGATGACAGCTCAAATTGATACGGCAGCCAGGAGCGCCTGCTGTCAGCTTCGGCTGATACACCAGCTGCGCCCCTTCCTGGACTTGGAACACCTAAAAACAGTGGTACATGCGCTGGTAACTTCACGGCTTGACTTCTGCAATGCTCTCTACATAGGGCTACCCATGTGCTTAGTCCGGAAACTTCAATTAATTCAGAATATGGCAGCCAGGTTGGTCACCGGAAGATCTAAAACTGACCACATAACACCTATATTGAAGTCTTTACACTGGCTGCCTATTAGTTTCCGGGCACAGTACAAGGTGTTGGTTTTTACCTTTAAAGCCCTTCATGGCTTGGGGCCAGCCTACTTGCGGGATCGCCTTCTCCCATATAATCCGCCCCGCACATTAAGGTCCTCTGGGAGGAGTCTACTGCAGCCAATCAGAACTAGGTTGGCTGCGGTTACTCAGAGGACCTTTTCTTCAGTCGCTCCCAGGTTATGGAATGGCCTGCTGGAGGAGACCCGGCACATTACCAGTCTTGACTGCTTTAAAAAAGCAGTCAAGACTGTTCTCTTCCGACAGGCCTTCCCAGACTAGTGTTCCACTGCCTCTCATCAATTGTCCCTTTGTTTTTAATTGTTTTGTTTTTAACTTTTAGTTTTAATTTTATTTTAATCTGTTTTAATAGTTGGTGTGTTGGGGGGATGGTAGGGTTGGTGAGTGGGGAGGGTGGGCTACATTTTGATATTTTAATATTTATATGTTTTGTAATGCCGCTTCGATCCATTTGGGAGAGGCGGGATAGAAATAAATTTTATTATTATTATTATTATTATTATTATTATTATAATAGCCAACTTGAGGGGATTATTGGGTTTTCCCCAGGTTGAGCAACTCAGATGTTAGTAAACCCTGCATTGCATCTGCATAAGCCAATCATACAAACTACCAAGTCAATATTGTGAAGTGTTTCTTCCTTTATTTCGGCCATTGTTCTTCCCAGGAGAGGGCCTGCCCTCGAAGTATGTTCTGCCCTATAAGTAGTCCCAGTTTTTGAGGGTCTCTTCGGAGAACTCCCTGCTACGCTAGCAGACCAACACTCTGTTAGTTGAGTGATCACCTCAGCCGCTTCTCTCTGCTGAGCTCTGTTCTTCTCATGGCTTCCCGGACTGAAGACTTCAGGATAGGTGCAGTATAACTGCCTTTATACTCTCTCTACTGAATCCCCTATCAATTTTCACCTCTTTCCTTTCTCAGTAGGCCTTGTGTGCATGAGTGAATGAGTGCATTGGTGCGTGAGAACACATTTATTAATAAAATCCAGTTATTGGTACATTTGGCTTCTTACTTGGTTTGACCCCGTAAAAATTGGGTAAAAGATCCTGCTGGGTTACCCTGCCCCTCATTTGGCTACAGCCAGTGCTCTGCTAATTTCCCCAATCTTTGCATTTTTGGAATGAATCAAGGTGTCCCCCCAAGGGACCCCCAGAAGTCAGGGTAACAATGAGATGGAAGTATGACTGCAACAACATCATGCAAAAGCATGACCTGCGGATCACTGCCATAACGTCCCCATAGCAGAACTGCGATGCATGGGGAAATGGCCTCTGAGTAGCTTGTGTCTTTTAATGAGTTTCCTTATCTTTCTCTATTCTAAACATTCAAGACTGAGTTGTTTTCTCTGTGAAATTCATGCAGGCTCTACTGTATTATTCACTGTTTTCAACTCCAAGGAGATCTCATACAATCTGTTTTATGCATTGTTTTCTGAATAGCCTCCATGAAAAATATTTTGAATATGAATATTATTATTTCTGTAAAATGTGGTGTTAAAGTGGTTGGACTTAAATCACATCCCTCAAGTCTATAATTTTAATTTCTCTTGGGTTTTTTTTTCTATAGCAAGATCAAGGCTTAATTTAAAGAATTACAAGTGTGTTTTGCTAAGTTGTGTTTAGTTTCATTTCATTTTTTAAACATTCAGCTAATGAGGAAGGGAAAGTGAAAACTGGGCTCTTAAAACTCAAACGCTCATACTGTAGCCAAATAAAAATTAACAGTGGCATACAGTACAGAAACAGCAAGTGTCAGCATAAGGAACTACAGACTCTGCAATACATATTTTAAAAATTAGCATCTTAAACCAGTCAACCATTAATTCTGCCTTAACAGGACCAGCAGGGAGACTTGATGAAGTGGGATTTGATTCACAAATCACTTTGGCACCACTTACTCAAAAAAAAAAAAAAAAAAAAAGTCCATCTAATTTATGTGGGTTTCACACATTTCTATTCCCCAAGGAACTCTTTTCCCTCTAACATGAAATGGTTCCAGTGTCACTTCTGTGAATTGGAAGTGTTTCGTATATCTACTCCGGGAAGGAGCTAGCAAGAAACTGCCTGCTCTCTCTCAGTTCCAAAGAGAAAAGGTAATGTCATTAGATTCTAGACTGTGTTTAGAGGAGCAAATAAAATTGTGTAAGGCATCTGGAGATCATGCAGCCACTAAGTTTTCAGGGTAGAGATGGAAGAGAGTTTTTAAAAAAAGAAATACATCGTGAGAATTGGTTGCATATTTATGTTACTTTTGACTGACTCTCAAGTGGCAACCACGTTGGACACTGAAGTTGCTTCAGCCAGACATGATTGATTACTGCATGCTCTGAATGGATCTATTGACTCTCATGGACTGCTTCATCCAAAATACACTCCCTACATTTACATTTAACACAATGACAACATTCTTAATTCTAACAACTCCAACGACATCATGGAAACAGTAGGCCAAATTCAGTGGTCATACTACACTATCAGCCATGGAAGATTTTTAGTTGCCAGGCTTCAGTCTGAATCCAGCAGACAACTGAATAGTTTAGTTTCTTAGCAGAAAAATTTTATTTCCTATCACTGTTTAGAAGTCTATTTTCCTTTTTTTAAACTTTCCTACAGCTCCAGGGATAATGAACAGTGTTTTCCCACCTTTAGCTAAAGAAAACAATTTTTAAGAATACATCCAATAAATAACACTTGGGCATTCAGTCCCTATATTGTGCAACTCTGTAGAACCTCTTTGTTTAGTTACAGATGATTAAACGGTTCAGAATGGAGGAAAACTAGCTGTTGTTTTAGTCTGCCGCTACAGCTGCTCAGATCAGGAAAGAGGGTCTTGTCCTGCCTTCTGAGGATGGGGATTGGATCATTCAGATGGATGACATTTAGAAACAAAACAAAACAAAACAAAACAAAACAAAACAAAACAAAACAAAACAAAACAAAACAAAACAAAACAAAACAAAACAAAGATAGATGGATATTTTGGAAGAAATACAGCCACCCTCTGAAAATGTCCATAGAACTTCTTTGTAGGGCAGCACAGAGTAGGATTGTTTAAGCTCCATTACATCATGGTGTATTAAATGTGAAGCAGAGTGACTGCTATGCAATTGAAGGCACTGATATCAAATTGCTTAACAAAAGGGGAAACAGAGAAGAAAAAAAAAAAGACTGAAATGGTCCTGATGTGTTGCTTCGGAGACACAGTCCTCCACCCACCTCTCTTACTGGTGATAGTTGCAACAGCTTTGCTGAAAGATGGTGCTCACCTTTTCACCTTCAACATATTATCCTGATGAATAATACCTCGCAGCTGTGTAATACCCAAAGCAAAGATGATGAATGTGATACATGAATGTAAATAAAATACATCTTGTCATGGGACTTTGATTCTCCTGTTCACTCTTCTCCATCTTCTTCACCTTACTGCTTCTTTTCAATACTGGTCAAAGGCAGAAGAAACCAGGCATGTTGCTTCCCCCACCCCCAAACAAAATTTCCCTAGACGAAAATATCACTGTATACCAACAAACTGGAAGTCGACAGCATGGGAAAGATGGCTGGATGTGGGAAAAAGTATTTTGTGGGATCTTCAGCACAGCAGTAGTTGTAGTAGAATTACACAGGAACCTAGGAAGCCTCCTTATAATTGAATCAGACCATTGGTCTATCTTGCCCAGTATATCTGGAGTTTCCTGTTGGTCTGCCACCCAAGTCCTAATCAGGCCTGATCCCTTAGAGTCTCAATTCAGATGAGATTGGGTGTGTACAGGGGTGATATGGTGGGATAGTAGTAGCAGCAGTAATAGTAAACAACATCATATAACATTTTCACTTTCCCTCACTAGTGTAATGCTTCGGATATTCTGATCCAGTCCCAATAATGTGATAGCCCCATTCATACATTACAGCAGGGGTGGGTCACCTTGAGGATGTAGGTGACCATGCATGTTTGCTAGGTTTCATAACATGAGGGCAGTACCAGGATGAGGATAAACACCTTGAACTAATATAAAAATGTTGTAAAAGAAATCAAGATGTGGGTAGTAGGAAGTGGAGAGGCTCGCTCTTTCTTTCTTTCTTTCTTTCTTTCTTTCTTTCTTTCTTTCTTTCTTTCTTTCTTTCTTTCCAACATGAAAGGAGATGGTGAAGGACAAGAGTGGTTTGTGTTTCAAGTCCATGCCAGAAACAGAGAAGTGTTTGTCCATTTCTCATGCCAAACAAGAAAGGCATTGCTTCCAGGTCTGTGTTCCTGTGTTCATCCACCCTGACTGAAGCATAATTGTCTAAATATCTGGACAGTTTCCAAGATGTCTATGAATGAGAGATACCAATGAAGAAGAATGGTCAGAAAAGTTCTGGATTAATGCATCCACACAGAAAAGGACAAGGATGCTAAGAAGATAGCGCAAAGCATTTTTAGGAGGTCTATCCAGTAGGATTGCCTAGTAGCCACATTTTTTTATCTGAGCTAAAGCCATAGATAAAAATAACTTGAGGTCAGACAAGCCCTCAGAGGCAGTTTTGACGTCCATGTGCTTTCTTGCCAACAACGTCAGGGCTATCCCCTCTACTTGTCACATTCCAGCGGTAATAGAGCATTCCATTAGTGCAATGCTCCCACTTGGTCCATGTGGAAGAGAACGCAATGGCACCACATCTTCCTTCTGCACAGCAGCTGGGCTTTTTTCATTGCTGCGCTATGGAAGGAAGTGTCGCCAATGTGCTTCTGAAGCTTCTGTATGGCCAGAAGTGATGGGAGTGTCTTGCAATCGCAGGTGCAAAACGGATTTTTTCCATTTTGCAAAAACTGCACAAGCGTGATGCTCCGCAACAGGATGGCAGCGGGATGGCAAAGATGTTATACAAAAGCGTGACCTGCTGACTGCTGCCATCCTGTGGCAGAAATGAGACAGTGACTTTTTGCAGAAAGGGCCTTAGTCTGGTCTCTAAAGGACAGTTAAGGTCCATTAGCTTTAGAAAAGACATGCTCCTAGTAGAAAGGAGAACTGGTAGAACTGATTTTGTTTATATGGATCAACAGAGCTAGTAGGGACATGGCTATGGTGACTGCCATGATAAATGTATCAATGATCTATTCTATTGCTTGTATGTCACTGTAGGTATAAGGCACCTTCCATTAAAATCTGATGACTGGATGATTTTTCAAGCTTTAACTATGGCCATTTCTGCATGGGGTAATTAAAATGGTGCAGTGCATCCTCCATGGAGGACGTCTGCACCTTGGAGTGGACTGGGTTCAGACTACTTACTGGAGATCCACACCTCAGTCCGCTCTGAAACAACCCCACATGGTCCTCCAGCGTGTTTTTGAAAGACTAGAAAAATCAGGTCTTTCAAAGTGCCGGAGCGCACCACTGCGTGCCTGCTCCGTTTTGCAAATTTGCAGGCTCGCACCAATGCGAGTCTGCGATCTGCGGGGGTGGGCTTTAGGCGTGGCGAGCTTCAGCAGTTGGTCGGGACCCACGACCAACAGGAAGCCGCGATTTTGGAAGCCAGAGCAGTGCAGATCTAGACCACGTGCTGCTCTGATTAACCCTGGACCGGACCAAGGAGCCAGAAGATCTGGTGAGTAACAGCACGGAATGATTCCCTTGCCTCAAGCAGAAATGGCCTATGATTGTTGAGGGATAATCTATACCATAAGGAGCACAAAGTTCAGCTCATCTGCACACTGCTGAAGAGCAGAGTGGCCATTAACCAGGCCACAAAGTTCTGATTTCTGTACAATGAACTGTGCTGGTCAGTATGTTTCAAAGCTCCTTTCTTTTAATGCAATTCCAATGTATAATTCTTATCAGACATTGTGCCTTAAAAGAATTTTAAAAATCTGCTTCTAGAGCTGTAGAAAAAAGGAGGGGGTGTATGTGCTTGGATGGTACCTGTAAACAGTGAGAATTAAAAGTGGTAGTTTGCTTAGCTGAACCCTCATATGGTTAGACAATCAAAGAGTGGTTAGCTGGTTGGAGGAGGGTGTGGAAATGCATGGTGAAACGGATGGCACAACCACTGAACCTACTACCTCGGAGAAAATAATTTAAATCCTATGCAACAAATGAACACAAACTAGGCATCTACTGTGAAGAAGCAACCGTAAAAGTGCTCATTTTATTATGTTTCAGTGGCTGTATCCAGAACTACAGGAGTGGAAGACATTTGGCAGGAGTGCCATTCAGCCAATTCTAACTACTGAGGTAGTTAAAAACCTTGCACAATACAGAAGTGGCACAGACATGCATCACAAGATGTTGTATTAGCTAATATGCAATGCTTTGTGCTGGGATGTCTCAGAGAGGGGTGCACTGCCAGATTTGAATTCTCTTTTCTCTCACAAAGATCTTATAGCCGCACTATGATGTGAAAAGCCCTTCTACTCACAAGGGGACATCTCTGGATCCAGGCCAATATACTGAATGAAAGTGTCATGGATGTCTGGGCATATATGAAATGTGTGGTGCTGACTTTTGAATATCTGCCTTCTTCAAAACTAGTCCAGAGCCACAGGGAAAATTATTAGGCCTCATGAAGGAGTCTGGGAAAGCAGTTGGAAAACACTGAAGGAGAGGCTCTTTGAAGCTGTAATGAGCAGCATAGGGATGGCTCCGAAGGCTAGCATTGACATGCTCAGCAACTCAGGTGTGCTTGCTTGTATCCAGGTGATATATGAGGGTTATTCGGCATGGGCAAATTGACCGAGGGCCAACCATAATCCAAGGAAAACTGCTTTTTTGTCTCGGTGTGGTGTCACTCATGGGTTCCATAAATACCATGGCATTAACCTCACAGCAAGTTGTTGCCTGGCTTCCTTCACATCTTGCTCTCTTATTCCTATTAAATTCAAAAGCCAAATTCATACTGACTTTAATAGGAGAAGAATTAGACTCATATTGAGCTACTGGAACTGTGTTGCATGTGCTGTCAGTAAGATTATGAGTTCTACCATCGTCTCTTTCCCCTGACATCTGTCTCTTTCAGCATATAAATGAACTAGCAACACACACACACACACACTCTCTCTTCAGGAAATTTATACATCTGGCTTTATTGGCAACCAAAAGAAATGCCATGGAATACTGGAAGCCTGACAAACCCTCTAGCTTTTATAGCTTGGATTACAAATGTTCTCAATTTAGCCTCATTAGAAGGCTAAATTGACAGCACAGAAAAGAAAAGACCTATCTTTTCTTAACCATTTTAGTTATGTGACAGAAAGACCAATGATACATATCTACAGTAATTCAACATCACTATGTTTTATAATTTTCATGCTCAGCTATCCACACATATTTGGCAGGAGTGATATTAGTCACTTGTTGCAGGCTGCACAATGCAAGACAGGTGTGTGTGTGTGTATTCACTAATATGAAACTGCTTTTGTTTGGCTATAGAGAGAGCAGGGATAGCTAGTCGGACCTCTCCTAGTCAAATCCTAGAACATACTACTGCCAAGGTCAGAGGAACACTTACAGGTATGCATGCTCAGAATATGTATGGGTTCATGCATATGCTCTGGTAAAAGACTGCTCTGGCAGTTTTGGGACCGATGTCATCATAACTGTTGCTGAACAGTTGAAAAGGAGGGCAGTGAGTCCCAGCAGACTCTGAGAATAAAATATCATGCCCCTCCCACATACAGAAAGCATTAGCTAAGAAAAAGTGCTCTGTTTTGGGTCAGAAGCTCCTACTCATTTCCCTCAATGCTGTACCAGAAGTAACCATGCAGGTATTTATAGTGAAATCGCTGCTGCAAATAATGTTTCTACCCAAATCCAAAGGTAATATTTGATCAGTTACCTGAGTCTGACTGGAACATAGGCCAAAAAATAGTCAAATATCAGTCAGAATCCTATTGGGCAGTTACATATACATAAACACCATAGTAATGGAGCTATGCAGTGAGTACTGGCCCAGTCTCCCCCATTCCCACTTACTCGGAAGCAGCCACTGTAATTGACGGGTCCACTACCCTGTTGCTCAGTGTGTGTCCCCATGCTTTCCTGTGAGTGATTTCCATTCTGACTGGAAGAAGCAGAGTCCTTGTTGTAATTCCCTCTCACATCAGAGATCTCTCATATGACAGGGAAGAAACCTCACCTAGCTACTTCCCAAGTGACAAAGTAACAGACCCCTATTGATTGCAGTGGCTGCTTTCTGGTAAGTCAGGGATGGAGGACTTTCATAGTCTCTGTGTGTCCCCTAACTAGAAGCTATTTATCTGAGGAAGCTGGTAATAATGGTCCTATTCTCATTCTTCTTGCAATATAAATTATTCAGATTTTTCTTTTTTTACTTACATTATAAGCCACTTCGAGTCCCATATTGGGGAAAAGACCAGATATAAATTAATCAAACAAACAAACCATTTGCCAAAAAATGGATAGGGAGGTAGACATTCCTAGACATGTGGACTGGACTGGTCTGTATTTTTTGTTTTATCTTTTTACCAAACTCATTTCACTATCTAAGGAAGGTCTAGAGAATGTATGCCCCTCCACATGATGGACACAAATTCCCATCAGACCTATCCAGTCTGGACAAGGAAAAAGGATGATGAAGCAACCAAAAATAATATGATAAGATGGGCACAAAATATTGGACATTCAGTCAATTTAGAAAAATTGGAATGGCTGTGGACTAAAGCGTTGATAGATGTTTCTTGTTACGATTTAAAAGACAATGTCTGCAAAATGATTTTCAGATGGCATTTAACACCAGCAGAAATATCTAAGATTTATAAGAACTTTGGGAAACCCTGCTGGAAATGTGGAGAACAAATAGGCACCCTATATCATATGTGGTGGACATGGTCTCATGCCAAACGTTTTTGGAAAGAGTTTCAAAAATGGCTACAGCAAATTTTTAAAATTAAGATCCAATTAACATCTGAGTTAGCAATGAGTATTTCAAATGCTGCAATTATAAAGTGCTGCATTACATGATAATTGTGGTGAGAACATGATATGCCCAAAAATGGAAAAGCCCAGACATTCCAACTAAAGAAACATGGATTTCAGAAATACTAGACTTTGTAGAAATGGACAAGCTTTCAGTGAAACTGAAAGGAAGAACAACTGAGCAATTTCAGAAAGACTGGTAGCCCCTGTTGTAATTTCTGGAAAAAGGAAGAAGAGATTAGATTGTTTGAGGATTTGCAGCTTAAAATTGTGCAAAAAGTCTTATATATGTAATGTAAGGATAATTTAAAAAGGAATTGGAAATATGTATGTTTGTATGCACTTATGTCTTTAAAAAGGGGAAAAAGAGAAAGATAACCAAATAATAGGCTAGCCAACACAACTATACAAGTATATAAGTATTTTTGATTGTTAGATTTGGTTATAGGAAACTATATGGAAATGGAAACAAATACTGCAATGTATAATTGGGTTAAAAGTGGTGGGAAAGTTAGAGAGAAGATACATAGAGTTTGAATAAGAGTTCTACAGAGTATCAGAATGGAAGAAAGGAAGACTTCATTCATTTACATATTTATTATATAATTATTTTCTTATAATAAATAACAGAATTTAGGATTTTTATGAAAATGTAAATTTAATAGTAACAAGATCAGATGGAAAAAGTACCGACTAGATATCTAGGACATTGAATACAGTATTGTATATGCTATGTATGTGTGTATATAAATTCTTGTATGAAAAGGGGAATATTTTGTATAATTAATAACAAAAATATGATAAAAAAAGGAAAAGGATTATGGCAGCAGATTTTGGAGGGTTCTTCAGCTTTTTTCTTACGCACATCAAGCAAAACTATTGCTATTAGAAATTGTTTCTACAGAAGATTGTTGACAGAGAAAGTTTCACAACACAGTTTGATCGAAAGCTTTCCATTCATGTATCAGGCCCTATCATTGCCATACTCTGATGTTGCTTGAGCTCACAGATCCTGGTTTTCATCTGTGTTGGAGGGTATGCATCCTTGTGCTTTGGTGTGGGCTTAGAAAATAAGTCAACTGCTGTCATATAGAGACCACAGGGGCCGACCGGCCAGCCAGCCCCCTACTATGAAGGAACACACATCAAAGCATTCTCAACAGATAGCCATCCAGTCTCTGCTTAAAAACTTCTAAAGAAGGAGACTCCACCACACTTTGAGGCAGCATATTTCACTACCAGACAGCTCTGACCATCAGGAAGTTCTTCCTGAGGTTCAGGTGGAATCTCCTTTCCTGCAACTTGAATCCATTGCTCCTTGTCCTAGTCTCTGGAGCAGTGGAAAACAAGCCCGCTCCCTCCTCGACATGACATTCTTTCAATTATTTAAACATGGCTATCATGTCCCCTCTGTACGGCACTACAGAGACACAGAATATATGCCTATATACCTCTACAAGTTGATGCCTAAGAGTAGATTTGAACTGAATTTCCTGGCTTGTAGTTCATTCTCTCTCTCTCTAATACAGTTGATTAGCTTCTATATGGGAGTGTTCTCAAAATTGTGTGAAGGCGTACTAATTTAATAAAAGGTGCCAGAAGAAATGTCATTTAGGATTTTTTCTTGAAATCCTTGTTTCATTAATACATCAGAGACAAAATAGCTATAGGGAAATGGAACAGCCTCCCCTTTAAGGTGCTTTCTTCCTGATGATTAAGCTGCAGTTGATGGATCTACCAATTAGAGCTGACAGCCCTGTGGCTGATAAGGTATCAGCTCTGCAGTCCCATGGAAAGTTATGTTATCTGAATTTCAGATTGTTGATGAAAATTCAATGTCAATATTTAAGAATCAAAATTATGATCCAGTGTAAGCAGAAATGCCGTGTCATTACCAGGCATATTGATCTCAGTGGATCTGTGAATTGAAACTGTTTTCATTATTCAGTGAAGTGACAGAAAATGAGTTGGACTTTGTTTAGCCTAGCGCATGCATCATCAGCTGCATCTAATTGCCGCATCTTCTGACAGATGATGATTTATAGGACAGAAAGCACAGTAATTTTTATTCAAATACTGGGCTGATTGTCTGTAGCAACAGTTTACTGAACTGCTCATTTCTGGGCTAAACACATCTGACACCAGGATGCATCAGAGAAAATAAATGAGGAGCGTTGGACAGAAGGGAGTCACCTGTGGAAAAGTTTGAGGGGCATCCAGGTTTACAAAGCTTGAAAATGTTACATTGGGGCCTGCAGTTCCCAGAATCCCCTGACATGGTTTGTACAGAGTTATAGTCCAAAAAGTAAAGTCCAGGCTCTACATTTGAAGCAGCTCCCCAGCACCACCTCCTATTTCTTAAGTTTAGGATGCTGTGAACTTCATCGTTTGAGCAACCGTAGCTTTTCCTAGTGAATTACATATACAAGGATATTCCTGAGCTACACTGGGCCTGCTCTACTAGGGAAGGGGTTGTCCTATACAGCGAGGTGTAATGTTGGTGGGAAGGATAAATGTCCACTCCCCACACACTACAATCAAAGTATTGATTATTTCACCATCCCTTCTGCCTTGTAATAAGATTTAGAAAGAGCTCCTACAGGCTGCATATTCACTGTGACCTGAGAAAAGAAAGAAAAGCAATAATTGTGTCCCTTCCTTCTTGTGGGCCCCTGAACTGTTTTCTGTTTACTTGAGAAGCGACAGAAACATGGCATAGCAATAGCAGCAGCTCAAGTTCTGCTGCTTTTATGTTTAGGAATTAAATAAAACAAAACAAACCCATAAATGAAAGTGAGAGGAGAGAAGAAAGGGGCTCCAAATGTTTTGCCCCCCATACCCCTCAAATGAACTGTGCACCCTATTTGATTTTATTTTAATGTATTATTTTTTAAATAAATCTATAATTTAAGCCATTTATTTAAAAATGACAATGTTGTTCAGTGAAGATATCATGCTATACTATGCAAATAATTCATATTCATTTAAATAGAAGAAGAATCAAAATGAAGATGCAAGTAATTAATTTAAGGGAATCTAACAGTACCCAATGTTCTTGTTTTATGTTTATTTTCAAGTTTATTAGGATTACCAAATGGGATCTTTTTTTCTTGTTGTTTTACTCTACTTGACTGGGAGAAAAAAAACCTATATCAGGTGTTATTGGACTACAACTTCCATCAACCCTACCCATCACATTTGATGGAGAAGAAGGCTGGCAGTACAGTCCAACAACATCTAGAGAACTGTAAGATTTCTACCTGAGCCTAAATCCAATTGCTCATCTTGCTTAGTGCAGACTCACTGAACAAGTCAGTTTGTTAGTCAGTAATTGAATTAATGGGTTTACATTAGCTGGAACTAGCAAATGGACTTAAGTCAAGAGTGCTTTTCCTGTAGGTACAACTGATTAGAAAAAAGATAATTGGTAAGTGAAGTGACTAGTAAAGAGAGAATGAGGGCATTTAGATTTGACTGAGGCCATTTCTGACTACACTGTAATAGTGCTGTTATTCCACTTTCAACATCCTATGGAACCCTGGGGTTTGTGTCGGGAGATTGATTTACAGCTCCTAGCACAAAATCCTCCCAGTAACCATTGTGCTCTGAACAAAAGGTGTCCCAGGGGCAAGCATTAAACATCCAGCAGAGTATCAACACAGCAACAAGCATGAGCAGCAGCAGAGTGTAACTTACAGCATCAGCTCTGACCCGACTCTACCAACTAGTAGTAACTCTAACACACAGAGTTGTCATCCAAAATACCTGGAGGCTTTTAATCTTCAAGTTCCAATATATACACATCTGTACAATCAGGATATGCAGATCCTCAGCCATAGGTACAGCATCACAGACACATCAGTCAGAGGTTCAGTGTCATAGAGTCAGCAAGAGTTAGAGAAACAACCAGTCTGAGCTCCCCTCCTTTATACACACCTGTTGATAGATCATCAGCTGGGGACAATGGCCGATGCAACCTCTTGCCATGATTTCACATTACCATGACTCAGCCTTACTGTCCGCTAAGGATTACATCATGACTTGCCAAGTCATTACCCAGGTGTATCCCACATGCTCATCAAATGTATTTTTAACTGGGGCAAATGTCACAGCATTTCTATCCGACAGTTTGTAGTTTAGGGAGGGGCTTGTAGAATTCACAGCCAGAGAGCTCTTTGGCCTCAGTGAACTACAAATCCCAGAATTCCACAGGATGTTGAAAGTGGAATAATAGCACTACAACAGTGTAGTGCAGAAATGACCTGGTTTTTTGCATAATGTTTGCACGTTGAACTTGGGGGAGTTTGATTCATGATCTTCCTATCAGTCTGGGGGATACAGTGGAATTCATTTAGATATAATAATGAGTTACTTCAGAAGAGTGTAGAATTAGAGAGTTTTGAAGTTAATGAAATAACAATAGCCCTTCTCTATTCAGAAGAAATATATTATGAGTTTGGTAACTAGAATGCAAAGCTACTTGAAAGCCACCTGAGGAAGATAGTAATGAGGGGACTATGAAACAAATCAATGGGATTCCAGAAAAAATTACATACTACATCTTGTTCAAAATTATGTGTAACTGATTTACCTCTTCTGCAGTTTACAGACAAATATCAAAACTTTAAACATGGATTTCTCAAATCAGGAGATGAAAAAGCCTACAATAAAGATCAAAATTTATAAATTGCCAGGTTTAGATGACTTTAAAGGAAGGTGTGTTTTCAAAAATATACAAAGATATTTTAATACTGACATAGGTAATATTATTCCATTCTATATTACAGAGAAGTTATGTGGCACTGTCTTGGAAAGAATCTAGATTAATACTTATTTCAAAACCCAAAAATAACCCTCCAAAATGGATTCTTACAGTCCTATATCAATAATAAATTAGGATGCTGCACTCTTAACATCTACCTTTGTAAGACTGACCACGTAGGAGTTACGCCGTGTAGGTAGTAACTGCTGTGTCTAACAAAATTTGCCACTGGAAAACAACAATAACAGAACAGCAGCAAAACAACCCTTAGCAATCTTTCTTTTAGAGCCCATAAAACATTTGATCACCTGGTGTGGAATTTCCTAAATCAAGTATTTGAGACAATTGAAAAATACTCTAGAGCTTTTCTCAGATTTAATTCATGAGACAGAAGACTTCCCTACCCCCCAAATGGAAGTATAAAAGACAGATATCATCTCCATCCCCATCATCCTGTAATTAGGGTCTCTTGCAAAGACTATTAAAAATAATCCCATGGGGTTTGCAGTGGAAAAACAGAACATAAACTTAAACTGTTAACGATACTGCCGTCTTTTTGTCGAAGGCCCTTTCCTCACAAGGCTGATACATGGCAGCAGTGTCATATTGTCATTTTTACATCTGCACGTTAAACCGGTTTGATGTCATTCTATCCTCTGTGGTTCTGCACGGGTTGAGGTCTTAGTGTGGTTAACCGATGTAATTGTAAAAATGGAAAAACTCTGATGTAAACAACCCAAACTGTTTCTGCTGCTTTTTCCCCTACACCCAGAAATGTTACATCAATTCACACACTTGTGCTAAAACATAGCAATGGCTCCTACAACTTTTCCCCCCAAATTGACCAATCAATGGCGGTGGGGTGGAGAAAGGGAGGGGAACAGGAGTTCCACGAGAATTGATGTGAAAGCTACAAACAATTTTCTCCCCTTTATTTCAATAGAAACTGGAGGGCGTGTAGATAGGAATTGGGGTAAATCAGAATAAAAAATACCACTCATGACATGTGGTGAAATGCTCCTCCACTCTAGTGCAGAAAGGTCCAAAGTCTTACTTAGAAGTATTGGAAATAGTAAACAAAGTAAAATGTTATGGTTAAACAGTAGGGCTACAGGATTAATTGGTTAAGGCTGAAGTGTTACATATCAAGGTGTAGGTAGATCATAGAAAACAATTCCATAGCATTACAGGGTTTCTTGAAGATCTCAAAAATCAAAAAATGCTTTGGGGGCAATATTTCTAGGCATCCAAGCAAACTAACAAAAATTAGATCCAGTATGACATAAATAAAACAGGTTTTTAAAAGCTAGTCAAAGCTGAAACTATCTTGGCTTGGCCATATCATGGGAATGAAAACGACAACTAAGGGGGAGTTGGTATTTTATTTCAGGTACACATTATTGTTTTTCTGAAAAATAATTTACTAATTTAGATCTATATATTTTTAATTTCTTTATCATTTTTATACAAAACATAGGTTTAAAACAATTTCTCCATCATAATTTTATATATACACATGAAGGTTTACTGTATCTTCTTATCTTCCTGCGATTCTACCTAAAATCTTAGTATTTTCATGAATGTTACCAATTGTTTATATACTTCTACAATTGTCCTTTAATATCATTTGTTCCAGGTCCTTATATTCTAGATCAGTGGTTCTCAACCTGTGGGTCCCCAGATGTTTTTGGACTTCAGCTCCCAGAAGCCCTGAGCATTGACCATAGTGGCTGGGGCTTTTGGGAGCTGAAGGCCACAAACATCTGGGGACCCACAGGTTGAGAATCACTGTTCTAGATATTCTATTGAATAACTTTAATACATATTTTCTTAAAACCCTTTAGGATATAATAATGTATTTTCCCCATTACACATTCCTAAATGTTCTTTATATATTTACTATATTTAGCTTTTTTTTTTTCAATTTTTATGTTGGAGGTAAGTTTCTATTGGAGCCCACTTTTTATATTTTCTTCTGATTGGTTTCTTAATTTTTGTGATAGAACATCTGCTATTTTCATATCCTGTATGCTCTGTAGCCATTGCTCAATTTTGGGAACATCTTCATTTTCCCAAAGTTTTGCAAATTCTATTCTTGCAACTGTTACCGGATATAATACAATTCTCCAATATTTCTTGTTAGTTTGGTTGTCTATTCCATCTAGTATATTTAATAAACAAATTTCAGGAGTTATAGTGAATTGAATGTGGAAGATTTTTTCTATGTTTTTATGTATATCTTTCCTGCCTTTGGGCAAGTCCACCACATATGATATATTGTTCCATTCTGAGTGCTGCATTTCCAACACCTTCCTGTTCCAGTTTTGTATATTCTTTGTATTTTTTCTGAAGTCATATACCATCTATGGAAGATTTTGAAATAGTTTTCTTTCAAGTTTTGTGCTGTTGTAAATTTCTGTTGAGGAATCCCAGGGGGCATGCTGCATGCTAGCATGACCCACAGTTCAGCAGTGCATAAAAAGTAGACTTAAGTCCCAAAAAGAAACCAGAGAGAGAGACCATTAAACCTACTAAACTATGATGTTTATTGCAAAGCTGGAGTACATGAGAAGCAAGCTAGGTGAAATCCATGTTCTGTCTCTGACCAGCCAAAAAGGCAGAACAAAGCTGACAGGCAGGCAGTTCTTAAAAAACAGGGAACAACAGGAAGAGAGCATGGGAATAGAATTCTTAGCCAGAACACCGACCCAATTGTTTTGGGAGAGTTTCAACAGCTTACCTCGCTCTCTGACTAGCAGCTGAGAAACTTCTAACTCATCTCCATGACTACACGAGTTAGCGAAGGAACAAGAAACTTAACCCCATAGGCAGGAATCTGGGCATTTACACTTAACAATTTCATGGACCTTTTCCAACTTGTTTCCCATTGATTCAACTGTATTATATGTCTAATATTCTAGGCCCATTTTATCATTTCTTCTTTGACTGTTTCTTCTTCTTTATCATAGAGTAATAAATTCTTGTACACCTTTGCCATTAGATGTGGTGGATTCTCCAATAATAGTTTAATTATTGGGTTTGTTTCTTTAACTGTTTCAAATCCTTGTAATTTCAAATCCATCTGAAATCTCTCGTGAAGTTGTCGATAGGGGAACCAATTCAGTTCAATTCCTTCCTTTTTAAGCTCTTCTCTAGTTTTAATACTTAATCTTCCTGTAAGGTCTTTTTTGATTAGATCTTCATATCATAGCCGTTTATTTGAAATGTCTGACTATCTTCCATAGAAAGCTTCTTGCAGTGAAATCCACAAAGGTATTTTCTTCAGTAGCATTGGTTTGTATAAGTTCCATGTCTTTATTAAAGCTTCTCTTATGTAGTGGTTAGTAAATTCTTTATCTATTTTTGCCTTTTTGTAGCATATATAAGCATGCCATCCAAATCTTTTATTGATCCCTTCTAGTGCTAACAGTTTCTCATTTTGCAAAGTCAGCCAGTCTGTTAACCACATCAGTGCTGAAGCTTGATAATATACAGGAAGATTAGGAATACCGGCACCACCTCTTGTAGTTAAATCTATCATAATTTTCTGTCAAGGTCAGAGACCTGGGCAGTGAGCCAGCCCAGAGAAGATCATGGGAGAGCCAGCAAAGTCCAACCAGGGGGAGACAAGGAAGCACTTACTCAAGGAAGTTCAATTACCAGAGCGCCAAGCGAAGCCATAGTCAGAGTTCCAAAGCCAAGGGTCCAGAGATCAATTCAAGGTATCAGGAACCAGCTGCTGGGAGCAAGGTACAGGCAAGAGGAGAGCTTGTAAGAAGTTTGCCACAAGCAAAGGGAAGCTTCCAGGCAGGCAGTTATATAGCCCCAGGCACAGGTGTGTCTGGTCACCACTTCTTAAACTTAGCAAAGGAAGCCTCCCTTTGTACAGCCCTCCTGAGTCTCCGCCTTGATTGGGGGCTTATTGAAACAGGCTCCAGAGCCTCTTCAGAATCAGATCCCTGTTGCTCCAAAGGAGCAGGCACAGAATTGGATCCCTGGTGCCCCAAAGGCGCAGGCAGAGGGACGTCCGCGCCTGCTTGTTCCATGGCAGCAGGGGGAGCTCTTGAGCTGCAGGACTCATCTCTAGCCAGAGCCACAGGGACCCACAGCTGCTGCTTGTCATCTCCACCCTGAGCAATAGGGACCAACAGCTACTGCTCGTCATCAGCAGCTCTGACAGCGGCTTCAGTTATCACATTTTCCATTTGACTCTGGGTTTTCGGCCAGCCCATATAAATTTGGATATTTCTTTCTGCCATTGTTTGAAGGGTTTCATATTTGTAATGATGTAAAGATTTTGAAACAAAAAATTAAATTTTGGTAAGATATTCATTTTCACTGTAGCTATTCTTCCCATCAAAGATAATTGAAGCTTTGACCATGTCTCCATCTCTCTCTTAATTTCCTTCCATTTTTTTTCAGAGTTCATTATTGCATTCTGATATCCATATTCCTAGATATTTGATTCTTTTAGTAATGTTGTATCCTGATATTTTAGTTATGTCCATTTTCTCTTGCTATGTCAAGTTCGTTGTTAAGATTGTTGTCTTCTCTTTTTTTACTTTGATACCGGAAAGTTCACCAAATTCTCTTAGAATTGATGTTAAATGTATTATACTTTCCATTTGGTCATCTAGGAAGAGTATCATGTCATTGGCGAATGCTTTCAACTTATATTGATGTTTGTTTATCTGTACACCTTTAATTTTTGTTTCCTTTCAAATTGTATTCAAAATGTCTAACACTGTTATAAATAATGAAGGTGACAGAGGGCATCCTTGCCTAGTGCCTTTTTTGATGTTTATGATTTTTATTTTGTCTCCATTGACCTGTAATTGTGCTTCTTGATTTTCATATATCGCTTCAATCCATGACATGAATCTGTTTCCTGGGTCCATTTCCTTAAGTGTAGCTTTTAAAAAAGACCATTTAATTGTATCGAAAGCTTTTTCTGCATCCAGGAATATCATCGGAAGTTTTTTCTCATTGTGTCTTTCATAATGTTCAATTATATCCAAGATTGTTCTTATGTTACTTTTCAAAGATCTCTTTGTAAGGAAGCCATTTTGATCGTCTTGAATTAGGTCCAGTAGTACTTTCTTCATCCTGTTAGCTAGAATTGCTGTAAATATTTTGTAGTCTATGTTGAGTAATGACATCGGGCGGTAATTTTTAACATCTGTTAAATCATTCCCTTCTTTTGGAATTAGCGATATATTTGCTTTGCTCCATGTTTCCGGTTTACCTGGAAAGATGATCTCATTACAGGTCGTTTATAACAGTTTAACAAGTTCCTCTTCTAATGTTTTGTAATATCTGGCTGAAAAGCCATCAGGGCTGGGAGCTTTATCCAGTTTTAGTTTTCAAATTGTATCTGACACTTCAAGCAGTGTTATTGGTCCATTCAAAATAGCTTTATGCTTTTCAGAAAATTTGATGATTTCCTTTTTCTTTAAATACAATGATATTTTCTGAATTTCCGCAGCAGTTGGTTGTTTTGCCTCAAATAATTGTTGGCAATATTCGATGAAGGCTTGTTTTATTTGTTCTTGATGTGTTAGCTCTTTGTCTCCTTTCTTTATTTTCGGTATTATTCTCTTCTCCCTCTTTTTTGTAAGTTTATAGGCCAACCATTTTCCAGATTTATTGGCTTGTTCAAAGAATGTCTGTCGGGCTTCTTTTATTTTGTTCTTGATTTCAATCAGATTTTCTTGGTTTAATCGAGTTTGGAGATTTTTGAACTTTTGCATAGTTTTTTTATCCAATGGGTTTCTCCTTAGTTGTTTATCTACCTCTGTCATTTTATCCAATATCTGTTGACTGTTTTGATTCCTTTGTTTCTTCAACTCAAAGCCCCACTTCATAAAGTATCCTCTGAATACTGCCTTGCTGGCATCCCACACCATTTTCAGTGATGTCTCTTCTTTGATATTTTCTTGAAAATACTATTTTATGGCGTTTTTAGCTTTTTGTATATATTCTTCTTCTTGCAAAATAGCATAATTTAATCTCCATGATTTTTCTCTTGTTTTTAATCTTAGTTGTATTTGAATTGGATTATGATCTGAACATAGTTTTGGCAAAATATCCATTTTTGTTATTGAGATGAGAAGAGTCTTAGATGCTAAAATTAAGTCTGTTCTTGATATGGTTTCATGTCAATCTGAGAAATATGTATATCCATGATCTTGTCCATTCTTAAATTGCCATATGTTGAGGAGTGAAAATTCATCTGCCATTGAAAAAAAACTTTTTGGAGTTTACCCTGATTTTTCTGTGGTTTTTTTGGCGCAGATCTGTCCATCATGGGATTTATCACTCCATTCATCTCACCCATCATTACTATATTATTTTGAGATCTGTCTGATAAGTAATTGATAATTTCATTTCGATGTCTGATAAAGAAATCACTTTGCTTCCATTAGGCACATATATTCCAATTAGCAATATTTTTGTTTGATGTATCGTCACTTCTTCCCCAAGGAAGCATCCTTTGTTGTCATTGAAAATTTCTTCTGTTGGGTATTTTTCGTTAATATAAAGTAAAACTCCCCTTTTTTTCTTTTCATATGTTGATGCATAACATTTGCCTAGTTTTGGATTGCATCCATATTTTAAATCTTGAGATCAGAGGTGGGTCTCTTGTAAACAAACGATATCAGCATGTTGCCTTTCCAAGAAATGAAAGATTTGTCTTGTTTTGGAAAGTGAGATCAGGCCTTTTATATTTCAGGATTGTATCTTGATATTCATCCTCATCTCTTTATTTCTCCTCTCTTATTTTATTTACTTTTCTTGGTTCTTAATCTTCCTTTCGTTTCCCGATAATTGGTGTATTAATTCTTCTGGATCTCCTTCCTCTTGTTCTTCCACTTCCAGTTCTGAATCACTGATTTCATCTCGCTTAGCTGAATTTCAGTTTCTAGATTTTGTTCATCTATTGTTTGTGACTTTTTCTGTTTTGTTGAAGCTTCTTCCTGTGTATGGTTTGATTTTTCCAGATCTCTTTTTAGTCTAGTTAATGTTTCTTTTGCTTTTTCAGGAGTAGTAATTCTGTATCTTCGTTGTTTAAATGAGAAAGACAAACCTTCATACTTCTCCCATCTGTAGCTGATCTGATTTCTCAAAAAGAAAGGAGGCCAGTGATTTGTATTCTTAACGTTTTTTCAAGATCTGGAAAGGAATATCTTTGAAAATTTTAATTTCATTATTTTCCACAAATTTTTTTTTCCTGGTAACTAGTTTGGAGTATCTTTTCTTTAATAATGGTTCTGGTAAAACATATTACGACATCTTGTGGCAGGTTTCTATCCCTGGATATTTTAGATGAGATCCTGAAGATCCTGTCTATAGAAGCTTCTAATTTGTCCTCTGGTGTTTCTATGTGTTCAGCGAGCTGTGCAATCATTCTTTCATTTAAATTCCCTGAAATCTTCTCTGATATGCCTCTAAATTTTAAACATCTGTCATGGTAGCATAGTTCTTGTAGATCCAATTTAGTTCTTTCTTCTTCTTTGGTTTTTTGTAATAACTCTACTGACTCTTCTAGTTGTTGTTTTTTCTCTTAATATTTTTGTTTCTGCTCTTAAATTAGAAATGTCCTTTGTTATGTTATCCATTTTTCCCCAAGTACATCAATTTCTCATTTCATATCTCTTTGTATTTCTGTTCAGGTCTCTTTTAGTTCATGTCTGACTTCATCTTTAAAGCTTCTAAGTCCTTCTAGAATTTGTGTTATCATGTCGGTTGAAATTTCTGATGCTTCAAGAGAAGGCCTTCTCATTGAGGGAGATGTTGAAGCTAAAGTAGTTGTTATTGTTGCTGTACCTTTTCTTGTTCGCTTATCCATTTGTACTCTTATTAATTTGTTATAATCAAAATATAAGGTCTCTTGATAGTTTTCTAAGCTTACCACTCACACAGTCTTAAATCAAGTATTAATTCTATACAGTTGTTTTTTATAAATTCACAATCATATCTTGTAATTCTGTTTCACTGTAGTTTCGAATTTGGTCAAGAGATGGTAGTCTTGTCTCAAGAGTATCTTTCTGTGTCTCTTCTGTATCTCTATTTAAATATTTAATTCCTCAGAGAAAGCTTTTTTGACTCAAGGACACAGGTGATTGTCATTGTTGGTCAAGTTTATAATCTCCCACACTAGTGATTTTAAAAAAGTAATATTCAATATATAATAAGCAAAATTCCCAAATCTATCTAGCTCAGCAATCAGTATATATATTACAGAACTTAATTTGATTATATGAAATTATATGAAATTGCTTATATGATATATAAAATCACAGAACTTAATTAATTGTATCCTAGTATAAATTAATTCATGTCACTTCACTTATTATCTATCCCTCAGTAAAAGTTCATCAATTAACTTCTTGTGTGGTTTTAACTTTACTTTTCAAAATTAAATTTCCTTCCTATGTGCTAGTATTATGTTATATACATATATATTTATGAGCAGTTACTGAATACCTTAAGTTAAATAACTTTCATTAATTAATTATTATTAATACAGTGTTACACTAATCAGGTATTAAACAACAATGCTTCTTTTACTAATTGATTCTATTCTTAATATCAAAATATTGAAAAGTGGCTCTTACTGATTTTTAAATAATTGGAATAATTCTATATAATATTTACTATTCAGTCTCTTATGTCCATTGTGGGACCAGTTCTTGTGTATACTTGTCTTCCACTCATGATTTCTTCTTTTCTTCTTTTCTTACCTTCTATTTTAGTCTATTATTTACTAGAATGAATTCCGATAATGTCTTTTAGTGTCTTTTAATGGCCCCAAAAGATGTATTAGAGCAGTTTTGACAAAGTCTGAAGTTTTAGCTAAGTCCTGGTTAGTGTTCGCTCTTTTTGGTCTCCCCTCACTTCTGCCGTGGCTTTCTGCAGTTTTATGCCATTTTATGACCTCGTGGAGTTGTTCTTATTTTCACTAGCCCTTGTTCTCAGTGTCTTGGTTTCTCCTTCTCTTTTCCTGTGGATTTCTGCACAGTTACTTCTTCATGAATGTCCAGATGTTCGGTCCGTAGCTCTTGTTAATAAAGTCTCCAAAGTTATAGTAGCTTTTAAAGTCTCCAAAGTTTTAACCCTCCAGTATAGTCGCTGTAAGAGGAAATGCCCTTAAAGTTCTGTCTGTGTAACTTATTGTAGTCCCTTGTCAGTTCTTGCAAGCCATCACCTGGAACTTTATCGCTGAAGTCCTTTCCGAACCTCAATCTTAAGTAGGTTCTTTCTCATAGGTATTTTTACAGAATTTGTTCAGTTTAAAAAAGTCGACGGCAGCGCTTGCGCTGATCTATCAGCCATGGTGGCATGTCCGTGGTCGTTCTTCAGTCCCTTGACCTCCGTCCATTCTTGCTGGCTCTTTAACGCAAGAACTTGAAGATCGGAATCTGACCCCCTTCGAACTCCTTCAGGACCCCCTTTACCGGGGGGATATAAAACTGGGTTTAGATGATTTCTCCCCCAGTTGGTCCATGCTGGGAGACAGCCAGGAGTGGAGAGTTCACTCCACGCTGCCAATCGCGACTGCCATGCGACTGGAAGTCCCGAGATATCTATCTATCTATCTATCTATCTATCTATCTATCTATCTATCTATCTCGCTTCTCGGCCTTTTGGCTAAGATCAGGTGTATATTTTTTAAAAAGAATTTTGTGTTTATTGGTCAAAGGCCATGAGTGGCAAAATTGCTGCTGTTCTGCAAAACTTTACAGGGTGCACCAGAACTACCTGATGTAGTTGGATCTATGATGCATTGTAACTAAATATGACCATTCATCCACAACAATGGAGAAACAACATAAGTAGAGTTAGAAGGAGACACCAATCATCTTTTTCTTCTTAATATAAAAGAAGGGAATTACTATCTTTTCCTTTTGAAACCAAAAATTGGTTTAACTATTTCTCCTACCTCCTCCTTTCCCCCAGTTTCGCTGCTTATACTTATGGCAGTTCATCCATCCATTCACCAATTTGTTAAGCTTACACAATTTGCAGGTTAGAGGGAGGTTGAACTTTATAAATAGAAGGATTTTAAAGAAATTATCAGGCTATTTGGTTTATTTGGGAGCAAATAAAAACTAAGCAGTGAGGTGCCCCAAGACTATGCTTACAAATGCGTCAAATTACACCTTTCTTTCGTAAAGTAGAAATTATAACAGTCACACACCTTCTCACTTTGTTCAAGCAGTTAATATTTAATTATACTGCAGCTTCAACAAGAACTGAAACAAACATGTACAAATCACTGCAAAATTATCCCTGCTGAATCTATAGGAGCAAGATTTGAGTTCCCCTATTGCAGAGGCTGATTAAAGGTGACAATCTTTAGAAACAAATGCATAAAGTAATTTTGATGGATACAGGGAAGCATTCAATAAAGCTGCTTTACAGTAGATATTTAACTACTATATACGCTTGTGTACATGTTGACCTCATGTATAAGTTGAGGGCAGGTTTTGGGGCAAAAATTGTGGATTTTGACATAATCCATGGGTAGGTCAAGGGTAAAACTCTGGGGCTCAGCATAGGGCTCCTCCAATCCATTCTGTGGATAAGTGAAATTGCCAATGCTGCCTCAGGGGGCCAGCCACCCCAGTCGCTACCACCCCAGTGGAAAGAACAGAGGGCATCGAGGCTTTTTTCAGCCTTTTCTGACCTACTCCATTCTCCCCATGCCAGTGGGAAAGCACCAGAACCACTGCTAGGGTGGAGACAGCAGAGGGGATCAGGCCTTTTTTCTGCTTCTCCCAAACCCCTTCACTATCCCAGCCCTGCCAGGGAAGTATCAAAGAGCCACAGTGGTGTCAGAGAGAGTAGAGGTGATTGGGATTTTTCTTTTCAGGTTCTCCCAGGATGAAATAAGGCGAGAACTTGGTCTGTCCAGGGCCCAAGAAGCACTGACCCCCTCTGCTCTTTCCACCACAGCAGGGTAGCCATCACTACCAACATTTTTTTCAAGCAGGCATTACAAAATGCCCAAAGCACCACTGCAATGAACACATTGACCCATGTATAAGTTGACCAAGGTTTTTCAGTCAATTTTTTTTGCATTTTTTTCCAAGTTATACACAAGTATATATCATAGGCTAGTTTACATTACCAGAAATGGCTCCACATTTTGCTTGAGAAGCCACGACAACTTCAGGACATATTTGCTTATGTGATATGTGTTTCCTGTGGTAAATTTGTTTTGGTGGAAGATCCAAAGGGAAATCAGGAAATTAAGGGTCAGCTGATACTGTTGAATCCTAACATGGCTTTGGTAAATATCTTCTCTGCAGCCAAATGTAATACCTCATATCAGGGGCTAGTAACCTTCCTCCTTCTTGCTGAAAGCTTTTGCTAAAAGGAGAATTCTGCCTTTTGTCTAGAGAATTACTACAAAAGAAACTGGCATCTAGTATTGTCTGAAATACTTACATAAGGGCTTAAATACTTGAAAGAACAAATTTATTCAGACAATTTAATTGTGTCTAACATTTCTTTCTTTCTTTTTCTTTTTTTTTGTTAATTGTAAGGGTAAGAAATAGAGACAATCACCTGCTTCTCATTGAGATTTATGGGGGAACCCCATAGGTTATTTGGTATTTCCATGATATATTTTGATAAGATTATCTGTTGGTTGAGATTTGTTTCTTTGTGTATGGCATTTAAACTGTAATTGTAATGACTAGTTGTTTTAATTTCTTGTTTGTATTTGTCCTTTAACTGACAAGAAATGCAAGAGATTTTGTACTGGAAATTAAAGTTATTAATGAAAATTAAAAACAAACCAAGAATAAATCTCCAGTGAAGTCCATGATCTTCCAAGGTAGTCTATTGTACTGTAAAACAGCTCTTATTCTCAGGAAGTCTGAATAATGCACTTACTCGCTTTTGCACCATCAGATGTCTAGTAGTGAGGAATTTTCTCCAACTCTGTGAAGGCTGTTAAATGTCACAGAATGTGACTTTAAGCAACAAAACATGTGTGCACACAATCACATATTACACTGGAGTTCAAAATTCGCCTCTTGAAATGTTGTGCTGCAAGGGGTAAACAAGAATTGTCCATTCACCATAGAAGGCTTTGAAGGCATCAACCACTATTCTTATCCCAGAGACTCCACCAAAGACTCCAGCAACATTCAGGTTGTGATCCTACACTAGGGGTTGTGTTACCCACCCTGAAAATTGGGGGTGTCTGGAGGACACCCAAACTAGGCTTCAATTTAAGGGAATTAGTATAGCTGCTTGGCAGAACTTGCAGGGCAAGGGATCTTTACCCCTATGTCTGCGGGGTGAGAACCACGCAAGAGTCAGAAGAACAATCTAAAATAATTTTATTAACTAACAGAGAAGGTCACAGATACACTTTACCAAATAATCTCACAGTCATACAAGGGCGACAGAAATACAGTTCGAAATAAGTGATCAGTTGGGAGAGAGGGCATACGGACCTTAGTCTAGACGTCCTGGAAAAGGAGAAGGTTAGCGCAGGCTCGGTGTATCGCACCAAGGTGAGGCTGGATCCCGGGTTGGACGGCTGGCCACCACGAGGTCTTGTGGAAGATCGGGGACGCGAGTTGCGTTTAGCTCTCAGCAGCATCTGAGGGGCTTGAGTGGGAAACCTCAGTAGCAGCGAAACGGGCTCTTGTGTCCAGTCCAAAGAGGCTTCAAAAGTGAGGATATTTATAGCCAATTTCTGTTCTCAGGCTGCATATCGGCTAGCAAAGTGGCGTTAATGGGCGATGATTGCAGAATATAATGTTAGGCAAATATCATGACCTCTCCTCGGTATTATTTTGCATGGGAAAGTCCAGGTGCGTGATGGGTTTAAAATTCCAAATTGATAGGCTTTGATTGTCTATCCTCGCCCAGTTCATCAATGTAGCTTGGGACTGTGACAGTGTCAGTGATTCAATTTGTCAATCAAGGAGAGAGTCTTTTGTGGCTGCCTAGAGATACATGACTCGGAACAATAGTTCATTGTCTGCGTTCCCCTACAGCAGCAGAGGGCGTTGTTGGTTTTAGGAATGTCTAATTCAAAACCAACGTTTTACCTGAAACCGACCTTTGCTAGCCAATATTCAATTTGGGGAAGCGAAGCCAATTTTAGGGGTCCTCTCTTAGGATTACTTTGGGGTGTAACAGTTGTGCAACATAAATCTCACATATTACCTGTTGATTGTGCTGTGCAACCCATTAGTTGAATGGAAATAACGCTCAACTGAGTGTGTTATCAAATGAATAACAAAATGTGCAGTTGAAGTTGTACTACTGTGAATTTCAGCAGGGGTTCACCATGCACAGAAGCACTGCATGTGCAACTCCACTTTGGGAAGCTCAAACTAAATGCAGATACTGCACATGAGACAAAAATGTCAGTCTCCTTTGGTAGGGGAACTATGCCAACAGGATTTTAGCCTAAGTGTATATTAGTGTGCAGGCACATGTGAGAGTTTCATCCCGAAAAGATTTTATTTTATCCCCACCAAGGGAAAGGGTCCTTGGAGTGTAAGAAAAAATGAGAGGAAAAAGCCAAGGTGTTTCAACCCAGGAACAGTTCAGTGGAAAAGCCTAAGGAATTGACCCCCAAATGATGCAGCGAGTACTGTCATGCTTGGTGGTCGCAGAAAGTTTATTGATTGTTGGCTGGCAAAGAATGAGATGGCCCATCCTAGAACAGAAACTAACTGTCTTCTGTTGAACACCAAGAGGGAGCACTCCACACTGTAAAGTTTTTTGCCTTGGGTTTTGTCTGAACAGTTTCCCAATTCCTTTTCAGCCTGTGTCAGTTTCACTAGCGCCATCTCTTTATGGACTCTCAAATAATTACCTCTCTGCTGAGAAGCCCATTTTACCTCCATTTCCATAGAGACTTACCCCCCAAATGTATATCCCTGTTGTGATGGAAACCTGTCAAGTTTCTTTTGGAAAATAAATAAATAAATCAGAATGCATTACATCTGCTGAGCACCCTTATTTCTCATAACAGGGTCTTCTTCAAAGAATTCTGACAGTCTTGATAAGCAAAGATCTCCAGTGCCAGAATTTGTGCTGGCTGTCCTTAATCGAAACTGGCGTCTGCAGGTGTGTCCCTGCAAAGCCCCTTATTAAAATAGACTTTCCCTTTCCTTGTACAACTGGAAAGCTAATATATCTGTGCTTCGGGCTGCTAGGTTTGTCTGTTTAAAAATTATTATTCAGTGAAATATTATCGGCAAGCTCTCCATCTCCTGACTGCGATAAATAGGTTGAAATGTCACATAAGGTCCCAGAGATTTTTTCTGGTTCATATTTTAGTATTTTTAGAAGTAGGTTATCATATTCATATGTGTCTAACAATGAGACTTATGGCAATGATTTGAAGCCAAATTTGGGACACAGCTTTTACAGGTTGTTCTTGATTTATGCTCAGATTTCATAGTGAATTTATTATGTAGCTCTCAATGCCAGATTAAGACTGAAAGTGCGTTTTGTCTGTTTTCTTCACTGCAACTACTTTACCTAGCATCATATGGAAATGATTTTTGATATTTATGCAGTGTAGGAATATAAAATGTATTTTTCTGTTTACATTTTGTTCTCATTTAGCCTTTTGTTTGGGTCACTGATGGGGTTTGACAGATCCACAGACAATAGGGCAGTAACCATACGCATGCTTTCCTGGGAATGGAATTCATTTCCAGGTGATTTTCTTTCAGGTCTACCAATGGCTGTTAGTCACAATGGTTACATGGCAGAGCTTTGAGAAAATAATCTTTATTTGAAGTACATCTCATAGTATCTTCCAGTGGCCATGCTGTCTGAGGAATTCTGTGAATTATAGTCCAAAAAAACAATGTTTCCAAACACTGCCAGATAGATCCTTCATTTTCAGAGTCAGTAAACTACTGAATACCATTGGCTGGCCAGAAACAATGGGAGAGGGCTGGACTTCAAGCCCTGCTCATAAACTTGCTTAAGGTATCTGGTTAGCCATTATGGGAATCTTTGGCTTGGTCTAGGAAGGATCCTTCTTCCATCCTTTTCATTCCTCCTTCTTGTTCTACAAATGTAGAAGTGAGAAAGGAGGATTCCTTCATGACGAGACAACTCGTGCCTCGTTTGAGGTCTTCCCCAAGCCTAGTCTATAGCTGTATCCTCTGTCCCATATTGGCTTCTTAGAGATTTTGTGCATGCTTCATTTGCAGGATTTCTGTCAGGAGTTTCAAATACTAAACCAGGGTTTTTGTCTGGCCCTCCGAATTGAACTGTAAATCCTGCAAGTTCTGTCCAGCATAGGTTGCAGTGAGCTTGGGGACCATGGGAGTTATAGTAGAACAAAAGTTGGAGGGCCACTTATTCATCAATCTCCAGCCTTAATGTTTGTTTCTGCAACTCCCTCATCTGGTATCTTAGATAAACAAACACACACCACTCCTGGCAACTTTTTGTTATGGACCTCTCTCATATAATAAATAATAATGGAGAAGTCATTTTTCTTAGTACCCATCCTTACAGTCCAGTCTGGATGAGGAACCATTAGTAGCCTCAGATCCTAAATATTGCATAAATAATAAAAACAAACACTTTAGATGAAAAGCTCAAATGGGAGAAAATTTTTAATGTGGACTAAGCATGGTCAGTGGCCAAGATGTGAAAACTGACTTTGGAGGCAAGAGACTGGAATGAAATATCGTGGAAAAGGGATTGTTGGAAGACGGAACAGGGAAGACATCATGCTGCAATATTGTGGTGGTGTTGTTTCAAAACCCGTTGTTTTAAATATGTTGTCATCATTTTTTGGTCATGTCTACTGTACAGGGTTGTGTGCTGGGTAAATCTGTCAAGATTTTGTCCATTTCTTTGTTACCATGAAGGAAGAATCCTTGGCAATAGGATAATCTACGTTGCTTTTGTGATGCCAACATGCACCAAATTCATACCTAAGCTCAATTAACTTTTTTTTAAATGCTCTTTCTACCAGTTCCCTATAAATAGCAAGTGAAAATTGTTTGTCAGCCTCAGGTCTATCCTAAACATTTGCCTTAAAGTATAGAGACAGTGTGATCTAATGGTTTGGCTATTGGAGTATGGCCATTTCCACACAACACTATTATAGTGCTATTATTCCACTTTCAAAATCCTATGGAATCCTGGAGTTTGCAGTTTAGGGAGGGGCATTTAGAATTCTCAGCCAGAGAGCTCTACAAACCCTAGAATTCCACAGGATGTTGAAGTGATATAGTAGCACTATAACAGTATAGTGTAGAAATGGCCTACGACTCTGGGAGACCAGGATTTGATTGTATGCTCAGCCTTTTAAAACCACTGGATGACCTTGGGCAAATCACCCTCTCTCTACCCCAGAGCAAGGCAACTACAAGCCTCCTCTGAAGAAATCTTGTCAAGAAAACTTCATGATAGTTTGCCTTAGCGTTGCTATAATTCAGAAACGATTTGAAGGTGCACAGCAACAGTACAGGCTGTACCTTTCAGTTCACTTCTCTTCATCAGCCTGGATTTGTGAGAGTAGCACTTGATAACCAAAACCTTTGCTGTATCAGTACTTGTCATACAGGCTAGATTGCAGATTTGTTCATTAGAGTTTCTTATCTTACCTACCTGTACCCCATCCTCTTAAAGCTTAAACCATGATGAAAGATTATTTTAAGGAAAGCTATTGGTAAAGTTTCTGTCCTGTAGGTTCAGAACACAAATTGAAATGCAGATGGGAAATAACTCTGCATGGACTAGGGAGGAAAGTGAGGACATAGTAAGGAGCTCAGCTGATTATTATTTTTTATATATTTTTATTAAATAATTCAATTACATTATTAAAAGAGAAAGGAGAGCTTAGTTATACAATCATACAACATTTCTCTCACCCGGATAACCCTTTTACAATAATCCTCCAGAAAATAGACAATGACATATCATTTATATTATCCTAATCATTCTTCATAGTTAATTTACTATATATATATATATATATGGTCATACATTTACCATTAATTCTTAATTTCACATTTTTCAATACTCCTGGTTTCTTAATAACTTCTCCTTTACTCCCCCCCACTTTCCCTCCTCCCCTTCTTCAAGAAGTGAGTGCTCACATATATATATATATAAAATTCATTCTCTAAATTTCAATATATATATATACGCACACACATACATATACATACATATGTGTGTGTGTGTGTGTGTGTGTGTTTTAAATAAATAAATAAATACGCAAGACCACTATTTTCCCTAAATTCTCCTATATCTATTCAGGTCTTTTTTAAAAAAAATTCTTTCTACCATGCCCTCTCTTTTAACCATTTCAGTATTCTATCATTTCAATAAATTCCTACTTAATCTAATCATTCTATTTTCTTTCTTTTTTTTCTCCTCAGTTTCCATCCAGTATTTACAAATCATTATTATTTAATATCAATAAATAACATTCGACTTTAAACATTCCTCTATTCCATACTCCATAATTCATATTTATCTTACTTTTATATTTCAATCCCCCAAATAGCATTTTTCCCCCATAACCTTTCCCATAAAGATATTACCAAATTCCATCTATCTTCACACTGAGTCATGGGTCTCTCTGTCGTCCATATTCGAATTCTGTCATATTCTACCATTTCGTATAACTTCATTACCCAATCCTCTATCTTTGGGGGTTCCTTTTGTTTCCACTGTTGTGCATAAACTATTCTAGCTGCTGTGATCATATAAAGTAAAATCCTCTGTTGTGCTTTATCTAATTTAGATGTTAAATCCAATATGTTTAATAAGTACAATTCTGGTTTAAAGGGGAAATTAATTTTATATATTATCTTATGTATCTCTTCCCAATACTCTCTAGCTCTTATGCACATCCACCATATATGATAGAATGTGCCTTTAGCATCACATTTCCAACATTTCTCTTTCTCTCCACTATAAATCTTTGCTAATCGCACCGGTGTTAAATGCCACCTGTAAATCATTTTATAAAGATTTTCTTTTAAACTTGTAGTTTGTAACAATTTCCATGTCCTTGTCCATGACCTAGACCAAGTTTCCAATGAAATAGTATGCCCTATGTTCCTAGCCCATTTTATCATGCTTTCTTTTACTATCTCTTGTTCCATATCTATTTCCAACAATATCTTATAAATCTTCCCCACTTTATGCTCCACCTCTTTATTAAGTACTTCATCTATTTTATTTTCCTTCATTTCAAATCCATCTTGTTTCCCATCAATCTTAAACCTTTCTTTTAACTGTCTTATTAATAACCAATGAGTATCTAAACCTTTCTCTTTTAATTCCTCTCTCGATTTGAATTGCAAATCTCTCTCCTGATTTTTTAAAAGATCCTTATAGGTAAGCCATTTATCTATCCTAGGTTTCTCTCTTTTATAAAAAGCTTCATGAGCCGAGATCTAAAGTGGGGTTTTTAGATAAATTTTCTTTTTATATTTCATCCATACCCTTAGCAACCCTTTTCTTATAAGATGATTAGTAAAGTTTTTATCTATTTTAGCCTTCCCATACCATAAATAAGCGTGCCACCCAAAATAAATATCTTCCCCCTCTAATTGTAACAATCTCTGATTTCTTAAATTTACCAATTCTGATATCCAATCTAAGCAATTCGCTTCATAATATGATTTTAAGTTTGGTAATCTCCACCCTGCTCTTTCTTTTATGTCCATTAATATTTTTTGTTTAATTCTTGGTTTTTTCTTTTTCCGTATAAAATTCATCAAATCTTTATTCCAATTCTTAAAAGGTTTATCATTCATTAAAATCAGTACATTTTGAAATAAGAAATTCATTTTAGGTAATATATTCATTTTTATCACCGCTATTCTGCCTAATAATGATAAATCTAATTTATCCCATTTCTCCAATTCTATCTTTATCTCTTTCCACTTTTTTCCATAATTGTTATCAAAAGTTCTCTATTATTCTTTGAAATAACTATTCCAAGATATTTTGCTTTTTTTGTTATACTAAAATTGTTTTTTTCCTTCAATTCTTGCTCTTCTATCCTTGACATATTTTTAGTTATTATATATATGTCTTCTCATTATTAATTTTAAATCCAGATAATTCTCCATATTGATATAAAACATTGTTTAAAATACTTACTTCTTGTAATGGGTCCTCTAATGTTATTGCCAAATCGTCAGCAAAGGCTGTAATTTTATATGTTTGTTTTCCAATTTTAGTCCCCTGAATTCGCTTCTCTTCTCTGATTTTTCTATTTAATACCTCTAATACCATTATAAATAACAAAGGTGCCAATGGACACCCTTGTCTAGTTCCTTTTCTTATAGATATAGCTTCCGTTCTCTCTCCATTTATTATTATTTGTGCTTTTTGATTCTTATATATTAAATTAATCCAATTTATAAAGTTGTTTCCTATGTTTATCTTAACCAATATTTCTTTCATGAAAGTCCAATTAACATTGTCAAATGCCTTTTCCGCATCTAACAAAATTAGTGATAGTTTTTTCTCATTATGTTTATGAAAATATTCTAATATATTTATTATAATTCCTATATTATTTTTAAGTTACCTCTTAGGAATAAATCCATTCTGGTCCTCATGTATCCATTCTTGTAAAATTTTATTTAATCTTTCTGCTAGTATTGAAACAAAGATTTTATAATCAACCTTTAATAGAGATATTGGTCTATAATTTTTCATTTCTAGACAATCTCTCCCTTCTTTGGGTAGCAGAGTAATATTCGCTTCTCTCCATGTTTGGGGTATATCTTCTTTTCCAATTCTTGAATTAGTTTATATAATGGGTCTAATAGTTGTTCCATAAATGTTTTGTAGTATAGAGCAGTGAAACCATCCGGACCTGGAGCTTTTTGTAATTTTAATCTTTTTATGGCTTTTAGAATCTCTTCTTTGGTTATTGGCTTATTCACTACACTTCTTTGCGTCTCTGTAAACTCCAGAATATCACTTTCTCTTAAATATTGTTTCATTTTGTCTAACCTTTCTTGGGTCATCTCCTCTTCAAAATAAAGTTCTTTATAGTAATTTGCAAATGCTCCTTTAATTTTCTCTTGATCAATTTGTACCTCTCCCCCTACTTTTATTTCTTGAATAGTTCTTCCCCCCACCTCTTTTTTCAACTTATACGCTAACCACTTATTTGGTTTGTTGACATTAAAAAAATAATTCTGTTTTGTAAATTTTATTTTATTTGCTATTTTCTCTGTTATCTCAATGTCCAATTGCTTTTGTAATATTTTAATTTCTTTATTAATATACTCATTTTTTGGTTTTTCCTTAAGTTCTTCTTCTAGTTTTTGAACTTCATTTATAATTTTATTTTCTCTTTTAGCTTTATCCTTTTTCCAATAAGTCTCTTGTTGAATGAAAAAGCCTCTCATAAATGCCTTCCCAGCCTCCCAGACTATTTTTGTTGATATACCTTTATCTAGATTATCCTTAAAATAATTTTCTAATTCAAATTTGGCTCTTTGTAATATTTTTCATTTTTTTATAAATTATCTTTTAATCTCCATGTAAATTCTTGTCTTTTATCTTCCAATGTTAATATTATCGGATTATGGTCCAAGATACTTCTTGGGCTTATTTTCATCTTCTTTACTTTTGAATTCAATGTCTTAGATGTTAAGAACATATCAATTCTTGACCAAGATTTATGGTATTAGGAATAATATGTATAATCATTAGTATTTTTGTTTAGCCTTCTCCATACATCTGTCAATGAAAGTATATCCATCATCTGAAAGAAAGATTTAGGTAGTTTACCTCTCTTTTTATTTCTTTTCACTTTTCCTGCTCTATCCTGTTGAGGATTTATTACTCCATTAAAGTCACCCATCATTATTATTTCATGATAATCTAATCCTGAAATTTTTTGTAGTATTTTTTATAGAATTCTCCTTTATTCTCTAATGGCCCATAAATTCGTAATATCAATATTTTATTGTTTAATATTTTTAACTCTATTCCTACATATCTACCATTTGAATCATTCAAGACTTCCTCTGCTTTATATTTTTTATTTACATATATTACTACCTCTCTTTTTTTCTTCTTATTTGCTGTCCTAATTATATCTCCTAGTTCTGGATTAATTAATAACTTTGAATCTATATCTCTAATATGAGTTTCTTGTAAACATATAATTCAACATTTTTGTTTCTCTAATAGATGGAAAAAATTTTCCCATTTGGGTAGATAATTTAGTCCTCAAACATTCCAAGAAATTATCTTAATCTGCATTCTATATTTCTAGTTTTGGATTTCTTCTTTAGGTATTACTTGGCTCCTCCAGTATTTCCGCTTCTAATTCTGGGTCTATCTTTTCTTCTTCTTGTTCTGAATTATTATCCTTTCCTGATTGAACCGAATCTTCTGATGCGTTTGTTGCTTCCTCCTTTTTATTTGTTGCTTGGCCTTTTGTTCTCTTTTCTTCTTGTTCAGTCTTTTCTTCACTCTTTTCCTTTTCTTTTTCTACCTCTTTTCTCTCTGTTTTCTCCAAATCCTCCTTATTTCTTCTTAAAAATTCTTTAGCTTTCTTAACCAAATCCAGCATATATCTTCTTTGTTTATATGTTAAGATTATTCCTTCAAATCTTCCCCATCTATACGCAATTCCTCTTCTTTTCAGCACTTGAGTTAAAAAACGGTAGTCTTTCCTCTTTTTCAGTATTTGTGAAGGCACGTCTTTGAATATCTTCAACTCTACCCCATCCAAAATTAAGCTGTTTTTGTAACTTTGCTGAATAATCAGGTCCTTCACCCTCTCTCTTACAAAATATACAACGATGTCGTGTGGGAGTTTTCTTTTTCTAGCGATTAAAGAGCTGATCCTGAAGATCCTATCCACTTCGATATCCAATTGTTCTGTCACCCAGTTGATGAATTGGGCTATTGCCGGGATAAGTTTAGCATAAAGATCCTCCCCTTGAATTTCCTCCAGTCACCTTATCTTCAACCACTTCTCCTGGTATTTAAATTCCATCAATGTTGTTTTCATTTCATTCTTTTCTACTGTTGGTTCAATGTCCTTTGTTTTTGTTTCCAACTTTTTAGTCTTATCTTGGACCCCTTCTATTTTTTCATTCATTTGTTTCAAATCTTTCGTAACTAATTCTAATTTCTTTCCCAAATTTTCCATATCCTTTCTCACTTCTCTAACTTCTTTCTTCACTTCTGAGGATAATTCTTTCATCTCCGTTTTTGCATCTTCTCTCATTTTCTTCACTTCTGTTAACAAAAGTTGATATGGGTCTTGATTGCTTGTTTGCATTTCTGATAAGTGTCTTCTTTGATGATTTTTTTTTAAAATACCCAAATCCAAATGCATTCTGGAAAGAGAAAGAATGCCATTGCTGGTGAAGCTGTTGGAATCATTCTTCAATGCCCAGTCAGCAGCATTTTACCAGGTAATTGGAAATAATGAAGTAGTACAAAAAGAGCCTTTTGTCTTTTTTACCTGAGGAATATGTGATGTTAAGAACTATCCATCTCATAGCACATGAGGAACAAAGAAGTGCATTAAGGACAATATCATCATCATCTTCTTCTTCTTCTTCTCCTTCCACCTTCCCCTTCTTTTGCTTCTTCCTCTTCTTCTTCTTCATTTTCTATCTTAACTCTGATATCTGTGATTGCTAAAAGCTGGATAGAACACTCAGTATACTTGCGTAAATGTGATTATTCCATGTAGTAATATCTATTACAAAACAAAATCGCATCAAGCATTTTTATTTACTTCACACAAAAGTTTCTCCAAATGGCAATTGAGCAACGTATTAGATAAATAGTCCCTTGCAGACATGAAAATGACTAAAAATGCATTCCAGTTATCTGAGGTTTTGTTTGCATGTCATGTTTTCTTGTTGGGAAGCCTTGAATACCTTCCACAGACCACGGGCTTTCTACTGTTTAGCATAGGACTGTATGTCAAAGGTAATTTCTATGAAGCAATGGTTGATGCTCTTTACCTGAGGATCTCTGGGATGCTGAGTTGCAATTCCAGTCACGCTGTGGGATTAAATTTCATTGAACTCTGTGGGATTAATGCTTTGGTAGGTTTATGGAGCAGAGCCAGGTCTACTGGGCAGAATGAGGATGACTCAGGTGACAAGTGCTAAGAGCCAGCAGCAACAAGGTGTTGGAGGAAAGACCTGTGTAGTCTGTGGCCTACTTGTACCTCCTAAACTAACTTCCAGCTTTCCTTTGAAAGATATCATCCTTTCTTCACTGCTAAAGAAAAATTCAACTGCTCACATAGTTCTTAACATCACATTCAACTGCTCTTGCAGTTGTGTTTGTACAAGGAAGTGGTTGGGAGGAGAATCATCTTGTTCACTTATAGCAGTCATACTCCTGGTGCATAGATTTTCTCTTTAAGTGAAATAAATCTAAGCTTCTCCTACTAAATTCTGCTTCAGATCAGTTGCGTAATGATGAGAAGGCAAGAGGTGGCTTGCCCTGGGTAGCAATGTTTTTGGGGCATCCTGGCCTGTAGCCATGCCCCTGCATGCCCTGGCCATGCCCACATGCACAGTGGCCATGCCCCTCATACTGTAGCCCCTCCCCCTCCCAGCTCTCTCCACACACTCCAAGCTCTGCCACTGCTTCAGATCAAAACCATCCCTTTCTGTTCCTCCTATAAGGCCTGCTAACACATTCTGAACACACACCTTAAAGAAGAGGTACGTATCCCTGATTTCCTCAGTTCAGTCCAACACTATAACCACTAGATCATGCAGGGAAGCTCCATAATAGATGTAATAAAGAATGCAGTTATTGTTGCTGAGGGTACAGTGGGCTATATTTGAAATTCTGCAGAACTTTAGTTATAGAGACATACATTTATATGACGCCCTTTGAACATTTATGCACTATTTGGGCACCAATTAACAGCAGCTGAACGCAATACAGTTGAAGGAGAAGGAGGAGGAGGAGGAAAGACAGATAGAATATTCTTGACATTTCACAGATGAAAACTAGAAGACAGGTAGCTTCACAGCACCAAAGTATGCTCAAGATGGCAAAAGTGAGGAAAACCACACAAGCTATGAGAGGCTATAGCAAGTTTTTTTTTTTTTTTTTGAGTGTTCAGGGAAGAACAAGATTTTGCCCCCTCCCCTCCCCTCCCCTGGGTTAACTGAGTGAAAACTACTTTTGAAACTTTGAACTCCAGTGTAGAACAACTTAAGTAAACTGAGATGAAGGTGGAAAGGGGAGGAAGAGAGAGAAACTAGGACATTTTATAAACAGCTGAAAAGGTGTGACAACAGAGGATTAATTAGGACTGTCCCTGCCAAACCAGGGCAGTTGAAGGATAATGAGATAATTATATAGGTATAGATAACATTAATGAGACATTACATAAAACCGAAGGAACAAATGCCAGCTTAAAGAGGAAGATCTTTGCCCTGTGCTGAAATGCACTTAAAGTGCTATTAGTATTCTGTGCTGTTATTGGGTGTATTGTCTAAGCCTAAACATAGGAACAATGGACTTTCACTTTACTTTTTACTTTTTTTTTTTAAAAAAAGCTTCATTGAACACAATCTCTTCAGAATATCCAGGGAGGCATATTTGGCTTATGTACAAGGATTCTATGAACAACAAGTTCAAGGTAAGAGTCCAGCAAGCTCTTCAGCTTGATTGTCATAAAGCTGGGAAGACTGATCAAATTCCATCTCCTTGCTGACAATGAGAATACAATTGCAAAAGGCTTTTGCTTGCTGCCATAAAGAATTTTAGCCACCTCTCAACAGCCTTCTTGCCTAAACAGAAGTAGGATTTTGGCCTTGGCTGCTGCTGTTCTGCAAATGGTTCGAGAGGTAACCTTGCTGTAGATTGCTATAGCTTGTTGCTTTTTGGTACCATTATGCCCTCAAAAAGCCTTCCATTTCACTTGCATTATCATTACTGCTTCTCTCTGTCTTTCAAGCCATTATGTCTGTTTAGTTTCAAAGCAAATAATACAGTCAGTGGCAACGGGGTATACAGCAAACATCTGAATTGATCCAAGCTTGCAATTCCTGCCTTTTGTATGCAGCTTTAACTACTGGTTCTAAAAACTAGGAAACCATGTATTTCCACAATGGGAGTTAATGCTGATGAATAGTTTGTAAATAGCTTTGATGGTGCTTGGGATAACTGCCTGCATTACTAGTCTACAGCACTTTGCAAAACGGACAATAGCTCCATTAAGAACTGATTCGCATGAGCTGGCAGTGTTTAATCACATTTACAACACAATAGAGCTCTATAGCTCTTCAAATAACAATTTTCACTGCTCTATGATTTTTTTTTGGGTGGTGCTGTAATCGTTTCTATTTTTGTGATGGTCCATCATGTGTGTCTTGCTTCCAGTGCAGACATTATATTACCTCTGGCTGGCTCTGTTTTGTTACAAGTGCAGTTGCCCCAACAGCCTTCCAGAACAACTTTTATTATCTCTTAAATTCCACTAAAAAAAGAATGGGTCCTTGCCTACACATATAAAATGTAATCTGGGGGGTGGGGAGATGAAGCAGTTTTAAGCCCCTGCATTGCAGTGGGAGAATAAAAATGCATTTAAATTCTTTCCCTTCAAACCAGTGTGACGTAAAAGTGTTTAAGTTTAGTTCATTTTTTGTAATAACTATTATAACTAGGGTTGTTTAAGCCTCCTTTGTGGAGGTTGGGAGTGGAGTGTTAGTGGGGAGACTGAATGCTTCTGCCAGCAATCTTTGTTTCTTTCTTAAAGGTCCTACCCCTTTGGGTAGGAACTTTTCTGCTTCTTGAACAAGATCATTTGATGTTGGTGTTTAAGATACTTCAGCAGGCTATTAATGTTTTGGCAGCTTGTCCTCGGTCATTTGCTGTTTATAGTGAAGACAGATAGCAATCCTGGGATCCTCTCATATCTCAAAATGATAGCAATGGAATGCTCTGCCTTTTTTTTTTTGTGGTGACTCAGACTTCCTGCCTTCATACTGAGAGGCTGTTTCTATTATGATTGTGTCACTGTTGCTACCTTCTACTTACCTCTGATTTTCAGGTTCAGATAAGAACAAAACAGAATGTATAAGGAGACCAAAAAAAAAAAAAAAGAAGGAAAAAAGCAACTCTATATTTCAGTTCCTTTTTAATATGAAGCTGTATACCATTTGGACTTTTCCTAGAACCCGTTTGGTTCTGTCTTGCTGTCAGGAATTTGTCAGATTATCACTGTGACTATAGAACAAAAAAAGATTGTTACATTTTACAGAAGCTAAAGGCTTAAGCATAACACCTCAAAGTACAATATAATATTCTTATCCCTCTATTATGCATAACAAAATCACTTTGAGGGCAGTCTTGGAGAATAGTGAAATCTCCTTCATTGGAAAGTGCAGAGGCTGGATAGCCACCTGTCAAAAATGCTGCATTCTGGATTCCTGCCCTGGCAGATATTGGACTACACAATCTTTGAGATCCCTTCCAACTCCATGATTCTGTGATTTGGATCAGAGCCATCGGTATCCCAAGGCAATAAAATATTGAGAGAAACTTGCTTCAGAGCATATCCAGTCTACAAAAATTAGAGGAAAAAACATACTTTGTGGATGCTACTCACTTAAAGGATCAGTCAAAATGCTGTAGCAGACCTTCTTCCTTCAGATTTTTCTCTAGCAAACACAATGTGAAAACAGCTACTCCATTTTCATACTCCATGGGGTAAGCCCACCTTTAGCTGAGTGGAACAACTCTTAAGGAAAGAATAGATGTTTCCTTGAGTGACTGAGGGTAGGACATCCTACTGCGTCCTTTGATCTGGATTTTCTGGTCAGGCCATCACAACAGCTACCTTAGTATCGAGGGCACAGTCCTCAGGAGAGCACATTCTCCCACCCATTTTCATCCAGTCATCTAATATGAAGAACCCTAGCAAGCACAATGTGTACTTAGAAGTTCTCAGCATGTGCTCAGAGTTGCTTACTCCTGAATAACTTTGCATAGGATAGACTGCATACAGCCTTTGGTGTTCTTGGAAGAGTTCAAGCACAATAACTGTATTAAATTTTCTGTATGTGTTTTCTTGATAAGTGAATATATTTTTGATAATTTCTGAAGGGCCTCTACTACCCTGTGGCCCTGGTTCTCCAAGTCTGATCATCTCATGTTACTCAGCTCCTTTACCCAAGTCCAGCGGAAGGAGGCGCTCAAATCTTTCTGCCCCATTTTTTTCTGAGTCCATGTATACAAAGTAAGCAATGGAGTAACTCTAATATACTTAAATATCTTTCACTTTTCTCTGAAATGTATTGTTCATACCCTCATTCTTGGTGGAACTCTCACTTTTATTTGAATGCAAAGGTTTGTGTCCTGATTTTCTTAATTAGACAAACCTGCATATCAGTTGTAAGAAGTATTGTGTATCCATGTTCTGGCAGCTGGTAGGTGACTGACAGAGCAAGAGATTTTATTTCCTCTGACAGAATATAAATTCCAGGTGAAAGTGGCCTATTTCTCAATCTTTACAGTAAGAAAGTGAATTAGTATGTTATTTTTTTTTTAAAAACCCTGCTTTTGTATTTTCCCTGTGCCCCAATTAATAGTATAGTTTGTCCTCTTTTAAAGAGTACTATTCAGTGTTGCCCCATATTATTCAAGATGGTGTTGCCTACAAACATTTGTGGGAGCTTAATATTTAAATGTTATTCGGTGTGTGGATTGCGGTTTTGGTACTCTCACATTTGTGTTTACCATATATTTATTTCAGCAGAGACATGTGGAACGTGATGCCAGCAACTTCAGAGTTAAGGGCAATCGTGAAAGCTGTTTGGCCTCCTCCAATATCCATGCACTAGGCCATGCTCATCACTCACTGACTTTTGCGTCAAGTGATTATTGGCATATGTGAACGAGCCAGTCCAAATTAATCACCAGAGAGAAGGAGTTTTTATATCATCCAGTAAAACCCTCAAACACAATACTTTTCAATGAAGTCTCTTGACCGAGTGAAGTGCTGCGTCAACAAGTAATCAGTAATCAAGTGGTAAAAATCAAATGAGGTACAAGCATCTGCAGACCAGCCCTATGAATCATGTAGATTCTGCTAGAACAGTCCCTCTCCTCTACCTCAAGAAACTGGCACTGTGTAAGCGGTGGAGTCATTAGCTTGACAGAAGATTTTATGTATGCAAACACAGTGGGAGAAGCACTATTTGAAACAAAACGCAACTTCAACAGGCTTAGCCATCAATCTTATGAAATAACAGAGAGGATAATACCTTTGAACATAGCTGAGTTGTCTTTCTTCACCAGAGAGGACCCGCTACAAACCGTTTGTCCAGTGTGTTGGCTGCTAATTGCTGAATTCTGATTTCACACAGGTGTTTTCAACATAGCTGGTTTATTAGCAAGGTTTTATACAGTTTCTTGGCAAGGGTCTTAGCAGTGACCTGCAGCAAGCACTCTTCTTAGGCCATTTCTGTACTACACTGTTATAGTCCTATTATTCCTCTTTCAACATCCTATGGAATCCTGGGGTTTGTGGTTTAGGGAGGGGTATTTCGAATTTCCAGCCAGAGAGCTCTTTGGCCTCAGTAAACTACAAACCCCAGAATTCCACAGAATGTTGAAAGTGGAATAGCAGCACTATAACAGTGTAGTATGGAAATGGCCTCAAAGTACATACTCCTAATCCAAATGAGATGTGTATAGATGGTGGTAATGAGAGCATCTAAAGCTTAACAGCATGTTAAAGGCACAGGGTGCTGTTAATTTTTGGTTTCTACAAGCAAAACATTGGCATAGCCAGTGTGGTATAGGGTTTACAATGGTGATCTGAGACTTGGGAGACCCAAGTTCAAGTTTCCTATAGTTACCATGGGACACTTACCTGTCTCAGCCCGATCCCACCTCACAGGTTTGTTGGGAGGAGAAAATGGGAAGGAGAAAAAGCACACAATCTTGAGTTTATGCTCATAAATTAGGATATTAATGCACTAAATAAATAAATAAAAACAGGGATGGAAGTTCCTGAAAGTCAGAACAGAATCTTACTTTAAAAAACCCTTAGGACTGAAATCTTAGCTATAGAACTCAATCGCTACATTTGCATCTCCTCAGCAATGTGTTACGCAGTAATGTCTCAGTAACCTGAGGAACATAACCTGATTGTTACATGAATTCAAGCTTCCAATTTCACTTGTTTTTGCCCAGTCAGCTAAATAATAGTTAGCAGAAACTAGCTCGAGGGTTAATAGCACACTTTCCTTGGTAAATTTTGCAGTCTTACAAAGTTGCACTTAAAAGTATTTATACCTACCTATAATGTGGGCAGGGGGTAGCATATATCTGCTGGAAAGACTGCTTCTGTCTTTAACCTCTATAGGGGAGGGACCCCCTAATCCACTGCAGTCTCTCCCCATGCACACACCCCCAGACCTCTACCAGAGAGTTGGGAAACACTCCAGAGTCAATTTTCAGGGAGGGAGGACACTGAGAGCTTCAGAGGGGGGAGAGGATGTGCAGAAAGATGTTTTTGCTATTGTTTCTATTTAATCTGACTGTGGAGGAGGAGATTTAGGGCAGTTTCTGACTGTTGTTACAGTCAATTAAATTTTAAAGGAAATTCCCACCTAGGTCTGCCACCACCATCAACTTTGTTCAGACTGAATAGACACATTCTTCTTTTTCTGTGTCTGGGTGAGCTTTTGAGTGATCTTGGAAAAGAGTTGTTCAGTCAGTGTGCATGCCATCTGAGAGTGCATGTCCAAGAATACTTCCATTGAATTCGATCCTCTAAAGGTGACAGCATGCTGATAATAAACCAGTAGGAATGATCTACAGATTTGTACCTCCACCCTCCATTGCCTATACCAAATGCAAAGGCCTCATAAATTCATTCATTCATTCATTCATTCATTCATTCATTCATTCATTCATTTAATTCATTTACAGCCAACCTTTCTCTCAATAATGGGAACAAAGGCACCTTACCATGTATTTTGAAAGCATACAGATTAAACCTATAGAAAATCTTTAATAAAGATATAAATATGAAAGTTATTTAAAAATAGTTAAACAATTCATAAAGTTAAAAATATTAAACATTGAAAACATTAAAATTCATTAAAAGCTTATAAATGAGCCTTAAAAGAGAGCACCATGCAGCATTAAAAGCCTACTACAGTCAGTTTTTAAAAACCTGATGGCATAAAAATGTTTTAACTTGCTGATGGAAGAACAGCAAGGGTGGGGCTATCCTAACTTCTCTTGGGACATAGTTCTAAAGTCTAGGAGCAGCCACCATGAAGATCTTCTCCCTTCTTCCCACCAAACAAGCCAGAGAAGGTGATGGAACAGAGGGAAGGGCCTCTTTAGAAGACCTTAGAGCTCTGATGAGCTCACGAAGGGAGATATGGTCCTCTCAATAGCCTGGATCTAAGCTGTGGGAAAAAGTCTGAAAGAATTTTGTAAATGAATATATGATTTCATAGGGATGTATAGGTTGACTCTGTGCAAAATATATAGAAAAGAACATGGTTACCAGGTATGCAGCATTCATTGTAAGAATCTGGTTTCCTTAAATAGGTGTTGCATGAACCTAAGCAAATACTTCTTCATAGAAGACACAATTTGTTTATGAATAGTTCACTGCTGTGCAGCATTGTGATGGCACAGTTGGCATTTATAAGAAGGATGAACAAATTCAGGGTCATCCCAAGTTATTTTATTGCCTAAGGTGGAACAGCAAATGATGCCTCTTGCTCTTGTCATATTGCATAATAACCAAGGCTGTCCAACTTTCTTTGGCAGGAAAATCCAACAGTTGCTTCTCCCACGGAAAGAAAAAAAAAGAAATATCATCATAATATATTAAACAACTAACAATTTGCTGCCCTTTCATGATACCCCAAATCAGCTGCCTCAGGAAGCCATCTCACTCTGCCTCATTCATGGATGAAAGACCCATCAATGAAATAAGGATGATTCCTTCTTTCTTTCTTTCATTTAAATGAACTTCCATGTAAAAAGGACAGTGTGCCTCTGATAATTCAATATTAGGGATAAACAAAATTGTATCTGTCTTACCATCTGCTTGTGAGCTTTCCAGGGCTAATGCCTGGCTATAACTGGAAGTTATGCTGGCTAGGGTAGGTTCTCTCACTAAGAATGCAAATTCCTACATTTTTATAGACATCAAAAATCATAGCTTTACAAATATGGATGCATTAGTTAGTGTTAATACATAGGTTACAGGGAAAGCAACGTTTGATTTTTATTTTATTTTATTATTTTATTTTATTTACATTTGGTTCTCAAGTGGGAACACAGGAATCTTTTACAAATCTACCTTTTTTTGGTCCATCCAGTCCAACATTTTCTACTCTGGCTGAATCACAGAATGATAGCATTGGAGGGGATCCCAAAGGCCATCTAGTCCAATGCCCTGTCAGTGCTAGAGCTATTGACAACCTTCCAAAGAATATCCAGCACCTTCTAAGGTAATCTGTTATTGTCCTAATGAACAGTTCTCACTCTTGGAATGTTCTTCATAGCATTTAGTAAAAATCTCACTTCTTGTAATTTGAAGCCGTTGGTTTGGGTTTTATCCTCAAGAGCAGTTAAAAATAAACTTGCTCCATCTTTCACATGAAAGTCCTCCAAATATTTAAGGATGACTATTGTATTACCTTTGGATCTTCTCTTCTCCTGACAGTGGCTTTCCAGAGTTTTCCATCTCTGTGTAGATACACATACCCACACCAAGAACTGAACTGAGACCTTCTGCCTATGGCTCAGATGTGCCACTGAGCTATAGCCTCTTACTCTTACTTGCCTTCAACTAAGCTCAGTTAACAATATTTGGTCCACTCTTTTGCAGTTGCTGTCCAATAAATCTTTCACATTTGTTTTCTTTTAACTGGAGATACCAGGGATTGAATTGGGACCTGTAGCCAAAAGACATTTTCTATGCTCAGTTCTTGCTTTATAACACACAGTTCAGCTTTTAATAAGAATGAATATCCTGCAGTTTCAAACAGGGAGCACACAACTCCCTTCATGCAACTGACTGATGACTTTTTATCCCAGTGCAATTCCAAGTATTGGTTATGAGCTATAAAGTTCCATACAGCTAGGGTTCAAGTTATTTGAAGGTTATATATTCTTTTATATAAGGCTGCTCATTTTTTGAGATCTTCTGGAGAGTCCTTCCATCCATGCTACCACCCTCAAAAGGTACATCTAATGGGAACATAGAGAAGAGCCTTCTTGGTGGCTGCTCCTAGGATCTAGAATTCTCCTACAGAGCTTGCTGGCATCCTCCTTGCTATTCCTCCACAGCAGATGAAGATTTGTTTGTTTGTTTTGAGAGCCTCTTGAAGGGGAAAGGGTCTTTCATAATGTGCTGTGTTGTCTATATTATTGCTTTTTTCTTTTTAATTGTCACGTCTTTAACTGCTTTTAATCTTACTGATAGTTTATATCTTTAACTTTTGTATGGTGTGATTTTTAAAAACTATTTAAAGATCTTTAAAGAAGAGAGACTACCACTCTCCAAGACATTTAGGTGAAATCTCTTTTCCTGTAATTTGAATCCAAAATGTTTGTAATCTGGCTGTTCTAAAATGTATTTATGAAACGCCATCATATAATAAAAAGTGACCATTGCTCAAAATAACTGTTTCCTTTATGTTTACCATACTTTACAAATGAGGAGCAAGTTAGTATTGATGTTAGTGCATCATCCTATAGGGGTGGATGGAATTCCAATTTTGTTTCTTTTTTCTTTCTTCTCGTTCATGCGCATCCCCATGTAGAAACTTGGGGATTCCACATGCACACAGTCTGGGGCTGGTTCACATCATGAAATATGAATTCTGCTTCAAATTTAGCAAAAACATTTCAGAGGATGAATTTAACTCCTCTGTATTTCCTGTTTGTTTCCCTGTTTCCAACGAGATGGGATGGGTACTCTGCCTGAGCCTCTGATTAAGACATTGATGATAAATGCTTGAAAGACTGCAGTTTTCCTCCTCTGATTGTCTAGATGAAAAAGTGCGGACAAGATGGGTCTGCCTTTGATCCATCTATGCCTAGATGATTGAGTTAGTACTGCCAATTACTGTTATTGTGATTACAGCAAAGAATCTTATGGCATCTTAAAACAGTCACCAGAATCTTACATGACCTCTTACATTACATAACTTTATGTATATGTAGCTATGAAGCAGAGGCATGATTGCAAAGATGCATCACTGGACTCCAGCAAGGCTCCCCAATAGCATATCAGCAACATTATGGTGAACATCAGGACTGATGTGATGCACAGCTGGATCAATTGGTCCATTATGGATCAGTCCTATTTTGCATCAGACACTTTGCTGGCTCTGCTACCTGATAATGTAACAGTAAACTCTTTAATGGATATGGATGTTATGTAACTGCACAATTCTAATTCCTGGCATACATGAGTCCACTTACAAAGAGGTAAATCCCCAATAGGATTCAGCCATACTCTACAACTTTCTTGATTTGGTGGGAACAGTCCTGATTAATCTTTTGTTGTACCATTTTTTTCACCTGCTTTTAAAATGCCCTGGTTCTGTGCTTTCCTTCCCATTTCGCCCTTTTGTCTTCAGCTTATTTCAATTGCTGAAAAAGTAGTTCAAAATGCAAAGTAATTTGTACTCTATTAACTCAGCAGAGAAGAAAGGAGTGAAAAGGGTGGAATTAGCAGGCCCAAGCAAAAGGAAACTGCCTATCTCATCTGTTCTTTCACGTTAATAACTTTTTCCATGTTGACCACACACTGATGTTGCTTGGCTGTACATGCTCCAGTTTTCATCTGTGAAATGTTGGGTGTTCTTGAAAACAATGATGATGATGATGATGATGATGATGATGAATTATTGCCCTGCCTTTTTCCCAGGTTGGGACTCAAAATGGCTTATAGCAATTAAAAAGGCATAGTTAAAACTCACAGTATACAAAAGTTAAAACATAATTAAACAATCCAAAAGAATTAAAACAATGTTAAAATGTATGATTAAAAACTCTCACACTCAGCAATGTAACATCCAGCACATTCAATCAGATGGGGCACATATAATCACACAATGAATGCCTGCCTGAATAAAAACATCTTTACTTGATTGTGGAAAGATAGCAGGAAGAATGCCAGTCTGATTCAAAATCACCATGTTTACATGGGATTAAATCCCATTGAATTCAGTTGGATTTATTTTTGAGGAAAAAAAATTGTTTAGGGTCTGGATTTTGGCCACTAGAACAGTGTCCATTTTTTCTAAAAGGGAAAGAGAAAGGGGAAGTAATCAAAGTGTTGTTGAATTGCTCCTCTCCATAACTGAAATCGCCTGGGATATATGCTTTGTTGCACAAGGAGGAGAGGAGATATTTCAATAAACATATAGAGAAACACTTGCAATTTCACTGAGCATGCACAATGTATTTTTCACCTCCTCATCTTGAGGTTCAATTGTGAATATCTAGCGAGGAGCTTTGTGGCTATCGCTGACATTCATATGGGTACAGAGAGACATTAAATTTCATTATATATTGGAAATAGTATTAGAAAGCTAGCCTTTGATTAAACAATGCAAATTGGAAAGAGAAAGGGACTATACTCTGAAAGCAGAAATTGCTGACTCTTTTCCAGGGTCACCTGATTTTGATGGGTTGACCACCGTTGGTATCTCTGCCCTTTGTCCGTATCATTCCTATTTGGGGCAGCCATTTCCTCACCTGTAAGCCGTCCCAGTGAAAGTAATGGTGATGAGGGCCAAGCTGACAGATTCCTTTGTCTGAATCCACAGGTGGCTTACATTTTGTTACTGTAATATTTGTGCCAGAGACATTTCACAGGCCAGGTTTTCAGAATATCCTGTGTGAACTACAAATAGATTCACCAGCTCAGGCAATCCTATTGGACTGACCACAGACTGAGGCCTGACCTAGCCTAGAGCAGATAGGAAGTCTACCTGTGGCTAAGAAGGAACTATAACACTCTCACACCCTCAAATCGTTCTGATCTAGTAGGCATAGTCCTGTATAATTCTCTGTTGTCACACTTCTTCAGCTGCTTTTAGAATGTCCCAGGCCATTTCCACACCGGGCTTTTAAAATGGTGCAGAGCGACTTCCGACAGTGGTCTTCTGCACTGTAGAGTGGACTGGGGCGGACTACTTTTTGTAGTTCCGTACCTCAGTCCAGTTCTGCGCGACTGGAACTGGTCACGCAGCGTGCTTTTTAAAAACCTCTTTTTAGAGGTTTTTAAAAAGCACGGAGCGCACAACTCTGCGTTGCTCTGTCGCTGCGCTCCGGAGCAGATTTGCAGGCACGCAAATCTTCCGGGGGCGGGCTTTTGGCTGGCAAGCTTCTCTGGTTGGTGAAGAGCCTCCACCAACTGGAAGCTGCCATTTTGGATGCCGGAGCAGTGCGGAGCGATGAGCTCGCACTGCTCCTCATCCCGACAGACTCACCCGGACGCTCAGGAAATCCGGTGAGTCTCATTTTCGTGTGGTTCCCTCGCCATGTCTGGAAAGGGCCCCAGATTCTCTCTTCACCCACTTTATCCTTTTATTGTTGACTTATATCAGTTGTTGCAAATTCAGTTCAAAGTGCAAAACTATTTTGCATTCAGTTAATTCAGCAGGAGGTGAAGGCAAGAGGGTCAGAATCTTGCCCTTTTCTGTAGACTCAGACAAAAGCAGATTGCTACAGCCTCTCCTGGCTTGTGTGCTCTTTTGACTGCACTCCTAGCTTGTGTGTTCTTTTGACTGCACTCCTGTCCTGCTTGGCCATAGGTGTCCTTGTTTTAATCTGTGAATTCAGTTTGCAGAAACTGAAGTAAACTGAGGGCAGAGGAGACAAGTGAGAGGAGAAGAGCAAAACTGGGACACTGTAAAAACAGCTGAAAAGTGGGACAATAAAGGATATTTAGGACTGTCCCTGCCAAACTGGGATAGTTGGAGGATGTAAAATAGTGACTAACAGGTCCCTTTCAGTGGGTCTATTCTGGTTAAGACTAACATTAGATTTAGCCTTTTGTTTTTATATTGCAGTTATATTATCATGGTATATTGGCTTGGGTCTTAACTTTTAGCAGTGAATTCTGCTCAGAGAACAAGGATTTTCCACTTATCCCTTCCTACTGCTGTTATTGTACAAGACCTATGAAAACTTACCTCTGAAGGCTGGCAGATCCAACAGAAAGGCACGGATATGGTAAAACAGTAACACTTGGGAAGTAGGGACTGAGGAAAATTGCACAGCGGCATCTTCATAACCAACAATAGTTTACACTTCATATTTTTGTTCTTTCTTTCTGGTTTGGGAACAAATGTTAAAGAACTGGATAGACATTTAAACTGGAGTTCTCTGAGCCCCCTGAATTTAATGGGGCTTAACGAATGAGCCATGGGTAGGCACTGCAGAGCCATTGCACTGACAGTAAATATATTAAAATGAATTTTGTTGGAGGGAAATACTTCAATTTTTGACATAGCTCTATGTAACAAGTATCTTGCTCTATTATATCTGATTGAATAAAATTCCAGCATGCCAGTCACTTCAGAACTTTTATTTCTTGGAGTATGTGTAACATATCCTATCATGTCTAATTACAGAGTTGAGTGTTCCTTTATATTTGACAGCACTATTCTTACTGTACATAAAATTTGCCCTTCACATTTAATTAATTGATACTCTCAGATTCACTTAGCAGATGAGATTTAAATAGAATGGAAATTAACAATATTATGGGCCACTATTCTATAAACACTGTGACATGGGAAACTGTAACTTCAGTTCTGTTCCTGAACCATTGTTACCAGAAAACAAATGCCTCTGAATACAGTCGGACTTACTCCCAAGTAACTGTACAAAAGATTGCACTGTCAGTATCTCTTGCAAATCATACATTAACACATTCTAATCATCATTATCATTATCAGCTTTAGGAATTTAAGATATAGAGAATTGCCTCTATATGATAAGGCACTGTAAATTCATCTGTGGGTGCAGTAACAGTCACACTGTGACAAGGAAGCAGAATAATTGGTGAGGTGAGGATAGAAAAGATATGATGTGAGGGAGTGAGCCAATGAAAAAGAAAGCTCAAGGGAAATCCTATTTCCCTCCATTTCCTCTAAAATGCCTTCTCTTTCCCTTCATCTGGGTTCTGTGTTGCTGTGTGCCTTCAAGTCATTTCTCGCTTATGATGACATGATAAGGTGAACTTTTCTTGGCATAATTTGTTCAGAGGGCATTTGCCTTTAAGTCCCTCTGGGGCTGAGAGAATGTGACCTGCCCAAGGTCACCCAGTGGGTTTCCATGGCTGAGTGGGCATTCAGACCCTGGTTTCACAGCATCCCAGTCCAGCACTCAAACACACTATACCACACTGACTCATGTAAGGGATAGGACTCTGGGTTCCAAACTGTGGCAGAAATCATAATGTGCTGCCAACAGACACTAGGTCCATTGTAATATATACTCTGACATCTAAAAACAACAACATGGATTTAAAAGTCTGGCCACCAAAATGGAAATCATAGGAGGGGTGAAAGCTGAGGAAAGTAAAAGTCATGCCTGCGTGCATCTTAGAAGAAGCCACTAAGAGGTTTCTATAAGATTCCAAATGCATTTCCTTATTTGATCTAATTGTTTTGTTTCAGGGGTATATATTGTTAGTTCTGAATAAAAAAAGTTTGCTGATACACATTAAATGGCTCTTCTTTTTTGTGGCTAAGGAATCTATTCCTCTTCTTTCAATTTAATTTCTGTCTAGTTTTCTATTAAAGACATGGGCTGGAATTCACTTAGGCACTTATAATTGCATAATCACCATAGTTTTGGTGCTATGCAGTGACTCCCAACCAGACCCCCCAAAATCCCCACTTATTGGGCAGCAGCAGCTGAGATCAATGAAGGTTCTGTTTCCCCAATGCTTGGAAAGCAGCTGACTGACATTCTCATGCCCTCCTGTGGGTAATCTTTGGTGCAACAGACAAAAGTGCGGTCTTTGTCATAATTTCCCCTCATACCAGAGACCACTCACATGAGGGTTGGGAACCTCATGCTTCCTGGTTGATAGGGTGTGAGGGAAAGGGGGGTGTTATTCTCCTACTCCATGCTGTCTCCTGTCCTCAAGTAGGAGATGAGACTACCCTTTGCCCTTGGAGATCATCTAGCTGCCACCACCTACTGATTTTAAATTCCCACCATGCAATAGCCCAGTAGGAAGTTATTGGGGAAGGAATCTGAACTCAGAGGCTTTTCTTTCTCACCATCTGTGGAAGAGGTGAATTCTAGCTGTGACCACAACTGGCAAGGCATGTGGAGACAAAGTATGGACAGAGGAGATCTAGAAGGAAAGGTTTTTATTCTAAGCAGGCAAACATAATGACAAAAGATATCCCATTCATGAAGGCACCTTCCTTCAGGCATTACTTAGCAGCTACAAAGTTACAGACAAGCCTAGGTCATTTCAGCCAGAGTTTTAAAAGAACATAATCCCTAACATGGCTAGCTAAAACTTTCCTATTCTACTCACATTATTATCTGGATACTAGGATGGCAGGAGAGAGGGGGGAGGAAGCCAGGGGTCTGGACCAGTTTTGCCCAGCCTGCCACTGGCCCTTTGTCTCTCATTGATGTTCCTTTGTCTCCTTTGCCTCACGGTCTCTTGAGGCCTTTTAAAAACTTCTTGACTGAAGCATCTGGAAGCATCTCACCTTGTCCCCGCCCCCCACAGTCTTGCTGATTGGGCAATTGTCTCTCATGATCTCTGATGTCCTTCTGTAATGCTTATCCCTAATAAATGTGACTTAAACTTGACAACTCATTAACCCCTTGTTTACCTGCAGAGAGAATCATCCCCCTTCAGTTATGTTGCCTGGATAATGAGAAGAGCCCATTATCACTCAAGGGAACAGACTTCTCTTGATTGGAGCAGCAGCTGCCTGGTAAGTGGGGATTTGGGGGACTTTCTTGGTCCTACATATCTCCCAAATTAGGGAAACTAGGGAATACATAGGGATTGTGCATACGACACAGTCACGGATGCATAACTCTACGTATGCAATCAATAAATAGATATGTTTCACTAAGTAACACATTTGTAACTTACTTAGTGAAACATATCTACTTATTGATTGTTTAGGCAATAATAAATCTAACATAATTTTTAAGAAATAATCAAGGCAACATGTGAATTTTGTGAAAACCTAACAGACTTAACATTATGACAGAAGAAGAATGGCTAAACTAGAGCTTAAGGGCCAACAGAATGCAAAAAAACCAAACAAAAAAACACAAAAACAATGAAACAAAAACAAATCAATCCCCCACAAAAAACCAACAACCCACCAGAATTGTCTAAAGAACAATGAACTAGACTCCATATTTTTACATATCAGTCATACAAGCAATTCAGTAATTGCTCTGCTAATAGAGTTTGAGTTGTCATTGACTTTATTGCTTGTTCCTGTTTTGAACTGTAAGGCACTCTGAGATTTTATTTCATTTTATTGGTCACAGAGCAGCCTAGAAATGCTGTAAGGAAGTAGTAAATAGCTGTAGTGGAAAGAGATGCTTCCATTCACAGCTTTTAAAAACCTGCTGGGAAAAGAAGTAAGGACTACCTTCATAGCTCTGAAAGTTTAGAACAGGGGACAGGACTCAGGCCTTTCTGCACTACACTATTATAGTGCTATTATTCCATTTTCACCATCTTGTGGGTTCCTGAGGTTTGTAGTTGTGGAGATTCGGGGGGCAAAGGGGCCCTCCTCCCTCTCAGTGCTAACTTCTGCCTTGACTAGGAGCTAGGGATTTTCCTGCAAAATTCTCTTAATTCCAGCTGCCACCACCCACTGATTTAGCCCACTCTACAGCAATGCAGTGGGACGTTGCCTGAGAATTCACAATCTATGTGTTCTAAGATCCTTTCCCGTTTGAGTGAGAAGAATCCTATCCATGCGTGTGCTAAGGAATGCGTGGGAGTAGAGAGGGACAAAGGCTTACAGAAAAGCATTTATTTTAAATATGCAAGGTAAACAAGAATATAATTCTCATGAAAGGGCTTCCCCCTCCCTCAGGTATGCTTGATAGTTATAAGTAATTATAAGCACAGATAGATTCTCAAGATCAGCCAAACTATCCAGAATAACAAAGTTCTAATGCAGCTAACTAGACACATTCTAAGCTACTCACAGCAGTTGGTCATTTCTGAGATGGAGTTTTGGGGAGGGCCAGGAGGCAGCCTTGTCTGCCTCTACTGGCATCCCTCACCCTCCTTGTGGTCTCTTGAGGACCTTTTTTTCACTCCTCATCGAAGCCTCTGGAAGATTCTCTCCTTTCTCCCCCCTGATTGGGCAACTATCTCATGTGACCTCCAATCAATGTAACCTAACTCTAGCAGTCCATTAACCCTTTGTATGCCTGAGGGAGAATGATCTCCCTTAAGCTCTGTTACCTAGATAATAGGGAAACCTCATTATCACAGTAGTTTACTGAGGGCAAAGAGCTCTCTGGCTGAGAATTCTAAAGGCCCTTCCCTAAATTGCAAACCCCAGGATTCCACAGGATGTCGAAAGTAGAATATAACAGTGTAGTGTGGAAAGGCCCTATGTCTCTCCGGATATTTTTGGAATTCCTATTATCCCTCACCAATGGCTATGCTGTCTAGGACTTGTGGGAGCTGTATTCCCAACAACATCTAGAGGGCTACAAGTTGTTCTCCTTTGGTCCAGACAGATAAAACAAGAGCCAAAATGCTTGGTGGATGAAAGATGAATTCTGTAATCCTGTCCTTCAGAGTCTTGACAGGAGCCTCACAGGAAAAAAAAAGATTAAAAGATAAAAAGCAAGAGAAGGAAAAGAAAGAAACAGAGATTGAGGTGGACTGCACTTCACCACACTTCTATTAGGTTTGGGGTAAATATGCCTCTAGGTTTTTTGAACTGTTGATTATACCAACTTTGAAGGAATGATTTGCATCAGTGCCAGGAAGGTAAAGTGTTAAATTGTTTCCCTGCACCGTTGGCCTTATCTAAATTCCAAAGAACTCAGGGAGGCTTGCAAATGTTCAAGCAGATATTGATAAAAATTATATGGTACAAAAGTTAAAATATAATTAAATACAAGTAAAATAAACTATGTTTCCTCCTGAAAAAAGATTGAGGAAAAAAAAGTGTTTAGCTAAGTTGATATAACTCAATCTCTCTGAGCCAAATGAGGAGCATCCAGCTGTTTTTCAGGAGATGCATCCAGATATTTTCCTATAGCTGTACTGCAACTATAGGAGTCTTTCCATAGGATGTACTGCACCCTATACAATATACTGCAGCAGGCATCCCCAAGCACCTCCAGGGAGTTTTAGGAGGTCCCTAAAAATGATGTCCTTGAAGTGTGTCCACCTGTGATAAAAAAATAATAACTGGATGTGTCTCCATTGACACCCAGCCAGTTTGGGTAGCTTTTGTTGTTTTGTAGTTGGTAGGGAATTCTGATCTCCGCAGTGACCATAAAGGTGTGTTAGAATAGCATAAATTGGACTAAACTGTATTGTAACTCACTAACAGGACACCAGTGTAGGCTGGAATCCCATTAGTTAATCCCAACTACAGCAGACCCAATGAGTTAATTGTTGAATGGTGAGTCAACATATAAAAAAAAATCCTGTAGACTCAATGGGTCTGCTCTGTTCAAGAGTTATGACAAGATTTAGGCCATAATATCATTCTTTGTCCCTCTAAAAAAAAGCTTTTATTGAAAGTTCACTCAGAAGATCAAATATATATTCATAAAATCTTTACTATCCCATCCCAGAGCTCATCATCATCATTGTCCTGAAGGTGGTCTGTTGTCCATTCAGTTCCACTGGACCTAATAGGTGTATTGGGGATCATGATGAAAGCTGAAACAAGGATCATGATGGGTGCCCAAATAACATTTATGCCTCTCTATAAATTTTCTTTTGCTGTGTCTTTTTTGTATTCCAGTACATTTGGTAAGTGAAACTAATAGGGTAATAAATTTTCTCTGGTAGCTGGGATGAGTGACTCTACACAGAAGCTTGGAAAGGATTAAAAGGGACCAAAGTATGATAATCCACCACCATTCAAAATCTGGTGAAAACTAGCATTGATTTTTCATACAGTAAGCTTGATGGAGTTTATCTGTTATACACTGGGATATACGTGTGTGTGTGTGTGTGTGTGTGTATATTTAAAAAATGTAAGATATCATTGTATAAATTGTACAATGGAAAAAAACACATAGTTCTGGAACAAACAATAAAACTAACTGTATCTTGAACTGAAAGGAGCACCATCTATGCACAGTACTGTGAAAATGCCACTATTTTAATGACAGGCCTTTAAAAATGTATTAAAGAAAGATGATTGGTATGATTCATAAGGTGCTAAAACAATATTAAAAAGCAACAAGTTTATAAACTTAATTATATTTTACTGCATGTCAATTATTTTTTATGATATCAGATTTTTCAAGGACTTTGCTAAATAAGGGTCACTTCCTAATTAAAATTGCTTTTAGTTGATCTTCTGGCAATATAGTGAATGTATACTGGTATGTGTGTGTGTGTGTGTTTTGAGGGGGGAATTTGCTGATTAAGATTCACCCAATGTCATATTAATGACCTGGACAAAAGCTTAAAGGAAGTCAGAAAGGAAAGCAAGAGCTATATCAGAAATGAATGTGTACAGAAGTTTGCAAACCAGAGATCAATGTGAAGTAGGGGCGGTGAGCAAGGAGCTCATATTTTGTGAAAAACTAATGCATTTCAAAGATCTAGATATTTTTTGGCTCATTTGTTTGGCTCCTAGAATACTGGTGCATGGCTAGCAAGTCTGTTTTGTCTGTACTACTGTATGCGTTCTTTATGAAGAAGCAAATTGTTATCTTGGAATGTTTTAGATGGAAGTAACCGGGCTGACAAGGTGAGAGTTTTCTTCAAAAGAGGAATACCATCTGTTGTGAAGTTCTGGGAATAGGACCGAGCTCGCGAAGAATGTGGAAATGGAAGTAGTGCCTAAGAGGATCTTAGTTATCTCATGCCATATCTGTGAGTTTAGTGTCGCAGTAACATTTTAATGTTTATTTTCTAAGGCAACATGATTGTAAACATTTACTAATTTTAATATATGAACTATTCATCTATTGAAAAATAGAGCTACTGAAAAAGAAGCACGGAAACACAGTGCCACACTGTAATGTGTTGCAGCAAATACTTTCTGAATACTGATGAATGGTTAAACAGAGGCCTGAATCCAACACTGTGTGAGCGCTGCATGATGCAGATTTTGCCCCCTCTCCTCTTTGCTGGGTCCCTCAGGGCTGCTCAGAAACCAGCTTTAGAATCCTCTTGGGTACATGAGGAGGCTGCTGTGGTAAGGTGAAAAAAATTAGGGAGTTTATATCAGCCAAATTCTGGGCCAAGTAGCTATGTAGTGGAATATTTGTGCCCTGGGTAGAGTTGCCAGTTCAGTTTCATTCCTGGCCCTGAGTTTTCTGGTTCAAAATCTGAGACGTAGGGGTGGGTTCTGGTGATGTAATTAAGCATTATGCTTTATAACTACCAACCAGAGTACCTCACAGGTTGTCATTCAAACACACGTACATACAGATGAAGAGAAAACATATTTCCCTGTCTGGATATTAAGACAGAAACTTTAACTAAATGTGCTGTTCCCCAAAGTAAAATGAGGTGATTATTTCTCTTCTCTTATTTAGGGAGGAAGAATAAGGAACTTTTAATATAGCCTACCTGTTCCTTGCCAGAAGGTGGATACAGAGCAAAGGGTGAGCCTTGACACCACAATGACTAGGAGGCAAAAAGAAAGCTAATTAAGTAAATACATAGACCCCATGGAGAAGCTTTGCAAGTTGCAGCAACAAATCAATTAAGCCTCCGACATTACAGCAAGCAGCTATTCTACAAACTGAGCTGGAGAGTGCCACACAGCCCTTGCCTAGGAATCAGCTCATCAAAACTGCTGAATTTGAACCCTCACTCTACCACCTGGAAGTGATCCATGAATGCTGGAGACTCAGGGCCAGGCCCTGAAATCTGGCAACCTTCACCCTGGGGGAAATTTGAGACCATGACATAGTTTTTTTTAAAAAAGTGGTCTGACAACGACTGTCTTAAAGTTGGTATCTCCAGATTTCTTCCGGAAGATTTGGGGTTATTAGATGCCTCCTTTTTGTTACAGACATAAGGCATAAGAAGACACTATGCAACTGATGGTTTAATCTTAGTTTGAAAAAAAGATTTAGGAAAAATGGACAGACTTTGGAAACAATAAAAATGAGATTTCTAAACACAAAGAAATTATAGCAAAATAGAAATCCAGCAAAACCCTCTGTTCCTTTCACCATGATCTTGAAGTAAGCAAGCATATATTCCTAAATCACTAGGATATCTGCGCTGCAAGTCCTGGGATTTGTAGTTTGTTAAGGTACTTACAGTTCTCTGTTAGAGAGCTCCAGTTTTGTAGTTCTGGGGAGCGCAGGAGTGCAGGGATGTGGGAATCTGTAATCTCCACACATTATACAAAAGGCATTGTCAATTTTCTGCTGCATGTTGGATTATGTTCTAAAAAACTGGAAGAGTGTCACCTTGTGTGCCAGCTGTCTCTGTTTAACTGACAGCTACACAGGTGGCTGGATACAAACCTCAGGCTGGCATGTAAGATGATCTTTGCTGTGCTTCAGTGGCCTACCCCTATTTATCCAGTTGTCTGCACTTAGCATCAGAGATGATGGTGAATAGCATTCTAGCAGGTGCCCAGTTGAGCTCTGCCTGAACAAGAGAGGATTCAGTCCCAAACAATCAATCACTTGGAAACAATGAATAACTAACTAGAGGGAGCACTTTAGCATTTGTAAAGAGTTCTGTGAGAGTGGCATTGTCCAAAGGACCCACGTGCATCCTTAAATTCAAATTATTTGATGAAATGGGTTCTTGTTATCTCACCCAATGCATTAGGCTGACAAGAGCTTGGCTTTATAATCACTCTCATCAATCTTTCACCCACCATATAATTTTATTTACCTTCCTTTTGTTAACTTGTCTGTCAAAGTTACTCAACCTTTTCACAGTAGTAAAACTTCTACTTATAAACCTGAAGTGGGCTGTGACAGAAAATGGCTGCCTGGATCAACCAAGCAAGAAGTAACTGAACTCTCCAAACATCACTTGGAAGAGTGGGGGACAGATAAACACAGGATATTATATAATCTCCCTTTTCCAGCAGCTTCTAACCTATATGGGGGAAGGCTGTAGCTCAGTGGTAAAATACCTGCTTTGCATGCAAAAGATCCCAGGTTCATTCCCTGTGTCAATGCCCAGGCCTGGCAAGCAGCCAAGGGAGCCGGCTACAGGTCTCTTGCAGATGAGGCAGAGAATAAATTAAAGGGCTTTACTTCAGCAGAACAGAACAGGAAAAATAGCAGTAAATACCGGCAGCAGGGAGACTCCCTGGCTGTTACGTCACAGCCAAGTGAGCACACAGTCAAAGTCTGTCCGAACAAAAAAGTTACCAGAGCTGGTCCGTGATCAAGAGGTGGCGACGTTCCAGCAGGTCGGGCAGCGTTTCAGGAGGCCAAGCTGAGATCCACAACAAGCACTTCGCCCAGAATGGTCAGTTGTGAGCCGACAAAAGACCCAAGGCTGAGTGATTGCTTTTATAGGCAGATCACTCCTCCAGGTGTTATCGCAGCTGGGCCCTGATTGCCTGCCGTTTTCTATTTAAACGTTCTGACCTCCTGAGAGCACTCTTTTGCTCCCGATGCTGCTGGTAAGTAGGCACCTGCTCTTGAAACTCACTATCCAACTCCTCTGGCTGGGCTGGGTCTGGGGCAGCCCCTGGCTCTGCTGCTGGGACTACTGGGGCCAAGGGCTCTGTGCCTGGGGCAGCCTCGGGAGTGGGCTGTGCTGGTGCAGCAGGCTCCAGGGACTCTGGCTCAGATTCAGAGCTTGTGTCCTGGAGTTCCAGGGTCCTGACACCCTGACATCTCCAGGTAGGACTCAGAAAGAATCCTCCCTGAAACTGAGGAAAGCAGTTTCCAGAAATGCTGGGCTAGACAAACCAATGGGATAACTCCATGTGCCTACGTATAAAATCATGCTCCCATGTTATACAAAGGATTGTTCATTGTGTTACAATCAGATTATATATACTTGTTATGTAAATTAAAAGATGTTGTTGTTGTTGTTGTTGTTGTTGTGTGACTTCAAGTTGTTTCCATCTTATGGTGACCCTAAAGCTAACCTATCATGGGGTTTTCTGGGGCTGAGACTATGTGACATACCCATGGTCACCCAGTGGGTTTCCAGGACTGTGTGGGGAATCGAACCTTGGTTTCCAGGCTCGTAGTCCAGTGCTCAAACCACTACACCATACTGGCTCTCATATATTAAAAAAAAACTATGCCGTAATAATTCCATGTAATAACCATACACTTTTTTTTGTTATTTGTTGTCAAATCAATGTTGACTTAGAGCATGCCTCTATAGGTGCTGGTCATTAACTACTCTACTCAGGTCTTTCAAATTCAGGGGTGCATCTTCCTTGCAATCCACCTGCAATGTGGCCTCCCACTTTTTCTGCTACATTCCACTTTCTTCTGTGTATTAATCATTGTGCCATCTGCTCTGAAAAACTGCAAGGATTCTCAGCCTGGGAGCGTGAAGGAAAATGGATCCTTGGACTATTTGCTTGGATAGTGTTTTACACACAGAAGTACTTTTAGCCTAGGAAATTTGCCATACCTGCTGCTGCCCCTCGTACTGTTTATACTCGAAACATCCATCATGCAATAGACAATGAGTAGAATATTTTGTAATATAACACGCTTAGAATGTTGGCTGACACACTTGTCTATTTCTCAGTTGCTGCAGTTGCATAGCAACCAAAATGAGGGAGGGCGTTGGTGGCTGCCAGAGGGTCTTCCCTCACTGTAACACTGCAAGTTATGTTCACAGTGAGTCAGACCATTGCTTCCTCTAGCTCAATATTGTCTGCACTGATTGGTAGAAGCTTTCCAGAGTATTCTTTCCTGGTCTTGTTTTGGGATGGCAGGGATTGGATCTGGGGTCACCTGCGTGCAGACAATCTACATGGGTAGAAACAACACAGAAAGGGTCATTTATGCACCCCATTGGATACAGCTAGCCACTTTCTAGAGCTGAGGTTGATGTAGCCCTTTGAGTGTTGGGCTAGGAGTTTGGGAGACCAGAGTTTGAATCCCTCCTCATGGAAACCCACTGGGTGACCTTGGGCAAGTCCCATTCTCTCACATTCAGAGAAAGGCAATCACAAATCTCCTCTGAATAATAGATTTTGCCAAAAAAATTCTATGATAGGGCTGTTAAAGTCAAGCTGAAGGCACATAAGAGTAATGGTAGCTGTTCGCTAGGGTTAGTGTCTGCTAGTTACACCATTCCTCTGCATTCCTCTTCCACTACCACCAAATTACATCCTTGCATAAAGGCAGATCCTCTTCCCTTCTGGCAGTAACCAGATAATTCATTCAGACTTTATCTTCATTGGAACTGGTCCATAACCAGACAAAGTGTGATGATAGGTAGAAAATAAAATTTCCAAAAGAGAAACTGTTACATTCTATTAGTTAAGAGACTGTTTAAGGTATTGGATGTGTGTGTGTGTGTGTGTGAAAAATATTTAGCCCCAATTTGAAAACCAAGCAAGCCAGTATTTTTAAACAGAACATTGTCCCAGCCATCTGTTGAAACACGTCTGTATAAGCTGGCCATCTGTTTAAGCCCAAAATGTCTCTTGCACTTTTTATATAGATTTTATTTTACACACACACACACACACACACACACACACACATATGCATGTAAGCTTGCCATTTCAGCTGTTGGTGTAGCAACAAACATGAGAATGCTATATTTTAAGGACTTCTACAGAGAATTTTGTTATAGAATATAAGGCTGTTACAGACTTGTAGCCTGATCTTGTAGAAATAATTTTCATTAAATCCAGTGGGATTTATACTTCCCTTTCAGTATATGTACATAAACTTAGATTTATATGAATTGTAGGGTTGGGCTGAACCTTATTCTTTTAGTTCATAAACCACTTGGGTTGCAGAACACAAGTGTGAGGAATGCAATTTGCTCTTGGGACTCCTCACTGCTTTAGGAAATGGTGAGCATGTCATGATTACTTTTTGGGGGCAGTATGCCTACTGAAATAAAGAAGATTGAGAACTGAATAAGCTTGAAGAAGATGCGAATCATAACTGTCATAGGTGCCCGCTGTCCATTGCCTGGCAGAGTCAGGAGGAGGCCATATGGTGGACCAACAGAGACAACTAGGAGTTCAGTAGGGCTTCCCTGTTCAGGGTGGAGCAGAAGCATAGTCAACAGTCCAAAAGTTCAGGAATCCAGCAAGCAGCAAGGTCAGACAGTCTGGAGGTCAGAGAAGACAGGCAGATGAGGAGGAGGGAGTCCGTAGCATGCACAAAGACAAGAGCCAGCAAACACATGAGTTGCTTCTGTCATCAGCCACTGCCCTTTGCCTTCGTTAAAAAGGCTGGAGCCATCTAGTTCTCATCCCAGCCTGATTAGCTCCCAGTGTGCTTGTGTCTGCTTGTCGTCCTTTGAGGCTGCTGTTCATTTGGAGAAGCTGACTTTTGGCTTATGACAGTAAATGTGGAGAACTTCTGGAGTAACCTGAGAAATCTGATTGTGACACTTCTATGATTAGAATCATAGAATCAACCCCCTGCCATGCAGGAAAACCCTCAAAGCACTCCCGACAAGTGGCCATCCAGCCTCCGCTTAAAAACCTCCAAAGAAGGAGACTCCACCACACTCTGTGGCAGCACATTCCACTGCCGGACAGCCCTGACTGTCAGGAAATTCCTCCTGAGGTTCAGGCGGAATCTCCCCTCCTGCAGCTTGCATCCATTGCTCCTTGTCCTGGTCTCAAGAGCAGGAGAAAACAAGCCCACTCCCTCCTCAACATGACACCCCTTCAAATATTTAAACATGGCTATCATGTCCCCTCTCAACCTTCTCTTCTGCAGACTAAACATACCCAGCTCTCTAAGTCTGTCCTCATAGGGCATGGCTTCCAGGCCCCTCACCATTTTGGTTGCCCTCCTCTGGACCTGCTCCAGCTTATCCATATCCTTCTTGAATTGGGGTGCCCAGAACTGGACACAGTATTCAAGATGAGGTCTAACCAATGCAGAATAGAGTGGTACCAATACCTCCCTCGATCTAGACACCATACTCCTATTGATGCAACCAAGAATTGCGTTGGCCTTCTTGGCTGCCGCATCACACTGCTGACTCATGTTCAGCTTGTGGTCTATGAAGACTCCTAGATCCCTTTCACACGTACTGTTAGCCAACCATGTGTCCCCCATCCTATATTTCTGCATACCATTTTTTCTGCCTAAGTGTAGGACCTTACATTTCTCTCTGTTGAAGTTCATTTTGTTAGCCTTGGCCCAGCTCTCCAATCTGTCCAGGTCCTTTTGAATTTTGATCCTGTCATCAGGCGTATTAGCAACCCCTCCCAATTTGGTGTCATCTGCAAATTTGATCAGCGTGCTCTCTATTCCTTCATCCAAGTCATTAATGAAGATATTGAACAGCACCGGGCTCAGGACAGAACCCTGTGGCACCCCGCTAGTCACTTCTCTCCAGGATGAGAATCTGCCATTGGTGACCACCCTTTGGGTACGGTCAGTCAACCAGTTACAAATCCACCTGACAGTAGCCCTGTCCAGCCCACACCTTACTAGCTTCTTTGCAAGAATGTCATGGGGAACTTTGTCAAAGGCCTTACTGAAATCAAGATATACTATGTCCACGGCATTCCCTTCATCTATCAAGCAAGTAACTCTATCATAAAAAGAGATAAGATTAGTCTGGCGTGACCTATTTTTGAGAAATCCATGTTGACTTTTCGTAATTACGGCATTGTTTTCTAAGTAATTAGAAACTGACTGTTTGATGATCCGCTCCAGGATCTTTCCAAGTACTGATGTCAGGCTGACTGGGGGATAATTATTTGGGTCCTCTTTTTTCCCCTTCTTGAAGATGGGGACAACATTTGCCCTCCTCCAGTCTGCCGGAACTTCTCCTGTCCGCCAAGAGTTTTCAAAGATTATAGCAAGAGGTTCCGCAATGACCTCTGCTAGTTCTTTTAAAATCCTAGGATGCAATTCATCTGGCCCTGGGGACTTGAATTCATCCAGTGTGGCCAGGTATTCCTGTACTACCTCTCTATCTATTCTGTGCTGCATTTCTCCCACTTCCTCACCTGCTCCCCAACTGCCAGGTTGCGTGTTTTTATCCTTTTGGGAAAAAACTGAGGCGAAGAAGGTGTTGAGGAGTTCTGCCTTTTTCTTCCTCCTGTTATTAATTCACTATCTTCCTTGCGCAGTGACCCTATCGTCTCCTTCTTTTTCCTTTTGCTGCGGACGTATTTAAAAAAGCCCTTTTTATTGTTTTTAATGTCTCTGGCCAGCCTAAGTTCGATCTGTGCTTTAGCCTTTCTGACCTTCTCCCTACATCTCCTGGCTACTTGCTTATAATCTTCTTTGGTGATTTCCCCCTTCTTCCATTTCCTGTACATATTTTTCTTAATACTTAGCTCAGCTGAGAGCTCTTTAGTCAACCATTCCGGTTTGTTCAGATGCCTTCCATTTTTCCTCCTTAATGGCACAGTTTTAGCCTGTGCCTTCAGTACCTCCCTTTTAAAGAACTCCCATGCATCCTGAACTCCTTTCTCATTGACTATTCTTGACCACGGGATTTCAGCCAGCAGCTCCTTCAGTTTACAGAAGTCTGCTTTTTTAAAATCTAAGACGAATGCCTGGCTACACTTGCCTTCTCTTCCCCACTGAATGCCAAATTCTAATAGGGCATGGTCACTCTCTCCTAAAGATCCAACCAGTTCTACGTCATTAACAAGGTCTTCCCTGTTGGTCAGGATCAGATCCAGAATATTTGATCCCCTTGTGGCCTCTTCCACCTTCTGGACCATGAAATTGTCTGCAAGACAAGCAAGAAACTTGCTGGACCTTGCCGCCTTTGCAGAGTTTGACTGCCAACATATATCCGGGTAGTTGAAATCTCCCATTATTACTGTGTCTCTCCTTTTTGAATGTGCAGTCATTTGGTCTATGAAAGCGCCATCGAGGTCCTCAGTCTGGCTTGGAGGTCTGTAGTAAACCCCCACTATAATATCCCTATTGTTTCTCGCTCCCTTAATTCTTACCCAGATGCTCTCAACTTGGCTTCCGGTGTTCAAGTCATGGATCTCTTCACAGGTGAAAACATCCTTGACATATAAGGCTACTCCTCCTCCTTTCTTATTTGGTCTATTTCTACAAAATAGGCTATACCCCTCTATTCCTACATTCCAATCGTGAGACTCATCCACCAGGTCTCAGTGATGCCTATCAAATCATATTTATTTTGCTGTACTAGGAGTTCAAATTCATCTTGTTTGTTTCCCATACTCCGTGCATTAGTGTAGAGACACTTAAGTCCCCGTGCCCTTCCTGCAAGTCCCATAGCATTGTTTCCACCCCTCCCGCGATTGGATGCTATTCCTACTTGGCCAATATCATTTGGGCCTTTTTCCCCTGCACTTGCCGAGTCCTTGTCCTGAATAATCTTGTCTCCCTCCCCAGTTGTACTTAGTTTAAAGCCCTCCTAATCCTCCTTGTGAGACTGTTTGCAAAAACGTTCCTGCCAAGTTTCGTGAGGTGCAGCCCATCCCTTGCCAGAAGCCCATGTTCCTGGAATTTCAAGCCATGATCCAAAAAGCCAAAGTGTTGGCGGTGGCAAAATGTGCGGAGCCAGCTGTTGACCTCTACTATTGTCCTTTCCCTTCGTGCACCATATCCTTGAACAGGAAGGATTGATGAAACGACCATCTGCGCACCAAGGTCCTTAAGCTTTCTCCCCATAAGCTCGTAGTCCTTTGTGATGTGGTGAAAGCTGCGCTTCACCGTGTCATTGGTTCCAACGTGAACCAAAACGAGGGGCTTACGGTCAGTGGGCTTGACCAGCCTGGCTAGCCTCTCTGTTACGTGGTTTATCCTGGCCCCAGGAAGACAGCAGACCTCTCGATTGAGCTTGTCCGGTTTGCAAACTGCCAGTTCGGTTCCTCTGAGCAAGGAGTCCCCAACCACCAGAACTCACCTCCTCTGAGGCCTGTCCGGGGTTCTTCGACAAGCAGATTCTTCCAGGATTGCCTGGGCATCGTGTTGAGGTTGGGAGTGCTGGACTTCCCGATGTTGGATGCTGTCCTGTTGGTGTTGAAGTTCCAGTTGCTGAAATTGGATTCCTTCTTGCTGATGTTGTGTTCCCTCCTTCTGGTGTTCCTCATCATTCACAGCACCAAGAATGTTGAAGCGATTCTGTAGTTTGAGAGTCTCTGTTTCCTTCCTGGCCCTTCTACTTCTCTGTGTGACATTCCTCCAAGCATCGTTTTCCTGGCTCACGGAACTGATTTCCTCATCAGGCAGCTCCTCCGCATATCCGGTGTTCAGGAAGGTCCTCTCTGCCCTATCTAAGAAGTCCTCACCTTCCCTAATAAGACGAAGATTAGAAACCTGTGCCTCCAGCTGCCGCACCTTGACCTCTAAGAAGGTGACCAGCTTGCACTTGCTGCAGGTGTACCCGACCACATCTTGTGGCAAGAAAAGGAACATGCCACAAGTGCTACAGGTGACAGCAGCAGCTCCCTCACCTTCCATGCTTGATAATACAGAGAATAGAACAAGAAAACAAAAACAAAAACCGGGCCTCCTTTCTGAATTTGAGCTGTATAAGCTATGTCTGCTCAGCTAACTCCCAAGCTCAGTTGAACTCTTCCTAAATTTGTTCAGTCGCTATAAGGATCGGTTGTTCCTAAACTTGAATGGTTGAACTTGAAGGAATGAAGTAGCTGAATGAAATTGCGCGCTGGGAGTTCCTAATAAAGCCTCCTTCCCCTAGCTGGCTCCTCGCCCTAGCTTGATTAACTCTCCCTAGTTTGATTGACAGTTAACTGACTAACTAACAAACAATTAGCTGACAATAGGCTGTGAGCTCAGGGAGAGCACACGGCCAGCGCAAGCAAAAAACAACAACACACACATACAAACACAAAAAAACCCCCCCACACACACAAAAAAAAACACAGAGAAATAAGCAAACAAACTCAGCCCCACAGTCCTGCAAAAACACCTATCAAAGTTGTCTTCACAGACCCAGCTTACCTTCTGCTCTCTCCTCTGGAAGATTAATAGCTCTCTGTCCTAGACTGTAGTCCACAGATCAGTTAGCCAACCATATTCCTTGGATTCGTGCTTGCTTTTGACATAGTATGTGCTTTTTCTGAAGTAGGGAACCCTAATATATGATGGTCCTGCTGTAATATCTTCAGGTGTACCTGTTGTGCTTTCTCAGTTCTTGATCTCCCTGTGTCCACTGGGAGCTGCGCAGGGAGCTTCTGTGCATACTTACATGCACATAAGTAAAGCCATTTGTACATCTGGGAACCCTGAATACATGGAGGCTCTAATAACAATCAAGGACAAATAGTTCAAAGTTCAGAAAAGTTGCTGTGGCTGGGGGATCTTAGGAGTTATAGTTCAGAAAAGTAACTTTGCAAAACTCTGATTCAGCAACCTACTCCAGATTTCCCTTTGAAGTCTGTCAGAGGGAGGATCAGCTCACATAACTCCATCCATTTAACTGTGTTTGCATCAGTGTAGTCTGCTTGGGCATAATGCCTGAATAGAGTTACTATCCTTCTTGCAGTCTTCAGCAAACCTGACTATCATGTGGAGCCACTTTTAAACAGAAAGGCCACTGGATGGAATCATGGAGACATCTCTAAGCAACATTGACTTCAGTAGTTTTTCTTACTATAGGAAAACACTATAGTCTGACCTTGCCAGAAAGCAGAAGATAAAACCTAGATAATCAATAACCGGTTTATTTAATTCAAGACCTCAGGTCCTTCAGTATTACAATCTTTCTTACTAAGTGTAGGTACAGACATGTGTCATAATTACGATTTTTGTTATTATAGAAAGAAGATCCTAACATTCCAATAGGAATGTTTTTAAAACTGAAGTACTCCAGAATATGTAAGATATGTAGAACAAAAATCTTCTGGCATATTCATGTTAAATTATTTAGTATCTCTACCCACAATGTGTGTAAGAATGGTTAGAAAGTAGCATGGTGTATTCAGGTATGGTTGTGATACAACAATTTTTATCTCTTTCAGTGCACATTTTCTTCTCATATTAATAATCACTAATGTTGAAACTGCTCATCATTGTATCTCTTACATGTGAAATTTGGGGAAAATGCCTTGAAAAGTGAATACAGTTTTCTTCCATTCAGATTTTTAAACTTTTTCTCACATCACTATACAGAGATGATGTATAACTATACCACATCTTTCCTTCCATTATGCAGCTGGCTTGTCTGCTGTTACTCTTTCCCTCTTTAACTATATCTACATGATTCAATAATATGATGATATTCTGCTTCTTATGTACTACTTAAAATATATTTCAAGCATCCATTTCTTTGGAAGCTTATAGGGCTGAAATCCAGCATTAGTCCTACTTAGAGTATGCCACTGAAATCATGGAGACTTATAATTAAAGTAACAAGTCGCATTAATTTCAATGGTGTGGTTAGATAGAACTAAAAATAATTTTTGGCCTAAATACCCTAAAGGAGCCAGATCCTGTCTGATCTTGGAAGCTAAACAGAGTCAGCCCTGGTTAGTACTTAACTGGGAAATTGTTAATGAATATAGGTTATATTTCAGGGGAAGGGATTGTTAAAACCACCTCTCAGTATTCTTTGCCTAAGACAACCCTATGAAATTCATGGGGCCACCATAAGTCAACAGGCAACTTGAAGGCACACACACGCGCACACACACACACACACACACACCATTAAATTTATCCCCTTTGTTTCTCCAAAATTATTTTTCTACAAAAGTGTGACCTGTATAGAACATAGTTTTTAAATTAAACAACAACAACAACTAAAAACCCAACCCAAACCTTGGGGCTAATTTACCAAGATTTAGTTTCTTTGCATTTGAAATACATTTGGACCAGTAAAATTGATTTGCATGTCAGTCTTGATCATTTCTTCTCCCTGGTATAATAAAAAAGAATGCCCACTAAGCTCATTTGTGCCTTTGGCAAGTATTGTATATATTGTCTATACTGAGCTTGTTAAAGGATTTCAAATTGGCTGGCAGTGTGAGGAAACTATTTTAGTTGCATGCTAGTAGTATTGTTACTTTCTTTTTGATTTATACATTTCAAGGTTTTACTGTGACTTCAGATATAATTACCATTTGTAATTAAACAAGAACAATAATCATAATTATTTGCTTTCTGTAGCATTGTCAGAAAAAAACTCCAGCTCAATCCTCATTAGATTTTTATTGCCTTGCACTAATAACACTATGTTGTAAAATAGATTATTTTCCAAAAGTAGAACCAGTTAATGAACGAAAATAAAACTAACTGAAAAATGAACTATTTTCCAAGAAGGCAGGCTTCTTCTTCTTCTTCTTCTTTGGCTACAATAAAGAGAACTACCAAAGTGAAAAATGTTTCAAACTTTTTATTTTCCTAATTTGCATAGTAATATGTCAATACTGTTCTCTCATTACATTTGCTGACTGAATTAATTTTGTTACTCCAGCCATCAAACAGTCCACTTTAAATATATTTTTATTATTTCTGTTTATACAACTTCCTACTTATTGCAGTGATGTTTATGAAAGCTCAAAAACAAAACCTTAACCCATACATGTACTTGGGATCATCCATTTGTGCATGTGCCAGTGGTTACTGACACTGGTGTTTTTTGTAAGTTCCCACAAGAACCTGTGGTTCATGTAACTTGCCCCACAAGATCTTTTGCTGATGGGTGAAATGTTGGTAAATAGGTTGATAAATGAATCAGAAGAACACTATTCACAAGTGACAGCTTGCATATGGTGCCCAACATCAAAATGGCCACCCATTGGCACCAACTAGGTGCTTGCACCACAAGCCCAAGTGCTACGACCAGTGCGGTACATCTCTGTATATGCATTACAACAGAGAAAGAATGGGAGGGTGCTATTCCATTCTCATCCTACTTTGAACTTCCTATAGGCAACTGATTGGCCACTGTGTGAACAGAATGCTGGACGAGATAGACCTTTGATCTATTCTGGCAGGGCTTTTCTTATGTCGTTGAGGGAGATGATTGCCAATAGCATGGTACATCTGTTCAGCAAGCAGGGTGAATTCCACCTGCTTCCCCTTTCCATTCAGATTATCAACAGTAATCTGATTGGTGCTACACATGTGGTATACCAGCTGGATTGTGATATTTAGTGTTTAATCCAGTGAGGATTCATGAAATTGCTATGTCCAACAACAAACAGTTCCTGAGAAGCCATAAAAAGAGCCCATTCACAGAGAATGAGTAGTCATGGAGGTGACAGCAAGAAGCAATACTTGGCAAAAATTAACGGGCTATACTTCAAGAGTTCATGTTTCCTTAGATTGGTCTGGAAGAGCCCATGGATTCTTTTCCTTTAACCATTTCCAAGAAGACAGTTCACAAATATAATTTTGCCAGTCTACCTACCTTCCGTTTGAATCTTCTATGTTGTGTAACTCACCACCCATCCCTAGCCTTTGTTTTTCATCTTGGAACCAATCTTCGGTCAAGGAGCACATCTTGCATTTCACTGAGAGTGTATTAAATTTCTCTAACAGCTTTACGTGAGAGAATTTATCAAAGCTTTTTCAAAGGGCATCATTAATTAATTGATGCTAATTGAGCACTTTGAAGATTAAAAAAGCACAGTATAAATGTTAAGCGGTATTATTATAAAAATGTTCCTTGCATTTAATTGCCTCATTTTTAATGCAATAGAAATAACATAACATCAGATCCTGTTTGTTAAAAAATGTGTAGGTTATCTGACTTTGCTCCACATTGATTCTCCACTCACCAATGTACTGGGGACTTTGCCACATCCTGGGTTTGATCATGCATACACTAGGCATCTTCTTTAACCCAATTAGCTTGTACTGTGTTCTCCTTTTTCTTGGATATTTTTGGATAAATGTGATAAAGCTATCTTCATACAAATATTCTAAATATTTCTTCTCCTCCTTCTCACTTAATAATGCAGAGTAATTATTCTCTGAAGATTTAACTTAAAGCATTGGCAGCTGATAGTGGTTCTCCTCCCCAAAAGTCATATGAATGCAGTCAGGTTTAGCTCAGTCTTCCCTGAGCTGGCATCTGTTCAATGTTTGGACCACAGATCTCATCAACTCCACCAGTATGTCTAATGGTTAGGGAGGATGGAAGTTGTAGCTCAAGACATCTTTTTCATTAATTACTTTTGCCATCTGGACCATGCTCTGACATTATTTGGCCACACATGTACTAGTTTTCATCTGTGAACTGTTGAGGGGTATGGGTTATACTGCCAGAAGTTTGCCACAACAGTGTCAAGTACTGGTTAGAATTTAAATTAATGTTAAAGTCTCACTTAAGCAATAACTACTACAATTGCTGGAAAGTGGTGGTAGACAAGCACCATTTAGGCCATCTCTCTCAGAATACGTCACTTTAAAAAAGGTCTCCCTTTTTCAGCTCAAGGAATACACATTTCAGAGTGCTCCATAAGGACGCTACTTGTCATTTCATGGATAGTAGATTGGTAGAGACCATGAATGGCAGCAAGGAGAGGGGAGCTGATGTAGTGGTGGTAGCAATGATGTCAACTATTGGAGGAGCATTTTGCATATGGCAATAGGTATGTGTGCAACTGCTCCCTCCTTCAAATATGGCTCAGTTGTTACCCCAAAACCTGAGTGACTCAGGGGTCCACTCATGATGCCAGTAACTCCATGGAAAGGTGGGAAATATTAGCTCAAAGAGAATATCTGCAAGAGAGGGGTAACCTTATGAGATCTTTTACACCTATGTTTACCAGTATTAGTGCAGGGAAGACCCAGTCAGAGATCAAAAAGTGAGCTTATTTGCTTTATTGGGGGAATTGCAATCATTCATACAAGATCCAAGCAGTCACACAAGCCTAGCTGAAGGAAAAGGGAGGAAAGTTTTGGACAGTGAGATCTTCAGGGCAAAGTGAGTGATATTTACCAATCCAGAAAAGCAATGAGGAGGTGATGTGGGTTAGATGCAAGTCTAAGGACAGTAAACAATTGGGAACTGGAGTGGCAGAGAGGCTACCAGCAATAGGTGTACTGTGAGCAGATTGGCCAAAAACTGGGGTTTAAATACCCTTTTTTTTTTTTGCCTGGAGGGCTAAGGTGCTAATGGCTCTCTGGCAGAGTAAACAATGGAGTCTGGAGAGTGGACAATGGGGTCCAGAATGAGCTAGTGGCCTTAGCGGTTGATGACAAAGGGCTAATAGTAGTTCTGATAGCTCTATAATGGATAGACAGGTATGGGAACAAAAGGGAAGTTTGCTTGGTCAGAGGGAGAGGAATTAAGACAATCAGTCATCCTGTGGGAAGCTCCCAGATGCTATTGTCTCTTAAAGGTTGAGCCATTGGAGACTAACTGTAGGTCTCTTATTGCTGGAGTTTCTGGGTAATTTCCTGACTATGACTGGGCTATACCTTGAGATTTCTTCTGATCTTATTTTACAATGCATGTGTGTGGCCAGCTTTTTCTTCTTGGTGAGCATGGCCATGCAGCCATAACAGGGTACATTTTATATTTATGCCAATTAATATTTGCCAATGAGATCATTTCAAAATGTGGTGGTGTATGGCTCCTACACAATGTGGCTCAGGTTAGGACCAGGTTAGGGCTGGCCCTACCCATTAATCTCTTCATGGAGCAAATCCTTCAGGAGAAGTGGAGCTCTGGAACCATCCTCTGGAATCTGGGACCTGTGTCCAGTTCATGGTCAGAACTGGCAGCTATATCTTGCACAATCTGCTACTGGCTGAAATCTAGTGTCGTGGGTGAGGTGAAAAGGGTTTAAAACAGCTAGTGAGGTTTGCCTGTGAGTTGTTCATGCAACAAACAATGGATTGCACCAAAGGTGTTCCCCTCACCCAATCTTAAAAGGTTCTCTACTAGTTTTTTAGGCTATTTATTATATTTATTTCTTATTTGACTGCATATATTTATTATATGCAGTCAAAGATGTACAAAAACACATTCTCCCTTTATGGAGAAAGATAGCCATGCCAATGTCCTTTAGGCACATTGCTTTCATTACATAAAATTGCATGTAAGGCATCATACATTCATTACATTATAAATTAATTAAGACGTTATACTTTCATAAGGACTGAACCTTTATTTCTTCTGCATTTCTTTAGCAGGCTCTTCTATAGCTAACATATGGAAAAACTTCACATCTGTAGCTAATCTCACAGGCATCTGGGGGTTAATCTCTAGGCATTGCTATATCTATAGCAGCATCCCTTATAAGCATAATGGGAAATATATCTTTTTAGCATAGCTTAGCTGAAAGCAGAGATTCTCTCTTCTGCTACCAGCATGGCCTATCTCCACCAGCATAGTCTGGGCAATTATCAGTTAGGAACAGTGTAGCTTAGAGGCTGCTTTGCAGCCTTATCTCTGGTGGAGACTGACAAGTCAGTCTGATTTCTATTTTTTTATATCTTTTCTAGCACAGTCAGCTGACATATTTTGTCCAATGAGATAAGAGACACTTACAGGCTGCCATTTGTGCAAACAATTAGTGTCCTTCCTAGAGATGGTGTTACACCATGTACATTTAATTCTAGGTTGGCCTCCAGCAGATTACATCAGCCATCCAATTGCCTTCGCCATTCCCTTTAATGTGACACCTATCTTTGGGTTCATTATTGGTCAATTCATTATTGGTGTTTCTTATCTTGTCTATAAGCTTATAGTTTATAGACATTCTAATACACAGAATTTACCGCTTATATCTTATGCTTTATAAACTCATTATCTGCATTTCTAGGATTTAAATTTCACTAACTAGAGGGCAGTTCAGCACATAGCTTGAATCCCATGTCTTGATTTGTGGTAGAAGGAAGTCAGCATTTCTGCTACAGGGTTCCTGATGCTACAGCTTTCTACTGAAAGCTTAAGAAAGTCTGTTTTATGGACTATATCTCCCAGCATGCTGCTTGAGGGATTGATAATGCTCTAGTTCAAAGAAGTAACTTTCCAAGAGGTTTGCGTAAGTTGCCATCATCTGTTTAAACAGATCTCATACTGATTGTTTCCAACTCACTCACAAAACTTTTCCTATTGAAAATAATTTTTACCAGTAATTGAAATAAATAGGACTGTGCTCCTTATACTGTGCTTACTAGATTGGTATTGATTTTTTATGTTCTGTTTGATTAGCTTGAAACTTGATACAGCTCATGGAATGGAATGACTGTGCTAATGTGCTATTGACAGGCACAATAGGATCTTAAAGGCAGAATTCATTTTTTGCTATTCTATTGAAAATGTTTCCTCCATGAGGATGAGAACTAGAGGTTTTTATTTTTTTTAAAAAATTAGTTGCTCATACTTATGTTCAGAAGAGATCTCTGTGACATACAACAATGTTCCAGTGTAACAAAAGCAAGAAAATAAAAACATAAATGGAATTAAAATAATCACATTAGTAATCAGTGCTTATAAAAGCTGATCAAATGTCCAACTATAAGTCCATTTGTAAATTTTGTCTGTACATCATATTTTCAAATGCTGCAAGCATTGTTGCAGCTTCTGTCCATTGGATCACAGGTGGAGAAAAATGATATTTCCAATAATGAAGTATCATTATTTTAGCAGTATAAAGGCATGAAAAATCTACTTCCATTTGCTGTTTGTTAATTTCTAGGAAACAGGTAAATAATTCAAAAGAATATACATATCCCTGAATATCAATGAACTTTTCCAAAACCAAATTTACTCATGTGATTACTTTCTCTAAAAACACACCTACTATGAGACAAGTCTAAAACACATGTGTTAAGGAAATGTTGTAGTATTACATTTCTAACAATCTGCTGACTAAGAAAGCCCTTTCTTAAATAGACATGGTGGCAATCAATATACTAAAAATAAATAACAAAAATTATTATTATTATTACTCCTCCTCCTCCTCCTCCTCCTCCTCAGAAGAGCCATTTCTGCTGGATAAGATGCAGCTGGGTAGCTATAGCCATGCAAGTTAGTCCTAGAGATGATTATACCCAAATAAGTAATAGTATTTGGGCAATATTGAAGCTGTCATGCTTTAAATATTAGACTCTGTTTTCTCTCCCACTGGCAGTATTTTTGACTTGGACTGGTTAATTGAATACCCAGATATTTTATCAAAGTTATAAATCAATTGCATCAAAACAGGGATCTACTGCTGGGGCTTTGCAATAAACAATAAAATATCATCTGTGGAAAGAATATTTGTAAATTCTAAACTGACATACTCAAACCCATTGATCCTGGGATTTTGCCTAACAGCACATGCAAAAGGTTCCAAGCACTAATTGAATGTTAAAGGAAACAATGGACATCCCTGATTTGTACCCCAGTTAAAAAAAGATGAGAAAAAAGTTTGGTCATAATCCATGAATATAATTTTTTGCCATTTCAATAATATTTTGTACAATCCAAAATTAACCAATACTGTGAAAATAAGTGACCAGTAAATTTTATTAAAGCCTTTCTCAGCATCTAAAGAAATAACAGCTGACTGATCAATTTTATCCAAGTTTAAAGCAATCAAGTCTACAAGCAATTAAATATTATCAGTTCCCTGCCTGTTTTTGATAAATGCTACCTGTTCAGGACTTACTAATGATGAAGTTATTTTTTGCTGTTGTTGCTGTGATATACTAAGATGAGAAGGTCAATAAGAGAAAACTAATCTAAATTTCATTACCAAATCTGTAAAGATCCACATAAAACTTCAAAAATTGTAGATTGTGGGCAATGTATATAAAATAATGCTTTCATCTTTGATAGCTGAAATAAGATTGCATTCCTGCTGATGCTTAAAGTGATCTGCCAAAATCTTGAGATGTTCCCTCTTTTCTCAATATATTTGCAAGAGAATATTTTCAGTTCATATTTAACTTTTTACCGTTTTTGATAAAGTTGTTCAGATGGAGAAACAGTAAACTGAAACACAAGAGCTTTGGGCTGCTTGTACAATGATTCCCCTTTTAAAATGTTAAGGCTTTTTATAAGAAGAATACACAACGTAAGCGTTACATGCTTCCCATTCAATAGTATATCAACTCACAGAACCTTCATTCATTCTAAAATATTCCATCAGATCTGCTGACATTTGAGCCCTAAACTGTTCATCACTGAGAAGCAAAAAATTAAAAATCAGAGACTAAAGTGTTCAGGACCATTAGAAAAGTGCAATTATAGACGAACTGGAATATGATCTGATATTATCAAGGACTCAATTTTGCATGCATTTATATTACTAACCAAAGATGAAGAAATTAAGGAATAATGTAATCTGAGATGATTATGTTGGACCAAAGATTCAAAAGTGCCTTCCCATTCTCCTGGGTGTACAGATCTCCATATATCAGTTAAGCCATATTAATTCATGTAGATTGTTTCCTTGGCAGAAGTGTATTTCTGTCTAGCAAAGGATCCAAAATTTCATTAACATCACCACCAACAATCAAATAATCATATTTTAAGTCAATGAGGTTATAAAGACAATTATGAAACATCTCTGGTACAGCACTATTAGGGTCATAAATATCAGTCAAAACAATTTTTAAAAATATTTTACAAGTAAAATAAAAACCTATCCAGTTGGATCTATCATTGCCCACTCTACTTAAATAGAAAGATGCTTGTGGATTGGGAATCCACAATTCTTCTAGAAACAGTTGTAACATAGACCATAAATACAGTTATATATACTGCTACCCAAGCTACGGGTTCCCCTGATGGTTCGTAAACTGGTAAATAACAATGGCCAAGATTCTAGATTGGCTACTTAGTTAAATATACTTACCTAAGAAGCATCTCTTGGCCTGACGTCACTCCCAGTTCTGCATTACTGGGCAGCAGCTGCTGTGAGCAATGGAGCTCTATTCTCTTGTTGATTGGGGTACAGTAGACTGATGTTTCTACCTCCTCCTGTGAATGATTATGGGTGCAACAGTGAGAAGCAGGATCACTGTGGCAATTCCTCCTTGCATAGGAGATCACTTGTGGGAGAGAGATAGAAATGTCAGTCCTCTGTGTCTTGATCAACAAGATAGCAGATCCCCACTGCTTGCAGCAGCTGGACTGGGGAGCTTTTATTATCCCAATCTATTCCATACACTATTATAGCAGAAGAGAAGGTTAAGAGGGGACATGATAGCCATGTTTAAATATTTGAAGGGATGCCATGTAGAGGAAGGAGAGGGCTTGTTTTCTGCTGCTCCAGAGACCAGGACAAAGAGCAATGGATTCAAGCTGTAGGAAAGGAGATTCCACCTGAACCTCAGGAAGAACTTCTTGACAGTCAGGGCTGTCCGGCAGTGGAATATGCTGCTTTGGAGTGTAGTGGAGTCTCCTTCCTTGGAGATTTTTAAGCAGAGTCTAGATGGCCATCTGACGGGAGTGCTTTGAGGGAGTTCCTGCATGGCAGGGGGTTGGACTGGATGGCCCGTGTGGTCTTTTCCAACTCTACATTTCTATGATTCTGTGATTCTATGAATATGATGGGACTGTGGATGTGGACCAGTTATGAATGCATAACTGCAGGTTATACATTTGTAACTGTGGTCATGAATTCCCCCTATAATTTGTTTATTTATTTTATATCCATTTAAATATTTATAAACCACTTTAAGTGGATGAAGTCCACTGGAAACAGTAAATAAAATACAAGTATAATAGTTAAAGAAACTACATTCAACTACAGTACACCCAGTAGAAAACACATCTCCACAGTCTTAGCAATAAAACATCAACCAAACAGCAGCAGTAAAAACAACACAAACTATATTTCTGTACGTCACACAACATAACCTCTTAAGTCTCTTTTGCAGAGGAATAGGGTTTTTTTAGACCTTCCAGGCAAGATATGGGAGCTTGAACAAAGCAAAGAAAGCACTTAGCTTGTAATAGAGATTAAATGCATGGAGAAACTGTCAAACAAGTCTATCCACTGACTAGCTGGCAAAGACAAACTCAGACACCTATGTCCTGTATTTCTGTGTTATTGATGAGTCACATTCAGCAAATGCTACTGGGCTGAGTGGTTTTTTTTCTAGTAGTGGCATGAAAGGTTTGGGTACAAGGGAGAAAGTCAATAGTGTTGTTAAAAAAACATGTGTTTTTCTTTATATGCCGTTCCATTTTCTAACCCTGTAGGCCTTCACTGTTGCCACTTGCAATATGCCTTCCGCTTCACCACATTTCAAGGATTTTGACTTGTATGAAATACATGTGGGTTGTTTATATTGTATAATGCAATTGTTCACTCTCTGTAGAAACAAAAAGATTAATGACTTTTCTTGACCCATAGTATCTCACATTATCCCTCTTCAGAAATCATGTTTATACATTAATTCTTCATTACTGGTTTTGAGTACACTAACTTCCTCAGGCTAAACTCACTATGGATCCAAACTGTGGACTACAGTTGTGAGAGATACCATTTTACTCGTCATTACCATTGCTAAATCTTGTTCCTGAATACTCTTGAACCAGGGAGTTAATATAAAACTCAGAAGAAGAGATTAAAAGTAGCCGTGTCTAGCTGCACTGACACAGGGCAAAGGATTGTGGCAACTGTAATTCAGAACATGGGGAAGGCCAAAACAATTGGTTAGGGGGGAAAAAAGAACCTGGAAGTATTATGGCCCCACACACTCCTCAAGACTGATATGGTGTAATTGGCAAATATTATTTAATTGGCAACTACATTAACTGGCATTAATATAAAATGGAACCTGAGGTGACTGCAAGGTCAGGTTGGAAAGAGGAAAATTACTGACTCAAACTGTGAGATTGCAAGGCAGGCCAGCCACACCCCCTCCTAGGTGAAACTGAAGTCAGTGTCAGGCAGATTACGAGGCAATCCTGGACACAATAGGCTTATGGTAAAGCTGGACATCTCTGTGCAGAAAAGGGAAGTTCTCACCAAATGGTGGTTGTTTTATCCCTATTCCCTCACACCTGGATGTTTCCCTACCTTGCCTTCCCAACCTCTTCACAATACAGAACTATCACAACAACCATTACCCCTTTGTCACCTAAACACTAAAACCTTTAATTTTGTCTGGACATCATTGTTTGTGTTGAAACTCCCACTGTCCACTCAGTTGGGAGAGCAATTCATACCCATGCCTGCAGGATAGATTTCAGGTATATAAACCCTCCAATTTGAGCAGTCAGGCACAGTCTCTTGCCTTGCTGCACATCACACTGTCCCTCACCTTGCTATATGCCACGCTGTCCCTCAATTCCTGAATGAGAACTGTCCTTAGGCTTTGGTCTAAGCCATATCGCTGCTTTCTTCACTGCTCTCCAGATCAGTAATTATCACCTGAATCCTAACATTCCTCTATCCACAACTTTACTTCCTTTTCCTTCAGCTAGTCCTTGTATGAGTGTGCATTTGGATCTTTTTTGTGCATATGTGAATTTCTCAATAAAACATATTCTGAGTTTATATTTTGGATTCTGTGGCTGCTTCTTTCTAGCAAGACCCCATAAATATTGGTGGAAAGATCTCGTTAAGTTACCCCCTTCTTGTAGGCCTCCTAATTTTGAGCTAATTAATTCCCCATTGTCATGTGGAGGTACTGGCATTACGGGTGGACCCCTGAGTAACCCACATTTTAGGGTAACAGAAGGGTGAATTTGTGTGTGTGTGTGTGTGTACACAGGGACAAGTAGTAGCTCCCATACTAGTAAATAAGCAAATGTACTCCAGGTTCTCATATTATCTTTTTAGGGTGCCTTTCCCAGCTGCTCCTTGTCTTCCAAATATTTTTAGAAACACTTTGTTTTTTTGGGGGGTACTTGCTTCATTACAAGGTAAACTTTAGAGAATTTGCCCATGTTAAGGATGGAAACAATATTTGAAAACATGTTTAAAATGGTCAAAATATATATTTTTCCAGTGTCAAGAAACTCTGATGAGAACGCATCAGACTGAGGTGAATCTTCACAGTTCAGGACTTATTCTATATGAAAGTCTCATGTGGTTGGTTTGTGTGGAAAATAGCATTTTCTGCACAGAAAAAAAAATCTGTGCAGCAAAATTGTTTTCTTCACAGAAAAAATATTTCTGTCTCAAAATACCACATATGAGACATTCTAGCAGTAGGAGAAAAACTGCTAAAGTTACGTATCTCTCCCTTTGAGAGGAACTTTAGTATAAAAATTACATCCCCAGCTTACATTTAATCAAATTAGAGGCAGCACTTTCCATTTCCTCGTTGAAAGCTCTGAAAGTCTTCCCTGCCATTTCTCACTATCCCGTTTCTGATGGTTCTAGTCACTTCACTAGAGATTGACAAATAGAATCCAGATTTTTTGGAGGGGGGATATTTTTCAGTTATATCTCTATAAAATCACAATCCCCCTCCCCTGATTTATTAAAAGCACATACATGTGGGAGGGGGAATTCCTCCTTAAGTTTCTGACATTTGCTTTAACGCCCTTGTTAGCAGATTAACCTTTAGAACCCATTCTGCTTTCAGGTAAAGGGGGCTGAATATCCAGCAGTACCATATACATTAAGTGGAATGAAAATTGAATCCCTGTGGATTAAACAATATCAGTTAATGGGCTTCACAACGTGAAGAATTCCGAGCTTTTCATTAGACACTGATAGTGGCAGTGTGTAAATATGCAATATAGTATTGTAAAAAGACTTGGAGCTCAAAGTGAAAACTAACAGTTCCTTAGTAGCAGAGGGAGGAAACAATTAAACCAAATTGGTTTAATTGCTTATTCGTTGGCCTTTAATAGAATTGTGAATTCAAACTGAATCTGGGTTATTGTACTTGGAATCTGCTTTTTATTATTAGCCACTAGCAAAATGTTTGTCAGGCTCACAACCCAACAGCTTACACATTGGGAATGTTTAAAGCAAACTTTTGTATTGCCAGAACTTCTCTTGTTAACATTTGACATGGTCCAAAGCACCCACAATCCACTGGGAAGTTGACATACATTTACCCCAACTCAACAGCTTGTGCAGCAGGAATAGGAGATGTTATTTCAAAAGAAAAACCTTAACCCATAGGTGTGTAATACCTTTATTAGGATCAATTACAATTCTCCCAAAGTGTGCAGGCTTTTGAGTTCTGCAGAACTCTTCATCAGGTTAGATGATCAAAAAGTAAGGAAGTGAAGGGGGTGGGAAGAGAGAAGCAGAGCAATTCAGCACATTTGGCTACAAGCTTTAAGCTTTAACTGAACTCAGTCCTGAGATAGGGGATAAGTATGACATGACATTTAGCAAAGCCCATTGGGCTGAAGACAGTACAATGACTTCTTTGATTGCAAATACAAGGTAACAACTCTAGGGGGCATTTAAATGGCATTTCTCACACTTGGGCCATTTTAGGCGCAGGAGAGGAAGTGATTTTCAAGTCTCATCCACTTGTGAAAAATTCTCTCCTGGATGTAAAATGGCCTCGGGGCCCCCAAACAATGCAAAATGTCCCCATGCAGCCCTTAACCTCCAAAGGCTGCCCACCCCTGCTTTAGAACCATATAGTAGAAATACAAAGAAACAGCAGTCTTTATACAAAGTGGGAGAATGTTGAAATGTGCCTGACAATGACAGCAACAACATTTAATGACTGCAGTTGAGGGCAGTAGTCTCTGCATAATTTATGGCAATCACTTAAGTTTCAGCACCACCGGAGCTGGGACCTCCAAGTTCAGATCTGCTATTCAAAGGTGCCCATGTAAGTTATAATCTTACCCTGAAATGTATAATGGGGAATAATTAGCTCAATCAATAGGAGGCCTGTGAGAGAGGGATAACTTAGTGAGATCTCATACCTATGTATACTGTTAAACAAGATCAGCCAGAAGACTTGTAGTCCAATTAAAATTATATTTTTATTGAGCGAAAATATACATGCATACACACACAAAATAGTCACACACAAGCAATCACACAAGGCTAACTAAAAAAGAGAGAGAAGAAAATGGATAAAGGATGAGAAAAGGAATTGGGGTCATATTTACTATCCAGAGAAAAAAAGAGAGATGGTGATGTGGCTAGAACTGACGACCAAGGATAGAAAAAGGTCTGAGAGACAAGGTCTAAATCCAAAATGGTGTGAGGAAGATCCAAAATTAGGGCCCTTTTATACTCAAAAATCTGTCCTGGGGGTGTGAGCTGTTAATGACTCTCTACCTGTGTAAACAAAAAGTGTGGCAGAGTGGACAGAAGGGGACAGGATGGGTAAATGTTTGTTAAAGTCTGAAGGAAACAGTTGATGATTTTAACATGTGGATGGCAAAAAGTTTTGATGTCTATCTGACTGGAGATCAGGAAAAAGTCACAGGTCTGAGGATGAGGCAATTACTGATTTGTTGGAAATCTTCCTGTTTTCCTGAACCAGTGCCACCAAAACAAACAAGGCTCTTTGTTTTTCTGGAGTCTGCAACAAATAGATGCCACATTGAGTTGACAGCTGGTTTTATCGCTTTGCCTTCTATAGAAAATACAAATCACAGGGGGTACTTGCTCTTTTGAAGCTGACTATTGTTTCTTATAGAAAAAGCCATTAAGCCAGGCTTTATGACCCCGCCATGCTCGTGGTCATCTCTGGCCTGTTTTTTCCAGTCAAAGTTCCCTCCTCTACATGGCTCTTTCAGCCATAAGTCTGTATATGTTATACAGTCTGTATATGTTATACATATACATATATGTATATGTTATGCCAGTTAAACACATCTGCCATTTAATATATTTTGCTAATTAAACCATATCAGAGCAGGAGAGCACAATAGTTATGGATTCATACTGCTTACACAGTGTTCAGAGGTGACTTCCTAGTAGGGATGGGACAGATCCAGAATTTTCCAGATCTGAATCTCTGGAAGGTTCTGGGAATCCATGAATCTCACAAATCTTGAATCTTTTGAATCCTTTTCTTAAAAAAGGTTTAAAAAGCAAGGGAAAGAAGGATAATCTTGGGCAAGACACACTCTCTCAGCCTTAGCAAAAGGCTAGGCAAAGGCAAAAAGTGCCATCTACGCATAGATAAATTCCATTGATGCAATAGGTTTACTCTTGCCTAGACATATGAGAGGATTTAAGCCAATGTTGGCCCTCTTAAGAAAAAGATAGAGACATATTAAGCAGCAAGAACAGCATCTTCTGCATGTTTAATTTATCTAAAATATTTATTTTATACTCATCTCCACAAGTTAAGTATACTCGCTTTTGAAAATCAATGCATCTATAATGTAGCAGTGTGAACAATTGGCCTGAGCCATTTTCTAGATGATATGTCTGTCGGGAAATTAGTATTAGTATTTGTTTTAGTAGTATTTAATGTTCCCGTGTGTGTAATTTGAATGTTATACTATCTGAAATAAACATTCAATGGTTTTCTTCTGTTTTCTGGTCTGTATTTACAATATTGCAAGGGGTGCATCCTCAGCTAAAATACATCCTAGCATAATTTCTGACTGTGTCCTCATAGCTTTGTGGCAACTCCTGGGCTTTCTCTCTGGGCTAGTTTGCATACTGTCATTCTTGTGTTGTATTTGCATGTATTTTGTGACATGAGTGTGATTCTCAAGAGTACATCTGTGTCTTTAAAATTCAGCCTGAGTACTCTCTCACAGTCTGTAACTATGACAGCAAAATGCTTTCTGATTATATATACAGACTAGATTTAAAAAAAACAAAAACAAGAACAGCTAGAAAATAAAGGCATCAGAGGGTTATAGCTGCCTACATGCTCTGGCATCTTTGCACCAGCTGTCACTATGACATTGCTTTATTTCTGCATCCCCAATTGTTTAATACAATACACAAATTTCCTCAAAAAATGTAAAATAAAACTTATGTGGTGTACTGAATCACTCACTCAGCAGTAGAAATCAAAGGTTTGCAACTCACTAGAGGACTTATTCAACCCAGAACGAAGGATTTCATCACCTGTTTTCATAATAAGTAAAAGTACTATTTGGGTAGAGCACTAGTTTTCAAAATTCTGTCAAGATGTGGTAGAAAAATTCTGCTGTGCCTTCAATCAGATGCCCACATTGAAATTAGCACAGCACCGGAATCTTTCATTTTAGAGCTAAGAGCATAAAACAAAAATCTGATTCTTCCAAAGCTGCTACCGAAAAATGTAAAACTGCTTGAAGGAATACCTGGGATAAAGACAAAAGACATTAATAATGAAAGAAATTAATTAGAGAACTGGTAATGTATTAAATATATGAACATTAATGATGCACCAGGCTTCAAAAGTAATTTTGAATGTCAAAAGCCGAATATGTTAATATGGTGATGTCTGCTGCTAATGAATCCCCTTTTGCTGAAGCAGCTTTGCTGTGCCTGCAAAGAGACAAGACTGAGAGAAGGGTAGAAATCTCTTTATTGTCAATAGAAACCAATATTCCATCAATGTGTATGTTTTGCTTAGCATCTCCTTGGCAGAAAAAGTTCTGTGAATTTGGCCCTTAAAGCATAGAGCAGTTTACACTGTGTTATATGCATGTATATATAGCATGACCCCAAGCCCTTTTGGTTAAAGGAGACACACTTTCAAAAGTAGGCACTTTGAAACAAAGGGGTGTGTAGAAGGGTGCTTAACTCTGGCCATTTCCACATGACAGGGCTGAGTCGCTTCTGTGATAGGATGGCAGCAGTTGGCAGGTTGTGTTTCCACATGACATCATCACCAGCCCATTGCCACCCCAGCCCCAAACGTCGGGCTCATGCAGTTTTTGCAAAATGGAAAAAAATCCATTTTCTGCCTGCAATTACATGGCTCTCCTGTTGCTTCTGGCCATGTGGAAGCCGCAGAAGCGTAATGGTGACACTTCCTTCCATAGCTAGGCAATAGAAAGTACCTGGCTATGCTGTGGAAGGAGAGGGGGTGCTGTTGTGCTCCCTTCCACATGGACCAAGCCGGCACAGAGGAGAGCTTTGCTGATGCTCTCTCCCATCTGGGCCCAGGACTGCAGCACGTTGATGAGGAAGAGCGTCATCATGCGGAAATGGCCTCTCTCAGCTTCTCCATTCTGGATTTCACCCTGAACCAGTTTTCCAACTTTGCAGATTGGAAATTATTATGAGAAGATAAGCAGGAGTGGGCAGAAAACAGATCAGTAGATGTATTGATAGATTTCTGAGTGATCTGTCATAGATAGGTAAGGATTTCTGATTCATGATTTTTTAGGCATGGCAGTAACAGAACCATTTCCTCTTCTGAATTATATTGCTGAAATAAGAAAGCTAGTGAGAAGCCATACTGAGATGTGGGGTGGAAGGTCTGTGAACTCTGTTCACAGCTCTGGCAGGCAGAACACCTTCCTGTGTTCAGAATGCTTTAATTCTAAATGTCAGTCTTTTGCATCAAGCTCCAGCTGGTGAATCTCAGGATTCTCTAGTTAAAAGCAAATTAGAACTTGCAAGTGTGACTGTTATCACTGTTTGCTAGCCCGACTTCGGAAGATATTAGATATCATTTTTGATATCACAATTCGGCCCCATTATGCCACCCTCGGCCAAGTGTTTGCGAGGCCCCCAGACAAGCACAGAACTAGGCATGGCTGTTGATTGCTGAACATTTCTTTCTCCACCAAGGCAGGCCAGACTCAGCCAGATCGTCACTTTAGGAGACCTCCCTAGACAAACACCTCATTAAGGATGCATGCTAATACAAAGAACTCCCTGCCCCGAGCAGGCAACTTGATGAGCTAGATGCTTAACTGTCAAGTACGCTGCATCTGCATACTGGCCATTCCATTGCCAATTCGGAACTAACTCAATCACGCTAAATTCTGACCTTTCGGAGACATTGTCTCGCTCCCAAACCTCATTGTTCTTCCCCAAGTACAGACTAGCCTACGGCCATATTTTCCTTATAAAACCCCCTGATTCTGAGATCTTCCTCAGATCGCTCTGAACTTTCATCTAGCCTTGCTGCTGCTTCATCCGCCGAGCTTTCCCCTCAGTCTCAGTCCGAGACTGCGCACCTACGGACCTCCGCAGTGATCTACCCTGGGCTTCGGACAGTTGTAGCATCACTCAATTCAATTCTTAAAAATCCTCTATATCGCTGCCACCTTTATTTTCTATAGTTACTTGTGTGAGTGTGTTGCATACACTGTTTGCTTGTATTTAATAAAATCACAGTTATTATTTCATATTTGGTATGCTTCTTGGTTTGGCCTGACCCCGTAGACACTGGGTTTAAAGATTCCGCTGCATTGCCCTGCCTCTCATTTTGCTAACTTGTGCTCTGAGCTAATTTTCCCCACCAATAGTTGAGCACGTTTGGAGTCCCTCGCGGGACCCCCAGTAAACGGGGTAACATGACTTTATCCACTCTTGCAGTAAAACCGCAGTGGAGAGGGAAAGATTGTATGCTTGTGACATGTAATCAGGGCCCAGAGACTTTTTCTAACATTTTAAAGGGTATCTTGAGAGGGTGTCTTCAAGATATGTTTCTGTCTGAGCAGCAACTGGTATCTTCAGTCCCAAGTAAAGACGCATAATACCCAATGCTACCAGGGGTTTTTTAGATCTTGAAACAGAAAATCCCAAAAAGTCTTGTCCCTGGGAGTGCAAGTAAAATAGTAACATCTTAAATACCTTACAATTTGCATCCTTTTCATGATATCCCAGATCAGATGCTTGAGATAGCTACCTCCTTCTGCCTAATGGTAGGGCCAGTCTTCCATTTCACTTTTCAACAATCAGCCACCTGTATGAAATTTATAAATGAATACAAGCATTCACTTCGGGTCATGGTGAATCATACCAATCTGTGTTGGCATTTGTACAAAATGTTAGCTTGCAGCCAAAAGCACATGTGCACAGAGAGAGAGAGAAAGCTGCTACTAACTTAAAGAACTATAGAAACAGGAATTCATTGGTAATATCAAGATATGAGGTGACTCTCCCATGCTACACAGTTTCTGAAGACTCTTATAGAGTCCCATCAATACCATCCTTAGCAAATCCTCATCTAAGAGCTTCCGCAATTGCAGTTTTCAGTCTAAACCCTCTGTAAGATAGGCAGGTATGTGTGTGTATGTGTGTGTGCCTGCGTGAGAGAGAGTGGATTCTGCCTTTAACTATATCTCGGTTTTACTGTTTCACAGCACTTTCTCTCATTCACCCTCGATGATGTTCCCTTCTCAGCTCAGGATAAAATGACCCCAGCCTATGGACTACACTTACGAGGGTTCTTACCAGGGTTTGAACCAATGATGGCTTTGTGGAAAGCTCCTCCATTTGAGCAAGTCATGGATTCTCTTACTCACTCCAGCCCTCCATACCCCTCCTGAAAGGCTGCCCCTGACTTTCTGAAACATAATTTAATATGAGGTGGAGCAATAAATAGAAATTGGCTATGAAAAAAAATGGGTGCTTCACCCTGCTGGAGTAGAAGTGCTTTCCATTGCCAAAATCTCCCCATTGGATGCAGCTTTTACAGCATTTCTTTTTCTGAATCTTTCGACTATTCCAAACTCCCTTCTCATTCATATATTGCAAAAAGAGAACAACACAAATCCTCAGATTTCTCTACTTCTCTCTACTTCTCCAGTAGTACTGGCAGAAGATGGGAATAGGCCAACATTCCTATAGACCCAGGACCCTTTCACACTGCATCATTATAGCACTATTATTCCACTTTAATTGCCATGGGTCCATTCTATTGAACCCTGGGATCTATAGTTTAGAGAGGGGCATTTGAATTCTCAGCCAAAGAACTCCAGCACCTTACCAAATTGCAAATCCCATGTCAGTTAAGGTAGAAGGAATATCTAAATATCTGAAGGGATGTTATATGGAGGATGGCACAAACCTGTTTTTTGCTGCTCCAGAGACTAGGACATGGAGCAATGGCTTCAAACTTCTGGAAAAGATATTGCATCTAAACATTAGGAAGAACTTCTTGACAGTAAGATCAGTTCAACAGTGGATTATGCTGCCTGACAGTGTGGTGGAGTCTCCTTCTTTGAAGGTTTTTAAGCAGAGGCTAGATGGCCATCAGTCAGGAATGCTTTGATGGTGTATTCCTACATGACAGGGAATTGGACTGGATGGCACTAGTGGTCTCTTCCAACTCTATGATTCTATGGCCCTTTCCTCACGGGGGGGGCGAAACGGGGCCGTGCACGTAGGGGCAGAGCTTACCCACAAGCGGGTTGCTCCGTCCCTGTGGAGAGTGTGGATCCGCCGTTCTAAACACCGCCAAATTTTGGTGGCGTTCGGCGGCGCTCAGCGGCGCCCAAAATGGCGGCCAGCGGCTTCTGGCGGCGCTCCGTCAATCAGGACAGAGCGCCAGCTGGAAGCCTGCCCCTGGGCAGGTCTGCAGGGATGCGCTACCACGTCTCTGCAGTTCTTCACTGGGGCTGCCATGGGGCAGCGCAGGTGAGTTTTATAAAAACCACTTGCGAAGGTGGTTTTTATAAAATTCACAGCGCCACCCCCGCAGCTGTGCTAGAGCAGTTTGAGGTCTAGAACCTCACTTTTTTTAACTGCTCTAGTGCACCCCCTGGTGAAGAAGACCTCCAAGAGAGGTCGCTCTAGCGTGGGCAATATGCACGTGTGGAAATGGCCTAAGAAAAGCAGTGGTATAATTATGTGCTGTGAAAGGGCCTTCAAACAGGGCAAATGAGGAGGGTCTGGAGGTTGACCATGACCAGTCATTGTTCTGAAATTTACTTCTTGGATTGGGTATGAAGGCCCTGCTGCACAATTTCCATTCTTGATATAGATGAACTGAAGAGAAAGAGAGTAGGAGGAAGTCCTTCAGCAAAGTCTTCCCAACATTTTTGTACATGAATAAGAATAATCCCCAGGAAATCACTTGATTGTGCATAATCACTAGTCAATGACAGCAAGCTGATTTTTCCCCTTCAAGCCATTTGGAAAAATACAAAAATGTGAAAGCTGTTTTTAACCAGTTCTTGGTAGGAGCAATGTATCAACTGGAATACATATATAAATAAATTAAAAAAATTACCCTTTTTCCTGGCTAAGAAAGCCTGTAGGCTGTGCACCTGTAGCTAGTAAGCTTTAAAATATGATTAGGAAACTTTAAAAAATGTGGCATTTACAGTGCAGCAATACTGCTGGTACCCCATGATTTCATTTCAAAGTCAGTTCTCCAAGCTGAAATACCCTTTTAAAGCCTTGTCAGGGCTCTCGTCTGCATTTTGTTTCTGCTCTGTCAAAGGGTAATTTTTTTTCACAGCGAAGCACTTCAGAGCATGCTGAGTTTCTGTTCCTGTGTTGCCATTCCTTTCTAAGTGAAATGCAGTGCTTATTTACAGCTACCTTGATTTGTAATGATTCATCTGTCACAAACAGCACTGCTTGCATATGTTCTGCTTGTTGGGCAACCCTGCTGCCCTGCCACAACTACTTTTCATATCCTCAGCTGAAGGAAGAAGCGCCATGAACCTCTCCCCATTGCAGGAATACGTAGCCTCCAAATGGAATTTTTCTTCACTCCTTAAATTTTTAGCATTGCAGAGAGTGAGACACTGAAACTTGTCCACACTTTAGAATTCTTACATTTGCTGTGTTTACATTCCCTTGCTAATTTTTTGTGCTCCTTCTCTTTGGATGTCTAAACTATATTTCTAAATATTCAGCCAAAATCTGATAACCGACCAGCTCCCTCCACAGTTCCTGAGCAGTGGAGTTTGGGGGCTCCCGTTATCAGTGGGGTAGTGAATTTGCTCTGGAGTTTAATCTGAACTTTAAAGGAATCAGGTTGGAGAAGCAGGTCAGCACCTTGGATACTGCTTCAACTTTCACGCGTGCCTGCAGATCTGCCAGGGGTGGGCTTTAAGCTGGTGAGCTTCTCCGGTTGGTGGAGAGCCTTCACCAACTGGAAGCCGCCATTTTGGATGCTGAAGCTGCCATTTTGGATGCCGGAGGACTGCAGAGCAGTGAACTCACGCTGCTCCGAATGGCGATAGACTTACCCAGCTGCCGGTAAGCTCCGTTTTAACATGTTTCCCCCCATTTCGCCCTCCACGTGTGGAAAGGGCCACAGTATTACAACCCAATACCACAAGTCTGTGTCTCTTTAGCCTTCCTTCACCATCCTTTCGGTGCCAATGCTGCTAAAAAAAATTCTGCTAGGCAGAAGACAAGGAAGAAATGTCAGGAGCAGTAATAGGCAAATGTAAAAAGGCTTTGTGAAAGGAGCTTGTCTGTAAGAGGCTTTGTTTAGTGAGGAAGAATCTCTGTATCTGGGGGCTCTTGAGACTGGTCTAAAGAAAGCATGGCTTCTTGTGACACATCTCAGTTTTTGCTAGTCAGGATTGCTTCCATTCTGTTAACAGCAATTTCCTGGATCTGTCCTAGGACTAAAAGATTTTTTTAAAACCAGAGCATGATTTGCTAAAGCGATCCTCTAGTCTGAAAAGTAAATTTTCTCTTATTTTTTTTTAAACAAATTTATGGTTATAGAGCAAAAATGCTACATTATAACACTATAACTCTAAATTTTTTTTTTAAGAGGACTAGAAGAGAAGGGAATATATTGTTCTGATATGTTTCTAAATTACAAAGAAACCAACTTGCAGGTGGGAATAAAATGTTCTCACTAGTGTGGGGAATTGACAGAAAATAGTCTGGGACAAAAGAAACATCATTCTGATTTTTTTTTTTTAAGTACAAGACCAAGAAAAATACAGTAGCAAATGCCACAACTTCACAATATATTGCCCCCGTTTGGAGTAGCCCTAAAATAGTTCTCTTATCATGGAGCTCAGCACCTCATTTTCCCACATGAGCCAAGACGTAAGAAAATAGGGGTAAACGCAGCTTTCCCAAACTGATATCCTCAAACTATTTTGGACTTTAGCTCTCATCTTCCTGGCCCACTGGCCATGCTGTCAGGGTCTAATAATATTATTTGAAAAGTGGAGTATAAAAACCCGTTACTTGGGCTGCTGCTTTATATGAGAGGAAAATCACTGAGCAGATCATCTACTGTTGGCTTTTCTCCAAACTGGTCCACAAAAAGGCCAAGGCCAAGTGCCCCCCTACCTCCCAAAAGCTATGTTTCTTATGTTTAAATGTCACTGTCATAGCAAAAGTGTGAGGCCACCTCTGCACGACACCCTTATAGTGCTGTTATTCCACTTTCAACATCCTATGGAAACCTGGGGTTGACAGTTTAGGGATGGGAATTTAGAATTCTCAGCCAGAGAGCTCTTTGGCCTCAGTAAACTACAGTCTTTTTCTCTCAATCAACCAACATCCTAGCTTTTGCATCAACCCCAATTGCAACAATGTTCCAGCAAAGGGTGAGTAGTATAGCCAAAGATGTTGTGTCTTCTGAGGCAAAACTTTATGATGATCATTTCTACAGAAGATATCTGATTGCCCTTGCATTTCCCCGAATCTCTTCAACTGAAGGTATGAACAAGATCCTACAATATGGATTACTAAGTACTGTGTTCATTTCTGATGGAATTACCCATCTCATTTCCTTGATGGAGGCCAGAGGATTGGAGATGCCACTGAGTGAAGGTTTATATCTAAAGAAATAGCGTGTCTTCTAGGCTCTCCATATTTTACATTTCATGCTTAACCTTTGTCAGTCCCCTTTTGTCTTATTCCATAGCTTGTGATTTACGAGGAATCTTAGCCCATGGGGCCTGAACTTCATTACAGTGCTTTCAGTGGTAGAAAGTGACTTCTGTGACATTAAGGCAGTCCTCCGGGTTTTAGTCTGAACTTTAAGGGATCCATCCAAGCTATTAAACATGGACTTCGAAAGGGGAGTTTCAGGAGTGGTTGTTGGTGGGACAGTGAATATCTTGTGGTTTTTAGTCTGAACTTGAAAGGATCAGTCCAAGATACTGAATCCTCTCCCTAAAATAGGTTTAGCACCTCCGATAGTTCATCTGAAGTTCAGACTAAAACCCAGATGGATCGCTACCACTAGAATCTTAATAGGAGTCCTAATCTTTAATATATTTAGCCTTAATTATTCTATCCATCCATCCACCCATAGTCTTAGTTAACTGTGCTTCCACATCTTCAGTTTCTACCACTAACTTTAAAACTTCTCAGATTTGAACATTAATACCAAATGTCCAAGTGTACAAAGCAGGCTGCCAAGAAAAATTAAAGTGAAGGTGCAAGGATCATATGAGACCTATTCCATTAATGCCACCCCAACAATAATAGTATCTAGAGGCCAAGATCCGGTTGTGCCAAATTCCAAATGGAGAATTAGTGTACCCCCTTTATTGAAATATTAATCTTGATAGTCTTCTTATCATATTACTTTTGAAAGCAATATTCAGGAGTACAATATCCATGTACATTTAATCTTTGTTTTATAAGTTGATAAAATATGAAACTAAACTATGAAGACATTAAAATTAGCATATTTATTGCAGTTTTTATGAGATACACTACTGCAAAACACATAAAATCCTCTAGGATAAATCTACATCTGGCACTGTCTCAGTAACTGTTAAATTTACAATAGCTCAGTATTTACACAGGATCTCTCTTTTAAAGAAACAGTTGAATTGTAGAGATGTTCTACATGATCTTTATCTTGTCATTTGATGCTAAGAGTTACTGAGCTGGTGCTGCAAAGTGATAATACTATTTGTGTATTCTCTTGGGATCAGATTATTTTTGAGGCAGGACAAATCAAGCCTCATAGTTCATTTTATGCTTTATTTAATGTTTGTGATAATAACTGGAACATCCTCGAGACTGCTCGCAGGTGTCTTCTGGTTTTTATCTGGTATTTACAAACCAATTTGGCTTAAAGTGTGGCTTTATGTATGCATTTTTTTTCAAACTGTCTCTCTCCACAGATCTGCTCAGTCTAAAATTACAAAAGGCACAATCTATTCTTCTGCAAAGTGCCATTGATATAAAAAGAAACTGGGAACTATTAGGGCAGGAGTGAGCAACTGTGGAAGGCTAGGGGGCTGCATGAGACCACTCCCCATTGCACCCACAAAAATCATTTTTGTTCTCAGATGCTTCCATGAGACATGGGAGGCATTCTTGTCATGTTTGGGCCTTACTTTGGTCATTTTAAGGGCCTTTCCACACTACATTGTTATAGGGCTTTTATTTCACTCTCATCATCCTATGGAATTCTGAGATTTGCAGTTTAGGGAGGGCCATTGAGATTTCTCAACCAGGGAGCTCTTTGGCCCCAGTAAACTACAAACCCCAAAATTCCACAGGATGTTGAAAGTGGGATAATAGCACTATAACAGTGTAGTGCGGAAATGGCCAAAGTCCAGGAGCGGCCTTTTAAACAACAGAAAATGACCAGAAGTCACTGCCTGATCACATGTTTCAGAAAAGGCATCTCCTAGGAATAACAAGACCCATTGTTCTGAGGGTCTTAAAACATGCAAATATTTCCCCTAGAAGCCGCAGAAACAGCAGAGTACCACCAAATTGGCTGAGGAGGCTGCATGTGGCCTGTGGGACACACTTGGTCTACCATTGCCTTATGGCATAGTGATTAGGGTAGAATGGGACTGTCAGATCTTAATCTGAATCCTCATGGAGGAGAAGTGTAAATCTTTGCTTAATTCATTCTTGCAGCTTATTTCATTTCGTGCAGCTAATGAGTGGGGTAAATACTTGCCATTATGGCAGAAAGGCTAGTTCTCATGCCTACAACTATTATCTTTTCATAGGCCCTAGTCTTATGCTTGTAACAGCAGCTTGGGAAACACATACTAACATGTGAAAGTTTTTGCTCTATCTCCATGCCAACAGATTTTAACGGGTAGGTATTTTACATTTTTAGCACTGTGTTTTTAATTTGCTTTAAATTCAATTGTGTTTTAATATTATAATGTGTGTAGTGATGTTGTAACATTGGAACTTATTACTCTCTTATTTGTACCTGCTTTTTAGTCTGATTGTGATCTGCCTTCACACCACTTTAGAGAGAAAAGTAGAATCTAAAATAAGTAAGGAAGTGCTTCTGCACCATTTCCATGTGCAGAATTGCTGTTAAAAAGCAGAACAGTAGCAGCTTCCAAGTTAAAACTGCAAATTGGCCGCCCACCAAAACTTGTGTTGAACAAAGATTGTCTCTCACTTTTCCCCCACTCCAAGGCTATGAGAGTCTTCCTTGATGACATTCAAAGTAGGAAAATGATAATGTAAAGAAAAAGAATGATTGAGGCAGTAAGTGGCTACATGGCAGCAGCAATGGAGGCAACAGCATCAGTTTACATCAGGGGTGGGTAAAGTGCAGCTCACAGACTCCGTGTAGCTACCAGATCCCCCCAGGAATCACAAATAATTTTGTCCTCAAATGCCCTCAAGGGGCCTGGTGGAATTTTCACCATGTTTTTACCCCTCTCGGGCTATTTTAGGCACAGGGAAGAGATTTTTCAAAATTGGAAGTAAACCAGACTAGTCACTTGCTGTTCTGAAAAAAAGACTTCCGTTCAGGATAAAAATAAAAGGGACTGAAAACATGTCAAAGATGCCCCCTCCCCGTAGTCCCTAAAGGGCATTGGGGGACCTTTTTTTTTTTTTTTTGCTATAGGCAGTGTGGTGGTGATGATGTGTCTCCCAAGATCTCCTGTGGGGGATATTGTGATCCTCTGGTTCCAACAGTTGCTCACCCCTGGTTTATATTGTTCCTTTTTTTAACAGTGGAAGCTACCTTATCTCCTCTTTCACCATGCATCTGGAATGAAAGACTGCATCATGGCAGCAGCATGAGCAGAGTATTTCATGGCATTATATGAAAGCATTATGGACTGGGGTAGTGTCCTATCTGATATGATGGACTAGCAATTTGTTTCTGTAATATCTGTACCCATTGTACAGGTATATCCTCTCTTTCCTGGAAAGTCACTAAGGACCAACAGCCAAAAGCTTGTGGATTGGTTCCAGTCCGTGATCTCCCACTCTGAGTAGCAATGGTTTAGAGTAAACAGATGCTGTTGCATTGCCTCTGTACAAGGAAGATTTACTGCTATCTAAAGGGAAGAAGAGGAGGAGGAGGAGGAGGAAAGCAGAAGAAGACTTTAGTGTTCCTTACCTAGTTTTCTCCTTACACTTTTGCTCCAGACCCCCTCCAAAATCACCATACAGGTCCAACACTACTGAAATATCTACCCACAACAGTCTTGCAGTGTTCACCGTCTTATAACAATGATTTTATACAGACTGGTTGAGAAGAAAAAACATGATGGTTATGGATAAATGAAGGGCAGGAAAAGCTAAAGCGTGGACAAATTCTTACAAGATTCTCAGTTAGGCTACATATCATTAATCTTCCAGCCCTTTTGAGATTTACCAAATAACTAGCACAGAGAATGCTGTTACAAGAACAGCGGCACCAGATTTGCTCATATGATTCTCCTTTGATCTACTGCACTTTGGATTTAATTATAGGATCTGAATTAATATCCTCATATTATATGTAAGACACTATTGAAAGCTGTTTCCCATGGCCATTTCAAAGCAAAAGGAGCAATAAATCACCTTGTGGTGTTCCAGTAGTATTCTCCAATTAGTTTTAGTGGCTGTTACAAGTTCTTATTTGATTGGTTGTGTCAACCCTAAACTCCATATTTAGGGGTTTAGGTCAGACGGCAATGGAGTTGGGGAGGAAATTATTGTCAGCACTGACCCCAGAGGTCTGCCACCAATTCCTCAGAAGCCTAGACATATGCAAAGCTCATCTTGCCACTATTTTCTTGTTCCAAGAGGATTGCACCACTGTCCTTGGAGACCAAGGACTCCAACGCACACACACATAAACAGTATGGCCCATGGGTAGGGATGGAAAAATATTTGCTGCTATTTATTTCCTGGCTGAAAAAAGGTTTCTCCGTATTCAGGAAAGAATAGTACAGAGGCAACAGGGCTAAATACCCTAAAGGGATCAGATTCCATCTGATCTCACAGGCTAAGCATGATCAATCCTGGTTAGCACTCAGATTGGAGGACACCAACATATACCAGACGGGCTATATTTCAGAGGAAGGAACTCGCAAGACTATCTCTGAGTATTCTTTGCCTAAGAAAACCCTATGCTATTCATGGGATCACCAGAAACTGACAAGCAACTTGAAGGCACACATACACACACGCACAAGAATGTTGCACAGCTTTTACCTGGTATTCTCACATCCCAAAATGTTCCAGGAACTTATCCTGTGCTTTTAAGTGGTTGTAAGCCATGTTGAATTCTGCGCTTAGAGAAATGCCAGATATAAATTAATTATGTAATGAAAACAAATAAGTACTGCATAGCAATATACATATTTTTTGGTTTGAAAATTGAAAAAGCACTGTTTCCAGACAGCCACATGTGTTTTCATAGAATCATAGAACCTTATAGATAGAAGGGATCCCAAGGGCCCACCAGTGCAATCCTCAGCCATGAAGCATAACATGACTAAAGTGCTCTGGAGAAGCCCGTCCAACCTCTGTTTAATCACCTCCAAAGATGGGAGAGTCTGAGGCAGTCCATTCCACAATGTGCAAGACTCTTGTTTTATGTGTAAGATTGCTGTTTTTTTTTCTGCAGAGGAAAAGCAATCTTGCATACGAAAAGCTTACATAGAAAATCTTGCATAAAAATGGCTATCTTTCATGAAATACAGATAGCCAGATGGTTTTGTTGTGCAAGGTTTCCATTTTCTGCACAAGATTTTTGTGTGCAAGATTGATATTTCTTTGCATAGAAAACTGTAACATTTCACAGAAAAAAGATGTAGCTATGTGCAAACAGTGTTGCTTGTGTAAATCCTCACAGTTTTCATGCAACAAGAGACATGTATTTCTGCACAAATAATTTTCTTAAACGCTTTGGGATATAAGAATAACATTCAGGAACTGCACAAAAATATTCATTTTCTCTGCAGTGGGAAGAAAACTGTGGAAATGATCCGTCCTCTCTTGCAAAGATGAAATAGTCAAATATTTAACAACTTTACCTATGGGCCATGTGCCGTGTTCATGCCCCTCGCAGTGATCCATGGCTGACCAATTTTCCTAACACCCTGAATGTGAAAAATTCAGGGCCAAAAATGTCCAGTCATGCCTTCTAGGATGCACAACTGAGCATTTTGCACCATCCCCCCTGCAAACCAGAAGCAAACATCATAAAGCATACTGGAAGGAAGAATGAGGTGAAACAACCTATGGTAACCACACAATCACCCAGTTTTCAGAACAGAGGGGGATAGTGCTGGTGGATGTGGATGGGTTGGATGGCCCTCTGAGGTTTTGCGGAATGCAGAACATGAATCTCTGGACGCCACACTTCCTTAACAAAAAACATAGCAGAACCACAGTTACTCTAGTACTGTTGGAATCATCAGATGTTAGTACATGGATCATAAAAAGTTTCCTCATTAGGAAAAGGAGTTAGCCACACAAATTAGGAACTGGTATATTTGTCCTCTCACTTCTGAATATTTCTTTTCTTATCTTTTCTTTTGTAATTTTTGGAGGGTTTTTTAAATTAAAAACCCCACTCAAACCGAAACAGAATTCTTACCCACACTAAGGATGAGCAAATCTGCCTGTTTCATTTTCCGCCATATTTTACCTTTGATAAATGTTGTCTCGCTTATTCAGACTGAGCTGCAATTCTGCTGAAGACTCAGTCAAGGACTGTTTGTTGTTAAAGAAGTATCTGGGTTGCTTGCATGAATCTCCACCCACACAAAACTTGGAGCTCTCCAGGAAGAAAGTATAGCAAAGGCTCCATGCTGTGGTGTTGTATTAAAGTGTTAGTTCTGGAGTCACAAGACTCTTCATTGTTTTTGCTGCAATACACAAACATGGCCATCCCTCCCCACCCTTGGAAATGGTAATGTGTATATATGTACATGGTAGTTATGGATATGTACTTGTCTCAAGTTTCTCATTTAGGGTGCATAACAGTCTTTTCAATTGGGATATCTATCATGTTGATTCTGCTCCAGGGGTGGGGTTAGAAGTCTGCATTGGCTCCCAGAAGACTTTGGTAGACCTCACCATTCCTACCACAACCCTACCTTTGCCAATCTCCACCTTGATTTCTTTTTTAATGTAATCTTTGCCACCTTTTGTCGCCCAGGCCATTTTAAACCTTTTTGTAAACAGGAAATGAAACAGAAGTCAAGTTGACCTCATTATGACTTCTGGTTCATAGGATTTTACTTTGTTTGCTTGTTTGTTTACAAAAAGGTCTCATTTGGGCCTGAAATGATCCAGAGGCAAAAAATTAACATTGCTTTGATGCCCACAGGAAGGCTTTAACAAGGCCTGAGGGTTCATGTGAAGCATCCAGCTGGCACTTTAGCCACCCCTAAAAGCTCAGGCCACAATAAATTTGCTACTTTTTAAAGTGCCACTTCTTGTTGCTTTAGATAGTTCCAGTTATTCTTGCTTTTTACACCAAAGAGAACACTAACAACTCTGTGGGTAGGTGTGTTTAAATGCTTAGGTATAGAACGAATATTGCAGTCTTACAAACCAATTAAGAACTATTTGGATTTACTCCTCTTTAGTCTTGTGGGCTTCTGGCTCATTGACATGGTTAATTATCCTGAAACAATGCATTCATTTGTGGGAGTTTCTGATTTGTAATGTTTATTTGATCAGATGCTTAAGCTTGTTGAGAAATAAGTCCCTGGATAATGATTGGTCTTTGTACCTCTTTTCTTTTCTGCTGTAGAATAAGTAACTAGATGAGCAAGTATGTAATACTTCTCCCAAGTACAAAGACTTCAGAATTTATTGCAAGCATACTGCATCCCCAAAGCAGTTCAAGATGATGAACTAAAGTTTATGAATAAACCTTGGAATTTCTTATGTGTTTATACAACAATGGTTATGAATGGTTATTTCATGACAGTAAACCTGAGGCAACAAATCTTATAATCTCTGAACATGTCATGTAAACATAACCCTTGACATCCACAGTTAATGATATTGGCAGAAATGAAAAGATACTAGTTCTCACCATTTATGGTGCCCTGCTATCATGCAACAGCTGTTGTTGCCTCCTTTTAAAATATGCCAGTTTCCATGTGTGATCTTATCACATTGAATGGCCTGAAGGTCTAAAGATCATAGAAACCCTATAGTGATGGCCACATGTGACTTCTCCAAAATGCTTCTCTTATAAACTTGTGTAGAATCACAGCTGGGTTCCTGTTATGAACTCAGATATATCATAATTATACTAAATGTATATCAGTTTTTTTCTCAGAAAATGACAGTGTTCTATATTTTATAAATCCTTCATCTGAGGAATTGAATCAGCTGTTTTGATGTTCACCATGCTAAAGCTTTTCAGCTCAGAATTTTGCATCTAGACATCTGCTTTGTATATTTTTATATATGTATGGAGATCAATTTTCTAGAACTTCCCAATACACAGAAAGCTTGGATTGTTACCATTCATATGGAAAAGCATAATTTTTGGAACAAACGGGGATGTAGGTGTGCATGTATATGCTTCAAACTAAAATTATAAAAGCCTGGATACACATGCATAAACTTTAGGGATGTATTACATTAGCACCTGTATTTATAAACATCCATTATGCATTTTAGCTCAAGGAGTCCACCAATTATTAGCTATTCAACCTACGAAGGCCAGGTATGTTATAAGTTTTTTTTGGGGGGAAAAACTAAATCCAGCAAATTTAGAAGTGATACACACAGTAGTTTTGCCACTTCAGGAAGCTGGTTGAAACAAGTAAGCCACTATGATGTGGGGGTTAAAGTGCTGGGATTTAGAAGATCCAGGTTCAAGTCCACACTAAATTGTGAAATTCATTGAGTTACCTTTGACAAGTCACACTTTCCCTGACCTACCCCAAAGAGGAATGTTTTGTGGATAAAGCAGAGAGGACAAGATCCACACAGACTCATTTGAATTCACTGAAAGAAATGTAGGGCACAATATAACAAATAAAAAGGACAGTCAGTTTAATACCAACATGAACTAACAGATACTGTACACAGCAGTAATTTAATGCAAATAAATGTTTGCATGCTGTGTATATGAATCTTTTGCTTTCCATAACTGACTACAATTACATATGCTGACCTTAGAGAGTTCATTATGTAGAGATGGCTATCAAAAATCCCTTAGCTATATAAAATCTTTACAGAGCTGCATGACATTGAACAATTTATATTTCGTGAATACATGTGTATGTTTATACACCAATACCCAGTGTACTTAAACAGCACTCGGCTTTTCTCTTTCTTTCAAGAAAAGATGGGGGAACATCATCTTCAGCACCTGTAGCTTGCTTGGGAATGGGCTCCTCTACTGCCTCAGCCTTTATCTTCTTAAACTCAGAGGAAGCTGCAGCCTCTTGGCAATCTGCTTTCACTTCTTTGTCATTTAAGTCCTCCAACGGTTGAATTATGACAGATAGGTTCAATCAAGGAAGCCACAGCCCTGAGTTTGCAAGATCTCAACACGGTTATTGTTAAGAGAATGACTGGAAGTCTCTCATTCATAGAGTTGCCATAAGTCAAAGTCAACTTGATGGCATTTAACCACAACAAACCCTACAGGGTATGAAGACATATAGTCTGGTGTGTAGGATAACTAAATGTGCTAGCTGGGCACATAGGGAAATAGCAATTATGGCCATTTCTACACTAGCCTGTTATACCGCTATTGTTCCACTTTCAACATCCTATGTAATCCTATGGTTTGCAGTTTCGAGAAAGGCCTCTGGCCCCTCCCAAAACTGCAAGCCCCAGGATAGGATGTTGAAAGTGGAATAATAGCACTATAACAGGCTTGTGTGGAAATGGCCCTATGTTCTCTCTCTCTCTCTCTCTCAAACACACATACACACACATTAAAAAAGAGATGGCAAATGGTAAACATGAGATATGCAATGACTACATTTCTGGTCTGTCTTTAAATGAGGGGATGGAAAACAGGAAGAAACAGTCTGTGCTTAAGTGTGTCTGTGAACATGTGCAATTATATGCAAACATAGTTCAGTGTGAGGAAAAGTGTCTGGTGGCTTGAAGAATATGGAACTCTGAAATATGTATTGTCACAATGCCTGCACCATTATTAATCCCAGTCTAGCTATTACAGGGAATGTTGTTAAGCCATTGCTTATTTAAGATTTCCAGTAATGGTCTACTAAAGGGACTACTCATGAAATTTGTAGAGGATGTTTACATTTCTCTTTATTAAACTGTGCTGCCTCTTCTGTAGCAAAGCATGCATAACTGAATGACAACAGCACCAACAGTAAAATCCCTGTTTTCAACCAGACTACTTTAATGGCACTTGGCCATCACCTGTAAAATTGGTGGCAGCTGTTTCGACAACTGTGATGGATCCTTTATGACTTCTTAAATAAGGGAAAGCACTGGTGGGGGAATGTCTGGTTTGGACTGTGCCCCCAGTCTGAATCAAGACCTCCATAACTGTAGGAGGCCTCTTTCCTATCATTGCATCCTGATTTATCTTTTTATGACTCTTCAAAAATGAAAGCTGGTTGAGGTAAAGGCTTTGAGCAGGAAACAAGTCCATCCATGGAGTAATAGAAGAGCCCGGGGAAAAAAGTACTTTCAAGAGAAATGAATGCAGTAATGAGATGATGAAGCTGTCCATAAATGAGCAGTGGCAGGATGATGCTCTGGAACCCAAAGTATCATCCTACCACCAATTATTTATGTATGTCTTCGTCATGCCATTATTTTATTTAATCTTCTCTTTTTTAAAAAGGAATCAAGGTTTCCTCCTTCTCCAGTCAGAATTTCAATCTCTTGAAGCATCTTTTCATTATCAAAATAAATCAATAATCTAATAACTACATAGCATGTACTTTCGCCCTTAAAATACATTTTGTTAAGTTTGCTAGGTAGAAACTGGTTGTACTGAAGGAGACTTGGAGCCATCTGTGCTTTCACATATGGTACCGTATGTGCTGTGATTTGGAGTCTCAACCTGATGAGTCAGTAATGGAATTGCTCTAAGTCTGCTTAGTTTACTATTAAACCAGACATTTCACATTTTAAATATGCATTGTTTGCATACTGATCAGCTTGGATACAGATCTGTAATGATAATCTCCCCTGCTGCGTTAAGCACTAGTAATACAGAGAAGATTGAAATATCTCCTTTTGAAATCTGTTTCTCAGGGGCTTTTCTGCATTATTATTGCAGAAAGATGGTGTCATGCTAGATGTCTAGATAAACATCAGTTTGATCACATAAATTCTGACCGTGGGGCAAATGTGAAATTGCATTATTCCAAAGAGGAGGAAATCGGTCTTGAGGGAAGAAAAGAGTATAAGATTTTGGAAAAGCTTATGGTCACCTCCTGTTATGGTTTGGTTTCTTTTCACTGTCTGAGCATCTGGTCATAGGATTTGGGGCCTGCTGGAGAAAAGTAGGAAATAAAAAGTAGGAAATAAAAACAAATTTTGTAAAGAGCAAACCAACCCTGATGTCTATTTGCTTACACTGAGTGCATGGGAATTGTTCACAGAGACTGTTATCCTGCTCTAAAGCAAGACACAGATGAGTCTTGCATTCAGAATAGACACATTGAAATGTACATGTGGGTTGATTTATAGCAAAGAATTATTTCTATAAGCAAAGAAAACTGAATGCCTCTTTTCTGTTTATCATTCTGGTGAAGGAGTCTATTGCTAAAAAAATCCTGGGACAGAACAGAGACCAACGGAGATCTTTCCAGAACAGTTTGCAAAGGCTGCACTCTTGCTCAGTTAGAGCAGTGTGTAGGAGTGTGTAGCAGCACTTTTGGAATCTCTCCTTTTTCTTACCTGCAGGCTAACATAACAGCTTGGTTGTTGTTGGAACAGGATGGACAGAACTTGGCAATGGGCGAAATCCAATATTTGTCACAACTACAGAAGACCCATTGAACTAAATGGAACTTGCATCACCACTGATGCAAGTCTCACTGATTACAAAGAGTCTACTTTACTTGGGACCTGGATTTAGTCTATTAGGTTGATCTAAGACTAGATTTAGCTCATTGGTTTTAATGTAACTTGGGTTTAACCCATTGGGCAGATCAGCATTTGTCTCCAACAGGTAGAAGAGCTCCTCCTATCTATTGGAAACTTCTGATCCAATGGAGCACTTCCACAAGTGGAATGCAAGAGAATATGGTTTATGTCAGTTTCTCCTTCTTCCACAGTCCCTTATGTCCACTAAAAATTGTTTTTGGAGAGTTGTGAATCTGCAGAGATTGTAAAAGTACTTATGTTGGCTATGGAATTCTTGGAGTTGTTATATAAAAAGAAAATCTTTCCAAGCTTGGTGGAGGTAGTGCTGGGGACTGCAAAAGGAGAGGGAAATTATCAGTTTTTCCTCTCTCTCTTTCCAATGATGGGGTTATTCTCGGAACTGTGCTCAGGAGATGCAGGCACCCATTAGAAGGAATTGCCTAAAGGTGCAACCTCCAGTCCATAATCCTGATGACTTTGTTGTAAGCCAGGCAAATGGGCTGTTTGGAGCCTTTGTCCGAGATGTGAGGCTTGTGACTTCTTCAACTGAGTTAATCCATCTCTGCTTCAAAGGAGCTCTGCTTCTCATGTCTATCCAAGTCAGCTTAGATGAGCTTTTGGTTGGGATTCAGCTGCATCTGAAGCAAGCCACACCCCACATTACTTCTTGGCCTTTTAGCTAAGATCAGGTGAAGTCTCCACCAGAGAACATTAAAACAAACCAAGAAACAAATCCAAAAGATGTAACACTTTTGAAATAAAATTCAAAAGCATAGTGGAATAACAACAACAACAACAACAACAAACTCCTGACTTCCTCTGAAAATCTTACTTCCTTTGGGCAAGAAAGTAGATGCCATTGGCAAAAATACTAATTTCCCCCTTACTTCAAAATACATCCCATGGAGTGGGATTACTTCTGGCCTTGGGTGTGAAATAACCTGGATTTGGTGATCAGTGGGTTCAAAGAATGGAATTGCTGTGGAAGATATGTCCTGATGAAATGATGGGTTCCAGGAAATTATTTTCATTTTTGGAAGATTTTTATGGGTAATTTGTTAGGAAGATGGTTTAAATGAAAAATAAGTTTATCTTATGCATTGCTGAGTTTTAAAGTGCTGTGCATTTTGTTGTTTTGCATAAGCACTTAGGGTTCAAAATAAGTGCTTCTAAAAATAAATCCAAATGTCTCCATAAATCTGTTAAGAAACAAAGTCTAGGTTTCACTTAATTTGTGGTACATTTGCATGAGTGTGACTTTACCAATTTCAACAATTATTTCTGACTTACACTGGAAGAAAATGGAAAATTGTTAAAAATGAAGTCTAGGTATAAGTTGATAAACCTGGAGTTCACTCTGCTCCTGGCAAACATAATGAAAGAAATAGGGCACCTGTTGCATTAAATTAATTATTGCTATCTCCACCAGTATGACTTTTCATTATTTCTATACAACTAGGCAGTCATCAAGGCCATTTCCGCACGGGGCAAGGAAATTGCCCTGTGCCACTACTTACCGAATCTTCTGGCTCCCCGGTCTGGTCCAGGCTGCTCCGGAGCAGTGCGTGCTCGTCGCTCCGCACTGCTCCAGTGTTGAAAATGGCAGCTTCCAGTTGGTCGAGGGTCTCGACCAACTGCTGAAGTTCGCCAGCCTAAAGCCCGCCCCCGGCAGATCGCAGGCTCACATTGGTGTGAGCCTGCGAATCTGCACAAAGGAGCAGGCTTGCAGTGGTGTGCTCCATGCTTTTGAAAGACCTGATTTTTCCGGTCTTTCAAAAGCACACTGGACAACCACTTGGGGTCGTTCTGGAGTGGGCTGAGGTGCGGATCTACATTAAGTAGTCCAGACCCAGTCCGCTCCCAGGTGCAGACGTCCTCCCTGGAGGACAGACTGCACCATTTCAAATACCCCATGCGGAAATGGCCTATGTCTGTGGGAGAAAGGATAGTCCAGTCTCCATATATAAGTATGAGATGTCTTCCACACTCTCCATAGGAAGTGGGGCATCAGAATCTTCTGTCGCCATGGTTTACCCACATGGTTTACCCAAAACTGAAAATTATACTTCACAGACATTTATTATCCCAACCATGACATATCTCAAAGGTCCAGTTTTTCTATCCTTTGTTCATTCACAAAGTCAGAATGAGGATGAAGCCTGTCAAGATTTCCTTTGAAGGAACAGCAGGGTTTTTTCTGTGTGTTACACCAGGATCAGCCACCTGAAAGAGAGTAAGTTTTGTCAGGATTGGGTTTCTACCATTCTCCAGTCTCACAGTGGTCAAGCCTGATGTAGACGACTAGTTTGTAGACATTCAGGCTCTAGAGAATAACTCACCACAGCAGAACCATTTCCTATGGTTGGTTGAGCCAACTCCCTTCCTAACTGGATGGTAGAGTCTTTCCAGGTACGGTAGAGATGCCCCTGGTAGAACAAAAAGGAGTCTTCTTTTGGTTTCCAAAACTATTCAGAGGCATGAAGGAGCTGAGCAAGCTGGAGCTCATGAAGTTAAAAATCAAACCCATGGAAAGAACCTGTTGAAGAACTACAACTTGTTACTTTAAGAGGTGGGAGATGTTGGGATCCACCCACAATATCAGCATCTCCTTAGAATCTGGGGGAATTATAGCTCAGAGGAAGCCTGTGAGAGGAAGGGAATGGCAGGATCTTTTCACCTATGTATATCAGTACTAATTGTAGATAGGATTCCAGTTAAAGTTAAACAAAGTATTTTATTTGAATTGACAAACATACTAGAAATCAGACACTCTTAAGAACCATACAAGAAAATTAAGGTGAGAAAGGTTGGTTAGAGAGAGATCAGGAGTGGAAACAATGATAGTTACCAGTCTTGAAGAAAGAGGTCACAGTGGAATGGCTCAGACAGTGTCTGGGAGTAGCACAGAGGAACAGCAGTCTAGTGCATACTACATTCTATGTACTATGATTGGCTGGGGTTGAAGGGGTGCATTGACAAACCATAATGGTTTTTCCACAGGACTGACAAAGAAGTCTGTAATGGGCTGATTGCTTTAACTCTGGAGTGACAAAACATTGATGGGACTCATGACGATCTCTTAATGTTCAGTCAGGTAGGGTGTAAAGGGAAGATCTCTATAGTTTATGATCGAGGGATAGTCTCTGACTGCTTTATCTGGGCAGTTCATCTTCCATTGTGTTTGAAAATGCAAAAAACCTGAAGCAGTGAAGGTATTAGCACAAACTCATCAAGTTTTTCAACATAATCCTATCTGAATTTTTGTGACCCTGAACATGTCACCATTCAGCATGACCCCAACCATGTTCTCCAGTCATTAATAAGACCAGTTTATGAAAATCACATATCTTATAGAAAGAGTGATAAAGTATGATAATAAACTGTTTCTTCTCTCTCTGAGAAGGCTTTTATTGCCTGGATGGCTCAATAGCTCTCTCACCCTTGCTTCCTTCTGTAGTAGTCTTCCAAGGCTGGGACAAATTACACTCTATCTGTTCTCTTGTCTCCTCTTCTCCTCTCAGCTACAGACTTCAGTGGGAAAGAGAAGCCAAGTGTAGCCAGACACAAATTCTAGACTTTAAAAAAGCTGATTTCTGTAAACTTCTGTAAACTTCTGTATACTTGCTGAAATTCCATAGTGAATAATACTGAAAGAAAAAGGAGTTCATGATGGATGGGAGTTTCTTAAAAGTGAGACACTGAAGGTACAATTTAAAACTGTGCCAATAAGGAGAAAAAATGGCAGGTGTCTAAACAAACTGGAATGGTTGATTAAAGAACTCTCAGTTGAGCGAAGTGTTAAAAGAAACATGTACAGGAAATGGAAAAATGGTGAAGCCACCAAAGAGGAATTCAAGCAAACAACCAGGAAATGTAGGGAGAAGGTCAGAAAAGCTAAAGCGCGGAATGAACTCAGGCTTGCCAGAGACATTAAAAACAATAAAAAGGCCTTTTTTAGATATGTCCGCAGCAAAAGGAAAAACAAGGAAATGATATAGTCACTGCGTGGAGAAGATGACCAATTAATAACGGAAGGAAGAAGGCAGAACTACTCAATACCTTCTTTGCCTCAGTTTTCTCCCAAAAGGATAGAAGTACCCAACCTGGGGGATAGGGAGCAGGTGAAGAAGAGGGGGAAATGCAGCACAGAATAGATAGAGAAGTAGTACAGGAATATCTGGCTAAACTAGATGAATTCAAGTTTTAAGAGCCAGATGAATTACATCCAAGGATATTAAAAGAACTGGCAGAAGTCATTTCCGAACTGTTCACAATAATCTTTGAGAACTCTTGGAGAACAGGAGAAGTCCCAGCAGACTGGAGGAGGGCAAATGTCATCCCCATCTTCAAGTAGGGGAAAAAAGAGGACCCAAATAATTATCACCCGGTCAGCCTGACATTAATACCAAGAAAGACCCTAGAGAAGATCATTAAACAGTCAGTTTGTAATTACTTAGAAAGCAATGCCGTAATCACTAAAAGTCAACATGGATTTCTCAGAAATAAGTCATGCCAGACAAATCTTATCTCTTTTTACGATAGGTTTACAAGCTTGACAGATGAAGGGAATGCTGTGGATGTAGCATATCTCGACTTCAGTAAGGTCTTTGACAAAGTTCCCCATGACATTCTTGCAAAGAAGCTTATAAAATGTGGGCTGGGCAGGGCTACTGTTAGGTGGATTTGTAATTGGTTGACTGACTGAACCTAAAGGGTACTCACCAGTGGCTGCTTTTCATCCTGGACAGAAGTGACTAGTAGGGTGCCACAGGGTTCTGTCCTGGGTCCAGTGCTATTCAACATCTTCATCAATGACTTGGATGAAGGAGTAGAGGGCATGCTGATCAAATTTGCAGATGACACCAAATTGGGAGGGGTTGCTAATACCCCAGAAGTCAGGATCAAATTTCAAAATGACCTTGACAGATTGGAGAGCTGGGTCAAAGCTAACAAAATGAATTTCAACAGAGAGAAATTCAAGATCCTACACTTAGGCAGAAAAAATGGAATGCACAAATATAGAATGGAGGACACGTTGCTGGATAGCAGTGCATGTGAAAGGGATCTAGGAGTCTTGGTAGATCACAAACTGAACATGAGTCAGCAGTGTGATGCTGCAGCCAAGAAAGCCAATGCATTTCTTGATTGCACTGATAGGAGTATGGTGTTGAGATCAAAGGAGGTAATGGTACCACTCTGTTCTGCATTGGTTAGGCCTCATTTGGAATGCTGTGTCCAGTTCTGGGCACCTCAATTCAAGAAGGATATCGACAAGCTGGAATGTCTCCTGAGGAGGGTGACCAAAATGTGAAGGGTCTGGAAGCTGTGGCCTATGAGGAACAGCTTAGCTGGGTCTGTTTAGTGTGCAGAAGAGAAAGTTAAGAGGGGATGTGATAACCATGTTTAAATATTTGAAGTGATTGTTACCCTGATTTCTGGGGGTTCCACGAGGGACACCTAAATGCTCTCCAAATTATACAAGTTGGTGAAATTAGTCAAAGAGCACAAGTTAGCACTGCGAGAGGCAGGGCAACGGAGTGAGTTCTTTTACCCAGCGTCTACAGGGTCAGGCCGAGTCAAGGAGCAAACAGAAGTGAAATAATAATTGTTGTTTTTATTAAAATGCAATCAAACAAGTATATGCAACACACTCACACAGATAACTAGAGAAATAAAGGTTGGAGTTGGATAGAGGGATTTTTAGAGGAGGGTTTTGGTAGGGGTAATACTACACCTGTCCTGAAGCCCGGGTAGTCTGAAGATAGAGTTGGTAGATATGGAGGTTCTCAGTACGTGAAACTGAGGGAAAGGCTCGCCAAGCAAAGCGGCAGCAAGGCTGAATGGAAGTCGGGAGCGATCCGAGAAAGCGCTCAAAGTCAGGGGTTCTTATAGGGGAAAATGCGGCCGTAGGCTAGTCTGTATTTGGAGAAAACAATGAGTTTCAGGCTGGAGACAAAGCCTCCGAAAGGTCAGAATTTAGCATGATTGGGTTAAGTCCGAATTGTCAATAGAGTAGCCAGTATGCAAACACACAGTGCTTGATGACTGAGTATTCAGCTCGTCAAGCTGCCTGCTCGGGGCAGGGAGTTCCTTGTGAGTAGTGTGCATACATAATATGGTACTTGCCTTGAGGTCTCCTAAAGCAGCGGGACGGCTATTTCTGGCCTGCCTGTATTTGTTTGAAATATTACGGTGATTAGTGGCCGTGCCTGTTTGCGTGCTTGTCCAGGGGCCTCGCAAGCACGTGGGAAGGAATAGGTGAGGAAGGCCAGATTATTGATATCAAAAGGATATCTAATATCCCCCAAGTCCAGCTAGAAACTGCGGTAACAGGATGGCATGTCGGGGAGGAGCGGGCTTGTTTTCCGCTGCTCCAGAGACCAGGATGAGGAGCAATGGATTCAAGCTGCAGGAAAGGAGATTCCACCTGAACCTCAGGAAGAACTTCCTGATAGTCAGAGCTGTCTGGCATGGAATATGCTGCCTTGGAGTGTGGTGGAGTCTCCTTCTTTGGAAGTTTTTAAGCAGTGACTGGATGGCCATCTGTTGGGAATGCTTTGATGTGTGATCCTGCACAGCAGGGGGCTGAACTGGATGGCCCCGTGGTCTCTTCCAGCTCTATGATTCCATGATGCTATGATTCACTTTTGTACCTGAGTCACCCTACTCCCTTCTCTCTGATGCCAGGTGACTTGTCAACTATGCAGCTATCAGCATTCTTTTCCTCCCTGGTTGGCAAAGCATCCAGTGGTCTCCTTAGTTTGTCAAAAGGAACAGAAGAGCAAGAGGGTAGGGTGGCAGTTACTGATGTCTGTGCCTATGTGCCTTCAAGTCACCTGTCAACTTAAAATGCCCCCATGAATTTTCTTTGGCAAAGAATATTCAGAGGTGGGTTTTCTTCCTCTGAATGCCTCCCCGCCCCACAAAATAATGCTAAGTAGTGAAGATATTGACAAATTCATAACTTGTTCAACAGTGATTTGCTGTCAACCCTCCAATATGCACAAGTAGATTATCAAAGGCTTCATAGAACATTCTATGAACGCATCATCTTTTGACAGAAAACATAGAAGTGGACAATATCAACAAATGCAAAACTTGTATGGTTGACACACTTACCTTTAGATTAGAGACAGGCAACTTTCAGGGTTGAGGTGTTATATCGGTATCCCCCTTAGCCCCAGCAGCAGTTGCCCTCTTGCTGTTGTCACTTCTGCCATCACCATATTTGCCACTGGAACAGTATTGGTGACAGAACCTCTCCATGTCCCAGAGTTTTGTTTTTAAAATAAGTTGCACATTTGCCATATTCCTTGTTCACAAAATGCAATTTTACTTCATTTTGTGAAGCTTCATGTGAATGGTTTTGCCACTGCTTTTAGGGGAAGGATGTTGAAGTAACGCTCCAGGTTGGATTTATTTATTTATTCATTTTTTAAAATTTGGAATGTGTGGCCAAACTAACTCCTGTTTGCTTTTCAGAATGCCCAAGTTTAATCCTCTGATACTCTCTTATGGTTGTGGCAGATACCATGCCAGCATTTGGGGGACAAATTTCTCCTCTCATTCTTATTGTTGTATAACAAGGATGGGAGTCACAGAGTCTCCAGAAGGTGACTGCAACTTTCATCAATTCTAGCCAGCATAGTTGATACTGGGGGATGCTGGAAGTGGCAGTCCAATAATAACTGGAGAGCTGCATGGTTCTTCCCCACATCTTGGTACATTCGGTTGCTCTGCCGACATCCTACTTTAATCTAAAATTTATTTATCCTATTTTAAACATTTTATTTCTCAGTTTCAGTTGTATTTTACATTTTATTGTTTAATCATTTGCTTTATAAACTGCTTTGAGGGGGCATTGTAAAAATGAGTTATGTAAATTAAATACATTTATATGGCAATGCAATAAATAAATTCAAATACGATTAGGAATTAGGTATGTAATTAACTTCCCATTTGAAGGCTGTGGTGCTTAAAAATGCTTAATGTTGGGAAGGATCAAGCCCAATGAAAGCATAGATTCATTTATCTAAATTCATACAACCTGAAAAAAAAAAAACAACCCACAACTGAAATGCAACAGACTTTTAGAAATGTTAAAAATGGTTATTTTTAAACCAAATGCTACACTGCTAACTGATAAAATAAGACATCTGCTTCAACTTGCAGTGTATAAGGCACAGCACATTTACTGTCTATTGTTGGTATATTCAAGGTTAGAAATGATTTGACCAGAACAGTTTTAAAGCCTCCATCAACCACATGTCATGAGTTTGGTTTATTTGGGAGCAGAAATTGAACTGGTCCCAGAATAGTCCTCTTTAAATTCTATTGCTCCTTGCAGACTGAAGCAACCACTCAGCCAGAAGCATCTTCCATTCCAAATTGTTCTCAGAAATCAATTTAAAATTGCATATAGTGGAGAGTTAAATTTACATGATGTTCTAAGCCCATTGTAATAGAAATATTTTTAAGAAACTTGATTCTACAAGGTCATCAACCTATAACACACTGTGTGTTGTGAGTCTTCAAGTCATTTCTGACTTTTGGTTACCATAAGGTGAACCTAAATTGGAAACTACTTGAAGGCACACAACAAAAAGGTGATCCTGTTATGAAGTTTTCTTGGCAAGATTTGTTCAGAGAGAGTTGCCGTTGCCTTCCTTGAGGCTGAGAGAGTGTGACTTGCCTAGAGTCACCTGCTAGATTTCCATGGCTGAGCAGGAAATCAAACCCTGGTCTTCAGAGTCATAGGCCATTTCTGCAATATACTGTTATAGTGCCATTATTCTACTTTCAACATCCTATGGAATCCTGGGGTTTGCAGTTTAGGGAGAGGCCTTTGGAATTCTCAGACAGAGAGCTCTTTGGCCTCAGTAAACTACAAACCCCAGAATTCCACAGGATGTTGAAAGTGGTATAATAGCACTATAACAGTGTAATATGGAAATGGCTATAGCCTAATGCTCAAACCACTCTACCACACTGGCTGTTATAATGTATCTCTTGTTGTTGCATGCTTTCAAGTCCTTTTTGACTTATGGTGACCCTAAGGCAAACCTATCACAGGCTTTTCAGGGGACTGTGAGTGTGTGAAACACCCAAGATCACCCAGTGAGTTTCCATGGCTGAGTGAGGAATCGAACCCTAGTCCCCAGGATTGTAGTCCAACACCCAAACCACTACACCATCTCATAATATACTACTAGTACTGCTAATATATATTTTGAAGCAATATATATTCCTCCCTCATAAGTTCTATTCCCACCTTTTAACTGATGTCTATACCCATCTGGTCACCTGTAAAAATTTGGTTCTAATTTATCCCATCCCAGGATATCAAACCTATAGTCAAGTGATTAATACCTAAAGAAGGAGTCAAGAAATTACACTACTGCAAGACTGCCTAAGGAAAGATGATAATTGTTGAACACTGACTTCCCCAAAAGATATAATGAAGATATATTGACAGCTGGACTCATTATGAGATACAGAAGTGCTCTAGGCAGACAGAATAAATGGAAATATGAAAACACAGGGAGAGTGTATGAATATTTGGTTTGAAAAGGTCTTACTCTTGAGCAAGTGTGAATATTTTACACTTAGGGCTAGTCATGCCATTAGGCCTTTAAGCATCAAATCAAGGGACAGGGGGATAATTATTACATGGGAAACATTTATATTAGTGTATCGTGTATGTTCTGTTGTTACCATAGGTGCCAAGGTGTCCTTGGAAGAGTTTAACATGTGCTCTTTCTCACTTTCTTTGGTCTAAATTTAGTTCCGAGCTCCAACTGGAACAGACCTGCAGAATCAATTGAAGAATGGTAGATCAGCACTTATGTACATTCCATTGTTTCAGTTAGGACTGGCAGTTGGATTAAAGTTTTTTTGTGTGGGTTGGACATTTGGATTTTGAGGGGGAAGTCTGATCCACAAGGGCAACTGACCCTCTAGATATCACCCAGGAATTCTGCATAGGAGCTTCTACCATCAATAATTAAAGCCACAAGTTTTCTTTTTGACAAAGTTTACTATAATCCTAACCAAAACACCAACAAAAATTTGATACAACAAGGGCATCTGCCCATAAGATATATTTCCATGCTGTTCATATACGTCCATATACATAAGCACCCTTTCCCCTTTTCCATTGATTTCTCTTAATTTCTTTCTGTTCACCTATGACAATCTAGTTCCAGTTGATTTCATCCCAAGGACTTCCTGCCAAAGAATTTTAGAAGGCTGTGCAACAGTCAAAGTAACTGTTTTCCCTTCTACAAAGTCCTTTGTTTTCTTCTGTGGCATGAACATTTTGCCACTTGTAGACTCCCAGCCTTGGGATGCTGCTGGGCTACTGTTGCCAGAATCCTCATACATCCTTGCCAATTGTCATGGATTCTGGAAGGTTTAGTTCTAAAACATCCGGGGAGCAAAGATTGAAAATCACTGTTCTAGGCTCTTCAGATTTGTGGCTTCCCCATTTTGCTTATTCTACTTCCCTTTGATCAATTCTCTTTATATGCTGCTTCTTCAACAGCTTGATCAGAATAAGGCAGGCTTAGAGAGGCATTCATTGCACTATGCATGCAATGCAATTATTTCAGTGGCATAGCTAGTGGGGGGCAGAGGAAGCGGTCCACCCTGGGTGGCAAGATTTTCAGGGTGCTACCAGGCCACCTTCTGCACGCTGGCAGATGCTCAGCACCTAGATGGGCACAGGAGCCTCCCGGAGAGGTCTGCTGGAGGGGGTATGCCACCCCAGGAAAGGGGTCCATTCCCCCCTCCCCTCCCCTCCCCTCCCCTCCCCTCCTTCTCTCCCTCTCAATCTGGAGTCAAACCTGTTTCCAGCCAAAGCAGTGGTGCTGACCCCAGTGGACCTCTGGGTTGGGCAGAGAAGGAAGGAGGGAGAAAAGAGGAGAGGAGAGGAGGAACTCTGAGAAGGTGGGGGGAGGCACCCGCCTTCCCACCACTCTTCCCCTGAGACCGGGGACAAGCCCAGCCCAGCCCAGCCCAGCCCAGCCCAGCCCAGCCCAGCCCAGCCCAGCCTCCAAGGAGGGATGGAAAGAAAGAGAGAGAGAGAGAGAGAGAGAGGGCCCTTGTCACTGCAGGAATACTGGTGTGCCTCTGAGTATGTGCAGAGCACCCCCTTTGAACCCAATCACCCAATGCCAATGGAGTGGTTTTTAGGTGGTATTTTGGATAGGTCCTCCCTCCCCTGGGAGGGGCGGCAAACTCAGGGACTTTCCTGGGTGACAAAAGCTTTAGCTACACCACTGAATTATTTGGACATTCCATGACCGAGGTATGCAATTCAAGATGGTGGAAGCAGAATTGTACTCAGTAGTTGATGAGGATGCACAAAATGGCACATAGCACCAGTGTAAGTGCACAATGGATGTGCAGTGAACCACAAAAGAAAAAAAATGGGGAAAACAGCACCCAACTAATATACTTGTCTCTATGCTCTGCCATTTACCCAAGGATACGTAAATCTGAACGATGGACCACATAATGTATTATGCATATGGAAAATATGATATCAGCTGAAACATATCACAAATAAGGTACACAAAGGAGCACCAGGAACATAACTCCATGTATCCACACGTTGAATGTGCAGATATGGCAAAGGCAGGGAGATGTAGGGTATATGAGTACATAAGGGTTTATTGCCCATAGCACATTAAACAGGAAAAAAGTACAAAGTGCCATACAAAGCACACATTAAGAAGGAAGTGCTGCTGTAGCAAGCATATTCATACATGCCATATTATTATACATTGTATACTATGTGTTCCACTTTGCATACTATGCAATGGTTATCTAAACATGCTCATTTCTGTGTGTGAACTACACCATTCTGCTATTCTAGAGGTTGTGTAATTCAAGCACACTATAACTCCATAGTGGATATTCATATTATATTGAGACAATGTAGGATCTCAGGCAAAGGTTCCTTTTTCTGTTGTCTGCAGGGACCTGATTGTCCCTTCCCAATTTTCTTCTGAGTCATACTCCCTCCAACATCTAGGTTTATGGGTGAAGATCTCATTTCCATTGTCATTCCCCATCGTCAGTACCATTTTCAAGAGAGCAATATCACTGGCACTGCCAACAGTTCTGTTAATAGGAGTGCAATTCATGCTAGCTGGAACTGTGGTCCAAAACCAAACCAAAACAAACACTTTTCCATACTCTGGACAGCATGTCATTAGTGGCATACATAGGTGTGAGTTACATTCTAATGCAGAGTATTTTTGGTTGGACACAGTGCAATGGCAGTGCCTAGCTGGCAGCAAAAAAAGTGTAGTTCTGCATGTGCAGCATGTACCAATGAGCAGGAAGTATGTGAGCATGCAATCCAAAATGGATCTCTGCTCATTCAATAATAGGGCCTGAGTCCCCACTGCTGAGTGCACAAAGACCCAGAGTGGAACCACTACTGATGATGGTCACCTTGTCCACTGTAACTGCATGATGAATTGCCAACCAAACCGTTTAGCAGTGATTCACACACATGCACTACAGTGGTATCCAGTATGGGGACTGTGTAATGCAGTGGAATATAACTCGCTGTTGGTTATTTATGCTATGCTGTGGTGATATAGGAGCCTGGCCTGTGACTGTTAGCATCTTGATACGACAATGTTTTCAAGCCATAGCCTTTGGTGAACAAGACGAAAGAGGAAAAAATAGATAGTTATGGAGACGTGTATTTTGTAATATATTTTGTAAACACCTCAGCCCTATTGATGGTGACATTTCAATATTAGCCTTTCAAACTTGGTATCAAACATAGACCATTTCATCACTAGACTGTTATAGTGCTATTGTTCCACTTTCAATATCCTGTGGAATTCTGGGGTTTGTAGTTTATTGAGACCAAAGAGCTTTCTGGCTGAGAATTCTAAATGCCCCTCCCTAAACTACAAACCACAAAATTCCAGAGGATGTTGAAAGCGGAATAATAGCACTATAATAGTCTAATGTGGAAATGGCCATAGATTTGTCCCTGACAAGTAAGACAATTATTTTAATTCAGGATCATGCAGGCAAAGAATAACAATAACCTGTGACCAGTCAAGGGACAAGCCAGCTAGGAACAGCCTTGTAGAGAAATCATGCGGATATGTGAGAAACCAGGGGAAGTAATCAGAAACAGCTGGACAAAACGCTCAAAGCTTCGCTTTTGGGTCTTTCTGCTGCTCAGCTGCAAGACATGCGTAGCACAATTGGCCTCAGGAGAATGGCAACACATCTCCTTTCTTCAAGTCATGTTATTTTAACATCTGGAGCAGCATACATTGGAGGCTTAAAGAGAGCAATGAGAATATGTTGGTACAGTTTCCTTTTGATGATCGAATTAAGGAAAATGCCACTAAATTCTTGTCTTGACTGTGCTCAGCTGTCTGAATCTGTGTGGATGCCAGCATTCAAAACAGCATTTAGAAAACATAGATTTTGATGAGATGCTGTTTTAGAATTACTAGTAGAGCAAAGGGGAATAATTTCATTTATTTGAAAAGGAACTGTTTTTAGAATACCCATAATGCTGTAGGAGGATAAATAAGCTGATGAATGTATTCTACTGAGCAGGTCAACAGGGTGTTAAAGAGCACACCAGAGAAAAATGGATTGCCCAATGTGAGGCCTTGACAAAGCTGTACAGTCCCAGATGTTTTATTTTATAGCACTATTTGTACTGTTAGGAGACAAATTCCTGCTATTTAGGTTGTGCAAAGGAAGTATATATGTTGAAGATGGGTCTTTATCTGTCACAGACCTTCTAAAATTAAGCTGGATGTTTGTAGTGTAAACAGAAGGTCACTTTTTCCCATTCAAAACACACCCACCCACAACAAGGAAACTAAAACTTGATGATATGTTTCTCAGAAAGGACAAAAATGGAATTTCACAAGGGCTCCATCCACACATAATGGCAAATCATCTTTTCCTACTGTATGAATGAGCAGCAGCAAGCCTCAAGTTCACTCACACACCCTTTCAAGGCCACATGACAACTGAAACTTTGACTTTGCTGTTAAAGAAACCATAGTTTCATATCCCCCAACTGTCCCAATTTGGCAGATAATCTTCTATCACCCTACTTTCTAGACTGCTGTTAAAATACGTATCCTAATTTTTCTCTCTCTCTTCCCATATTCCTCTTCTCTCCTCAGCTTACTTCAATTGCTGAAAATTAACTCTATTAACTAAATTAACTATATTAGCTCAATGGGGCAGGGGGGAGGACTGGAAGGGGGAAGGATCTTGTCCTTGTATATAAAGTCAAAGGCTTTCACGGTTGGAATCTGTAGGTTGTTGTGGGTTTTCCGGGCTTTGAGGCCGTGTTCTATTAGTATTTCTCTGACGTTTCACCTGTATCTGTGGCTGGCACCTTCGGAGGATCTTGTCCTTGTATGTAGACTCAGGCATATCAAACTGCTGCAGCCAATCCTAGTTTATGGTGTACTTCCTCATTCATAACTTTTGTTGTTTTGACCACACTCTGATTTTGCTTGGCCACACATACCCCACTTTTCATATGCGAAATGTTGGACGGTATGCAGTTTGACTATCTAACTAAGGGTTGGATGTTTTTAGACCCAGGAGAGACTATTACTTAACTAGAAGTTGGCTTCCATTTTACTTCCTGGTTAAGTTAAGGCATCTCCTGTGCCTAAAACTCCTTTGGCTTTGGCTGTACCCACCACAGCAATTATGTCCCAAGGAGATTCCTCCCTGTTGGCCTAAATTTTTGTAAAGTTATTCCTAACATCCTTTCTGAATATGTTTTTGGGGTCCATCTGACACTCCCTCATTATATATGAAACTGGGATAGATGTCATTCCTTTAAGTCATCACAAAGTCTGTCAGCAGGTAATATAGTTAAAACCGACTGTCAGTAAAAGCTGAGCCCTAATCCACTGGCGCAAGTGCAAAACAAGAAGAAAGTCTTCTGGGAATTTAATTATTAAACATATGATAAAAACCCATTATCTCTAATAGCTAAAAGATAAGAAGTCTATTAAAGATTCTTCCCACAATGAAGTTTGGGTAGTGTTGGCTGGCTAAGGAGCTGGCCTTCTTTTCTGATTATTTAATGCTACAAGTCAGGTGAGGGAGAAGAATGCTCTATTGCATCATTCCTATATTTAGCAATACTCTCCAGTAAATTGTGCTGATATACTGACATTTACACAATCTGTCTCAAGCATATCACATTTTGTCAATACTAAATTTGTCTGGCCATTTACATACATTGACATAATCGTATACAAGAGTTGTTGGGAGTGTTGTTTTGTGCAACTGATAGGTGATTGGAGATTAACTACATGGATCAAATATTAAATTTGCAAATGTTGCCACATGTGCTTTGCATTTCAGTTATTTTAGAAAACAAAAGGCTTGGAGTTTCATTAATGTGACAATCAAAACACTGTGATATTCCCTCATAGAATATTGGCAAAACAATTGTATCTTTCACTGCCCTGCCACCTCAGAGTAAGATTATTATAGGAATATCTTCAAAAAATAAATATGTACTTGATGGGTTATATACTAACATGAATCTTGTCTTGAAATTGTTTTTCGCATTTCATTCAATGAAAATTCCTTGAAGTTTGAATAAGGTGTTTGAAAATAAATGTGCTCTCCTTTTTAATCACTAGTTATGGCACTAGATGTATCTTCTGTCCCCTTGCACAAAATATCTTGGTGCTTCAGTATGAATAAACCTAGATTCTTTTTCTAGAACATCTCAGTGGAGTATTTCATGCATACACAGTGGATTAATAGTTTGACTAACATGACCAGAGGTATCTGTCCATTATGGATTTCAGACCTACTATTCAGTGGCTTAATTTAAAGTTAGTGGGACACAGAAAGACAGAAATATTAAATATTAAAAATAAATTTGGAAAACATGTCATAGCCATGGGATATGTCTCCTTCATATTCATTTCAATTGCAGTATTATAAAATATGTTTACTCTGTCTTACCAGTCATAAAATATCTATAATATGGCTTACATAAGCCAATGTGATTATGTAATACAAAATATTGATACATGTATATTAATATGAATGAAAATAATTTTAGTGATTTTTTAAATTAACAATTGCATTTATAATAAGTAATATAAAGCAATGTAGCATAAAAATCGAAATGATTCACACGTTATGCCTATTCTCTGTTTATTGAAGACCACACTACCCAAATAGCTCGGTTGTACTTAATCCATTCGGTGGGTTCAGTGACCAAAGACAAAAATCATTCTATTTCTTTTTTCTTATTAACAAAGACCCACTAGTCTATCCTTTAATGTCTCTGTGGATTAAATCTCAGTATTCAGCATTCTTGATTAAGAAGCACAAGTGGGATCTATGAAGTTGGGGCAAAAGAAATGCAGACTCAAGAAATTGCCAACCAGTAAATGTGCAATATAATTTCTTCTGATTTTCTGAGCACCAATGAATCAACAGCTTGACTCCCTGAGGTGATTCTTTGTTGAAACATAGAGTTTCATCTGTGTTATTCAGCATTATGTTGTCAGTAGCAGTGAACTGCTTATATATATATATATTTATATCAGCCCAGTGGCAGAAGCCATCTCAGCCTGTTCTGAGCTTGGTGGTAGGGATACTGATGAACAAAGCAATTTGTTCCCTAAGACATAATAGGAAATTAGAGGCTTTTTGTGGTGCTCAGTACATTTCTTTCAGATAACTCAGGGGTAGGAATTGTGCAGTCCTCCAGATGTTGTTGGATTGCAGCTCCCAGCAGTCTCAGCTACCAACAGACCTAAAGATGAGGAAAGCTGGGAGGTACAGTGTGGAGTGTCACTCATTTTCTGTTCCTCAGATAATCTTTGACTGATGGCCATATTTGGCATCATAGTGGAATCTCTTCCCTTGGTGACCTGGCAACTAAATGAATTGGAGGATTCTGTCTCTTCTTGACAGGACATACGCATACATGTGCATGTGTACACAGGCTTACATCCCACATTTCCTCAGTTGTGCTCAAGGTGGGTGCAATGTGATCTGCCTTCCCATTTTGATCCTCAAAACAACTCTACAAGGTAGGCTAAGCTGAAAGATTGTGACTGGCTGTAAATATAAACTGCTTGTGGAATGGAATGCTGTATATGTGCTTTGACTTTCTCACCACTTGGTGAAGAAGTACCCAAAAGTCACCTTGTTGTGCAAGCAGAACAGCAGCAATGAATGGCAATGGCAACAGAAGGTGACAGGTGACACTGCTGCTGCATCTCACAGATGCACAGGAAATTGCTCAAACTACCCATTGTGTACTGCTTTGGCTCTGAAGACCCAGCTGAGTCAGGCACTGATCAGAGAACCAGCCATAGAAACAGTTGGCTTATACTGGGAGGCACATGCTAGGTGATGCTAGTGGAGTATTCAGCTCTCCCAAAACTGAATGGAGTTTCATCTGCACAGAGCTTCATGGTCAATTGTAGATTTCAATCCATGTTTCCCTGGTTCTAGCCCAATGCCTTGACCACTAGATATTGCATTTTTCTTGATATGTGTGAGTACAGTACTACATTCACCTTTAACCACTTCACTAAAGAGGCTACAGTTTTTCTGACAGATGAATGACTCCAGAATATATCCATTTTGTTCTTCATTTGGGATGAAGAACAAAATTAATTTCAGACTGACTAAAATCCTTGTTGAGCTGGCTGAAACATGCATGTTCACCACTTGAAGGTGACTGCAGCATCTCTTGATGTTTCACCTGTAAAAGTCATCATAGCTTCTGTAGGCTAAGCATTAGAGACAGTAATTATACCTCTCCTAATATGCAAAACTTTTCAGAAGTGTTGGTTTTCACACAAAGGCCTGGATTATATTATTTTTAATGAGGTGGAAATAAAGGGCAAGAATGGACTGTAGTGTTTTAGAGTATACACAGGGAAGAAAACAGTTTTTCTTTATGTTCCACCCTCTTTTAAAAATGTGCTTCTTTATAGTATTTCCTTTATTCTACTTATTCTACATTTGCAAGAGATCTCTAGCAGTATTCAGTCACCTCCCAGCTACTTTGAGATTCTTCCATCTTAATCAGAGGTGGATCTAGGGTGGGGCAACTAGGGCTTGTGCCCTTGGCGCCAAAGTCAGGGGTTACAAAAAAGAGGAACCACCCCAACTCCCCGATCACTGCTGCTCACCCCTCCCCATCACCACAGCTCGCCCCTTTCCCTGCTGCTGTTGATCACCCCTTTCCCTTCTGCTGATCGCCCCCCTCCCCACTGTGGTCGATCACCCTTCGCTCCTCTGCCTATTGCCCCTCTGCCTGCTGTTGATTGCTCCTCTCCCTGCCACTGTCAATCGCCCCCCCACTGCCGCTGATCACCCCTCTCCCCACCATTGTAGATCACCCCTCTCCCCACGGTCAATCACCCCTCCCCCACTGTCAGTTGCCCTTCCCTGCAGTCAATCGTCCCCTCATGCCATCTATCTCTCCTTTCCCTGCCATTGATCGCCCCTTCCCCTGTCGCCAATCGCCCCTCCCCTTGTTGCCTATAACTCCTCTCCCCACTGCCCTGATTGCCCCTCCCCCTGCTGCGGATCGCCCCTCCCCCCTCCTCGCTCTGCCCCTTCGCTCTGGGCGCTGTTGAGCCTCGCTCAGTCACTGAATCTTATTTTATTTATTATGTTATTTATGTGATATTTATCTTTCCTTTCTCCCAAAATGGTATGCAAACCAATATATTGAGCAGGTCTTAGTCTATTTCATTTTGAACTTCTTAGGTGCTCTGTTGAGTCCAAAACCAAGCTTGGAAGGCATATTGGGACAAATGTTCAGAACACAGATATAACAGTGTTATTCTAGTATCATATATTGATAATAAAGAGCCAGTGTGTTGTTGCCATTTGAGTGTTGGACTAGAACCCCGGAAACCAGGATTCAATTTCCAGCTTGGCCATGGAAACCCACTGGGCGACCTTGAGCTCATCACACACTCCCAGCCCCAGAAAACACTGTGATAGGTTTGCCTTTGGGTTGCCAGAAGTTGAAAATGACTTGAAGGCAGACAACAATAACAATATTGATCTTTCTGATATAAGCGAATCCAGGATAAATCCTTGCTTCTTGTTGACACAAGATTGTGACTGCAAGATCTGTTCCTAAGATGAAGGAGTGAAATGCAGTGTTTGAAAATGTGTCTCTTTCTACTGGTCATTGCCAAGTCTGAAAATATTTGAGTATCCAAGACTGCAGTTTACCATAAACAAACCAGTTGCTGGACACTCAAAACACATGTCTTGGGTGCTGGTACAAAAGTAGATACTTGTCCATCTGTGCTTTCCTTATAAGTCTTAGAACACATATTTTCCCATGCTTTGAAGTTGTTAAAATGACAGATGAAGTTGGCTTGAAAAATGCATTACCTAGTTAATGAACTCACTGTGAAGGAAGTTAAGCAGCAAAAATGAATGTTACAGTTCAAGCATACATCCAAAATTATAGTTTGCTCAAGCTCAAATGGATAGTTCGAGAAAGAGCCTTCACAATCACAGGAGGATGTAGCTATGTTCTCAAGGTTAACAAGGCATTTGTGAGCTTTCAGAACTGAGCTATGACTTCAGATGGGCATTTAGGCCAATTAGAAAAATTGTTCATGGCTACATGACCAGGACTGGCCCACGCAGAAAAAGAACAGCAGATAAAGCTTAATTTGGAACTATTCTAGATTTGGTAAACAGAGACTGCTGCAAAGAACAGAGTCAGGAAAATTGAACTTGAATAAGCACAGCAATAAAGAGAAGTACAAAGCTGCCTTATCAGCAGTGTAGGTCACTTACCTCAGAGGTGCACAGTACTGACCTTTGAGGGGCAGTTTTATACAATTGGGTTTTTTTTAACCATTATGAAAATGCAACTGAAAATTTATACTTTTTATTTTAAATGAAATACCACCACAGTGGTATTGAATATATTTAATTACAAAATTTTACAAAATTTTCTATATTCTGTTTTAGTTATCCTTTTTATATGCATTTTTATGGTTATTTCTGAAATATAGTGATGTTTTTAACTAAAGGAGGAAAAAAACTCATTCTTCTTAGTAGGCATGTGTTGTTTACAGTGGTATATATGACACTTTTAAAGAGATCTTTGATGATACAAGCTTGAAAGGTTTATCTGGAAATACTTCCATATAAGTTGGAACTATCCAAATGAGCCCTGTGCTAAAATATTTTCTTTTGAGAAAGAAAATAAAAAAAATTCTTTATTACTTGTTCTTGCAAATGAAATTAAATTTAGCAGTTTCACCTTTTATGCTTTTCATTTTTTCTACAAGAAGTTAGCATCTTTTTTTTTTGCAGGGGATGGAGTTTGCAAATATTTCGTTTTGCCTAGCATACAAAATAGCCTGGTTGTGGCACTGTTTTACAAGATGCCAAGCCATAAGTCATCCAGGACAATCTCATGATTTGATCATGGCAGCTAATGGCATCCATGAACATGTCCTGGGTTTTAGTCCAAACTTTAAAGGAGCTGGCGTGGAAGCCTCAGCCATTGAATTCAATGAACAGGTCAAGAAAGTGTTTTCCTTTTGCCAAAGGCAATTGGGAAGAAGTTCTCAGGTCAGGAGTAAAGTTTCTATGGTCAACATGCATACCAGTTGGCAAGCTGCTAAATCTGTAAGAGACACTAATTTTTTTAAATAATAAAATGTTAAGCAATATTATCAGTGTTTGCACTATACACATGTACTTTTAGTCTTGAATTCTCTGATAACCTTTCTCACTTCTATTTTCTGAAGCAGCAATGTACAACTGTACAGTAGGGCTAGTGGGACAAATTCATTTTGATTGTAAAATTCCACTGACACTAATGGAGTTTTATGCCCAGAAATGGTTTGGCACAATGTCCTTAGATTGCTTTTATTCACAGTTTGAATTGGAATTGTTTTTCTCTTGGGAACAATTGTGATTAAAGATTTCAGAAAGACCCCCAGTGCTTTGCTTTTATGTGAGCGTAAAACAATGAGACATAGGCTTTGCTGATGGCTAGGATAACAGATTTCACATTACAATTTATGTTATGACTCGTAACCAGGGCAGGCCCTACCAGAAGGCAGAGTGGAGCATCTGCCTCATGTGGTAAATGCTGAAGGACACGGAGTAGACAGAGCGGCTATAAGCTACAAGATCTGTTTTATGCCCATTGAGTCAGGAGCCATGGGAGGCTGCTGCCCTGTCACTGTTGTTGAAATAAAATTCAGCTGTCAGTCTGATCGGATTTTATGAACAGCATAATGTTTTGAGGTAACTCTACTCATGCAGGTGCTCTAGCTGCCTGAGCAATGTGTGCTTGAAAGATCATTAGCATCTGGAGGACTGCTGTAGTGAGCATAAGGGAGATGAATGGAGTCCCTTAAGGGTTTCTTTGAGTTCAAACAAGTGCCCTGTTAATTGGATCTCATCAAAATTGAAGCTTGGGAAAGTGCTTTTTAAAAATCAGTTTGTTACACTTGGAGTTCAAAGCCTTTCCCTTGCAGATAGTTATAATAAAGTTACCATTTAAAGTAATTCTTTAAGGTTACTCTAAAGCAACTATTTACTTTTAGTTGCTTTAAATACCTTAAATACTTTTCGTTCAGCAGCACAAGGAACATACAAATCAGCTCCTGAACTACGGGACATTCTTCTACTACAGTTTAGTGAAGCAACACCCTTAGAACAATAAAAGTAATCAATATTACAGTTCTACCACAAAGGAGTAAAGTTATCCCTTATTAAATTGCAGGTATAATATAACTTTGTTATGCTGTAATCAAAGTTTGGCAGTAATGAGTTAATAATATAGTCACCTGTAATTAGTTACTTCTTTAATAATTTTGAGAAAATATCAAAAGTAAATTTCAAAGGTAGTATAATGAGTAAGAGTGAAGTAACTTCATTGATGTATAGAGTAATGACCTCTAGTTACTTTCAAACATTACTTTTGGGGGATTTTTTAGAAGCATTTTGACAGGATTTTTAAACAGAATTTTAATGCCATTCTCTTATCCTATGTATTTCTTTCTCTGTCTCAAAAAAAAAAGTAACAGAAAGTAATAAAAAAGTAGTGAAGAATGTCAATGAATAATTTTCCTACATTGTAACAAGTAACAGGCATGAATTACTTTTTAAAAGTAACTTTCCAAGTTCTGACCTTATTATTTAAGGAAAGTTAATCAGATAGCAACTTATTATTTTTTGCAGGCTAATTCCAAGACCTGGTCAAAACCATGTATTCCTAGCAGCTAAGCAGCATTGGTATAGAGACTTTCCAAATGCTCAGATCCCACATGGAGCACCAACACAGGGAAATAGTTTTTGGTGCCCTGCCTGTCTTAAAATATGACACAGCTAAGAAAGGGGACAATAATATTTTTGCTGTTGTGAAAATGTCACAAATAGCATTTCCTTCTAGAGGAGCTTCTGAGTTCTATATATCAAGAACTGAACTGATGGACACTTTAGGGTATATGACCATTTTCTCTTAGCCTGAATACATTGAGTTTGAAATTGGAGACCAAGTTATTTGGTTCTTGTTGAATACCTTTCAGAACAGCAAAAGTATATGAGAAAATTAATATAGCTCATGGTAGAGAGTGCTAAATAGTGTTCTCCGATGTACTGAACTGTTAGAGATTTAGGGGGAGGACATTCCCCATTAATGGATTAACAAAGGGACCAGGATAGGCTATTATCACAGGTTCCTCCCAAACCCTCTGTGCTACTCACAATAGTGATCTGTGGACCAATGCTAGTCTTTAAGCTATCTGCTGCTGGTTGACAGGGAATTTCCAGGAAGGAAAGAAATAGTTAGAGGCACACATATGATGCTGACACATTGGGGGGGGGATGATCCCCCACATTAAAGAGTTTAACAAGCCCTATTTCAGACTGTCCAGCTCTACAAAGAGATATTAAGCCCTACTGCAAGGACTTTGCCAATTATCTCAGTACAAAACATTAAAAATAAAAAAAAGAGATGCTTTGGATTTTCCTGCTTAGAACTGCATGAACAAGAAATCAAGAAGGAACTGAGAAGGAGCTAAGAGAAGAGAAGGAGCTTAGGCAGCCAGTGGTGCAGTCCTGTATCGTACCCTCCAACACTTCACAGATGAAAAAGAAAAGGTGTGGCAATATCAGAGTGTGGCAAAAGTTATTGAGGAACAGATGCTCAAAAGCTAGGAGAGGCTGCAACAGTGTGTTTGAGCCTTCTGGGAAGGGCAAGATTCTCCCTCCCTTCCCTTCCCTTCCCCTCCCCTCCCCTCTCTACTTTTCCTGGACACTTAATTGAGTGCAAACTATTCTTGTGCTTTGAACTCAATTTGCAACAATGAAAGTAAGCTGAGGATGAAAGGGAAACATGGAAGGAAGAGAGAGAAACATACTTTTTAGAAGCAACTGAAAAAGTGGGATGAGAGAGAATTAATTGGGATTGTTCTTCCCAATCAGGACAGTTGGAGAATGTGCTGCATATGGGCAAAATTTGAAAAACTATGTTCTTTAAAAATATAGTCAAATGTTTAGATCAGTGGTGGGCTCAGTGGGGCTATACATGCCTCCAGATCTTTTTCTGGCTTCTCAACTAGTTGACTGATCATTCCCAAAGGGTGCTCACCAATGGCTGCTTTTCATCCTGGAGAGAAGTGACGAGCGGGGTGCCACAGGGTTCTGTCCTGGGCCCAGTGCTGTTCAATATCTTCATCAACGACTTGGATAAAGGAACAGAGGGCATGCTTATCAAATATGCAGATGACACCAAATTGGGAGGGGTTGCTAATACGACACAGGACAGGATCAAAATTCAAAATGACCTGGACAGATTGGAGAGCTGGGCCACGGCTAACAAAATGAAATTCAACAGACAGAAGTGTAAGGTCCTACACTTAGGTAGAAAAAAATTGAATACAGAAATATAGGATGGGGGGCACGTGGCTGGATGGCAGTACGTGTGAAAGGGATCTAGGAGTCTTCATAGACCACAAGCTGAACATGAGTCAGCAGTGTGGTGTGGCAGCCAAGAAAGCCAATGCAATTCTTGGCTGCATCAACAGGAGTATGGTGTCTAGATCGAGGGAGGTACTGGTGCCACTCTACTCTGCTTTGGTTAGACCTCATCTTGAATACTGCGTCCAGTTCTTGGCACCCCAATTCAAGAAGGACATGGTCAAGCTGGAGTAAGTCCAGAGGAGGGTGACCAAAATGGTGAGGAGCCTGGAAGCCATGCCCTATGAGGATAGACTTAGAGAGCTGGGTATGTTTAGTCTGCGGAAGAGAAGGTTAAGAGGGGACATGATAGCCATGTTTATATATTTGAAGGGATGCCATGTAGAGGAGGGAGAGGGCTTGTTTTCTGCCGCTCCAGAGACCAGGACAAGGAGCAATGGATTCAAACTGCAGGAAAGAAGATTCCATCTGAACCTCAGGAAGAACTTCCTGATGGTCAGGACTGTCCGGCAGTGGGATGCGCTGCCACGGAGTGTGGTGGAGTCTCCTTCGTTGGAGGTTTTTAAGTGGAGGCTGGATGGCCACTTGTCGGGAGTGCTTTGAGGGTGTTCCTGCATAGCAGGGGGTTGGACTGGATGGCCCGTGTGGTCTCTTCCAACTCCACATTTCTATGATTCTATGATTCTATAAGTTTTTCTTCTTCTTTTTATATTGGCATTCTGCTTTTGCACTAAGATTCATTAAAATAACTACCCCACTGACTTTAGCACATTCAGTTATCAGTCAAAGAATCAAGACCATATTCAGCACTTATTACTAAGGTCAGCATCATATTACAGAACATTTAAGTACCCCCAAATACATTTGTCTTAGGTCTCCATAAATTGGAAATGACTTGAAGGCACACAACAATAACAAAGCTTATTTATATACAGACATGAATTTAATAATAATTAAATATGGCTGGGAGGATTTTATTTATTAATCATGGGTGAAATAAAAATACAATATGAATGGAAAAGTAAGATATTTTATGTATCTTTTGCATTTAAAATAAATCTCTTGAGCACTACTTGTACTCAGTCTGAAACATGGACTCTGCCCCTGCATGAATTACTATACAAAGCTTCTTCCCAGCCATCCAACAACAAAATACAAAAAAGAAGTTTTTCATACCTTTTTCTTCTGAATCTTGCAAAAAAAGATTTTTGTTCCTTCCCTGGATTAACTTATCTGACCTGAACCCCTAACAGATGTTAAGTGAAGAAACTTGCTCTTTGGCTTATAGAATATCTAACAGATAGGTAGACCTTAACCCCTCTTTTATTTCATTACACCCTTCAAAGAAGCCTTTCCCTCCCCCAATACCTTCTGGAATTGTCCTCAACAAAGAGACAACCTACAAAGTCAGTAGAGATTGTAACATAAATGTTTTCCCGATACATAAATGAATATCTTTCACTGATATATTGAGGATATCACATGCCCAGCACAAATATTTGGTGAGAAACAGGCAGAAATAAACATAAAACCAGAGAAATTGGCTGTTTTTTAATATTATTTATTACAAAAATTAATTGGGAAAAAAAGAAACATGAATCGCAGCAAATTAAAGTGGAAAGTTCTGTATTTGGTTTGCCTATTATTAGAAACACACTTTCCCATAGATTCAGATTGTCTTCTCTGCTTGGCATTGTCTCACAAATGAGTAGCTTTTAAATCTATATTCAATCCATTTATTAAATTAAATTCTGAAAAAAACCTTACACTAGAAATTTTCTTTCTTTCTTTCTTTCTTTCTTTCTTTCTTTCTTTCTTTCTTTCTTTCTTTCTTTCTTAACTAACAAGAGCTTATATTGTATTAACTCTCCCCTATAGTTCTGGCAAGGAATAACAAAAGACCATTAGGTGCAGTTTCCAAGCTCTTTTTCTGAGTTGCCAGTCCTGCTGGAAGTCTTCCTATGGGTACTGTAAGAACAGATGTTTGGATTAGGCAAGCCTATAGTTTGAGCCAGCATGGAAGGGGCAAAATCTCTGAAATATAATGAGTAATCCTCTACACACAAGCAAAACTAGACAAACCTGGAAACCAATCTGATCCAAATTTCTAAAAGCAGTGGTTCTTGGACTGATGGAAACTTGAAAATGCATAAGACCTTCCAATCTTTTCTTATTCCCGTCGCATTGAAATGTGGGGGTACCCACCCTCTCTGGACATAAGATTTATTTATTTTTTACTTCTTATGTTCTTGGGAGGAAAACATCACTGTATGCTTCCAAACTGCTGGTAGTAAAAATCCCATTTATTGTTGTTTTTGTGTGCCTTCCAGTCATTTCTGACTTATGGCAACCCTAAGGCCAACCTAGCACAGGGTTTTCTGTGGCTGAGACTGTGTGATATACCAAGATCCCGTTTACCACATCCTTTTTCTCCCAAATGTGTAGCTCAGATCTAACTAATATTTTTTTATGATCCATTATAACTTTCATTTGTAGAAGTCCCATTGTGCTAAATATGTGGGAAAAATTATATAGGTTTCAGGCTAAAATGACCACTCCTTTCCCTGAATCAGAACCTGTCAAATTTGAAACCAGCTCTCTTATTTGAAGAAAAGTTAGTGAAACCATGAACCAAGCAAACCCATCTGCAACATAGCTTCCTGTTCTTCTGTTTGTTAAACTCAAAATGCTGTCAAAAAGGCCTCATTCCAGGCTATGGGTTACCTTTCATCCATGATCTGTACTTCTGATGTTTCACCAGGCAAGAAGGTTGCTATCCAAACTACAGTCGTGCAAATACCTCAGGCTGAGGCCTAACACTGTCAATATGTATTGATTTGAAAATACCATGTAGATACTGATTCTGAAGCAAAGTTCAGTCTGAGAAGCTAACATTTGATGAGCAGCATTACATCCAGATTTTGGCTTGAAATACTAACTCTTGTCATCTGTTTTTTTTCACCAGACACTCTTTCCAAATTTAAAATGCCAGTTCAAAGTTTTAAAGAGTGGTCTGAACAGTCTGTAAGCATATTAATCAAAATCCAGACACAATTTCTTCAAGCAAAGAATAGAAGCCAGCCTCAAAATAATTAATTAGGCTCACATATATCAGTGGCACTTAAATTACTCAGGTGGTCATTTTGATTTCAGTGGGCCTACTCTATGACTAAGTCAGGATCTAAATTATAGGTATTATCTAACTTCTAATACAATATACAGTTGTAACTTCTTTTCTGACTGTAGTGTTTTTGGTAATTTTTCAATTCATTGTTCTTTTCTTAAAAAAAACACACAAAAAAACCCTTGAAGTCTGAGAGGGTGGAAAAGAAGAGCTCCTCAAAATTAATCTTGTTTTCATTTCTATGCTATTGCAGGACCCAAGAATCTGAGGCTGCATTAATAGTAAGCGACATGAGACAAGCAGTAAGTAAAGCAACCAAGAATATTCTATGCAACCAAAAGGCAAACATGGATTTCTAGTCTATCATGAATATGGGAAATTAAAATTATTCTTTGACTTCTGTGGAATGTGCTTTAGTTTCTCATTGTTAGTGTTAATCTGCTTAGGTCACTGAAAGTAAATTATTTAGCGTGCTAGATTCCTTGCATCTTTCAAATTCTGAATGCAGTGAATAGCAATTTTAACATTTAAAAAATGCATATAAACAGAGAGGGGGAACAACCTATATTGTGTCTAATAAGGAAATCTAAGCCAGGTCCCCACTCAGTAAACTGGAAATATGGGTATTTGACCTCTGGATGTAAGCATATGAGTTTGGACTTTGACATTTTGCGTAGGGGCAGGACAGTGGCAGCCAAAGCACCACTTGCTTTACTCTGTAATAGAGTTAGGTCTAGCCAGTGCCACATCTGCACTACTAGTGGTGACTTGGGATCCCTTGCACTGGGGGAATATTGCACACTGGGAAATAATGCGAACAATTTATGCATTAGCTACTAGCCTCCGCTCCTGCTGCTGCAGCTAAAGAAGCCCACTAAGAACTGTCATGCTGCCAGGATGGTCAGATCATACAACTATTGAGGTCCCATCCTATCCTTATTCTTTACCAGTGGTGAAAATGAACAAGTAGGGTCAGGTAAGGAGAAACAGTATCCATTTTAGCATCTCCTAAACATCCATTTTAGCATCTCCATTTTAGCATCTCCTAAACCAGCTTTTGATAGGAGATTGGGAAGCAAAGCTAGTGTCATAACAATCCCCCTTCCAGATAGTTTTTCCTGACAGCTAGCATGGTATACTGGTTTGAGTTTGGACTAGGTCTCTGGGAGCCCTGGGTTCAAATCCCAGCTGCACCCTGGAGACCCACTGGGTGACCTTTGGCAAGTCACCCTTTTAGCTTTGGAGGAAGTCAGTGGCAAACCAACTCTGAATAAATCTTGCCCAAGAAAACCATAGGAGAGAGTCGCCTTGGGATCGGAAAGAACTGGAAGACACATAACAGCAAGTCTCCTATAAGAAACCCTTTTTTCTATAATATATAGAAAAGAGACAGAATGGAGACAGGGGATCTCAAAAAGGAAGGATTTTTGCCACAAGAGTATTATCTCCCGCTGGCACCTTCCACAGTTGACATGAAAGGGACACGTTAACACTCCTGGCAAAGGAGGGCCCTGGGAAGCCCGGCTTTACGGCTTTGTCCTTCTCGCCCCGGAGGAGCCGCCGCCGCCGCCGCCCTCCGGCCTCTGGGCTCGATTAAGCTGCAAGTCACAGCCCTGGAGGCCGGGCCCGGCGGCTCCGAGGGCGCGCTGTCTCTTTTGCTGCCCTCACAATGGCTCCATTGACTATTTATCGAGGCCGCACAACAAGGCTGCTGTTCGCCTCCCTCACACAGGAGCCTTTTCAGCGACAGCACTTCGCAACAGGCGACGCCTGGAGTGCCGCGGGAGCCGGGGCTCCTCTCCCTGCTCACTAGCCACCCGTCCAAGGCCAGCTTCCGCCAGCACAGCTCCGGAGACGAGGGGGAAACCTCACCGTGACAAAGCTCTCGGGGCTGGACAGGCGGGAAAGGCCAATAGCAAGCGTCCTTTCAAGTGCCTGCCGGTCTCTCACCTGGAGGAGGGTTAGAGAGAGTCCCTCTGATAATTTGGAGGCGGGCCTCTCTCCTCCGGCCAATCAGGAAGAAGACAAGCGGGGGATCCCTAGACGGGGATTGCCCGTCTTTGAGCGCGCGCGGGGAGGGGGCGCAACAGCAGAGGCGCGGGAGGGAGCGAGTGAACGAAGGGCGACGGGCATGGCTTGGGCTGCAGCCGCCGGTCAAGCAGGGAGGAGAGCCCGGGCACGTCCACGACGGACGGACCTCTAAAATCTGGGGAGTTCAGAGAGGTCGCCTCTGGCATCTGGATGTTCTGTGGGATCCAAATAATCCTATCCGCCCCCCGTCTGGAGTCACATCTGCTCTTAGCCGATTGGGCATACTCAGCTTAGGGCGAGGGAAGGGCGCTCTGCACATGCTCTTTCGAAAGGGTGAGGGTAGACGCTCCGCAGCTGCAACTTATTACATAATTGATGACACGGGCACTTGTGCAGAGTAAAACTTGACTGCCGCAGGAAAGAGGCGATGGAGCTGGCAGGTCCGACTCAGCCTGACAGACAATAAAAGGGGGCCGCCAGTCCTCCCGATCACTGTTGGCATATAAGAGGTGCTTCCCCCCGTCCCTCGATTTCACCTATTTTTTCCGCCTAGGGAAAGGGGGCCTTCAATCTAAACGTCGTCTCAGGCAAAAACCCAACACATCCGTTACTCGTTTCACTAGTTCCCAATTTGGTAGGGTAACAACGGGCGGGGAAAACCGTTGCGTGTCAGTGGCATTTCTTGAACAACCGGGAATTGTGAGGGAGAAAGGTCAGGTCAAGTCGGTCCCCCTTCACTCAGGCAGGGGGAAAGCGAATGTTGGCGTGGGGTGCAAATTGTAAACCCGTTCCATCCTAAACCAGTTCATCCCCACTGGTTTCAAGGCGATCCTTGTTCCAGAGCTCGCGGCTTCACCGTCAGAACTGCCTAAAGTCGCATCCTTGACCATCTCCGATCCGGGCTCCTACGGCTGTTCTCACTGGTGAGGAAAACACGCTCTGCCCATGCCTAGAGGGGCCACCTTGCGGATCGATCATCAGCGAATGGCGTCGAGCTGAGCTAAAGGGAAGCCCTGGGCTTCTGGAGAGCAAGATACCCTAGGCCTTCGAGAGGAGTGGCTCGCGGACCGAGTCCCTCAAGGGGGCTCTGGGACCTTCTAGGAGAGGTGACCAAAAGAGAGCGAGAGAGAGCGAGAGAGAGGCGTCGAGGAAGCGGAGACGCGCTGGCCCGGCTCCGTCGCTCTGGCTGGGTGGGCTGCGGCTGGGCGGCCTCCGCCCCGCGCCCCGGTGGCGGAATTCCGAGGGACGAGGGGCGAGGGAAAAGCGGCGCTGCGCCTTTAAAGGTCTCTGCGCGGAGCTCCCGGCAGGAGGCGTGTCTCTCGCCCGCCCGCCCGCCCGCCGCGGCTCCGGAGCCGCTTTGCCACTGAGCTCCCTGCGCGTCGCCGGCTCACTGCCCTCGACGGAGCCCCGTTCAACGAAGGCAGCGCCGCGACTGTGGCGACGAAGCGGAGGGAAGGCGAGGGAGAGCAACGCTGCCTTTGCCCGCTTCTCCCCCTGGCCGGCCTCTCGGAGTAGCGGACAGCAAGGTAAGGAAAGAGCGAGCTCTCCGCCATCGGGGGGCCGGAGACCCACAACGGGCTGCCGCTTCTGCCGCCCGGATTTCTCGGCAGGAAACTTACGGGCGGAGAGGGAGAGGGAGAGGGAGAGGGAGAGGTGGGGTGGGGTGGGATGGGGTGTCCTCGCAGGGAGCGAAGGAAATCTTCCCCCACCCTCGGGACGGGCTGGATGGTCGCTCCGGGCACTTCCGCGGCTCTTTGGCAGGACTAGGAGAGATTCCTCTGGAGCAATCTAGTAGCCTGGCAGGCGAGCAGGAATTCCTCCAGAGGAAGCCCTGTTTTCTCTTCCTCTGTCTGTCCCCCGCCCTCTCTCTTTCCCTCTCTGCGACAGGCTCACTTACGTGGAGTTGGAAATAACTTTACCTGAAATCATCAAGACTTCCTTCCAAGTAAAGCCGGCTCGCGTGGAACTTTTGACTGCCCCCTTCCCTCCCTCTTCCATCAATCCAGCTCCATAGCTGGGCTTGGCGGGCGTGTGCCATCCACACCCATTGCCCCCCCCCCAAACTGAGCAAAGCTTCTTGGAGTACCCTAAGGCTACCCGCTACGTTTGAGGAAGGCCAGACTCTTTCCTAACAGTTGGAGGTATCGGAGGGGAGAGCCGGCGAGGTTCTCAAACAGGAGGGGAGACCTGGGATCTCCTCTTGCACTCCCTCCTCCGAAAGCTTGCAATGCTCCCGTGTGAACGGCGATGCCTCGGAGCGCTTGTCCCTTAGAGTGGTAGCATCCCTCGCCGCATTGGGCTGGTCGAAGAAAGAGCTAGCTAGCTTCACTGGGGCTTTCCTGAAAAAAAAATTGTGGGGTGCAGCTTTAGGAACTGAGGCACTGATCCGCAAGCCAAATCAGCTAAAGTCCTGGAGCTGAAACCAGCCCCCGCCCCAAGCCACCCTGCCCGAAGCACTTAAGTCCTTGGACTGAGATCAATGGGACTCGATTGGCTTCAGTCCAGGCACTCCGGCTTGCCTAAATGGTGTAGATGCCAAGCCGTTCTCAGCCCGCTTTAGAAGCCGGGCATCCTTATTCTTGTGATTTATACAGAGCGGGGTTTTCGTCCGCACGGACGACGGTACATCTTTCAATAATATTCTCCGCCTGGTTCCCTGCGACCTACCTCGTTAAACAAACGGGAGGACACACTAGCAAAACCCTCTTGATTGGACTGGTTTCAGTCGCGGTGCCTCTTAAAAGCCACCGCGCAGGAGAGAACGACTCTCCATTGCATTGCTAACAGTTTGCCCGCCTTTGTACGTCTAATAACGGTTGTCGGGGCAGGGGGGCAAGCCCGGAAAAAACATGTTGTAAATTCTGAAAAACTTCAGGAAATGCGGGACGCAGGGAAACTTGAGTGACCGTCTGTTTTTCTATCTGTATCTATTTATCGATATCCACACACACGATATCTACATGTGACTGCACCATAAGAGCGTATTTGTGTGCGCTCTCATCTATGCATGTATATGCGTGCGCCTCCCAAGTAAGTGGCAGGTGGGTAGGAGTGATATATGGATCACATCATAAATGTTTGCATTGGCTACTTTAAAAAAAAACTGCGAAGGAGTGCACCTCGGTGGAGTCCAAAAAGTGGCTGAACAAGTCAATCTATCATCTCCTCGGCTCCCTAATTAGGATGCACGTCTCTTGGGCAGCGGAAAAATTAATTACCATCTTAAAATGCCATTAATCATAGGCGCCGCGGAGACGGGACTGTGGATCTGGACTGAGTTAATAATAGGCAGAGGAGGACCCGTCCCTCGGCCAGCTTTTAGGAGGAGAGGAGGAGTGGGCCGCGATCGGTATATGGGCGTTTTTAACAACGGATCCTGTCAACGTTCCTTCGAGTACCTTAGCAAATTGCATGAGTGATATGTGCGTGTAGGTGTAGGCCTAGTTTAGTTTAGTAAAGCCGCAAGAAACACCTGTCTATTCCACATACGCACACGCGAAGGAGATGCTGGGTCGGGGTTGGCAACGGCAGCCTCCCCTGATGTCTTCACAACATCAGGACTCAGAGAAGATCTCTGGCAGTGGAGGGCAGAGCTAAACGGGGTAGTCATTTGGCCAGCATTCCTTTGTGGGGACGGAGGTCTAGGTTCAGCATTTGTAGAATGCAGGATCTAACTTATCTGGGGGGAAAAATAGGAAGAGAAAGCCGTCTCTCACACCCTATCTCAGAACTTGTAGCATCTGATGGGAAATGGAGTCATGTTGACCTGAAGCTGGAAAACTCTGGTTCCTCCCCTCTTCCCCGGCCCCTGTCCAAGCTTTATAGTTTGTTGTGTGCTTTCAAGTCATTTTGGATTTATGGCAACTCTAAGGGGAACCTGTCTTACCGAGATTTGTTCCAAAGAGGTTTGCCACGGCCTTCCTTTGAGGTTGCGAGAGTGCGGCTTGCCCAAGGTCACCCAGTGGGTTTCCATGGCCCAGCAGGAATTCGAACCTTGGTCTCCAGAGTCCTAGCTCGACGCCCAAATCACTACACCACGCTCTCCCTTTCTCAGCTTTGTGATGCCCGAACAACCTCCACGAATTTGTCCTTTATCGGAGATGTAGATACAGAAGCTTTATGGTACCTGTGTCTGAATCTCCAATAAAGAACCAATTCAAGGAGGTCTTATTTCTAGGGGGATAGGAGGTGATGGGAGACGAGGGGCTAATCAGCCAGTATCCCCAACCGATTCTTTATCAAGGCAACTTTGTTGTTCGGGAATATTGCCGAAAGAAGGGCCATAAATAGCCCTTCTTAAAAAAATCCTCCAGTGCAGGCATTTTTATTGGTTTCATGCTATTCGCTTTCTGTGCTTGATATACGCATTTTCATTTTCACTTCACCTGCCTTGTGACCTTGAGTAGGGAGAAGATGTTCCTGCCAGGCTCCATATGGTGAAGAGGAAGGGTAAATCAAAAGGCACAACAGGAAATTGAGTATTTAAAGCTTCTCTCTCCACCCTGCGCCCCGCAATTCCCTGATGGGAAAGGGCGAGTCGTAGGTGAATCGGTTTCGGGGAACCTGTAGCAAAAGGGCGAGGTAGACCAGGCCAGCCTTAGCTGACAAGGCGCTCTTTCCTAGCTCCCTCACCCGGATGCCATATAAAGCAAAGGTTTTAAAAAACTTTGAAACTGTGATGAGAAAAATGCTAGGGGATAATTCTGAGTTCTTCTAATTTTCTATTTTAAAAAAGGGACAACATTCCTGACAATATAGTTTGTTAATGAAGATGATGGTGGGGAGAGATCAAAATGCCAACTGCAGCCTTTCCTAACAGATGGCAATGTCAACAATTGGAATAGCAGTCTCTAAGGTCAAAATGAATTTTATATTTCGGGGGGAAGCTATGTCCTCTGGGAGCGATTAGCGCCATTACAATCACCCAGCCATTAGGCATTAAAGTTAATGAAATGTGGATTGTGCGCTTAAGGGGATCGGCTGTTTTTTCCTCCATCCTAAATATTTGGTGGCTTTAAAAAAAAGCACACTCCTGGAGAGAGGAGCTGAAATTTTAGAAAGGGGAGAAGAAGTATTTTCTGTAGTCCAGTGAAAGAGAGGGAATTATATACAATGAAGGCAATCAGAGCTAGCTGTGATAAGTATGGCAGAGAGTGCAAGCTGTAGGACGCGCTATGTAATCAGTGGATATTTAAAATAGGTGGCCGTCTCTGTGTTACACAATCTGGGATGGGTTAATGTGTTTCGTTATGTGTTGTGTGTGGGAGGGGGGTCTCCGACGTTGTACCCTACGCGCGCAGGTGATAAGAGATATCCGCAGCGCCTCTTGGCACCGTTGGAATGCCTGGTGCTCTCCGTGGTGCTGAGGAGGAGAACGTCCTTTCTGCTCTGCTACCTCCCGCAAGACAAGTTCGGTTGCTGCCCGTGGTTGGTGGCCTGCTGGTTGGCAAGGAACATACACCGATTGGAAGCGGAGAATGTTGCAAAATAAATAAAACGTCCAATGTCTTCTTTCAGTGCTTGAAATGTTGGGCGAACCCCTCTATACCTCAGGCAGCTGGGCGAGAAGGGAAAGGCATTTTTTAAAAAGCCTCGTCCACTTACCCCCAAGTCCTGCATTGGCTGTTACCTTCCCCAGAGGATGCAGGGAAACTTGTGTAACAAAGCTTTGGAAAAGTGCAGATTTTAATATTAAAGCTGTATAGTTTTCAGTATCGTTATCTCCAGGCTCACGCTCCGCATGACATTGCTCTGAAATATTGGGGTGCTTCTTAATACCTACAGCGACAGGATTTTGCCCTCCTTTTCTCATTTGATCTTGGTCCAAGCGAAGCAAACGGAAAAATCTCACATATAGGAGAGAGAGAGGGAGGGAGGGAAAGAGAATGTTCCAAGCTACACGATTGCCCGTGAAATATTCCGGCTGCGTGCTGAAGGAGTCGCTAGATATCCTTGTTTTCAACGTTAGGTATTCCTTCTCCCCACCTTTTTCTCTGAAGAACTCCAATAGTCATATCGTTTGATTGAATTGCCTGCTAGACTGCAGAAGTAGCCATTCATGATACTTAGTTTTGACACCGTGGTTAGGTTTCAGAGGGTTTTTTTAAAATAATAAATCCAAGAGATGTCCAGTAATCCCTTAATAGTAGGCGAATTTCAGTCGTCGGCATTTTGAAGCAGACCTGTGCAAGAAGAGATGAGTATTTGTTACAGTAGAAAATTATTCCGATTTGTTTTAAGATAACACCCACATTTCTAACAGTCTCGATTGCACATGCGGTTCAAAATTAAAACATATGCGTTGAGGCTGCAATCCTGTTCATAGGCACCTGTAAGAAAGTCCCCTTGGTGAATGGATGAGTAGAACAGACTTCATGCTCCTAACTACATTTGAATCTGTGCTATTTTCATTCTAGAGTCAAGGCACAGGAAGTCAATCATCGTGTAGGTAGGTATAGGTGTGTGGCATTCCTCTGTCTTGATTTATAGAACTCCTGCCTTTTAGACTTTCCCCTATACGGAAGCAAGGAGAGCTTCCAGAGAGCAGATTAATCTCCATTCATTTTCATGTGGCGATAATAGGAATGATCTCCCTCCACTTTCTGTTCTATCAATAAAAGATTCAAGGGGGACTTTCCTTTCAGACTCAGGTTGTTCATTCTTCACTGAGGTGCTTTTAGTGGCTCCATGAAGGTACAAGTCCCCAGTTCGTTGCCTCATCCCTCTTTTGTAATAAAGGAAAAAGAAATCTGAATTATATTTCCTAGGAAACGGTGATACATATGAATAAATCTATAATCTGGGGTGGGGGGTGGGGAGCAGATACAGCAAAGAGTTGGAAACAGTAATTGCTTGGCAGACCGGTCCTTTGCGTGTCTGCTTGGAATTAAGTCCTTCTAAAGTTAATGGAACTTACTTTCAGGTTAATGCGTAATAGGACTGCAAGAATAGAAGTGATCTTCGCTTTCAGCAAAGGTTTTAATGCAGTGGTTCTCAACCTGTGGGTCCCCAGATGTTCGTGGACTTCAGCTCCCAGAAGCCCTGAGCATTGACCATAGTGGCTGGGGCTTCTGGGAGCTGAAGTCCACAAACATCTGGGGACCCACAGATTGAGAACCAATGCTTTAATGGATGTAGCACCGGTGTTGGTGAAATGCCCTTTATTTTTAAAATGTTACTACTCGGGAGTAAACAGTTGGGAAAACGCTCTAGTCTAGAAGACTTGCATTGGCTACAGAATGTAAGTTCGAGTTGCAGGAAAACTGTTACTCTGTTACTTTGAGCGTAAAGATGTAAAAACAGGGTATTTTGAAGTCGATGGTCCTGCGAAAGATGACCCCTGCTTCGTTCATTCCTTGTCACGTCTCGGTATGCGGGAGATCCTTCACGGTGTAATCCTACACTCGTCTGTTCGGCAGTGGGTTTGACTGCCAGGTAGGAGAACATAACGTCGCAGCCTCACCTGAGCGTGAGTTTCCCCTTCTGGCAATCCTCGTTCCCGTCTCTGAGACAATGTTTATGAAAGTGAGCATGATTTGAGCGCCTGCAGCACAAAGGGCAGGAGTACGCCCGGAGTCCGGGGAGACAAAACCTGATCTGTGGTTGCCGCAGGTTTTGAAGCGAGGCGAGTGCTCATGTTAACTCGCCTAACCCTTGGACAAATGGCTACCTCCCCAGTGCCCTACTAGCCGATCATTCATGAATGTTAACGCTGCCAAAAAGGATCTTGTCTCTTAAACCTGAGACCCGGTTGCTGGTAGGCAAGCCGATCTATCGCCAGTTCCAAGGCTCCCGATTGAAACGGACGGCGAGGAGTCCCACGGAAGACCAAGTGGGTGGGTGGCATGGCGTGTGAGTGTGTGTGTTGAAGTCTGATGAGTTGTCCGGAATAGGAGTTTGGCTTCGAGAAGGACGGAGCGAGTGTCGCGGCTCCAAAGGAGCTCTCGGGGCCACACACGGGTTTCTCTCCGAAGCCAGGTCTCTCCAGCTACTTCGGCTTAAAGTGTGTGTGTGTGTGTGTGGCGGCGGGGGGTGCTCGAACTCTCGATCAGACATCCTGGCGAAGTCATCGAGCCCTTTCGCCTCCTGTATGAGCCGCTCGTTGCCCGGAGTAGGAGAGAGCTCGATTATTGGAAGACAAACCCTGCCGAATGTTGGGCACGTCATAGACCCCCTTTGCTTGGCCTGGCTTTTTTTTTCTTTTGAATGATGATGATGATGATGATGATGAATTCTAAGTAGGCTGGGTAGGGCGACTGGGAGGGGGGTGGCGACGGCGGCGGTTTGGTTGCATAAGAGCCCCAAGGAAGGGCTGGTTGTCTAGCTGGCAGCCTCAAGACCAGAAGAAGGGGCTGTCTGGCTTTCTCGCACTTCATCTTGGCTGCGCGTCAGAAGCCGTGCAGCAGTGCAGTAGGAAGGGGAGCCCAACGGCCGGGGGTGGGGGGAGAAGAGAGAGGGAAAAAAGCACCCGCTTCTCTCGGCGGCGGTTTCGCGCCAGCTCGGATTGCCTATTGATCTCTCTACCCCCGCCTTTTCTCTTCTGCTTCTCCCCCCCCCCCGCCTGCCTCCTAGGTTCGCCCGGCTGGCCTCCGCGCCTGCCTATGTGTGCGTGCGTCTGTTTGGATTTCTCAAGGATTCTCCCCCCGTCTCCTCCTCCGGCACCACCACCGCTACCTCCTCCGCCTCCTCCATCTCCTCCTCCTCCCTCTCGCCCGACTACCATGGATGTCCCACCATTCCTTGCAGTCGAAGGTTGCTCCTTGGCGCAGTGAATGAAGATCATGCCGGGATTGCTAATGGCTTTGGGAAGCAGGAGCGAGGCGGCTCTCCCCTCGGCGTGACCATGCCGTGATCGCCTCGCCGGCCCAAAACACTCCCGCGCCGCTCGCCTCAGCTCTTGACTCGAGACCGGGAGGGGGGTAAAGAGAGAAAGAAAAAGAGAAAGAAAGAAAGACATCCCCCTCGCAAAAGAACAAGCCGACCCAGTCCGATCCACCCGCCCGCCCTGTCGCTTGGGAGAAGGGGCCCCCCGAGAGGAAACAAAAACAAAAACAAAATTCGGCGCGCTTGTGTGCAGAGGAAACACCATGAAGATTATTCCCCCGATTCTAACTCATCCAGTCTTCAGAGGCACCATTCGGCTCCTGTTTTGCTTACTGTGGATTGGATATTCCCAAGGAACCACGCATGTGTTGAGATTCGGTAAGGCGGCTGCTGCCTCTCTCTCTCAATCTCTCTCTCCTCTCTCCCACCCCCCTTTTCTCGCTCGCTATCGTTTGCTGGCTGCGTTCTATGTGTGTCCCTAGGATTTTGCCAAGGAAGGCGGGGGAAGCTTGGAGAGGAGGAGGAGGAGGGAAAGGGGAGATGATGGAGCTACTTCCGGGCGAACTACGGGGGGATTTTGTCTCCCCCCGGTTGCCAATTTGATCCACCGCCTCTGTTTCTCTCTCCCCTTTTGCCCCTCCCCCACGGGTGCAAAAAAGGCAGAGAGATGAACGATCAAATCCAAGGCAAACCTAGGAGCAGTGGAGGGATCTTGACCAAGCTTGGCTTTGAGTTGCCTCTTTGGAGTTGTTACCGTCATTGTGGGAAGAGGGCGGCTGGGAAGCCACTAGAGTTGGGAAACTGTTGATTTGCTCATGTCGAGACCCCCCCTTCACGTCCCACGGTCCTTGTGACCCACGCGAGCGTCCGAGGGCCAGGAGGAACGCATAGCACAAGTCCGGGAAGGAAAGTCCCTCTCCCGTTGGTTTGCTGACACTTTTGTGACCTCTGAATGTCGTCGGAACAGGCCGTGAGAGAGGAGAAAAAAACTAGGAACTCCCCCCGAGCCCCAGGTAGTTTGTGAGCTAGTCCTGGTTGCCTCAGTGTCCCAGAGGGTGTGAGCCAAGCGGTGTGTTTTTGGAATTGGTGCAGCCCATGCCTTAGAAGTACATCCCATAAAAGTCAGCAGAATAACTTCCTTTGGAGAATGGTTGCGGCTCAGCCCCCTTAGGAGCAGCTAAGAGGTTTGTGGATGGCAGCCCGAGGTCTCAACAGCTCGCTCTGACCCCAGAGGTCTGGAGCATCTGTTCCCAGTGTCAGCGTCTGACATATCAGATTTTGGCGGCGGGGGTGGGGGTGGGGGAGAGTTTCAGGTGCACACCAGACGGGACAGTTATGAAAGTTTTCCCGTAAATACCTCTTGGTCGGGCAATTTTTAGCGCGTATGTATAAAGTTTCTCCTCTCTAAACTGATCTTTCATGCACTCGTGAGAAGGCGCGGTCCAGAAGGCAAAGTCTGACAGTGCAGAGAAGAGACAGCTGGAGAGGGCGTCCAAGGTCAGGGGTTGGTTGCATTGCCCGAAAGCAAACTTGACTGAGGAAAGTTACTCTGCCAAGAGGCGGGGAGATCAGCGGGAGGGGGGCCTCAGCAAGCCCATCCCGTTCCTGCCCAGTTGTAGGAGGCACAGCCTAGTCAAGTCAAGGGCAAAAGGCTCCTGTTGCTTGAGACGGGAGAGGGTTCTCACGTCTTTAACATAACGTGGGATGCCCAAGAACGTTGATTTTGTCTAAGGAAGAGTTGTCTCCAACGAGAGGCGTCCATCATTCCAGCTCTCTTCTCCTGCCACGAAGCCTTTCCACCCGAGGGTCAGACTAGCGGCTGGGTTTGTTTGATACTGGAGAACGGTGGAAAGAGGATCTGTTTTCTTAAAAACAAAGGAGAAAAGCAACGACGTTTGAGCGTTGGGCGGGAAGCAGGCTGTGATACCACCGGCGCCGGATTGGGATTGATCGGGTGTCCTGGAGAATTCTTGGTTGCCTTATCTCTCCTCTGCCCCCCTCCAACAGCCCCCCCGTCTACCATTCTTAGCGCGCGTTGCTCGTAGCAACCGTCTCCAGGAATGAATGAAACCTCAGCATTGAACATTATGGAATTACTGTTGGGGGGGTGGAGGTGACTGCCGGGCATTTGACCTGGATCCTGTTGAAAGCAGCCGCGGGGGTGGGTGATGAATGTCGTCTGTAACAGGAGACAGGTTCCTCATTGTGACGGAGCGCTTGAGGTCCTCTGGGCCAGGGAAGTCAATATGTGGCCACCCACGCCTTTCCCCAAAGATGCTCGCCAGGTTAATTAACGGTACCCGTTTGCTGCAGGGTTTCTTAGTGAGACGCTGACAGCATTATTGATCCGTCAGAACATGGAGGTGATGCCACCCTCCTTTTTTTTTCTAAAGAGCCACTCAAACTCTGGTCGTACAAGGAGTGGTTTGTGTGTCTCCACTTTTCAGAATAGACAGGCTAGTAGGTTAAAACCGTATAATCCCATTGAGTTCAACCAGCTTAAATCCCATCGCATCATTTTCAAGGGATTGTAGGAATGGCTAAACTTCGAACCTTTATCAGAGGGACGTGCGTGTGCGTGTGAAGGGCTTAGTTGTTGTTCAGTTGGAGCTGAAGGCAGAAACTCTGATGCTGACAGTTCTCCTTCTCTGGGTTTAGTGGTTACCTTTAACTGGAGGCAGGGAGAAAAGGGTGAGACACAGGGCAGAGACCGGAAGAGGTGGAGGAGGTCCCAATTTCTAGCTGTGCCCATCACCTAGGGCTACCAGGAAGTGGAAATATAATGAGGATTGCATGCTTGTGTGTGTGTGTGTGTGTGTGTGTGTACTTCCAGAGAAGAATGCCAGGGACAGCTGGGGAGCTGGAAAGAGAAACAACTACTCTGGGTACAATATGGGAAAGCTGAGCAATGGGAAGTTCAGTCCCAAGGGATTATCTTGTTGAAAGAGGAAAGTGTCTCTTGGAAGAAAGGAAATAGATTCTAGGAGAGTCAACCATTTCTCTTTTCTTGGGAGGAAATCATGACTAGCAACAGCCAGCCAGAGTTCCCTCTCCTCTGGGATCCACCATGGCTGGCCTTTCCTTTGAATCACAGAGAGATCAGTCAGGGGACACCCCTGTCTCCTCTCTTCTCTTTCTCTCCCAGGCCTCTCTCCTCAATCACCCCACAAAACTCTGCTCAGTCAGACACTCATAGACAATAGCAACAGAACTGTTGAACAAACACATATACCAACCTCTCACCAATGAAGTGATCAAACTTTGCAGAAATTTGGCATGAGTGAATAGCCACTAACTCTTGGCAAGAACCATCCAACTCATCCAGGCCCACCAACACCAATAAATGCAAAGGAAGCACTTGCCCCCCCACCCCCTTTGCTTCCTGTTGGTCATGGCTGGATGCCTTTCCTGGCATTTTGTTATCTGCCTGAACATTTGCAAGTTTTTCAACCCAGTTATCTAAAGGGAGAAAATCTTATTTATTTTAAGTCATCAAGGTACAAAGCTGGCAGTTATCATTAGGCTTTTGATTTCAGTTTGTGGTTTGTATAACAGAGGTGGACAGAGACAGCAGAAGAAAATGCATAGGGCCAAATAGAACTAAGGGAAGTCTTGCTATAGGTTTCAATAGGAATAGGAATGTCACGTTCCATAGAAATGTCACATTGATCTTCCTGGTGTGAAATAAATATAGATTAGTTAAAAGAAAATTATAATTCCACATTTACAGGGTGACTATCCATGTACGAATGAGTGCAGCCCAACTTTCTAATTTAATTTTATAAAACCATACCTTCCATGGCTCTCCCCATAACATTTCAGTTAATTGTAGGTTGAGTCATTGCTGGACAAAATGAGTGAGATGTTTTGCTTTGATTTTGTATAAATTGTGTTTCAGCACCAAGGCCAGTTCCCAGCAAGGCTCCTGCTTTGGCTCCGACTCTTTTCTGCATCTCAACAAATATTGGGAGAATTTTTTTTTTTGGTCTATTGTTCCGTAGCTTCTTGATTTGCAGTTCTATATATGTCTTTGCTTTATGCATTAATGCTTTCTGTACTTCTGAGTCTTATTTCTCATAGCCCTAATACTTGATATATTGGAGGCAACTTCCTTTCAAAACCAGCAGGATGCCAAACCTACACATGCGTTTGCTTTCTTCCAGTCAAATATGTGTAGGCTCTTCCTGCTAGTTTGATTAGAAGGATCTGTGATTTTTAATGTGATTTTTAAATAATATTTTCTTCACTCCTACATAACTCAAGACACCAAATCAAGTCAGGATTATAGGATGTAAACAATCTCAGATCTTAAACATATTTCTTAAAACTAGGACTTTCACCTGATTAGAAAGAAATCCTAGTCAATTAATTATATGAGTTTTATTCAATTATACAATTTACATGTATTAGCATAAGAGCAAAACCAATGGCTCTGAATCAAACATGACATTTCCTTTGTTTTCAGATGTTGTACCTGTATTGCAATAATGGACACTGTATATGAAATGTTCTGTCATTTGTGTGTGAGAGGAGGAAATTATCATTGAAGACTTTGCCATCTGCAGGTTCTTTCATATATGCCTGTATTATTCTTTTTGGAAATCTCCCTTCTGTGCAACTAATTAATATTGTCCCACTTAAAAATGAACCTCACTGATTTAACTAGTATTAATGTCAACATCAAGGTGATTAGAATAGTAGGTTTAAGAAGCAGACTGCTGTGTATGAAACCAAGCAACAGAGCCAATACAGACATTACTCTGCCTAGCCAATATTCAACTAGAATAACTGGCAATGATAGACATAGCTGCTACCTTTACATGAGTGTCTGCTCAAATGTAAGCTGTACAGTATTCACTAGCGCTTAGTTGAAGATATATGTGTATAGCAATGCAGTCCTAGACAGTAAAAAGGGTTCGAGCCATTTTCTGTAATTTATCACACACACACATACACACACACCAGTCACACTTTAAAACCTTATCTTATGTTACTTTCTACAGAAATAGTATTTATAGTGTGTAGTATAGTTTATCCGCATTGCATGGTACAATGGCTACAATGCCTAATTTATGTATTTATTTCTTTATTGTACTTTTATGCCACCCCATAACTTGTACTCTTTGACCAAGGTACATCAATATTTAAGCCATAATACAGACACAGTACAAATAATACTGCAATATAAAAACAAACAACAGGATATCAAAATCAGTCAGTGCCATGACTGATAACTCACACCGCTGATAACTCTTAAAGCTTCACTTTCCACCATCTCACAAATCCTTAAAAGCCCCATGGAAATTAGCACAGAGCATGGGAATAAATCCCCCCTGTATGTTTTAGATTCTAACTCCCAGCATCTCTTATCATTGACCATGCTAAATGGGACTTCTCAGAGTTGAAGTCCAAAGCATTTTATATGCCAGACTCCCCCTTTCCTTTAAACACAATTCTAAAAGAAATAAAATCCATGCATGAAGTATTCTTGTCAGAGAAGGACATTCCACAACTGGAGTGTTACCACTGGGAAACAGTTACTGGATCTACTAATGGATCAGTCAATAGTTCAAGTATGACATGGTACCAAGCAGCCAATGGTGAGGCATACTGGGAGTTTCAGTTCAAACAACTCCAACCCCTTAAGCAACACTGGTACCTGAACTGCTTTAATGCTTTAGCAGTTTATATGATTCAGAATGAGATAACAAGTTCTTTGTCAGTCAGACATCCTGAGTTTAGAAAAAAAGTGACATACAGTTCTCCTGCAAGACATTCCATAATAAGAGGGAGCTAGGACTGGAGAAATGACGCCTGCCTTATCACTGTAGGCTTTTTTTAAAAAAATATATGCAACAAGTGAAGTGTGGTATAAAATCATAGAAGTGTTTCAACACAGGGACCACATAATCTTTAACTCCCTGCTGCCTGTGACTTATATATGCCCTTCCTTTTCCAAGAGCATTGAGGTCCAGTTGAGACCTCAGGTATTGTCTTGGGTGGGGAGGGCTAGTTAAATTTAATCACATCCAAATGCTGACTGAATATATAGTATGTTTAAGGCTTTAATAGGCAACTTCTTGATACATGACTAGCTTTAAATCCTCAGGCATGTTTCGGAGGCACATAGATGGAGACCTTAACATGTTGTATATCCTTTATTTTTAATTTTAATCCACCCTCATCTTTCATTTTCAGCATTTAGAGCACCTTAAAAGGTATCAGATCATATTATGTTGGCAGCACTTTTCAAGGCTAATGTTCTAGCAGGAGTGAGCTATGGAAAGGTCTTTTGTTCTCACTTTATTCTTCTTCTATTTAAAACATTTAAATAAGTGTTCTAAAGGGCATTAAATGGCATCATGTTGGTAGGTGAGTGGCTACTTTCCAGGCCTGTGCTAGCAGAAAAAAGAGGGACATTGTATCATCTAGGGTTTCCCGAAGGTCTTTTGATGTCTGTTTTTATCACAAGGGTATCGTACTGAGCTCAGATGTAGCAGGCCTCTTGAGTCAAATTCCTTTCTGATTACTCCTTCTGAAAAATGACTATACAATCACAGTCCTCTTGAGAAAGGAAGCAATGAAGGAGGAAGAAAGAAAATCAGGCTTATTATTACTCCTTTGCTAATGACTTTTTGTTGCTTTTGTGGTCTTTCAACAGCATAGCTGCATATCTGCAGGGAGTCTGTTGTGGCATAGGAAGGGACTTGCATCTCCATGTTTCATAAAGTTGTTCCCTAGGAACACCCATATATCTGGTTGTTGCAAATTATTCTGTGTGTTTTATTATCTGATAGATTTCTTAACCATATTTTAATACTGCAGTTATTCCATGGTGATTTACGTTGACTTGACATCCTACCTCGATTAGTTTCATTGAATCAACTGTTGAATAGTGTGCTTAGGTCATGTAAATCTCCACTGAGTCAATGAGTCTACTCTAGTTGGAGCTACCAATAGAACTGAGGCTAATCTAAGACACTCAGTTCTATAGCAGTATAATGAATTCATATAGTCTTCCTAAAATTTTAAAAGCAATTTAAACAGAGCTAGTAACAAAACCAGCATATGTGTGTGTATGCGTGTATATATATTTATATATATGTTTTCTTTTAAAAAAACTCTTATCAGCTAAAAGCCAAATAACTTAACAAACATTCTACTCCAAATAACTAGAGATAGATTCAGCTGTCTATCTCTTAAGAGGGAATTCCATAGAGCAAGGGCTGCTATTGAGAAAGTCCTTCCTCTAATGACTGCTTGCCATACAGGTATTAATGGTGGGTCAGGAAATAGGGCCTCTATGATTTCAATACCTGAACAGGCTTATAAAAATGTAGGCTGTTTTATATCACACCACATCAATGATTCTCTTAAAAGATTTTGCCTTTTTTGCAAAATAATTTTAAATCAAAATCAAGATTTGATGAGATCATTGCATTTTGTAAAGTGGTACCCCAAATAAGTAGTGAAATGTATGTATAACTTGCTAAGAAGTTCTCACATTACTCTATTCCACTTTGGTGTGAGAGCTTAGGGCTGATATGTCTTTAGTATGAAATACAGGTCTGTCACTGACAAGATGAGTAACACCTGAATAGTTAAGACCTTCAGAGTGACCTCTGGAAGCCAGCAGGGCTAATTGGAGAACCTTTGAAAGGAAAGAGTACAGTGCAATGAGAACATGGGGTCTTTCTGCACTACACTGTTATAGTGCTATTATTCCACTTTCAACATCCTATGGAATCCTGGGGTTTGCAGTTTAGGGAAGAGCCTTTAGAATTCTCAGCCAGAGAGCTCTTTGGTCTCAGAAAACTACAAACCCCAGAATTCCACAGGATGTTGAAGTGGAATAATAGCACTATAACAATGTAGTGCAGAAATGCCCGTGGTAAACAGACTATCTGATTGCTGTGGCTGGGAGAAGGAGAAGCAGTAGCATGTGAAAACTGCCTGTTGCTTCTTTCTATCAGGGAAAAGCAATCAGACATCCAAATGGCTATGCAAGGCAGCTAGAATTCAGTCTCACCTTTTATTCCTAACCTTGATGATGGGAAGTAAAGCACAGCTAGAGATTTTATATGGAATGGCTTGCTAATGTTCTTGCTAATGGAGATTTAATGATAGAGTATTGACAGTTGGACAATTGTCTTTGCAAGGCCATTATTATAGTGAGAGGGGAGAAAAGAGGATGCAAAGATGTGGGGAGGGGGTGACATCCATGTCTTTTCCAGGGTCTCTTTCTCAGTGGGAGTGATGTGCCCACAGCAGGCAACTTGAGTCTGATTTCTTTCCAACTGATTACTCCCTTTCCAGGGGAATCTAAAACTGCAGCGTTTCTTCCCTGTCTTGCAGTCAGTCTTCCCAAGAAGGAAAATAAAGTCAAACTAAATTATGCGTTAACACATTGGACTTGGAGAGATCACTGCTACTTCTTCCTTGTTTTTCTGCAGGTGCTTAAACGTGCTTGAGGATGTTTATATGGCAGAGACCAGCTCTACCTTTTTTTCTTTTTTTAAAAAAAATCAGAGTGAAGTGAAAACATTGGTTAATTCTGTTGCTTCCCCAGGCCTGATGGTGAGAGTATTTTCTCCTGCCTGTTTGTTTATCAGAAGCCAAGGAAAATTTCACTTGCTAGGGGGAAGAGGCCTTCCATGTGCATTAACAAGGCATTTAAACCCAACTTTCTGGCAGCAGCAGTGAAAAAAAAGAAAAAAAACCTAAAATCTTTGGAGGAAAGCTAAGGTTAAGAGTCTCTCGAAGGAGGGGTGGAGGGGTTGCGGAGCACCATTATTGACTGGTCCAGATTAAGGAGCAGAGAGGAAGATTTCAATTTGATAACATCACAGCCCTTCCTGTTTTTCTTTGCTGCTTGCACTGACAATTCTGTAAGGTAATTAAATTGGCTGATTGAAGTCACAGTGGTCATGGGGCGATAAAGACCATTTGGATTTAATGGAATTTAAAAACAACAGTGCTCAGTGCACAACTCTTACCGAACAAGAATTTTAATGATCCATTCAAGGTGCTGACTAAATAGAATGTCCTGGAACAAGTTTAATTGAAAGGGCAAACCCGATTAGGTGCACGCAGTCTTTATGGTTAGAGATAGGGGAATTAAAATTATCCTTTTTTAAAAGCCCCATTAATGCATTATCAAGATTTAAGGCAGGTCAAATAAACTCTCTTCCATAGGGTCCTCTTTGGAAGAACCCACTCCACATTTAAAGCCAAGCAAATGGGTGAAAGGATGTCCTATTGATCACATAGGTTTTCATGATGTGTGTATGTGTGTGTGTTTGTGTGGCTACTTTCAGCTTCTGGAAGTCATGGAGTGTTCAATTAACAATATCAATATAAGTGTGAGTGATGATAAGTAATGTGCTTTCTGCTACTAGAGATAAGGAATTTGAGGATAGATTTATTTGTAGATCCAAGCTCGAAAGATTTCCTATTTAAACTCTACTTTAGTTCCCCACAAAACTGTCTTACCCACAACTTAGACTTGTTTTCTTCTTAAGTTTAATCTTTCTTTTCCTTAAGTACCTCACAATGAAAAAATTGGTGGATGCACAGACAAAAAATAAGATAAAATGGAAAGTCTGCTGTTTGCATTGTCTTCAGTTTCAAGCCTGCATACAATCTCATTATAGATGTGGTGCCATCACGTATGTTGAGAGATTAGAAGAAATGCCATGCATAACATTACATAGACACACATCCATATCTGGGGAATAAAAAGGCCAAGCATTTTAAAGTGGGGTCATCATTCTGTATGTTGCTAGATTTATGTTCTGTTTCAATCTTCATTATATCACCATCCTGTGGATGTAGCAGTACAGACACATGTGGAACTAAGTGATGGTGGAATAATGTATTTGCGTCTTAACTCTACTGATATGAAAACCGATTGTTCCCCCTTAATACAGCTGTGCAATCTAATATTTGCTGAGCAGCATGCAATAACATTAGAAGAGATACTTTAATATGCTTGGCCCTTCCTATGCTAAATCTTCTATATAGGGAAAGTCAGCAGATGCTTTTTATTGGGCTGGAAGAAGGCTTTTGAATTACATAGATATAAATAATTTTTCAAGGTCAGGACTTAAGTGCCACATAGCTGGAATGTTTGCCTAATTGAGTCTGGTTTAATACCTAATCTTCAATCAGAGATTTGTGTAGCCTAGAAACCGCTTTCATTTTTTTAAAAGATGAGTGGTTAAAATAGAAGGTATTACTTCAACTGTCCTGTGCTTCTAATTCTGTGAAATTAGACTTCAGTGATATAAAGTTTACACAGTAGCAACAAGGACCAATTTAGTGATATTCTTATTATTCAACTATAGCAGGATGGGGAAAGATTCTATACAGTACTTCAGAAAAGATGGGAATCTCTGGTTACAGTCTAAAAGGTACTTGCACAAAAAGCAGAGAAGAGTAAAGAAGGAAGATATAAGGACATGCAGGGGAATGCTTACTCGCTTATAATGAACTCATAATTGTTTTGAAGATGTGTGTACAGGGGCAAGTTGAGGATCAAGACTAGCAGATGGGTCATGGTGAATTTGTGTACTTGGGAGACCTGGTCAAAATCTGAGCCCTGTAGGTATTTTGAGTCCTTTTCATGAATGGATAACATGTAGTCACTTACCCTTTTAATTTATGTAAGGGTGTGGCATTTTTTTGAAGGAGGGGGACTGGTGTTACTTCTGAGAGGGTACAACTACAACAGGAGCTGTGTATGCCTCTGTATATGCACATGCTTGATTATTTTCAGTACAATTTTGTTTAAATTTTTTTTTGGGGGGGGGGATGATACAAGAGGCATGGTCCAATTTTGGTTCATCATTTTCTTTCTGGGGAGGAACAGACCACTTTAATTCTCAGGGGACAAGACCTACATTTCCCTTCTTTCTAGGGCCTACATTTCCTTTAATGCAAATATTAATTTAAGAATTTAAGAAAAACCAGGGGTGAGAAGTTTGTTTAAGCAGGCAAATGGAAGAGATCCCATTCTCTCTGGTCCTCCTTGGTCAATATTTGAATTGTTCAATGATGATGAGGTCTGTCTGGAACAAGTTGAGTTGCCCTGTGAGATCAGTGAAAGGATTAGCACTATGGCTGCCACAGCCCTGTTACCTGAGACCCTTCAAGATAAAGGTGAGCAGGTGCAGAGGGTTCAAAGGTCAGTTGTTTTCCCCACGGTGGACTGCACTACATTGATTTATCTTTGAAAATTTCAGCCAGAAGTAACTTCTGATTGTGAGGTCTACTTTGTTTGAGGTTCTGAGGTTTTCACAGCATTGTGTTTTTGTTTTTTGCGCGGGAGGGATATGTTTGTGATCTGCTGCTCCTGGAGCTTCCAGGATTTGCAACTGGTTGATTTGGGGGTGACCTCCACAAAATGCAGCTATTGGTAGATTGCGCAAAGACTGAGAAGCTGAAAAAAGCTGCATAGTTCTCTCTCTTGCTTTATGAGAAGGCAGGGGCTGAGGCCTAAAATTCTGCTTGTTCTTGAAAGCTAAGCAGAGCCAGAAGTGGTTAATACTTGGAAGGGAAACTATCAGGGAATACTGAGACGAAGGCAATGGCAAACCGCCTTTGAACAAATCTTGCCTGGAAAATCCTATGATAGGCTTGTCCTAAGTCAGAGTCAATTTCAAGGTATGTAACAAGAACAACAACTGGGTTAAATCTCAGGCCATCTACATGCCCATCCTATGTTCTTTGGGTTACTATATCCTGTTTTGCCCAGGTGTTACTCAGATTCCAGGCCTGCCACCTGGATCCCAAGCTTTCATTTTAAAAAGGAAGTTACTAGCCATAGTAGGAACCTAGATATGGAGCAAAATGTGGAGGCATACTTCTGTGAAGTTATTCTGCAAGACAAATGTCCACCTCTGCCTATCAGGCATGAGGTAAAAGAGAATAAATCCTGCAGGCAGCAGAGGGATACATTTCAAGTGATGCAAAGTGAGGGAAAGAGTAGGAGGAAGGGTATAGTGAGTGGTGTGAGTGGCAGAATTCAAGAAGGGAGGGAGCGGCACACTTCAGAGGTGTGAGATGAAGGGAGCAGGAGGGAAATAAGAGTGCTTGATGCAAGCAGCAGAGTGCAAGAAGCAAGAGAGGTTTACTGAGAGGAAGTGGTAGCCCAAGATGACATGGTAAATTCACGACCAATAGAAGTTTGAACTTAGGTCTCTCTGTTCTGAGTTCATCTCTTTAAGCATACATCTCTGTATTTGGTTCTCTCAGATGAGCTGTAACCATAAAAAATGTTACAGAGGCTGAAACATGGTGGAAGAGAAAGTGCAACTATTGAGGTGCTGAATCTGCATAATTAGAATACATATTATAGTAATTTATATATTTAGAATTTAACACTGCTCTTTGAACACCCCTGTTTTAGACCAACCTAAGCTGAGTGAAATCTGGAGAAAGTTAACTTCTCTCATCTGGCCCACTGAGTTGGCCAAGATAACTTGATGTCTTGCTCACTATAGTATGTCATTTTGGTTACCCTAATAAACATATAAAGGTCTAATTGTGGATTTTGAATTTTTTTTCTTATGGGTCAATGCAGCAATCTTTTTTTTTTTTTGAAGGAACTTAGTTGTACCTTACCATCTCTGAAAATTAAATTAAAATTAGGAAAAAATTCAGGATTAGCTTTTCAAAATTTAACGAGTTGAAATATGGCTTTAACTAATGCTAAAATAGCTTACATATCTTAATTATGTTTATCTAGAACCTAATGTAAGGTGCCTGATGCTACGTAAAATCTTAACAAAGGAAGCAGCTGAGACGTGCAGGGTGGAAGGAGAAGCTGTGCCCACTGGGGATTCTAGGACTTGTAGAACAAATAACCTTTCTGTGCTCTGTACCATATTAGCACATCCCGCAGAATTTCGCCCAACGTTTTGCATTCTCAATCCATCCAAGAATTAGAATCAGAGCAAGAAAAGGATATCCAGGCATGGTTTGCAAATACATGGCCATCAGTCACTATTTGACCTTTTGCCTGTTCTATGCTGATGTGGCATAAGAGAATGGGTAAACTAACTCAGCTGAAAATAATTCTGTGCGATATGATGTGAGATGATATTAATGTTCCATCTGTGCTGTTGGATCTCAGATGAGCAATTCACGGAAGCAAGTCATTGTTGGACTTGTTGGGCCAATACCTTGAATGTCATTTGTTTGAAAGGTCTCTTCAAAGTTTGGTGCTGATTTTTCAAGGCTCAGGGAGCCATTTGTATAGGGATTCAATGAGTCATCCATCATTTAGAAGGATGGAAAAGCCCTCTGCCACTTCCTGTCTTGCTGGGCTGCCCTGTGAGGGTAGCTGTCAAAGTTCTGCAGTTCAGTCTGGGATGATCACCCTCATTGTCCTGGTGATATGAGGACACATTCCTCCTCTCCTTGCCTTTCAGTGTGGGCAACAAAAAAGCTTGTGATGTTTCTTTGCAACCAGCTCCCATTAACTACATGACAGTGATATATTTACGTCTTTTGCTTCAAGTTGAGCCTCAAGTCTCTACCATCAAGTCTCAAGTCAAGTCTCAAGTCCTTGAAGATAACTTTCAAGTCAAGTCTCAAGTCAAGTCTGGAAACCAACTTTATACCCCAACCAAAATTCCAGAATTATTGGACAGAGTGTAATAAATTCAGTTTTAACAATTTAAGCAGAATCGGCTTTCACATTTGCAATTTCGCCATCTGCAACTTTGGAAGTGGGGAATAGGATCCTATCTTATTCCCCATTACTGAAGAGTCAAAACATTTAGAAGGAAGGATCCTTCCTCCTCAAACCTGTTCCCTAACACATTTGCTGTTCCCCTCTGAGAAATGCACCCTGCACTCTAGCGGCGAGTCTTGTCTTTTGCTCTTAGGAAATGTTTTAGAAGGCTCCTCCAATATGTAATGGGGACAGCCTGCTGAGCAGATCTTAAGCCCATTGCCTAACCTGTTTGCTGGTCCCCTCTGAGAAATGCACTAACACTTTGGGCTTGAGAGAGATTGTCCTGTGACCAGTTGGCAAAAAGAGATGGAGGCATTGTTCAAAGTTGTAAGGTTTCTGGATGAATATGTTGTATTACTGAACCAAGGGCATCAGGTCAGTCAATAAGAATATACAAGTCTCGAGTTGAGTTGAGTTAGTGTATCATTTATGGCCGAGTCGAGTCTGAGTTGAGTCATTGAAGCGACTTAAGTCCGACTTGAGTCCGAGTCTGTCTACTCAAGTCTATGTCACTGCTACGTGGCATCATGACTCATGACAAAATCCCTGATTAGCTGGCTTATTGAGTGTAGGAAAAAGGGGGAGAAAAAAAAGGAAAGACATGAGCTGTTGATATCTTAAAACATACCCTGAAAATGTGCAAAAAATCAAATGTTATATTTCTTGGAGGGTTTCAAGAGACGTTGCAAGGGATTCCATGAGAAGCTGTGACTGGAAAAAAAATTGAGCTGTTCATATATATCTTTTATATTCCTGAAGCATGAAAAATATTTCAAGGATTCCTTCGGGGCAGCGGTTCTTAACCTACAGCCCACAGACACCAGCAGCAGTGGTTGCAACAGGGCCTCAGCAGTGGGATGATGCAGATGTCGAAACTCTTCCCTTGTTTGCAAGAGAGCAGTTTGGGCCTTCTGCTGTGTCCCTCTGTACCCACACCTCTTGAAGCCACCTCCCTGATGAAAGGGACCTGGCAGGAGGCATGTATGCACCTAGACTGCTCTCTTGTTCACAAAGGAGGGAGCAGTTTGGGCACCTACACCACCCTGGTGCCATGTCCCTGATGAAATGGACATGATGGTAGGTGTGGGCACTTGCTCAAACTATTGCTTTGGAGACCAGGGCTTGAATCCCCACTTGGCCATGAAAACCCACTGGTGGCCGCCTGCCTTCACCTTTCTCTGAGGCTGAGAGAATGTGATTTGCCCAAGGTCACCCAGTCTCTGAGCAGGATTTGAATTCTAGTCTCCAGAAGCCTTTAATAATACATACATATTTGAATATTTAAGTCTTGCAGGGGTCCCTGGCAACAAATTACATTTACAGGAGGTCCCCAGTAAAGAAGAGTTTAAAAACCACTGCTTAGGGGAAAAAGGTAGAGAAAGGCTGGACTGTAAAGGGACAGTCTGGAAATCTTACTGCGAAGTGTATGTATGTGTTCTGCTTATTGTATTCTATAGATAACACATTACCTGTTCTCATTACTTGATAGAAGCTAATCACAAGTCTACAAAGAGCTGGCTAGTTCCCAGATACATGGTTGTGAGAACTACTCAGAGACTATGGGTGTGTATGCTGCAGCAAAGGCAAGAAGTCACCCCATCTATAATACCTGGCTGAAATGAACCTTCTCAGTCAGGCATTTAAGAAGTAGACACCTCTAGATCAGTGGTTCTCAATCTGTGGGTCCCCAGATGCTTGTGGACTTCAGCTCCCAGAAGCCCCAGCCACTATGGTCAATGCTCAGGGCTTCTGGGAGCTGAAGTCCAAAAACATCTGGGGACCCACAGGTTGAGAACCACTGCTCTAGATGAATAAGGCACAGTGGTTAGGACCCTTCACAGTGATAAGGAGCCTCCCAGGGCTGGAAGAATTCACATCTTCTGCCACTCTGCTGCCTGAGGTGTTTATTTCATTATACCTACTGGGATGGTTGACCTTAACTCAGCGGCAGAAACAAGTAAAGAAGGACCTAACTCTTCACACTTGGTATAAATAGATTCAGGTGCACAATGGAAATTGGATCTAAAGACTACTTCAGTCTTATCCAAAGGTCTGTGACTATCCTGTGAGTCTTTCCATATTAGTAGAGACAATTTATGAACTGAAGTTGGTTAAACTAAAGCAAATGGCCCTAAGGCATTATAATTAAATAAATCCCCAAACATATGAAAACACTGAAGCCTCGTCTTGTGATAAATTGAAATATATTAATGTATCCAAGGAAAACCTTAGCATAGCAAGAGGGATGCTTGTGTGTGTCTGTGCAACACCACAAGTGCCACATTTCTAATGAGTTGATCATCTTCCTGTCAGATTTCTTTCTCTGTCAGGGATTTTACACCTAATAAAATGTCCACAGAATTCTGTCACAAGGCCTGCTAAGGTTAATGTTTTTTTTTCTTTAACAATCTTGTACATTACCAGGTGTTTACTCCACAGCCCGTGAGACCAATCTAGAGGATTATGGGTTGGAGCTCAATCAGAGCTTGGAAACATTATTTTTTGGCCTCCCACTTTAGAAGTCTGTTAGCCCACATAGCACGGAGGTCCTGCCGTCCCTGAAAGTAACTTTTCCAAGCTCTGGGCTCAACAGTTCCCCATTCTTTTGAAGGAATACAACATTCAAGTGCCCCTGTGCTTACGTGTATACCGACTTCCCATTCACATAAATGTCTTCTCCCTCCCCCCGAAAGTAAAATAAATAAAAACCTAGAGTGATCCTCTGAGTACACACAGATCCCTGGACTGGAAAACATTGTCTGAGACAAACCACAAGCAAATGGAAATAATGTTTAAATTTAATCTACTGCTCAGGAACTAAATTCTCAAATGGGATATTTGTTTGTCTATTTATTCATGAAAATTGATAAATCATACCCTCTGCCTTCCAGGCATCCAGGGTGATGTACAATAAAAAACATTTTTAAAAGCACATAAAACTAGGAGGTGCAGGAAGAAGAAACATACTATAAAATAAAAACAGCAATTAACATGAAAGATATGGAAGCTTGGGTTATGGCAATAACTCATAAGCAAACAGCTGTTTGTTTATGGTATATGCAACTGAAGACCAAACTGGCAGTGACACTAAACTTGTCATGAAAAGACCGGCCAGGGTTCCCCCCACAACTTTTAAAATCAATAGCAGGGATGAGAAAGATGTGCTCTCATCAGGTCCACAACAGAAAGGGAGGAAAGGTTTAACTCTCTCCTTTCCTGACATCATTAAACCCAATGGAAATCACTCCTCATCGCTGTTAGTAATAAACATTTGGTAGGGTATCTACCAAAGTTGCATCCAGTCTGCCCCTGAATTCTCATAAATATAATCATTAACCCTAAAAGTTGTGAGACACTGTCCTATAAAGGAGGGTCTTTAAATGGATTCAACATGGTATACTTTGTAATGGAATGCAGGACATTGTTCTAAGTCTGTATTCTCTGATATATCCTCAGAGAAGAACACAAAATCATGGATCTGAATATTAAAGGATTGCTAGGCTCCTTTTCAAAACTAAAGCCCACCCCTGCTTTGATACATGAAAATCAGGAGTATTGATTCTCTTGAAATTGAAGTGATTTCCAATGGAATCATATTCTATCTGCCACTTCTAGCAGCTTTTGATGTCTTTGCTGCAGGATGAATGCTTAATTTGCTCTCATAAACATTCCGCTCATCTCAGCAGCTAAAAGTCAGTCATATATTTCACCTGGAGTCCTTCAGAAATTCTAAAATAGGCTGAAGTATTACATAAATAATTCATTCTTTTCATTGCACATTACAGCACTTAACAAGGACCAATATCAAGACTCAGCACCTCGGGAAAGCTAATTTGCCAAGCATTATTACTTCTTTGATTCTGATCTGTTTTACAATATTTAGACTCTTTCTCAAAGTTGATCCTCATCTGCAATGTGTAAAGGGAATGTCTTCTCTGTCCATCAATACTCATACCTCATTCCAAAACCCAGTGTATGATATGATGTTGAAATGAAGATCCCAATAGGGTAGCCAGCCTGTCTTCTCTGTAAGAATTTGTTCTTTTTCAAGGGTGGGCAACCTACAGCCCTTTTGATGTTGAGGAAGAACTGCTCCCATTACCCCTCACTACTCAAGTCGCGTAGGGACGTGGGGGAGGGGGAGCAATTTGCCCAAGGCGGCAATGTTTTTGGGTCATCCTGGCCTGTAGCCACACCCCTGTGCACCCTGGCCACACCCCATGCACTGCAGCTATGCCCTCACGCACAATGGCCATTCCCCTCAAGCCATAGCCCCCCCTCCACACACTCCAAGTTCCATCACTGTCACTACTGGCCAGGTTGATGAGGACAGACAGAAAAAAACCAGGACCATCTGGAAGGCCACAGTTGCTCCAGACCCATTTTGTCTGGAGGACTATCATATCCAAGTTCCAGTTAAAAGAAGGGGGAACAAAGGGTTTGATGTTGCCCATCAACAAATGTTCCTGGTCTTCCCCACTATGATGAAAAAATTTCATCTTCTTTTGAAAGTTCCAGCCATCATTTTGAATTGTGCATGCACATTTTATCTTCCTCTTCTTTCCCCTCTTTTTTGGTATGTATTTCCTCTTTTTTATCAATGTGTAAATGATCACCCTACATTCCATATATCTCCATTCTTTCAAAAGGAGAATCTTCCTGCGTTTCTTGTCGGGGCGGGGGGAAGAAAGAAGACAGAGAGAAAAGATGTGTCAATATTAAAGCTGAAAGGTTTTAGCAGAACACATACAACAATTCATGTTAGTCCTATTATAAGGGAAGTGATTTTCTTTCTTTCCCTCCCCCTGAGATTTTGTGAGCAATTTTTATGAAAATAGCACACATCACAGAGGTGCATCCAGGCCAGAAAGCTGTAAAATTTCATAACAGTAAGTGTAGGACTAGGGAGTTATGATGATAAAAAAGTAGATTTGTTGTTGTTATGTGCTTTCAAGTTGACTTTGATGTATGGCAACCCTAATACAGGGTTTTCTTGGCAAGATTTACTCAGAGGAGGTTTGCTAGTGCCTTCCTCTAAGGCTGGGAGAGTGTGATTTGCACAGGGTCCCCCAATGGGTTTCTATCGCTGAGCAAGGATTTGAGTCCTCTCCCCATCCTACTCCAACCTTCAAACTAATACCTGGCTGGCTCTTAAGGCTTTCAAGACAGCAAATTGTAGCGGGTGGCACTGGGAAGGAAGAAGTAATTGCCAAAGCAACAACCTCTCCCGCAAAGTGGAGTGACAACACAGCACTTCGTAAAATGTGCCCAAACATTAGAACATGGTTACATTCATCACTCAATCACACATGAACCCTCTCTCCTGCTTCTTTTGTTTTTGGCAAAAACTGCTTTTCTAAAGTTTGAATGAAGCTTTGAACATCCTTAATTCAATATATTGTAACAGCACAATTCTTTGCATGTCTATTCAGAAGTAAGTCCCACTGAGTTCAAGGATTACAGTATAATCAAATTCAACGATAAACAGAAATAAAAGCCAACAATAAAATAGACGTCAACACTGCACATAGATGCATTGCAGCAACAGCAACAACATCTGAAATATAAAACCAGTTGAAAGAGCTGAAAGTTGTTAAAAACCTGTAATAGCTTCAGATTCTAGCTACTTCTAATAGTGCCCTCCCACTGTTTTTGCATTTGGGAAAGTCTTCCTGTATTGCTGGATTGGAAGACATCCAAAAATGCTATCCTGTGTACTTATAATTTCCCTTGATGGCTAAAGAATGCACAGCAGGGCTCGCTCTGAAGACACTTATATAAAGAACGGACTACATCTGGCTTATGTTTTCATTTTATCTGTCCTGAATTTTCCATCTCATATTATTTTTAGACTTTAGTTTCTAAAGTGCCACAAAGTTGTTGTTGTTTTCCTTAAGCTGGAAGGGTGTTCCATTAGTATGACAGAAAAGCCTCTCTCCGTCAACAATGAATGACATGCTTCTCTGTAGTAAGTGTGGCCCTTGTTAGCAGTGGAATTGAAATGAGTATCTGTGCACTGCGCAGAATGTTACTGAATAGCCTAAAACGGAGATGGAGGAGTTATTTTGTACATCAGATAATCAACATCCTAGACAGGACTCATTAAACTACTATTCTGTGAGAACTTAATGAATTCCAATTCGATTACCTCTCAACTTAGCCATAAGAGGTAGTGGTGGGAGTTTTGCTGTAGTTGCTTTGCTTCTCTATCCACAAAGTTCCTATAAGGGCATGGAGCTGACTAAAAGCTGCTTCTGCACAGAACAGTTTTTGACTAAACTTTTGGGATACTTTATATAAACCTGCAGTTTGCAGTCCCACATCTGAGATGTGGTGGGGATGACATATGCTTGAGATACATGGTGGGCTTTCTTTGCTTGAAGAACCTGCTTGCATCAATTTTCCTTCACACATTGGCTTAGCTTACTTACCCTTAAATCTATTTTGATGTGGTAGTCCTGAACAAGCCGATCAAACCCCAGTGAGAGTACATATTGAGGGAGATCCCATGAAGATCTTAAGGTATGAACAAGTTGGTAAAAAGAGAGATGCTTCTTCAGGTAAATTGTTCTCAATGCTAGCATGGTGTAGTGGTTTGAACATTGGACTATGGCCTTTTCTGCACAATGATGCTCTCCTGTCCTGTCACAATCCTAGCAGTGCCTCTGCTGGGATGGGAGCATGTCTCCAATGCTACCCTCCACATGATTGGCTGTCTGCAAAAGGGAGCACAAAGAACGTGCTGCATCCTTCCAGACTGCAGCTGGCCTTCTTCCTGTGCTGCAGTAGGGGAGGAAGCGTGTAGATCACACTTCTAGCCCTTCTGCATGGCTGGCTGCAACAGAAGGCCTGTGCGATTGTGGGTCATTGATGGATTTTCTCCATCAGTTATATAGCCTGTGATGCGAGAAGGGCAAGACTGTGGAAGTGTCGCTGTGGTCTTACTCCTCTCGCGTCCTCATGCTGGGATCCCGCCATCATGTGGAAAAGGCCTGTGAATCTTCAGACTAGGGTTCAAATTCCTGCTTGACCATGGAAACCCATTGGGTAACCTTGGACAAGTCACACTGTCTCAGCCTCAGAGGAAGGCAAAGGCAACCCTACCCCTGAACAAATTTGCCAAGTAAACCTTATGATAGATTCCTCTTAGGGTTGCCATTTAAGTCACAAATGTCTTGAAGGCAGACAACAACAAAAACACCCTCTGAGGGGTTGTCAGCATCTTGCACTGGACTCAGACATGAACTATCAATTCTTTCAGAACTTGTCCCCCTGGCTATTATTGGTTAAAATCTGAGAAGCTACCCTACATGAATCAAAGTTTCTATATTCTCTTCAAAAGTAGGCTGCATATACAGCATTGTTGTGTGCCTTTAAATAATTTCTGACTTATGGTGACCCTAAGGTGAACATTTCACAGAGTTTTCTTGGCAGAATTTGTTCACAGGGGGCTTGCCCTTGCCTTTCTCTGAGATAGACAGAGTGTGAATTGCCCAAGATCATCCTATGGCTAAGTTGAGATTTGAACCCTGCTCTCCCATTGTCCTAGCGGCCCAACACTGAAATCACTGAACCACTTTGGCTCTCTATATAGTACATTACAGTATTCCAACTGAGAAGTCAATCTAGATACAGGAAACTATAGGAGAGTAAGCTGGAGGAAGAACTCCAGCAAGCCTAATAAACTCAGTCACACCAAAAACATTCTTCTTATAAAAGCTTTTAAGTGAATATCTGTTGTTTGTTAAATAGTCAACTGCGTCAGATATCTAGCATTCCTCTTCATTAATTCATTTCAGTTGACTGGCCTTTCATCTCCTTCTTCCATAACCTTTTTCTACCTGGACATTGTTAAATATACAGTTTTGCTTTCTGAATCTAGCTGGAACTTAAGTTTTAGGTATATGGCCTGCCCTGAAAAATGGCTGGCCTTACTTGATCTTTTCCTAAAACTGCTTAAGACCTTCACAGTTCCAGTAAAATATCTAGCAATGGAATAATACATGAAGAATGAAGTTGCAAGGAATAAAAGCTTCTTCTTTTACAGATGGATTTTATCCAGTGGGTTCTGAAGGAACCAGAATTGATAATCCTCTACATGTCTACTTAGAAGTAAGTTCCACTTATTTCAGAGGGTCTTACTCCCTGCTGTATACATAGGATTTCAGCCTAAGAATTATTTTCAGTATGAGAATTATTCCTCCTTTGTTTTGTACTGGCTGAAGAGTAAATCTTCTGTGTACGGATCCCTATATGAACACAGTATATAAACATAATTGTCCAAAATGAAAATAACGTCAGGAAGGAAAAAAAATTAGTGATTTTTTTTAAAAGAATCTCCAGATATGGGCAATTTCTTCATTCTTTGTGATGAACTTATCCGCCCACTCATTTAGTCTTCAGACTGTGCCAAGGATTAAAAAAAAAGGACAAAGATTTTTTTTTAAAAAAAAAAGCATTAAAAAGACATTAGAGGATCTGTCTTAAACATCTTAAAGCAAGGGAAAAAAATCACATTTAAAGATCAAACTAACATTAGCTAGCCCCATCAGGATATTATCTTGAGCACTGCCCAGCAGTGACCTTTTGTTATCTAGACACTCAAGTTTTACAGTTTAATGTGAATCTCCAGGCTCTGGTGACTTCATGCCAGACCTGTAATTCTAGTCAAAGGCTTTAGGGCTTGGAGTGGGGGCTATGAGGAGTGGGGAAAAAGTCTTGAGTGTTTCAAATGGCTTCATTTTTATTTCTTTCTGGTACCAGCCTCTCTCTTTTATTGTTCCCATTGACAGGCAACCATAAAATAAAAATTAAAAGCTAGCTCTCACATCTGTACTGTGAGGAGAAAAAAAAAGAATTCTAACAGTTGATCCATCAGGTTGTAAAAAAAAAAAAAGGTTACAGGGCAGGTTCAATAAGTACTGTGAGTAGTTTAAGTAAGTTCCCTGCTCACTGAGAACCCAAGTCCTTTTTGAGAGAAGGAGAAAAAAGCCATAGATATTTTCTCCCCCAAATAATGGAAAATCAAAATGTGTCATCACTCAAGATGGTACACAGTCAAAATCAACAAAACAGATACCATTAGGCAGGGTGAAGATTTGGTTACTCCTAAGGGTGAGGAAATTTTTTTTATCATTTTTTATACTTTTCTATAGAGTGGCAAAAGAAGAAAAATGTATGTGCCCTCAAGTGGACCTCTGACTTATGGTGACTTATGGTGACTCCATTAATTTCAAAGGGTTTTCATACGTGAGGAATACTCAGAGATGGTTTTGCCAGTTCCTCCCCTGAAATACAGCCTACAGCACCTGGTATTCACTGGTGATCTCCTGTCCAAGTACTAATCAGTGCTGACCCTGCTTAGCTTCCAAGATCGAAAGGAATTGGTTCCTCTAGGGCAGAGCTTTCCAACTGTGTGTTGTGACACATTAGTGTGCCGCCTGCATTGTGTAGGTGTATTGCACAAACATAACAAGTGGAGGAGCTGCCTCTCCCACTGCTGCACTGGGCCAGACCCAGTGAAGCGGCTATCTCTGATACTGCCACTGTCACTGCCACTGGCCAAGGAAGACCCTGGCGAGGGCGGTGGCAGTGGGCCAGGGCCAGGTGGAGGGGATGCCTCTCCTACTGCCACTGCCCCAAGCTGAGGAAGACCCCAGTGAGGGCAGCGGTGGCAGTGGGCCAGGCCTGGGTAGAGAGGCTGCCTCTCCTGCCACAGGCGCTGACACCCCAGCTGAGGAAGGCCCTAGTGAGGGCAGCAGTGGGCCAGGCTCAGATGAAGGGGCTGCTTTCACTTACTGAATTTCACTTATTGAATTACTGTGTCACCAAATGACACATGTCTAAAAGGTATGTCATCAACATGTAAAGTTTGGAAAGCTCTGTTTTAGGGTATTTAGGCTTCACACACAAAAGTACTTCCTCTCAAAAGAATAAAATAGATAATCAGCTTTTTTTTTTCTTGGCCCTGAAGACTAATCAGGTGTTCATCTTGTCCAATGCTCTCCATTTTGTTGTCTCATACTAATGAGCAGTAGGTTGGTGGTTCATGTGAATCCTCCCCATCCCTATATTGATGTATTGTCTTAAGGGTTGCAGTACTATAGGACCTAGCTAGTACTCCTATTATATGCTTCCAGTTGCTGTCTCATGGTGGAAACCCTTCCCAATCCAGCAGGCAGCAAGGTCAGACAATCCAAAGGTCAGAGAAGATAGGCAGATGGCAAGCAGGAATTGTGTAGCACACATGAAGGCAAGAGCCAGCAAACACACACACACATTGTTTCTGGCATCAAGTCACTGCCTTGTGCCTTCCTTAAGAAGGCTGGAGCCAGCTGGGCCTCATCCCAGTCTGATTAGCTCCTGGTGCGCTTGTGTCTGCTTGTCCTCCTCCAAGTCTGCTGTTCACTTGGGGAAGCCAAGTCCTGGCCCATGACAACATTTCCCAAGTAGGCAGAGTTGTTATTTGGGTTTCTCATAGGCTCTTGTACATGTTTCCTCATCTGTGTGATGTGCCCTTCTATAGGTAAGTAGCTATTTGAGATTGGGAGGCTGTTTGTAGGTGAGTTAAGTCTTGCTGATGTGCGAGAGCCCTTGAGAGACAAGCATTGATGAGATATCTGAGTGGTTTTGATTTATGGATTGATATTCACTTGTTTCGAAAGGGATCAGAATTTGTCAGCCATAGTTTGTTTGACATTCAAATGGGGACAGTGAGTAACAAGGCAAGTGAGTAATGAATTAATTGAATACTGAAGTGGAAACTTTCAATCCATCTATCAGAACTACACTGGATGGAGAAAGGGGAAGAGGAAAGGATGGCCAATCTAAAAGTTTGCAAATGAAATGCTATCCTTGGTTCTGTATTACATGTGAACCAGGTTGTAAGTTTCTCTGTAGGAATGCAAATCCACACAACATTTTCTCAGCTTCTTATTATATTAGAGCACAGGGATTGTAAACTTTCTTGTTTTCTGCTGTTGGACCTCAGTTTCCCAGCTCATAATAAGGGAGGCTGAAGGAATGTCCTTCCCTTCCCTCCCTCCTGCTTACGGATTAATTAACCATTACTCAAGTCTCTCTTTCTTTGGTTTGTCCCTTCACTGATATGGAGGCCAAAAGATTACACTGATTTTCATATGGGCTTACAAATAAGCAAAATCAACATCCAGGGCCTCTACCATTCAGGAGCTGCACAAATCTGTGTCCTTCTGCTGTGTGATAGAGCCTGTCTTGATTTTGTCTATCTGCGTGCATGAACACTTTAAGCTAAGCAAAACAAAAATGTTACCATTTTTGTTTAAGTGCTCTTCAAAGTGTCTTTTCCACCCTCTGCACCAGTAGGTGTGTGGGTGTGTGTTTCTTCAAATTGCCTCAGGCTAAATCTTTGCAATTTGGGAATGGTTTTCTGAAAAGCTTGAATCTATCCCATGCCAGCAGGGGATGAAAATGGAAGTTCAGCGAAGTTGTGAAGGTGACAGAAATGTCATCACCTGGTGAGAACTTTGCAGTAACTAGAAAGATACTGCTAGAAACAAAAATCCATCTAAGGGAATCAAAGGAAAGAAGAGATAGAAAACAGCCAAAACCAAGGGAAGGAATATAGTAGTATAAAATACTTTTCCAAAAATAAGAGTTGAAAACTTAAAGAGGTAGAGACCAATATTATATTTCTTAAAGAGGAAAGTAAAGGTACTTTTAGGAGAATCAGAATTATTTGTCCAGTTAAACAGATGACATTCAAATTACTCAAAAAAAAAAAAAATCACTAAAGCAAAACAAAAGAAATTAAAAAGGTGTAGTTGTCTAAGATTACTTATTTTTGAGAATTAGGTAAGGAACCAAACACATGTCATGTTCACATGTGTTCAAACTGCATTTTATTTTGTCCTGTGGACTGATTTCCTTTGCTAGGCCATCACATTTAAAGGACCACTTCCATGCCCCTATATTTATTATCACACCCCTAATCAGTAATGTTGAAGTGTGAGGACAGTTATGGGCAGGTTCTTTCAAGCATATCACAACAGTCGTCTAGGACAATTAATTCATTAAGAGAGTAATAAAGCTCTATGTGAAAGAGCGGTAACTAAACTGAGATTATCACAGTATGTGGTAGTTTTCATTTGGTGTGTGATTCTTGGATTCAAACAAAATTCTGAGTCTCCAGCCAAACTGAGTTGATTTAAATGGAGTTAGTAAATATCTGAATTGAAGAAGGACTCCTGCAAAGTGGACTGAATCAAAATCTTCACAATATTGAAGGTTCTATTCTACAGTTCCATTTCTGGGAGTGCAAAGGCACAGTCAGTTTCCCAGATTGTATACATTTCAACTTAAGCTTTCCATATAGAAAAATTCTGTGAGAGGGAGAGGTAAGAGTGTTTTGTTGTGATTGGCCAGCTATCTATTCCAATCACTGTGAACAGGTATGTCAGGGTGCTCCAATTTCAGTACCCCAGGAATGCTGAAGTCATGTATTACAGGACTGACGTAGGGCTTTCTCTCTCAAGCTGAGGAATGTTAAAAGTGTTTTGCTGGAAACCATGTAACCTGGGAGGGTGCAACACTGGGGGTTTGCTTGGGAAATGCTGACTGTGCAAGTCTAACTGGTTCTACTATAGCCATCACCTACCCCTGTCCTATTGCACTTTGGGGTCAATTGAGCAAAAAACAAAACTATGTTTCATTCATCATTACTCTCTAACCCCTGCAAATATTTCTTCTGGCAAAACGAAAGGTTATTAGCAGTCAACCCCACCCCAAGACAGCTATGTGTTTGAAATCTGGCATTCAAAATCTGCTTCTAAGGGGCTATTACTATACCTGCAAGTTTCATCCATTCCTGAAAAGCAACAAAAAAAGTTAAGCACGATTTTTATTGGTAGCTATGGGGTGAGGGCAAAGAATTGGAATGACATATTGAAATTCAGGTTTCAACTTGAGTCAAATGTTCGCTCTGTGAATGAGTCCAAGCCAAATGCATTGCTGTCTGAAGTACCAAATCAGAGTCCAAATCTTGTAATTTTTGCATACCTCTAGCCTTCAGCATCCATCTCTGTATCTTGTATTTTATCATATAACATGGGCCATTTCCTCACTAGCCTGTTATAGTGCTATGATTCCACTTTCAACATCTTATGGAATCCTGGGGTTTGCAGTTTTAGGAGGGGCCTCCTGGCCCCTCCTGAAACTGCAAACCCCATGATTCCATATGATGTTGAAAGTGGAATCATAGCGCTATAACAGGCTAGTGCAGAAATGGCCATGGTCTTGAACAAGCCACTGAATTGCATCACTGCTTTGCCCTGAATAAAACATGACAGTCAACAAAACATGCAAAAGGATTTGACATCTGTGTGACCAGGGTTTGAATCCCTGCTCAGTTATGGAAACCCATTTGGTGATCTTGGACAACTCACGCTCTTTTAGCCTCAGAAGAAGGCAAAAGGAAACCTCTCTGAACAAATCTTGCCCCCTGAAATTCCCATTAAGGGGGTTAACTTGGAAAGAAACTGAAAGTCCACAACAAGTGCAATAATACAACTGCTTACACTCCTTACTGACCAATACTTTTAAATCGATCCTGGTTTTGCAATCTAAAAAATAATCAGGATCAAGAAACTGAACAGTAAAAAATTGGAAGACACACATTTGGAACTGAGATAGAATTTAATGGCAGCTTCAGCACTGCTTTCACTTTCATCTCTAAGATGCATGTAAGCATGCAGAGAGAAAATGACCAAATCTTTGAGACTTTGTATGACAGAATAATAAGACGACTGCATATTGTTAGAAAAGATTCTTTGCATCCAGGCAACCAGTCATGTGCACTAGATTCATATCTTAATAACATATTCTCCACTTCCTCAGTCACAGCTTCATCCTTGGTTATATCATCTTCATAGCCAGCATATGTGTTAAGGAGATGGATTCTAAGAAATAATGTTACAATTCACCTTTACAGAATTAGATGCCTTGGATCAACAACTCCTGCCTGTTAAAACAAATTAAAAATAATTATGAAAGAGTTGCATAGCCAATCTGCTGGAGAGGATGGATTCTGGACTCACTTGGATCCCCTTTCATTTGTTGTGGAAGGCTAGGAAGTAGCATGGGAGACCCAGAGGCTTCCATCTTCATTGGGTGGCTTTTCTCCCCTAGAATATAAGTGAGGCCATATTGCAACCAGCTTTGCTGAAGCAGCTTCTTGCCTCTCCCTCTAGTTCTGGCATGGCTCCAAGCTTAATATGGTTCTGTACTCAGATTTCATGAACTTTGAGTTGCTGGTTCTTCATTTCTCCTTTTCTAGTCACAGCTATGGTACCTGATGGTTTAGGGCGTTGGGATGGATGCAGAGAGGGGTCAGTGCCTATGTGCCCATGTCTCCCACTTCAGGATATTCCCTTATGGGAAGTGGGGGTATAGGCATTCAGGGGATACCCTGTTTAGGGGATGCCCCCCCACTCTCAGATAGTACAGAGAAACACACGGTGGCAGGCATCCATTTACTGCCATCCAAAGTTTACCAGTAGGCAGGCTGAAGGGTAAGATGTTTTCTGTTGGATATGTCCTGGCTCTAAGAGCTGTAACTAATACAATTATAGATATTTCAGCTCCAGCCTATGTAATGGACTGTGTATGTTTCATCTGAACAGGGCCTTAATCACATCTGCTACCCCTTTCCACTAATCTGACAAGAATGATTTCTGGACATTCCTGGATCCCCATTTGCAGATTGCGCAGTGTGTGTGTGTGTGTGTGTGTGTGTGTGTGTGCATTGGTGTGCAGAAAGCAAAGGAAACCACCATCCTCACTGGATAGCTTTTCTTCCTCCCAGAAGCCTGTTGGGCTTTGGGAGCAATCTGTTGACCTGTTATATCAGTTAAAACTGACTGCACTGACCAATGAGGTCTCTGTGTGGACTCTTTCCAGGTGGAGAAGTATGTATGCCAGTCCCCCCAGGAAGAATATAACAGCTGAACTTGATGTCTTTTTCCCTAATCTGTGGTATGATTCTAATTGAGTTTCCATTATTTTGGTTCTGATTAAGTCCCAGTCATTCTAGAGAGATTTGAGTCTTAACTTGTCATTTTTGAGAAATTTCCTCTTTTGAAATCAAATGCAACTGCTTTGAACTTTCTTGGCAAACATCATCTTATACATATGTAGAATTGTATTCCAAATAGTTTAACACTTATGTCTAAGTTGTTGTTGTTGTGCATCCTCAAGATGGCTTTGATTTATGGTGACTATGAATGGGAGACCTCCAGGAGACTGCTATTAACGGCACTGAGCAGGTCTTACAAACTCAGGGTCATTGTTTCCCTGACTGAATCAAACCACATACAGTATTGTCTTAATCTTTTCCTACTGTCTTCAACTTCATTAGCCATTATTTTCTTTTCCAATGAGTAATTTAATCTCATGACATGTCCTGAATATGATAACTTCATTTTAGTTATTTTGGCTTCTAGTGAGAGTTCAGGCTTAATTTGCTTTCAGTCCCATTTATTTGTCTTTTTGGTAGTTCATGATATCCTTAAAACTCGTTCCAGTACCACATTTCAAATAAGTTGCTTCTTTTTTCTGTCAGTTTTCTTTGCTGACCAACTTTCTATGGTATAGATAATATGGATGATCTTGACTTTGGTATTCAATGCTCTAGCTTTACACTTGAGGATCTTTTCTAGTTCCTTCATAGCTGCTCTTCCAAGTCTTAGTCTTCTTCTGATTTCTTGACTCATCTTCATTCTGATTATTGACTGAGCCAAAGCATACAAAATCTTGAATGATTTTGATGTCTTCATTGCCCACTTTAAAGTTAGGTAAATCTTCTGAGGACAATATTTCTGTCTTTAGTTTTCAGCTGTAATGCTGGATTTGCACTTTCTTCTTAATTTTTATCAGTAGTTGTTCCAAGTCCAACACATGCTAGGCTCCAATTAGGAGTAAATTATAGGGTCACCACCCTTCCAGTTGACTCTGTGACCAACTGGAATATAGGGTGCCTAGAAATCTTGGATCTTTGTCATGACTGAAACAGAGATTGGAAATTTATTTTGAAAAAGTAATTATTTCCTGTGGCAAGGTCAGTAACTCTTTGATTTTCCATTTCTCAAAAGTAACTAAAATGTTACCATTTTAGTTGCCCTTTTACAAAATATAATTGCTACAAGCCACTAGCCTTTCGTAAAAAAACACACCATCTTGCAGTCCATCTTGTTTTCTCAACACCCACAGCAGAATACAAGGCAATAGCGCAGTATAAGCCAACACTTGTACCATGTGATACTCTTTCTCTGGCACTTAGTGAAGTCAGAAACCTGTAAACTATACAGTTACACCATAAAACAAGGTATCCTCTTTAAGTGACAACTTCAATGTTATTTTCATTACTGGGGAAAGGAATTACTGGTTATAGGTAAACAGTTCTTCCCTACATTTGTTCATTTGCCCAGTATATATCAGAACAATTGGGGCCATCCAATATTATAAGTCTATTTCCTTTGGATATCTTCTGGATTTTATTCAGGTTTTAGCTGCTAGCTTGTTCCAAATTTGCTAACCATAGTTTTGCAGTTCAGACAAAACAGGAAACTTTGATTAATCAATCAAGGAAGTATTCAGATATGGTGCATAATGGAATAATGGAGAGAAGAGATGGCATGTACATGTTCATAAATGAAGTATGGTATATCTGGGCTAGGCTGCAGACCTGAATTCAAAAGTTGTCCATCAGCAACTTCTTTTTAATTAAAAATATGTTCATTATCTGTTAAAAGCTGAATGAGAGACATTTGAACTAGTGTGAGTTTACAAAGTTAATTCAATGTATCTGAATTAATCAGAAAGAGTCGTAGTTGTTCCATTGTCAAAGTCTTGCATTGCTGTCTTTTTCAAAGGGGAGTATTGAACTCTTAAGTCTTAGATAATTGAGATTTGCTCCAGCAACTTGGCTCACAGTGTCTTGAAAAGATTACAGCAGGACATCCATGTCAGCAATTTCAGGACTGGCCCTGAACTATTTTGTATTATCAGTATTATTTTGAAAAGCTTGGGAACCAAACAAAAGAGAGTTGTTTCATATACTAGTCCAACTTTCTCTGCTGCATTGAACATAGCAGGCTGTATCACAAAGATGGTGTCAGTAGTTACTGAGGTATCAATAAATCATTTTTATCATTACCTCCATGGAGGAAGTTTTATTGCTCAATGTGATCATGCTGTTGTCATGTGGTTTTTGAAAACCCCAAAGCTCCAAAGGAACTTGGCTCTGTAGTTGCACAAAATAAAATAGCATGATTTTCTAACTCAGCATCTTCATGGACAGAGTCAATGGGATGCTGGTGTCTTCTTAAGCACACTATATGTTAGGAAATTTGTAAACACACAGAAACCCAAATGACAACAGGCCAGATGTTAACATTTTAAGTGTGCTCTTTTTTTCTGAGACAAATTTCTCAGAATAGATTTTGTCTATGTAATTTAAAAGTTAACAACATCTTGTTTTTAATATATATGATATAATATCTCTCTCCCTCTCTCCCTCTAACTGATATTCTTCTTTTCTCACAAACGGGGATAAAAGTGGTAATATTAAATGTAATATTACATTTAATTTTATATCTATTTATCATCTATCAATCAATCAATCAATCAATCAATCAATCAATATCATCTCTCTCTGTGTGTTATTCTTAATTTTTAAATTACAAAGAAGTTAGAATGAACTGTACAGTTGATCATAAAATACAACCAGTTAAACAACTAATGTATCCTGTCCTCATGCAGGCAAATTCCTGTTTGAATCATGGCATTTTTTTTATCCCATCCTTCCTTGGAAGTGCTCGGGATGGTATACAGGCTTTTGCCCTTCCTGTACTATCCTCCCAGAAAAACCTGTGAGAGTTGTGCCAAGAAATGCTGCCTGGTCCATGACCATTCTTCAGGTCTCTGTGCAGATTCTAACCTGTTCCCTCTTCTAGTCTGACACACTTACCACTACACAATACTGTCTTTCATATGAAGTACAGCATTCCACACAATACTATTGATCTACATAAGCATGTTTTACATGCACAGTGAGGTTTTCTTGACCTCTATTTCCATGAAAAACCATTATTCCCTCTTCTCCCAAAAAACAAATGAACCGCTTATGAGCTGATGAACACTCTGAAGTGGCATGGGATATGAACTGTGGGAGGAAGAGGAAAATCGAAACACCAGACCCTGGCATCATCCACTGAAGCCAAATGGCAAGAAAGCACTTTTCCATACAATAGGTATAGTTAACTGTGAAATTTCAAACTAATGATAAGCACCAACTGAGTAGATTTGAAAGGGAGCTGGACTCATTCATGAAGGATAAGGTTATTAATGACAATGAGTTATGATGGCCAAACTTCTTCTGTAATATCAGAAGCAGCATAGCTCTGTATATCAGTTTCTAGCATACCAGCTCCTGCAATATGCTTGTAAACTTCCCATAGGCCATCTGACCACTGTGTGGATTGGATGCTGGAGTCTAACGGCTTTTGGTCTCATCCAACATTATTCTTCATATACTCTTCTTTACAGTTGTTATTGTTTTCATGTTCTTTCTGTGAGCTGTCCTTTTGACCCTGAAGGGCAGCAGAAAATGAAATGAATACATGTATAAATTAAAAACAAAAAACCAAACAGCTAATTAAAGCTAAACAATAACAAGTTCCTTCAGGAAATTCCTTTAACAAATTTCTTCAAGAATTTATGCTTGTCAGTTAAGGATCCCTTGAAATAAACTCCAGAAAGTATTAATTTAACTTTCATACTTTTATTCTTACTTCTCAATCAAATTCTGTGATGTACAATATTTCATAATGTTTTGGCCACATCACATGAATGCTGGAAACATTCAAGTGCTCTTGTGCCATTTCCGTGTTAAAGAATAATCAAAACCCCCCTTTTCAAACCACCGATGCCCTGAAACTGTAGCATTCACTGTGTCAAAATATGTTGCCTTTTCAGTTTTGGATGGCTTGCTTTTCTTTTCTATATAGTTTATATGTATATTTCTCTGTAAAGCATGGACATATATAGCACAATAGTTAAAAGTTGTACTGGGAATGTTGTGACCTGAGATCTAGTAGTTGTCAAATTTCCCAACGTACACACACCAGTACCCCCTTCATACCCCACAGGCTCTGGAATCATAATAAGACCTCCGTGAGTTCTGCACGAGAAAATTGAGCTGTAAGAAAGTCTAATGATAACAAGAATAGGAAATACGGATTGCTTCTTCGATACATGATAACAGCTGCAAGAATGTTGTTTGCGCAAACATGGAAGCAGACTGATGTACCAATCACAGAAGAATGGAATGTTAAAATAGTGGATCTTGCCCAGGTTGCAAAATTGACATGGAGTTTAGAAGATCAATCAGTGTTTTTTTTTAAAGTCTGGAAACTGTTTATGGATTTTTTTTTGAGCAATGATCAATTGAATGATGCAATAATCTGTGTTTATGATTATTAGCAATTCTAGTAAGTTGACCATACTGAGATCTGTAATAGTAGAATAAGAGATGAGGTATGAAGACATGGGATATTAATTGACTTTTTTCTAAATCAGATTGGTACTGGGGGAGTTAGAGTTCCTTTGTATGGTAGCGTAGTATCATATAATATACTTAAGATGTATCAACTGTTAGAGAGGAGTCTTTTAGTTTAGTTTGATTTAACAACAATAACAACAATTTATTTCTTCAGTTTAGTATAGTTTTATTTCTAATTATACATGTACAATGTTTGTATGTGTTTTTTTGTTTTTTTTATGCTTATGCATTGGTTTGTTTGTATCTTCTGTTAAAAGTAATAAATATTAAATCTGAAAAAAAAGATAAAAAATGGATGAGCCAGTGGTTAAAATGTGAGATCTGTTGTAGTTATTATTATTTATATAGTGCCATCTATGTACATGGCGCTTTACAAATTTAAAATACAACAGTTACCCTAAATAAATACGTAATAAAATGAAAATATACAACAAAAAGGATCCAGGGTATATGAAATTTCAACCAGTACAACATAACGTTACTATAATGGCGATAAACATTACTATAATGCCAATAAAAACAATATCTAAATAGCAATAAAACTAGTCCAACATTTCAAAGACTTCAGAAAGCAAGAAAATTTTCAGTTTAGATTTAAAAACAATAAGAGAAGGAGCAGTTCGCAAAGTCACTGGAAGGTGATTCCCCGCATAAGGGGCAGCGAGAGAAAAAGGGCATAACTGAGTTAAAGAGGAGGAGACTATAGGCTGATTAAGAAGGCAAGTATCTGCGGAGCGTAGGTTTCCAGCTGGCTAGTAAGGAGAGATAAGAGCAGCAAGATAAGAAGGAGCTAAATTATGTAAGACCTTAAAAGTCAAAACAAGAAGCTTATAAAGGATCCTACAAGGGATAGATAACCAATGAAGGGTTGTTATAAACCAATTATAGTGAGAATTATACATGCTGTAGTCAGTTTTTTGGGGAAAAAGTGTGGTGTAAATAACTTTATTGGAATAATAAATGTAATGCAATATAACAATGTGGTAGCTAGACTTTTCATCCAAGAAACCCTTGTACATTTGTCATTCAGTTCTCAGGGTGATGTAGTCTATGTGTGTATCTGCAAGACATAACATACCAACGTTGTTGGCTACTGCAGTGATCTTTTGTGTAAACCAAGAATACTGCCTAGAGCCCGCCTAGCTGCCCATTGTCTGGGAAGAAAATAATGATTGACAAATTGTCCATCAGAGAAATTTGCATCCAAGATATTTCCCTACAGATCTTTAAACTTCCAAGGATCTCAAGCAGCAGTGTTTGAACATTACTGATAGAGGTGTTGTAAAGGCTGAACCGTGTAATCTTTTGCAAACAATTTTTAATCGTTTTTTTTTTTTGCCTTCAAAATGCCTAGCCTTTGGGCTTCATTTCTGTCCTTCCTAGTGCAGTGATCTAAATGATTGAATGGAACCTTAGCAGGTTCCTGCCCGAGTTGTGGAACAGGAACTTTGCCTGAAAGGAATGCAACTGCACCAAAAGCAGCAAATGAAAAGATCAACACACATGGTAAACCTCTTTTTTGGAAATCAGTACCAGGAGGGATCTGTTATAATGAGAAGACAATGATATATTTTAAGATAATCTGTTGTTCTGTATGGAGTCAGATAAATAAATGAAGTAAGCTGTGTATAGAGGTGATATGAACTTAATCTTAAGGTTCCATTGCTTTCTACATAACCAGCCTGAGAAATTTTTGCTACCTGAGGCTGAATAACATATGCCACCTGCCCAAGTCAAAGTGCATAGCATAGGGCCAGTCAAGTTATTTTGGCAAACGAAGCAAAGAACTGTAAACCCCTCCCCCCATAGTAACAATTAAATATGAATTTCCTGCTGTTTCATGATACATGTGTGAGGCATAACCTCCTCTCTCTTTAATGGTAAGGCTAGCCCTGACTTTGCAAAAACTGAGAGAAGAGAAATGGTGAGACAATTTGACATCAAAATGAGAAACACAATTTGCTATGAAGTCTTGGCAGTGCCAAGTATTTCCAAGGAAGTACGTTTACCATTGCTTCGAAAAGGCTCCTGACATGTGTTTGAGGGACATTCCAGGCCTTCCGCTATGTCTGCCGCCTGGAAGACCTATGCAACTACATGCCTCAAACATGTACTTTACATTACATGTTTGGTATATTCATTATTTGTGCTGAAAGTAGTGAAAACACATAAGATGACTCCCAGTGTTGTTTGGCGAATGAGGTATAATAGTCTAGCCCAGGAATGAGCTAGCACTGAGGGTCAGAGGGCCATATTTTTTGCAACTCCCGGTTCTCAGTGGGCTATACTGTCAGTTTCAATGGGGTCAAAGCGGTCTTTACAGACCATAAACAGATTCCCTAGAATCTATGTGCAGCTTAAAGAAGTTGTTGTTGTTTGGATAGAGTTGTGAAGTCTGGGGCTGGGGTTGCATGATGTGTCCATGGACTACACAGTTCCCATTGTTTCTGTAGCCTTGAATGTAATTCACCATCTAAACCGAATAGCAAAATAGTCTTAGCTCTGCTTAGTGTAGCTGTGCTCCACAAAGAACAGAATCTATGATCACAGTGTGGCTTATAACCTCTCTCTACTGCCTGCCACCTCCCGTCTACATGTGACTATGTGACACCTGTTCATGCATAAACTGTATGTAAGCATACTTTGTGATTAATATCTGCAATTAACATCATCTAGCATTACAAAACAGTTGCATGTAAAATATGAAAGCTAATAAGTCCACTGTCTGCAGCACAGATGTATAACAGCAACAGCCAAGATTTAGCTGATGAGGCTTGACAGAAGCAATATTTCAGCCCTGGTATTCAGATCTAGTGCTCTCTGGCATAAGTCCTGAGCTCGCTCATCAGACTCTTTCTGTCGTTGCCTTCCAGAAACCCTCAGCATCGGTTTTCAAACTGACAGGAATAAATAGGGTATGAAAACTCCTTGCTTAAAATCCATTTAGCTATCTAGGTACTTCCATGCATTTGAAATCTAAACTAAATCTAAACTTTGTGAAACATATGATGCAATGCACAGGAAATTAAGCATCTTCTGCCTTATTGGAATAAGTGGTAGTTTTAAATTCCTGTTTTCTCATTGACTTAATATTCTGTGGATTGGACAGATTTTACCAAGTTGTACAGCCAATGCTAATCCTAGCTTGTATACGTTTTATATCTATAATAAACGAGATAAATGGCACTTCCATTAGCATGTATCAAGAAGTCTTCAGAGCAAGAGAAGTGTAAAACAAATTGAATAGTACATGGGCTTTATTTCCTCAAAAGCTGATACGTGTGTCCCCAAATCAAATGTCATTATGAAGCCTATAAATCAAATCAAAACATATGGGTATGAGGAAAGACATATGGCCCTCCATATGTTATAATGCATCTTCAAAAAGAAACATGTTGCACAACTGAGAGGAAGTACACCATGCTGTGCTGGTACTATTAAAGGCTGTTGACCTTCAGGTGGCATCGTACAGTTACTTGAACATAAAATGCTATTTACAGAACATCATATTTATCAGTGAATGTTGCTGAGATACGAATAATTCAATAGCTCTTTTCATGAACATCTCTAGTGGCAGTATGAGGAACTTAACATGAAAAAAACATGGTTTCTCAACTCTAGAGCCAAGTGAATTCCAGGCATCAAAAACTGAAATGCCTCCAAGCTAATCTAAATAATGCAAATAGTTTGTTTTCATTGGGAAATATGTGGGCATCTGCCAGCCAGTTTTGGCTTTTCTAGTTTCTATCCCAGCCTCAGAATACCCATTTGCCAGGTCTTCATTGTTCCCAAAACATAGCTACCTATGTAATTGATTTTATGGTGAACTGAACTGACCTGCCGTAACTGCACTGAACTAAACAAAGAAAAGAACCCCAAAACAATTTGGTAGCATTGGCATTTAAATTCTTTTGATTATTAACTGTATTTACAACTGTTATTTTGGAAAAGTGAAAGGACTGTGCAAGTCAATCTATTTAGCTTCTTGTCAATATATTCTCGCTCCATGCTACTGTAACTTGTGATGTAAATAGATTTATGCTATGCCAGAGTTTACTTCTAAATTTTTAAGGTCTGCCATAAATATTTAGTTGGATATTCTGCTTATTACAGTGCTCCTATAATAAGGATGTCCCATGTATTTTCCTTTGGCTGTAGCCAGAACTACATGGATGTATCTCATGACAGAAGACATCCTTTAACTCCCTTCCTCATGGCAGCCCCTCTAGTCTCTTGAAAGTGCTACACAAAAGGGCTGACGTATCTTCTGGAATAGGGCAAACTAAGGATGGGGCACCTTTGATTAGCAAACAGCCCTTTTGCCAACAGAAGGCAGGCTCTAGATGCAACCAGTGTCTTCAACTCCCCATCTTGTCACATATTTAGTAAATTAGGCAGGGCTATAACTGCACATGCCATATTAATCAAATAATTCCTAAGATATCTCTAGTGGAGGGGAGGTAGAGTTTCTGTCAGCTCTACTTCTTCTCCTAACTTCTATTCATTAATGCAAAGATCTTAATAGTGGACACACTCAATGGCTTCTTCATAATGAGGACCTTGAACAATGGGCCCTTACTAGACAATTCATTGTTCCTGCCACATAAGTTTTATTCTAGAGGTAGTTCTAGTACTTCAGCAAATGTTAGTGTCCCCCAAACCTGATGATCTATGTGGGTGGATGACAATGAGCATGCTCATTTATTTCTTACTCACCTGTCCCAAGGCTCAAGGTGGAACACAACATAGATTAAAATACAATATATAACTAAAAACATATAAAACCATTTAACATATAAATCTAGGTTAAAACACAGCCATAAAAATATACCAATTAAAATTCATAGTTTAAAATCAACTAGGTAGGTTTGCTGGAAGGTCTTACTCGATAGATCTTTAATACTCGTTTAGATTCAGCCAGTATGTTTAGCTGTCAAATCTCTTCTGGTAGGCCAGAGGCAGCTGATACAAACCTCCTCTTGATGACTGTTGTCAGTATAAACCTGAGTGTGTGAAGTGGATTGTATGGGAAGAGGCAATCCTGCAAGTAACTTGGACCTAAATGTAATAAGCAACACTTTGTACTTTGCCTCAAAACTAACTGGCAGTCAGTGGAGTGATTTTAATATTGGTGTGATATGCTCACTCCTTGACATACCTGTAACCATTCTGGATGCCATATTTTGGACCAGTTGGAGTTTCCCAATTTGGCATAAAGGTAGCACATTACAGAAGTCCAACCCTGAGGCTAGCAGCATGTGCGCTACCATCTTTAGGTCTTCTAATTCTAGGCAGGGCACAGTTGGTGTATCAGCCAAAGCTGATAGATAATAAACACTGCTGAGCATTGATGCTGTTTATGCTACCTAAGAACTCATGTTTTGAGAACTGGATTTATAGTTTATATATATGATGGGGAAAGAAATCCTTTAAGGGTTCTTCCTTAAGAAGAATCTGCAGCAGAGAAATCTGTGCCAAGCTGCACTTGTAGGGCAGAACTGTTATTTTTGCTTCCTTTGCCACTGTTCTATGTCCATACGAATGTGCCCCCTCACACTTCTGCAACACCTCCTAATCTGACATCAAAGCATCAGTTGCAGAGCAGAAACAGTGGCAAATATTTCTACTACCATCAGAAGGAGGTATACAAAAATGGATCATGCTTCTGAACGGCATGGAGAAGGAGATCTAGTATATCCTAAAGCCCTTGGGATATCCTGAAATTGTAGTTTGCCAGTTGCGTAGGGATGTGGGGGTGGGGCATTGATTAGCCCTGGGCAGCAATGTTTTTGGGGTGTCCTGGCTTGTAACCACACCCTCGCATACCCTGGCCACACCTCTGCGCCCCACAGCCACACTTCCACCACCACCCGTCCACACACTCCAAGCTCAGCCACTGATTGATAGAACTGAAGGTTTAGATTTAGTTACATTTCCAGAATTGTCAATGAAAGGCAGAATAGCAATAGATACCCAAGTTACACTTATAATTGGAAACTATTTTGATGGATCAAATGTCACATGGAATGGATAGCACACCTGCCAAGTTTTATAAAAGGCACAGGGAAAAACAGTACAGGGAACAGTTGTCACCTTGGATCACAATAATTTAATGAGATTTTTCTTTTTAAAGCTGACAGTCTTTTCATCATGAGAGTAAACAGCACATACAATTATATTACCTAAACTGGCAACAAATCTCGTGGAAACTTCATATCCTCATCTCCTCTTCCATCATCTTGTGCCAAGACAGCAATGCTTTAAGGGCAGTTTTAAGAAACTTTATTCATAAGCATATTGACAAAGACCAAATTAGATTTATGTTTGCCAGAGAAGTGTCTGGCAATATAAGATGAATGGTTAAAAAAATCATGAAACAATAAAATAAAATGAAATGAAATGAAATGAAATGAAATGAAATAGTAATTCTCTACATAGAAGAAGCCTTTGATCAGCTTAATAAGATATTTCTAAAATGTTCCTGTTAGGTTTTAGAACTGGCATGGATATCTATAAAGCCATCAGTTCACTTTACCAACACCTAAAGCTGTACCTAAAGCCCTAAAGTTTTTTTTTAAATTTAGGCGAATTAAACAAGGCTTATCTTGGTTGTCAGATTAGATTTTGCCATAGTAGGAATGAATGATGGAGATACTGAAGTGACTTGCAAATGCCAGTAGTATGTTTAAATATTCCTTAAGTTCATTACAGCTATCGTACTATTTTGGAGTATACACTTAATAAAGCTGAATAAAACTGTTAGTATATCAGATCCATCAGAAATCAAAACAGTCCTTGAGCTCTTCCTATTGAGGTTTTCATTTCTCCATAGATGAAATATACATGATGGATCAATTGATTGATGCTTTAGCGCACTTGCTTTGTTACCTGTCTAAGGAAATGGTTAGGGTATAACATTTTGTAAACAAGGAAGGAAATAACCCCAAATAAATGTGGAACTATGACCCTCTTCTCAGATTTAGCTAATGAACAATAGCACTTTGAATTCCTTCTTCTGTTTCGTCTCCTTTCCATTTCCATTAATTTCTTTCCTCATTAATCCCCCAGCTATATCTGCCCTTTGCAATTTCAAGCAAGAGAAAACAAATTAAGAAAAAAACCCTCCGTTAATTGACTTTATTTGCTTTAATGCTGCCAGTCCATATTATCTGCTTTCTTAAATTGAGTTTGGGATTGCCAGCTTTGAGGGTATTACACTGTGTTTTGGGTTACTGCCAGCATATCCTGGGCAAATATGTTTAAATCAAAGTTAAGCTGCTTAAAATATTCATGTTATGCTCTTACCGTGGTTTAGAGAAATGTGAAACCATTTAAGACTTGCAAACCTGTTATATGGCAAAAATGTGTTTGAACTATCAAGCATATAGACCAAATTGATAGTCACTGTTAACTTTGCCTAATAGGAAAGGGTTTTATTATCTTATTAGCAATGCTGGAATTAAAATGTTTCATGCATTTGAAAGCTGCCACATGCTGACATGTTACAAATAGTTATTTACATTCATGCATGCCATTTTTTTTTTTTTAGTAGAGTCTAGGGGAAAAGAATGGGAAAATACAAACATTTTTACACTTGTGCTAGTCTACTTTAGCATATTAACAAGGCATAAAGGAATCTGGCAGCATTTTTGAGACTTTTGAGTTTATTCTACCAAAAGCTTTCATGAATTCCAGTCCACTTCATCAAATGTGGATTGAAGTCCACAAACACTAATGCCAGAATCAACCAGTTCATCTCAAAGGTGCTTTATGCCTTTTCTGGGTAAAGAAGGAAAATGTGCGTTTTGCTGATGGGGACACATTGCTGTGCAGACATTTAGAAGGGGATTTCAGTGCAATTTAAGAAATAGATCAAAGTTTAGTGCAATGATATGTTATGATATCTTTATTATATTAATTTCATTTAATAGACCTTAACAGCCCCTTCAGTATATCGTGAGTTCAAATATCCTATTCATTTAGAAAGAATATCTAAGTGTCTTAGAAATTATTAGCAACTCTTTGTGATAATTTAGAAGAGTGGGCTACAGAAACAATATAGCAGTGTCCTTCTCTCTCGCTCTCCCCCAGATGAACACACACATACATATGCATGCACAGTCCTGAATATATTGTAAATAGTATTCTGTTGTAACAGATTGCATCTTATGCTGCTATATGCACATTCATATTAGTGCATCTTAAATTGAATCTTGCATTATATGCACAACTTTATACAACATAAAAACATAAAAGGCGTGAACAATGAGATAAACTGCAAACAGATCATTCTGTTCCAGTACACTTAAGCAGGATGAATGTTCAATACAAAGTTTTCTTTCTATTTGGAAAAAAATGTGTACTGAAGACTATTAATGTTCAGTGTAATGAACATTTCTTGACTTTCTTAATTCTACTCCCATTTGTGGTGTTGAGGATCAAGAGTAACCTGACTTTGTTAGAGTTCTGTAGTGACAAATTAGTGTGCATGAAGGCCACCATATGATTAACTGTGATCTTCAGTAAATAACCTATATGATTATATAAACAATAATGGTAAAGCAATTTAAAGCAAAAACTACTGAGTTATCAGCGTGGTTGCTAACATTAGTAGAGAGAATTTTTGAAAAAAAAGGCATGCCTCACAAATACAGTAGTATATATTTAATCTGACCACGAGAGTAAGTCAGAAACAATGTGAAGGCATACAACAGCAACAATGTCTCAGTGAAACAAAACGTCTCCTGCAACCCCTTATTTGGCAAGGAATTTCGGTTTTCAATTTGTGCTTAGTTTTACAAACCTAGTTGAAAGGGTGTTTGTTTTTTTAAAAAGCTATTTGATGAATTCTGTGCTATTTCTTTTGCCCATCTGATTAACAGTATGAGCTAAATCATGTGACTCAGAGGTAAACTTCTAGAGCTCAGTGGGATTTAATCTCACCATGTGCATTTGTTTTCTTTGTTACTATATATAATTAAAAATAGAAATCTGGGAAAACATTTTAAAAGAACTGCTTATATATGCATCTACAGAGTGCTCTCTTCTGGCATCACTACTGTATGCATGTATGCAAGGTTACATGAAGTGTTGTGTCCCATTATAGTAAATGGATGTGATGGGTGAGCACTTGCACTGCCACAGGTGTGCGCATGTTGTATCCATTGACTACAATGGGACACAATGTTCACATATTTTGTTTTACACGAGGTTCCTTGAATAGAACCACCACATATATAGCAGGTGCACTGTTTTGTCTAGCATCTCTAAAAATACCAATAAAGTTAAGGGAAGATGTACCTTTGCACCACCAATCTCAAACTTACATTAGTTTTTTTACATCAGTTCTTTTACCCATCTCTTTTGATTCTCCTTCTGTGGGTCTAGATGAGGGTTTTGCCATCCATAGCAAGTGAGAGTGAAAAGCAGGCAAGGTGCTCTGGCCTTACTTGTGTGCAGGTAACAAAGAAAGATGGCACCAGTCCCATCTTGCTGTCTTTTGCATGGACTGCTGGGAATCTGGACATAATGGAAGCAAGGAAACCATAATGTGGAAAATGCAGTCACTGTGTGCTTGTTGTTGTACAAAAGAGATTAAACCAATCTGGACAACTGCTACATCTAGAACTTGGAGAATGTTAGCTTGTGGACGACAGCTCCCTGAACTCTTCAGTTGGCATGTTTGGTGGCCACATGGGGACTCAGGCTGTTGTCTTCTGGAAGAGTAACATTTACATGCTAAAACAATGATAAGCTCAAAATGTGGCAGTGTGGCATGGAGTGTCTATGTGTATGTATGTGCTTTCAAGTCACCTGTTAGGTTATGATAATTCCATAAATTTTATAGGGTTTTCTTAGGCAAGGCATATTCAGAGGTGTTTTGCCATCCTTCCTTTGAAATATAGCCTGCAAGCATGTGGTATTCATTGTCAGTCTCCCATCCAAGTACTACCCAAGGTTGACCCTGCTTAGCTTCCAAGATCAGACAGGACTTGGTGCCTTTAGGGTATTTAGGCTGCATGTGTCCTAGAGGCTGCCCCATCAATTACCACAAGGATGTTGTTTTTTCCACACTGTGTTTCAGGAAGGTTAACAATGTTCTTTTGCTGTTCCGTGAAGGCAGCAGCACAAACACTTCTTCCCTCCCTGTGTCTAGTGTTTAGCATACAAGCAAATTCACTTCTGTACTCCCAGGTGCTTTGGAGATTCTCTTCTAGTAAGTGGGCCTTTGAAGTTTACCTTGCAGCTCAAAATCTACATTTGTGTAACTCCTTCTCCAAGCCCTTCAACATCCACTCATACAATTTCAAGAGCTATGCTATGCCAACTGGCAGGAATCCCCAGGCTGAAGCAGCATTAGATTTCCTAGAGATACTTTGCAACACAAATTAGCCCATTTCAGAATTCCAGATGTGTCTTGTCTACTTGAAAACATGCAGTGTTTCTAATATCTTAGACAATTGTTCGTGTCCTGAATTCCCACTACCAGAAATATAAAGAGAATAATAGTGAAAGAAAAAGTCCACTATAGCTTTCTGTGTTTCTCCAGGGAAGTCATCCGCATTTGCTTCGGAGGGTCCACCCACCCTTCCTGAACAGGTTTTAAGGAATCAGAAAAGGTTATAGGAGGGAGGGTAAACTCAAAATTTTTAGGAGCTATGTAATCTGGAAATCAGCAATTAGGTTTGGGGTCCCAAGCGATGCTTCTAGCTTCTATTAGACCCAGCAGAATTTATAAGATAGCAAAGTGATTTATAGTTTTTAAGTACTGCGTTTTCTTTGTTGAATTGAGTGAACTGTAATAGCAGAATGCAAAGTCATGCAAATACAATTCGCGTGCCTATTAACATTGCATGAAAAATAGGTGATTAATACTGTAGATCTGGACTTCCCTCTAGAGTTATGCAGGTCCTTTGATTGCAGTGACACACGCCCAGGTTTTTGAATTGTGGGGTAATGTGCCAAGAGAAAAACCAAAGGGAATTTTAAACAGGATTGATGTGAATCATACTTATTGTTCAAATCATAGGTCCAGCTTTTAGCTTTGGCTTTGCAAAACAATGAAAAATACAAATTTAGAATGCTTGGCAGAATGTTTTAGAAATGAAAGGCATATAACTAAGGTCACTTAAAAAAAAAAAGCCAGAAAGAATACAGATCGGAAAGGCAGGATATAAACTGAATATGTTCATTAGTGTGTAATTTCCAATGTGTGTTAAGGCAAGTGCTTTGGCAATTCCTTGCAGCTTCTTTTAAGAAATTAACATGCAAATTGAAACTCAAAGAACAGTTGCAAGATGTGTGTTGTTTTAAATTGGATTGTAAAACATTTCTGCAGAACTCTACATGGGATATTTCTCATAGCCTAGCATTTAAAATCAGAAACATAAAACCAAAAGCATTCAGAGAAAATATATTGCTACATTTATCTGATGGATGACTAGATGACAGATCCAAGATAGTATATAAGATTTGAATATTTTCCTACAGGCTCTTTTCTTCTTTTACATGTTTGAAATCAGGTCAGATGGTCAAATGTTGTCCATTCATGTCTGAGAGACTTAGTTCCTTCTGTCACCAAACATGTAAGAAGCATTACAAGTGTGGCAGTAGTTCAACTTCCTGATTCCTAGCAATAAAAACTGGTACTGTGGCTTGTTCTTCTATATATTCTTCAGTACATTGCATTAGATAGTAGATTTGTGTATGCACGTTTATGTGTTCAGTTTCGTCATATATGGAGGATGGGCATGTGGCCCATTCACACTGCTGCTGAACATGGACTTCACAGAGGGTGTGGCAGTCAGTGTATGCATTAGTGTCCAGGAAATGCAGCTGGCAGACATGGTGAGGATCATGTCATGTGAATCCCTTTGTTCTTGTGTACATCATGCCTCATTGTCTTTTTTGTTTTTCAAGGGCTGATGACTGCAGCTGCAGTTAAATGTTCCCCTGCTTTTTCTTGCCAGTATATATTGTGAAATGATAGGGTAGGGGAAAAAATTGAAATTCATCAAAAATACGTGGGATGTTAGCAATGGCGTTTCCTTCCGTTGTTAAACAGTGGCTGAAGACAAAATTGATCTGGTGTCTAAAGGCAAAATTACATTTCAACAGGCAGAAATGTGTAAGGGTACCCTTATGTGTAAGGATAATGTGTAAGTGTTAAATTCCATCTGCGCTCAAGGATCATTTGCACTGGAACTACTACACACATAATCCTCTGAGACTGACAGAAAGATGACTGTGCCATTACCCCAGGGGAGCAGAGAAAGCTTATTTACATTTGGGTTGAAGCAAGAAGGCGGAAACCGAGCATGCTGGAATTATGTATTATGCTATAACTAAATATGGTGACATAAGGGATGTATATCGTACCCACGCAGAGCTTCATTTTCTATTTCATCGCAACAAATCCAACTGCCAAAAAAATAAAAACAAAAAACAACAACTCCAAAACCCAGAAACAAAACCCAAACTTCTTTTGAAATTGAACACTAAGGAGCTGAAGAAAAGCTAGCCAGCAGAAGTTAAGCCAAAAAGTAGTGAATCAGAAGAGCACCTCAACTTGCACCCCACTGAAAAGTGAAACAATCTTGCACAGCTCTGTGTTTTAGGCCCTGGATCTTTAAAATAGTTCTGCTTATAGAGACAGTGACAGTGATCTCAGTGATCTGAGACCCTTTCTGACTGCCATGGCTCCATCCTATAGAATAGTGGCATTTGCACGTTAGGGAGGAGGACTTAAAATTCTCAGCCAGAGAGCTCTTCTAATGCCTCACCAGACTACAAATCCTGATAATCCACAGGAAGTAGCCATGGCAGCTGAAAGCAGAATCATAGTGCGGTTAACAGTGTAGTGGGAAAAGGCCTCTGTTTCTGATGCCTGAGCTGCAATGGGGCATAGCAAGTCTACTTTTGCTTCTGGGATTGCCTACCCTCCAACTGTCCCAATTTGGCATGGACAATACCGATCAATCCTCACCATCCCACATTTTCAGGTGCTTTTAAAATGTCTCAGTTTTTCTCTCCTCTCCCCACTTCCCCCTTCATCCTCAGCCTTACTTCTATTGATGCAAACTGATTTCACAGTGCAAAAGTAGTTTGCAGCCAGTTTAACTCAGTAGGGAGTGAAGACAGAAGGGAGTAGAAGCTTGCCCTTCTCTGTAGGCTCAGACAAAAGCAAATTGCGGCAGCCTCTCTTAAGTTGTGTGTTTTTCCTCATTCATAACTTTTGCTATCTGGCTACAGTCTCAGGTTTCTTGGGCACATATGCCCTGGTTTTCATCTTTGAAGTGTTGGAGGGTATGAGGTTGGTGTGGTGACAACTGTGAGATTTCCAGCAGGAAGAAATATTTTCTGGAGAATCAGTCCTTGGTATTTGAAGACATTGGATAAGAAATGTTCTTGGGAGGAGGAGACACAAGAAGTGCAGCCCCTTGGGGTAACCTCCTTCACTTCATGCAGCTACCTCAGTTCATGCTTCCTGAAATGCAAAAGAATCCAAGATCAGCTCCTGCTCAGACATGCCTGGCTTGTTACTTCAGTAGCAGCAACTGTTGTTTCTGCAAAATATCATCAATATTTAGAGACTCACACAATCAGTTTATCCATAGACAAGGACTTCCTTTACAACAGTAAAAATAGAAGTAATCTGTTGTTGAGAAACTGCATTTCACTACTTAATTCAACACCAGTTCATGGATATCTGGCAATTGTTAGCAGTATCTGAATAATTTAAAAAAAACCTGGCACACTAAAAATAACTTGGGAAGGTGTTCAGCCGGGAAACATTGTGTCCTTTCCTTTTAAAGAGCCAGATTTCTGGGTCCCATCCACCATGATCTCATGCTTCTTTTTGGAAAGACACTCTTACCTGATCCATGAGGATAACTATATATTAACTAACTGAAGAAATGACTGTATCTGTACATAAAAATGTTCTTTAGCTTACATATGTTTCTATTGTTGATTATGCTAAAATATATTGCTTCTGCCTGAGTATCAACGTAATGTTGGAGGGTGGTGGTGGACAAAAATATGAAGTTCATTCTGCCCCAGTTTCTCACAAGCAATCAGATACCATCTCTTTGTGGCAAAAATAAGAGCTACTTCTTAGAAAGATTGGTGGCTCGTGATCTGAAAAGGGAGGACATCACACTGTTCCCCCCTTGGTGCACAGGCCTCTCCTATAACAATTATAATCTTTTATCCTTCATTATTCCTATTTTTCCTTTGTAACAATGCTACTGGGCCGTATAACCCCACTCCATGATATGGTTTAATTGGCAAACATCATTTTATTGGCATAAGATTATACACTGCTCTGGCTGCAACATCATGCTGATGAAAGAGAACTGGCTAACGTGTGAGGCAATAGTAGGTCAGATGGGACCTCAAGGCATGGCCAGGTCATAGTCAGGGAAACTCAGGTGATAATGGATTTGCAAATGTCCCTCAGTGACTTGCTGTTTAGAAACAATAGTGCCCAAAACTTCTTCCACAGAGCAACTGATTATCTCTGACCCTCTTCCTCTGCCTGCCAAAACTTCCCTTTTGTCTCCTCACCTGTCCCGCCATGAAGGTGCCATCATGATTGGCATAAGTCCTTTGTCACCTAATGCTAAGACCATTAGCTCATTCCAGACTCCATTCTCTACTCTGTCAAGAGAGTCATAAATACCTTCCCCCTCAGTGTGGAAACAGGGTGTTTAAACCCTGGCTCTGAGCCAGATAGCTGGTAGTACTCTGGATATAGATTGCTGCTCCAATTCCCATTCTTGTACTACTCTCAGACCCTAGTCTGAGGCACATCACTTCATCTCTTCTTTCTGGATAGGTAAATATCACTCACTTTACCCTAAGTTATTGCTAACCAATTTTTCCTCCTTTTTTCTTCAGTAAGCCTTGTCTGATTGCAATACTGCTTGGATCTTGTGTGTGTGTGATCATTAGTTCCCCCATAAAACAAAACTTACTTTTGAAAACTCCAACTGGTGGCCTTGCATTACTACTGGTATACACAGGTGTAAAACCTCTTGCTAGGTTACCCCCCTGTCACAGGTCTCCCCTTTGAGCTAATATTCTCCACTGTTTCATGGAGGCACTGGCATTGTGGGTGGCCCTCCAAGTCACACATGTTTTGGGGTAAAAATAATGTGCATTGAACTGTATAGCTCCTTCTGACTGGGATGGAAAGGGATTCTGGGATAGGGATGGACAGAATATTCCTTGTCATTCTTTTTCCTGGCTGAAAAAAAGGGGGTTCCTGACACTTGAGGAACCCTATTGTCAAGAATAATACAGCCATGAGATTTTTTTTTTCACTTATCCTAAAGTATTCTGGGAAATTGTTCTGTGTAGACATACACCCCAAAGCTCATGTTTTGCCAGAAGCTAGATTTTCTGCCCAGGAAAAACATGTTTTTTTCTGAAAAAACGTGAGTTTTGCACAGAAAAATCATTGTTATTTCTGTGCAGAATAATTGCCCGGAACACTTTAGGATGTTTGATTACGGGGAGAATACCACACGGAGATATTTGTTTTCTCCCGCAGCAGGGAGAGGATTATAGTAATTATTCCTCCTTGCCTGAGAGGGCAAAATAGGTGAAGATTTACATCCCTTGCTCAGGAGAATGCATTAGTGGCCTATTTATTTATTTATGAATATTTTCAAACTGCTTAGCTCTGAAGATTTCAAAGCAGTGTGCAACAATTAATAAAACATGCAATGTAATAATGTTCAGAATTAAAATAAATATTTGTAAGAGGTGATCTAGAAGAAAGCTAATTCCAGTATTCTCCATATATGTGTTCCCCTTCTCTAGTTCGTATGGTAAGGTTATGGTTGCTTTTAAAGACTCCTTTAGCACATTTACAAAATAAGCACAGAAAACAAATCTGGTTATCCTGAACAGAGGTGCGACTGTTAAGTCAGACCCTCACATCCTAGCCAGATCTGAAGCTATATGAAGACAATTAGGAAAGTAATAATGCCTGGCGACATGCTGCTCCTCTGGCTCAGTTGCCTTTCTTGGGTTCTAGAATCAGAAGTACCTTTTTTGCTCCAAGAATAGTAAAGCTCATGGGATCTAGAATTTAGAAGCATCCTTTTTCCTTCCAGGAATAGTAAAGATCCTGGATGTTAGGAAGATGCAAGAGGTATGTGTAAGATGCAGACAGGAACTCACTTGGAAATAATATTCCTTTTACATTTGGAAGGATAAAACCAAGCTCTATGGCCCTTTCCACATGGAGGGGCATAAAATGCGGGGAAACGGGGTGGCGCACGCTGGAACAGAGCTTACCTCAATCCGTTGCCGTGAAGAGCAGCGCGCGTTCGCCGCTCTACACGGCAGTGGCATCCGGCGGCGCCCAGCGGTGCCCAGTGGTGTCTGGCGCCGCCCAAAATGGCAGCTGGCGGCTTCTGGCGGCTCTCCACCAATTGGAGAAGCATGCCAGCTGGAAGCCCGCCCTGGGCAGTTCTGTAGGGGCGCACTTGCGTGCCCCTGCAATTTCCCATGGAGCGCTGTGACGGGCTAGTGCATGCGTGTTTCATAAAGACCACATGAAATGTGGTCTTTATAAAACACATGGCGCCACCCCCGTGGCCGCGCGAGGGCGGTTTGAGGTGGGGAACCTCCATATTTCTAACTGCCCTAGCGCACCCCATGGTGTGGACGACCTCTGGGTGAGGTCGTCCTACCCCGTGTTACCCTGTGTTTTTCCCATGTGAAAAGGGCCTATGATTAAACAGAATAAGACAGTCACACCAGGCAGTAGATATTAGAAAGTGTCAGCAACATACTGAAGGAGAGAACTGTTTATGTCACGCAGCCTGCCCCCAAACCCCTCAGCTAGTTTGCTGTCTTTAGGTGCAGTGAAGGACACTGTCCCATAGAGTACATGAAGTAGGAAGGGACCTTCATCTTGTTCTTTGCCACAGGTAGCAACATGTTTTGGATTGGTCCTGGATATATCTGCATTTCCCTGTTTAATACATCCTTATTCTTGAAGCAACGGCATTTATGGTTTAAGATGACAGTGTATTTTGAAACGTTGCAAGTACTGTATTGCGTGTTTTGACAAACTTGCAGTATTCAATTTCCTGAGCAGTTGCTGGTACAGCTGGACATTTTGAGAAACCTAGTATTTCATTCTAACAGTGTGGTGAATATAAAATGGAACCTGCAGTCATAAGGAGCCTATGGGTCCTGTGTTCCCAAGCCTATATAATTATATGACAAAAATAAATCTTCCTACACACTTTTCATATCAAAGCCAAACGCGATTATATGAATTTATTTTAAACAAATAACATCCCTTCTCTGCAGACCAATAGAATTTTTCACTGTTTCTCTACAAGGTTATTCTCTAACATTCTATAAAAATGAATTCTTACAATCTATGTGGACATATATATTAAGGCTGACAGTAATCCTGAAGAAGCATATGATAAAGAACGATGAAATCTGTGGAAAGGAAATGAAAATCTTGATCTACAAATATGGGGGAGAAAATTGCTTCTTCTAAAGTTTAGATTCCAGTTTTAGTGGGGTGGGGTGTTTAAGAGCTTAGAACAGATTTCTGTAGCAAGTGTTTTGTGATATCAACATATTTTGGACCTGGGTTCAAAATACATGCCACATGTGTAAAACTCTCTCTCTCTCTCTGTATGTGTATGTATATGTATATATGTATGTGTGTGTGGGGAAGGTTTATATATTGTATAATGCATATGCCAGAACATCTGTGTTAAAGCAGAACCAAATAAAATCCACACTTGAAAGATTGTCTACTGAAACCATACTTTACATTGGTCACAAAAATTACTCAAGGCAAACTTTAGCTGGCAGAACATAGGATGAAAGTCCCTAGGCAATGCAAGCTGTTTAATTCTGGCACCTTAAGTTTTTAATGGAATGCCACCAGAGTGATTGAGATTATAGAGTATTAGTACAGTGGATTTCTAGTAACACACCTCTGTCGAGAAGCATCTGATATTATATGATGCCTCCAATCAGTTGTTCTAGACAGCACCATGCAGAGGATATGACTGCAGTCTCGCTGCAAGGTGACAAAAGGCACAAACTGTTCACATCAGATTTGGGACACTGTGCTTTCCATTTTATTTGTGCTGTCTGTGACTGCTTCAGTTCTGCTGCCATGTGTGGTATAAACTTTTCCCCTGTGTTATTAAGTCGCCCTTGATATTTTGGGTTGAAAGGTGGTGAGGAAATTTAAGTGGACTGGAGGAAAATGGAGGAACACGGATGGTCTTGAGGGAATCTACAAACTATTTTTAAAAAATTGGCAAATTAATTTTAAAAAAAGTGAGGGAGGAGAGGCCTATTGGTCCCCCAGATCAGATAGTTTAAGAAGTACTGCTAATTTTTAGGGTTTTTTTTTAAACTAAAAATTGTAATTTTTACAGGCTCTAGTGGCCTTTGTGCTTTGTTGCTGGGATAGATGTATCTTGGATCTGATCTAAGAGGCCTCTCCCTCTGTTCTGAAGAACTAGAATCTTTGCTAGCCTTTCTGCTTGCTAATAAAGAGGCACCACTGTTGTAGCAGTTGGATTCCCACCATATCTACAATAGAAGTGGTTTTTTTCTTTATTTCCTGTATTATACCTGGGGAATGAAAATCCCTTAGCTTCAACTCCCCCACCCTTTTGTTTTAGTCACCAATCCAAATGTTATGGCATACTAAAAATGGACAGTTAATTTTTCTATTTCCATACTCGATTGCATTTTTGAAGTCCATATGGAAGATTTCAATTATAATACTCTGAAGAAAGTTGATGCTGTTCCTCCCTTGCTTCGAAGCATGAAACAATCACTCCTTTATAGGCTTCTCCTGTCCAAGGAGAAGCAAATATGGCAACCTGCTGACATGGCAACCTTCCAGTTTTTCTGGCAGTGGCTCTGATGACCAGAAGAGGAGGAGCTGGTGATTATGCTGAGAGAAGCAAAAATACTATATTATGCCTCTGAGCAGGCTTTTCACCAGCCTCTTATTCAAGGAGGGAAGAAATAGGTCTCTATCCATTCTGAAGACCACTGAGCTGGAGTTCAAAGACATAGCCATTTTAGTCTGGATCAGTATGCAATAGGATCTTGTTGCACCTTTGAGACTGACTGAGAGAAAGCAGTTGGTAGAATAAGCTTTCACAGACTAAATCTACTTCATCAGACCACTATGTTAGCAAAATGCCTCATGGAAATAACTAAGTTGAAGGAAACTATGATAGAAATTATACAGTGGTAGAATTGGCACCTGAAGTTTCAAATCCCTGCTGTGTTGTGAAGATAAGAGAGAGTTTAGACAAGTACCTTTTTGGACCACAGCTCCCAGAATCCCATCCAGTGGCCATGTAGTCCGTATCTGGATGACAGCTCCCAATCTGTGGCCAACTTGTATGGGGAATGCTGGGAGTTGTTGAACAAATAATTTTTTTCCAATAAAAACTTGAGAAGGCCAATGGATCATACTAAAGAGGCTGTAACATCTAGTCTATCATCATGCTTTCTGCACTGGTCAATTGCCCAGATGGCTCACTAGCAGGGCATCAAGGCAACTCTCTTGACCAAATTGCTGATTGTTTACCTCAGAGCAGTATTAGAGGTTCATTTTTTTGCCCAGAGCTTGGAGATAACAAGTAATTTAGTTACTCACAACAAGCTGCCTTTTTTCAAGTAACCAGGGCATTGATTGACTCATGATTGATTTAATGCATCTGCTCTAACTGGGACTAGCTGGTAAGGTTCAGAACAATGAGTGGAAACACACTTGCTGAACTGATATAAAAACTTACTTTTAAAAGTTGATTTTTAATAGTACTTGAATGCATTTTAGAGGCTCTTTGATGGGAATTTTTCATATTATGACGTTAGCTTTTCAGTGCTAAGGTTCCTATCTTTCTCCACCCCCAGTATTGGAAAAGTAATGAGTAATGCCACAAATAATTTAACTCCTTCTAACTAAATGCCCTAAAGGCACCAGATCCCACCTGATCTTGGAAGCTAAGCAGGGTCAGCTTTGGTTAGTATTTATATGAGAGACTGCCAATGAATACAAGGTGCTGTAGGCTATGGCCATTCCCGCAATACATTATTGTAGTGTTATTCTTCCACTGTCAATGTCCTATGGAATTCTGGGATCTGCAGTTTAAGGAGGACCATTTAGCATTCTCAGCCGGAAAGCTTTTTGGTCTCGGTAAACTACAAACTCCAGAATTCCATGGGATGTTGAAAGTGGAATAATAGCACTCTAACAGTTTAGGGCAGAAAAATGGCCTATATTTCAGAGGAAGGAACTGGCAAACCACCTCTCGGTGTTTGTTGCCTGAGAAAACCCTATGAAATTCATGGGCCCTTCGAAGTCACCAGGCAATTTGAAGGCACATATAACAACAACAAAAAAATTACTTTCAAAACAGTACAGTAAAGAACAAGATTTTTTTAGAAGGCAACTTTATAAGCTGTGCCTGAGACAAAGGAGGTTTAACTTAGCTGTTATGGCTAGTGATTAATGAGAAATAGGGCCTCCAACAAGAAGCTGCAGTGTAGACTACTTCCTTTCCCCAGAATAACCCATTCTTCACACTTAGCCTTTAAATGAAGAATTATTTTCCTGTTCTTCATCAAAAACCAGGCAGGATCTTATGCCCACTAAATGTGCTTTATAGCTATTTTGGTCCCTCTGAATCAAGGCTTTTATTCTTTTCACACACACACAAACATACACTAAACCTCAAGGTTGTAAACCTCAAGGTTTCCCCCAGCTTGCTTATACCGCCATGTCAGCTGGTAGGTGGTGATATTTTGTGGCTGTATGAAGATAAACACTCAAAAAATGATGCTTTGATGTGTGTTCCTGCGTAGCAGGGGGTTGGACTGGATGACCGCTGGGGTCTCTTCCAACTCTATAATTCTGTGAGCTTGCCATTAGTATATACAACAGTTCTATCTTCCATGAATCAAAAGCCCAAAGGATATAATGGACAACAGGCACAATTTGCAGAAAATTGTGAATTGAAGAAAATTGTAAATTGTGAAAATCTATCAGGATCGTGTGTTTTCCAGTAAGTATGGTGTTATAACACCATAGATATACTTAAATGATTTTTAAAAAGTTTTTCAGTACTATGTAAAATCAACCTATTTTGATTAATAGTCACAACATGGGTTTTATTTGCTTTATAAAACTCTGCAAAGTGGGGCGGCGTGGGGGAGAACATGGCAAAGGAATCTAATTGGAAAATTAATAGAGTGTAAAAGTCAACATTTCTACCATTAAAATAAATACCAGTAGGCTAACTGGAGATGTTAACTTTCCCCTTCATCTTTATTTTTATTCTGTTTTACTTTTTATCAAGATGTTGTATTTTGGGCTGAATTTGGATTGCCAGAAAAATGCTGCTGAAATACAAACCTCTGGGAATATTTAGTATTACATCAGTACATGCATCTGACAGAATTTCTTTTTCCTGACTAAATAAGGATTCATTTCACAGTAACATTCTTTCTTTCATGTTAATCCCAGAACATGGTCCTAGGTTACCCTTTCAGAAAGGGTCAGAGATTATTATTGCAACCATAAATAATTTAAAGATGAACACATATCCAAGAAAACAAGGGCTAAAGGAACTTTAAAAGTTACCACAATTAAAAACTATGTACAATTGAACTAATTTAGTCCTAAAAATCTTTATTAAAAAGCCATGTTTTTGCTTAGTGCTGTAAAGGAAACAACTAGTGGCACAAGTGAGACCTCCAAGAGTAGGGCGTTCCATAATTGGGGTGCTACAGCCAAGAGGACCCTCTCCCATGTCCTTCTACTTCATATTCCCCCCCGACACCCACCACTGGTGAGATGCAGAGGAGGACCTGATGGTGCCAGCCTCTATCCCATATCAACAACAGAACTGGAGGCTGAAACCTATTTCAATCCTAGCAATGAGGTGGAGTCCTCTACCACACCTGAATACAGCAGGTCTCAGTACAGCAAGACTTAGTTCAGTTCTCCAGGGTTCTGTTCTCCAAGTCACAGTCCTCCAAGAGGGAGAAGGACAGGGACTTAGGAGGAAGAGCATCATCATCATCTGCAGTTTGAGGCAGTTGCCTCACTGTGCCTATGAGTATGGGTGAACCTGTTCTCATGTGGTGGGTACCCTCAGTCATGTAGAGATGGGAGAGCGGTGGGGGCTGTTTGCCCTGGGTGGTAATGTTTTAGGAGTGTCCTGGCCCATAGCTACACCCCTGCGCCCCCTGGCTACACTCCCATGCACCACGGTCACATCCCTGCACTGTAGCCCTGTCCCCTCCTGCCCTCCACATACTCCAAGCTCCACCACTGGGTACTCTTGCCAGGAACAAATACAGTTATGCCTCAGCAGTTTCTATCATGTTTATGTCTTCCTCTTCTGTCTCTGCCAGATGCTTAAAATCCAGTGGGGTGGGATTTCCTGATCGCACATGTGTTAGAGCTGAGGATTGCTAAAACTAATAGTACCATAATAAGTATACAAACATAAAAATAAATGATCAAAATAATGAGGTAACTAGAACAGTTCAGATATAACTTTTAAATATGTTTTCTATCCATTTAACTAAAATAAGACCTGCAACAAAGTCTGGGTACATGGTATATTTTGAGAATGCGGATGTACCTCATTTAGCAAAGCTGATGTTTTCCTGGTCATTACTTCATTCACAGAAACTTTGATTTACTAGAGACAGAAATTACACAGAAGGCTAGTTCAACATGTTTCATCTAACTTTTTATTCAAAACTAACATTATGCACAAGTGAAATGAAACAACTAAGTCAGATAAACCTTGCAGAGGTAAACAAAGAACATTTAGAACCCTCTGGAGATGGCTTGAAGGTGTCTTCCAAAATGATCCAAATTTTCACCAGCTTTTTTTTTTAAATCACTTCTATGCTGGTGCCCAAACATTGATCTATGCTTTTATAACATGTGGGGGGTGGGTCAGTGGGCAGGTGGGTGACGGCTGGTGAAGTAAACTTATCAGTGTCTCCTTTTCTTTCTGTTTTTCTGCATGCTCAGTAAGAGGCAGCTGTTGTTTACCTTGCTGTGGTATGCAGGGACACACAGGTACAGTAGGCTTAGCTACATCTGAACCCCATTCTTTCACAGCTCAAACTTTGGCCATTTCCTCACGGGCTTAAAGACTGGGTCAGACCTACTTAGTGTAGTTCCGCACTTCAGCCCACTCCAGAACAACCCGAAGTGGTCGTCCAGCATGCTTTTGAAAGACTGCTTGGAACAGGCTTTTCAAAAGCACGGAGCGTGCCACTCCGTGCCCGTGCTCCAGGGCAGATTTGCAGGCTCACACCAGTGCAAGCCTGCAATCTGCCAGGGGCGGGCTTTAGGCTGGTGAGCTTCAGCGGTTGGTGGAGAGCCTTGACCAACTGACAACATTGTTGTCCCCGGAGCAGTGCGGAGCGGCGGCCACACACTGCTCCAGACCAGCCTGGACCCAAGCATGGAGCCAAGAAGTCCGGTAAGTACCAGCACGGGGCAATTCTCTCGCCCCGTGAGGAAATGACCTTTGTCATGTTATTTTCTGTGGACTCATTTCTGCAATCTGACACCAAAAAACTATTTCTCCAGTCAACTTTCACCATTCTTTCAGTGCCCAAGCTGCTAAAAGAACCTTTAGTTAGACAGATGAGGAGAAAGAAAAGAGGGAGATGTGGAGCACAAAAAGACTTTGTAAAAAGAAGTTTCTTTGTAGAGGTTCTGTTAACTGAGGTATGCCTCTATGCCAGTGGTTCTCAACCTGTGGGTCCCCAGATGTTCGTGGACTTCAGTTCCCAGAAGCCCCAGCCACTATGGTCAATGCTCAGGGCTTCTGGGAGCTGAAGTCCACGAACATCTGGGGACCCACAGGTTGAGAACCACTGCTCTATGCTGAATAACACAGAAGTGGGGAGTGCAGCCCTACGGTCTTTGGGAATCCATCCTCTCTATCTGATTATAAAAAGATATACTCTAACAACTGAAACAATGCCCTCAATGGTGATCACTTTTCATGGGGGACAACTTTGATTAAAATGTGAAATAAAATCCAAGTTTGAAAGCTGTGATTAATGAGTCACTTGATCGATCACATCAGTTCATTGATTAATGCTTCCAGACCTGCTTTATTAAGCTTAATGTCATGTTACTGAAAGGTGGCAAGTTGACAAATCTGTCTGTGGGCAAGTGCAGGTTTAGATCTGAACCTGGATAGTCTGTGGCTTTGAACTGATAGTGGTCTTTCTCGGCAACTCTCTCTTTCTCAGTGTTAATATGCCATCTGTAAAACAAGAGCAGCCATTGTTCAGGTTTCATTTTTTTTTTTTTTACATGAGAATGAATACAGGCTGATTGCTGTGAGAAGTGTAGCACTTATTCTGAGTAAAAAATTCACATGCTCCAGATTAATAATACTAATACTAATAGTATTTATTTGTTACCTGGCTCTCTCCATGGACTGAGGTGGAGTAGAGCAACAGATTAACGCATAATGTATAACATCAGTTAAAGAACATCCATTTAAAAAACAACAGTCAAAATGCACGATATCAATTTAACAGAACAAATAATACAAATATCTAATTAAAATAGTCAATACATATTTAAAATTAAAATGGTTAAAATTCACAGTTTAAAATCTGGATAGACCTGCCAGAAGAGACTGTTCTTTAATGCTGTTTTAAATCTGGACAGTGTATTCAGCTGATGAATCTCTTCTGGCAGGTCATGCCACAGTCTAGGGGCAGCTGAAGAAAAAGCCCACTGGGTGGATGTTGCCAGTCTAGTCCTGGCTGGTAGAAGGGGTAATGTAGAATCTGTATAAGTTTCTCTTTTGAATTACAGTTCACAGAGTTGGCCATGGTGGTTGGGGATTCTGGGAGCTGTAGTCCCAAAAAGGCTTTTCTAGTCCCTTAGGCAATCAATCAAAGCTCTGTCTCCCCTAAGGTTGCCAGAATAAACACTGGAGAGGACTTCATTACCTTTAATGGTTGTGTCGAAGAGGGAGTTTTAGTAGGTGTAGCTTTTTAGCTGGTTGTGTGGCAAGCAATACATGCTGAAGTTTCCTCTTCTAGACAACCATTGGAACTACTATTTGAGTATTGGGCTAGGGTTCATATTTCCATTCATCCATGGGAACCTATTGGGTGACCTTGGGCTTGCTCTTTCTCTTTCTCATCCTAAGAGTAAGGCAGGGAGAAACTTTCTGTGAATACAGCTTGCCAAGAAAGCCCTTTGACTGGGTTGCTGTAGGTAGCTAGAAGTCAGATAACAATAACAGCAAAACAACAAAACAACCATTAAAGATACAGGAGCCCTCTCTAGTTTTTCTACTGGCAACTCTAGAGTGCATTTTCTTCTTCTCATACTCTTTGTTCAGGTGATTACTGTGGGTGGGGAGAAAGGATTTTCATCTCAGTGAGAGCATGTAGTACTAAGGCCTAAATGCTGTTTTTAGTCCTGACTAGGGTAGGCCCACTGAATCAATGGAATTTAGTTTCATGTTGACTCACTATCCAATGATTAATTGAATGAGTCTGCTCTTGTTGGGAGAAACCAACAAGATGCCACCCTAAAAAGGGACGCATGATCCTTTTCCCATCCAGAATAGCTTGCAGGAAAAAGAAGAGTTTGGGGACTAGCTTGCCTCCATAGCAAGTGTCAGAGTTCAACTCCCAGCCCAAGTTTAACTGCTGGCAAGGGAAGGGAAGCAATAGTACTTGCCCAAGAGCAGGAGGCAACGGGGAGTATCCAGTGCTAACAATCAAATAGAAGCGCTGAGCTGAGCTGCAGTCAAGATCAATTCCAAAAGTCAAGAATGCCAAAGGTCAGTCCAAAAGGTTTAGAAACCTGAAATACAAGGGTCATGGGAGCTTGAGCAATGATTTGCTAAAATCAAACAGCAAACCACACTGACCAACTTATAGAGCCAGGGAGGACAGGTGTTACTCATCATTGTTCTGTTTTTTCAATCTCACCAAAACAGCTTCCCTCTGAGCTGCTGTCCTTGGTCTCCTTGGTGATTGGGAGCTGAGGGCAAAGGTGGGTCTAATTCCCCTAAATGATTGCTGACCCCTTCTCTCTCTGGCATGGGCTGCAACAACTCTGTCTCAGCTTGTCTTTCAGCTAGTGAGGGTGTTGGCAAGGCAATCTGTTCTATCACTGGTTCTGTCTCTGGCACAATCAATTGCTCATCAACCTCTGAGCTGTCATCTATCACAGCAAGAGGTCTCAGGTAGGAATTTGCTGCTTCTTGTGTCCTTGGAGGGATCTGAGTCATTGAATACAATTAAGGACCTTTCTGCACTACACTGTTATAATGCTATTATTCCACTTTCAACATCCTATGGAATTCTGGGGTTTGTAGTTTACTGAGGAAGTTCTCTGGCTGAGAATTCTAACAGCCTCTCCCTAAACTGCAAGCTCCAGAATTCCACAGGGTGTTGAGAAGTAGAATAATAGTACTGTAACAGTGTAGTGCAGAAAGGCCCTAAGTCCAAGCCCCTTGTACATTCCACAGTTATAGTGCTACATTCCACTTTAACTGCCATGGCTACATCTTGTGGAATCCTATGATTTGCAGCTAGAATTATTTTGGGAAACTTGAAGCAAAGACAGGGCTTCTTTTGATCCCCAAATATTTTCTTGCCACAATAACAACACAATAGAGACCCTTTACTATCCTTTCCTCGACACCCCTTGTGTAGCCTCTCAGCATGGGATCATCTTCACTAAAGGAAAGGTAAGATTTATTTCTCCTCTCTTCCACGTTTCCCCACTTCTTTCTCTTTCTCTACATCTCTTAAAAGACAGCTATGGCATCATTATTATTGCTGGCAATGTATCTCAAGTAAAGTTAAGGCTCATTTGCTTGTCACACAAATGCACCAGCTGAAGTCAAGAGTTCATGCAGACACACAACCAACCTTTATAGCTGGTGAGGAATGTCTGTATGCTCCTTCAATTCATTTCATCATTTCATAACTGTGGTTAAGATGGAGTGATGACTGTGTCTGCACCCAGCCCCTCTGGTCTGTATAAACATGAGAAGATACAGGCCTTAACGAGACATATGAGGGGATGCCAAACTTTAGAGATGAAAAAGCTTTGGGCTGCAGGCATTATTTGTCGTCCAGACGGTAGCTTCTGTTGTCGTTATCTTTGATACTATAAGTTAAAGTTATTCTTGTATTGGTAATCTTCTGGCTGCTTTCTTATAGACCTTTGCAGTATTTAGAGTCTAAATATTTAGAGTCCTAATATTGAAACATCCTTTTGAAAGTAGTTAGACAGATATATGGATTCCCTTCAGATGTGGCAATACCCAAATAACAGTTTGAATTGTCTATAAAACTCAATTGTTTAAAAATGTTTTTGAACTCAGCCTAATTTTACTACTGAGAAACCTAGCAAAGAGATGATCAGCTTGTATTTTCTCAGCTATCTGAATCAATATCATGGATTAGGGAAGACTTTGATCAATTAGTATACAGTGAAGTCATAGCAGACGGAAATGCCAGTGTATGATCTTGGCAATTACATGAAAGAATATTTGACTTTTTTTGCAAGAAAAATATATAGCAACAATACTAGAAGATAGGAGTGGAATGATAATATACCAGGTTCCTGACTGGAGTTGAATTTGGAAGTCCTGAATTCTCAAGAAATTTCTAGGGGAATCAAAACTGCAAATTGTGGGACCTTTTATATTTTTTGGTTACTGGCACAACCTAAACTGTGCATTTTTTGAGAACTCCACAAGATTTTGAGAAACTTTGCAGCTTTACAGCAAAAACCTACACTTACAAACTTTTCACTACAGACGGAAAACCACACAGCTTTCTGAGAAAAGAAAAAATGCTCCACCTGCTTATTTTTTTTTTTTTTTTGCAATATATTAGGAAAAGTGCATAAAATGCAAGATTAAAGTACATGCTATTTCCCTGTACAAACCACTTGATGAAGGGTTTAATATTGTGACTTCAGTCTTTTTCAGTTTAAATGTTGCACAACCCAAATGTTACATGTTACAAAAACAAAATTTAGGCTGCTGAAACTTCACCAGCATGTGGTTTTGTTGTGCAAGATTCTATGTGAAAAACAGCAATCTTGCACTACAAAAAATTTACATAAAAAATCTTGGAGAAAACCTAGCCAAACTGCAGGACAAGTCTTTCATGGCAAAAATCTTACACAAAAAATATTGGGCAAAACTCAGCAATCTTGACTATTTTTGTGTAAGATTTGCTGATTTCTGTACAAGATGTTTGTGTAAAGAATAGGAATGTTGCACAAACAAACATGTGGCTGCCTGGAAACAGAGGTTTTATTTTGGTGAAAACCCCACAATTTAAATGTTGTTGAATTTCCTCCCCATGCCCAAACTGCCCAATTTTCAGGGAGAACTATGCAGTTTTCAGGGCAAGTTGTGCATCCTCTGTGGAAAAGCTGTATAATTTCGCATCACTGAAGGGGAAAAATTGCGAAGCATCCTGAAGCTTAGGGATGAAAAACTGTCCCACTGTTTTCAACATCTCTTGGGGGGAAAAATCAAGATTTACCAACCCTACTAGCAGACATATTGCAGATAGTGATTAACAGGCATGTTTGCTGGACTGTTAACATACTTCAAGTATACAGCACTTTAGATATTTTGAAAGCTGAATGATTAAACACTCTTTATAAATGAAACATTTGGCTTCTCACCAAGAAACAAGTCAGATCAAAATACATAGGCCATTTCTGCATGGGCTTAAAGAAACGGGGCACAGTGTCCTCCAGGGAGGACGTCTGCACCTGGGAGCGGACTGGGTTGGAACTACTTAGTGTAGTTCCGCACCTCAGCCTGCTCTGGAATGACCCAAAGTGGTCATGCAGCGTGCTTTTGAAAGACTGTTTGAAACAGGTCCTTCAAAAGCACGGAGCGCGCCACTCCATGTCCGCGCTTCGGTGCAGATTTGCAGGCTCGCACCAGTGTGAGACTGTGAGCTGCTGGGGGCGGGCTTTAGGCTAGCGAGCTTCAGCGGTTGGTGGAGAGCCTCGACCAACTGGAAGCCGGCATTTTCATCCCTGGAGCAGTGTGGAGCGGCGGCCACGCACTGCTCCGGACCAGACTGGACCTAAGCACGGAACCAAGAAGTCCGGTAAGTACCAGCATGGGGCGATTCCCTCGCCCCGTGCGGAAATGGCCATAGAATAAGCTGCCTTAGTCTTCTTCAGATACACACAAATAAAGCCACAGACAAAGGTAGATGTGTTAAGACCACCAGATCATTCCTGTGTTATGCCATTTATGGTACTCATGATATGCCTCATTCATTGGATTGCATCTCCTGTTTATGACCTTTCTGTTTTTTGGGGTTCTTTTTGTAGTGCTTCTTAACGGGGAAAAAAATACATTTGAGAACACAGAATACTCTACAGTAACTTTTGATTTTTAGTGGTAGGAGCTCTGTGTCTGGTAGAACCTCAAAATAACAAGCTGTACTAAGGCTCTGATACCACATCCACTAACCTGGGAACAAATTCCACAAAATTAAATAATGCTTGCTTCAAAATGACTTGCCCTTCTTAAAATTGGTCTATTTGTGTGTCTATCAAAGTGTTTAACATGCCTCCTTTAGTTATAATCCTTACATAACTATACTAAGTAAATTGTAGCATTCAGGTAGGGACTGAAACTGACAGTGAGAAGCTTTCCAAACAGATTCCACATCAAATTAATCAATGTTAGAGCAGTTTTCAAACTGAGAACAGCGAGATTCATAGCTTTGTCTCCTGGCCACTGTTAGAACTTTGTAGTCAGGTTTAATGTTTGCTCAAACCCCACTATCCAATTTGCACCAGTTTCTGACTGCCTATCTTGGTCTTGGTATATAAAATGGAGGCTGCCAGTAGCAGAACATAGGGGTTAATGACCCTGAAGGAAAAAAATAAAAGCGCTGCTCCAGTCACTCCCATTAGTCCAGGAAGGCCTGCTCTTTTTAAAAAGACCAACCATTATGATTGTTCTCCATGGCTAGGGCCTCCTGTGAACACACATATGTTCACACACATACACACATCTGTACCACTGTGTTGTTCCTTCCATGCAAAGAGGAGGAGGGAAAGAAGGCAATGATGAAATTTTTAGAACAGCCACTACCCATCTTTTTCTCCCCTCCTCCTTTTTCCATGGTAGGAACTGTGGAGGTGGAGTAGGCAGCTTGTGGACACCTCTGATTGGCTGCACCCCCCCCAGTACAGAACTGGAAACAACAGACAAAAGCCCAGCTTTGACTACGGACTCCAACTTGCTTATGATACAGTGTTCTCAGACCTTTAACTGGTACTATTCCAGAAATACTAACTGAATTTCTTTGTTATTGGTTGTTGTTTGCCTTCAAATTACAGTTCTCCCTCGACATTCATGGGTTTCACCTTCGGGGATTTGATTATTCATGGGGTGGGCTTGCCTCCCCTCAATCTCCCCCTCCCATTCCCTGGCCTTTTGTCCAGGGGCAGGGAGGGAGAAAGATCATGGCTTCCCCTCCCCTGTTGCCTGCGAGATCACAGTGGCAGCAGTGTGCAGGAGTGTGTGTGTGTGGGGGTGATTGCCTGTTCTCTGCATGCCCTTGGCTAGCGCTAACGATGTGGGTGCTCTGGAGGTGCCCTGCAGGGCTGTGCAGACAGGGCAATCGCTTGTTCTCTGCAGGCCCTCGGCCACCACCAGTGCGGGTGCGCTGGCAGCAGCCAGCAGGGGCATGCAGAGGGGGAGATTGTCCGTTCTCTGCATGCCCTCTGCCATTGCCACCTGTGCGGGTGCGCCAGGGGCCAATATACCCTTCCATGCATGCCCTTGACTGCTCCCCTTGCTCACTCACTGGCAAGGAGCAGCTGGCAGGAGTCTGGAGGGAGGGTGGGAGTTATTCATGATTTTTTGATATTTGTGAGGGTTCTGTGTCCCTATCTCTTGCAAATGTGGAGGGTCTACTGTATTTCCAACTTATGGTGATTCTTAAGGTGATCTTATCATGGGGTTTTCTGGTGTTGAGAATATGTGATGCACCCAATGGGTTTCTATGGTTGAGTGGAAAATTGAACCCTGTCTCTAGGGTTGTAGTCCAGCTCTCAAACTGCTACACCTCTCTGACTCTCTTTATTATTGTAGTTTATTAAAAAATGGTTGCTACTCTGTCTAGGGCAATAGTTGTCCTCTCCAAGCACATGGAATATAAATTCACTAAGCACCAAACAACAATTTAGAATTATGTTAGGCCTCAATCACAACATTACATACTTTGGGGTAGGAGGAGCAAGTCCCATTGACCTTTATAAAACTTACTGTCACATAAATATGGTAGGGTAGGACTGCTTGGGAGATAAGCTCCCACTCATGCAAGAGGACACTCTGCACACTGTTGTTTGTTTCTGTGTGCCTTCATGTCATTTCCAGCTTATGATGATTCTAAGGCAAACTTCTCATGGGGTTTTCTTAGCAAGATTCATTCAGAGGGGGTTTGCCATTGCCAAGAATCTTCTGAGGCTGAGAAAGTGAGATTTGCCCAAGGTCACCCAGGAGGTTTCCATGGCTGACTAGGGAATTCAAACATTGGTCCAGAAGGGCTTTTTTTTTTAAAACACTTTTAGTTTCATTAGAAATGATTTACTGTTGAAACAAGATGGGAGGCATGCCTAATTTTAAAGAAGAATTATGCCTCCTGGAGTCTGATTCCCTTGCGAGAGAGGAAGATCACAACTGGAGAAAATTGGGCTTTGAGAGGATATTTCTGGGCCATAAGAACATACTTAAAGCTGTGTGCACTCCATGGACCATATGGTTTTCAACCCTGCTCTAGAAGCCGCATTTGATATATGGCAAGCCATTTTTTATATAGTTGGAAGAGGTTATGAAAAGCAGATTGGGGAACTGGAAGATCAACTGCTAGTGCAAAAAACAGCTTATTGAGCACTGATACGTATGCAGGACTAGCATAGGCTTGGTGCTGGATCTCATTCTGTGAGCTGATACTACACTTTGCAAAAATTCTTAGCTATGAAAAAGCTGTATCACTCTTTTAAATGGGTCTGTCCTGGTATATAAAGATTGAGAGAGAGAGAGAGAGAGAGCACTCCCATAGAACTTAAAACGTTTCTGAGATAGATCCATACTGAGTTAGTACAAAGGGAACTGACAATGCCATGCCAATTTAGTTGTGTTTGTATTATAATGATGGGTACCATCCTGAAAATGAACAGGAATGACCTTTCAATATGCCATTCTCTTTGTAATGCTTGATGAGCAATTTGATATTAAGGCTTGGTGATCAGCTCATATAGAGAGATAAAAGATAAGGCAACCACCTACTGTTTGCATTTGCGTTCAATATATGAACGGCAGGGTGCTATCCGCCTGCCGAGAATCTTCAATTTTCACTGTTCATGCCTTAATTTTCTCCAAGAAATCATCTCTGTGAACTAATAATGGGCTCTCCAGCTTGAAATAAGTTTGCCTCTTTCAAAATCTCGAAGAAGGCAAAACCACATCATTCACAGACTACAAAATTAGCAATATATATGTGTGTGTGTGTGCGCGCACGTGCAAGCGTATGTGCGTGTTTCCTAGTTGCCATTATAATCCATTGAAGATGTGTAAAATCATCTACTGCTTATGTACACCAAAATGAGCAAGTATTTTGATCCTGTAGGGTTTAAAAAACAATTAAGAAAGATTTCTGCTCCTTCTACGATTCTATTTCATGTCAGCACTTAAAATTCCATTGAACTTATCATTATGTATAAGGTTTCCTATGGCAAGAGGCAAATGATAGAAAAGAACAGTGAGAACAGAGAAATAATGAACTGTTAAAAAATACTCTTCAAATTGTACAGTGGATAGTTATTAATTAGGGTCCTCGTTAAATATCTTCATACATTGGAATACCTCTAAGTCCTTGGCTATATGCAGATTCCTGGGTTCAGAAACGTTGATAAGTGGCTCTCTGTGTGTGTATGTGTGTGTGTGTGTGTGTGTGTGTGTGTGTGTGTGTGTGTAAACACTTGCTACAGAGAACAAATTCATGGAAAGCATATTGTGTAGTTATCATGGTAAATTAATCCCAAAATAAGCAATGTGATCAACTTAAATGCTTTGTTCTTGGGGACTGTAGCTTCATCCCCTGCTGGCAGTAGAGATGTGAAAATGAGTGACGAATGCACTTCACAGTTCAGACTTTGCTGCAGGCACTTGCTGCTTAGGTAAAAATGCGACTATGTTGAATAGTGAGGTAATGCAGGGGTGGATTCAGACTTCAGGCACCTTCCTTCTCTCTCCTCCCCTAAGATAAGGAGATAACTTTGCATATGGCTGAACAGAATGTAGAGGCAGAATCATACAGACCTTCCTAGCAGACAGATCCATGGATTCTCTAACTAGTACCTGGATTGCACTTGTTTGCCTGTCAGCAAGACATGAAAGCTGTCATTTTTGCATGTAATGTTTTCAAATACGTGGAGATGGAAAAGTGACTCCTGCATATGTAGGGGGAAAAAACCTCACAAATTATAATATGCAGATCAGTCATGGATAACAATTGAAGAATGGCTGTTACTGAAGATTAGGGAGAGTTAATTATTGTCTCTGCTCCTGAAAAGACATATGATGCACTGAAGAGCTCCAGTCGCTGTTAATAGGGACATTGCACAAGGACGGAGATAGGACGATGCCTTGTAACAGATGCTGTATCTGATGAATAGTGGTAATGTAATGCCAGAGACTGGAGCGTTAGGTGCAAAAGGCATTCATTCTTATACAACATCTACCTTATCGCAACATCAAGGAGCATGTACTCCTAGTCTCTAGAGAGAAAACATGTAGCATGTCAGCATTGTTATTTTGGTTCACCTTCTGAAAACATCATTGCTGCTTGATCACCCTGTGTAGGATAGGTGTTAACTGTGTGTATATGGGATGGCCTGGTAATCCTTTGTACTGTTATCATGCAATAGTATCTCTGCATTGCACCAGTGAAAGCCCAGACCTTTGATCAGCATTAGGGTTTTCTTGGTTTAACTGATTTTCCCAATAGCTTATTGTAAGTCCCTGCCTAAGGCTTCACTTTGCCACGTTCAGACTTTAGATCTTGTTCTATCCCTTTAGTATCTTGCCCATCACAAAGGTAACAATATAACTCCATAAAGTCAGGGCAATACATAGTGGCTACATTGTGTGGCCGGAGAACGGAGGTGACTGAAGTTGAAATCCCCACACAGCTAGGAAGCTCAGTAGACCAGACACTGTTTCTCAGCCTAATCTACATGACAGATTTGTTGTGAGGGAAAAAATATATGGAACCTATACCTCCAAGGCGGAAATGTGGAATGTAAATGCAGCAATGAATAAAAAGGAAAAAGCTTTTCAAAACAGAGTTATATGAATTAATTAATGTTTTGGTTGACTGAATTTCATTTCAGGATAATGTCTAATATGATCTTTTGTATCTGAATTCTTATACCTACGTACAAGATGTACATGTACGTATCACACCAGATATGAGAAAGCCTGAGTGTAAAAAGCAACTATGTCCTTTTAAACTATACATGAATAGTGGTTAGCAAGGAAAAGGGAGCCGACCAGGGTTTGATTCCCTGCTCAGCCATGGAAACCCACTGGGTGACCTTGGGCATGTCACACACTCTCAGCCCCAGAAAGCCCCTTGATATGTTCATCTTAGGGTTGCCATAAGTTGGAAATGAACTGAAGAGACATGACTGAAACAACATAGGCTCAGACTGCATAGGGATTTCATACATCCTGCCTGTCAGCCATCCTATATGTGTGCATTTCATATGTTCTGCCTAATGTGGTACTTACATTTCTCCCTGGTGAAATTGTTAGTTTTGGCCCAGCTCTGTAATCTGTTAAGGTAGTTTTGAATTCTGGCCCTGTCTTCTTTTTTGAAATATTTTTATTAAAGATTTAATTGCAAAAAAATAAATAAATGAGTGAGTATACACCATTGTTAGATGTATCCCAACCCCACCCCCACTTCCAAGCTTGTATTCTCCAGTTGAATCTACTTTGTTTCTGTTTACACAAGAGAAGAACAGTTACATTTCCATTAACAAGAGAAAAACAGTTACCTTTATATCTTTCTTTCATTTCTTATACATTTATATCTTTAACCAATCCAAAACCATTCCCTTTCAAAGTTCTGGATAGGTTTGTTTTTCAAGGAAAATGCTTATTTTTCTATCTCTACCATATCCAGGACTTTTAGCTTCCACTCTTCTAGATCTATATCTCTCTTACAAACTCATAAATGTTCCTCTCTACGGAAATCTTTAGTAAAAGGCAAAAGATTTATACGATCTGAAGAGAAACCAGAGTATATCTGTCTTCTGGGATACTAACTACCTCTCCTAATTTGGTGTCCTCTGCAAATTTTGTAAGTATGCCCTGTATTCCATCATCCAAATACACTGCATCCAGAACAGAACCCTGTGGCTCCCCACTAGTCACTTCTCTTCAGAATGAAGAGGAGCCATTGGTGAGCACACTTTGGGTTTGGTGGTCAACCAATTACAAATCTACCTGACAGCGGCATTGTCTAGCCCACCTTTTACTAACTTGTTTGCAAGAATATCATTGTCAAAAGCATTACTGAAATCAAAATATACTATGTCCATAGCATATCTGATGCAAAACATCTATATTTTTTCATCAAGACTAATCAAGTGGTGAATTCTACAATGATGTGTTTAATTTGTATCCTAGCTTTCTCACCATATGGGACCCAAGTGATTTTTTGTTGGTCCAAAAGTGTGATGCTGCAGCAAAGAAGGGAGATTGTGAACCATAGTTTTCAAGTCAAACAACAACAACAATAAAAATGACCAATCAGTGGCAGTGGGGCAGGGTGAAGGTGGGGCCAGGGAGTGGCCCAGGAGGCTGTAATGTGGAAAGAACACTGGTGGCAATACTGCTACTCATCCTCTGAAGGAGGAAAGGTATAGAAACAGTTTTCTTAACCTGCTACCATCGTGTGAGTGGCAATGCTGGGACTATAGTGGTACAATGGGCTAATAGTTTCTAGTCCAGAAATGGCCTAAGATTCTGTGATTCTATGTTCATTGGGGGGCAGCTGTGGTACCAGAGGCAATGGGGGAAAAGGCCACAGGCTCTTGAGTCACCTGGTTCTCAGGTGTCTGATTTCTAGGGTGTGTATATATTGTCACTCCTTTCTCCTTTCCTCTCTGTCACACTATTATGTTCCTACTGCAACCTTCACTTCCACTGTAGGCATAAATATGCCAATGGACATAGAAGAAGTATCAAGACTGGGGGACCTTCAGATGTTGTTGAACTGCAGTTCCCAATATTTTTCACCATTGCTGGTTAAGGCTTTTGGGAGTTGCAGCTCAGCAACATCTGGAGAGCTATCCTACTTCCACCCTGGCACAGAAGATCTCAGCCCAAGAGGAAACCAAAGTGTCAACTGCCATTTCAAAACAATTTTCAGACCTCTTGAAATTATTCATCAGTAAAAGAAAGGCTAGAATGAGAATCTTTGCTGCATCCAGTCTAAATGAACAAACATTTTTCTGAAAGGCAAACAATGTGCAGAGAATGTACAGAATATAAGCATATGCTATATTCCGTAAAAGCATATAGAATATAGCATTTTTCCTTTGAGGGAGAAAAATCAATAAAAATGAAAATGTGAAGAATTTCAATTTGACAAAATAACAAAAGGCCAACTCCTTGAACAATTACAAGCTTCTGAGCATGATAATAATCTGCTGCCCAAACACAATACTTTAAGATCAAAAATCTAGAAATCCAAGTTGAAGCCTAAGGAGGTAGAAATGATTTGCTTTTATTAATAAGACAGATAAAGTAGCCTTTCATCATAACTTTCTCCACCTGCATGCATTGTCTGCTTCAGCAATATGAAAAAAGAGCAAATTTTGGTAGTAGGAGTCTACAAATGTAAAATCTCACATGTGTAAATTGGATGTTTGTGAAAGGAGAAGCATCTTTGTTCTGTAATATGTTTTCTTGTTTTATATTCATTAAAGTTGCAGAGTGTGGGTAAAAGAAATTTTAAATGAAGATCTCATTCATTTGTCACCTTCAAAAACACTCAAGGAGATGAGGACTTTTTTGTTTTAAATCACACTGATGTTAACACTTAAGCATCACTAACACTTCAGTATTGCTCTAGAACAGAGGTAACTGCTAGATAAGCTATTTTAAATCTATTCACTTTTTTCTATAGGACTCTTGCAAATGCAACATGGAAGCCTCTGTCCCATGTGTTTTTGTGGTGTTTTCTGAAATAATTTGCCTGTGATCCTAAAACCAGGCCCTGCTGGACAAAGTTGTGTTTTTGGTCTGTTCCAGTGGACTAAGGTGTTAACAATCTGCTTCCTTTTTAGTACTGATGCCTCTGATGACTGAATCTATATGAAGCATTTTGATCAGTTGTGATGTATTATATGAATGCTCAGGGAATTATGACTGCACTACATTGAAATTCAATACTGTTGCCTTAAATCACTTTTAACAAGGTGAATGATCCCTGGTGAAGTTTTAGAAGAGTGGGGAGCCACAGAGGGTGCCCCCTGTTTATATTCAGCACCTCTGCACTCCCAAGAGGATTATCACTTGGTTCAGCTGGTGTAATTGCACCAGACTTCTCACCAGCTAGGGACCCTGTGCTGAAGTTTCTTCCCCAGTCACTACCTACATTTCCCAATATTTCTGTTATCATCAATGTGTGTTATCTTCAAGTGATTGAGTGGAATCAGGCTGGCACCAGGCTGTCAGCCTCACAGGGATGAAAATGGTTTTACACATAAAGATTTTTTGTGTGGTTGTCAACTGCATTATCTGATTTCAATACTACCAGGCACAGAAGAGCTCACAGAAAGGGATACCCATTATGGGAACTGCTCCAGCATGTTAAAGCTGTTCATGCCTGCAGACCATATCCTCATACCTTCCAACAGGTCCAGTTTGGCAGGCACAGACCCAATTAATGCCTTGTGTTCCCAGTGTTCCATCTGCTTTTAAAATGTCCCAATTTCTCTATTTGCTTCCCACTTTTCTCTTGTGTTGTCAGCTTACTTTTGTTGCTGCAAACTGAGTTTGAAATGCAAGAGTAGTTTGGACTCAGTTAACTCAGCATGGGGAGAGAAGAGGAGGGCTAGAATGTTGCCTTTTCGAGTAGGTTGATATGTTGCAAACTGCTGTGCCCTCTTCAGGCTTGCATGGTCATCCTCATTAATAACTTTTCCACCATTTTCTACAGATGTGCCTTCATCTGTGAAATGTTGGAGAGTATGATATCATATTCCTTTTTTGCAATTGAAAAAAGATGCTTCAGTCTGCAACTGTTTTTCATGCCTTTTCCTCATGACAGCGTACTCATGTGTCATCCCATTACAATCCTGGTAGGACCTCTGCTGGGATGGGAGTGTATTCCCAATGCTCCTCTCCATGTGCAACTGGCTGCCTGTAGAAGAGAGTGCAAGAGACATGCTCCGTCCTTCTGGACTGCAGCTGGCCTTCTTCCCATGCTGCAGTTGGGGAGGAAATGTGTAGATCATCCTTCTGGCCCTTCTGCATGGCTGGCTGCAATGGTAGGCTCGCGCAATGGGGTTTTTCCATCAATGATATCGCCCGTGATTGCACCAGCTGGTGATGTGAGAAGGGCAGGACTGTGACAATGTCATGTGGAAGTGTTATCGCGGTCCCAGTTCTCTTGTGTCCCCATGCTGGGACACTGTCGTCATGTGGAAAGGCCCTCAGTTTTGCATTTTTTTCCCCCGAGGGAGTTCAAGAGGGGGAACAGAAATTAAAACTGAGGCTCACACTTCCTGGAGGTTTCTGGAAGCACAAGGCTCTGTTTTAATTGAGTTTGTTTTGACCATTGTGTGTGTGTCAGGGGTGGTGGAGAAGCAGAGGAGGAAGATCAAGAATCCCAAGGTCTTGAGAAAAATGTTCCTGGCCAACATGCAGTGCACGGACTGCAGGACTCCACTCCTATTTTAGAATAATATATTATCTAATTCTTACTAAGGAAAAAACCATCTGTGTCAACATTTGAAGTAAAGAAACAATATCTTTAAACGGAAGCACTCTTAAACGAAGGAAGGAAAATGAAAGTGAACAGAAAACAACAGTGCATGAATATTTGACACCTTTACTAGGCTAAGAATACCATCACTTTTTTTTTTTCCAGTACAGCTAAACTAAATCATATATTTATGCCAGCCACTAAGAAAGATGGGCCTTTCTGGGCTGGTAGAAAGTGAGGCAAAATTGACAAGAAAATATTAAGTGAACATAAGTAGGACTTTTTGAAAGAAGATTGAGGGTGGGAAGCAGTAAAGCATTAGATCTTTGATGGCTGGGTGAAGGGGGTGGAAGGAGCGAGCACTGGCTGATATCACCAGTTAAAATGTACTGTGAATTGAAACAGAGTTTGACAAAGAAGGACTACCTACTCTTGCCTGAGGCCTTTAAAGCTAGAGGCAAGAACTGTGGAATGCATGCTGATCTCCAAATGTGGAGATGCTCTTTGTTCTGGGTGTAGAATGCAGAAAGGAAGAAAAGACAAGAGAAATGTCAGGCTTTTCAACATGTTTCATCTTTGACTGGTCTCTGATGAACAATTTGAAAGACTAAAAACTTCCAAAAGAAAAAAATAAATCTCGGGCTCCTAAGAACATCTGTCTAGTTAATCTAATAAAGCACATTGGTCTAAATCCAGCACTGGCTGGAATCCTGTTGGTTTGTCCCAACTAGAGTATAACCACTGAATTAATTGTTGAATGGTAAGTCAATATGTAGGCAAATCTAGGTCTATTTCCATCCTACACTATTATAGTGCCATTATTCCACTTTCAACATCCTATGGAATCCTGGGGTTTGTAGTTTAGGCAGGGGCATTTAGAATTCTCACCCAGAGAGCTCTTTGGCCTCGGTAAACTACAAATCCCAGAATTCCACAGGGTGATGAAAGTGGAATAATAGCAGTATAACAGTGTAGTGTGGAAATGGCCTAAGGATTCAATGGTCAGGATTAAGAATAGGGTTGGGTCATTGTGGGGGTACTGCAGCATCTCCCCCGGTATTTCCTCTGCAGCTCTCAACACCACCTGAAAGTGAACTCTTGGAGGGTCCTCCAGAGCAGATTTTGTAGGTGCATGAGAGGTTACACTGAGGATAAAAAGATCACATTTTCTCTTGATTTCACTTATGGAAATTATTGCCAATATAGGGCCTACATACCCTGAAGGCACAAGTTCCCTTTTGATCTTGGAAGCTAAGTGGGTTCAGCTCTGGTGTGTACTTGGATGGGAGACTCCTGATGACTACTAGGTGCTTTAGGCCTTATTTTAGAGGAAGGAACTGGCAAAGACACCTCTGAGTATTCCTTACCTAAGAAAACCCTATGAAATTCATGGGGTCACCCTAAGTCAACAGGTCACACACACACAATGGTTGTATCATGTGAGATTTCAATCTAGTTGGTATAGCATAGTGACAGTCCTGATACTTCTGAGAAGTCCTCAGGCTGGTTATTAAAGTAAAACATCTGAGTTCTTTAAGGAATATACCACCTGCAGCCAGGGCTGTTCATTTCTAATTTGACAATTACTCTGAGTGCTTCATCCCTTGTTTCCTTTGTCTGAGGGTTCTTTAGATGTACTGCTGGAAAGAAAAGTTCTTCAGGCTCGTTTCCAACTTCTTTCATGGCTGCGATCAATGGAAACTACCTTTAACTACCCTTAGCCTTCCCACCCTGTCAGTAATGTTAACGTGAATGTTGTCTGTCTACTACTGCTGATTATTATAGCTCAGCTGTAGCTCAAACAAGACGCAGCATGGTTTATGATTGAGTGTTGGAGGACTCTGAGCCAGCAGGATTTGAATTCCAGCTCAGCCCTGGAAATCCCCTGGGTAACGCTAGACAGGTCACACTCTCTCAACCTTAAAGGAAGGCAATAGCAAACTGTGAATAAATCTCACCAAAAAAATTCCACGGTAAAGTTCACCCGGGGTTGTCATAAGTCAGAAGCAGCTTGAAGGTAACACAACAACAACAGAACTGAAAAACATCTGAAGAGTCACTATTGCTCACTTCAGTTTTACAGTGTAACAATAACAAAAAAATAGCACCCAGGCCCAAGAAGCTTGCAATCTAAAGTCTTACAATCTAAAACTTGACACAATGAAAGCATCACAGGAAGGCAGAAAAGAGACATTGGTGAAGAGAGGAAGAACATACCCACTTTCACTCACATATACTTAAGTTCAGTTGCAATAGGGAATTATGGGCCTTTCCACCCTACACTGTTATAGTGTTATTATTTCATTTTCAACATCCTGTGGAATTCTGTGGTTTGTAGTTTACTGAGGCCAAAGAGCTTTCTGGGCAAGAATTCTAAATGCCCCTCCCTAAATTGCAAACCCCAGGATTCCATAGCATGTTGAAAGTGGAATCATAGCACTATAACAGGATAGTGTGGAAAAGCCCTATATCTGTTCAGTCCCCCAAAGTCTCAGTCAGCATGGCCAGCGGTCAGGGACTCTGGGACTTAGAATCAAAACAACATCTGGAAGGCCAAAGGTTGAGAACTAAAGGGAGGTGTTTATTTTATCATGGAAAGAAAGATGGAGATGGAAACAGCATAGTGATCCCCCAGCTTCCTACTTTGCTGCTCTCTTGTTTTCAGAAGGGTTTGTTGTTTGCGTTAATATTTTAGATATGTTTGAACTTGATCATTAAATGAAAACAGCTTGATTATTAAAATAGAAAACTAATACATCTAAGTGCAGACAATGGACAAGTGAATATTGAATATAGCCTGAAACTAATTATATTTGTTTGTTTAAACCAGGCACAAGAATCAGATGTTGCGCTGCACATCCCAATAGCCTTAACCAGCATAGCCGCTAGTGAAGAGTTCTGGGAGTTTCAGTGTAATAATGTCTGGAGGGCTGCTTGCTTTCCACCTTTGAATTAAACCATTTTTATGTTTTCCTTCATCATAATTGTGTTTTTAGTGTCCATGTGATATACATTTAGAATATAAAATACTCCAAAAAGGTAATGAACAAAATCCTTAAGTTAATATGGTATGATGTGAAAATGAACAAAAATATTTTAGCCTGGCAAAAAAATGTGACAGCATGGATACCAAGCTAGCTTCTACAGGAAGGGCATTCCATAATGGTTAGGAAGGGACCATGACATTTTATGCTTCATCCTCTCTAACCTTTCCTCTGTATTCTTAGATTTCTTATCCTTTCCTAATCATGGCTGAAATGTTATGTTTGGCCATTGCTGCAAACCTTTCATTAATGCTGATTTCTGAATTACGGTTTGGGAGCATCCTTGATTAAATGTAGTTAGCAATGTTTAGTAATATCACTGCATTATGGCAAAGGAAAATGGTGGCACCAAGGAGAAGGAAAAGATGAAAAAAAGAGAGAGAGAACTGTCTTTAATAATTGAACTACGGATCACATCTGGGGCTCAGTATACCTCTGCTGGTCTTTTATATGATAGTTATCATTAATATATGAAATTTATTCTGGGAGAATTTTGGAAAATCTTGTTTTAATATTTTGCTATTATTATTTTGCCTGAATGTTACTTTTCAGTAGTTCACTAGGTGTTGATTATTTTGGAAAAAAATGAGTAGCAGTATCACATGTGCTGTGATTTCCTCCCATTCTTTATTTGTTATATTTATATCTTCTTCCCAATGACCACAATGGCTTTCTCTTCCTATTTTATCTAGACAACAACACTATGAGGTGGGTTTGGCTGAGACAGAGTGACTCTCCCAAGGTCATCCAGTGATTTTCAGTGCTCAGCAGGTATAAGAACTGATATCTCCCAAATCTCAGGACAACATTCTAACCATTGAGACATACTGGCTTCATGCTGTCTTCCAGTAAAAGGCACAGTTTTGTCTCCCAGTAAAAAAGCTCAGATAGAATCTTTAGTAACATTTTTGTTCTTTAATAAGTCATATTTGAATAAAAGCTGTACTATAGGTGCCATCTTATGGCTTCTTAGTCTCTCTTCTTGGACTAGGAAAATGTAGGTTGGAGATTCAGGGAAAATATCAAGGAAATTCAGAGTAGTATAAGTTTCCTTTTACTCTGGGACCTTGTTTTATTTTCACTGCATATTCTCAGAAGAGTTTTCCCTGAAGGGTTCTTAGATCTTGCTAAGTATTCATCACTTGTAGTGCTCTACTTTATCAGCACCCTGGCCCTTTCAGTGAGCAACTTTAAAAGGGAAAAAAAAAAGCACTCAAGATGTTCTCTCTCCACTCATAAGGGTAAGCTGCATAAAATCCATTTTTTGAAAGAAGAAGAACCCCATTAAGTTCTGAAGAAAAACCTTAGGGAGGTGAGCAAGATGAGGGCTTGGAACATTGTCCTTTGAAGCACTGATCTTTTTGAACAGTACTGTTTTATGTCTTAATTGTTGCTTTAGGCATGAGAAAGATAGCATAAGCATGTGGTTTTCAGTTATTTGGATGAGCTGGCGGAAACAATTTAGGGATTATAAATAAGTTGGGAATAACATTGCAGGGAGTGAGGAGTGCTTCTAACTGTTCCAGTCTGCTTTGCTTTCTTCTATGATATTCCCTTCCATTTTCTAACTTCCTTCTTCTATGTCCACTCCCCTCCAGCAGACATTTATCATTGTGTGGCCAATGAGTATGTCACTTTTTGTAACCTTTAGCCCCATAGGGTTTTCTTCCCCTAAATATTTCTCCTGCTTCTGTACACTTTTGAGTACAAGCAATACACTTTTATTTCTTGGTAGCTTCATTCTGCCAACATTGCTAATAACTCAGCATGCAAAGGTGTATCTGTACCACACAGTTGTAGCACTTTGATGCTACTATAACTGTCATGGCTTCATCCTATAGAATCCTGGGTTTTGTGGTTTGAAGGAGGGACTCAGAATTTTCTGTTAGAAAGTACTACTGCGGCGGTTCAGCAGAGGGAACTAGAGATTTAAGCCCTCCCTCTCCAAACTTCAAATCCCAGGATTTCATGGGATGGAACCATGACAATTAAACGGGGATCAAACTGCCATAATTATACAGTGTGGATACACTCTGAATTTTCTCTTATTATGAATACAATTTTACTCATGTGGTTGGATAGACATTGGTCTCACATTAAGCGTAGGCATAGGCTCACAATGGTACAGACAAATGAATATTTATGAGATCAGTATACTTGTAAAGCACTGCAATATTTCAAAACTGATCCATTGACAGAGAAACTCAAGCCCTTAAGAAAGGCTATCATGAACGTTTATTGTTTCAAAAGGACTATTATTATTTCAGAAAGATCCATTTTCCAATACCGTTTTTGAGACTTTGTGTCTTCCTTTGCTTCTTTCTCCCTCTCTGTATTTTGATGCTGTTCCACTTTTCATTTACCAGATGGTAATGTTGTATACATAGAAAGCCAGTGTTTTGGTCTGGTGATGAGGAGGGCAGACTTGGGAGAAATCACTATTTAGCTCATCATCTGTTATTATCAGCCATACCTGCCAAGACTGTTGTGAGGATCAAATGGGAAAAAAAATGTTATTTTCTGAGCAAAGAAGAAGGATAGATGACATATTTCATGGATTTATTTTAATTTGTCCTTTTCTTCTTAACAGAGCTTAGAAAGTAACTTTTGCAAACTCTGCCCCCACATATGCTGGCTAGTTGTCAACATATTTTAGTCATACCTAGGGCAATCTCGAGACTGAGGAGACATTTCATGGAATCTCATTTCATCACATGGGTAAAATGTATCCTAAAGAAGTACCCTCCACAGAGTTCCACATGTACACTTAAATATCCATTGGTATATCTCCATCTCATGGAGTTTGAAGGGGAGGGAGCCTTAATACCTGTGCAAATGGGAAACAAAAAGTGTTGTTTGTCTCCAGCGTGGTTGCCTTCCTTTCTTCTAAATTTTGTGTTTCTGAGATAATAATGTGAATTTGATCTTCTTCCTGTTCCCTGCTCAAAATGAGATGAAAATGCCCTTTTCAGGAATTCCAGCAGGTGGAAAACGTAACAGAAGGAGGAAGACCTCTCAGAGAATCCCAGACATTTCCCCTTTGGGACAGTAGTTAATTGGAAAAGTCATCCTCATTCATACAAGAATCTCAATATATGAGTTGATCACAGTCTATATTTTAGAGATAGAGAGTATTCCTCTTGGAGAAATAGATAAAATACATTCAGAATCTTAGCAGATGCATCCTCTTTCACTCCTCAGCATGGTGCATGAGCACATCCATAACTTTACATGAGAAAGGTGAAAATAAGAAATTTAGAGTGACTCACTTTGAACTAATGTAACAACGAAAGCATGATACATCTATATTTAACTTGGAGCTGGTGAGATGTTAGAATAAAAATCTCCCATATGTCGAGCTAGGTACTTCACAAAAGACCATCCTTGATTCATTAAGACAGCTACAATACTCTCTCTTCAATTATTCAGAGGCCAAGTGAAAGATGTTACAAGGGTCAGTCATTCTGGCTTAACTACTCAATGAGCAGGTTGTTAAAGTATGCATATGGAGTTCTGGCTAGTATATTCCCCATTTAGTCAGTTGGCTGCATTTTATAAATAATGTAACTCTAGAACTTGAACTCATTACATTTAACTGCTTAAGTTCTGTGGTATTTATGGAAGGACTACTTACATGGATTTTAAGTATAGCAAATGTACATAATTCATGTAGCCCCCTCATTACCAACCTAACATGCTTATAGGCCACTAATGCAATATTTTCCTTTGCATTCATATGTACAAGCCTATCTGTGTCTACTCAGAAGTAAGTTGAATGGGGCTTACTTTCAGCTATGAGCACATAGCATGGCTACTGGCTCCAGATCATAGAATCCTATATTTGGCAACATTTCATTGCATGGTTGCTCACACGGGTATAGATCAGGGCCCTGTTCACTCTATGCAATTATAGCGCTATGATTTCACTTTTACTGCCATGGTTCCAACCCAGTGGAATCCTGGGATTTCAGTTTAGAGAAAGGCACTTAGAATTCTCAGCCAGAGAGCTCTAGTGACTCACAAGACTGCAAGCCTCAAGATTCCACAGAATGGAAGCAGCATTATATTTTTGTAGTCTGAATGGGCCCAGGAATAGGCAATTCTACGCACGCAGATCTGCACCCTGCTGTGCCCCCTGAAAAAAAGCTCCCCCCAGTGCCTCCTATCAGGTGTGAGAGGCAATTTCATCACATTCTTAGATCCTTCTGGATCATCTTACCCCAGGAGATGGCTTTCTTTCTCCCAAGGGAGTCACTTCTTGCTGGCAAAAAGCCCTCACCTGGACCTAACATCACCTTGGAAGAAGGTAGCAAAATTGCCCCTCACAATACCTAGGAGCATCTGGGAACATCTGAGGCCAAAAGGTATTTTTTTTTAAAAAGTTCTGTGCCCACAGGGACTACAGAAATGGCCCTGGAGAAGTATGTGGCCTGTTCACCATACTTTTCCCACCTTGGTGTAAACTTCGGAAGGAATCATATGGAATGAAGTACGCTACTTATTTATTTATATATTTTGTATTCCATTTGTTTCCTCAGAAGAGATTATAGTCCATGATAGTGAGGCTTTAAGGAGCCAAAGGACTTTTTGTTGTTTCTAGTAAAGAGGTTTTGCCATATTCCTACATCCTCACATTTCTTTGGCAGCATTTGCTAAAACCTCCCTTAACTTGTGGTCAAAGGTTCAATTGTGATTTCATGAGTGTATGCATTACATTAATTATAGTTCATTGCCTAGGATCAGCCCAAAACAGTTTACGGCCTGATGGAGAAGAGTACCCCTGCACCAAGTCCAAGTATATGATACCATAAGCCAGTCAAATGGTTTGGCCAACAAAGGAAGCAGATTTCACAAAACATATATATAATAAACAGCTAGTATGTTGCTGTTCCTTCTTCATACAATAGAATCAGATGCCTGAAGTAGCCTAAAAGTAGGATGTTTCATATCAAAGCTTCATGTTTCTGTAAAAGTTTTGGTTCTCTGCTTCTGCTTTGTTCCTCCCTCCATCAAGGTTTTCTCCAAAAGCTGAGGTACTTCATTACAATTTGGATCATCAGAGCCAGTGTGGTGCAGTGGTTTGACCTTGGAGATCAGGGTTCGATTCCCTGCTTGGCCATGGAAACCCATGGGGTGACCTTGGGTGCATCACATACTCTCAGCCTCAAAAAATGCCTTGATTGATTTGCCTTAGGGTCGCCATAAGCAAGAAACAACTTGAAGGCATGCAACAAACTTGTTTACTGTGGTCTACATCAAGATAGTTAAATGTTCAATAAATGATTTCCTGATGACGTCATATGCTCAGAATCTCTTTGTTCTTATGTTCCTTTTAAACTCCTTTTTCAGGCAAAAAGCACTCTATGGATGCTCAGATGATTAACATTAGAACACTAGTAACATTTATTGAGAATGTTCCTTGGTCTTTTTCCCCACTTTATTAAAGGATGGAAGGACTGATCACCATTGGTAAGGACGCAAAGCCAGCTGCTAAATTCAGATATTGTGGCAGTGACTCAAATCCCTATTTGTAGAGCTAAATACATAACCAATCAATCAGAGTGGACTGGATGTCTTTTAGAAATGCAAGGTCTTATTTTGCAAGGCTTTTTTTCCTCCTGGTAGTTCCAGGAAGGGCAGTGGATTCCCAAACATCTCATCTAAAGCATTTCAATTGCCATTGTGTTCTTCTGAGATCACCTAATGGAAGGAATGTAATAATAATAATACAAGTTATAGTATTTTTTTAAAAAAAACAAACAGCTGAAGGATGACTTTATGTCATATGCGAGGGCAAAGCATACACAGTTTGGCATAGGATGAATATTTGCACTCTTGTATCCAGTCATCATTTACACATATGTAGCCCCATGCCTTCACCACAGGCAAAATTTGAGTCAGTACATTAGATACATCAATCATCTCTCCTTGCACAGAAGTTCTTAACTTCACTGTTGCTTGGGATATGAATTGCTGATCTTTGTAGCCTGAGGTCATATACGTGTGTAGTCAGTTATGTTTTCATACAGATTACCTCAGAGGCATACACTTTTAAATTGTCTGCATTAATGTTTCATTGTTCTGTGAAACCCAATTTGTTTGATCCATGTAGTAATCATTTTAAATGTGGTTGGGTTAAGGATTTGAACTTTTTCACAAAAGGTAGTTGAAAGCACTACTTTTTCCCCTGATAACTGTCTTAGTGAAACCAGATTTCCTGATGCCAAGGAACTGAAGCCCGGCTCCCTATAGCCATAGCTCAATGTTGCTGCATAAGTTTCGCTTAAATTGCTTGCCAGAAGAAACCCATTACGAAAATTCAGGCAATCAATTGCAAAATGAGCAGAGCTGTCTCTGTTATGAGGAATAGTGAGGCAACCAACCTTATGTAATAGATTTGGGGTGTCATGAAAGGGCAGAAATTTGTGAGTTATTTAATACATGACTTGTTAGTGCCAGGTAAAGGAGAGGGATTTTCTCCAATTTCCTTTGTCCTGAGCTGGCATAAATGGTGAGGAATGGACGGAGATGCAATTTAACAACATACTCCATCCACAGAGAACCTAAATGGTACATTGTAGCCACAGCAGCCACCTCCTGTACATCTCCTGTGCAATGTTCTCACATTGCCGATCTCCTACAGGTCCTATGCAGCCACTACAGGCAGGGGGATTTCCAAGATACTTGACTCTTTGGGAAATCCTGATTCAGCGCTTCATGCAAATTCCCTGATGCTCAAAATTAGGCTCAGCACTGATCACATGTTCATATAATTAGATTGTCACCATGCCAAATTTTAGTTCTAACTCCATAACAAGAAGAAAATGGAAAACTAAAATTTGTTCACCCTAATTTGTCTTATTTAGAGAACATTGTTCTCTTACTGGGGTTGATGGTGATCATCTTTTATGGAACAGGACACTACATATATTTCAAGGCAAAATACGATATGTGGTGTTCTCAGATTCCTCTTGGCATATAATGTGGCATTGATATCCTCGGCAACCTCACCTGGCAGCTTTTCAAGGTTTACATAATTCATTACAAACAGTTTTTTTCTGTTTTTTTTTTTAATATATGCCTATAAGCCTCAGACATTTTGCACTGAAAGCACTTTGAAGTGTGAGTCACACAGAGGTCAGAAATGTGAGTAATGTAGTGTAAAAACAAATTTCTGAAACACATTATTTATGCAGAAAGGATGCGATAAAATAATGGTTTTCATTTTCATGTAGCATAATGACATTCCCTGTTTTAAAACATTTCCTTTGGTTTTATGGCCACCCAGTAAGCTGAAAATAAAGAGACCTAAGCACTCACATTTTTTCACAGTACTAGCTATCGTAATTCAAAAGAAAGCAAAGGTATGACCTCAGTGCATTATCAGTGCAAAATCCAAGAGTGGATCTCCCCACCTGGACTTTTCTACTGCAGAAAAGTCTACCCCTTGAAGTCAAAATACATAGTAGCTGAGAACACCCATATTCTTGTGGTGCATGAGACAGAAAAACCCAAGAACCTCTTTCTCTCTGCCTAACACTAAAAATATATAAAACCAAATTAACAATTTAATAAATGTTTATGACACATAAAACCTGCTGTCTGAGTCAGTTGCTCACTCTGCCTAATGGCATGAACAGGTCTGTGATCTGTAGCTGAGAAGAAAAGGAGAAAATTATGTGAGAGTAGGGGAATACTTGAAATGAGAGAGAGAAGGGCAAGAATGAAGTCATTAAACAGATATAAGAAGGTGATAACACAGTGTTCTTGTTCTAAGCTATCACTTGGGCTTGCCTTGAGGCTACCAGGAGGAATTCTCAGCTCCGGGAGAAGGCTGCTCAGGAGCAGGGCCTCCTAAGGAGTATGAGATCTCCTCAAGTTAACCACCCTCCTTTTAGGGAGACATAGTGATGGATTATCTGCATGTGAGCTCTAGATATGGTTCAGGCAACCTAACCATAAGAACTGCAGAAAGGACTCAGTTGAAAATGATGTCTGTTCAAGTCATTTTCATTAGGTCTTTTGTCTTTGCATATGCTGATGCTCAGTTGTTCTGCTGATGACTGACCTTGGATTTTATGCCTTTTGGAATATGCCCATCTGCTTGTTGATTTGAAGTGAACTTACTGGATCCTGCCCTCTTATTTGACTTTGGCTTTTAGTCTTCCTTACCTGCTTTACCTGAGTCACTGGTAGAGTCACTGTTTCTTACCTTGGCACACTTATATGTCTCTGCTTGTGGATTCATTGCTTGGCTGGTCTACGTGTATTGAAAGATCTTAATGGTACTTGACCTTGGATCATTAGAGCTTGATACTTGGCCATACCTATCTTAGAAGAGAACAAGGGCAATCCTGTGCCTGTTTACTGAGAAATAAGTTCTACTGTGATTAGTTGTGTTTACATCCTCAGTGTGTAATGAACTGCATTGTATCCCCAAGTCTAAACTAGATTAAATAACATGTTATCACAGCTAAGTGTAGGAAATGAAGTGGCTGGACTACTTTGGTTTATTTGTTTGTTTTTCATTTCCTTCTTCTGTATGAGCAACTGGTGATATTGTCTCATTGCTGTGTGCCTCCATGAGAAAACTCTGATTTTTAAGCTTCTTCTTTTCATACATTTGCTCCCATTAACTCATTTCATCTCTGATCTTTTAGTGCTTATTGTATGGAAAGAGATAGGAAAATCATCATAATATGAGAATAATATCTTTTCTGACTCATACTGATGTCATTTAATGCTTCCAGGCCAGTTTCATTTGCTGTTGTTACTCATCCTCTGTACTCATGCAGAATTTATTTCTAAAGTTCACCTACCAGTTCAGGCCAGTGCCTACATCAATTGCATTGTCTGACACTTCCCAGTAAATGCAAATGGTTAAGAAAAGTATGTAGAAAGAAAGTAGATACAGATATCAAAGTATGTCATGCTCAGCAGGTAGATGAAAATAATGGTCATTGGGCCTGATAAAACCTGGAGCAAAGTGACTTCTGGAAGCTTCTAAAACAGGAGTGGGCAACTGAAGCTGGTTTGAAGCCCAAGTTTCTTCCCTAGTACCCCCTGGGAACTGCACAGATGGACCAAAATGTCAAAAACTAAAAGCAAAACAAAACCAGACCTTCTTGAAGTCTACCTGTAATTATGAACTATGATTTTTTAAAAACTGATAAACAATTCTAAGGGACCATGGGATCTATTTAAAAGGATTGTTGCTGCCCCCAGATACTTATTTTTTTGGGGGGAGGGGGAATGTTAATCCTTCTCACATCAGAAAAAGGATGATTTTGGAATGTCTCAGGCTTACAAAAGTCACAAGTCAGAAGGCTGAAATTTGACCACTCCTGTTCTAGAAGAACCACTGTGGGTAGATAAGTCTAATGTACTATCAGCATTTCTTTCACACCATTCTTGACTGCTTGTTTTTCTCACCTTTGGGAGGTTGTCATTTATACCCAGCAGGCTATCTAACAAGCAAAAGAAAGATTCATTTCTTATATGCTACCACAAGCTTCCTTGATAGGGGTGTAAAATAACTCTGTAAAATCAATATAACATTCTCCCTTATGACAGCTGAGGGGACTGAGGTTGAAAAGTAGTGACTTGGCAAAGTTCATCTAGTGAGATCAAAACAGAAATTTGGCTCAGAGACCTCCTGATATATAGCTTTGTTGCTTGGCTACTACATCATACTAACATAATTCCCCTTTTCCCTTCTATTTATAGCCTTCACTTTCTCAAAACAAACAAACAAACAAACAAACAAACAAACAAACAAGCAAAAACAACAACAAAAGCAAAACAACAACAACACCACCCTCTCAGGGTGAACAACACCAGTGTTAAAGCAATGATTTTGTTAGCTATCTGTGTTTTCTTATGAATCAGAAATTGGCCATGAGATTGACCATAGCAGGAGGTAATAACGCATACATGTCTCAATAGCAAATAGGTCTTAGTTAGGCAGTGAAATACCAGTAAAGCTAGGAGCACATATACCTCTGGCAGGTGGAAGGGCATTCCAAAATCAGGACATCACCACAAAGAAGGCCCTATCCCATATGACCATCCAATGTACTTTCCCTAACAGGAGGGACACCACAATGGCCCTTTTCCCTATATTTAACAGCCTAGGTAGGTTTATTTAAGCAGTAGACTTCTTTCAGATATCTGGGTCCCAAAATGTAGGACTTTGTCAATCAGCAACAGTACCTTCAATTTTGTCTGGAAACATCTAGACAACCAATGCATTTCTTTTTGGATCAGTATTACATGCTTCATGATAACTGTTGTTGTCAGCATCCTGACAGCCCATTTTGCAGCAGTTGTAATTTCCAGATCATTTTTAAAGGTGGTTATCTCATAAAACACAGAACAATGATCCAAAGGAGAGATTACCACAGCACATGTTAACAGTGGCTAAGTTGTATCTGCTCAGCAATCTCTGTAGCTGGTGTACAAGTTGAATCTGAACCAAGATACTCCATACCACTGAGAACACTTGGGCATGTTGGTGGCAAAGCTAGCTGAGGAACATCTTCAGATGATACACCTGGAGCCATTTCACACAATGCAATTATAGTGCTATAATTTCATTTTAACTATCACAGTTGTGTCTTATGGAATCCTGGGATATGTGATCTAGGTAGAGACATTTAAAATTTTCAGCCAGAGAGCTCCTTTAGTGTCTCACAACCAAACTGCAGATCTCAGGATTCCACAGCATGGAGCCAGAACAGCTAAAGAGGAATCATAGCACTATAAAGGTACAGTGCAAAAAGACCCCAGATCATTGAGGGGAGAACAAGCCAGTTTAAACATGCTGCTTCTCCATTTTCTGGACCTGTGAACCATCCACTCAAAGGACATCCATCTTGTCAGGATTCAGTCTAAATTTACTGGCATTCTTCAAAGCTATTACTGCCTCCAGGAACAGAGATCCATGACCAGCTGCAATTGTTAGCTGGCCTGAAAGAAAAAAAAAAACCGGTTGGAAGCATATAAATTTAATTATAATAAAACATAAAAGAAAAAAGCACAAGGGATATTCAGCAGTGAAAGGACATAACACATTGCATAACATCTCATTTAAGGGCAGATGCTGCCCCTTTTCTGGCAGGGAGATAAATCTCTCTTACCTTTTTTAAAAAAATGATCTATATTCTGAAACTTCCAGAAAGCTCACAGTACAATTTTGTTAAGATATCACACCATTAAACAGAAGCAGTATTCAATTATACAGGTTACGTTGTTTTCAGACTAATACATGAATTAAAATGCTCTATACGTAACCAAAAGGTGAAGTCAAATCCAGCCCTGCAAATAAATAGATAGATAGATAGATAGATAGATAGATAGATAGATAGAACGCGTGCTTTATGTTGGTGAAAGAAGCATCAGTAACTGTCATACAGAAGGTTAACAGCAACACCATTTTTTTTTTTTTAAAAAAATAGTTTTATATACATTTCTGTGTGACAAGCAAGGAAGTATGGAGGGAGAGAGAAAAGGGTAGAAAGACTCACAAAATCCCAGTGAGGCAGTGACACCTGATTGCCTAGAACATTAACAAGCTAACAGAAATCACAATGTGTCAGTTAGGTGCAGGGGAATCAATATTCCCTGGTAACTTTCTTTCTAAAACCCCTGCTGAGTGTTACTCTTCCTTTACAAGTCAAGTCAGCTAGAACAATCTCAGACTGTTCTTTTAAGAGCACTTGGTCCCACAGACTGATGTTCTTCTGTCTGTCTTTTCTGCATGGAAAGTTGGTGACATGTGCAATGAAATGAATCACCCTCCATAAAGCACTCACTAGCCACCCTTTCTTTGGCTTGTAGCATCTGCTGATAGGAGTTATTCCTCTTTCTCCCCCTGCACCCATACAATGGGTTGCCTAAGCAGGATCACCTCCTACACCACCTCCAATGTGGGGGAAAGATGTTCCTTCATATGTTGTTAGACTGCAACATCTATCATCCCAAGCCATCAGCAAAGCTGATGGAAGCTAAAGTTCAACAGCACTTGGAGAGCCACATGTTCCTCACCTTTGCTATAGAGACCTGCTCGTGTTGAACCAGAAGAGAGCAGCACACAGAGAAAACCTTCTGCCCCTTTCCCCTTGGAGGATGATAAAATGGGAAAATGCCAGCGCCAGCTGAAGAGAGTGATGTTGGCACTGATCAATTTTTATCATCAGTGTGAATGGGGAGGTGAATGTCAGGATCTGGGCACTTCTCATGTGATCTAGCTTCCAGTGTGCTGATTTTGCAGGCCTTCAAACAAGTCTTTTGTGTCATGGGCTCAGAGGAAAGCTGCTGGCAAGAAGCTGGGGAACTAGACATGAGGCTTAACTTTAAATTTGAGCATGGTGATAAAGCATTATCTCCCTCAGCTTAGATGTTTTGATAGAAATCTTAGGAGATTTGCAGGGGCCTCTGCTGGTGATAGCTTTGTAAGTAAAACTGGAACAAGATGCTTCATTACTTTCAACAAGTTTTCTGAATCTGCGGAATGCATTTTTTTGTTCCTTTATAACCTACACAAAAACTAAGCCTTAATATATTTCTTTTATCCCTTTGTCTTCAGGATCGAACTTGGAGCATGGGGCTGGATGGGCCTGGTCTACATCTTTATTTTAAAGAGCAGGCTGAAACATACTGAGTTACTATCTTGGCTTTCACTTGTGTCAGGTTCATCAACAACAATCAAAATATTTAGAAAATTATATTTCACTAGGGTGCTCAATCTGTAACATGGGTAATTGTTCTCTAGTCAGTAGTTAATTCCTTGATACTAGGTAAAATGTATGCATGTTACCTCTTTTTCATTATTATTATTTGTTGTGCAATCTTTAAACAGGATTGCATTCTGCAGTGCTTGACATCTTCACATATTTCTACTTCTTGTTGATGCATATGATACATTGTACTATTCTAAATTGCACTAGAATGTGCCAGGCTCAAGTGTACTGTTAGAAAGGATGAAGCTCCTGCCTCTGATAATGGAATGGAAGAGACAGTGAATCATATGCTTTGTATTCCCACCTAATTGTTTTGGTGTCTAGAAATAGACACTACTCACCCACGTCATTAACATGCAACCTGTCTTGTTCTGAGATCAAGAAAGAAGGTGGGCAGGCACTATGGCGAGGAGTCTCAGCACACATTGGCCACACTGCTTTCCACAGAGCTGAGCAAACTCAAAGTTCTGGCTCTCACAGGGAACAAGGCATTCTGATCACGGTCAGCTGGGAGATCTCCTCTGCAGCCATAGTACAGGTGATCTCCCAAGACTCTCTGCCCAGAATTTCTGGGTTTGAGGAGGCCATCAGATCAAAACACCTGGAGCCTGGCCAGGTGTCTGGGGGGGGGAGAGAGCGTATATTTGGAGAATTATGAAGTTCCTTAAGGGCCTTTCTGCACTACCCTGTTATAGGCCCTTTCCACACGGGGAAAAACACGGGGTAACACGGGGTAGGACGACCTCACCCAGAGGTCATCCACACCATGGAGTGCACTAGGGTGGTTAGAAATGTGGAGGTTCCACACCTCAAACCGCCCTCACGTGGCCGCAGGGGTGGCACCGCATGTTTTATAAAGACCACATTTCATGTGGTCTTTATGAAACATGCGCGCACTAGCCCGTCGCAGTGCCCCGTGGGGAATTGCAGGGGTGCACAAGCGCATCCCTGCAGAGCTGCCCAGGGGCGGGGTTCCGGCTGGCGTGCTTCTCCAATTGGCGGAGAGCCGCTGGAAGCCGCCAGCTGCCATTTTGGGTGCCGCTGGGTGCTGCTGGGCGCCGCTGCCGTGTAGAGCGGCGAACACACGCTGCTCCCCACGGCAACGGATCAAGGTAAGTTCCGTTCCTGCATGCGCCGCCCCGTTTCCCCGCGTTTCATGCCCCCCCCCGTGGAAAGGGCCATAGTGTCGGTGACAGGGCGGGGCCGGGCAGGCTAGGGTGGTCTCAGGCTGAGGCTAGCCTCGGAATTCCAGCCAGCAGTACCGCAAACAAAAGCAGACCTTGCAGCAGGCAAACGGAGTAACAAAAGGAAGGGGTTTCCTCACCCTGGTAACGAAGAGGCAGCTGGCTGGCAGTTCCTCCGGACGGAGCTTCGGCAGGCACGGGTCCCGGGACAGACCGACGGCGCAGGTATCCCGATGGTTGTTGCCCCGTGCCGAACTTGCCCTCCTTCCGGCCTTAAATGGGCCCCTGGACCGGCGCCGACCAATCCTGCAGCCCTCACGCAGCTGCAGGTCCTCTGCCTGCCTCACAGTTGCGCGTGATCAGCCAGCTGTGAGCTCTCCGCCCAACGCTCCAGTAGCCGACGGGAGCGTCGGGCGGCCTCCTTGGCCTGCCATCGCTGTCGCCACGTGGGAGGGGGCCTGATGGCCTCCTCCCCGGCGGTAAGACCCTCGGCGACGGAAGGTCCTACAGCCCCTTGGGTGGCGGCGAGATCCGCTGCGGTGCCCGGGTGGCCGTCCTCCGCGGTGGGCGGCTCCGCGACCTCCTCCTCGGCGGCGGGACTCGAGCTGACGTCCGGGCGGCCGTCTGCCGCAGCGGTAGGTTCCGCGGCCTCTCCCCCGGTGGTGGGACCCGCGGGGACGACTGGGTGACCGTCCCTGGCGGTGGGTTGTTCCGCGGCCTCCTCCGCGGCGGCAGAGGCCCCGTCGGCGGCCGGCTGGCCGTTCCCGGCGTGGGAGGCCTCTGCCGCGACTCGCGAGGAGGCCGGCGTGCCCTCGCCCTCGGGCGCCATCTCCGCGGCGGCCTCCGAGGCCGGGCCGGAGACCCCGACACATAGTGCCATTATTCCACTTTCAATGTCCTATGGAATTCTGGGATTTGTTGTTTACTGAGGCCAAAGAGCTCTGTGGCTGAGACTTCTAAAGGCCCCTCCCTCAACTGAAATCTCAGGATTGCACAGGATGTTGAAAGTGAAGCACTATAACAAGGTAGTGCAGAAAGGCGTTCAGAGTGAGGCACAATGTACCTTTAGTGAGTGTACCTTTGTCTTTTATCTTAACTGCGTGAACCATTGTCCTTTGTCTTCACTGGTATGAGGTACTTGTTTCTGATGATGATATCTGCGAATGAACAGTTGACATGTTCCAAACAGAGCAACACAGAGAAATGAAAGAGCTACATACCAAACAATGAACTATCTGGCAATTGAGTAGGTTTTGCCTGGAAACCATTTTGTTGTGAACAGGACTTGTTTTGGCAAAATAAGGAAAGGAGATAGGTGTTGGCAAATAATTTTTATTAGGCTGGGTTTGACTAAGTTTCCGGATAGAGTCAAATGGTGATATTTCTCAGATAGCTTAGCTGCTTTGTCTTAAAAGGGTTCTGCTCATTTATCTATTTTAATGCACTAGAGAAGTTGTCCTGTCAAAGATCTTTCCTTTCTTGCTGTGTCATGTTCAGTGATAAAATTCATTTTGCCCACAGGGAGAGACTAGCAAGAAATTTTTTTTTAAAAACTTCATTCAGCTAATTGTCCACAACTTTTGGAAAGAAATCACTGCTTTTATAAGCTGGCAGTAGTTTCTTAGAGACTAGTAATCTAAGAACTTCTTGTGAAAAGGGTTTGCATGCAATGATAGAAACTAAATAATTAAATCATTTAAGTTATGGATTATGTTGGAAATTTGTCAACAGAAAGGGAGAATCTAGTTATTTTTTAAAAATGAAATGGATGGACGAAAGTTGGAATTTCAGCATTAATACTGCTCCGTAACTAATTCATTAACTTAGTTTTTTAATTAAGTTATCCACAGGACAAAGAACCAACACATATTACATTAATCAGTTGGTTCTTTATTTAAAGACTAGTTCCGCTAGATTTTCGCAAAACTGCTTTGTACTGCATTTTCTTGATCCTTGACCTCTTGCTCCCCAACCTCAGGGCTGAGGAATTACAAAGTTTAGGTCACAAGGATCAAATCATTTATTCAAGAATATTTGCCGGATGTTAAACCAAATTAAAAAGTTCTTGTGTTTAGTAATCACTGATCCTTACCAACTAACCATTTCTAAAATTAAGGATCTATAGCCCTTTCTGCACGTGGTTATTAAGGTGGGCCAATGAGTCTTGCCATGGAGGTCTTCTGCACCTTGGAGCGGACTAGGTTCTGTTTATTTACCTTCGTTCCGCACGTAATTCCAACTAAGTGTGCCCCCATGTGGTGGTAAAGCGTGCTATTTGAAAACCAGAAGAAATCGGTTTTCCAATTTTCCAGATCGATCCAATTCATACTTTCACAGTGGTGCAGACACGTACATTTGTGCCAATGTGAATTGGTGGTCAGGGGAGGGCTCATGGGAGGGGCCAGGGGGCAGTAGGGACATTCGCACGTATGCAATGACGTACTAAACCATGCAAAAAAAAAAATGGCCAATCACAGCTGATGGGGCGGGGTGAGGGGAGTAGCAGGAGTGGCCATGGCGGAGGCAGTGTGGATTCATGAACTTGTACTCCTCTGAATCAGAATGGAACATATGCAGTAGCTGTGCGGAAGGAAATGAGGGAAAGTCTGCCTTGTTTCAAGCCCAGAAAATCCAGTAAGAAACAGCACGAAGCGATTCACCAGCCTCGTGCGGAAAGGGCCTAAATTAGTAAAGAGAACCAGCTAGTGTAGTGGCTTGAGTGTTGCTCTGTGATCTTAGAGATGAGGGTTGAATTCCCCAATCGGCCATGGAAATCCACTGGTTGACCACTGGATGACCTTGGGCTTGTCACACATTTTCAGTCCCAAAAAATCCTGTGATAGGTTTCCCTTAGGGTCACTATATGTTGGAAACTACTTGAAGACAGAAAACAACAATAGTGAAACCAAACATCCCTTTGTATCTATAAAACTTGGCAGAATTCAGGAAGTTGTAGGAATACATGGAATCCATGTAAAACAATCCATATGAAATCTGTATGAAGACCCCTCTCCAAAAAATAGAGAGATAAAGATAAATACATTAGAAACACATATTTAGGCAACATTCTCTTTTTCTTTACAAAGAAAGAGACATCCTGAGTCACTAAATTCCAATTCTATAAACACAATAGTTTGTTAGGTTTTTACCAAAAATTGAAGTAAACATTCACTAAGATGTGTTTATATTAGGATGCCAAGATCTGTTTAATTTTAATTACTTTGCAAAATTACAGCAAAAAAGGAGGAAATACCCCAAAATTGATGCATTAAATGGTGAGACAGATGGGTTATAAATAACAAAATCTGAAATGTGTTGCAGATTTGATTCTACAACATATTTAACTGATGTAAAATGTAGTTAGAGGAGTGTTGGGGTGGAATTTGAGAGAACCAAACAGTAGTCCACACAGAGCCATGAAACACACTGTGTGACTTTCAGGTACTCATGGTCTCTGAGGTGGATCTACCAACCAGGAATATTGAAAAGCCACAGTGTTGAGCAGGCCATACCTACCACTTTGTGGTCACTGAAGGACAAGCAGGGTTTATAGATAAATAATAACCATGCAAATACACTTTCTTTCTCCAAAGGAGATTTCTCTCTCACAAGGTCACTTTCATTCATGAATGTGCAACTAGTTATTAATTTCACCATAAGGCATTTTAATAGAAGCAAATGGTCATCCTAGTTCATAATTAGAAGATGAATTAGTTTATTTAGTTTCAAGGTCAAAAGAATTAAAGTCAACCGATAGTAAGGGCCAACTTGAGTGGCTGTATTCTTTGCATCCAGTTGGTCCTCCTGTGTTTCACAGTGGACCCTGCCTATGGCTCCTCATCTGTCCCAGGAAAATGAATTCTGAACCCCTCAACAATTTGCTAGGATCCAAGTGGCAATAAGTAAGCTAAAGCAATTGAAGGACAAGGAAATGCAATTATAAGAGAGAAAGGAAAAAAAAATAAGAAAAGACTTATTTGGTGTGATGTTTGAGAAACAAGTTGTTCAAAAATTTACATAGTTGTCTCCTTCTTTCCCAAATTCAAAAGAGGGACAAATGGGTGGAAGAAGGAATAAAATCATAGATGGAGTTTTCATTCTGCTAAGGCTTTCAGCAGAGTAATGCAAATTTAAATGCCAATTTAAAATTAATGAAATTGGTGAAAGTGTCCCTTTACAATGTAAATACCATATTAATCATTAACACAATGTGTTGACCTTCTTCTGCTAACTTTCTTGGCCCTACCTGTCAGGATAAGAATTCATGAAAGTTATTTTTCCTCACTACAATTTCCAGAAAGGCCATTGGTCATTAGGACTAAGGGATTCTGGTTATTGTAGTCTGACAGATAACTTTTTAAGCTCTGATTATGCTGTGTTTGGGCAACACAGAGCTTTTCTTTTAACACATTTCAGGCACACTGGGGTAAAATTGTTTGAGAAAGAATTGGTGTTTTTCATGGGAGCCTTGTATTTGTTGTTTCTTTTAAACAGGCCTAATGTGCAATTACAGTTGGTTGATTGGCCATCTCTCATCATGATGGTTTTTGTAGCTTTAAACAATTTGTTCCACTGTCCCTTATTAAAGTTCTTTGATTGCTCATTCTAAAGAATGATTCACCCATCAGCTTTAAGAAGTTATATATGATGAAGGCCGGGCTAGCTACAACTCATGCTAATTTACAGTTTTTCAGCGCTTAATAGAGTCTGTGAGCAGGCTGAAGTGGAGAGAGAAATAATTTGACACTTGAGGTGGCGAATGTGTCTTTAAGTGGTCTGATCTGGACATATTTTTTCCCCAGTCTGTTTTTGGGCAATTCTTACTTGTTGCAGGAAGAAATAGATTTTCTTCTTTAGAGAAGGTGAGGGCTTTTGCTGGCCCATTGAACCTCTTTTTTTTTTTTTTTGGTATGTACTGTATGTGTATAACTTCATGTTACACTGCTGAGGGCAGAAATGAGGTAAGATCCCACCTCTAAAAAATATAGCCACTTTTATTTAATTGAAACCAAAGCTTGAATGCCTCACTTTAGCAAAAAGCGTTAGTGTAATTTACTGCAGGCTATAAGACACAGAATTTATGGCAGGCTTGAGGTTTTTCTAAATTGATTGTCTTGTCTTGCTTTCCTGCGCCTCCTGGCATTTGGGTGTTCTGCAAAAATAATTATCTCTCCTTCCTCCCTGCTCTAACTGCATTTATTTTATAGCTGCTACCTCTTTGGGAGAGTGTGTTTTGTTGGTTCAGCTAGCTTCGTGTCACCCTAAGAAACATAAATAGGCATTTATGGGTTCAGAATTATTCACTTCAGTGGAGAGTGGTTCATTGTGACCTGCCCCAGTTTGCAAAAAGCTGGATGCTTCAACATGAATAAGAGCACTTAAACTTGCAAGGGAACAGTACCATAACAATGGCCACTTCTCACATTCCACCAAAGTGGGGGGGGGAGTAGTCTTTGCATTGTGATTTTGCCCTCCTCCTGCTTTCATAGTAATATGCAGAGTGGCATGATGCACACATCTGGTGCAGAAGTGTATATTGGCTGGATGCAGCAGCAAAACATGAATCTGCTGCCAGATACATGTGCTTAGCTTTCTGCTCCCTCTGCACAATCTAGACAAGTAGAAGTGGGACCACACATTATCATTTACTTCTAGGGAGAGTAGCAGGCCTGGTATCATCCTTGAGCATTCGTGTTCATTACCCCCACAGTGAGCAAATGGCATCTGGTATCAGCTCATTACTAAATTCTATGTTCTTGAATAGCACAACCTAGGGGCCTAGTGGGAAAGTGAAATTGCAACCCTGACCTGCCCAATAGTATTCAAAATATGGCTCCTGCCACCATTTCCCACCACAACTTCGAAATACACCCTAGATTCACACATGGAGGAAAAAGAGTCTGGGGCAAGCCCTCCTTCAGGCCTCGAATAGCCTTGAAATGGTTTGTTGTCCTGTGTTTCCTTTATAAACTTTGCTCTTTCCCAATTCCAGTCCAATTAATGGATTTAGCTATAGACAGTGAGACAGTGCTGGCAAAATACTTCAACCCCAACCCACACAGGTAATTTCCTGATCTTACTGTCTGCAAACCACAGAGCTTTTTTGTTATCAGATTTACAACCAGCACAAGTGAGTTTAGGCTGTGAACGTTCTTGGGGACAAATGGTCTATTGAACATTCATGCGGAAGTCATCACTTCTGGAGCTATCAACTGATAATGCCTTACAATGCTAGGAACTCAATTTCAGCAGAATACATACAGGCTAATCACATTCCACAGAATATGGGAGCAGTCTGTCATGCAACCAAGAGAGAGATGAAAAACCTAAAGTTTTATAATGTTTTAGTAGTTGAACACTCTGCATCTTCTAAAGCACGGATACCCACCCACCCCTCACCCAGGTTTTTTATAGTGTGCTGTTTCCTTGACTTTGAGAAAAGTAATTGGTGATCAATCATTAACCTGAAAGTTTACCATGGAATATTATGTTGTGTGATGTTTGTATTGTATTGCATTGTATTGTATCTATTGTGATCAACAGAGATAAGGTTCATGATTCCATGACTTGGGGAGGATGAAAGAGAGGGATAGAGGGAGAAAAATATCTTAAATTACAGTACTTGTTTAGAAAAAAAGGGAGTCATTGTCTCTACCATGATTGTAATTGTTATTGCTAAATGAATAGTTAAAAATAAATTTAAAAAGAATCAAACTAAAAGTTTACTTTCTCCAAAAGTGTCCCCTACCTACCTCTGCCATTTAATTTTACTGAATTTTAATTAAAATTTTCACATTTCTATTATCAGGTTATACAGAAAAAAAGTCTCAATGCTTCCATGCTAAATTCTTTGGCCATTTTCACACTACACTGTTATAGTGCTATTATTCCAGTTTCAACATCATATAGAATCCTGGGATTTTCAGTTTAGGGAGATTCTCAGCCAGAGAGTTCTTTGGCCTCACTAAACTACAAAGCCCAGAATTCCATAGGATGTTGAAAGTGGAATAATAGCACTGTGACAGTGTAGTGAGGAAATGGCCTTTAAACCATCACAACACAAGAATTGTTTCTGTTTTACATTTGTCTTGGGATCATGTGTTTGCAGAATGTTTTTCTCTTCTACTGGCATTCTTCATATCCCGCATGGCAGAGAGGGTTAAGTGGGGAAAAGGATAAGAATTCTTTCCAAGATAAATTTTTCTGTGCCTCCTATTTTCTGTTCTAAAAAAGTTTGCATGTTCACCTTAACAAAAATGCATGCGCCCCTTCAGGATAATCACTCAGGACATTTCTATGTCACAGATGCAAACTGTTTTCAAGAATCACTCTGTTTTGCCAGAAATCTGCACTGTGCATCTGGGACAACTAGACATGAGTGGCCCTCTAAAAGAATTCTGAGCTTCCTCATCAAATTATTTTTCCCAGGAGTCTTTGGAAGAAGCCATAACAGCATAAAATGGGGGAAAGGAGATGGCGTTGTCAGAACGTTACACTAGGAATTTGGAGGCTGGGTGCAAATCTTCATTTAGCTGTGAAGCTTAGAGCCAGTTGCTATGTCTAAGCAATCTCATTGAGTTGACATGAGGATAAACTAGTGAGAAGGACCACATATGCTTTGCTTGCCACAAAACCTTAGATATAAATGAAAAGTTCAAAACCTCCAACAAACCTGAAGCTACCGCAGTGCTGATATTCCTTGGAACTGGAAACAGGAATGGATCAAATCACAAGAAGATCATACCCCTATGATATTCCAGGGGGTTACTTCAGCCTCTAGGCACCTTGAGAGTATGCTGGTCCTGTCTAGAGTCCTGTTGTGAACTTGTCCTGATTTTCTAACCCCCGATGTAGTGATTGCAAGAACATAACTCCGGAACCTGCAAATTGTGTATGTAATAAAGAGCTAGAAAGCTGGCACGCTTTACATGCCATGGGCCCTTCATTTCCCATTTGCTATGAGGCAGTAGTTGTACATGATAGTATGTTTTCTGTTTCAGAATGCACTATGGAAATTAGAATATAGATTGCCACTGCAGATTTTTGTAATATCTCTGACTTATAAGGTTACAAAGCTGTTTCTAAGTGTTTTTAAAGACAGACACCAGCTGTCCACTTTTTGACTCTATCTCTCTAATAGAGAGTGGATTACTCTGTAACTACCACCAGCCTCAGCAGTGGTGAGGGATGATGGGGGCTGCAGTACATCAGCATCTCAATATCTACAAGTTGCCAGCTGCTGCTCTAGCTGTTTTGTAAGAAACAGGGACAGCCAGTGACTTCCATGCCAGAAATAGTGTGAATAGGCCCCGAGTTTCATTCTAGACATTAAAAGGAGTTATCTGTGTGCCAATCTCCATCCCCAAAATATGTTCAGCACATTGGACAGGTCCTTCAAACTTAACAAACTTAAATCTAGAGCACATTTGTTGTTCCACTTCCATACAAAATGCCTGGAACCCCTGCTTTGGAGTAATTCAACAGCTGACCGTTTCCATTATTGCAGCAGTGTGATGGGAAAAGCTTCCCCTGCTGAACACCTGCCTTTCTGGTAGTTCTTAATGGCATAGAGCACCTTCCGGTTAAAACAATGGTTGGCAATGGTAACAAGCGGACCAATATTTTTTCTTATATCACATTTGTGTATGTACTGTTTGAACAGAACTCTATTATAAAGACAGTGTTTGCTTTAGTAGTTTGTCACTGTTAACTCTATTGGATTAACATTTCTTTCAGAACATGTCTTGCTAAAAATGCTGCTATATCACAATGACCAGTAATCTTGCCCGTAAAGCAGCTACCTGAAGAGAAAATGAAGACAGATCTTCATGACATTGCAAGCTGGGAGATGCATGTAGATCCTTTGGAATTGGGATTTTGAATAGTTCAATATTTCACTATCAATTTAATATAAAAATTTGGAGATGAGGCTTGTATTGCCCAATGTTTCTATCAAAGTGAATTTCTCATTTTCTAAAAGGAGCTGGGAATGCATGTATGCTAAATAGTTATGTAACATACATAAAACTGTGAGAGTTAAAGAGAAAATATTGGAATAATCTGTGTAGGACTTTGTTCTTTGTAGATAAGGTATTCATTCTCATCCTCACTGGTTTTTGACCTTGAACTGAAGATCTCTCTCTCTCTCTCTCTCTCTCTCTCTCTCTCTCTTTTTTTGTTCATGGCGCCCAGGAAAGAAGGCCTTTTCTTCTGTGATGAAGCCCCTTTTAGGCTACTTTTCACCCTAGTCTCTATCACCTAATTCATTGCAAGTTGGTTGTGACTGTTTGCATGAGGGTTCTTCAAGAGATATTGTTATTAACAACCCTGTTCAAGGTTTGCAAACATTATTGACTTAATCTGTAATGAAGCCTTCCTCTTTTCTTACTCCCTTGACTTTTCTTAGAACTATTGTGTTTTCCATGTCAAATCATTTCATGATGTGTCCAAAGCGCAACAACCTCACTTTGGTGATATTTTAAGCTTAATTTGTTGTAGGAGCCATTTGTTTGTCTTCATTTTGCCTTACTTTTCTTTTTAATCCCTGCCTTGTGATACAGGATACTTAAGGGCAACAGGATAATTCTGGATAGTACAGGCATGAGTATTCTCACTGTCTATGATGGTATAGGGCTGAGAACTAATAGATCCATTGAAATAGTCAACTTGGGCAGAGACTGAATAACACACAAAAAAAGGCCTGTCCATTATGCATTTTTATCTACTGTATAAAAGTCAAAGTTCATCTTTTTGTGAGTTTATCTGTCTGCATTGGGTAGGCAAAGACCTCATATGACTGGCTGTGTGAGAAGAGAAGACCTCATAGGATTGGCTGCCTGTGAAGATTCTGTGGAATCCTGGGGTTGGCAGTTCAGGGAGGGGCCTTTAGAATTCTCAGCCAGAGATCTCAGGCCAGTTGCTATGGAGACAAGGCCTACCAGCAAAAAGGAGGACAGTGTAGTGTATTCCCTCAGGAAACCAAACTCTGTATGTTAATAACTCTGAATACAGATTGGATTGGGTAATATGGAGAAACGTTACAGGTACTGGACAAGGCAGTTTGGAGAATTAGAGAAACAGGATCTCAGATCTGTGTATTTCAGCTGCAACTAATTCCTAAGATAAGGTAAGGTAATTCCTAGGTATTTCTAACAAGTGTTACCTATGAGAAAATAAAATCCTGGGTAACACCAGGTAAATATGCTAGTAACATATAAAAACCATGCTGACCAATCACTTTCTGCCAGCATGACAGTTTTTATCAACTCCTAACTCTTCCTGAACTCCCATCCAGCCCACTTTCTTCCTTCCCCAAGCCTCCAACCCCAAGTAACAGTCCACTACACTGCCAACTCTTTTTCTTCATTCTCAACACCCCCTTCCCAACATTCTGAGGACTGTGGCAAGCTACCTTACTTTCTATGTCTGAGGTCTATCAGCAAACCCATCAGAAAGATGACTGTTAAGAGCTGCCTACTTAGTGTCTAAGACAGACCAAACACAGAGAGCCATAGGCCATTTCCGCACGGGGCAAGGGAATCGCCCTGTGCTGCTTACCGGATCTTCTGGCTCCCTGGTCCAGTCCAGGCTGCTCCGGAGCAGTGCACGGTCATAGATCTGCACTGCTCTGGCATCCAAAATGCAGCTTCTGGTTGGTCGTGGATCCCAACCAATCGCTGAAGCTCGCCAGCCTAAAGCCACAGATCGCAGGCTCTCATTGGTGCAAGCCTGCGAATCTGCACTGGAGAGCAGGCACGCAGTGGCATGCTCCGGGCTTTTGAAAGACCGGAAAAATCAGGTCTTTCAAAAGCATGCTGGATGACCACTTGGGGTCGTTCTGGAGCAGACTGAGGTGTGGATCTACAGTAAGTAGTCCGAACCCAGTCCGCTCCAAGATGCAGACATCCTCCATGGAGGACACACTGCACTGTTTTTATTATTCCATGTGGAAATAGCCATAGTCTGCCATCACAGATGTCCTGTCCCTCTTCTCCAGTACAGCATAACAGCTTGCTGTGTTTGAGGCTGTCAAGGTCAGAGACCTGGGCAGCAAGCCAGCCCAGAGAAGGGAGTGTGAGAGCCAGCAAAGTCCAGCCAGGAGGAGACAAGCACGTTCATTTACCAGAGCATCAAGCAAAAGCCATAGTCAGAGTCCAAAATCCAGGGGTCAGGAGCCAAGAGATCAATCTAAGGTATCAGGAGCCAGGTGCTGGAAGCAAATAACACACCAAAAAAAAAAAAAAAAGAGAGAGCTTGTAGAAAGGTTGCCACAAGCAAAGGAAAGCTTCCAGGCAGGCAGTTATATAGCCCAGGCACAGGTGTGGCTGGTCACTGCTTCTTGAACTTAATCAAGGAGGCCTCCCTTTGCTCAGCTCTCTTGAGTCTCCGCCTTGTTTATGGGCTGATTGGCACAGGCTCCAAACCATCTTCAGAATCGGATCCCTGTTGCCCTAAAGGAGCAGGCAGAGGAATGTCTGCGCCTGCTTGGTCCATGGCAGCAGGGGGAGCTCTTGAGCTGTGGGACTCATCTCCAGCCAGAGCCACAGGGACCAACAGCTGCTGCTCGTCATCAGCAGCTCCGACAGGGGCTTCAGTGACCACAGAGGCAAACAAACAAACTAAAAACCACTGCAACACTGGTGTGGGTTTTCAAGTTTAATCTGGGTTGGTCTCTGGCTAGTGAGGGATAGGAAAGTAATTCTTTGCTAAATTAATTATTGAAGAAAGCAATGAGTAAGATTAGCACTTTTCTTTCCACTGAAAGACTATTTGGAGACTATTTGGAATCTGGGACTTACTGTGCTCACAATTCATATGTGGTTATTTAGCAAAGAAAATAGTATTTCCCATGTAGGAAACAACATACAATCAGCCCCCCACATTTGCAGGTTTTACTTTTGCAGATTTGATTATTCATGGATTATTTCCTGTCACCTTTGCTGCCTCCGTAGGCCATTTTTAATAGGGACTGCAAGCCTTGTGAGACTGAGAAACTAAGAAGGAGGCTGGTAAGTCCCTATTAAAAATGGTGTAGGGCAGCAGTGGAGGTGGCAATAAGCCCCACCAACCACCTACTTCTCCATTGTCAAGGAACCCTGTTGCCTCAAAGGAATCCATGGTGGGTTGAATGTGGTGATCATACTTTTTTTTGTGTTAGGTATGATTTGGGAGGGCCTAGAGTTATTCACGATTTTTCCACTTTCATGGGAATCCTGTGCCCCTAACCCTAGCGAATGTGCAGGGATGACTGTATTTATTTTCTGTGCAGATAATGCTGTGGTTGGGGTCTTACTCTGTGCATAATTAGCACATGGGTATGTTTAGGGTTTTTCTCAGTGAAAATAGCATTCTCTATGCAGGAAAGTGGATTATCTGCACAGTACATGCTGTTGGCAATAACAAAAGTGATATTTCGTACACAAAAAAACCCACATGCCAATTTTCTACAGAATAAGCCCAGAACTGTGAAAACTTTTATCAGTCCAAGATTCTTCTTATCAGTGTTTCCTCACAATTGAGAAACATGTTTTTCAACTTTAATTTTTTCTAGAATATTCTTTCCATCCTTGGTGAGGAAGAACATACTCCTGCCTTAGTAACCAGTCAGGGTGGAGCTTGCTAGTCTTCAGTGGCTGGGCAACTTGCCCATGGAAATGATGTGGTCTCAGATATTTGGGATAGTCCAGGCTCCATCAAAGACCTTGGTCATTTCTACCCTACACTGTTACAGTGCTATTATTCCACTTTCAACATCCTGTGGAATTCCGGGGTTTGTAGTTTACTGACGCCAAAGAGCTCTCTGGCTGAGAATTTTAAATGCTCCTCCCTAAACTACAAATCCCAGGATTCCATAGGATGTTGAAAGTGGAATAATATCAACTGTAACAGTGTAGTGCGAAAATGGCCCTTGTGTTCTAAGGTAGCCTTTGGGAATCCCGACCTCTGTTTTAGTCAACAGCTTTGACCTTGAGAGTGAATGTGACCCTCTTTAGAGTCCTGATACCAATACATACTCACTTTCTCATTTAGGCGATGTGTCCGACAGAAGATACAGGTTTCTTCCATAGATACAGGCTCATCAGGAAGCACTACTGTTCCAGAGATCAACAATTACTGAAGACAGTTCTTTGCCTCCTGTGCACTTTACTTGTTTACTTTCTGATAGCCTCTTTTTTGGAGAACTTTGAAACAGTTCGCAGTAGTAAATTAGCCATAGTATCCCCCCCTTTTAAAAAAAATGAATCATAACAATGAATCTGGTTTTACTTTTAATGGAATGTCTATCATTCAGAACACATTGGGAAATATTTGCTATCTGGTTAAATGATTTTGGTGGAGATGGACAAGTTAAATGAGAAGCAATGGATTGACATATCTTGTCTAAACAACCAAGGAAGAAGCAGCTAAATGGAAGTAGTTGTTAGTTCTCTCAGACAAACCTAAAACGTGAAATCTTTGTGTATAATATACCATATTATAAAATAGAAATCTCATTGGCTCTAGAGTGTGATGGCATTATTGTAGCATAGTGTTTAGGTGATTCTGCATTGATGTGTGTGGTAGTCAAGCCCCATCTGTTCTTGACCCTTAGATTTGACTCTTGTGGATCTGCAAGAGAAGGAGAAAACCCAGAAACACAGAGTTGACTGTGCACTGGCCCAAAGGCAAATCAGCTAGATTTATGAGAAGGAGGTACCAAAAAATAAGGGCTCTCCCAAGTAAACAAAGATCAGCTGGAATGTATGCAAATGTTGGCCTTGTCTACCATTGGTTCCTAGCCCTTGGTCCCAGACATTGGGCTCTCAACTTCTATTATTATGGTCAGGGAAGATGGAAGTTGCAGTCAAACAGCTTTTTAAGACTCATGGTGGGGAAGTACTAACCTAGAGTCTGTTTCCCTGTCTTTGGTCGGGGATTGTCCAGCAGCTTGGGAAGTGGGAGAAGGCTGCCTAGCAATGCTGGTGGGTGAATGGCTGGCCTGTGATTATAATGACACTTTCTTAGGACTATGGGCCATGTCAAAAAGAATGTTGTGCATGGCTTTCTGTATGGGGTCGGGTAGACAAGGAGACCCATTTCCCTAGCATTTAAATATTTAAAAGTACAATCAGTTTGGCAGGAGTTCAAACATTCATAGAGCTTAAACAAAGTAATAGAAGATGTTGGGGAGAAATCTCTTCCAAGCTATTTTCAGCCGATTGAGGCTATGTTCAGCTATAAAATATTTATACTTTTGCTTGCAGTTTGTTTAATAAATATTTCATTGCTTCGTGCTATTTTTTCTCCTTCCTTTCTTAACTTCACTCACCCTGTTACTTACATGGTACTGATAATTATATTCCGTAGTTTCCTTCCCCCCCACCTTGATTACCGGTACCTAAATGAGTTTGGCAATCAAATCCTAAAGCCCTACATAGCTTGGGTCCAGACACCTGAAAGATTATATCCCTCTATATAAGCCAGCTAGAGGCTTAAGATCTGCAAGGGAGGACTTTCTCTCTGTTGCACCACCTTTGCAGGTGTGTTTGGTGACAACATGGGAGAGAGTCTTTTCAATGGCTGCTCCTTCTTTGTTAAATTCCCTTCTGTGGGAAATCTGGCTGGCCTTTTCCTTGCATTCTTCCTGATGTCAAATGAAAACCCTTTTATTCAGACAAGTCTTTGAAATTTATTTATGCAGCAGTAGTGTGTGCGTGAAGTGGCGCACTGTATTTTTAATTTTTTGTTAGTAACTAGCGTATATACCCAGCGTTGCCTGGGATTTTATTTTCTCATAGGTAATACCTGTTAAAAAGATTTGAGATCCCGTGTCTCTAATTCTCCAAACTGTCTTGTCCAGTACCTCTAACTTTTCCCATATTCTCCAATCCAATCTATAGTCAGAGTTATTAACATACAGAGGGTGGGTTCCTGAGGTAATACTCTGCCCTCCTTCTTGCTGCTAGGCCTCATCTCCATAGCAACTGGCCTATTCAAGACAGGCACATTTGACTGAGGCCCAAGAGCTCTGTGGCTGAGAATTCTGAAGGCCCCTCCCTAAACTGCCAACCCCAGGATTCCATAAAATCTTCCTAGGTAGCCAATCATATTAGGTCTTTGCCTGGCACAGACAAACAGACAAACTTTGACTTTTACATATTAGAAGATAACAGGATTTTTAAACCCATTTTTAATAGATTTTTAATTTTTATGTAACTTTTGAAATAAGATTATTGGCTTAATCTTGGTTTAGATTACTGCAAGCCACACTGGAGTCCCATCTGCAAAGGAACAGATGGGGATAAATTCAAACAATCAAACACTGCTGCGCCTTCACTCCTCTCCAATGGCAGGATGGATAATCGAAGCCCTTTTCTATGTGGGGGGCCCAATGGAGTAGCGCATGCAGGAACAGAGCTTACCTGCTAGTGTTTTGCTCCGTCTCTGCTCCGTCCCTGCGGGGAACGTGGTTCCGCCGCTTCACACACTGCCGAATTTCGGCGGCGCTTGGCGGCGCCCAAAATGGCGGCCGGCAGCTTCTGGCGGCGCTCCGCCAATCAGGGCAGCGCGCCAGCCAGAAGCCTGCCCCTGGGCAGATCTGCAGAGATGCACTACTGCGTCTCTGCAGATTCTCACCGGGAGCTGCCATGGATTAGTGCGGGCGAGTTTGATAAAAACCACCAAGTGGTTTTTAAAAACTCGCAGCGCCACCCCTGTGGCTGGGCTAGAGCAGTTGGAGGTGTGGTGCCTCACCGTTTGCAACCGCGCTAGCTCATCTTGCGATGTGAACGACCTCCGTCTCCGGTCGTCGGACCGTGGGCTTTTACCCCCGTGTGAAAATGTCCATAGTCTGCTAAACCTGTTCCTAGGTTTGAATCTACTTCTGATTTGACAGAAACTCTTGATCTTGTTTTTAATCTATGTTCCTTATGAGCTATTCCTCTTTGTTCTGGAAATCCTAAGTTGGAACTTCCTGTTTAAGCTGATATGCTAGGGTGTGAAAGCAAATGTCCTCAACCTCCTTCTCATCTCATCCCCAATAATGTTTCGTGATGGAAAGTACAGGATATGACAATATCACATTCTGAGACTCTCCTTCTTGGTTCCATTTTATTGGCTGCTACTTAGGTGGTAAAATGCACAATGAGATAACAATACATGATAGGATCAGTGGTGGCAAAAGAAGAGAGAGCACTCTGGGGGACCAGGTTTTTAATGCCTGCTCAGCCATGGAAATCCACTGGGTGACCTTCAGCAAGTCATTCTTTCTTAGGCTCAGAGGAAGGAAAAATCTTGCCAAAAAAACCCTGGGAAAGATCCACCTTTGGGTCACTGTAAATCAGGAGTGACCTGAAGGTACACTACAGAAGGTACACTGTTTTATTCTTCTGGTAACAAGAAGATGAGATTAGAGTTAGACCTGGAACATTTTGTGGCCTGAGATACAGTAGTAAGTGGCACCCCACTTGCTCACCCCAAGCCCAAATGGCAAATATCCTTCAAGCGCTTTTCTTTCTTTATCTCTAGCAATGAAATTACAAATATAAAAAATTATAAAGCTAGGAATCTTCTGGTTTTCATGACATGCGCAATCTGCTGTCTCAGGCAGCTGCCATGTTCTGACAAATCATCCCTGCTTAAGGCCCTAGTCCTGGCCTTCTGAATGGGATATTCACTAGACCCTTGGTTGTCTATGGTGCAACAGCATTGCTTTAGTAAAATAATGTAACAACTGTTTAAAGCATTACTTTTTGTTGTAATGAATAATATTGATTTGTTACTTTAGGGAGACATAAATGCCTTGGGGGACATTTTGAAGGATTTTAAACAATTCTTAAATCCATTTTCCTTTAAAGATGTTTTAAAAAAGTGATACGTAATCCAACAACTACAGTAGGAATAGGATAAGGTTAACAGTAATGCATTACATAATGAGCCTTGCCTGCTTCTCAAGCCTTGCTATAAAATATAGTCATGGCATCACCCCTTATGCCATGTCTCAGTTCCTCAGGGATCCATGCAATGCTTTCTTGATTCTGTTAGGTTACACAGGCCTGGCTCCAGACTTAAATGAGCTCAAGCTTGTAAAATAGCAGCACTGATACAAGCCTGTGATGTTGTACATTAGCAAGGATTCTTAGCTGCAGTCTCATCCTCTACTCATGCACCTAAATGATAGTTGTCTGTTTATGGAAACTGCCTCTGTAGGTGTCCTACAAAATAGAACTAAACCTTCAGTTTATCACACAGTAACATAGTCCTATGGGATTGCTTATTTGGTAACTGACTATTTTGGCACATGGTACAGTCTTGCATATGGTGATGGAAGAATCTGCCAGCAATTACATGCTCTCCTTCCGAGTGCTGCAGGAAATTAGCATTGTTCACACTTGTTTAGTCTTAATAAAATTGATTTTAGCTAAAATGCAGAGACTAAGTTGCCATCTGCCACATGGAAATGCCAAATTTAAATGAGCAGTCATGGAAAGAAAATTCTCTTCTCTTCTATTTTTTTTTTTAAATTGCACTTTGAGGGAGAGAAAAGAAACTTCAAATAGGAAGTCGCTAATTGATTTGAGCACCTATCAGATCTCAAGGCTTCATTATAGTGGTATTATGGCACATTTTCAATGCTGTGCTTGCAGATGCTGTTTTTATATCTTTCTATGGTACACCTTCTATAGTTTTGCATATGTGACCAATACCCTGAGACTTGTGAATGGACCTATTGTATACAAAGATTATTGCAATATGCCTACAAAACTGCATTTTACCAAAAAACGAAACAGCAACAACAACCAACAGCCTTTGTTATGCATAAGAATTAATTGCACATCTGAGAAGAAAAGCATGGTGTAGCAAAACTTCCCTTTTTTAAATAAATAAGCAACCAATCTACATAATTATTCAGAGTTCCTGTAATACATGCAGTCATAGTTAATGAGTGCAGTTTGAGTGACTGAATGTGACTTATTCATGGCCAGCATGTTTGCACTCTTAACAAAGGGAATAAGAAGAAAGAGAGAAATGACTTTATTAGAAGGCTCAAGAGCTCTCTTTCTCCTTGTATTCACCTCTGTCTTACTTAAATTATATTCAATGTTATGCAGTCATTTGAAAGTAACAATCGGTTGTAAAATTTAGAATTAATACAGAGGTGTTTATTTATTTTACTTAACAAGTTGTGAACAACTTGAAGGAAAAAAAAATATTTCAGGACAAGTATGTTTATGGGAAAGGAAATATCCTTGGCTTCATATATGTGATTGTCCAGAATATTTTAATATGATCTTTGCATCATTTCTCTGAAAATGACTGCATCTCCTAGAGAGGGCCCTGAACAGTTAGCATTCACGCAGCGCTTGGTTGGTCTAGCCGGGTTTGGATGGGAGATGTAGCATAAAGCATCTGGAGGAAACCATGCTGGGAAATCCTGGTTTGTGATACTAAATCTTCACCTGATAGGCATCTCTGTTTTTCAGATTTAAAATATTAACTGCTTAAATTTTTACCCAGTGATCTCCAAGGACACTTACAATTTAAAAATATCAGTAAACCTTCATTTTCTGGCTGCTGATAAAGGCCAGAGAAAGTCTCCTCTTTTTCCGAACTCTTAATTGTCCCGATTGAAGACGCAAATTCCTTTCTGTCAGGTGTCTCTTGAGGAGATAGGAGAAAGAGTCACCTCTATCTGTTGGCCAAAAAACTCACTGAGCTGATGCTGTGGGCCAGGTTGACGTTCCTTTTATCTGGTTATTCTTTTTGAGAGGATGGGAGTTCTGGCAATGACACCGAGTTTAAGATTCTTTATATTGGAACATTTTCTTTAAAAATAAATGAAAAGGCTGCTGTTAGATCATAGTTGTAATATGCTTACCCTACTTGGTCTTAGAGGCACAATTTATAACCTGCATTTTGCTTTTAATTTTGAAATGTGTGAGCTTTTTGTGATCTTGCATCCAGGAGACTGAAGAAATGGAAAAGCTGACTTAAATTGCTTGCTGAGGTAGCAGTTCCTTTTCCTCTCTCATGTTTGGAGGTCATCATTAATTGTTGATCATCTCCATTACGACTGTGCTGACATCCTGCAGATTCCATGCAAGTAATTTTCCTTTATTACCAGCATTATTAAGAATTTGTTTATGATGTGTATTTGATCTCATGGACATTATTGTAATTGTAACCTAGCACTTGTCCTCCACTTCGTCATCACCATCCTTGTTTGTTCTATAGCAGTTTGCGTACAGTAAGCACTATGCCATAAAATGACAACAAACTCCTTGCCTGATAGCTTACATTTTAATGAGATGAAGACAAAAGGACATATATTAATGCTTAGCCAGAAAGAAACAGAAACTAAGGGCTTTATCACACCAAAATGTCATTCTGCCAGAGCAATGCATTATTCCTGGTTCAAGATCAGTCCCATCGCATGATGTCGTTGCTCACCAGCAGTTATTGCATTGTAATCCCTTTGAAATTTTCATGCTGTAAATAATCAGTTAATGATCTCCTTTCCTGCAACAATCCAGTTAGCTGTGGGAGTGTGGGTTCCTCATGACGCTTCCTTCCATAGCAGATCAAGTAATGGGCATGGTTTTGGCACTTCCAGGTTGTCCTTCCCTCAGCTACTCCCTAGAAGATCTCTTCCCAATAACCTCCAGACCAATCATGAAGTGTGGGGCAGGGAAAAGGATTCAGCAATGACACTGTAATGTGGAGGGAAGAACAATGTGAATGAATGACTACTCATCCACAGATGTCAAATCAGTGTGATAGAGAGCGTTAATAACCTGATACCATCACAGGAATAGCTATAGTGGGATTCCAACGGAACAATGAAGTATTAAGGTATGATGTGATGGGGCTCTAAGTGTCTCTTTTCACTCTATTATAGCAGTTCCATACTACATCAGTGGCTATGGCTTTACCTAGTGGAATCCTGGGATTTATAGTTTGGAGAATTACTTTACCGTTCTGTGCCATACAGCTCTACTGCTTTAATACAAGCGAGTACACAGGGGTTCTCTAGCAGAGAAATCCGAATACCTCACCAAACTAAAAACTAACTGTAATATAAATCTAGTGTAACTGTTTAATGCAGATACACTCTAAGGCTAGGTTGGAATGTTGCTGAACTGCAAGTCCCAGTAAACTAGCCATTCAAAATTCAGTGAAGAAAAGGGGGGATGATGTGGTCAAAATTAATTGTGCAAAAGAAATCACTGGCTTTTAAATCATCTTTATTTATTTATTTTTTAGATCTTAAATACATTTACAAACCACAGTGTACCCCCCTCAAATTAGTTAAATTAATATAATCAACTACCATAGTTGTACACATCTTCCACTAATGTATTTATATCAAGTCCAGACCTGCTCAGAGCTTTACTTTCTAACTGTACTCTATAAAAAACAAAAACAAAAAACCACTCTTCCAAAACTTGAGTTGATTTATGGGCAGTCTCTGTGTTGAAATCAAATCCATATTGTAGAGGAGAAATGATGATCAGATTTCTCTGTTTCTCCCATCTCCAAGCAGTCATAGGCCATTTCCACATGGGCATATTGCCCACGCTAGAGCGACCTCTCCAGGAGGTCTTCTTCACCAGGGTCTGTGCTAGAGCAGTTAAAAAAAGTGAGGTTCTAAACCTCAAACTGTTCTAGCGCAGACCCGGGGGTGGCGCTGTGAGTTTTATAAAAACCACCCTCAAAAGTGGTTTTTATAAAACTTAACCGCGCTGCCCCGTAGCAGCCCCGGTCAAGAACTGCAGAGACGCGGCAGCGCACCCCTGCAGATCTACCCGGGGGCGGGCTTCCAGCTGGCGCTCTGTCCTAATTGGCGGAGCGCCGCCGGAAGCCACCGGCCGCCATTTTGGGCGCCGCTGGGAGCTGCAGAGCACTGCAGAGCACCGCTGAAATTCGGTGGTGTTTGGAATGGCGGATCCGCGCTCTTCAGAGGGACGGAGCAACCCGCTCGCGGGTAAGCTCCGCCCCTGCGTGCGTGGCCCCGTTCGCCCCCCGTGAGGAAAGGGCCATAGATAATAAGTCAATTCTTCAGATAGTGCAGTAGGCCAAACTCTGTTGAGCTAGATCCACAATAAGAGATTTCCAATACTTTCCAAAATTTTGAAATTTCCATCCAGACAGCTCCCAGTAATACAGAGATAGGACTTCAATGCAAAGCATTTTGCTGTCACTGTCAAAGATGAGGAAGACTAGTAGTGTGTTTCTCAACTAAATAATTTTGTTAGACACTATACTCAACCACTACATTATTTCTCTCAAAAAAGCTTTCACTTTAGAAAATTGTAACCATGTATGTTCCAATGAACCTGCATCTCTACATCTTCTCCAGTAACCTTTTGAATTATTTCTGGTTTTAACTAGTTATTTCATCTAGTTTATCTAGTTTAGTTGGATGTATATGCTACCGACAAACTACTTTAAGTACATATTCCTTTGCTGCTGCTGAAATTTGTTTCTGAATCCAATGTTGAAACAAAGGATGAAGGACAAGTGCAAGACCCACTTCCTAGCCTTAGTTGCATTTTAAGTTAACAGTTACTGCTTTTTAAAATGTTACATGTGCTCAGTGGGAATTAAAGTTATGTAGTCTGCTTCTCTTCCCACACATTTTAGAGAGGGGAGCTATTTTTGTCACAGTCTGTGTCACCTTTGCACAGAACAAGCTTATTTCACCCTAACTTCAAGAGCATATCTCTTAGAGACCATTTTGGGTATGCTTGTCCTTGAGTCAATCACTGCCAAAAATGGCACTATGGAGAGGATTTATAATATGTTTCTGCTTGTGAGACCAACTGAACTTGACAGACAGTTCACAGTACAGCTCCCCATGTCTGCATTAGAGTTGAGAATTTACCGCTTTAATACTGGAAATTCCCATCAAAAGGTGTTCACTGAGGACCAGCTATGAATTATAATGCAGGTGCAAATGCACATCTACAGTGGCTTCTTCACCATATAGAGTTCTTTTGATAATTGTCCAATATGCCTGTTGTGAAGTGCTATAATTCAGTTGCCCTATGTGTGAGGGGTGTGCACAGGAGAGTGACATAAATCATTTCCAAAAAAATTTGGAATGATTCCCTCTGACAGATAAAATTTGGCTGACCTAGATTGTTACTGATGCTTTTTGAAGTATTTTAAAAAGAGGTTAATAAAACAAACAAACAAATCCACTGTTAGAACTTGCTGATTTCTATGGTGGGTCCTAGACCAATGTCCTTATAGCTAATCTTTTCCCTCGTCCACAAAACTATTTCTTACAAAGGAAGATAAATGTCTCAATTGTTTTAAGGTTTAAATCCATCTGTGCACGCTAGTATTGTCTTCTACGAGTTCACCTATGTGCTTTCTTTCTCCCCAGAATACTTGTAAGCAAACTGGAATAAAATATTTTTTTAAGCGGTGTTGAGAGAACTGAATACTCATTTCTATTGCTAAGGGTTGATTTGAATATTACAGGCCCTGATTTAATGTGTCTACAATTCAGTAGGTCATATGTTTTCCGGTGTTCACCTCACATTCTGGTTTCAATGCTAACTGGTCTGAATCTACATGCATGAAATAATGTGACCTTACCTTGGTATCAGTCCCGTTGGAATACATCCCTCTCCTTCTGATATGAAAACACTTCTTTGTGATGCCTTAGGGATGTAAGTTGATTAAAAAAAACATTTTTTTGGGGGGGGGAAAGCCCTTTTAAAAATGTGTGGGTTGACTCTCACATTGAGATTGGAGTAGAATCGCAAGTGGGAGGAGATTGGGCAGGTTGGTAGGTGGGCACCCACTGGAGAATGGGAGGTTAAGAGTCATCAGAGATGTGTTTCCTGGGCTCCCAAGTGCCTATGAAGGGCTTGAAGGGTTAGCATCGTATTTTTTTTTCTTTGTATTCCTCACACATGTGAAGCTTGAATCTTTGATAATTGAATATTTGCTTTCAGATGTTCTCTGGAGTAAGGTCACATGGGGCAAGCACAATGAAATACTTCCCTGGGAGTAATCACTATTGAATTCAGTAGAACTTACATTTGAGTAGACCTGCATAAGATTGCACCATATGCTGCCAATTCTACACATACTTTCCTGGGAATTAATTTTTTTAAAAAATGAGGCAACAAATTATTGGGGCCAGAAGCAAAGCATGTGAGGACTAATGTAATCACCCATGAATGCACCCAATCTGTTGGGAGTGCAGGTGGGTGGTCAGAATGATGGAAAACAGAGAAAGGCTATTTGAATACACGAATATGCTTATGTGGGTGTGGAACAACAACAAAAATCCCTCCCCCTTGTACAAATGTGACTACATGATGTGGGTCCCATGTGGCTTTGCAAACTGATTGCAGTTTGAATTAAAGCAGGTATGTGTGTGTGGCAGCAGAGGGGTCAAATCTTGGCAGGATACTATGCAGTAGAGCTGGGGTACAGCCTTCACATAGATCAGCTCTAGTTTCTTTAAACCACATCAATCTGTCATGCTTCAAATACTAAACTGTCTACTAGGGATGTGAAGAAAACCCACAGTTCTTCTCATCCTTGATAGAAAAAAGATGATTAAAAAAACCTAGATTTTACATTTTTTTAAAAAAAAATGATTGGTCACTGCTAGATTTGGTGGGGCATTCATTAAGGGCTTCTTCTTCTTTTCTTTTTTTTTGCAATGTTTCGTTGTGCAAAACCCATTTTTCTGCCAAAAATCTTTTTCACAAACAATTGCGTCTTTTGCCCAAGATGCTGTTTTCTTCATTTTTTTTTGTAAATGAATTTTTAACAGAAGTGTTGAAATATGATTTTTTTTTTTAAGTTTTGAGAAGTATGGAAAAGCTCTTGTAGCCTTCCCTGTGTAGGAAGGAGACTTCTGAAATTCTTTCTTCCGTGCAAAAATGGAAAAAAACCCATTACATCCCTATGATTTGCCAACCAGAAATTGAAACCACAGTTTCATCCCTTTGGCAAACCAACATGCAACTACAATTCCGTGTTTTCTCCAGCAAGTGACAGGAATGGGGGAACATGTGAGCCCGACACTGGTTTATTAAGTCAAGCACAGTACATCTGTACTGGGCCTTGTGTTATTGTCAAGCTTTTAAAAACTGTCATTTGTGTGTGTGTGTGTGTGCTAATGAATAAATGATGATGCTAATAATTTCTAGGATCTTGTTTTGGAGGATAGGAATAAAGCTTTCATCTAGGTAGAAAGGAAATCAAATGAGAGAGAGAGAGAGAGAGAGAGAGAGAGATCCCTCTCCCATTTTAAGTTTGTTGGAAAGCAAAGGATGCTGACCTGATTAATTGAGTATTTATATACATTGATATGTTTAAGCAGCAGGGCCAACCTTACTCCTGGACAGAACAAAGCAGCTGCTTCAGGCAGCAGGTCTTGGGTGTCATGAAAGGGCAGCAAATAGTTTCTTGTTTAATTTACTATAGTCTAACTGCCGGGGATAGGGAATGATGCTTCAGGGATTTCCTGTCTAACATGCCAAAATCACTATCCTTGTTTTGGGTAATATGCACCTTGACTTGAGTGGCTGAGGGGCATTTTCCTCAGGCAGAAAAATGTCTTGGACATGCCCTGTTAAGCGTTTGGTCGACACACACACTGCCAGGAATAGAATACTTAGTGTAAAGGGGGCGGGGAGTGTGTGGCCGACAGACTGCTGCAGTATCTCTAGGAAGGCACCTCACACTGGCAGACAATGTTTGTTTTTATGTTCCTTTACCTCACGGCCCATTTACTGACAAGGCACTGGAACAAAGCACTCCCGCATGCAAACTCCAAATGAATCTGTCTGTGCATGCACGGGCTGCCTGCTTGCCTAGTTTCTTGCCAGACTCAAAGGAGAAAATGACACCTTTCTGCGTCTGTTTTGTTTTCTCTGAGGCAGAACTGGGTTCAGTTGCTGGCACTTCTTGTCATTCTTTGGCAGATAATCAGACATTCAGATAATCAGTAGAGTGTTCTATTTCTTAATCTAGTAGGAATGAAATGAAGGAATATGTGGACAGATGTTTAGGCAGAAATGAATGAGCAACACTGAGATATGTTTTTCGTTTTTATTTTTAACCTTGAACAACATCTAAAACCAATTTCAAGTTTGCTGCTACAACAACTGTCATGTTTCCTTTTACTTCCTCTGTCTGCTTATGCTGGAACCAATGTGTTTTGGGCAAGAGAAAGAGACAGATAAAGGAACACAGGTGCCTTGTGTCTCTACAAATGGTTTCTAGAAGTTTTAGTCCAAAAAGTAACTTTTTCAAGCTCCAGTTTTAATCTGATCTCTGGATGAGCTGACCGTGACATTCAGTCTGAAATCTCCATTTCGAGTTTGAGATCAAGTCGAAGCTGCAGGCGTTATGGCTACATGTGGCCAAATTATTAGATTTCTCTTGTTTTTAACTGATCCTCCAACCAGTTTGAGGATGAGTTTTGAAGAACCAAAAAGTCTGGATAGTCTTTCTGTGGCATTTTGCTTGGGTAGTCTTTTTTTGTGGTATTTTTCTTTACAGTGCTAAGAAAAGCATTGCCTAACTAAGGATTTTGTATTCAATATATATAATTTTTGATTTGAAAACAATCTTGTTCCTGAAATTTACATATTTATGTGATGTTTCATACTAACATCACAAGGATTAATCCAGGGCTAGTAAAATGTGTGACCTATGAAGCCAAAGTCCACCAGATAATTCAGAGCCTCCTTTTTCCTTTTTTTTTGTTTTTGTTTTTTACAGCAACTTTGCACAGCAAAATTAGGAGACTTCCTGTATGAATTATACAACCCTACAGGCTGCTCCTGCAGTGATAGTTGTGGGGAGTTGCCTTGGGGCTGATTTTAATCTTGGCACTATGATCTTACTCTTGGCATTAGTGCTGTGATAAATTTCAAAGCCCACTTTTCCCTAGGAATTCATTTCCTTAAAATAAACAAGAAACTTGCTGGGAGACAGCTGGACTACATTACAGAGTTGTCATACTACACTCATGCCCTGATTAGTGCTCAAGGTAAGGTATTTCCTTACTCTTGGCCCAGAAAATACTGATTTTGAGTATTCCAGAGCTTATATTTGTGGATGATTAAAAATTGCTTGGTTATGAATAATTCATTATAATTTAACAATGATTTAAAAAGTCATTATTTTAATTGTTTTAATGTCAATTGCATTAACAGTTTTGAATGACTGTTGAATGACAATTCATTGCTTTAATTTGTTACTCTTAGGGGGGCTAATTTTGAGGGTGACCTTTCAACAGTTTCATTAAAAAAAAAAATTAAAGGAACAATGTTACTAATGCATCACTAATGATTAACATAACAAATTAATTTCCTAGTCGTTAATGATTAAGAGTAATGGTTTGCTTAAGCTTGACACAGACTTGTCAATTTTAACCCTAACATTCTAAAATTGGACTACATCACAAGGTTGTTGTAGGCCACTTTTCTTTCAACATTCGTCTTAATCCCAAACTGCAATATGCATTGGCAGAACTTTTTTTTTAAAAAATGCTTTAGCTTCTAAAATTGTTGGCTGGAATCCTCTATGGTAGTTACAAATGAATATCTTAGGAGTTACACATTCCTGACTGCTATGTATTCACAATGCCTTGTTGTTGTTGTTGTTGTTGTGTGTCTTCAAGTTGTTTCTGACTTATGGCAACCCTCAGGCAAACTTGGCAAGATTTGTTTAGAAGTGGTTTGCCTTACCCTTCTTCTGAGGCTGAAATAGTGTGACTTACCCAAGGACACGCAATGAGCTTCTATAGCTGAGTGGGGATTTTAACCAAGTTCTCCAGAGTTGTGGCCCAATGCTCAAACCACTACACTACACTGGTTCTCATAATCCCTACATAGTTCCTAGCTGAGGGTCTATGTGGTGACTGTGAGAATACCCCAAACCCCACTTATTAGAAAGCAGACTCTGCAGTTGATGGGTCTGTTCCTAAATTGTTTGAGCAGCAGCAACAACAACAACGGGGATCAGGACAAAATTAGCTGCCATTCCTACTCCCCCCTTGGGTGAGTGATCTCTGGCATGAGCGGGAACTGTGACAGAATCCTGCTTCTGCTTGGAAATCACTTACAGGAGGGTGTGGAAATGGCAGCCAGCTGTTTCCCGATATAGGGGAACAGACCCCAGTTGATTGCAGCAGCTGCTTCCGACTAAGTGGAGATTGGGGGGCTCAGACCAGGGTTTACGGTGTGGCACCATAATTGCAATGCTTATGCCTATGTAAATCCCATACAGGATTCTGGCAATCATTTTTTTTCATCCCCAATAAAATGGATTAGAACAAACTTCCCTATCTTTTCAGCTACCTTATTTTTTTAGGGTGGTATATCAGCTACTTATGACTGGTACTTATGACTGTTTCTCATGGGCACCTATCCACCCTGCATCACAGAGAAGATCAAAACACTGTATCCAAAGAAGCAGGAAGATGCCAGAGAACTGTCAGTCTAGTTAAAAAGAAAAAGAAAAAAAAAGAATATGAAACTATTTGCCAGAGTGTCTTTTCCTGTTTCCCTTTAGAGAGTTCTGGGAAGTTAAAGACAAAAGTTGTTGTTGTTGTTTGTTACTGTTATTTCCTGCCTATTTTCCCAGTCTGGTATTCCAGTTCCAAGAAACATAGCAAAAAATATCCCAAATACAAAAGTTAAAAATATCATTTATCCATAAAATTGAAACCAGTTTAAAAGTGTAACTATTTAAAACAATAGGAGCAGAAGAGCAATCCTAGATATACATACACATCTCGGTCTCCCATTTAGAAGCATCTTTATATAGACGGATATAAAGTGTCCCATACTTGACCAGTTGCTGTTTACTTCTGCCCCTAATGTCATGCATTTGAATGGCAGGTCTGAGGGAAGGTTGATATAGTATGATATTATCATTGCTTCACACTAGAAGCAGCAATTAAGATGTAAAGCAATATATACTCATGGAAACCTTTTAGGGTGCTGGACTCAAGTAGGTCTTAAAACAGAGATTTAATGGCCATCTTTCAAAGTGCTTTAGCCATGCATTTCTTCATAGTATGGGGTTGGATAGATAGCCCTTAATATTCCTTCCTACTCTATGGCCATTTCCTCACTAGACTGTTATAGTTCTGTTATTCTACTTTCAACATCCTATGGCATCCTGGGGTTTGCAGTTTAGGGAGGGGCCTGTGAGACCCTTCCCTAAACTGCAAAGTCCAGGATTCCATAGGATGTTGACAGAAGAATAATAGCACTATAACAGTCTAGTGCAGAAATGGCCTATGATCCTATGAATGAGTTGTTATGCAGACAAAGAATGGGAACTGGGAAATTCAAGTGTCATTGTAATTGTGAAATTCACCTGCAAAGTAGATTTCTTCAAAGTTATTCTCAGTAAATGTGGTGGGTCATACTTCCCTTTGGGTATCATTGTGATTGCAACCTAGATAATTTTACAGAAGCCAGTATGGCCCTTTCCGCACGTGGTTATTAAGGTGGGCCAATGTGTCTTGCCATGGAGGTCTTCTGCACCTTGGAGAGGATGAGGTTCAGTTTATTTACCTTTGTTCTGCACGTAATTCGAATTAAATGCGCCCCCATGTGGTGGTAAAGCGTGCTATTTGAAAACCGGAAGAAAGTGATTTTCCAGTTTTCCAGATCAATCCAATCTGTACTTTCACAGTGGTGCAGACATGTACATTCATGCCAATGTGAATTGGTGGTCAGGGGAGGGCTCATGGGAGGGGTCAGGGGGTAGTATGGACATTCGCACGTACACAATGACGTACTAAACCATGCAAAAAAAAAAAAAGGGCCAATCACAGCTGATGGGGCGGGGTGAAGGGAGTAGTGGGAGTGGCCATGGCAGAGGCACTGTGGATTCATGAACTCACACTCATCTGAATCAGAATGAACATACGCAGTAGCTGTGCAGAAGGAAAATCCACCTTGTTTTGAGCCCAGAAAATCCAGTAAGAAATGGCACAAACCGATTCACCAGCCTTGTGCGGAAAGGGCCAGTGTCTTGCTTCATTCCTTTCATCTACCGTTTAGGGCTATTACTGATCTAACTTAGAAAATTATTATAATGATTATTGATATAATGCATAGGAAGACCATTGAACTCTTTTAACTCATGTTATGATGTTTAAATATGATTTATTAATAACAACCAGCCTTTTATTCCAAAAACTTCTGCTTACAGTTAGAGTATTAGGTCAATCTTCTGCAGGAATATCCTTCATTGATCTTCAATACCTGTACCACTCATTCCTGGAGTTGGAGTCTGAGCAGCACCTTGGAGGCTTGACAATATTGGAGGGGTTGTTTGCTTTGGTCCATGTCCTCTGAGCTGTGAACACATAGAATTTCTCCACCGCGCTCAAGAAGACTGAGCAGGTTAGCAGTAAAATTCAAGTAGCATGTCCTCAAGGAATTGAATACTCCCTCTGCTGCCTTCTGTGTAGCAGTTGGCAGTAAGAGCCATGCCCCTTGGGTATGCTGTGCTGCACACAGGAGCAGTGGAGTGAATCCTAAAATCCTCTTCTGACATTCCTCTAGTGCAGTGGTTCTCAACCTGTGGGTCCCCAGATGTTTGTGGACTTCAGCTCCCAGGAGCCCCAGCCACTATGGTCAATGCTCAGGGCTTCTGGGAGCTGAAGTCCATGAACATCTGGGGACCCACAGGTTGAGAACCACTGCTCTAGTGAGAGACATATACATTCCTATCAAACTCTTTGCCTACTCTCTTGCTGTTTTCTGAAGAATGATCTTCATATGAATGAAAATATTAAACACAGTCCTTGATGCTATATGACCCCACTCACACACAACACACACATACCCTTCCTGCTTGCCTAATACATTGAACTCAGGTTTGAAGAATCTGAGTTTTCCTCCTTTCATCTGTAGCTATTATTGGGAGGCAAACTGCATTTTATCTTCTTTAAATATGTTAGGCATTTTTTCGATGCCATTGCCTTTATTCTCTGTGCTTAAGTTGCTGTTCAAATCCCCTCTATATTATGTCATTTGGTTGGCTTTCTGGGATAATATTTGCTTGTCTTGGAATTTCCAGAATGATTTATAGATCTGGATTACCAAGGTTAGTTTTTGGAATAGAATGAGGAGTGATGCTATCAATGCTAAATATGTCTTTACAAAATAAATAACACTTTGAGAGATTTTTCTGTTTTGTTTGCAAAACTCTTCAGGTGACTATGGTTTTGATTTTCATCTTTGACTATAAAAATATTTATTTACTAGACTTTGACAATAAAAGAATAGTGTATTTAATTCAAATCCTTGTATGGACATTGCCCAGTTAAATGCCCAGTTAGCACTGTGACTTGCAAGCACTGAGGCTCCAAAAGTTCTCTTGCCAACCTAAATAGTTACTGGTTCATGCCACACAGTGCCTTCTCACTCTGGGTGCTTTATGGAGTTTTTGTGCACTTCTGGTTAGTCCTTTCTTCATGGCATTCATATATCTGTTTATCCTTCAGCCGTCTCACTTTCACTTTCCCACTGAGCTTCCAAACCCACAGTATTCTGACTTATCTGGAATTCCTCCTGATTCTCCCTGCTCTTTCTAATAATATATATCTATTCCAGTTGGTGGGTCTCTTATAGAGAGATTCTCTGTGACAGGAACCATGCTTCATTCTTCTCTTGGAATCAACACAGCAGTGATATAAAGCATATTCACAGTTTTTTCATCCTTGAAAAGAAAGGGGATCTGAACACACGTTGGACAATTGGTGTGAGATTTTTCACATTTTGGAATTTTTCATGAGGGTTTCTTTTTTTCTCACCAAGAACTCATAAAAGGTGAAAAATCATCCAAAATGCATTTGTAAGAATGAAATCAGGTAACATTTCCGTCTATCCTTTCCACATTCCACATCACTCTCCCTCAGAAATCTGAAAGTTTAAGAACATAACTTTAACTTCCATAACCTTAAAGTTTCTCAGATAGTAGCAGTGGTAGTAAATATAGGCAGATGATTCCAGGAAAAAAGGGTTTTGCTTTGTGGTATCAGCCTTTGGCATTTTGTGTATTTTATGGTGCTTTTAGCTCCCTTAATAAACTTAAGATTTTATGTAATATGGTACATATATTATATAAAGACACACAAATATATGTGTGCAAATAAATTTAATATGTTGCAAGTCAAAACAAAAGTGAAGAGCTAATCTATTGACTGGGTTTCCAAAAAGTAAAGAATGGGCAAGAATCTACCTTGGGAGATATGTGACCTAACTATGATGTCATAGCTACATCTGGTGAAGCAGGTCCCCCTCACAATCTACCTTTTAAGCCATGCAACCCCCCAACAGAGGAATTTCTGATGGGTCTGTGCCCCACTGTTCATTGATGCTTGTCTGCTACTGCAAGACAATTGGACATGTCATTGCTCATTGCCTCACTCTCCAGTGTCCCAGAAATTTCTCTGTTGGAAACCAGCACGGGTTGAAAGGTGGTATGTGGGGCACTTCCAGTTGCTGCAATAATGTACAAGTGACTGGTGTAATTATGGTGTAATTACGATGTTATAAGTTGAGCTTACAACTCCATAGTTACTGAACAAGATGCCAGTCTTTGCCATTAGCTGTGCAACTAAAAACAAAACTTACAAAAAATGGCTTTGGATTACAACTCCCAGAATGAGATCTATTTTTGGACTATGACTTCAGCTGATGCTGACTGGGGGATTCTGGGAATTGTACCTCAACCTAACTTTTTCAAGGTCTGCCAGAAACAAACTCACTGAGAAATCTGTTACCAAACTAAACTCGTCTCCACATGGCTGGTTCATTTGATATTTTTGATCCTTCCTAAGTACTGCAATCATTGCAATTGGATCTAATGATAATTTCCCTAAGATGAAATGAGTTCAACACTGTTTACATAGAGGGAAAAAAGACAGGGAAGAAATAAGGTTTTAGAGGCGTATAGGTTCAAACTCTTTTAAAATTCTTTTAAATTTACACTTAAGTCTTCTTGTGGACCATCCCAAATAGCAACTGCTGTATTTGCAAAAATCACTTCTGCCTTGTTTAAAGTTCTATATAAATATGGGAAACTGTTAGGTTTCTTTGGATCTGAAACTTGTGATTCCCTCTCTTCCTCCTCCTCCTCATAAAGAATATCATGATATATTTTTCAGTCACCAAAGCTGGCTCTATGAAGGAAAAGCCCATAAGAATGTGTTTAAACTCTTGCAATAAGATATGGCTTGTGTTGCTCATTTTAAATCAGCATGGCATGTATTTCATGAGAATATTCAGTAATATGCAGTTTTAATACTTTCTTTCCTAGAGATGTTGGCCTAAACATACATTTCCTCTGACAACAAAACACAGTTTTTGTAGGCACTGTCTTAAAGGCTTTCTAAACTGAAAAGCAATTTTTTTTAATGTTCACAAACCCATTCTTAATTTGATAGGAATTGATTCAGTTATCAAGTGCATAGGCTAAATTCCCTTTGCTCTTAAAATGCACAGAACTGATTGTCTTTCAGTGGAGAAACAGGTTTTGTTCAAATGTGTGAATCTGCTAGCTTGAAAAATAACACCTTTAGATTAAATATAATGGTCACTGAGAGCATGCAGGAAATGAAGCAAATGTGAATCTTGAAAACTAGTTATGATAACTAGACTAAGCCTGCATTAATTCATGGCTGATTTGAGTGGTCTATAGGGTCATATCAGCATCTGTCTGAAACATCCTGTTTCATGCTGAAGCTCGGATAACTTACTATTGCTTCCCAAAGATCTGAAGCAAAGCTTACATGTACGTGTAAGCCTCACAGCCCTTGCCACCAAATTTCAGCAGCATGGCAGTTAAATGGGGCATATGGTGGCAGTGGCAGTGTTGTGACTTACTCTGGAGGAGAAATGTGCTTGCAGAAACCTCCAAGAAGCATGAATCTCCTCTAAAGCAAGGTACATGGCCCCATATGTGCTCTTTCCTTTATATATAAAATGAGGTTTCTGACATCCAGAAGAGTGTTGGGGGGAGAGTAGTTTTGATAGCCTGGCACACAATAGGATGCCAGAAGGCACTATAGTTGCCCCTCTGGGACCACTGAGAATGCTAATACTACCATAGATGACTGGTCACTTCATCTACATGAGTGGTTTCTGAGATGAGAAAGGGAGAGATAGAAATGTCTCTTGAGTTGGCTGGAGGTGAAGTAACGTGTAAATTGTGACCCACCAGGTATTGTTGGATGGATGGCAACTTTCATCAGCTCTAGCTCTCATAGCCAATGGGGGGGGGCATAATGGAGATGCCCACAAACAATGCCCAGAGAGCCACATGTTGCCTACGCTTGCCCAAAAATAAGATAGTGAATGTGCTACCTCATAGGAATTTTGCCTCTTTGATTCCTTTAATGCTCTGCTTGCATCAGGCTGGATTACAAAGACCTGATGAACCTCCCATGCTCTCCTACTGTCTCTTATACAAAGGAAACTTATACTAGTAACAGCAATTCTCATTATTAAGAGAATTGACAGATGCACTGTAATATACTGCAGGATTCATGGCTGCTGTGTGACAAATGGTGGAATCTCTCTTGTGCCATAGCTTGAAAAGAGTACTTCTTGGGCTACAACTTCCAGAATACAACAGCCAGTATGGCTGGTGGCTGCTGATGACAGTATGATGGAGAAACTGCTGTGGGTTTTAGTCTGAACTTTTAAATGGTCTATCCTTTGCCCAAAACAGTTTCAGAACTTGGGTGTTTTTGTCCCCAAGTTAGGCTAAAACTCAGGGTGATTCGTTGCATTACTGGTATAGAAATCATCAGCAGCCGCTAATTGAAATTTGTGGTCTAAACAAGCAAACTTTCTAAGGTGTGGCCAAACTGTGTGCTGGATTACAATCTTACCCTTTCATGCTTTTTGAGGTAGGGATGTGATTCTGAAAGGTAACTAGGCTTTTTAAAAACAAAAAAACAGCAGTTCCTTTACCTCCATTTGAAATCACACAAAGAGACCTAGGTATGGCAAACTCTTCCGTAACAACAGTATGAAATGGAGGGAAAAATGGAAAGCAAAACTTTAACTACAGAGCTAAATTTAACAACAGTGAAAAAACCTCATAGCTATGACCTAAAAGTAAATCACTTTTGATTACCTGTAATAAGGAACAGAGGACACCTATTGCATTTTGTTATAGTTTGCTATAGTTCACACAAGGGAAATTTCCTGTGTTGGCTTTTAACCTCTGCTTTATTAGGATAGTTTCGGAACTTTGGTTACAGCCATGGTAATATTTACTGCATTCAAGTAGGCTGTAGCTGTAGCACCTAAAACAAGAGAGAGGAAAAAGAAAGAAAGAACACAAATGAGGATTCTCACAACACAAATTTCATATACAAATACACAAATGACTACAATAATAGCATCCCAATAATTTAATCACATATTTAATATATAATGGGTACAATCCAGCCACCCGGCCCCTCCTGAAATTGCAAACCCCAGGATTCAATAGGATGTTGAAAGTGGGATCATAGTACTATAACAGTCTTGTGCGGAAATGGCCGGAGTTAACTGTTGCTAATAGGCAAGAGGTGAAACATGTCTTTCAGGGAGCAGCTCTTAACTGTAACTATGCCAGAGAAGTGCGAAAATTCTGCTGCTATAAAGGCAGAGCAACTGCTGCATTCTGTGGATGGGTGGTCCAGTACAGGAAAGAAAAATGCAGCAAGAGAAAAATATTAAAATGCTGCAGAAATAACAACTCCTTCTCCTGAATACTTGGCAACATTATCACTGGGCAGCATTAGCCAAGAAGCCTCTCACTATACAGAACTGGAGGGACGCAGCTCATTCTGGCTGCCATAGGGGTGTGGATATATGAATGCCACAGCACTTCAACACACACAGAGAAAAACTGTGCTGACACAGCATGGAGGTGGGGCAACAGCACAGACACTTTGTTCCAATGTTTGTTAGATTTTCTCTTTGGATTACAGCTTCCCAAAGTCCCCAGCCCATACAGCTATGGAAGTGGGCAACACCAGATGTTGGCTATGTTGGCTGGGGATTTAGGGAGTTGTGGAGAAAAAGTGACTCTTCCAAATCCTGGTAAGCTCACAGAAGCAGCAGGGAGGAGCCTGAGACTTCCTTTACCATACTCTGACTCCACAACAGTTCCCAGGCCTTGGACACATTCCCCTCTCTCCTAACAATCTGTGGGACCAGTTCCCATCTCTACCAGTTTCCATCCATGACAAGACATGCTCTCCTGGGCAGGATTTTGACAGGCCTTACTCCACCCCCTTCCCTTGGTCATACACCCCAGGAGCAGCATCTGTTCTCATGTGAGCCTTGTTTTCTGAGCTAGAGACAACTGAAGCAACCCAGGTAGTATAAATCTGTGTACCTCACACTGAGGAGTCTCATCCTGGGTCCAGCTGAAGCCAGAGTGTAGGGTGCAAATGAAGTCCCTCTATGGAACAACCCCCTATCAAACCTAGAAAGTACACACATGGCAAACTAATAACCTGGACTGAATCATGCATGCCAGGAATAGTTTGGGAAGATGAGAAGTACCTGTAAAAGATTTCACTTAGTCTGCATTCCTGAAGATTCCCTTATTCTTGGCTAATTAGTTTTTAGAAATTGAAAGCAGAACTTCAGTTTATGCTCAGATACAACTTAAAAGCCAGCTGTATCTTCACTTATTGGTAAAATATATATTCCCTGTGGGAAGCTGCATCCCCCTGCCTCCAATATTCCATTCACCCGCTAAAGTGTGCTCTCTGGCTTTTTTAAAAAATACAGACTGTCACAGCCTACACTGATCTTGGCCCATAACTAGAAGAAAGAATATCCAGTCTGCCAGTGTTGATAAATCACTTAGACAGATGTCATGAAGAGAAAGTGAAAGAACTGCACACACATTGTTTTTCTTTGCTTGCTTACAGCATGGAAACCAGAGTTTCCTAAGTTTTCTTTGACCTGACCAAGGGCAATGGCACGAAGAGTTCTGGGCACATCAAACCCTTTTCTTGAATTTGTGTTGTGCACTGCAGTGTATTTCAGGGTAGACTGACAATAAAAAATGAAGCAAGACAGCAGAGCAGCAGCAGCAACAACAAAGATAACAAAACTGAGCCATTTTGATAATTTCCACCTACTGTGACAGAATTAACAGCATTGAAGTGTGATACTTCCAAAACTTTTAAATTCTCTTTGGAATATATCTGGCTTGTTCCCTGCCACAGAATGGAAATATATGTGTTTTTTAGACATACTTCTTAACAAGACTGATTTTGTAGATGGTACATGTGGAGGGAGTTAGTTGGATTTGTTGTGCTGTGTGTGATTTATGGCACAATTCAATGGGAAGTCAAACAAAACAAGTCTCATTGATATTAATGGGATTTATACAAGAACAGCATCAAAGTCTCCTGCCTCCTACATTTGGAAAGTGTTTCTATAGGGCTAGAGCTAAGGTCTGCTACATTTGTTCATGAATAAGTGGGGTCAACAATATCTGCCCCTCTGATGTGTGTGTGTGTGTGTGTGCACATGATATTATTATGAACCAGCTGGAGTTCCTGCATTGAATGGGATGGGAGGATTATGGACTTGATGGTCTGTGAGGCCTCTTTCAACTGTGTGATTCTATACAACCTGTGTGTGAAGATCTATAGGAGGAATGGACATGTGTGACATGTCTGTTTTTGCAGTCTTCCAGACCCCACAGATCAGTGGCCGTACACCTTTTAAATAGATTGTACACACCCACCCTAGTTCTTTGCTTAACTTACGAAACACCCCTTTTCAAAATCACCAGAAATAGACTTCCACCCACTTCCCTTTTGGGACTGGGGACATTTTTGGCAGTCCATGTGGCCTCTGAAGGGTTTGGGGCAGAACATTGGCCCTCAGACTTGCCACAGTTGCCCACCATAGCCATAAATAAGCAAGACTAGAGTATAATATATCTGTATATATTTATTAGCTAAGGTCTTCTGATAAGCTATCAGAATGTGTAAGCCATTTTTTAAAAAAAAATTAACTGTAATAGTCACCTCCAGCTGAGAGCACAGTAATGCTCTACAAGTTCATGTGAGATTTTCCTCACAAATTTCTCAATTTTATAATGTGGGATAACAAAAGGTTCTGGTATTACGCACTGCCATGTCACCTTTGTAGCAGGTAGAATGGATTACTTCTTCAGCAGTCAAATTAGTGTGGACAAGGCAGTTTGGTGTCTAGCTGATTGTAGTTTGTTATTTGTACCTGGCATGTTCAAGTTCACATCAGACTTCTTCAAAGATCTATCTGCCACCATAGATGAGGGGAGAGTTGTGGATACTGTGCTTAGGTTTTGATAGGTTTTTGCATTGAAAGGTTTTGATCAAAGTGGAGTCTTGACATGGAGATAAAAGCACTTGCTCCAAAGGGGCCTGGAACATCAAACTGGGAACTCTTGCCAGTGTTAACTTTTGAGCTTTAAAAGAAAGTGTCAGGTTCTTGGAACAGTCATCAGTTTGTCGGTGAACGCTACATGCCTTTTGCGGAGTTCAGCCACCTCTGTGCAGGGAGTGTGTTACTGAAAGGGAAGCAAATGAAAAAAAGAATGGATTTGCAGGTTTCACTTGGAGAGGTGAAAGTTAAAATGCATCCTTTATCCATAGTCTCCAACAGTGCTTAGACCACTAAGCTGAACTACCCAGACCAGCCTCAACTTTTCTTGTGATGACTGCATTGTGCGTAAAAAACCTGAAGGAAGTTACGTTCAGGGTTACTGTCAACTTTCTTATACAGGATGTGGGCAGGTTTACTTGTCTGTGAATATGCAAGATGTTATCCACCCCTTTTAAATGATATGTTAAAGATGTTGTGATGTGCCTTCAAGTAATTTCTGACATGGGAACGCTAAAGTGATCCTCTCGTTCTCTTGGCAACATTTGTTCAGAGGGGGTTTGCCATCAATTTGTGGAGACTCAATCCTGCGTTACATACAATAGAGAAATATTATTTCAAAGAATGTCATACTGACCCAATAAAGGATTACTCAAAATGTCTGACTTCAGCCAAAAAACCAAATCAAACCAAACCAAAACCCCTCAGTTTTTCCCCCAATGATCAGACCCATATAATGGCTCAGAATCATACACTCATTGGGCTAAGGAATTATTTCTGCCCTCATGTGTTCCTCCCTGTGTGTAAACCTTGCCAAGTGTGAACAGAGCAATGTGTACATGCATCTTTGTGACTGTAATGGGAGAATGTAAGATAACACCCCTGAGCCTGTTTGTTGTATGAGATTGATTTATGTGAAGTCTTATGCCTCGATATGCAGAAATTGCAAGTAAACTACCACGGGTTATGGGAAAACACATAGATCTGAAGCAAAATATAACTAAAGCTGTCACTGCTCAAGGTAGCTTTGCATCACAGTCAAAAATGCGTCACAGGTTTCTAACCATCTGGCCTGGTCTGAAGGACACATTCTTCAAGGCTATTTGGCTTTTGTTGTAAAGGAATCAGCATTTTAGTGTCAGGTGTAACTTTGCTGTAACAAAAACCAGAAGCTGAACTTTTTTGCAGTGGCAGGAATTCTATTGCAAGGTGACACTTTGGAGCAAAGAAACAACTAGCAAGGGACTAAAAATCCCCATGATGTCTGCCAGTTTCCTGCTTCTAGTTACATGGATGTACCCCATGGAGAGAGTGCTTTCTCCTGTGGGTTTACCTGCATTGATTATCTAAAGGATAAATTTGTGTAACATGATCATTGTGGAAATGTGTCTTCTAGCATCTCTTTGAAATTAATAAAACACAGTGATGGCCAACATTATTATTGTTGGCAATCTGATTGGAAGTGTAAATATAATGAAACCAAGAAAATTTTGAAGGGAAAAAGTATTTGAAAATTAATATAAACAGGTCAAATTAAAAAGCAGGTTGGGAATAGTTTTTCCCTGTGGGAACTACTTCTGTTGTGAACATAATGCTTTTTCCTTTCATTTATTAATTTCTATTTCTTAAAGATGTGTGTGTGTGTGTTTTTGAAACCTTTTCAATGCATTTCTTAGCCGTTCATCTCAACTTATACCTGGACAGCAGATCCTAAGGGGTAGTTGTGAACATTGCAACAAAATTGAGTTTAGTCATGATGGATTCTTCATTTGTTTGTTTTACTTTATGAAGTAGTGGTGAGGGAATAGGAGCTTTTCCTTTCAATTCTGTGAAAAGATGTTAGAAATTGAAGACCATATTTTTGAAAGAAGTTTTTATCCCTTCCCATTCTACCAATAATTGGTAGCAATGCCACTTGTTGTCTCTCAGACTTCGGTGCTCTAGCAATTATGGGAAGGCAGACAATCCCACAAAAATTTTAGGAAGAGAAGAGAAGCAATAGCAAAGGGCTGCAGTACTGTGTGACTTAAATTTCTTTTTCTCTGTTTTCTGAAATTATGAATGTGCTTGTTGATCCATTATTTTGTCATTGGACAGTTTTTCTTGTAGTTATCTGATACAGCCTAGTTTTCAGAATTATGAGCTGTGTACATGCTTCTGTTGGAAAAGCATGTCAGTTGATGGAAGAAAAACTGGGCCCTGGCTGTATGAAATACAGAGCATTAATGCCATGGGAACAAATTCAACCTTTTTTAAACAGGGAATAAATTGGTACATTGAAATCTCTGACCACACCTTTTATCCAGGAATAGAAGCTAACTGTACAGACCCTCTTTCAGAGTTAACGGCCCTCACCTTTAAAACAATGTTGAATTACTTGTACAGTGCATTGTATTATAGGTATGGCTCTTTTAAGGCTGCTATGCAATGCCTGCTTAAAAAAATGTCTGTTCTTACTAGCAATCAACTTGTCATTGGCATAGCAACAGGGATGCAAAGCAAAATAGCAGGTCCAGCTATCACAAAGACACACACATGCACACATATTGAGTAACATCCCCTCTCCTAGTTACTTGGACAAGAACCTGCTTTACAGCCAAGAATATGTAAAATAATAAAACAAGGGCAAGAGGTCAAAAAGAATATTGTATGTTAAGAACGGAGGCTATAAAATAATGGTTCATAACTTGTGGTCTTCTATGATATTGCAGGACTGCATCTGCATATTAACAGCCCTAGCCAGCCTTGGCAATGGTAAGGGATGATGGGAGTTCATGTCCAGCCATATCTGGAGAGCCACAAATTGTCTACTGCTGTTACAGAAGGATTGATATCTGTTGCTTTTCATAGGCTCTTGAATGCACACTTTCTGATGGCCTTGTTCTGTGTGTCAAGTACTGGTTACTCCTATATACAAACTTATTAATTTTGATATACTAGACTATTGATCCTGAATGTTATCCAAGTAACACACAGGGTTTTTTTTTAAATGCACCCACAGTATGTATGAATATCCAGGCATACTTTTCCATAACAAAAATGCTCCTTCTCTTTGCCAAAGAGACACTGAGTCATTGATGGTTCCTGCTGGACTAGGCATGAGCAGCACATGACATGTGAGTTGCACATGCTCCTAGAAACCCCCAGGTTCTTTCTGTCACAGCTGCCAAAGTGACAGTGGCAACCCCTCTGCTTTTCTTTTAAAATGAGAAATATGCTCCTCATGTGCATTCTTTAAAGGGAAAACTGTACCCATCCCATAGAATCTGCCCACTCATGAAGTAGAAAACTAAGTAAAGGGCATTTTCCTTGATTCTCTCTTTCCTCAGACCCTTCAGAAATCCACTGATGAGGATCAAGGGTTTCTTTGGGGCACCATGCGGGTGGCACTGGAGGCTGTAGAAGAAGAAATGGTGAAAATCACCTTTTTTCCTACTCTCTCCAGTGGAGAATCTTACTGAGATCCTGTGATCCCCATAGGTGAGTCTGGACCCAGGCCCCTGATTCTAACATAGCAGCAGACATCTAAGCACTCCTTCTCTCCCTCCCTCCCTCCATCTCTCTTTCTCTTTCTTTGTCTTATCTCTTTCTTTACCTTGCCCTTCTCCCAGTCCAGTACTAAAGATAGCTTACAAAAATTAAAACAGATACAGCTAAAAAAAAAAATCTTGCAATTGGCTTTTTAAAAAATAATTAAATTATTGATAAAATTAAAAGCAATTAAAAGCATAAAGAAGAAGAACAAATTTAAACAGCATAATACATTAAAGGCCCTTTCCTACTGAACAGTCAGCCCTCAAAAGTTTGCAGAAACAAAAAAAGTCTTCACTTTTATATGAATGAATGGCAAGGGGGGTTGCCACTTTAACTTCTCTAGAAGGGACTTCTAAAGCTTGGGAGCAGGCTCCAAGAAGGCCCTCTTCCATGTACCCACCAAATGTACCTGTGAGAGGGCTAGTACAGAAAGAAGAGCATCTCCAGAAGATCTCAAGACATTGCCAGGCTCACAAAGGGAGAACTTGAGCCTTGAGATAACCTGGACCTGATTTTGGATTTTGGTTTGTTGCATCAGCCTTTCGCTTTTTTAAAAAATATTTTATGTTGCTTTTTGGTCCCTTAATAAATATAAGATGTTATAATATATGGTATATATATTATACAAATATACACAAATACATACACACATAAATAAATTTAATATGTTACAAGTCAAAAGTATGACAAGAGAGATACTCTGTTGATAATTTGGTTGCAGCTCTTTTTATCCCTGAAATGACTAGCTTAAAAAGTAATGGGCCTGTCATGAGAAGTTATCATTAGCAAAGTAGTTGTCTGTATTCACCCATACTGTTCTCCCTACTATAGGAGCATTCATCTTATGTTCATAGTAATCAGGAAATGATGATATGCGTGATGATTTAGAAATAGCAGGGAGGTGGATTCCAGAAGCCATGACACATTTGTTTACCTATGAATGCAATTTGTTTACAGAAGGAAAATTTAAATTTAAACTGCTGGAGAGTCTTGTATCTATGTGCTCAGTTATACATGAAAATGATAATTGTATGTTTGCTAGGAAAAGGACTTGCTGTGGGAGTCTGCCAGTGAGAAACTTGACTATGTCCTAGTTTGAACTTAATGCCATGGCAACCATCAAAAGATGTTAAGGCACACTTTAACTGTTTTGTGGAGCAGTTGCCTTCATAGTGTGCCTACTTTCACTGTACAGGGATTCCTCTCTTCTGGCACGCTTGCTTCAGGAGTTGCTTTACATGTTGCAGATGAGTATGAACTCTTCATCGTATGTGACGTGAAGCTGGGGCTAGTCTCAAAGGTCTGCTGTGTATACACGTGAAGGAGAAAGGTGTATGTTAGTGTCATCTGTAACAAGAAGCATATGACTTAATTCTGATGAAGCATTTCAAGAAGCTCTAGTAGTACAATGCAAGAAATATGGCAATACCTAGAAAGAAATAGGGTTTCCGTGATCTTATATAAAGCAAAGAATGAGGGATTCCAAGTATTTCTGCAATGCTGGAATAGCAACAGCCCAGGAACATGGGGCACTTTCTTATACTCCATTTACTTGTGCAGGTCCAGAGTATTATAAACTCTGACTGGCAGTGGCTGTCCAGGATTTAAAGCCGGTGTGGTAATCATGGGACTCTCCAGATGTTGTTAGATTAGAGCTCCCAGTGTTTTTCAATATTAACTATGCTGGCAAGGGTACTGAGAATTGCAATCACAGTTGCCACATGATCCTCACCCCTTGGTTTAAGGTGAAAGTCTTTTCTAGCTTTAGTTGGTTCCTTGTTCCAGCTGGGCAGGGCACATCCTAGTGCTAATCAAGCTCAACCCTGCTTAGCTTTCAAATCAGATAAGAGCAGATGTGTTCAGAGTGGTGTGTGGTAGTTCTGTGTGAAGTATTTTTTTTTAAAAAAAAATGATCCTCAAGGCTCCTAGCTAAACTTGCCTGGCAAGGGATTAGACACAAAAGCCATTTCTGCCTGACATCACTTTTCTGCAGCGGGAATGCATTGCTGGTAGTCTGCTAGTCATGCTTTCGCATGACATCATGGCCATCCTGCTGCCAATGTGTCACCACCCATCACAATTGTGGGATATTCCTTTCCCAGAAAAAAAAATCTGGTAATGGTCTGGTAATGGTCCCCAACTGCATGATGCTCCCATTGCCAGCGGCTGTGCGAAAAGGGAGGAAGTGTGATTTAGGTATTTCCTTGTGCAGCCCAGGAAGTGGCTGGCTGCACTGCAGAAGGAAGGCACATGTCACTTGCACTACTCTTCCGCAGGCAGGAGCATTTGTGTCACACTCCCATCCCGGCAATGGCACTGCCAGGATTGCAACAGGATGATGATGGAGACTGCTACGGTGTGGAAATGGCCAAAGACAAAAGTGGAATCCGAAAGTTAAATTGTCCCTGGGGTTTTTAACCAGGTTGCAGGTGTAATTCTACATGTAGGGTGCAGAGCTAACTAACTTTCTTGGGTGTAAGGAGAATCATATGTAATACAGGCACATACACAGGGGAATCCCCGTTATGCAAAATATACCTGACCTAACTGTTAGATAAGGTTTACTAGGTACCTTAGGAAGATTTTAAATTGCTTATCACTTGAATGGTTGTTATCTTTTACCAGAAGTCTTTTGTTCGAACACTTACATAATGACAACATTTGGGTAACAACTATTTTATCTTTCTTCAGGACTGTGGTAAAGGGCATAGCAGTGAGACATTACTTGTCCGAAGTGGATATAGTTTGATCTTATAATACGTGACAAGAGAGAGAGGTTGTGGGTGGGCAAAGAATCTCTGACTGAAGACAGAAAATGGAAAAAAAGAATTGGATAAGTTAGATGGCAGGGAAAGACTGGGATTTTAACACTTCACCTTCCAGATGTGAGCAGATGTGTTCAGGGTGGTATGAAAGTATCAGTACATAAATATAGATTGTTTTAACAGTATCTGCTTCTACAAGTATAGTAGAGACATACCTCATTCCCCTACTACTGATTGGAATACCAAGTAAAATTTGCTTGAAAAATGCTTACGCTAGTAACAATAATAAAAATTTGACACTATAATTCTATATCCACTTAGCTGAGAGTAAACTACACTACTGTCAGTAGGCCTTATTTCTTAGTAGACACGGTTAACACTTCAGAGATACTTTTCAGTTCTAATGTTTTACCAGTTATACAATGCCTGTACACCTGTGTTCCATAGTTCTGCTATCAATTTTTTAAATGTATGTTGTTTAATAATTACTGCAACTTCTGTCTTTATCTTGCCCTTTAAAGAAGAAAAACTGTAGCAACTTTCTGTAGCACAATCAAGTTTAAGGCTCCTTGAAAATGATCAAAACCTTCCCTTGTGCTGGTGACAAAAGGAACATTTGATCGCATTTGGGACATCTCTAGCTCTGTGGGTCTTCTTTTGTTTTCTTTTTCCTCTTTAAACGTATGCCAGCTGAAAATATAGGAAGAATGTTGCCCTTTAGATCTTGACTATGAATTATTTTGTTTAGCACAGGTACAAATTAAATGCATTTTTTGGACTTTGAAATATTTACTAGATTTGTTTGTTTACCCACTTTAAAATTTCTTTATAGCTCCTTTACTGCTAAAGGCAATTACAGGGTGATACACAGCAGACTGTAAAAGCAATATAATGTAACCATAAAAATTAAACAGAGGCATAAAATGCACAAAAAAAAACAAGAAAATGAGCAATCTATTTAAATCTATTGAAATAGTTAACAATCCAATTCTAACATTTCCTCAAAGTGCTTGGACAAATAGGAACAAATTGATTTCATGCCAAATAGAATGCATATAGTCATTAGCACCAATCTTATGTCTCTTAGGAGGACTTTTGAAAGTCAGGGGGTAACACAGAGAAGGCCCTTTTTCGTAGAGGCAAAGTGAATCATTGCTGGTGATAGTACATCCGAAGATTTCAGATACAGGCAAGACCTTGCAGAGAGAAATGGTCCTTCAAGTACTTGTTCCCAAAGCCATTGAGGGCTTTCAAGGTGATCAGCCACTAGGATGATTTGAAAGAAATTGCCAGGATTATTTTGATAGCCACTTTGTGATATAAAAAAGACATTCATTGCAAAATTGACTTGTAGGTAGTCTGTTTTGGGTAAGTGAGTGGTGCCTTTGACCTGCAGGATGTGGAACCTCTGGCTCACAGGTCAAATTTGGTCCTCAGGATGAATTAAACTCAATTGAAGCCCTCCTTGAAGCCTCTTCCATTCAAGAAGGACATTGGTCCAGAGAACAACTGAGATGCAGCCTGTCTTGTGGCTCACTCTGTTTCAGCCTTATATCACCGTTCATGGAAGGACATCAAGGATGAAACTGACTCAGAAGACTCAACTGTGTTCTTAAGGAATGATTATTAAGGCTGTGGCTGAGTCAGTATCTCTCCCACTTTAGCAAGGTGCTGGAGAAACAGAAGCACCTCAGGATTTAGCCAGTGCCTGAGGAAGTACCTCCTCTATATGCCTCTGTACCTGAGTCCCCAAGTGTGTGTGTGTATGTGTGTGTGTCAACCTTCTCTTCAACAGCTGGCAGTTGTTTGGTTCTGCATTACAGTGTAATTCAATGAATAACTGCAGAGAGATAAGTCCAAATGGATATGTCAGTATGTATGCCTGTAGTCCTTATAAGCAAGCCCTCTTAACACTCTGAGACGTTATTTCAAATACACATTTATAGAATTGTGCTACATAAATAACTAAAAATATTTTATATTACCATACACAGTTCTCTTTGTGAAGTTGAAGGCTTTCACAGCCAGAATCCATAGGTTGTTGTGGGTTTTCCATTCTTTGCGGCCAGGTTCTATTAGTATTTTCTCCTGATTTTTTGCCTGCATCTGTGGCTGGCATCTTCAGAGGATCTGGTGGCATGGAAGTGAGTCAGAGTATATATACTTGAGTAGTCCCTGAGTGGGGGGAGCAATTTTCATGTGTTACAGTTGGCCTGTGTGATGGCCTATTGTTAAATGGGATACCCAGGGAGTACAAGAGTATATATACTCTGTCTCACTTCCATGCCACCAGATCCTCTGAAGATGCCAGCCACAGATGCAGGCAAAATGTCAGGAGAAAATACTAAAAGAACATGGCCTCAAAGCCCGAGAAACCCACAACAACCTACAGTTCTCTTTGTTTTGTTTCTTAAGACATCTGAAGTTGAGGAGATGATTCTTGTCAGGGATTCCAGGCAGGGAACCCTGGGAAAATGATCAGCCCACTGCAAAGATGTTGCATCATGGCCCAGCTGTGGGTAATTGCAAGGTTGCATAAGAGACTGGGGTCGTGTGCAGATGGTAGAGGGAGGTGTGTAAGCCCTTACCTGGTTGGTTGTAGATCATCCCCAACAATTCTGTAGTTGTTGCAGGTATGAAACAAGCAACCTCTGTGCCTTACAGTTATGTAGGAAACAGATTAATGAAAGGATCCATTTTCAGGTTGTTCAGTTCATTGAAATTGCATTTCTGCTTACAATTTTCAATCAGTGTTACAACAAATTACCTTTTATTTTAAAATGTTCTTTCAAAATGACTGTAGACTTTTATGTAATCTTATTTCTATCTCTCCTTCTGTGCAGAAACTATATGCTCTATAAAACAACCATCGTCAAGAATGGCAATTTAAAGTTGTAGTGAAACTAACTCTGCAGTGCATCACGATTTTGGTTGCTGTTGTCATGGTTGTCATTGAGCTATTGCTGAACCAATATGATTCTGAATGTGATCTGAATGCTAATTAAATCTCTTGCAATAATCTAGAAAGGGGTAGGCAAAATATAGGCTGCCTGCATCCCTGTCAGTTTTAGGTCTGCCCCATGATAGCTGCCACCCCCGGCCTCCAAAAATGGCACTCTATTATGGCCCCACCAGGAAAAAAAAAATCCTCCTTTCTCTTCTGGAAGGGAAAGAGATGTTCTGGAGTGTCTGTGCAGGTCTACCTGAGTGTGCTGGCATTTTCCTGTACCTTAGAGAGCCACTGCATAGGCCATTTCTAACTATATTGTTATAGTGCTATTATTCTACTTTCAACATCCTATGGAATCCTGGGGTTTACAGTTTAGGGAGGGCCTTCTAGGATTCTCAGCCAGGGAGCTCTTTGGCCTCAGTAAACTACAAACCCAGAATTCCACAGGATGTTGTAGGTAGAATAATTGCACTATAACAATGTAGAGCGGAAATGGCCATGGGGGAGAATATATTTGAAAACATTCAAAAAATGACTGACAAACATTTTTTCAAGTGTTGAGAAGAGAATCCTTGACTGATGGGAATCTTTGTAGTTTGGGACTGATTCTGCACAAAATTCACTTTTTTTTTTTGGCAGAAAATAGCTTTTTCAAGAAACGTTTTCTGAGCACAAAGTAGTACTTCTGCATAGAAATGTTTGCATAATTATCTATCCAGAAAAATCCTGTTTTTAACCTTCCCTTCCCTTCCTTTCCCTTCCCTTCTTCTCTCCTTCCTTCCTTCCTTCCTTCCTTCCTTCCTTTCCTCCTCTTCCAAGTGACTAGATTAATCACACAACTCAATCACCACTAGAGCAAAGCTTCAGATCAAAATTCCTGAATATCCAGCTCAGGATAAAAGACAGTCCATGAGGTTTTATTTCTCAGCTGCTCAGTAGTTCTGCCCAGGCCTGATGACTTCCCTAGATTCTATCAGCTGCTATGTGCCCCCAATTTCTTGCCATACAAGAGTAAAAGGCGATTCTGGTTCTCCCTGGGGACAGTGGCATTGAAACATAATGTGTCATAACCCTGAACCACTGGAATCACTCGGACTTTGTTTTGATTTAAATCTACCTGGGATCAGCATATTTAGAGCTGAGTGCTTGTGCTGCAAACGGTACTAACTCTGCAGTTTGCTATGGGGCCTGTTGTCCCTCACAGTGTATAAACTGCTACAGCACTTTCCTTTCCCCACACTTTCTGGATCTTTTATGAGTGTTGCTGTGTTGTTCTAGTGGCTCTGTCTGGCCTCCTCTTCCTCCTTCTCCCTCCATGTCTTCAGATTGAGTGTGACTTCTGATGATCCTTTCAGGATTTCCTTGGCCATATTCATTCAGGGGAGCCTTGCCATTGCCCTTCTCTGAAGCTGAGAAAGAGTGATTTGCCCAAGGTCAACCAATGGATTTCCATGGCTGAGGAGTGATTTCACTCCTCTCTCCTGGGGCCCTGCTCCTACACTCAAACTGCTACACTGTACTGACTGTATGTGTGTGTCTATACGTATGTATTTACTGTAGCATCACTATATGTTGCAATTAGCTGCTCTGGGTGCATGGAAAGAGCCTTGGAGTTCCTAATGTCAACAATTTTACCTAGCAATCAGATAGCACTAAAGAAGTGTCTCCATATTCTGGTTCCTTGTATGTAAAAATATAAGTTCTGTAACACTGAGTGGTGGAGAAGCAGAATTTTTTAACCAAGAATATTTTAACCAAATACAGGTTGCTTTACCAGTACTTCATTCTATTCAACTATTCTTGCAGTCATGCAATACTTTCCACTTTTCAGTGAGAATGCCAGCCATTCTCGTTTAATACTTCACTGCATGAAATACCAAATGCATACAATATATCAAGTGATGCTCACTGCCTATGGCCCCCCTCAAAGCATTTTTGATGTGCAGATTTGTTGGTTTCTAACTCTATAGAAGCACTGTATCAAATTTCTTTGGGTATATAAATCTGTATGTGGCAGAAACTAAGGCACCTGTAAATATATGCAGGAATCTGACAAAGGTCCATATGCTATTTTTTAGTGTGAGCTCTTCCAAGCCAGATCAAAATTATATGAACGGCAGCTCTTTATTTCATGCTAATCTGAATCTAACATGAAAGGCTCACTCTAGCCAGTATTACATTTGGACAATATGGAGCCAGGATAACCCTTCTGAAGTTTGCCGTTGCTAGGATTGGATATGTGAATAACTTGTGAACAATTCTGTCCCTTGTTTAGTCTTACTATATGTATGAGTGTGGGGAGGTTTGTATCGATATAATTTATTTGTATATTGAACAGTGGACTGGCTAAGAACATGAACTGGGATCCAACAAGCTTCCCTTTAGTTCAAAGTTCATTAAGTGGCTTTAGTAAGTCAGTATGGGAAGATAAAATTAGAATCTGATTAAAAAACAGAAGAGACGAGGGCCTTTTTATACTATAAGGCTATGAGCCCACGTTAACTGCCATGGCAACATTCTATGGCTTCTTAGGATTCGTAGTTTGAGGGCTATCTAGAATTCTCATCCAGAGAGCTCTAGTGCCTCACTAAACTACAAATCCCAGGATTTCACAGTGTGCAGCCATAACAGTTGGCTGTGATTGTATAGTATTAAAGGGCCCCAGAAGTTGGAACACTTCCCTTTTGGGCTACAATTTCTGGGAAGCAGATGAAGTTTTCCAAGCCTCTGGCTGAAAGTGCCTCTTTTAAATAACTGCCTGTCCTCTTCTTTTAGCCTTCCTAGTGTCTTTGAATAAAGTAGATGGGAGGGGGGATAATACATCTCTTAGAGAGAGAAAGCTTTTGAATCACCTGTCTCCTTGATATCACTGCACCACTTAAAGCTACCTGGAGTCCTTCCTTTGAACGTTTTAAGGCATATCTCATTTGCTTTACCTGAAAAAACGAGCCTGAAAACCCTATTTCCAGTAGCATCATTGGAATGATTACTGGCATTACGTTCCCTGGAACAGAGACTGCTTCTATTTGATTTGACATATTCTTCCAGGCAGTTTCAACCACTAGTGGCTGGTATATGTACCGTACCATTAGTTTCTGTTGTAAATGTGAGAGTTTTTACAGCTGAGGTGTGTCAGGACAGCTTTTGTGGTTGTGCAGGCAGTGGAACAGTTTTATATGGTTCTACTATTAAATATGGCAGGTCAAAAAAGGAGAGAGAGAAGCAATGGCTTCACAACAGGCATCAACAATACCGCTTGCGGCTATATTGAACTGTAGCATGGCACGCTTGCGTAGCTGACAAATATGACTTTGCAAGGTAATGAAAAAACAAAGCCTTGTAATCGTGATAAAATTTGGAATTGGAGGTTTTTCTTATTTTCCAACAAGGAAGGAAAGAAATGATCCAAACTGCCCTTGACTGCATGTTTCTTCTGCTTTAGGAAACCATAACAATAACCTTATTTATTTGTTTTTGTTTTTTTTAAACTGAGATGTTTAAGCAAATGCTTCATTTTACAATGACATCTGCCTCACTTTCAGAAATTCTGGCTGAGATCCTGTCATTTTTACATGGAGGACAACAGCCATTCCTTTCCCCATAACTGCTCCGCAGAAGACAGAAAGCAGCTGGACATAAATGTGCAGCCAATCAGTGGCTTGGAGGGGGAGAACTGAGCTCTACCCAAGTGCTATTCACATGCCATTGTACATCTGGGGACAAGGAGTTACATGGGCAGTTTCAGGATACCTGCCTCTACAAAACCCTCTCCATGGGTTCAGCTACGGTGGGTCAAAATGGGGGTATCACAACCTCAAATAAGAATTCTGTCCCCAATGAAATATTCCTTCAAGTTCTCAGAATTCTAGCATTGCAGTAATTTAAAATTTCTATTAAACATTTAGAAACACAATTTAGGCATCCAAGGAAAAGGAGGCAGGCACAGTTTCCAAGGGAATGGCAATACAGCAAATTAAAAGTTCTAGGTGTGAATCGTTTTCAATGTCATATTCTCTACTCTGTCAGAAATTTAGTGACTGAAGGAAAATTTCATTGGAGGGAACAGAATTCATATTTGGGTGAGCACTGATCTCATTTTGACTCCTTGTAGCTACATCCTTGTCCCGCCCCAGTTTTTATGCTGATTAACTCCTGGGAACCAAGAGAATTCCAGCCGTAGGCTACAGTTCTGTATACATGTATATTGGAGTAAGCCTCAATGAAATGATTAGGGCTTCTTTCTGAGTTTCAAGAATTATTTTCTTAGGTTCTACAAAGCTAGGAAAAGAGTCTAAAACTTGTTGAACTCTCAAGCATGTATGTGCTCTCCAAAGATGTGAAAAATCTATCAATCTTGATTTGTTTCCCTACATTTTTTTCCATTTCTGTTTTGTATGCCAGTTTGCCAGTTATTTCTTCATGAAGATGCATGCACATTTTTGTAAGTACATTTCCTAATGCACACATTTTAACACATTTTAATGCATGGATGTTGATATGCAGTTTTCCCATTCACTAAAACATGTTAGTGTACATTTTTCAGATACAAATTTTGAGATGTTCACATTTAATTTTGTATAGTTTTTCTAAACAAAGAATCTGTTGCTTATAATTTCAAAAGAGGTGCCCTCACATGTTACAAATAGGATACATTTCTTTTAAACAATGGTTAATGCAAAATTATTTTTAGTTCCTAGTGCACACTAGCAAAATCTCCAAATGGAAAAATAAAGACAGTGATTTATCTGGAAAGGTACCTAACTAAAGACTGACTCTACTATAGAAGATATGAATTCCAAAGCAACAGCGTTTTTTTATTTATTACTAGTAATAATAACAAAACCTGGTACTGCAAGTATGTATTAGCATTTGGAGTGAATCCTAGTATTGTTGATGTACTGTAATTTTTACTGACATCTGTGGCAAAAAATCTGCTATCATCAATTTGAAAAAAATGAAGATAGTTTTACATTTCATCCTGTTATGAAGACTCATTCATTCTTTTTTTTCTTCCTTTTATTTTTTCCTTCCTTTTTTGGTTGATAAATTGATAGTTGAGTCAACAAAGAGAAGAAGAGGAGCATTCATGTAGAGTGATGACGTGACGAGATATGTATGGGTGTTTACTGTTTTCAATATATTATGAGACATATTGGTTGATTGATTGCAATTCTAAATCACCTACTAAGCAGAGTTCTTTTTTTTAAATCAACAACAACAACTTTTGTAGTTAGCCAAAAGCTAGTAAATGGGCAAAACAGGCTTAAGCCACAAAAGGTGAAATAAAATGACATAAAGGGAACAGAAACAAAATATTTAGTCAACATCAATTCATTTTATGGACAGAGAGAAAGAATAGGAACCCACATGTTAACAAGCCTCCCTTTCCTCCCACATGCATTGTTCTGAGTCGTGTTGGCAATCTATCATGTGGAATTCAATGCATTTCTTTTTAACAGACTGAACTGCTACCAGAAAAATTGCCCGATCAAATAAGACTCTATGGGTCTGGCTTGTTAGCAAGAAATCAGTATATTCTGTTCTGCACAATCATTCTTAATCCCTAAATATTGCACTATAAATTTCTCTCTCAGGATGTTGTACAGGTCCAACTGCAGCTCTATGTGTTCCTGGTTTCCATAGGGGACTGTCCACACAAGCATCAAAAGAATCCCCATCAAACAAATTAATATTACTGCTGGGGAAAAAACTATTCATTCTTGTGACCAAAGGTTTTTGATGTTGTACAATCTGTTAAAATATAAATTTCATCAAACAATGTAGCAATTATAGCAGGCATTGTTAGTAGCTGAAATCACTCAACATATCTTGGATTGTTTGCACTTCCCATCTATGAAATCTTAAAGTAGTCAAACTGCTATTCTTGGTGCATAAAATTGGAATCTTGCAAAATCTTGCAAGCTGTATCCATTGAGCAAGTGAATGTACATAGTTGCTCTCATGTGTCTTTGTGCATGGTGCATAAAACAGGGAGAGTCACATAATCTGGCATATATATAACAGGTCTATAGTTGGTTTAATATCTGTAGGAGTTGAATGAGTGCAATTGGACCCAAGACTGAAGGCTTAGCTATGCTTTCTTGACCTCACTGAAGAAAAGCTGGAGCGAAGTTCCTTTCTTCATAACCCAATAGAACTAAGTGTGATGCTTAGCTTACCAGAGGGTATAGAAGAGAGGGTTATATGTGGATGAGTAAACATGAATCTCCAAACAGCTGGCTCTGGCCCTAACTTGTGTCAAGCAATTGGCACAACTCCTGATTAGAAATTAATTAGATCGATGTCGGCAGAGCACACACAGTTTCTTTCTCATAGAAGAACATGCCAAATCCATTAAGAATAAACTACTTGATGCTGATTCCAGCCTTTCATGCTTTGTCAGTTCAGCTGCAGATCTCGCCAGTGTTGATGAGATTCACTGTGTGAATATTTTTATTGGCATAAGGGTGCAGTGTTTCTACTTTATACAGAAATTTCATTCTCTTTGGCTGCAAGGTTTTTCTCTAGAGCGGCAATCAGGTGCTAGCATTAGATCTTATGGTACAAAGCTGTATTAAAAAAGTAATAAACAATAATAATAAAGTGAAGATAATAATTTGCTTTGTTTTGTTAGTTTTCAGTTCTGCAGTAGCATAAAGATTCCAGTCCCTCAAGCTATGATGGAGAGTTTTATGTGTTGTTATTTTTATTATTTTATTTATAGTCGAGAGTGCTAACAACATATTTAAAACAGTACAAATTAAAAACAATAAAAAGTATTAATAGAAATAGAAATATAAGATTTAAAGAACAATTAAATAATTTATTAGTTAAAAATATTAAAATGCATTAAAAGATTATATACAAACCTTAAAAATAGAACTGCACAGTATTAAAAGTCCAACCCTAGTAAAAGCCTGATGGCATAAAAATATTTTCACCTGCCAATTGAAGATCAAATTGTTAACCTTTGTTAAGATCCAAATTTGGGGCAATGGTTTTTCCAGCTTATTCTTTACCACTCTAGCCCCAAAGGGTTTCTCTATTCACATTGGTAAATCAGTGGATTTATTATTTCTGTGTTTTAGACCAGAGCTACACAAAGTGATGATACCTAGATTGTTGCTGGTCCCTCGCAAGCTTCCAGGAAAGAAAGAAACAGTTGTACCCAATGGGGCCAAATTTAGTTGCCAGTACACCATGTTGTAGTTGTTTGTGCACTGGATTACAGATCTGCAGACCAGGCTACAAATCCCCACTTGGCCATGGAATGCCTTGGGTGACCTTGGGCAGGACACACTCTCTTAGCTTCGGAGGGAGGCAAAGGCAAGCTTGCTCTGAACAAATCTTGTCAAGAAAACCCTATGTTGGTTTCATCCTAGGGTTTCCAAAAGTCTGAAACAACTTGAAGCCACACAACAACAAAGCCTGGCACATTGGAAAAAGCATAGTTGCTGATCCCTCCCAGCAGATAGCCTGCAAAGAGTTGTTGTAGAGTTAATATATAAAGAACAATTAGTCACGAGTGACATATAGAGAATTTTGGCTATCGTGATGGCTTATTATACTTCAAAATACAGACTTTTAAAATCTCAGCTGTTTGCAATGTCGTTATTGCGTGCCTTCAAGTCGTAGCTGACTTATAGTGACCCTAAGGCAAACCTATCATGGGGTTTTCTGGGGGCTGAGAGTGTGTGATACACCCCAAGTCACCCAGTGGGGTTCCATGGCAGAGCGTGGACTCAAACCCTGGTCTCCAGAATTGTTGTCCAATGCTCAAACCACTACACTATGTTGGCTCTGCAATAGGCTTTGTAATAGGAATAGCTTTGTAATAGGAATGGTTTCCTCAAGGCTTTGTTTAGATTTTTCCACCCCTTGCTCTTCAACCAATTCATGACTGTGAGAATTGACAGTAATAAAGGTATGTGGAAATGCTTTGGGATCTTTAGGAATTGGACAGTGACAGGTGCTAAACACAATGATGTGTGACCCAGTGGCAAATCTAGGTCACAATCTTAGCAGGGGGCAGAAAGCTAATCACTGCTCCATGTGTTCTTCAACCCCCCTTTTCTTTCAAAGTACTGCTTGATAGATATTTTTTTAAAAACTTTCTTTGCCAAGCTCCTGCCTTCCTGTTTAAATGGGTTCTTGCTGCTGTTGCATCTTTACCTTCAGAGTTCTACCAGGCTGTGCATATGGATTATATGCTTGGTTACTCTCACATGGATAATTCATTGCATATATGCTCTGCTTGGTAAGCATCTGGGAATTGTGTGTAGAGCTGATGTGAAGGGACGGAGGAGGGTTGCAGAGTAAATTGAAAGATGTGATTTCTTTTCCCTGAGTCTTCTGACTTCCTGTTTCTCTCTGTGTGTATCTATTTGGAATTTGCTTGTTGAAAAGCTTGGCCTTCTGTGGCTTCATGTTGCTTCTCTCCTAATTTAAACTTACATTGATCTGATTTATTTGATTTATTTAATGTACACCCTGCCTTTCCTCATAGGAACTCTAAGAAACTAATGCACATAAAAACATACTCTTTGAATAACCAATAATGTATACCAAAATTATTTTACAAATTCATAATTTAACATTACAGATTACAGACATTTGCTAAAATATAATAAAATGATACAAACTAGCTGCAACAGAAGACATATAAAATAAAACGCTTGCGTATTGGATGATAACTCACACTAATAATTTTGATTTATCTGGCACCTGAAAGGCAAGAATATGAGCAGCCTCCCAGAGTTTTCATAACTGGGGCACTGTCGTGCAGCCCTCTCCTTTTGAGCTCATTTTCATTGCTTGCTATATTAATACATTTAATTTTTTAAACTCTGTGTCTAATTTCTAGAGCTGCTCAGCCTTAATTCCAGGTGACCTGGCAGTCAAGCTGCTGTAGACTGATAGGCCATTTGGCTCACCCCCACTTATATGTCTAACTGGCTTGAAATGATTAGGCTAGGCATGCATTGGTAGAGAGGCTAGGGATTTCGCTGCAACATGGTTCCAGCACTCATGCCGCTTCCTTGAGTTTCCCTCTTCAGATCTAGAGGTAGCTTCAGAGACAGTTCTTAAAGTTCTTATTCTTCATTCTTTGTTTGTTACTGTTAATATAATTGCTAACCTGTATTCCAGGGCACCCTCTTCTTACACTGCAGGTTTTCAACCAAGAATTTTAAGCTACTAACTATTAAACATGTTCATCCATACTAACAGATGTGAAGGGGAATAAAATAAATAGTCTCCAGAGTTCCATTAAGCAACAATGTGGACAAAGCCATGAAGACTTTTCTAGAGAGGGAGCTCCAAGGTTTGAAATGTCTTCCCCCATATTCACCTGCGGTAGAGCTTCAGACAGTTATGAACAACACTGTTAATTTAACTAGTTACTTTTTGGATAATTAGGCTATAACAAAATTTTGTGTTAAAAGCAATTTAAGAGGTAAGACTAAAGTTACTTTATTGGAGTAACAGATAACAGATTCTTGTTATTAAAGTGTCCTTTAAGACATCAGAACAATGAGTTCTCAAATTTTATATCATTTTCTAATCAATCTTACTTTTTCCCTCAAAAGAATAACAGAAAGTTGTGGAAAAGTAGCATGCAGAAAAACAAGGGATGTAATGTGATGTTATGTGTAATAGGAATAGGGTACTTTTGAAATCCTATAATAAGTAATGGAACAAATTACTTATGAAAAAGACATTTTCCAAGCTCTGATTTTACCCATACCTAGGCCATTTCCACACTAGACTGTTATAGCGCTATTATTCCACTTGCTACATCCTGTGGAATCCTGTGGTATGCAGTTTTGGGAGGGGCTGGCTATAACAGTCCATAGTGAAATGGCCATAGTGATCTTTTGGAGATGTGCTGCTTTATGTGTGCCTGCGGTCTGCAGTGAAGTGGGTATGGAACTGGTATGAGGCTTTTTCAGTTGAGATACACGTACAAGGTATCCTTATAAAACATGATACTTTATTTCACTGAATATAGAAGTATTGAATGTCTCTTACGTATAATTCTTTCCTTCCATGGCCAAATCAGCTGTTAAAATCCCCTGTACTGGGATTCCTTGAGAGACCAAGAGGATGATGGTGAAGACAGATGAAGGATGATGCAAACTGAATCCCTACATTCTTTTCTAATCCTGACTTACTTGGCAATTTTAAATTCAGGAATAACTTTTTATTCTTTGTAATTTCTCTGCATTCTTCACCTTGCTGTCAAAGACAAAAGGGAACAATCTGAATTTACAGATAGATTAGCTTAAAAAATTGGCATTTTCAAAGAATCTTAAAATTTGGGCTGTAGACCTAGAGATACTTCCAAGGTGATGTTTCCTATTGGACTTTCTGAGACATACTTGTAAGTAACTACTTTTAGGCTGTTTCCCACTAGGTTGAAGTAGATTTTTTAACTTACCATTAGCTCAATTTTGGCAGAGGATTCTGGGAGCCTGAGCCAAAAGGTAATTTTTTTGAGTTCTGCCAATAATAGCCAATGATAAATCTTTTCCATCAAACACATTCATATCCTTTCATGCATTATTTTCCACTACATGTGTAAAGGAATATTCACTAAATTACTTAAAATTATTTAAAACTTCCATATTGGTTAAAATGAAGTCATTTGGTTGCTGTTGCAGTTTTAAATATATGGGAAATGTTAATTTTTACTGAATTCTTATGAGTTTTTAAGTTAAAATCAATACATTCATGGTGTCACGGCAGGTATGTCCACTAACTGAAATTATTTTGGATTGGCAAGATTCACAGAATGGGCTAGGATAGTTACACTAATTGCCAATGCATACTAGTTTGATTCTTTAAGAGCAAAGAATTCCAGGAAGAATAAATGTAGAAGAAGCTAATCAGCATTTCTAGAGATGACATTGAAGTCCTAATCCTTTTCAGAAGTATCATCATAAAGGTACAGTCAGAAGAGACAATCTTTTTGTTTTAAGAAACAAAGAAAAATCATACTATTTAGACAGACTGAGGAACTCACTCAGAATGAAAAAACTCTGTCAGTTATGTCTTCTCCTCTAGTCATTTTTTAAAAATATGCCTATGAAGAAATTAATGAATTTTGGTAAGTTCTTATTAGAAGCAAACCAAATGAAATTCTCAAACGTTTGCGTTAACCAGATACAGTAGTTACAGCTGTTCCATATAAGGAGAGAACCATGTTGGAACTGCCTGTAGAACAGTGGTTCTCAACCTGTGGGTCCCCAGATGTTCATGGACTTCAGCTCCCAGAAGCCCCAGCCACTATGGTCAATGCTCAGGGCTTCTGGGAGCTGAAGTCCACGAACATCTGGGGACCCACAGGTTGAGAAGCACTGCTGTAGAAAGATGAGCAATCTGTCAGAAAAAAAGTGACACGCTTAATTGAGCACCACATGTGGCTGAGTACATGACCATTCTAAGCCAGGCCCTCGAAAGCTAAGCACTCAAAGCCCTCTTCCTGGCTGGATCAATTGACCAATGTCTTCTTTTTAAAACTCTTAATAAATGCCATGGAAAAAACTTGAAATTTTTAAAAAATGAAATTTCTTATTTTTAAAAGAAATGAAATGCTCATCCCTCCATGAAATTCACTAAAAGGCAGCATAGCACATTAACCACAGGGTCCAAAACTACATGATGAAAACACAACCCTGCCCAAATATGCAGCTGATTGCTTATAGGTGAATATCAGCTAAATTCTCCCCTTGTCTTTCATTTCATTTTTGCCCCTGTGGAGAAGATGATAATTTACTGTATTTTGATTCCACCTTTCGGTTAGTTGCTTTCTCCTAAAGCTTCTTAAATCAGCAAAGAGAGAGAGAGAGGCCCTGCCATCAAACTTAAAAAATAAAAAGACAAGACACACAAGGGAAAGGAACAGGGTGAGGATCACTCTTTCAAGGTCATAAGAGAATAGTGAGCTTTCTACCCAGTTCAGACTTAGCTGGTCTTGTCTTGCCAGTGCTCCTGCTTTGATAACAACAACTGGTGGCTCCAGTTCTTTTGGCTGATGGATGGGTCCACGTTTGTACCATGTGTTCTCTCTGGCAGTAAGCAGGAAATGAGCCACTGCAATTGCTTCTTCTTTGGTTGATGGATGGGCCAGGTTCATCTCCCCTTTGGCTTTATGTTGTTTTTCATAGGAAGAGGCTGCAGCCCCCTATTTATTCCAGAATTGGCCTATGTATGTGCCAGTTCTCTGTCCAAAGAGCTCCAAGCACCATAAACAATTACTGTATTTGCCGGCATATTAGACACACTCCATTTTCAGACCTTATTTTTAAGGAAAAAATTTTTTAGTACCTGGCTGAGGAAAAATACATAGGAAAGTGGAGAGTGAAAGGAGATGTGGCACAAGGATTCTCCCTTTCCCTATTTTCCTTTTGAGAATTCCTCTTGGGCAAATCCCATTCTCTCAGCCTCAGAGGCAAGCCATGACACCCGCCCCCACCCGAACAAATCTTGCTGGGAAAACTCCTCCATAAACTAGAGCTGAGTTGCAGGAACTAAGTAAAGCAAATGGGAAGGGGGAATGAAGACAGGAGTCCTGTGCAGAAAAGGGGTAGAGAGGCAGCAAAAAGAGGGGGCTCACAGCATCTGGAGACTGCTCCTCTTCTTTCTAGACCCTCCTCTTCTTGACTCATTTTCTTCCTCCACCGTCCCAGCAAAGTGGTGGAGGCTAGGGTAGAAAACAGGAATAAGCAGCTTGTCTGGAAGAAACCAAACCTCCCATTCAGGCTGGGAGGGAAGAAAGTGCACCTCCATCCCACTCCTTTTCCCCCACCCCAGGAACAGAAACCAACAGGGTTTTGCGGGCTGTGCTGAGCAGGAGCTGTAGGAGAGGGGAGGACTAGGAAAGTGCCCTCAATTCCTTACTCCCCATTGTCCCACGGGTGGTTGGCTCTAGGAAAAAGATCCAACTGGGAGGGGTGAATGGGAGGAAGGAGGGAGGGGCTGCAGCAAAGTGGGGTCTTCTTCTCTTAAAGGGTCTGCTGATGTTTTCCCACTTTCTTTTTTTTCTTAAACCCAGAGAGCTTTATTCCCCACAAATCAATAGTCTACAGAAGGATTACACACAAGAAGTAAGACTGTACAAAGTACAAGCCCCACTCTAAGTCAGTTGTTTGGAGTAGTTTTCAAAGTATTGTGTTTACTGGTGTATAAGATGCACCCCATTTTCAGAAGGTGTTTTTTAGGGGGAAAAGTGCATCTTATATGCCAGCAAATACAGTATATTGCCTTTTATCCTTCTTGCTTTGGGTTTATAGGCAGAAAAGCAGCAGATAAATCTAATATGATCTAGCATGTTTCAGCTGATACTTTTTCCTCAACATTCAAATATGTCTATTTCCATTGTCTGAGAGTGCAGCGTTGTTGTTGTTGTTGTTGTTGTTGTTGTTGTTGTTGTTGTGGTGTGCCTTCAAGTCATTTCTGACTTATGGGAACCCTAAACCAAACCTGTTATTAGGTTTTCTTAACAAGATTTGTTTCTTTGAGAATTAGAGTGTCACCCATGGCTGAGCAAGGATTCAAACCCAGAATGCTAGTCCAGTTTTCAAATCAATACACCATGCTGGCTCCTGAAGTTTATCTTACTACACAGCTATAGCAGTTGGGTACTGCTCCAATTGTCTTGGACCATATAGTCCTGAGAAATATCTGCTAGAAAGCACTAGTCTTACCCAAACTACAGCCCCAAGGCTTTCTTGCAAAGAGTTCTCGGCACCTTACCAGTATGTGGATCTCGGAATTCCTTACAACAGCTGTATCAAATGACTATTATTGTCCAGTGCAGATATGCACTTGGGATGTTTGTTGGTGAACAATCCTACCACATCCACTCAGGAGTCATTGCTGAAACCAACAAACTGCAAAATTTCTTCATGTGTTACCAGGGATGGCGGGGGGCTGGGGTGAGAATTTCTCAGCATGTTTCCTTCATTGACACATCTGAAACTTATATTTGAACAAGAATACATTTGTGGTCTGAAATCTTTATGTTTACACATGTTGCAATCGGTGTATACTGAACAAAATGCAAACACAAAAATACATATAGGGAAATGTGCACATGAAATGTGCTTATTATGGAAATATGTGCATGTTAGGGTAAAACTATATACTATGAATGGGAAAATGTGTACATTTCCCCCAAAATGTACAAACATGTGCATATAAGGAAAAATGTGCATGGAAAAAGTACACATTTTTGTATAGACTTTCTGATCCCCCCTCCCAAATTTATGCAGAAATGGAACAGAACAAACTGAAATTTGGCTTCAGAACACACAATCCAAAGTTTTATCCCTGTCACTTAGTTTGCCATCCTACATACAATCTCAGTGCCTTATTGCTCTATAAATTGCTCTTTCTTCATCTCTTTGTGTGCTTTGACCCTGAAATGCACAATGTCCTGGAGCTGTATACAATTGAAATACAGACGGGATTACATAGTATTTATGAGAGCTGCTAACTCAGGTCTATTCTGGGTGTGCCAGGTCTATTCTGGGTTGGTTGCTCTTGTAGAAAATAGTATGCTAATATGCTCCCTGCTCTGTATATAACCAGCTCAAAAATATTTTCTTCCAAATGCAAAGGCTTTGGAGCCTGAGTTAGCTTGAGACAGACTATATTCATCCTGTGTTCCAAATACCATTTGCCTTCTATAACTCTCATTTATTTATCCCAATATTGTTTTGCCAATGGATCTGTGTAGTCTTGAAGCATTGCTTGTAGTTTCACAGTGAAATTCCAGCCTAGGGCAACGTTAATCTAAAATGCAGTTTGATGAATGTGGAGAGAGATCTTCAAGAGGCTTTTTACACACAATCAAGCTAAGTATGCCCCAGCAGCATTTTATCCTTTGTGAGATATTCCCACATGTCCTTATAGCATGATACCACTTTTAATTTAAATGTAATATCTCCCAGGGACCGCGATGGGTAATACTCCAGGAAAGGATCGGGTTACTTCAGGAGGAATAGCTCCACTGTTGACTTGCTTTTTTTTTTTTTTTTGGTTAAAGCATGAACAAGCACTTCTAGTATAGGAGACAAAAATGATTTAAAAAGCAGAGTTGTTACGAAATTGCAACTAATGAGGTTCTGACATAGAAGTTCTCCAGCCAGTAAATCCCAAAATGGAAGTAACTTTTCAGTAACAAGTTACAGGGAGCATCATCATCTACAACTAGTTTTAGTGACCAGTGATGGAACAATGCTACAGATAAGAGTAAAGCTACTTCATTAGTTTAGTGAGTAACAGGCTCTAGTTATTGATGGTCAACCATAAAATAAAGAGACCAGATGCAAACATGGAGTTGATAAGGTCCAGCTTTATTTAATTTGACCTATTTAATGATTATGGTGGCCTGGAATTGAAGCAGGGAGGGCAGCCTGAAGCAAGTCCAGCTGAGGCCAGATGTCACACCCTGACAGCCTCCTCAGCCTTCCCTTAGGTGAGCACACCTCAGCCCCAAGGGCAATCCAAATTACTTTGGTTGCTCCCCAGTCTGGCATTACTGGAAGGTTAGTATAGTACAACCACAGTAAGTCTTTATTGCCCTGTGCTGTACAACCACTACTGGGTGAATGACAATGTATGTTGAACAAAAATTAGACTGCATAAATTATACTCCTAAACAAAATTGTCAACTAGAACATATACAGACATAGTACTAACTAAATAACAACTCTTTGTACACAAGTATGTATTATATCCAAAGGTTAATTCCAACAATCTGACATAGACAGTTATCAAAACATCAAAAATCACATATAATAGGACAATTAGATGCTAATAAAATAATAATAATAATAATAATAATTATAATTATAATTATAATTATAATAATATTCAGGTTTCACAAACAACCTGTTATAGTTTATAATTTTGTTTAGGAGTATAGTTTATACGGTTTAAGTTTTGTTCACTATACAGTGTCATTCACCTGGTAGTGGTTGCACATCACTGGAACGTAACCCAGGTGCTCCCACCCAAGCCACAGGACCCTATAAGTGAGAGCTTTATTCCCAGTTTAACCTCAAGGATAGCCTCCTTCCTCCTCCTGGGACACAGGGCCCTACTGCGGGAATCTGAGAGTCCTATGTGACAGCAAAGGGATGCCAGAAGGTGATCACCAAAGTCTTATTCTCACACCATTACCTGCCAGATGAAAACCTAATTAAAGACAGCACCCCAGCCAATATCCTGATTCCATCAAATAAAATGTGGGACAGGCAAAAAACCTCGGGCCTTTCCACACTACACTGTTATAGTGCTATTATTCCATTTTCAATGTCCTGTCGAATTCTGGGGGTTTGTAGTTTACTGAGGCCAGAGACCTCTTTGGCTGAGAATTCTAAAGTCCCTTCCCTAAACTGCAAACACCAGGATTCCATAGGATGTTAAAACTGGAATAATAGCACTATCACAGTGTGTGGAAAGGCTCTTCCTGTTGAAAGGGAAAAAGTTCCCTAACTAGTCCTGAGGTGACCAAAGTCCCACACTAAGGCCCTTTCCGCATGTGGGAAAGGAACTGCATGAAAACGGGACTCACTGGATTTCTTCGGTGTCTGGTTGAGTCCGTCGGGATGAGGAGCAGTGCGAGCTCGTCACTCTGCACTGCTCCGGTGTCCAAAATGGCTCTCCACCAACCAGAGAAGCTCACCAGCCTAAAGCCTGCCCCCAGCAGATCTGCAGGCACACACTAGTGGGCGCGCCTGCAAATCTGCACCAGAGCGCGGCGATGGAGCAACATGGAGTCGCATGCTCTGTGCTTTTAAAAAACCTCTAAAAAGGCCCTTTCCACACTGGGCTATTAAAATGGTGCAGAGCGACCTCCGACGGAGGTCTTCTGCACTGTAGAGTGGACTGGGACGGACTACTTTTTGTAGTTCTGCACACTGGAGCAGTGCGGAGCGATGAGCTCGCACTGCTCCTCGTCCTGACGGACTTGCCCGGATGCTGAAGAAATCCAGTGAGTCCCGTTTTTTCGCGGTTCCTTTCCCATGTGCAGAAAGGGCCAAAGAGGTTTTTAAAAAACATGCCGCGTGACCAGTTCTGGTTGCTCCGGAGTGGACTGAGGTGTGGAACTGCAAAACGTAGTCTGCCCTAGTCAACTCTACGGTGCAGAAGACCTCCGTTGGAGGTCGCTGTGCACCGTTTTAATAACCCGGTGCGGAAAGGGCCTAAGATGAGAAAGGGAAGGTGGGTTGCAACGGGATCCAGAATGGCATGTGGAGGGGGTGATCCAACCTAAATAGCCTCAGCTATGCCCCTCAGATGTTGTGAATTGGCTTCAAGTGCCGATTGCAATTTACACACTGGTCTCCTTCATGGAAGCCATCAAATTTTTACCCTCCCCTAAAGCATCATTGCCATACTGTCCTGGGTAAATATTTTCTAAATGTACATTTAGGGGCATTTTAAGAGAAATTTCTGTGAGATGTAAGTTTTATGCCATTCTCTTATCAATCTCATGGTTTTGCTCCTTCAAATAAGGCCATTTCCACACTAGCCTGTTATAGCGCTATTATTCCACTTTCAACATCCTATGGAATCCTGAGGTTTGCAGTTTAGAGAGGGGCCAGGATTCCATAGGATGTTGAATTTGGAATAATAGCACTACAACAGGCTAGTGCAGAAATGGCCTAAGTAATGGAAAAGTCATGAGCAGTGCAAAAAGTAACACAGTGAATAACCTTTTCTGTCACCATATTGAGTGACAGGAAAAGATTACCTTTAAAACATGGCTAATGTGCACTATAAATTTACTTATGAAAAGTAACTTTCCAAGCACTGGAGAATGGAAAATCTCATTGGCAGTCAGATGGCTTCAAGGTGGAGCTGACAATGGATTTCTCAAGACTTTGCCTCAGAATGCTTTAACAATGGCTCATTTTGAGCAAAATAATAACTAAATCTAGTTTTGCAAGTAGGGTCATAGAATCATAGAATGATAGAAATGTAGAGTTGGAAGAGACCACACAGGCCATCTAGTCCAACCCCCTGCTATGCAGGAACACCCTCAAACATTCCTGACAGATGGCCATCTAGCCTCTGCTTAAAAACCTCCAAGGAAGGAGACTCCACTACACTCCAAGGCAGCATATTCCACTGCCGGACAGCCCTGACTGTCAGGAAGTTCTTCCTGAGGTTCAGGTGGAATCTCCTTTCCTGCAGCTTGAATCCATTGCTCCTTGTCCTGGTCTCTGGAGAAGCAGAAAACAAGCCCTCTCCTTCCTCTACATGGCATCCCTTCAAATATTTAAACATAGCTATCATGTCTCCTCTTAACCTTCTCTTCTGCAGACTAAACATACCCAGCTCTCTAAGTCTATCCTTATAGGGCATGTCTTCCAGGCCTCTCACCATTTTGGTCGCCCTTCTCTGGACTTGCTGCAGCTTGACCATGTTCTTCTTGAACTGGGGTGCCCAGAACTGGACACAGTATTCAAGATGAGGTCTAACCAAAGCAGAGTAGAGTGGTACCAGTACCTCCCTCGATCTAGACACCATACTCCTGTTGATGCAGCCGAGCATTGCATTGGCTTTCTTGGCTGCCACATCACACTGCTGACTCATGTTCAGCTTGTGGTCTATGAAGACTCATAGATCTCTTTCACATGTACTGCTATCCAGCCACTTGTCCCCCATCCTATATTTCTGTATTCCATTTTTTCTACCTAATTGTAGGACCTTACACTTATCTATATTGAATTTCATTTTGTTAGCCTTGGCCCAGCTCTCCAATCTATCCAGGTCATTTTGAATTTTGATCCTGTCCTCTGGCATATTAGCATGCCCTCTATTCCTTCATCCAAGTCGTTGATAAAAATATTGAACAGCACTGGGCCCAGGACAGAACCCTGTGGCACCCCGCTAGTCACTTCTCTCCAGGATGAAAAGCAGCCATTCATGATCACCCTTTGGGTTCGGTTGGTCAACCAATTACAAATCCAACTAACAGTAGCCCTGTCCAGCCCACATTTTACTAGTTTCTTTGCAAGAATGTCATGGGGAACTTTGTCAAAGGCCTTACTGAAATCGAGGTATGCTACATCCACAGCATTCCCTTCATCTATCAAGCTAGTAACTCTATCATAAAAAGAGATAAGATTAGTCTGGCATGACTTATTTTTGAGAAATCCATGTTGACTTCTCGTGATTACCGCCTTGCTTTCTAAGTGATTAGAAACTGGCTGCTTAATGATCTGCTCCAGGATCTTTCCGGGTACTGAAGTCAGGCTGGCTGGGCGATAATTATTTGGGTCCTCTTTTTTTCCCTTCTTGAAGATGGGGACAACATTTGCTCTCTTTCAGTCTGCTGGAACTTCTCCTGTCCTCCAAGATTTCTCAAAGATTATAGCAAGTGATTCCGAAATGACCTCTGCCAGCTCTTTTAATATCCTAGGATGCAATTCATCTTGCCCTGGAGACTTGAATTCATCCAGTGTGGCCAGGTATTCCTGTACCACCTCTCTACCTATTACGTGCTTCATTTCCCCTGCTTCCTCACCTGCTCCCCAACCGCCAGGTTGAGTGCTTGCATCCTTCTGGGAAAAAACTGAGACAAAGAAGGTGTTAAGTAGTTCTGCCTTTTCTCTACCCCCTGTGAGTAATTCACCATCTTCTCTGCGCAGTGACCCTATCGTCTCCTTCTTTTTCCTTTTGCTGCAGCCCTTTTTATTGTTTTTAATGTCTCTGGCCAGCCCAAGTTCATTCTGTGCTTTAGCCTTTCTGACCTCCTCCCTACATCTCCGGACCACTTGCTTAAATTCTTCTTTGGTGGTTTCCCCCTTCTTCCATTTCCTATACATGTTTCTTTTAACACTTAGCTCATCTGAGAGTTCTTTAGTCAACCATTCTGGTTTCTTCAGATGCCTTCCATTTTTCCTCCTTATTGGCACAGTTTCAGACTGTGCCTTCAATATCTCCTTTTTAAGGAACTCCCATGCCTCCTGAACTCCTTTCTCTTTCACTATTCTTGACCACGGAATTCCAGCCAGCAGCTCCCTAAGTTTACAGAAGTCCACTTTTTTAAAATCTAAGATGAGTATTTGACTGCCCTTATCTTCTCCTTCCCACTGAATGTGAAATTCCAATAGGGCATGGTCACTCCCCCCTAAAGATCCAACCACTTCTACCTCATTAACAAGGTCATCCCTGTTAGTCAGGATCAGATCTAGAATATTTGATCCCCTTGTGGCCTCTTCCACCTTCTGGACCATGAAGTTGTCTGCAAGACAAGCAAGAAACTTGCTGGACCTTGCTGTCTTGGCAGAGTTTGACTGCCAGCATATATCTGAGTAATTGAAATCTCCCATTATTACTGTATCTCTCCTTCTTGAATGTGCAGTCATTTGGTTGAGGAAGGCGTCATCAAACTCCTCAGCCTGGGTTGGAGGTCTGTAGTAAACCCCCACCAGAATATCCCTATTGTTTCTCGCTCCCTTAATTCTAACCCAGATGCTCTCGACTTGGCTTACTGGGTTTAAGTTAAGGATCTCTTCACAAGTGAAAACATCCTTGACATACAAGGCTACTCCCCCTCCTTTCTTGTTTGGTCTCTTTTTACAAAATAGGCTGTACCCCTCTATTCCTATATTCCAGTCATGAGACTCATCCCACCAGGTCTCAGTGATGCTTATCAAATCGTATTTATTTTGTTGTACTAGGAGTTCAAGTTCATCCTGCTTGTTTCCCATACTCCGTGCATTAGTGTAGAGACACTTAAGTCCCCGGGCCCTTCCTGCAAGTCTTGTACTATTGTTTCTACTCCTCCTGCCATTGGCCTCTTGTACTACTTGTGCAGTATCAATTGGGCCTTTTCCCCCTGCGCTCGCCAAGTCCTTGCCCTGAATAATATTGTCTCCCCAGTGGAACTTAGTTTAAAGACCTCTCAATCCTCCTTGCGAGACTGTTTGCAAAAACATTCCTGCCAAGTTTTGTGAGGTGCAGCCCATCCCTCGCCAGAAGCCCACGTTCATGGAAATTCAGGCCATGTTCGAAAAACCCAAACCGTTGCCAGTGGCACCACATGTGGAGCCAGTTGTTGACCTCTGCTATTGTCCTTTCCCTACGTGTGCCATATCCTTGAACAGGGAGGAGAAATGAAATGACCACCTGCGCACCAAGGTCCTTAAGCTTCGTCCCCATAAGCTCATAGTCCTTTGCGATGTGGTAAAAGCTGCTCCTCGCAGTATCATTGGTTCCGACATGAACCAAAATGAGGGGCTTATGGTCAGTGGGTTTGACCAGCCTGGTTAGCCTCTCCGTTACATGGTTGATTCTGGCCCCAGGCAGACAGCATACCTCTCGATTGAGCTTGTCCGCTTTGCAAATTGCCGTTTCGGTTCCTCTGAGCAAAGAGTCCCCAACAACCAGAACTCGCCTCCTCTGAGGCTTGTCCTGGTCTCCTCAACGAACATGTTCCACTAGGACTGCCTGGGCATTCTGTTGAGGCTGGGAGCATTGACCTAGTTCCTGTTGCCGAAGTTGGATTTCTTCTTGTTGACATTCTGTTCCCTCCGCATGGCGCTCTTCATTGTTCGTAAGGCCAAGAACTTTGAAACGATTGTGCAGGTGAAGAGTCTCTGTTGCCTTCTACTCCTCCGTGTGACATTCGCCCAAGCCTCCGTTTCCTGGCACTGTGTGCTGACTTGCTGATCTGGCAGCTTCTCCGTGCATTCAGTCTTCTGGTAGGTCCTCTCTGCCCTATCCAAAACCTCCTCCCCTTCCCTAATAAGATGAAGATCAGAAACTCGTGCCTCCAGCTGGCACACCTTCTCTTCCAAGAAGGTGACCAGTTTGCACTTGGTGCAGGTGTACCCGAGAACATCTTGTGGCAAGAAAAGGAACATGCCACAAGTGTTACTGGTCACTGCGGTAGCTCCCTCACCTTCCATTCTTGAAACTAGAGAGAGCAGTACAGTATGTAATTCTAGATGGTGGGCAACTTCAGATGGCAGGGGTCACTTCCAAACTTTTTGGAACCATTACAGCCCCAGACAGCTTCTCTTGGCAGAACCACAAATGGTCCAAAGACCATTCTCAGTTATTAAAATACTGTTGCTATCATTGCTGTCATTGTTGTCAGGAAAAAAAAAAGGTACAGGCTGGCACCTTTTTTTTTAGACAGATTCACAAACACTTGGAGGTTTCTGAAGGTATGATTTTTCCCTTTTTTGGGGAGAAGGACACAAAATATTGAAGGATTCTGGGGTTGTAAAAGCAGCTATGTGGCCTGTGGACCATATGCTGTTAATCTCTATGCTAGAAGAACATGCTTCACTGAACATTACATTTACATTCCCTACCCCAACCTCACTGTGAGATCAGAGTCATCTATTTTTAAGATAGTCAGGATTCCTTGTTAATGTTCAAATTCAAAGGAATTCTTGTTTATTGGCTTGTTCATACAAGTCAGGATCATGCCATTAACTTTTCAAACAACCTTAGTTTAAATTAAACAGAGTTCTTCTGAATAAGGACCCAACACAAGCTTTTCATAGTTTTAAAATTGGGACGAATGCTTCATAGCCATGTGGCAGCAGCAGAGAGGAGAGTGTCCGGATCTGAGGATCATCAAATCTCATTAATAGTTCTGGACCATAATTTAGAATTATGTCTGCAATGGCTAAATATTTCATAGACCAGCCCCAGTAGTTACCACCAGTAGTTGGGGCTTGTGATGGTCACTTAGATATTACTAAAAGGGAAAAGAAGTACATCACTAAAAATGATGCAGGTTTGCACGTGCTAATCTATATGGACATGTGACAATATAGCAATTACTGCAATTTAAATAGAAATATGGTACATTCAGCATAGTAACTGTGACCAGGTGACCTGGATACTTCATCTGTGCTCAACTCTCTAATTGCTCTGATGTGGCAGGGACAGTCCCAATTAATCCTCTTTCCCCCGTTTTCTCCAGCTGCTTTAAAATGTCCCAGTTTCTCTGTCTTTCTCCCACCTTCCCCCTTTATCCTTAGCTTACTTAATTTGCTACAACTTAATTTGTTACAAACTAATTTCAAAGTGCAAAAGTAGTTTGCACTGAACTCAGTGGAGGGGAGAGGACAGGAGGGGGCTGAATCTTGTCCTTCCCAGTAGGTTGAGGCAGAAGTAAACTGCTGCAGTCTCTTCCTAATTAAAAACTTTGTCATGTTGACTGCACTCTAAGATTGCTTGGCCACATGCATCACAGAATTCATCTGTGAAATGTTGGAGGGTATGCTTCAAGGCCTTCTGCCTCCTTAGAGTTACATTTCTTTAAACAGCTCTTGTGCTGAACAGCCCTTTAGATAGAGGACTGGCATCTGTAAATTAGGACACATGACCACCTTACTTGTACCGCGCTTCACATTACAAATGTAATGTTGTTTGTCATTTGTAGGGGAGAACTGCATTTTTTTAAAAAAATCAGTAAGGAAACATTGTTCCTTTAGTGCTGAAAAATATGGTATTTCTAGAAAAGAAGTGTGTACTCCTGGGTATAGTATATTAACAGTGGGCAGTTAGTGAGATACGAGAAGGGTGAAAAGTTGATCAGCTGGGAAGACTCACACTAATATTTTGTGGCCCATGTCCCCACTGTCATAGGCCTACTGAATCAATGGGACCACAATGGGAGCCAACAATTATGTAAGATCCATTGATTCAGTGGGATTACACTAGTTGGTACTTGCAGTTGGATTTTGGTTCTTGTATATCATTAAAGTTCTGCTAAATGATTAAAATGTGCATGAAGGGCAATTTGTACACAGCAACCAAAAAGTAGTCTCTTTATCTATTCAGGCCGCATAAAGGGCCTTTCCCTTGACAGAGTTTTGCATACAAAATCCTTACGAAAACAAATAATTAGCATACCAGTCCATTCCCAAGGGCATTCTCAGCTTGCTTTGAGTTGTCTGGCACTGCCTATACTGCTTGTAGATCTGAGTGTTGCTGAACACCTGGAGGAGGCTGCATTTCCAGAAAAAATACCTGGAAAATTGTTCTGTTTTTTTTTTTTGCAGGCATTGTGACTAAATGCAAAATGTACTCACACAATTTCCCAAACCTTGATAGTAGCTTACAGCTACTCATTTGTTTCTTTTTCTCCCAATATCTGTTCCTGGCAGCAGTAGCATTTCCGTGAAAGGCTGCTATTGCTGTAAGTATCTGAAAATCCTACTAAGAGAGCAGCCTCGGCTCTCATGCCGTAATTCATCCTTTTTCATCTTCAGATTTCTCTGGTCTTGAACAAAAAGGTCCAATCATAGCATTTACCATCAGTACTGTATTTCTTGTTGAAACAGAAGCCAGCTGCTGCTTTAGAGCTAGGGGTCCAAAAACACAGTTGCCAGTGACAACCAGAAATATAATTCCAGCAACCGGCAGGGAAAGCCTCCATGACATTCTGCCACAGGTGCAAGATTTTTTGTATTTTTTTTTAAAGTTTGCAGATAACCCAGGACAGCAGAGAATTCTACTTTAAACATGGCAGCAAACTGTGATTTGGGTTAGGGTCTACTATCAGCGCTGGAGGGAAAGGCCTTCTATGATATCATGACTGATATGTGAAAACAAACACAAAACAACTACAGAGCTCACACAGAGAAGAATGAGTGGCTTTGCCCCTGAAGTAGAAATCCTGAAAGCCATGTTACTATGCACATCCAAAATTTATGGCCTTCCATTTACAGTTGTTTCATTTTGCTAAGCCAGGGGTTGTCCACGTGCAGCTGGTTGTTCTTGTGTCCCTTTGCCTCCTTGATTTCAGCAGTGTGGCACTGCTGTAGCAAAACAGGCAGCACTTTTAGATTGCTAAAACAAAGCAGTCAGGGATCAGGGACCTCGTTATACATTCCCAAGGCTTCCTAGAGACCCAATTCTATTCTTAAAATCAAGGTCAGAGCTTACCTGAGAACCTTGTTTTAGAATCTTCATGCAAGCTTTGGCAAACCAGAGATAGCTGCTCAGTTTCAGTTGTATGTAACCAAGGAAGGATGGGGTATGACCTGCTGTAGGATCCAAGGGACTAAAATTGTCCCTTGACCCATCGAGGTTGCCCATTCCTGAGCTGAGGTCACCTGAGTGTATGCTTTATACCTTTAAGCAGAGAAGCAGTAGCTCTTTTAGATGCACTGTTTCTTCAGGCAGAACAGGAAACTAATCATATCTGAGTACAAATCTAATCATAATTGCATGCAGGCTCTTTCTACATTGTATACTGTGAATTCAACATGCTGCACTGCGTAGGGAGCTAGTAATCTGCCTCATATTTTCACATACAAAACACATGTTCTACCATTGAGGACTATGGCTCTTGTCTGTCAGATGAAGAATGAGCACATATTTGGCCCATAGGAAGTCATAAATAAAAGAAATAGACAAAACTGGTCATTTCCTGGGTTAGAGCCAACACAAAAGTAGTGGAAACATTTCCCTATAGTATACATACTGTAAAGAACTATAATATTATATTCTGCCCCTTCTTCTTTCTTTCTTACTGTAGTATAGTTTTTTTTATTTTTATTTTTAGTTACATTAAGTTTTATAGTTACTGTTGTAGGCTTTTTTGTAATGTTTTATGTTATGTCTTTTTTATTTTTATTGTGTTTTTGTGCTGTCTTTTAATTTTTATAGTACCTAATTTTTACTGTTAAATAAAAATTATTTCAGAAAAAAACAAAAATTGCAGTTTTCAATGGCTTTCACATCAAGGAGAAAAAGAGCAAAGTTTACAAATGCCTAGAACTCTAATCCTCCATCTGCCTTTTCTACCCTTATTTTCCAAGTCCAGATCTCCAGATTGGTGGGAAGCACTTGTTCCAGTTCTGGAATCTGTCTGTAACAGAATCCAGCCTATCCATTGTGTTGAAAAGGTCATAAAAATACGTTCAAATTAGTCTTAATTACTTAATTATTTGGGATTTGCTGCACAGCCCTAGTTTTTAATCCCAACTCAGCAACAGGACTGAGAACAATGAAGTGGCAATAGTAATCACCTTTGCGGTTTTGGTTGACTGGGTAAAAAAAAAAGAACTATAATATATTATTCACTCTGCACTTGAATGGCAGCAACAACAAAGAGGAGAAAGGATATCATCAGAACAGCAAAAGAACAGTGATTATATTTGGCGAATTCTACAGCCAGGGGCCAGTTTTAATTTTGTTTCTGCTTCCACCATCTGATTCTGTAGCACATTTATCACCTTTGCAATAAAGCTTCATAATTAATTGCCTACCTAATTAAAACTCTCAAGTACCTCATGCTACTTATCCAGGAGGCAACAAAGCAGAAGAGGCAAGGTGCAGAATCCTTGTGTGAAGCCCAATTATACTCGTTAACTAAGAATGTGTGAGGAATTCATGCAGAGTTGTTGTTGTTTTTTTTAAATGGATTACCCAATCTATACCACCTGGAACTGAGCATAGATCTGGGTGTGATTTGTAGTCAGAAATCAGTTCATTCTTGGATTTGTCTTACCTAGAAAAAAAAATTCAATTGATATTTTTAGAAGGAGAAAAATGTGGCCATTTCTAAAATATGCGTGAACGTGCTTTACTCAAGTGGTATATGCATTGAAAACTTTATAGAGTTTAAAAAAACAAAATGTTTAACAGATTTCAGTCTTGGAAAGAAATCCAGATAGATGCAAAAATGAGGTTGATCAAAGGTTGATTGAAAAATGAGAACCTTGATGAGATTGAGTTTGTCAAATCTGACCATTCCTCTTGTTAACATGAATATTATCCAAAGCTGAGAACTTTTTGGTATGCTGTTTCTGATGTAAAAGATTTAAACATTTGCTGAGGGGTCCCAGTCAGCAAGCTACAACTTAAAACTGTAGAACAGTAAATGATTATATATGTGTTTTATTACCCTCCAACATTTCACAGATGAAACCTGTGACAGGTGTGGCTAAGCAGCGTCAGAGTGTGGTCAAGATGGCAACAGTTACCAATGAGGAAGAACATATAAGCTAGGAAAGATTGTAGAAGTTGGCTTTTGCCTGAGCCTTTCATCTCCCACATTGGTTAACTGAGTGCAAACTACTTTTGCACTTTGAACTCTGTTTTCAGCACTTGAAGTAAGCTAAAGACAAACAAAAAATGCGGGAGGAGGAGAGATAAACTGGGACTATCCCTGGCAAGTTGGGGCAGTTGGAGAGTATGCAATGATACTTGAATGATCTAAATAATATATTGAGTCTTACCTTTGAGGTACATTGTACAGTAATCATTTCCCCAATCTGAATTACCCTATTGTGTTATTCCCAATCCCTCAAAAGCCAGGGTGGGAGCTTAGATGACAAAAGTTTTTATGAAAAGCCTGACTCACCGCTCAATGTTTGGCTCAGTCCTAGCATTACAATTCAGTATCAAAACCTCTGTTTTCCTGGTTCCTTATGAATTCGTTGTGCATCTCAGGAAGTAAAAGTTGGTGAGAGAGTCACAAAATTATTTCTTATTCCAAATTTCATGAGTGGTCGTTTTTAAAAACCATAACAAGTCAGTGTAAGTCAATGGTTGCTAAGTAGGAGCGGGTAACCTCTGGGCCTCCAGATGTTTTGGACTGCAATTCCTGGAATCCTTTAACAAACACTAGTCATGCTGTGTGAGACTGGGGCCCTTTCCAAGGGATGCCATCCTCCTGGCATGGAGATGGGAGAAGTGTGGGACCATGACAGTGCTTCTGCATGACATCGTTGCAGTCCCACTCTTCTTGCATCCACAGCTGGCACAATGACAGGGTATATAATCAGTGGCCCCTGATCCATCAAAGCTGGCCATGCAGAAAGGCAGGAAACATGATCACGCGCTTCCTTCCCTACTGCAGGATGGGAAGAAGGCCAGCTGCAGTGCGGAAAGAAAGGGCATATCCCTCACACTCCCTTCCACAGGCAGCTGGTCAAGTGTGGAGGTGAGTGTTGGCAACACTGCCAGGTGCTACTGGGATTGCAATGGGACAACACGAGAGAGCCTAGTCATGTGGAAAAGGCCTGAATATGGAGAGAGGAAAACTTCACTTCTATTATATAGGCAAACTTCAAAATACAGTTGCAAAATCCAAAGACAACAAGGAAGAATGGAGAATAATTCTCATTGTTATGATTTCATGTGACATATTTTTCAAGAGGTCAGTCACTCTTATTTTGCTAAATTTAGGTGTGATCTGTTTCCATATAATAGTGCAATTGAATACACATACTTTTATGCCATTTAGGCCTGTATGCTCTGATTGTTTATATGAAAATTACATGACTATAAGCATTTGTACTGTTATGAGATTTCAGGCTGTGGATCATCAAAAGAGGAGGGATGGTGTCCATAGTTGGCATAAGAGATGTAGGAGAAATCAAGGCAGGAGGAGTGGAAGCATGGTGCCCTCAGCTCTGTAACTCAGACCTAGGAAGATGTTCAGTACCAAGAAGAATGAAGATGAGGAGTGGAACTGGTGGGTGTAACACACAAGGGAAAAAGTGAGGTGGATGTAGAAGAAAAAATATAGTAGAGAGGGGACAATCTACAAGTGGAGTGGGCAAGGAATCTGCTAGGGTCTGGCAGAATTGGCAGTGTAATGCTTGTGCTGCTACTATCTAGGCCCAAGGATGGAGCTAGAGGCAAACAGGAACAAAGACTGCTGCAACAGTATCCTTGCTGAGAAACCAAGCTGGAACAAAAGAAAGATAAAGGCAACAGATCTCTATTCAAGTGAATAAGGATGTTTCTGAAAGGTTCAGCTGAGAATTATGAGAGATGAAGCAAATGAGGGGAGATGGGGACGTTAATCCAATTCCAAATCTGTTTAGGAATAACCCTAAAAACTTTGTAATCCTAAAACTTTGTCTTCCTCTCTTTTTTGTGGGGCTCATTAATATGAAACTTGTGATATCTCCTTGAATATGCATGATTTCAGAAGCTAAGCTGCATCAGGACTGGTTAATATTTGGATAGAATTTGTGAATGCATTCCTGCATGGCAGGCAATTGGACTCAATGGCCATTGTGGTCTCCTCCAGCTTTATGACTTCATGATTCTTGGGCTAGGAAAGAGTCCTGCCTGAAACCCTGAAGATCTGCTGCTGGACAAAGTTCACAGTACCAGTCTAGACAGACTGGTCTAGTCTGACTCGATGTATAGCAGCTTTCTGTGCCCTGAGAAAGCCCAGACATGACATCACTGACTTCAAATATATTTTAATTCTTGTTTGTTTGTTTTATTTTGAGTCTTAATACCCCACTCTTCAGCCACAAAGGTTCTCAGAGCAGCTAACAAGTTATTAATTTGACAGTTCTCTGTCCTCAGTCTTACAATCTAAATTAGACACAGTACACAAGGGAAAGGAAATGGCGGTAAAGGAGAGGATTAAGTCCAGGAGATACTACTACTTCTCTTCTTCTCTTCCTCCATCATCACAGCAGAGGTGTGATGGAGGGAGAGTCTTTCATCAGCTTATGGGCCTAAGCATGATGGGCTGTGCCTGCCTCTTCTTCTCTCCTTCTGAAGCCAGGCCAATGGCACTTGGGATGGAGGGAGGGCAATAGCACTTACACATCTGAAGCCTCATCTAATACTCATTACTTTCAGCATGACATCTTCAAGCTGCTTGACCCATTAAGGTCAATGATGAACCATACATGATTGCAAGACTACACTACAGATAATTTCTGCAATGTCTTGTTCATTGTTTCATGAATTCATGACCTGCAGAATGGAAACTATTAAGCCCCCTGCTTCATTGCTTACAACTTGTGGCATTATTTTTTTACTCTTAGGCACTGGGCAAGATGATTATTCAGCATAGCATCAAGAGTTCAGAATGTTCAGATTTCAAAAATCCTTTTTGGCTAAATTAATTAGGAGCAGACTTAGAGTTAATTTATTTTAATTATTTCATTATACATCTTTGAAAATGCACGTCCTAGATGTATTGCCTTTTGACTGTCAGTCTCAGCACAGTATTTTCCTGTTCTGCATAATATTGTCTCATCTTAATACCTTCACCTTAATACTTGCAGCAGTGATACCTTCTAACAACAAAGCTGAAAGTGACCGCACTCCTTTCTCCCTGACGATAATACATTCTTTTTTGGAGAACATGTTTTTCTGCTTTATTACCTGGGTTTGTTGCCTATAAAACAAGACCCACACCTGCCCTCTCCTGGTTGTTAGGGTGGTAGCTGCTGTGATTTGTCACATATCTGGGACTTCTAATAATCTAGCAAACAGAAACATTTTGATTAGCACAAAGTATATATATGCTAGGACATTAATACTATAAAAAGAGGCATAATTGTGTAACACCAAAGGAGAAAAGCAGCAGGGAAAAAATAATAGAGATAATTATTTGAGGAAGGATTTACAAAAATGGAGCATACAGTTTTTATAACATTCAAGGACCAGATTTGTCTTTGCTCCAGGGATGACAATAAATTAACAAATCTTAACCACATGGAAGGAGAGTAAAGCTGAATATGGCTTGTGAGCCTTGGTTTTGTTTAACCAGCAGGTTGAATAAAGCATGGGCCTTTTGCACTTCAACTCTGCCAAGTCCCCTCCCAAAATAATGTAACGTGTACCACTGTTCAAATAGACAAATAAATGATTAAACATGCAGAGCTTCAAGAGTTTTAAAAAGAATGAATCACACTGAAGCTATCTATAACTGAACAGAGGTAGAATGATGGCTCTGGACCCAAAGCATTATCTTATTACTGCTCAGTAACTTTCCTAGTTAAATATTAGAAGCAGGTTTCACTTCATTGCCAACAAGCAGGAATACCCTTATGATTGTCAGAGTGGAAACTTCCCCGGATTGAAAATGCTCTTGGGGAATGACAGGTCAGTGAATGAGAAGACAGCTGGCATTCAGGACTTAAACTTGAATGAGCATGCTGACCTGTCATGTATCACAGAGACCTGGCTGGATGAGACTGAGGAAAGAGGTTAATGTTTCTCAGCTTTCTCCACCAGGGTTCTCTGTTCAGTAGCTGGTGAGACCTGAAGGGCAGGAAGGGGAAGCTGCAATATATTGAAATTTCACCCCCTATCCCACAGTATTCTGGATTCAAGTATACTTTTCGGAAGCTGAGAGGTTGGGACAGATAGGGATTCTATTAGTGTACCACCCATCTTGCAGCTCAACAGTCTCCCTTCCTAAACTAGCTGGAGTGGTCTCAGGATTGGTATTGGGTGTTGGTGATGGGGTATTTCAACATCTGAGATACTGAGATTGCCTTGTCAGGAGTGGCTCAGGACTTCATGTCTGCCATGACAACTATGGGTCTGTCCTAAGTGATATCTGGCCCTGCTTATGTTTCTGGGCAAACTATGGGCCTTTTTTTCTGTAGTGGGTGGGGTGAATGTGATCTGGAACTGGACAAACTATCTATTATTCTCTTGTCATGGACAGATCACAACCTGGTGTGGTTTAGACTTGCTAGGACTCAGAACCTCTGCAGGGATGGACCATTAAGATGGTCTGCCCAGGAAGCTTATCAATTTGGATAGATTCCTGATGGCTCCTGGGTAGTTCTCTCCAGCCTTAGGAGGTGATCCTGTTAAAGTCCTGGTTGACCCCCGGAATGGAGAAATAGCCAGGGCAGTGAACATGATTGCTACTGAATATCCCATCTCATGGAGTGGAGGAAAACCACTTCCCTGATTTTCCAGGGAACTGGTAGTAATGAAACAAGCGAGAAGGAAACTAGAGTAACATTTGTAGAAAATTTGAAGTGGGTGTGAGTGAACACAGGCTAAAGCCTATCTGGGGGACTACTCTGTGGCAATACAAGCAGAAATGGCAAAATTCTTTTCTCTCTCTATTGTGTTTGCAAGGAACCAGCCAATGGAGCTGTTTTGAGTGGTCAGGAGGCTTTTATACACAAGTCCAAGAGCGGAAAGTCCAGACCATTCAACTGCCTGCTGCAAAAACTTGCATGATGCTTTGCACATAAAATGGTTCAGATCCACTCTGACTTGGATACTGTAGTTTATGCAGTTCCAGTGGGTGTAACTTTGGCTCCTGCTTGTCCAGCGACAGTGGATGCTTTTCAATTTGTGCAACTTGAGGATGTGGACAGGATTCTTGGAGAAGTGAGAGCAATCACATTGTGTTAGGTCCCCGCCCTTCCTGGCTATCAAAAAGGCTAGAGGGAGACTGACTCAGTGAGTAGAGAGAGGGTTAATGCCTCACTAAAGCAAGGCAGAGTTCTAGCCTGCCTGAAGGAAGCTGCTATAAAACCATTACTTAAAAAGCCCTTCCTAGAGCTCACCATTCTAGATAATTATCAGCCTGCCTCTAACATTACATTTTTAGGCAAAGTTCTGGAGCATGTGGTAGCTTCCCCATTCCAAGGGTTTCTAGATGAGATGGATTATCTGGAACCATTTTAATCTGGTTTCAGGCCTGGTTAAGGACAGAGGTGGCTTTGATAGCCTTGGTGGATGATCTATACCAGGAGCTAGATGGGGGAGTATATCTCTGGTTCTGCTGGGCCAACAGCAGCTTTCAGTACCATTGAATACCTTCAATACCTTCTGGGTCACTTCACTGGAATGGGGACACTATTTTTTACAGTAGCTTCATTCCTTCCTGGAGGGACAAACTCAGAAGCTGATGCTGAGGAACTACTGCTATTGGCCTATAGGGTCCTCTTGGCTTGGCTCTGTCCTCCATTCTAATTAGCATATATAGGAAATCACTGGGAGAGCTTGTCTGCGGTTTTGGGAGTTCAGTGCTATCAGTGTGTGGATGATTACCCAACTGTATTAGTTCTTTCTACCACAAGCCAAGGAAGTTGTTCGTTCCTAAATTGGTGCCTATCATCAATAATGGAGTGGGTAAGGGCAAACAAAATTTAATCCAGACAAGACAGAGGTGTTCAACTGACCAGGCAGATCAGGGACTAGGGATTCAGCCTTTGCTGTAGGGGTTATGTTCCTCCTGAAGACACAGGTTCATAGTTTGGGTGTGGTCCTAGATTCAGCTCTGAGTCTGGAAGCTCAGGTTTCAGTGATGGCTAGTTATGTATTTGCACAGTTAAACCTTGTACCAGTTTGTCAGGGACAGTCCCAGCTCCGCCATCCAACTTTCTCAGCTGCTTTTAAAATGTCCTGGTTTTTTCTCTCTTCCTCCCATTTTTCTCCTTTGTCCTTGGCTTATTTCTATTGCTGCAATCTAAATTCATAATGAGAAAGTAACTTGCACTCAATGAACTCAGCAGAGGGAGAGGAGACAAGGGGGCAGAATCTTGCCCTTCCCAAACTGCTGCAGCCTCTCCTATCTTGTATGTTCTTCTTCATTAATAATTTTTGCCATCTAGATTACACTCTGATGTTGGTCAGAATCCTGTGAAATACTGGAAGGTATTTAAGTGCCAATCACATTGATCTGGTATGTGGAACAGTACATGTTTGATTGTGAGGAATGGTGTTACCTCTTGTCCTTTGCATCAGACAGCAACATGTCCAAGGCTAGACCTGCTAACATGTAATTATGTCAGTAATTAATTCAGTTAAATACAGTTTTTGAAATCTACCTTGTTCTACATTTCTGTGAACAAACATTGTTTGCCATTTATTATCTAACTGTAACAAAACTTGAGACAGTGGTAGTGAGAACAGACTCTTTCTTCTGATCTTTCTTCAGAAATTACTTATTCTGTATGATCTGGTATAAAAATGCAGTGTTCGGGTTCACCTAAGAACTTCTGAAGAATCTCAGATGAGTTTGTGATTAAACTCTTCAGGCAGTCAGGCTATAATTAAATTCTTAAGATACTGAAAAGCTGAAAATTTCTGAAGTGACCCATTAACTTCATTCTTTTCCATTTGCTTGCTTAGGTGGCTGGCATTTCATGGTAGAATCTGAAATTTCTCAGAAAATTGTTAGTAGCTTTGAATCACTGAAGAGGTTTTCATATTGTAAACTATACAGAGTAAACTTCAGAAATAATAGTGCATAATATTATAAAAGTGTTGCTTCCCAATTAGCTCAATTTTGTCATATAATTTTATTGAAATTATTCAGGAACTGGTGCTTAAGTGTCTAGTGCATTTAGTGTGAAGAGATTCTCCGCTTTTTTTTTATTATTTATGTATTGGAAGTATTTTTACTTAGCTCTTCAACTGAAAAGGCTCCCAGAGTAGCTTGCAAAGATCAGTAAGAAGACCATCGCAGTCCTGTAAAAGGTGAAAGAGAAACAGAACAGGGACTCTCAGGGAGAAGAGGCTCAGTTCAGGCTCAAAGTTACAAAGTTATTTTCGATTTCAGCTGGGGAAAATGGAAACAGTCTAGGTTGAAGTGAAGCCAAAAGTCATTTGCCTCTAAGCAGAGAACATAGTATGGTTCTTCCTGTCTTTCCTCCTGTAGCAGTGTCATGGGATAGCCTGTTATGTGATGCTATATTTTGTGTATATTTTGCAAAATGTAAGATCCTGAAGAATGATCCTAAGGGTATTCTGTGACCAAAATAGAATATAATTAAGCCACTTTTGGGCATCCAGCTACTTAGCTGCAAATATGAAACAAAAATGGGAGAATCTAGCTAACAAAGACAAAAACTGAAAAGGTGTACAGAACTTAATTAGTACAACAGTCCTTCATCATGCCGAGTCACATATGGTGTCATCAGTCAGATCTAAAGATGTATGGCAGGCCAAAAAGCCAGTAAAACCTCATTTCTCGTTGGATGATTACTGACCTTGAACAAACAGATTGTTGCATGACTTGGCTAATCAGCTAATGACAAAATACCAGTGAAACTTGTTCCTGATATGTAGAGATGAACAGATAGGATGGACTATGTACAGTATAAAAGCAGGTCCAAAAAAGCAAGAAGGTAAGCAATTTGCAAATGTTCCCTCTGGCTGTGTATATGGTTGTTAACACATACTCTTAAAATGCTTTACTAGTGTGAGTACTATACTCCTAAAATGCTGATAAAACACACACGTACAGATACTCCTTTCTGGACAGTATAATAGGTTATGTTATATTTATATATGTATATTGTCTGATAAATAAATGCCTGTCTGAGAAATATAGAATTTATTTACAGATGACTACATTATAATGCCGTGTAAGATGTTTAATTCCATATCAATCATAGGCCTTTTCCGCATTTTATATTTAAAACAGGGCGGCGCGTCCTCCAGCGAGGACGTTTACATTTGGGGGCGAACTGGGTCCGGACTACTTAATGTTTGTCCAGACTTCAGCCCGCTCCGGAATGCCCAGAACTGGTGGTTCCCCGTGCTACTGAAAGACCGATTAAAAGAGGACTTTCAATAGCCCGGCACGCCCTAGTCCGTCGCTGCCCTAAGTGTAGATTTCAGGCTTGCGCCAGCATGAGGTGCAGATCTTCCGGGGGTGGGCTTCTGGCTGGCGAGCTTCTCCGGTTGGTAGAGAGTCCGCCAACTGGAAGCCTCCATTTTCATCTCCAGAGAGTGTGTAGCGCGGGCACGCACTGCTCCGGATCGTCATGGATCGTTGAGGGGGAGTGTGCCAGTCCGGTGAGTAATGGACTGCCCCGTTTCCCCTGCAAAGTGCGAAAAAGCCCTAAGTCTAAATGGCTCCCTCTTAATGATGTTTCCTAAGATGACTATAATGTGCCAGTATGATATAAGATACTTGATTCCTTGCGTGCATAGGACAGCTAATGGATTAACTGAGAATGAAATGTCTGTGATCCTCCTCAAGGGCAATGGAAATGTAAGTTACTAATTTGTTTATATTAATGAATAGCCTAAAACAGTGCTTCTCAGGCTATCTGATGAGGGGGAGCAGTCATAAATAAATAAGTATTTATTTATTTTCCATTGGATGCAATTGTTCCTTTTTTTTTCTTGGAAAACTTGTCAGGGACAAGCAGCTTGTAGCTTAGGAACTAATACTTGTCTAGGTACCACCACTATGAATAGCAGTGACCTAAAAGATTGCAAAGCTGCATATTTATTTTCCCATGTTAAATATTCTGAAATTCCAATGCATAAAACTACTTAAAGGGAATCTTGACGTTACCTATGTCTGTTAGGACAATACTGTTGTCCATGGATTTGGGAGCTTAGGTGTCCAAGCCAGTGGACTCTATGGAACTCCTAATAGATACAGACCAAGTAACAAATGACAAATCTCTCAAATAATAGGAGTGGAGGAACCAAGATTGTTTCTGGCTATTGACAATTGAGGGTAGCTGATCAGGCCTCATTTGGAGTACTTGAGTGCCTCGTTGTAAGAAGGATATAGATAAATTGGAGTGGTTTCAGAGAAGCCTACATGGATGACATGAGGTAGGGAGAATTTAACATATAAGGAAAGGGTGAAGAAGCTGGGCATGTTTGGCTTAGTGAAGAGAAGACTAAGGGGTGACATGATTGCACTCTTTGAATATCTCAACACCTGTCACAGAGAGGAGAGGAGAGGTTTATTTTCTGCTGATCCAGAGGGTAGGAACAGGTCTAATGGTTTTAAGTTACAGGAGCGTAGCTTTTGACTGAACATTAGAAGGAACTTCTTGACATAAGAGTGGTTCAGCAATTGAACCAATTACCTAGAGAAGTGGTGGGCTCTCCTTTTGACATCTTCAAAAAGAGGTTGGACAGCTACCCGCTAGGGATGCTCTAGCTGGAGATCTGCATTAAGGAGAGGGTTGGACTCAATGGCCCGTGGACCCCCTTTCAACTCTGACTCTCTAATTCTAAAAAAAAAGTCTAAATGAGATAGTGTTCCGCAGTGGAACCTGGTGGAATGACTGCAGCTTGGTGGTAATGGTTGCTTCATGAGGACAACTGACATATAACTACTCACAAAGGAGCTATAGGTTCTTAAGTGTAAGTGTTCTATCTCAATATGGTCCCTTTCCTACCATCCTGTTACTTTTTCTTGTAGATGCATGATGATTTATGATGCTGGCGATGATCAAACATGAAAAACAACTTAAAATGTGTAATTAAAATATTTTTAAAAAAACAGTAAAAAAGAAGTATAATTAAAACAGTACAATATCCTGTTAAAAACTTTTAGTTCTCAAAAGCCTGGTGGCATAATTTAAAACAAACAAACAAACAAACTGTTGCCTGTTGTCAGAAGGACAGCAAGGAGGGGGCATTTCCAGCTTCCCTAGGACAGGATGTTACAAAACCATTACCAAAGACTTTGAGGTGCAGTTCATAGGACTGGAACTCAACAAAGAAACAGATGAACAAACACCCTAGCCAGAAATACCTTTATTCTAGTAATATCTGGATGAACCATGGGTCAGTCAACACAATCCACTGAATGAAGCAACGATGATTCCCTGGTCTTCTGCAAGTTCAGGTCTGAGGGTACAAAGATATATGCTTTAATGCTCAACCATTAATTACCCATATTTACCGATGCGATATTGATAAGACTAAAACTAGAGCAGACCAACGTGTTCCAATCCCCCCACTCCGTTTCCCTCTGCCTCTCATATTAATCTCTTTCTCTCTCAACCCCCTTTCTTTTTGATCATTCCTTGCCTCTCTCATTTCAACACTATCAGCTCTCTGCTACCTTTTATCCCAACTGGATGTGGGATGACTATATGTGACATTCCAAGTGAATGTGAGGCACGGCACTGATACCAGACTTCCTTTGCTTTGCCTTTTTAAAATGAGCTGGACTTGATCCAGGAAGAGGCAGGCAGCTTGAGAACATTAAGGATACGGACCATCGATTTTGGTAGCCTAAGATATTTATTTAGCACCTTAGCAAAATACTTATAGATCTTGCTTTCTGTACAGCTTGTTTTTCTAATGTTGTAGTTGTTCGGAAGGATAAACAAACACTCTTCTTAAAGTAATTCATTTTTGGACATTAAAATGCTATTGATTCTTATATCTTTTTACTGTTAGATCAATCAAGCATAGCAACTGTAAGGAAGAAGGGAAGTCTGTGAAAACAAATAACTTCCAGCCAAACCCTACTCCTTGCCTTTGAGGAAATGTAAAAGTTGTCATCGCATTGATTTCTTTCCTTCCTACCCTGAAAGCCTTTAATTTCCCCCCTTTTTTTTTGACATGCCTGAGCTAACACATTTATAAGGCATCTCTTTGAACAGTAAAAATCATTTGCCATTTGGTAGAATTGGCTGACATTTCATTTTTGCTGTACAGATTGCAGATGATGTTGACATTATTTTGCCGGGCTCTATGCAACATCATTAACACATTGCTCATGAGTGAAAGCTGAAATGGCATCACTCTGGTAGCGCCATGCTTCACATTTTCAGCTAGGTTAGGAGGGAAACACACACACATAAACCACAGCAACCCTGCAAACATTGGCATACATTCAGCTGAAAACAAATGAGTTCTGTTGTAGTACAACAGAACATGAGTGACATTAAGATGTATCACCAAAATCATGTGACAGAAGTGTAAAAAAGAAAAAAGAAAAAAAAGAAACCACCAACCAACGAGCTATCATGCTTATAACACATGACATGTTTACAGTTGATAACTGTCAATCTTCCTTGCATTTAGAAATGAGCAGAGCTTGTGAAATGCTGGACTACAGATATATGGGCCTTGTCAAACCGAAGGAAAATAACTCCCCACTTGCACTTCATGAAAATGAAATTCTGTCTCTGATCAAAGCCTTTTTTTTTTCTCTAGTTTTGATTATTCCTTCTGAAATGAAATGCAGCCTAGATAGCTATCAGCAGCACCGTAAGATGTGGTTGTTTTTGGTTGCCTGAAAGCTCTTGCACAACATTCAGTTATATAAATTAGTAGTCAAGTGCAAATGCTTTCTTGTGAGACACTGAAAGGTCTGCAGTTCCTGAAGTTAATTTGAAAGGAAATACCATTTCCTTTGGCTGGCAATTGTAGGTCATTTAGGGCTTAGAGAAATGAAAGGGTTTGAGTAACCTTTGTAGATTGGAACTTCACTATACATTATAATAGATTGGACAGATTTCCATGCTGTTACATATAGGACCTTTCCACCCTACACTGTTATAGTGCTATTATTCTACTTTTAACATCCTGTGGAATCCTGGGGTTTTTAGTTTACTGAGGCCCAAGAGCTCTCTGGCTGAGAACTCTAAAGGCCCCTCCCTAAACTGCAAACCCCAGGATTCCACAGGATGTTGAAAGTGGAATAATAGTACTATAACAGTGTAGGGCGGAAAGGCCAATAGTCTTAAATCAAGCCAGGGACAGGGAGTATGGAGCTGAATGCAGCCTTTGTGTGGTCGCATTTTGGCAATCTGGGCATTCCCAAATGGCCATACTCCATACCCTTCTCCAGCAATGGGTTCCTAGGTTATGCATGTTTTCCTCCCGTTCTAAAAGGATAAGCTGTTCATGCTTTTGCTTCTCCTCATTCTCCTTTTCCTCCTGCTTTCCCTCTCCTTATTCTGATTTTTCCTCATTCATTCATTCATTCATTCATTCATTCATTCATTCATTCATTCATTCATATCCTGTCTTTCTTCCAATGCTGAGATGCTTACAAAATTTAAAAGAAATGCAGTTAGAAGCGTTAATGAAGAGTCAAGTAAAATACGTACGTAGTTATTGATGAAGTACGGTTAAATAAGATATAGAATTAAACCCTTTAAAACAAATACATTAACAGGTAAAAGATAAAAATCAGAAGAACAGCATACCATTAAAAGGGCACACCCTCAAACACTCCTGCAATCTATTCCTAAAAAGCTTGTTGGAATATTAAAACTGAAATGTCTCCTCTAAACTTACTGCCTTAAGCTAAAATATGTTGACGTGTTTGGTCTCAGCCACCCCTAGAATGTGATCCTTCGGACTTTGAATCTGCCACTTGGTCTGAAAGAGGTTCCTCATCCTTGAATTAAGCTTTTTTTGGGGGGGGGGTATCTTCTGCCACACATATGCAGTCCAAATCCTCCTTTCTCCAAGTCTACTATCTAAATGTACTTTCTCTTTTTTCTGGATGGTTCTTCTCTATGTAAGATTGCATTCGCCTTGCTTTTGCATATCACGGACCAATTACTCCTTTATTCTATCTTTTGCTTTTCCTAATTGCTCAGATATGAGTAAACCAAGTTTAATCTTTGCCTTTTGGTAGATTATACAGAGAGATAGTGTGACTTGCCAAAAGGTAGGCAATGAATGTTATGGCTGAGTCAGTGGCAGATCTTGGAGTGTGTGGAGGGGTGGGTGGGAGGAAGGCGGGGCTATGGTGGGAGAGGCATGATCACTCTGTGTGGGGGCATGGCTGTAGTGCATGGGGGATGGCCAGGCCATGCTGGGGCATGGCTATGGGCCGGGATGCCCCCAAAACATTGCCACCCGGGCTGAATCACCCCCCTACCCTCATGTCCCTACGTGACTGGGCTAAGTGAGTGTTTTAGAGCAGTGCCACTAGAGTCTGAGTCCAGCATTCCATTAATTGATCTGCCCTTCCAAGTTTGGAAAAGTTACTTTTTTATTGCAGCTTCCTGAAGGTCTAGACCATGCTAGTCTCTCATCTCCAATTTCTTCTTCATCATTAATTTTATGGCCATTTTTCTGAAATTAAGGATATAATGTCCTTATATGGTGGATTGGCATGCCTGGTTATTCAAGGGAGCTGATTTGTCTATTCTTGATAGGATCACTTGCCCCTTGAAGGAAAAGGCTAGGCAATCAGAGGCTGGTCCTAGACCCCTAACTGCCCCTAGGATTCTTTGGTGGTAGTCAAAGGCCTACGAGAATGGAAGCTGTCAATTCCTCAAAATCAATGGCTAGGTTATTACCATTTGTTCCATAGTGTGTACACATACTAATGATTGTAAGGCACAATTCATTAGATTAGACTTGGAAGACAGACTTGAAGTAGCAGCAAGTGCAAAATGAGGCTGCTCTCTATTCTTTGCATAAAGAGAATGTTTTGCAGCTCTGTTGGCCAGTTTGCACCATTTTATTGCCAGGCCTAGCTCAAAGTATAGACTGCCTGGGCTCAGGCTGTTTTATGGGTTACTCAGAGAAACCTGAGCATTTCTGAGAGACAGATATAGTTGTGTGTTGCTATATGGCAGGGAAATGGACTACATGACCTTTGTGGTCCCTTCTAATTCCATGATTCCATGATTGTTACTTCTAATACACAAAAGAGCCTGAACAATCTTCTGGAATGTTTAATTCTCACAAAAGAGTACATTCTTTTCAATATTCATGGAAGGCATAATCTAGATTCCTTCTCTATATGAAGCAAAATGTATTGCACCCAGAACAGAAACATGTGATTTGATGGCACCTTAATTATCGGATCAACCCTGGAAGGCCTGCCAGGTTGCATTATTGTTAGAAGTCTATGGTAGAAGAAGTACAGCATGGTCTCTTAATCATTTTTCTATTTGAATTTTGTCTTGTTCTATCTAAAAAAAGCTGCAGTCATGTGTCCCATTCTAGGGGAAAGTTGTTGTTGGGTTCCTTCAAGTCATTTCTGACTTATGTCAACCCTTAGGTTGTAGGTTGCAGAACTGTAGCCATGAGAGAGAGGTGTTAGGAAGAAGCAGCAGCTGGTCTATGGAAGTGATACTGGAATTATCCTTGGGGAAAAAGACAGTTATAGAAGAAAGTCCAGGCAGGGATAGAAGGAACAAGCCACCCTCATGCTCCCCAGGGAAATGGAGAGGAAGAAAAGACCCAGGAGAGATGCTGTACTAACTTTCCCTTTAGCCACCACTGGGTCCCCAAACAGCCTAAACTTTGTTGGTCTATCATAGTGCTGGGTCTCTAACTCTGAGGGCCTGTGGTGTCCCTTTTTCAGAGGAGCTTATCTTTATTATTAATCATTGGAGTGAGATAAACTACTTTATCTGATCTTTTGGCTGGGCACCTCTTGAGAGTTGACGGAAAGACCTATGATGTGTGTTCAATGGATTCCCATGGATTAGAGGGAGCCATATAGTCGTATGAATTTACCAAGACACATGAGATTGGATCCAGACATCCCACCTCCCCATGAACAAAAGGACTCGTATTTACAAAGGAAACTGGGATACAATAGGGATCTACTATTGGAGAAAGAGGGCAAGGTGGCAATACTTACAGATTCCTCCTTTTCCAAGAGAGCTCTCAAAGATACCTGTCATGTTATTCTAACTGGTCTTCCAACTCATTGGAACAGCTTTTCAGACATAAGAGACTGCAATGGGAAAGAGAAACCAGAAAGAATCATCCTCACCTTCCTTCTCCAGCCCCAGACAAATTCTGCTGAGTCTAAATCAGGATCCAACTAAGCTTGTTTATAAAATCACCATGAGGAATCTAGTTCATCTGACATGTTATTGTCTGTGAAAAAGAAGCAAGGTGGATTTCTGTCCTCTTCCTGTTTTTTTCTCTCTCCACCAACCTGGAAGGAAGTAGTGAAACTTCAAATCCCTTGATCAACATTATCATCATTACTCAAGCACCATATTGTTCCTAGTTGGCTTTTTTTCCACCTCCATCCCCATCCTCCTGAGTTTTCTGTGGTGTTCTAGCATATTTATTATCTGTGAATATACGAGATGCAAATTAGCTATGGGCCTCTGGTTCATAACACATTGCAGATGATGTGACTTTGTGAGCTGAAGACATTGCTCATCATCACTGGGTCTTGCTGTTTGTTTATTTATCCATGCTTTGCTATTTCCGTGGTCTTTGCAAGTAAATTTGAAATGTCATTTCTGAAAAGTATTCACATTTGGATACTCTGTGCAGCAGCGGTGCATATTGATTGAGTCACTGATGTTGCATTAGCAGCTACTTATCTCCTTCTCTACACATAGATGATTACTTGTTGCCAAGGAGACAAGGGGATCTTTTCACAAGATGTGCTATACAGAATAAGCAGAGAGTACCCTGCTATGCCTTTGCAGAGAATACACCTAAGGGTCGATTATTGCCACTTTCCCCTGCAAAAACCTTCAAACTACTTTCTGCCCAAGGTCAGTTCCTGTTGTCCAGGATCTGTCCTTGATAAATCGATGTCTCTATGTAGTCTTTGCTTTTTCTTTTATAAGATATGTGGTGAAATCCTTTAAAACATGCTTATACATGGACACATAGAAATATGCAAGTGTCCACACACTGCACACACCTCATACACAGATTTTGAGAGGAATTCAGATAGAGGGATTACTACCATTTAACCTTAATGCAACGTTTGAAGATTTTGAACAGTTATTAACTATGGCCTGAGATAAGAGTTAGTCATTCTTTGAATCAACACATTGAAATCAGTGGGAGAAGTTAGTTGTGACTAAGTTAGTTGATCCAACCCAAATTATACAATTACAGTAGTGTTTGTTTGCAATAAAACTTTAAAAACCAGCCTAGGTACCACATAGTCATGAAAAGCTACAATTCAAGTACAAACTGAGGTTCTGGGAAGCATCATATTCTATTGAAATGGGCTGAATGGAGGATATGGGACCTGTTATGCAGTCCTCTGTTACGTCTAAGGTTATAAACCTTTACTTTTTTTGTTCTTGTATGTGAGAATTTAAAACTGACAAAGTTTTCTCCTTGCTGGGCAAGATTTGTTGTTGTTGTATGATGTCAAGTCATTTCTGACTTAGGTGACTCTAAGAAGAATCTACTATGGGGTTTTAGGGAGACTGAGAATGTGTGATGCACTGAAGATCAGCAGTGGGGTTCTATGGGCAAGTGAGGAACCAAGCACTGGTCTCCAGGGTCATAGTCAAGTGTTCAAGCCACTACACCATGCTGGCTATCAGTGGGCAAGGTTACAGGAGTTTTTGATCTTTTTTTTTTTAATGATTTCTTGCATTTTGTGGTGCTTTTGGTAAAAAATTCATTTGCACCAAAAACATTGATTTTGCTTAAAAAACAATGGGAGTTTTGAACAGGAAATATTGCTTTTTCATGAGAGACAATATTTTGCATGGGACTTTTTTTAAGGCACACCTTTTTGTACAAGAAAAACTGAGAGCAACAATGGGGCTAGTTTTTCCACCCTTACTCAAGGCAAAATTGTCAATTTCTCAAAGGGGTGTCTTGATGAGGGAAAAAATAAAAATGAAAAGTGAGCATCCATTTAATTTCTAATGGTTGCACACAATGTCACAATCACTCATAAAGTTTCACATATGACTATTTGGCATTGATTACATTGAACATCAGAATGTGCTGAAAAACATGTGTTTCAGATGATGCACAGAAATGCTGAAATTCAGTGTTTATTTTGTCTTATGGTGTACTCACTCAAGCAAGCCAATTAAGGAACGTGCATGTGTGAAATAAATAGAAATTTGCAATCTTTGTAACATGAAACTTGTTGAAATAAGAAGTGAGGAGCTGGCAACAATGGCCAGTATTCTACATCTGCTACTTAGTTAAGTCTAATACTATACTTAACCTGGTTAAGTCATGACTATTAATTGAGTATGGAATTTAGATTTATGTTCCATAATCACAATGATTACTTAGCCATGATTGTGACACTGTCGCAACAATTGTAACCCTTCCCAACCTTCTTTATTGGCAATCAGCTGCATGAGGAGTAGGGGTGATTTTAGTATGGATGAATGATATTTCTGTTAGAAAGCTGCATGTGTGTTACTTAGTTACCAAGTATACTTAACTAAGTAGCTTATGTTTACTGGTGCTTTATGGACCATATGGAACAATGGCATCTACTCTTAACAGATAATACCACAAAGAAAGAGAATCTAATTTTTGATTTTCCTTTTCTATTTGTGCTGAAGAAGGCCCTCCAAAGACTTGCAGACACATAGCATCGACAGGAAATATTCATTTCCCATGGGAATGGAAGATTGCTTTGGATTTCATAGTAAATTTGATTCACTCACTGAAATTACAGTATTAATATTTAATATTCAATAAAATGGTGCTCACATGTATCTCTTTACACATATAAGGAAGCTACATAGTTGTTCTGCAGTGTTGATAAATGAACTTTAGTTAATTATGGCTTTTTTTATTATGTTCTGTTTTAAGGAAAAGTTATAAGACAGAAAAAAGTAAATTTTGAAATCTAACCTTATAGTGGAGAGAATTTTTGGAACAGGTTATTTGAAGAGTGAGTAGTAGTAAGTCACAAGTCATGGGTCTACTGTTGTTGTTCATCTGGAAAATAACTGGGGATTTGGCTGAAAAGCAAAGAGCTTCATGACAGTAGATTGTGATGTTGGATGTCCACACACAAACACAGCACACTATCTGTAGACGTTCATCTTTCCCTTGACTGTGAAATTATACATTTTATTATGAAGTTTTAATGAAGGTATGTTCCAAATACAGCCCACAGTCTGAATGTTCCTCTAGAGCCTCCAGTGTGGACCACCCCACATCTCAGTTTTTTTTATAATTTTAAAGTGAAAAAGGCTTCTTATATATTTGATGGGCCTTTGGGGAGCAATTTCACCAATGAATGAATTTTTGACCGTTTTAAGCCTGGGGTGAAAAGCCTCTTTCAAAATCAGAAGTGTCCTCTCCCATGAGATGTAAACCTTCTAGGTTCAGCAGGAGGCATGTGCAGCCCCCAGACACTGAGAAGTTGCCCTTCCATACGGCCTCTTTAAGAGGCAAGTCTACAGCCTGTTTAAGAGGCAAGTCTACTTGGCTTTAGTACTAACAGGCCTTGTAGAAAGAGCAGAGTAAAATTCTTTGCAGAATCTAGGAGGAATATTAGGGCCTGGTTTTCCAGGATGCATTCAATTAGGTTTCTTTAAACTCAGATATTGCTTAATTTCCCCAGAGATTTTCATAAATAATGTTAACTGAAGATATCACTTTGTAGTCCTGGTTCTCCATATAAATACACTTGCCTGCACATACATGTTTGTAGCAATATGTGTAGTGTGTGTGTGTGTGTGCATGGATTTTATAGGGTTTTCTTTGGCAAGAAATACTCTGAAGTGATTTTGTGAGTTCTGTCCTCTGAAAGGTAGCCTACAGCACCTGGTATTTATTCACACTCTCCTATTCGAGTACTAACTAGTGCTGACCGTACTTAGCTTCAAAGGTCAGGTAGGATCTGGTGATTTTAGGGTATTTAGGCCAATAAAAGGGAATATTTAGGATTATCTATTGTAATGTGTTGCATGCACATATCAGCGGTGGGCGGAGGTCAAGCAGACACAGGATGAGCGGCTGGAGTTGACGGTTTATTGGCAGCCGGCAAACAGAGGGTTACAGTTCCCCCACAGATGAGCCCTAGCTCAATGTAAACAGTCCCGAACACAAGTCACGCCTGAGTAGGCAAGTAGATTAACTTAGAAAACAAAGGAAGGTTGCTTCACCTGAACACAAAGGAAGGTTACTTCACCCAAACGCAAATAGAGTCCTTGGCCGGCAAGGAGGCTGGACGAGGTCACTGGCGGGAGGCGCTGGGTCCAGACGCAGGCAGAGGAGAACGCGGAAGGCCGACAGTTGTTGCTCCATGATTCTCCCCACCCACCACCCGACCTAAATAATCCCCTGGACCGGCACTGACCAATCCGGCGCAGGCCTACAGCTGAGGGCTCCCACCTGGGCTCCCAGCTGGGAGCTCTCAGTCCGCATCCACCTCTCTATCAGCCACCGGACCGCCTCTTTCCCTTGCCGCTGCTGCCGAAACATGGGAGGAGGGGCGGCAGTCTCCTCAGAGTCTGAGCAGTGGGTGGGCAGAGTCCCCGGGTTGGGACTGGGGCCCGCCTCCCCAGCGAGCCTGCCGGCGACTCGATTGCCGGGGTGAGCCCCGGGCTGTCCCTGGTGCCGCTAACAGGGCCATTCACGGCGGCAGCGGCCTCTGAGACGTCCGGACCTCCTCCCGCGGTGGCCTCCATGGTGGCTGGGGCCCCCTCACGTCGGCAGCAGCCTCTGCAGCAGCCAGGCCTCCTCCCGCGGCAGCGGCGGCCGGGCCCTCCCCACGTCGGCAGCGGCCTCGGCGGCGGCTGGGCCCTCCCTTGCGTCGGCAGCAGCCTCTGCAGAAGCTGCCCCCCGCGTCGGCAGCAGCATCCACGGCGGCCGGGCTTCCTCTTGCGGCGGCGGCGGCCTCCGCGGTGGCCGGGCCCTCCCCTGTGTCAGCAGCAGCCTCCGCAGCATCCAGGCCCTCTGCCGAGCCCGGGTCCATGACAGCACAATTGGTGGTAGATACAAGGAGTGTATCTGTTCTGTTTTATGGAAGCATGCCTGAAAATGATACACATGGTTCTAACACAAGTGTCTAAGAGAACTCAGAAATGACACACATGGGAATAAGAGTCTGGTAGTATGCATAATAATGAGGCACACACAGCTATGACACATGTCTCTAAGAACTGTTTCTTCAGATAGTGTACTCATCAGAGAATTATGGATGGAAAATATTCAGATTATATCAAAAATAGTGGAAAAACATGATTTTTTAATGTGGGGAAACCCTACTAAGGAGAATTTGGGATTACGAAAATTTTTGCAGTTGAAGACTTATTCTGTATAAAATTCACACTTCTTTTTCTGTGTGATAAGCAGCACTGTCTGAACAAAAAATAATATTCTGCACAGAAAAAGCTGTTTTCCCAACCAAAACAAAAGACAAAAACCCTGTATACATATTTTGCAAGAAATAATTCCTGAACTACATTTCTGTGTAGAACAATATTATTATATTACTTTCTGTTTCAAAAATGTTGTTTCCTATGGGAAAAAAGCAAATTTTGCACGGAAAACGTCCCGGACTATGAATAGTCTTTGAAATTTGAAATCTTAATAGCTAGACTTTTTTAAAAGATCCGAAGGGAATGATGATTATCCTTGTTGATAATAAGGATACTAAAGACAAATCAAATATATGGAGGGCAAAGATTTTTGTTAAGCTGCTTGGTGGAGTACAAACATGTTTGCAGTGAACACTGTCTTCCATTTTTTGAGAAAGAACTTCTGGTGACCCTTGTGGGTTTAGTAATTGTCTGTGTACCTCAGAACTGCATGCCTTAGAAATATCTCCATCACACTGAGAAACAGCCAAAACAAAGTTTTAAAACCAGGAGGCTTCACAATTTAGTTCAATATTAGTTGTGACAGCAAATAAAAACAGAATATTGCTGCAGAGTGTGTATTCTTGAACAAAAGAATAATAATAAAAAAAAAGATTTTGAGGGTTTCCCTCCATTGTGATCTGTATGCCAAGTAGACCCTCAGATCTTATTATCTGAACAAACTACAGTTTTTGCTGTTAATGCATCTGGATAGCATTGTTGTATTGCATAATGTTTTGTAATCCCTCTGCTCCTGACCACAAGGCAGCAAAGTGGTGAAGGTTGCATTAGGTAGATGGCCACAGTGGTTCCTACTGTATTGAGTAGATTAACGTGATAGCCCAGTACAAAGATGATAAGATAGTGACAGTCTCTATAATTTCAGTTGGCTAACACTCTTAGGCCTTTTTCGCACTTGGCGAAGAAATTGTCCCATTCTGGTACTCACCGTTCTGGACTGGAGTGCTCCCTTGGTGGATCCAGGCTGGTCTGCAGCAGTGCATGGCCACACTACACACTGTTCCGGGGATGAAAATGGCGGCTTCCAGTTGGTGGAGGCTCTCCACCAACCGGTGAAGCTCGCTAGCCTAAAGCCCGGTCCCGGAAGATCTGCAGGCTCGCACTGGTGCGAGCCTGCAAATCTGCACCAAAGCGCGGCCATGGAGTGGCGTGCTCCATGCTGTTGAAAGACCTGTTTTAAGTGGTCTTTCAATAGCATGGAGAACGACCACTTTTGGTCATTCCAGAGTGGGCTGAAGTCCAGAACTACACAAAGTAGTCCAGACCCAGTCCTTTCCCAAGTGCAAACATGCTCGCTGGAGGACGCTCTGCACCATTCTAAAAACAAAGTGCGGAAAAGGCCTCAGATGGCCAACAGTCTCAGCTGCCATGTCATTTCTAAGATTAAATTTTGCAGACATAAGAAATCCTATCTCACAAGAAGAGATTTGGATCAGGACCACATAAGCCTCATATGGCCTGGCCTTAATATGAATTGGGCAGGCAGTATATCCCACCCTCTTTCCTTTGTTGTTGTAGGGTTATTGGAGGCATATACTGATCATCCTAGTGGAGACCAGGAAAAAGGTTTTCAGTGTTAGCCAAATTACCAGTAAGGGGTGGACTGATGTAATAAAGTTGTGGCCAAATGTTTGTGTCATCTCCTTCTTGATCACAAAGTTTGTATGCAGGAAATCATGGCTCAGTGATTATCTTTTCACCCTAAGACAGCCAGTGGAAAAGCCTAGCTGACTTCTGCCTTGTTCCATTCATAGCCAGTTTCAGGTATCATTCACCATACACTAAACTGAATTTTATTGGCAGGTAGACTCAGTCAGCTCAGCAGTGGTTTAAACATCTTGAAGTCATCACATGTGAGGCTTTTCCAGTTGCTGCCACCCCTACAAATTGACCAGCAGCATCTGGTGACTGCCATGTCAGTGGGGCAGTAAATCAATTCCAGGCTATAATTTCATAGGAGGTATCCCAGCTGCTGAATCTGTTATTGAAACAGAGTTCAGCACCTTGAATGGTTTCTTTAAAGTTAAATCTAGAGCATATTTATCACCTCACTAATATGGGAGCCACCAGCTGCCACTAGAATTGATTCCCACAATTCCATCCAAAGCATCAAGCTGCCACTTTTCATCAACAAAAGCTTGGAATAGTTACTTTTCGTACTAGTCTCTTTCGTGGTCTGTGGCATAATGGTATGAAAATCTTGCTTTTTTTCTCTTCTGCCACAGCAATACACAGATTCTAAGTATTTTTTAATTGATAAAACTAGATTGAGTGGTCTTGTTTTATCATGTAACCATGAGTGTGAATGAATAAGATCTGTAAAAAGATTATCCATGCTAAAAACAGCATCTAAATGGCAAACAGCCATAAGAAAGATACTATAAATAATGTGTTATCAGAAGTAGGATTGTAAACCCTTTAAGCAGCTTTACAATTTCAGTGAGGCTGATAAAGATACAGTGCTGAAAGTTCAGCAGCAAATGTTGATCCACCTGCCAATTACTACTCGTCTATTAAACTGTTGATGGCCTCCCACTCAAACTCAGAGTGCTTGGAGTGTTTGCTAAAGCCACGAGGTATAACTTACAATGCATGAACAAGCTATGGTCCAAGGAAGCAAGCTTCCATTATGGTTTCTTTCTCTAAGCACAGAGGAAGGTACTTACACAGTATGCCAAGTATGAGTTTATGAAGCCAGCTCTACAGTTGCATCTACCATTGGAATAACAAAAAAATTCTCAAGAGAAACAAGTAAGCAAAATTTAATTCTTTTTATAAAAATATAAAAGAATCTTGTAAGATCTTTGAGACTAGATGAGAGAAAAGAAATTCAAGCAGAAGCTTTTCTGGACTCCAGTCCACTTCAACAGGTGCAACATTTTTCTTTTTCACTGTTTCAAAGGCTCCACAGGATTTCTTTACATCTTTTTATGCTGAAACAGATTAACATGGCTGTATCTTTGAATACTGCTTCAAGTTTGCATGTTTCTCATACTGCAGCTCATTTGAATTTCAAGGTGTTAATTCAGTAGGTGGAAGTTCTCTTGGCATATCATCTCCAATAAAGTACAAATGTTTTGTTTCTTGACTCTAGTTCATGCTCTTACCTTTCTTCTTCCTGCTTCTGCTGCTTTGTTGTGTAATAATGCAGAAGCCTTTACAGCAAGGGATGGAGGAGTGTGTGTTCTTTCAGAAATTGTTTGACTCCAGCTCCCATGTTCTCTGACAATGGGCTGTGCAGCTTGAGGCTGATGGACGCAATGGAAGGGATATATTTTACCCCCATTCCTGTTTTTCAAGCAATGTCGAATGAAGCAATAATCCTTCCTTCTTCCCCTCTCCAATAATTATGGGTGTAGCTACTTGGGAGTGGGGCAATATAGGGCATCCTTTCCCCAAGTTTCTAGCACTGAAGAGTGTGAGACATTAAAAATCATTCATACCTAGAACTCTCCTATTTGCTGGTGTTCACATTACCTTGGGAACTTTACCTGCTCTTTTCCTTTGGGTGCCTAAACTTGTACTTCTGAATGTTTGCCCAAAAGTTTAAATTACTGTAGTGCTAGAAATTTGGACACTCAAGTTAAAAAAACATTGTGATACAGAATGCTTATTTGGAGAAATTTTCATTTTCATCCCATCCATATTTACAACCCTGTGAATAACTCAGTTACATTTTATTAAGACTGATGTTGATTTGATGTTAAAAAAAAATTAGTTTGGGAACTCCTGATCTTCGAAAATGACTACAGCATGTTAATTAAAGGAGACAAAGTAATAGAAATTGGAGCAATAAAGAGCCTGACAGCCTGAAATTGTATGATGCATCAAACTTACAATTATGTTCCAATTTTTAAATGATTCAACAGTTAAGAAAGCTGTTCATAATTTATTTAATAAGCCCCAGTATGCACCTGCAGACTAAGAACAATTTGCTTACATTCAAAGTTGTATTTATTTCTATACTGTTTGTACACATGTCCTTTCTCTGGCTCCAAAATGTTTTGAGGTGCGTTGATGGATGACAATGAGAACATTACCATTTTTAGTAGCTGTCAGATGAAAATCTGCTTGAAATGAGCAATTGAGTAGTTTCTACCGCAGAAAGAAGTCATGTAAGTCTCTTGCACATAATCTACAGAACTGTACACACTTCTCAAGAATTTGGCAATGATACAGAAGCATGGAGTCACAGAGTTAGAAGGGGCCCCATAAAGTCCAACCCTGTAGAGTCAGTTCAGGAAGACCAGTTGCAGCATCCCCAGCAGGTAACTTCTCCCAAATGGGTCTCATTTGGGAGGAAGGTGGGATATAAATTCATTAAATAAATACAGTCATCAATAAATAAAAACAGTCCAGCCTCTTTATCAAGACATCTGGAAAAGGAGACCCCACCACCTCTCTAGGTAATTGATTCCATTGCCAAACCAATCTTACCATGCAGAAGTTCAACTGAAATCTACTCTACCCTCTAATTTTCAGTTGAAATCTATCCTCCTGTAACTTAAAACCATTAGGCCTAGGCCTAGTCTTAGTGGCAGCAGACAACAAACCTGCACCACAGACCCTCTCTGTGACAACCCTTTAGATATTAAAAGAATGCAATCATGTCATGCCTCACTCTTCTCTTCACCAAGCTGAACATGCCCAGCTCCTTCAATCATTCCTCATAAGTTTTGTTCTCCATAACTCTTATCAACCTTGTTGCCCTTCTCTGAAATATCCTTCTTAAAAGAAGGTGGCTGGAACTGAGCACATATCAAAGTGTCTGTTGGCAACAATAGACTGAGAAACCATTTTTGAGGGCCATGTGCCCTTGGCATAATTTATCAGGGGCCCAGCCACCCATTTTCTTCTCTTTCTTCAAACTATCCTCCTTTTTCTGTCTCTTTCTGTCACACTCTTTCCTTTCTTCTCTCTTCTTTCCTGTTGGTGAAGAGAGAGATCGTTGTTTCTGGTTGAAGATGCGGTCAAGGGACAAATGAACTCAATCAGGCACGACTTGTGGCTCTACAGCTACAACATGGAAAATAAATACATAAGATATTTAGGCAGCAAAAACCGGAGTTATTATCTATATGGAAACATGGTGATATTTGTAGAGCACTGATGCATACAATCACAATTTTCATGTGTGTTTCTTTGCGTGTATGTATATGTGCATGTGCATACCCACTTTCCTATCAACCTCTTTCCATGACATTGCTAGCTGTTAAGAGTTTTTGGTACAATTCATGTGTGCTATAGACTGAAACTTTGACCTAAAGGCTTTATTCTTTCATTGTTGTTTTATTTATGAAGCATAACATCTGTTTAGGTAGACAATGTTATCATGTCATTGACAGAGATTGTTATAGGTGGAAAAAAAATCTGCAAGCAATGTAACACTGCTGTGGTATTTCTGTTCCACTATCATCTGGGAGTGGGATTAAAATGTGAATGCAAGTTCGATTTTCCTCATTGAAATTCTTTTTTATGTTGCAAAGAGTGGAAAGGATCTGCTTTTAGAAAGGCAGGAGAAAACCTTCTTTTTTAAAAAATGTTATTTTTATTAATGCGATTCAAAACTGAAAACTATTTAGGTTATCAAAGATTGAACATTTCTTAGGAATTTCCTTTCAGAGGAGTGGTCTTTTTATTTTGGCATCTCTCCCAAAACTTTCCAGTGGGATTTTGTAAATTTTAAAAATGGTTCTCCAGAAAGTTTTCCAATAGATTATAGGAAGGAATGGGACAAGAAATTGCCTTGGGTACTAATGTGGCATAGGGTTCAACAACTTAGAGCTGCATAATGTAATGCCTTCAAACAGAACAAAATCCAAAATGCACAAAACAGTGATATCTTTATTGAGCCAACTAAGAAGCACAAAATTCATCATGCAAACTTTCAAAGCTTCACTGGCTTCTTCATCAGGCAAAGATGTTAGCAATCATAGAGGATAAGAAAAATGACAACATTACAGTCACAGGCCTACATGTCTCAGATGTTACTTCTGTTAACTGACAACTTAACTGACAACAGAAGTAACATCTGAGTCAAAATGTAGGCCTGTGACTGTAATGCTGTCATTTTTCTTATCTGCCATGATTATTAACATCTTTGCTTAACAAAGAAGCCAATGAAACTTTGAAAGCTTGAATGGTGTATTTTTTTGCATTTTGGTTGGCCCAATAAAGCTATCACTGTTTTGTGGATTTTGGATTTTGTTGTATTTTGCTGCATGACTGACTCAGCTACCGTTCTATTCCTCAAATAGAGTTTCACACATCTGCAGCCCTGTTCATCATAATGTGCATGCCCAGCTCTACATTTATTCACAAATCACAAAATGAGTGATTTACATCTTTGTATGCAGTAAGACTTGATAAAATGTTGCATGATCCCACTAGAGCGTAGATATGCTGAACAGATTTGTGTAAAATAATTGGCCAGTTGTAGGCTTAAACCAAACACTACTGAACTTCTAATTACATGGTTCATTGACTTTTAAAAAATCTATCTCGAAGGCTGTTTAAGATCAAGGCAGGGGCAAACAGAACCATTAGAAAGCATGAGTATATTGGAAAAGTATTCACTGTAACTCTTTGTATAATAAGGATTGAGGAGACATAAAGAGTGGGAAGACATGACAGTAGTTAGAGAGTTCTCTCCTTCACCTTTTAACCATCCGAATGATAGACGCTGTACAGTTGCACATATCCTCTTTTTTGCATGGCTGTAGTGAAAAGAGTATGAACCTTTTTTGTACTGAGGCCTGTATATGTGATGCACGTATACAGTAGAAATCTAGTTAAGCTTCCCAAGCACGCACGTATATGTGCCATTTTTCTACAATACTACACACATTAGTTTGAAATATTTGACTCTTAATACCTATGTAGGTATCCTTAGTATGTTAATTCTTCAGATGCTAATGTTTCAGATGGGTGTCTATTGATCTCAAGGCCGCTAAATGTGTACACTAGTTAGAACTCCTGGTATTTCTGATTCAGAGGCTTAATCAAGGTCTCTAGATCAAAGTTCTGATCCTAATCATTCTGAGGACTGAAACAAGTAACAACTTGCAATGTCCTCTCTTGAGATGTCTATGTCCCATTTGCCCCATTTGTTATTTGGCATGCACCAGCATTATATCCTTGTACAGTCATAAGCTTTTAAACAAAGCTTATGTAAATGTGTACATTCCGGAGAGAGTATTAGATTTCTACTGAAGAAGAAGAGGGGGCAACAGTGGCATATCTAGCATAAGCAATGCTAGGTCAAGTGTGGAAGTTGCATCTACCTTCTTATCCCTACCCCCACCCCCATCCCTATATGCACAACTTTTTGTGCTCCCTGGCATTGGCACCTGCGGCACTTGCCCTACCTGCCCCACCCTTGATACGCCTTTGGGGGGTAATATTTGGAAATGCCCAAGAATATCTGCATAATAATCCATCTTCTGCCAACAGACCCCAAAGAGGTTTGATTCCAGCCATGTAAAGGTTTAAATTCCTACTTATACTTTTCGTTCCCATGGTTACCAAATGTATGAAGGGCATCAGGGATGCCTGAGGATGGTAGTCTGCCCTTGTTGCCAATGTTAAATGCCAATGATGTGCCGCTGGCACTGACACATGATCAATATCAGTCTGATGGGGGATTTTGCTTTGTGCATAGACTTTTCTCCATGAGGTTGAGAATTCTGATTGATCAGAGTTCCTGTTTATATCAAGGAAAACCCTTAGTGTGTAGAAATAGACTGGCTACAGTCAAATGTAGATCCAGGGCCACAGCCAGCACACATTCTGGGATAAATGGGGAAGGTTATTTTTCATGTTACCTTCTTCCTTCATTCGGAACCCAAAGGTCCCTGAATACGTTTTTAGGCATTTCTCATGGCACATGGAGTCATTCTGAGGGTGGGATTGGATATAAGAGAACTTGTGCCCCAAAAGCTAAACAGGCTTGTATGCCTTCTCTTCTCTCTCAATTGCATTCTCTACTTCTTAGCAAAATACACTTTGATTCCTGTGTTGTCCTAGATTGTGGAATGTTCTTTTTTCAGGCTTCTAATTAGTTCCCACTTTTACCACTTTTCAGAAGGGTGTCAAGATGTTCAGTATGGCCTTTTAAAAAACTGGTTCATTGTTTACTGCTACTGATTTTGATGTTGCTATAGTTTAAATTGTTTTCAAGTGATGATTTTAAGTGGTATTGTTTTTCATTTTGCTCTGAAATATGTTTTCTCCTATTTTAAGCTCTTTCTTTTGAAGGCAAGATAGAAATGAAAGGACTAAATAAATGCTTCTAGGCGACAATGCTTGCAAAGCTCGAATTATAATAGCACCCGTCTTCTTCCCTTTATGTTTTGTGTTGCTGCCCCCAATGGTGTTTTAAAAAAATACTTCTGTAGGGAGCATAACCTCTGACCTTTCCAATAATTGTACACTGTGTGTTACACTTCGCACAATCCAAGCACAGACAGTCTAGTATACTATCTTTCCATTAAGGAACTCTGAACGCATTTCCAGGTTGCTTCTGCTGGATCAAAAGCCAATTAGTGGCTGGTGGCCTTAGTATCAATGGAATGGTTAATCTGCTCTCAGTTTCAGGCTGAACTTAAGAGAGCTACCCAAGGTTCTGTAGCCTATCTTAGAATAGGAAGCCTCTCTCAGATAGCTTCTTATAGTTGAAATCAAAACCTGGGGTAGGTTCAACATCCCAGTAACATGGATGCCACCAGCAGCCAGTGCCAAAGTGCCTTTCCTACCAAACTTGAAATCCCAGCAGTGCTAGAGAACCTGCTTTGAGTGTAGTGTTGCTGATGAACTAGGAATAATGAGCAAATCTTTCTTACCTATTAGAATTCTTACCTTGGATTCATTCTTCTGATCTAAGTTCTAGAAAAAAAGCAGAATGGCCTTACCTCTAATATTTTACATTGAACTTTTCTAGCTTGATGTCCTCAAAGTATGTTGGGATATAACTAGAGATGTGAAGGTCTGGAAAAAAACCAGAAAAATTCAGACTCCCCCCCTTTTTTTCCATTTTTTTCCCTGAAGCATTTTTTGTTTTTGTTTTTTTGTTTTTTTTCCAAAAAAATTGGAAAAATTGAAAAAAGGAAGAAAATTGCTTATGGAATGTTTTATTTTAGTTAGCATGATGAGACTGAAACTGATAGTTATAACTATTTCATGCCTATTCGTTGACTTAGTCTCTCCCTCCTCCCTTCCACACATTTCCCCCCCATTCTTTTTATGAGAATGGGTACTTTATGTCTATTTGATACTGTGGAGAGGAAATATAAATAATTTTCTTTGAAATGTTGATGGTTTCTTCTGTTTTTTGTTTTTTTTTTAAATTGTCTTTTTGCCCGTTCCACATAAACTAGCAAAACCAAAGAGTTTCCGTACAGTTCTGGAGATTGTTGCTCCATTTGTTACAAATAAAATAATAATAAAAAGAGAGAAGCAAATTCCATTTGTAACAATTGTTTGAATACACTATATTTTTAATATTCCAATTGTGATAATTTTATGCCAAATCAAATTGTACATAGTCATATTTTATATTCCTAAAGAAACAGAGTGACTTTCAATCTGTTAAAAAAAAGTACTAATGTTGCTTTTTTTTCAATTTTTCTGAAAATTTCCATTTTTTCCCCTGAAAAACAAAAACAAACCCAAAACTTTTTTTTTTCCTTCCATGGCTTCAAAATTTCCAGAAATTTTACATCTCTAGGTACAACCCCCATCACCTTTACCTAGCATGACCACTATAGGTTGAATGCTTAATATCCAAAATATATCAGCAACATGGGGAACATTTTTTAAAAAAGAATAAAAAAGGATTATAGTCTTGACTGCGCTCACCGTTAACAGTCTGAAATGTTAGATGTACTGTGGATGACTGGTTTGGATACCCTTGTGTAACTCTTCCTGTTCTACTGTTCTGCCTGCCAGCTGTTCTCTTGAGCAGAAAAAAAAAAGGCTAGATCAACTCACAGTCAAAAGCTGAATTTGTAAATTTCATTACCCTGCTGGCTTACAAGGAAAGACCCGGGAGGCAGAAGAGAGCAGATGTACAGTATGCATGTAAACTCTTAGGCTGCATGCAAAATTTAATCTACAGCCAAGGTGACTGGCCTGACTTGAACATTTCAAAATTTCATGATGTCCCAAAAAGAGAGATAGTAACTCAGAATTACAAATCAAATTGAGGGTTAATCTACATATTAGTTTTAAAAGGTGGGTAACAGCCATATTTTAATTTTTTTCTTTATATTCCTTTTAACAGTTAACTATTTCTTTGTATGTTTAGGGATCTGATTTTTGTTGCAACTCTTCCTTCAGCTGCCCTTCTGTCACCAAGCAGCTGACATGTGAACTTTTTTCTCCCATTGAATCCATTTATGGGGCAGACAGTCTGCACCACCAGAGAAACTGGAGAACAAGCAACAACTTCTCTGTTCTGAACTGAACAGTGTCAATCAGTGGGACTTTGAACAACACAGAAGATCCTTAGCATTGTTCCCACAAACCACCACCAACAGGTTCAGAAACCTTTGGGAGGTGCTTCTAAGGTATATTCTATGGAGTTTGGGTCTTGATTATTTTATTTGAGATTCCTAGACAGCCTCTTGAGGGTTGATAGATGTTAAGGAAATAGCCACAACCTTCCTCACCATGAAATGGGGGAAAATGCAACAATTTTGTTTTTATTTCTCGGAGCACTTTCAGCCAGGCTTAATGCACAAAATGTCACACCTCATTGTTTCCAAAGCATGAGCAGCATATCAAGCAACCTGTCAATGCTTGTTCTGGGTAGGCCTTTCCACAGCTCTGACTCATTCTAGTCTGGAATTACATTATCGAGACACAAGGTTGGGGCTGAGTAGTAAGTGAAGAAATCAATATCCTGCATCAGAAAACTGGCTTCTCTCTTAAGGGTGGCTGCTAATAAATATTGACTTGTAACTTAAGATGACTTTGTTTAAATCTAATTTAAATTATCTCAATAACTATAAATACCACAAAGCAATCTCAACACCCTTGAAGTCAAGCAATTTCTTTTCATCTCTTTGTCAAGTTTTTTTTTAAAATGAGGAGTCTTGCTGAGGTTTAGGGAGGGGGGAAATCTATTGTAGAATTCATTGTATATTTCTTCTTATAGTAAGGACTTTTGGCTATTTTTTTTTTAGAGCAGGAATTGACATAAGAACACTCTTAAGGAAAATACTATAATAAAAACAAAACTGATTTCTAGGTTCTATCCAAATTTCTCAGATTTTTTTTTAATCACTTTCTTTCAAACTGTGTTTTGGTTTTGAACACATTTATCAATTCTATAAAAATAAAAACAAGACTATAATAGTAGAATGGCTGGTGACTTGCTTAACAAGGAAATCATAGTGTAACATGAAAAATAAATAAATGTAATGGTGTACAAAATGCAGTTGCATGTATGATCTATATAGCTGTCTGGCATACAACTGTGTCTATTACAAGTTACATTTAGTTACATTACTTTTAAGCACAAAGGGAAGCATGCTCTGCCTGGGTTAGATAATTTGGAATGAGCAGGATCCCTTCATATCTGTTTGCATTCTTACTGGTCTTGTCTATTATAGTTGCCATGCAGAAGCTCTCCGTAAGCTGTGGGCTTTTTAACCTTTGCTGACCAATCTCTGGAAGTGTTTTCATACCCTTTCTATAGTTTTCTATTATATGGACACATCCAAGTGATTGGAGAATGCAAATAAGGGATGTGAAAAGTTCCAAATATCATTTACTTTCTTTGTATCCCATCTGCATTTTCTTCTCATCTTTATTTCATATTGGGTTGCAAGACTTTCATAATGTACTTGATGCACACGTTATGTACATTTCCCTAATTTGCACATTTTTGTGTACTTTATCTAATTTAAAACATTATCCGAAGCAGGTTTCTACATTTTCAATTATACACCTTTTAGCTACTTGTATTTTAAAACATGTGCACTGTTTTGTGTGCATTTTCTTTTTCAGGTGTGCTCCATAATCACTCACAAATGCTCAGGATGAGGTGGCTTTCTCAACCGGCCGAAAGAGGTGTGAAAATCCCAATTTCAGTCAGACTTTTGAACCAAGCAAATTTGTTTGATTCTTATTGCAGATCAGCTTCCCTTCATATCATGGCTTCAGTTTTTAACCATGGCTTACAAAACCTCATCAAAAGGGGTAAATGAAAGAGGAGAGAAACCAGTTTGTGTAATTCAAAGTGTAAAGAGAGGAAGTCCAGGAAGATGTATCTCACTCCAGATCTTTAAATCAAGGTACAGAAGCATGACGTCTGTGCCAGGTTTGTTTGTAGGGCATCAAGAGAAGCACCTTCACTGTTACATAACTGTGAGGTAGAGCAAGAGTTGTTGGAAGTTGATGCCAGATCTGCTAATAGGACATAGAACACCAACAACAGCCCTTTTTTATCCCCCTCAAGTCTCCCAATAGGTGGTTTTACTTTTTAACAGAAATTCAACTACAAAATCTCCTTTTCTGAGGAAATTTACTAGATATTGGAAGAAATGAGACAGAGAAATACCCATATTTACACTGTCTCTGGCTACATCTGGTCTGGACAGAAATAGGATGATGGGATGGAAGCTTTCCAATGTCACTGTGCAGTGATTGCTGCATTCTGTTAATTGATGTTCAGTGTGGGCTAGTGACGAGATTGGCAGGAATGAGATTGCAATGGCAATGGTACTGTCTTTTTTTCTACGGCTGTGCTTTTTGACTATACTGTTTGGAATGGATAAAGTTACGATTAAATAACACTATTATAGCTGTGATACAGAAAGGCCATAAGATTTGACTGGACTTGAAGTTCTTTTCAACCATGTATCCACTTACTTAGACCAAAAGTCTGAGCTATACATTAACCTCTCTTTCATTAACACCTGTTTTCAAAAGAAGTATCAGGTGTAACTTCTGGTTTGAAGACTATTTTAATTAATATTTTTTCCTTTGTAAAAATCTTTTGTGTAGTTTTTAAAGTTATAAAATGTGGTGGAGAAGGAAGAAAAAGAAACCATGCTGAATGAAAACACACACACACACACACTCACACACACACTCACATGTATATTTAATATAGATATATATATTAAATGATGCATCTTGATCTACATCCTAAAAAAAAATATGGGCATGTTTCGACATTCCCCAAATACAAAATATAATTTAGTCTGTGACCTTTTCTTTCTTGATAAATTGTTATAACATATTTTTATCCCAGAGCTTGTCAGCAAGAAATATTTACTGAAACTTTTATCTATAAACTGGGTGTGATATGCTCCAGATATTATAGATAAACTACCCTTTTCTGAGGGAAACAGTAGCATTTAACTGCCATGTTTATGAAATGGATGTGACAGACGCAAAGGCATCACAAGATACATTATGCATTAGTCACAGTACATGCTAGAGGATTTTATCAATAGACCATGATTCTATTTTACTTTGGAAAATGCTTGATCATCATGCAGAAGAAATGTGGGAGTCCTGTGTCAGGAAAGATTCCTAGTAGCCTGAACTGTTAAGTACTGTTCTTGGACATGACGAGTGTAGGGTTCCCATATAACCAAAATAGAAATTCTGTTTACTGCTCATTTTGAGCTTTAGTATTTATTTATTTTATAAAAATAAGTCTCAAGCCATTCTGGGTTGTAGACCCATTATTTTGCAAGAAAAGATCCAGCTGTTGCCATTTAATGTTTAGATAATGAGTGAAATAACACAGCATCATTGAGATGCAAATAGATCTTCTCTGAGTGGGTCAATTGTTGCAATTTAAGCCTAGTCTCTTTGCAAAGAGCAAAGGTGAATTGTTGTAGAGGTACCAGAGTATAGTAGAAAGAAAATAGCAGAATCAAGGCATAGGAAGGATGCTATGGACTCTTGTTGTATTTGCTGCAACAGACCTGGCAATCTTTACTGAGTTTCCAGAAAAATAAGCTTCAATTTACCTTCCCCAGCATTCTTTAATGCTGAACTGTGTGGTCCCAGGTGGAAAAGAGGAAAGGAAAGGAGAGAGAGAAGCTTATTTGAGTTAAGGCAGATGCTGTGGAGTTGAGATTTTTGGAGAGTAATTTTGAAGAATGAAGAAATGAAATTCTTCTAGAAAGTCCTTAATTTCATGTTTCTGTATTCTGCATATATGCTGTATCCTTTTGATACCTTTACTCAGACCTTTGATCTATCTTCTAAGGTAAATGGGTCTTAGAGCAAAGTGAAAATCCACAACATATTTAAACATGTATTAGGAGTCAATTCCAATCCCTACTGCAATGTTATCCATAGCAGGAAACCAAAAAGCACCTGTGGAATGGTAAGGGCCAGAGAAAGGATTTATTTTGATAAATGGAAATAGAATATAGGAGGCTGCTGTTAATGGGAAACACAGGTTAGCAACAGTGGATTGCTACCTCATTTGAAATTGTGTCTGTGTGTGTATGTACATCTATTCTTACACAACGGAGTGCCTTTCTGACTTTTCAGAGAGGGCCGTGGTAATCAGTCATAGGAAAAACACATGTGGACTAAGAATGTAATTCTTCATTAATTTCATTAAGTTTGGAATAGCAAGAAATTTTAGCATTTTCTTCTGTTGTGGGGAAGTTTTTGTATAGTTTTTGAAAAAAAATATATTTACAATTCAGGACTTACTCTGCAAAATTTGCATGTCTTTTTGTGTAGAAAATTGGATTTTCAGCATAAAAAGTATTGTTTCTACACAGAAAATAATATTTCTGTGCAGACAGTAATGTAGTTTACAGATGAACTGTTTGCAAAGTTTGCAGATTTTTGCAAAAAGGACACTTTCTGCTCAGGAAATGCATAAATGCTACTTTCTGTACAAAAACACCAAGTGTTTTTACAAATAGTCCATGTCTTCCAACTATCCTTATTTGGCAGGGACAGTCCCAGTTAATCCTGTTTTTCCCAACTTTTTCAGCTGCTTTTAAAATGTCTCGGTTTCTCTCTCACACTTTCTCCCTTTCTCCTCAACATACTTACGTTGCTAAAAACTGAGGCCCGTTCCACATCGTATCTTTTTGCAAGGACGTCTGGGGGGGGGGTCCTGGCAGTGGCTCTGCTGTGAGGGGAACATGAGGGGAGGAGCACTCCCTTCCTCACCAGCTGGCTCCCTACAGAAGGGAGCATGATGGCCACACTTCTTCCTTCTGCAGTGCAGCCAGGCACCTTCCTGCGCTGTGCTGGGGCAGGAAGTGCAGCCATTGCACTTCCTGGGGTTCTGAAGGACAGGTAAGTCTGTGATGGTGGTGCAATCATGAGTCATTGATGGGGAAAACCTGTCAGTGATTTAAATGTATGATTGCACCACCTGGGGTGGTGAGAGGACAGGACTGTGATGATATCATGCAGAAGGGTCATCATGTCTCCATGGTGGGTTGGGAGGGTGGCATGGAGAGGGCCTAAGTTTAAAGAGTGAAAGTAATTTGCACTCAACAAAAGAGAGGAGAAGAGGGGCAGAATCTTGTCTAGACTTAGGCAAAAGCAAATTTGCCATTTTAACTGTACTCTGATGTTACTTGGCCATATATGACCCAGATTGTATCTGTGAGATTTTGGAAGGCACAATATTCTTTCCATTCCTAAGACAACCTGGAGAGGACATTTGTGTAGGGGGCCTGTTTCTTACTGGATGTAGGGCGGAGACTCGCACTGCATCTCTGCTATCCCTTTGGCTCTCTTTTTTAAATTGTATCTTTTCAAAGCAATCAGTTGGAATTCTTGATCAGAGAAAAATGTCCTCCAAATAAATGGCTGGTCAAACACAGTGTTTAGGTGCAGGCTAATCCCAATTTCAATTCTGAAATGTTTTTTTTCAGTGCAAATCTAATGGTTAAGATGTTTAGCAGCTGATATATAATTATTATGCAGTAATAACAGCTAATATGATAATTAGGTTCTAATTACTTCTTCTCTTGGGAAAAAGTGTGAAAATCTGTTTTGGGATAGAAAGCATGTGTATGATCCTCATGCAATTCATTTGCTTCTGAAGTCTCACATTTTCTGTGAAGTCAGAAAGTGTGATATTGCATGTTAGAGACGGCTTATTATTCAATTATTTAAACCATTTCTGAACTAGTATACCTCTAATTGGTTGTTGTTTCTTGTCTGGGCACTTTAAAAGGCACACACATGCACGCACGCACACATGCGTGCGCACACACACACACACACACACACACACAAACCTTAAAGGACAGGATAATTCTTATGAAGGGAAAAAATAGGCTGCTACCAGTCTGGCTAGTAGGGTGCAAAAATGACAATGGAGATAAGGTTCACAGCTTGAGAAAGTTCTTTTTTGTACTATGGCTCCTCCCCCAAAAAGCAATGTTTTCAAGTCATGCTAAAGATGAATATTAATTTTCAGGGTTCAAGCTGAGATGGGTGAAATTTTTGGATAGTGAATAACTCCAGTATCAGTCTCAAAAACCCAACCAGAATTTGAACCATTCATTTAGCATAGTTTTGACTTATCAGTTATAATATTTTCCAGACTTCTGATGTGCAGATGTTGCATAATCCACATTTGTTTTAAAGCCTGTTGACCCTTCCTCTCCTACCAACACCTCAAGTCAGCTCTCAACAAATATTAGAAAACTGACATGCAGAAATGATTTAAACCAATGAGGTCACTTTAGTAAACGAAGTGCAACTGTATGTATGATTTATCGGTTGAGTCTTGATGTCAGTGGGATTGCATTCCCTTCAGTGTAAGAATTTGTTCTGATTGGTAGTTAATAACTTCCCAATGTGGGACTTTGCAAAATCAGCAATAATGTTTAATCTTCTCTGAACGCTGTGTATCTGTACAAAATCCCCCAGTACTTTAATCGAAGTATTGGATAAGATTTGTTGTTGTTGTTGTTGCTTTTGCACATTTGCATTGTGTAGTAAGGCTTACACTTTCCACTTGGTATTATTATAGATAACTCCACTGTATTTTTGGTGAGGGACCTTTATGGAATTACAAAAAACCAAACAAAAACAATTAGAGCATCCTTTTGCACCCCAGGGATCCAATAAATGCTTTTATTAAGCAAAAGAGTGATTGCTTATTAGATGTTACACTGTTCGGTTGTTCTTTTCATTTAGGAAGAAAGATTGTTTTAATAAAAGAAAGATACCCAAGATTCAGCATTCTCCCTGTATAGCCTATTCTGGATACAAGAAACCAAGCAAATACTTTGACTTAGTAGGCACACTGTGTCTTATTTTTCTTCTTTGTTTAGAAACACTTTGGAAAAACATGTCTTTTGTTTCATTGCTAAAGAAGCATATGGGTAATTTTGTAATTGTTCATGTCCCAGTGTTGATGCCAATTAAGATACCCATGCCTCTAGCAACAGTGACGTAAGTCAGAGTTCGTTGACACAAATCTGTCTGCAGAGGTAGGCCACTGGCTCAATAAATCTGGTTATATATTTCAAGGTGAACTTATCTATCTATCCATCTATCTATCTGTCAATCAAGCCCCATGTTGTCTGTTCTGACAAACAATGGATCAGCTAAGGTCTTTTTCTGTCACCTTTCAACTGGAGATACCAGGGTTTGAATTTTGAACCTTCTGTGTGCAATAGCATGTGTTCTTTTATGAGCTACAATACCTACAATGATCCATCAACTACTATGATCCATCATAAGAAGCATCATAGAAGTGGAATTTATTGCAGCTTGTAGAAGCCACCACGAATCCCGTCTTGGGAAAATTGTGGATATAATTCAATGAATGAATGAATAAATATTTTGAGAACAAACATCTTCCAAATCCTTAAAAACTGAAGAAACTTATTAAAAAAGGTTAAGCATGGTCTCTCTTGAATGCAGACCTTAGAATTATAACCTAAAATACTGAGCTTATGCCCTAGGAACACTTACCTGAGAGTAAATTCCATTAATACCAAAGTAACTATGCATGGAACCAATACTTATGATGTAGTCCTGATGATCTTTCAAACATGAACAAGACATCGGTTGTGTACTCTCTCTCTTTTGTTGTTGTTTGCCTTCAAGTAATTTCTGAACCTATCATGGGCCTTTTTTTGGAAAGGCTTGTTCAGAGGTTTGCCTTTGCCTTCCTCTGAGGCTGACAGAATCTGATGTGCCCAAGGTCACCCAATGGGTTTTCATGGCAGAGTGAGGATTCAAACCCTGTTCTCTAGAATCATAGTCCAATGCTCAAATTACTACATCACTCTGACTTCCTCTCCTAGTTGACACAAATTCCTTCTTTTTTCCTAGTTAACTCTTAGCATTGGGTTTGTGGTTATTATGTGCCTTCAAGTCAACCCTGAGTTATAGCGACTCTACCGAAGGGTTTTCTCAGTATGACTTGTTCAGAGAGAGTTTGGCATTGCCTTTCACTAAAGCTGAGAGAGTGTGACTTGCCCAAAATCATTCAGTATGATTCCATGGCTAAAGATGGATTTAAAAGCTGGTCTCTCAGAGTCATGTTCAAAAATTCAAACCACTGTTCCATGCTGGTTCTCAGGTTACATTTGGATTTTAGGGAGGTAAATCTTCACTTATTCTATAAAAGTTGTACAATTAGTACAAATTTGTGCATTCTGGTACAGAAAAACTATGGATGATTTTCCTGCATGTGTTTATGGTTGAAAAAAATTGTTATAATTCATAGGAATGAATGTATTTTGAACAAAGTACACAGCTTCTAATTCAAAAATGTAGCTTCACATTAAAACAAGGTGCATCCCCCCCATGAAGTTTTGAAGGGTGACGAATGTCATAGCTGGTTTCCTCTTTCTTTCAGTGTCTTGAGTGTCAGGAGTCTATTTGTTTCATTAAAAGTCATTCTTCATATCATTGAAGAATTGCCCATACATTGGAAAAGAAAGGGAGAGGTACTTAATTCCGAAATGTAGATATGTTGGATTGCACAAATTGTGATTCCTCATCTATCTTTTAACCCTGGTTAAGCTTATCAGAATTTACTTTTAGCTATGGCTTTGGCAATTAACTCCAAAATCTGTTTCTTTATTTACTCTTCCTGGATCACAAAAGTTAACTGCTTATTGCAAAGAGAAGGAAGATTGTTAAGAGGAAAAATGGTTCACTGTTACTCATGGTTGGCACTGGATTTAACATAACCAGTCTTAAGGTTGATATTAAAAGGAAGAGTAATTCATATCCGAATGAGCGGCAGCCTGGAAGAGCAAAATCCTAGCAACCCATCCTACATAGAAAACAGACTGAATCATCATTCACCATTTCCCATTTCAGCTGTAACAGGAAACTGTGGTTTTAACAAAGCACAGCAGACACATGAAAGCTAGAATGTAAGACAGGAGCAAGTGCATAAGCAAGGCGTTCTATCCTTGATAAAACAGTTTATTAAGATGAGATTGCTAGATCTGAATTGACTCAGTGTATAGCTGCTGTGAAAAAGGTAAATTGTAGTTATTAGAAAAGGAACTGAAAAAAAAAGAACCTGCCATTAATACAGTCCTTTTATATCATAATCTTTATCATCTGTGGTACGCTTACCCTGGGAATGCTGCTTAACAGTTATGATTAGCTGAAATTATTGAGGGAAATGGTGCACCCTCCCAGAAAGAGGGTTTGGACATTTCTAGGTGAAATGAAAGATGACTGGAGACAAGAGATGGAAGCTAGAAGTCTGTAAACTTAGAGTATGAAATAAATATGAAATAAATTTGTCTTGCTCACAATTCCAGATTTTGGTTAAATTCAATGCAGTAAATTTAAGTGCTGCTTTGCATAATTCATACTTAATTTATGGAATTCACTACCATGAGAAGTTTAGATGGTTTTGGTAGAGGATAATACAAATACACGGATGATTGGCTAAATTGAAACATAGCTTTTAAAGCAGTGTGCTGCTGAATATCTGAAGGGCAATTTTTTCAAGCTTTCCTAGAAATATCCAACCGGACTACTTAGGTCTAAAATGTATAAAATAAATACTCTAATATTCCCTTTTATGGGTCGCTTCACACATAGGCTTAAATCCTATTATTGTTCCTGCCAAGAATAGACCCACTGCATCAGTGGTATTGATCCACCTGCTGACTCACCTACATGCTGAATTGATTCATTGGGTCTACTCTAGCTGGGACTAACCAACAGGATTCTAGCCATGTGTCTCCTGAACTTCATTATGGGTGCACTGATCCATGTTTTATCATGACTTACTGGCATTTATGCCTACAGCGTACACAGTTTTTTTAAAAATAGGCAGCAATTGCAGACATTACCATTTTAATAGGTATGCACTATGGATCTATGAAGTGTTCTAGTTCAGACAGGAATATCTGAAGTTACCCTGATTGTATCAAGTGAAAGCCATTAGTCTCCTAGGCATTCAAAAGTCCACCTTCAAGCGCCCATTAAGATGTACTGTTGTATTGCGATAGTTGCTTTGAGTGATTGTCCTGTTTGTCTTTTAAGCGTGGGATGATATTACCTCTATTTGCATGAATGTAAATACCACTCTGTGGCTGCATAACAAAAAGCTTCATTAGCATTAAAGAATCCTCTGTGGGCCTGGAAATGGATACTTAGAGAAATGGTCTATCAACGAAAACATAACTGGCTACCCCCTTTGCAAGCATATCAAAAACCATTATGGCCTGAAAAGAAAAGATTGCCAAGTTAAGTGGTTCAGCAGAGTCTGCTTTGAAATTCACTCTTTCCCACTGATGGGGAAAAATGCTGTGCTGACAGAGAAGTCTGATGCTTAAGGGCTCCCCAACGGATCATAATGGACTGGTAATCAAAATCCTGTTTTCTGTGTAAGCATTAATGGCTCTGGTTAGCCAACATCTGCAGCAAGTGCTTGGAAGGATCATAGACAGGTAGCTGTAATGTCTTGTTTATTTTTGTATGGCATCTCATCTATCGACTGTCCGAATTATTCTGCTCTTTCAAAATTGGGGAGTGGGGCAGAGAGAACTGTTCCTCAATGTGGACTTCTGATTTACAGAATTCATGTAAAAACTGACAAGCAAAGCTTAAGACTTAGGAGTTGGCATCCATTATCTGAGCCACAGGAATGGCAATCAAACTGAAACTCCTCTGGTGGGACCTTTGCTTTCCTGAAATAAACTGCTTACCATTAGTCATGGTGTTCTTACTATATGGGCAGTCCCTCTCTTGTGTCATTGGCTCCTGCAACTCTGAGTAAGTATATCTAGACCTTTGCTTCTTTAGATATTTTGAACTAAAAGTCTGAGAAATCATTAGAACTCAGTATGTTGGGCTGGTGCCTCTAGGAATTCAAGCATCTGTAAGGTGAAAGATTTCCCATTTCTTTCCTACACACAGACCTGGAAAAGTTACTTTTAAAAAGAATGGCTATAATGTCATGCCGAAACCATCCTTACTGAGCATCGTTCAGATGAATCCCCTGATCCCAAAACATCTTCCTACTACTGCTTCAGTTTTAAAGTTCTGTTGAAACATTATTGGAAGGCAGCAGAAGGCTTGCTGTTGGATCCCATTTTCTTTATAAATGGCAGCAAAGTTGTCCAAGCTCCTCTGATGGTTCAAGGAAATCCTCTTCAAAATACTATGGTCCAAGCTGGAGAATAATTTCTCTAAACTTCTTGCTATTTCCCTTTCAATACAACTGTGCTGCTACAATTACTTTATTCGGGCAAGGTACATTTGAGGGAGTCTGGGGAACAGGAAAGGCCTGGATAACTGAGAAAACTGATTTTGGAGAGCCAGGTGTTGAGTGATTTACAAATGATAATGATTCAGGAAGTGACCTGGGTTATTTCTCTTTCAGAAATAACATGGAATATTTATGAGCTAGAGAGGTGTGTGTGTGTGTGTATGTGGGAAATGGAAGAAGGTAGTAAAAATAATGTTTTGGAATACCATCTATGGTTTCCTCCTTGCACATTAAAAATAGATCTGTTATTAGAACTGCTAGTTCATGATTCAAAAAGTTACTGTCTCCTCAGTATTTGGGTGACAGTCTGAAGTTCAGCTTCTCTAGCTGTTATTTTTTAAAAATACTAGCAAGTATGGTTGCTTCAGGATAGCCAGTTCTTATCACTACCATTCAAAATGGCTGTGTGTTTGTGTTTGTGTGTGGAAAGGAATAAGATGGTCCTGGAAAACAAAGGAGTTTACAAGTAGAAACCATCATCTGTGGAAGACTTAAATGGAGAAGGGCAATTACACTAAACAATTACATTGTAATTGCAGTTACATTGTCTGGAAGGACCCAGTTTCCACAAACATCAAAGTAAAATGGCTGAGATTTCTTTCTCATGTAGCATGAGCATTTCTTTTTCAAGTGCTCATCACAGATAATATAGCACTGACCATCTAGGCAACATGAAGTAGAAAATCTGTCCCTTGCACCCTGCCCTCACCCTACACCTGCAAGTCATGGACAATTTTTGGGGCTGTGATTCTTAAAAACAGCTTGACTTAATTTTCTGCCCCCACCATTATTTGTATATATTATGTATGGTGTACTGTCATACACAAACAAGTTAGAGATGAATTCATTTACATGACAGCCTTTGTCTCCTTTCAGCATTTTGGTTGCCTTTGTTGCAAACTGCCATATTATTTTACATACATTATAAAAATGCTTACAACTCCCTTTTAACAGCATGGATTTACAGGAAGACAAAAAAAAAATTATATCACAAATAAAACCCTTAAAAGATCAACAGCTGAAACAATTAAAAATAACAATCCAAATACATTATAGCAGCATCAAATCATATTAAAATTCAGAGTGATCCACTGTATTGTTAGGAGCAGAAATGCTGTGAATGCTGCCTTGGCTAAACTAACATTATTAGAACTGTGTAAAAATAAAAAGTAGTGCTGCTGAATACATGTTGTAAAGCAACAAAGAAGGAAATGGAATATTGAGTCTAAATTGTGTTTTTAATAGAAGCAAAATGATTTCCTTTCTGTGTGCATGTTCAGCAGGCAACAGTTGCCATTCAGGAAAGCAGGAAATTTAATAGCTAGCTAAAAACATGCCATCCGACAAACTATTATGTGTAAAATGAAACACTAGAACAGAGATATGTGAAGTAATCTATTTTGCATAATGTAAATAAGCGTGTGGACAGTTTCTATTTTGTCTTATTTCTGTGGTCATTAATATCCTGGCTGAAGAAAGTGTTGAATTATAGAAGTGATCAACACTGAACATCTGCAGTGAAGTTTTGTATGTTTTCTGCAGTACTCAGAGTGTTGATTTCCTCCATCCTTTTTTTTTTATATTCTTCAACCCATAGATATTAGTCTTGTTTAGATTATGAGTAATGTTCAGAAATGTTTATTGCCTGATTCCAGTTTGCCCCAAAGCCCCTTTATATTGCTCAGAGCATGCACAGGGACTCTAAATGTGGTGAAAAGCTATATTTCTTTGAAAATTATAGTTGCAATATATTCCCACTCGCTCTGTGGGTAAGTTGAGTTTTGCCTCCCAACACTGGACTTCAAATTAGCAGACAAAAATACTGAAAAGCAAAATAGTCTTAAGTTTTTGCCACCTTAAAAAAGAAAAACTAGTTACTCAAAATGCTAAAGGGAATTCTGACCAAAAAGATTGAAACTGTGTGGTTTTAGCAGCAGAGGAAGAACATGTACGTTAAGGGTTCTAGTAAATATGTCCAGATCTGTGAGTGAATTCTGAAAAAAAAAGTAGTTCTTCCCAATCCTAGTGCCAGGTTTAAGGTAATCCTTGTCATAATGCTGCACTTAGTCTCTTAAGGCCATTTCCAGCTCCACTGTTACAGTGCTATTATTCCAGTTTCAATATCCTGTGGAATTCTGGGGTTTGCATTTTAGGGAGGGGCCTTTAGAATTCTTAGCCAGAGAGCTCTTTGGCCTCAGCATAAACTACAAACCCCAGAATTCAACAGGATGTTGAAAGCGGAATAATAGCACTATAACAGTGTAATATGGAAATGGCCTTAGTGTCGAATACTTCTCCTCTTCACACACTGTGATCATCCTCCTGTTGCTACCACTTCCTTCCTCCTCCTCCTTCTCCAGGCAGGTGGATAAGGAACTTGCAGTGAAGATAGTGGTCAAACATTAATTGTAAGGCATTAAAAACTGTAACCATTCAGTTCAGACTAGACCTCATGAGGTTGATGTGGGGAGTGGGGGGGTGGCAAGTGGGATATGGATCTTGGAGAGGTAAGTTTGTCTGCCCTAGTGGGTCTTTCAATGGTGCCTAGGCCCCAGCATTTGCTTGAACATGCTAGACACTGACTACAAGACTGACTCTTACTCTGAATTTCTAGAATGTTTGTGTGAAGTGAGAAATTTGGTGAGCATGAGTAGAGCCAGCCACAGCTTATGGAGTGGCATCGGGAAAAGAATATAAAACCAGAAGTTTGTCTGTGAAAGAGGAATGTGAGATCAAAAGAGATAGGGGCAGTTAGGAGTAGAGAGAAATGCTAAGGGCTAGGAACTATCATGATAGGGAGAGTCATTTCCGCACGAGGCGAGGGAATCGCTCTGTGCCGTTACTCACCGGATCTTCTGGCTCCTCGGTCTAGTCCAGGGTGAATTGGAGCAGTGTGTGGTCTTAGATCCTCACTGCTCTGGCTTCCAAAATGGCGGCTTCTGGTTGGTCGTGGGTCCCGACCAACTGCAAAGCTTGCCATGCCTAAAGCCCGCCCTCCACAGATCGCAGGCTCGCATTGGTGCGAGCCTGCGAATCTGCACAAGGGAGCAGGAACACAATGACGCATTCCAGGAAAATAAAGACTTCTTTTTTGTGTTCTTTAAAAAACACGCTGGAGGACCACTTGGGGTCATTTTGGAGCGGACTGAGGTGTGGATCTCCAATAAGTAGTCTGCTCCTAGTCCGCTCCAAGGTGCAGACGTCCTCTGTGGAGGACGCACTGCACCGTTTTAATTCCCCCGTGCGGAAAAGGCCAGTGAGAGATGAGATTTTGGTTAGATGGAACAGAGTGTGTGGAAAGAGGTCAGGGAAAAATGTTAACTTAGTTTTAGCTGAGTTGCTTTGTTGTACAGTTTAATCCAATTGTTACATATTAAATCATCACTGTTTCTATTTTACACATCTCTGTCTGAATATTTCTACTGGAGAATTAAGAAGGAAGATTGGTTACACTCTCTCACATTGATCAACATATCCAAAGATCAACATATTCACTTATCCATTTTAAGTGTCACCTTGTGGCCCAAGAACCAAACCCAGGAAAGAGATTTAAAGATAGAATAGCAAGATGAATGATAAGAACCTATGTGTTGAAACTGTAGTGCCAGCCTTGATAGAGCATCAGTCACAGCTTGATTATGTAAATACCAGAGTATGTGCATGCAGATAGATTACTGAGTGAATACAGATTGGCGTGGGGAGTGGGGGGAAGAAATAAGATTATTTTTTTTAAAGAGAAAAATTATCTTTTATCACAAGACTTAGAGGCCCTTTTTCAAGTGGTGAAGGAAACGCTCCCTGCCGCAACTCACCGGCTTTTTGATGGGTCCGTCCTCGCAAGGAGCAGTGCGAGCTCGTTGCTCTGCACTGCTCCGGTGTCCAAAATGGCGGCTTCCGGTTGGTGGAGGCTCCCCACCAACTGCTGAAGCTTGCCAGCCTAAAGCCCGCCCCCAGCAGATCTGCAGGCGCGCACTGGTGCGTGCCTGGAAATCTGCATCAGAGCGCGGGAGTGGAGTGGCACGGAGTGGCACGCTCCGTGCTTTTGAAAAACCTGTAAAAACAGGTTTTTAAAAAGCACGCTGCGCAGCCACTTCGGGTTGCTCCGGAGCAGACTGAGATGTGGAACTGCGATAAGTAGTCCGACCCAGTCCACTCCCAAGGTGTGGATGACCTCTGTCAGAGGTCGCACCGCGCCGTTCTACTTACCCCGTGCAGAAAGGGCCAGAGTGTATTGCTAAATGTATTCAGTATGATGTCTAATTCTCATTTTTTTTCCACCATGAACATGCATAGATGAACTATTTTTCAAAGAATGTGTCTGAATGCATATTTATTTCTTAATAATGTAATCATATTCCTTTATTTAGTGAATTAATATAATTTATTAATTCTAATCCTGCTGGTTTATCATTATGTTGTAGCCTGACATTATAGAGCATTCTGTTCTGCACCAACCTTTAGCCATTTTAATAGACTGCCACGGTTAGAAACACATCAATCGTACTTCTGGAAGTATATTTAAAATATTTGTTACCAGACTGTTCTGTATTATAGCTAGGATCGTGGAGAATCCATTTGTGAATCCGTTCAAAGTGCAGCTTTCAGGCTGCATGTTGCCCACCTCCAGGAGAGACAGGCATGTGGTGTGTACAATATCTGATGTTTTGCATATGCATTTTTTTTGGAACTAAATGCACTTATCCATTAGATATCTTAAGAATATAACATTTTCTGAAAATCCATGCAGCTCTCTCCTGCGTTTTTTTGCATTACATGAATTGGCTTCTTAAATCACCTGGGTTTGTTTCAAAGGCCTTTCTGCACTACACTGTTACAGTGCTATTACTGTGGAGTTTATTCCACAAACTAGAACAAATCCTGAAACTCAGGCCCTTTTCACATGGCTCAATGTGTTGGCTTGTCAGGGCCACATCTGAAACATCTGAAACCAATTTGCAGTGTTGGGTAAATTCAGGGCCTTTCTGCACTACACTGTTATATTGCTATTATTCCACTTTCAACACTGTATGGAATCCTGGGGTTTGCAGTTTAGGGAGGGGTATTTAGAATTCTCAGCCAAAGAGCTCTTTGGCCTCAGTAAACTACAAACCCCAGGATTCCACAGGATGTTGAAAATAGAATAATAGCACTATAACAGTGTAGAGCAGAAAGGCCCTGAATTTACTCAACATTGCAAATTGGTTTTAGATGTTTTAAATGTGGCACTGTCAAGCTTCTTTGGCTAATGGAACAGTCATGATGTGAGAGACTGAGTTTCAAGATTTGTTCTAGTTTGTGGAATAAACTCCTTTTTAAATACATCTCAAGACTCAGTTTCTCTTTCACATCAGGTTCATTGGAACTTTCCAATTGCTTCGGGTTTTCAAAAGGATATTCTATAATGTGAATGTAGGGGAAACATGGTGTTCTACATATAAAACTAATTCCATTCAGTGCTTGCTGCCTGTTCATTACTGATCCCTCCTATATAGCGGGCAGTTTTGTGCAGCACAACTTCATTTTAGAATCAGTTTTCAGGATTTCCTAGGTGAATATATCCAGTGAGTACTATACAATTGATGGTGCTGTTCGGTTACTTTGATGTAATTTACTTTGATAAATGAAAGCATAAAACTTCCATTTTCTGAAAGAGGTGCTCTGCTATAGGAATAACTTGTTTGTCATAAATATAGTATATGCCATGCTTCTTCTCTTTTGGAATGTGGTTGTGCTTTATAGATGATTTTAATTGTTATTAAACAACTTCAAGTACACAGAAGACTATCTATAAACACGTGTGTGTGTGTATGTGTAATCGAATATTCCATGGAATCTGATAAATATTAAGACACAAGAACTTTCCAAATAAGAGTTAGGAGAGATTTTGCTGAACAGCTTCTAGCATGAGAACAAACCTCAAACCATATTTCGAATAGTCCTGTTACCACCTGTCTATTGTGAATTGCAGTGCTCATGATTACATGGAGAAAATGTATAAGCAGCACATCTCATGGTCCTTGACTGATTTGAATCCTTCACTGATTTTGATTGCAAGCAGAATTGCATTAACATCATGTGTTACATAAGCACTCTGAATGGGCTGGGGCTGGAATCAAAGGGTGAACAAAGCAGAGATTTTAAATACTCTGAGCTGTGTCAGTTCTGGATGAAGGAACCACTTCCATGAACTGGTGCCAGTCAGTTTGGTAAGCCTGAACTTCAGACCCAAACTCTGGAAATCAGTCAACTTGCACATCTGCTTCCCTCAAGCTGTTAGACAGAGATAGGCCAAGGTTTAGAAGCTTGTCTATTTTTGAATGACAAGATTTATTACTTTTCTTCCTGCTTATCAGACAGCATGTGTTGCATGTCTTACTTGGATTATTAATAAAGCCATCAAGCACAACAACCATTAGGAGAGCAACTGTCAAGTTTTGATGAACCAGTGTGACTCATGACAGCCCACTGGAAGACAGTATCTGGTGGTATAGGTTATTGTGCAGCATTATGGCTCTTTCTGCCTATCTCTCTATCTTTTATGATATGTGACCAGCTAAAGACAATAAACAAGCATTTGAAATTTATTTTATGCTTTCAAAATAAGGTGGCAGACTTCCTTAAAAACTGGGGAAGGACAAGAACATAGTGAGAGATTCACTGATAAGTTTGTATGTTGATCTGTTGTAAAGACAGAGGGAAGCTGTGTTTGCTCCTCAGTGCAGGGGTAGGGTGGATTTTTGCACATGAATCAGGACACAGTTGTGTCTTGCAATTTGCACTTTTACAAACCTTGCAGTTACCTTCTGCACTGGAGAAAAAAGTGTGCAAACTGCATATGCTAGGAAAAATGTACATCTAATTCACATGTTACACATGTTCACATTCACATGTAAACAAAAAAAATGTGATGTAATATTGGCAGTGGAGCATACATTTAAAAAATGTATGTAGAGATATTTATACTAGAAGGAATGCTCATGAAAATTTGCACATTTTTATGCTGACTTAACAAATGTACACAAAGGAATCAGAAGAGACGAGGGATGTAATAGGGATGTAACTCTTTGGCCCTTTCCACACGTGGAGGGACAAACAGGGGAAAATGCGCTGAAACGGAGCTTACCAGCAGCCGGGCAAGTCCGTCGCCATGTGGAGCAGTACAAGTTCGCTGCTACACACTCTCTGGAGATGAAAATGGAGGCTTCCGGTTGGCGGAAACATTATTTTCTATGCAGAAAACATGTATAGAAAATTATGCAGTTCAAGATTTATTCTGTGCCAAATTCATACTTTTTTTGGCAGAGAAAACAGCACTTTGTACAGGAAACAATTGTCTATTAAAATTAAGATACTTCCTGTTCAAAAAAATGTGGAATTTTTTCAGAATAAGTCCTGAACTGGAAAGATTCTCCTTATTCCAGGCTTTTCGTCGTAAGGGTTCCCGATACTCAAGAAACAAGTTTTTGACCGCTTTAAAAGATATTTTTCAATAGTCTTTCCATCCCTAAGAGTGACCTTAATGATAAACATTTGACAAACTGAGCAAAAATTAACAGATTCGTCCACAGAATGGATTCACTGGCTTTTAGGCAGCAGATCTACCACTCTCCCTGATTGTTGTGTGCAACCTCACTAAACCAACTTCTAGCTTTCCAAAGAATCCTTTATGATAAAATATAGCCGATGCTGCTTGGAGGATTCCAAGTCCTTTGTTATTGTTGCATGCCCTCAAGTTGACTCCAACTCATGCTGACTCTATCATATAGTTTATTGCCAAGATTTATTCAGAAGACTTTGCCATTGTTTTGCTCTGCATATAGCCTACAGTGCTAACCAGGCTTGACCTTGTTTAGCTTCTGAGATTGGACAGGACCTGGTGACTTCAGGATATCCAGTCCATTACAGGACTGGAAAGCCAAACTCTTGTATCAGAATCAGTCCCATTTTCCATTTGCAAAAGATCTTTGAGTTCTTGACCTTGATCTTTAGTATCCAAGACTCATTTTTAATTGTTAAAATTTTAATCACTGTAATAACCCACTATCTGGCTCTGTGGTGCTCAGCTGTACCTTCCAACACAGGAGAAGAATATGCCAACTCATTCTCTTAATAGCCATCTTGCTGCTGTCTACATTTTGTATAGAAGGAATAAGCAGTTATGCATCAAAATGCAGAAACAATGTTATGTGTGTGCTTGGGCAGACAGGAACATTGTACAGGATATTAAAAGTTCCAAGACTTTATACAAAGTGTACATCTCATATACGAAAAGTCTATTAAACTGGCAATTTTGTTGATATAAATTGGCTGTCTCTTAGGATGTAATAGTTTATTTTATAGCTCATCCAGTTTGCCTAAAGCTTATTTATTCAAATAATATGCTTTAGTTTCTGGGTTACAATTGACTCAAAAAAGGCCAGATAAGACTTTTAAAAATATGATTTAGACTGAAGCAAACACTTTTTAAAATTTTCCTTACCAGTTAGTATTTAGATTTAGAATGCACATGTAATAATATCCAGTGTTCTTCAGTGGTTTTTTTTTTTAAAGACTGCTCAATCTAAATTAGAATCCTTCTTCAGGATGGAGTCTAGTATAAATGTTTTGGTGATCTAAGGCTTGGTGCAGATTTACAGGTCTGACTAGATGGTAATAGATGCAGGAGACAAGAAGTTAGCTTTTGTTCTGAACATAAGAAGAAACTACTTGATAGGATGAACACTTCAAAAATGTCCCCAAACTACAGCCACCAGTCATATACATTTTTCCCCTATACACCAGAGTGGAATAAATGCAGATTTAATCTGCTTGTGCTTTTCTCAGACCTTAAAGGATTCCCCCATCCATCCCCCAATTTTTGCCCTAAAATAGTCAAAACTGTTTGAAAAAGTTCAGAAAGTTCAGAAAGGCAGTTGCCCACTACATACACATACACTTACATACACACACACACACATCTTAAAAAGCAGCTGGTAAAATAATGTCTTCCTATGCCTATTGGTTTTTGCTTCCTTATTGTATCCCAGACAACATTTAAGGCAATAATTGTTTCATGCTGTTTTTCGGTAAATCGTGATGCAGTGAAACAGGAGTGATATGTTGGAACTGTCAATAGGTTAACCCTATTTGTGAGAAACTAACATTCCTGCTAGTTAGGGTCAGAAAATACTCCATATTAGAAGAAGCACATCCTTTATTTTATAAATTTTATATTTTTTAATCATATCTGATTTTATTTCTATTTTAACTGTTGTTTTGTGACTGTGGATATTTGAGTGAAACGACACTCAGTTCTAAATACACAAATGCACATTTGGATATATGACATTTTCATACTCTGCAACCTGCAGATATTCTCATTGGAGTCAGAAAAAACCCTACTGTTCATCTTTGACCAAGATACAACATAGTTAAGCATGATGTAAGTATTTCTCATGCCAGATTCTGTTGTCTCCCTTGTCACCACCACAGGGCTAACTATTCCATTGTCATAGAACTTTCCCTGCATGGCCGTGCCATTGTTGTTGGAGAGTGGAGGTGACCAGAGAAGGATCTGCCTATAGTGACACAGGAGGTCTCAGCAGATGATATCATCACCAGTTTACATCTAGCTAGGGGAACATACCAGATGCTACCCATTGTAAGGTTCCCCCCCAAACCTATTTCAAGGAGACTAATAGCACACAGTGGACCCTGGTGGTTCCCATGCCAGTGGGGCAATGAATCCATTCTGGGTATTAGTCTGAATTTTAAAGATGCTATTCAACATACTTTGGGGATAAGTCTCTTGGGAATAGAGTTCAAAATAAAACCTGGACCAGATACACTGTACCACTGGCACAAATGCCATCTGTTATCGGAGCTTACCTATTTGTTCCTCTTTTTGAAAGTGGTCCCTGTTATGAAGATGATGATCCTCCTCCTCCTCCTTCACAGTGCACTCTTTTCAGCCAACTCAGTGGCTATATCTACATGTATTCAGCATCTTCCTCTAATTGCTGAATCTTCGTGAGATCTAAATTGGTACCACTTTAAGTAGCCATTTGTAACTTTCATTCTCAGTATGTAAAGCTTCTGTTTTCCAATTATTTGAGTATCCATTTCTCAAGGGCTGAATTTTTATATGCTCTGTCATGGTGGTGGTGGTGTGAGGAATTGCTGTAGCTGTGAGACAGGAGAAAATATGGAGATGGTTTGTGAAGCTAAATCTCTTTGGGAATTTGATAATATACTAATTAGGAGAGTGAAACTGAATGTATGAAGAGCCTATAATGGTCTGTTTGCCTTGCTCTTCTGTCACATTAAGTTGCTTCAGGTTCCTGAATTTCAGTGGGAAATGCAATTGACACAAGTGAGATTCTGAGAACAAAACAGCAACTCAGTCATGATAAGGCCTGTGAAACCTATGCAAAAGGAGGCACAACCATCAGGAATTTTTGCTCCTGGTGTGAAATCTGTATTCTCAACCCCTTTGTGTAAGTATCTGCATGCAATAAGAAGCCACAGTTCTGCACTGAACGACTTCAACCACCTTCATCCCTCTTGGTGCCACTGGGGTACCATGATCCCAGCCACTCCATGAAATTTATTTTGTAAAAATTATAACAGATGTGTGGGACCATGAGAGGTTCCAGCTCCATGTGACTTGTCTTTGAAATTATCTTAATTTTGTCTCATGCGCTACGTAGGTTGTCTGTCTTTTTTGCCTCTCTTTTCTGCTGTTCCCAGAATTCATAGCTATGGTGGGACACACAGGGATAGGAAGTGCAGTCTTTGGGACAATCTTGCTATGGCTATCTGCTATATAAGCAGCAAGGCTTGCATTTATATCCTGTACCCAAACTGGGCCCCTCTGGATGTTTTGGTCTTTGACTCTGGATTGGGCAGATCTTCTCTCATCTTGAATAGTCTTTTGCTATAAGGTCTATTCAGTTTCCATTTTCTTTTCTTTAAAAATCCACTGCTACTGCGATCCTCCCCCAGGCTCCTCCTTTCCCCTGCTCCTGCTTTTCTCCAAGATGACTGTTCCTTGCCACAAGTACCAATGGGGGGAACCACCATAGGAATCCAAGAGAGCCAATTTGATCAGTGGATAGAATCACACTGATCCCACTGGCTTTGAGGGCTACAAACAAAATAACCAAGGAATACAACTGGGAAGGGGCCTGCAGCTGTGCATCCCTGTCATAAGACAATATAAATTGTTATTGTATTTCTCTCTCCTTCTTTCCAAGTCATAGACCTGGCTGCAGAACAACCTCTTCTTTACTTTTACCAACTCTTATCTTTTTTCTTCTTCTGGCAGTGATCTCACTCATGATTTGTTTTGATTAGTGGAAGTAATGTGTGTGTGTGTGTGTGTGTGTGTATTTAAATTTAGCCCTCTGAAAGGGCCTGGGGAAATGCAGCCTTCTTTTCAATGAATTGTATTTCCGTCTAAGCTGCAGTAACTATTTTTACATTTGAACCTATTCTTATTGATCAATATATGCACATTTGTGTCTTCTTGTCCTCTTTTTTGGAGGGGGACATGCATAGCTGGAAAGTCTATACAACTCCCATAAACTCTAGCTAGTATAGGCAATGTAGTCCAAAATGTCTGGTGGGACATTTTGGACTACATTGCCTATACCAGCTAGAGTTCCAGTCTGGTGGGTCTGGAATACTGCCTTATGTGACCACCTTTTTCTACTCCTGTCAGCTTCAGCCAGCATGACTCATGGTCAAGGATTATGGGAGTTGTAACCCAAAATATCTGGTGGAATCCAAGCCTGGAATATTGCCATATGCAGTTTTTACATTACAATATTTGATTGATATATTTTGGGTCCTTATTTTTTATAAAACTTACTAGGACATAGCTACTTAAAAAGAACAAGGGCCTAAGATATCTAGATTGCAGTGATGTAGACTCAAGTTGATAGACTCAAGTCAGACTTAAGTCACTTCAGTGACTCAACTCAGATTTGACTCAACCATAAATGATGCACTGACTCGACTCAACTCAAGACTTGTATATTTTTAATGACTAACTTGATGCCCTTGGTTCAGTAACACAATACATTCATCCAGAAACCTTACAACTTTGAGCAGTGCCTCCATTTTTTGCCTACTAGTCACATAACAATATCTCTCAAGCCCAAAGTGTGGGCACATTTCTCAGAGGGGAACAGCAAACAGGTTAGGGCTTGAGGTCTGCTCAGCAGCCTGTCCTTGCTGTGTATTGGAGGAGCTTTCTAAAATGTTTCCTAAGAGCAAAAGACAAAACTCGCCCCAAGTGTGTAGGGTGCATTTCTCAGAGGAGAACAGCAAATGTGTCAGGCAACAGGTTTGAGGAAGAAGGATCCTTCCTTCTAAAGTGTTTGAATCTTCAGTAATGAGGAGTAAGATAAGAGCCTATTCCCCAGTTCTGAAGCTGCAGATGGCAAAATTGCAAATGTGGAGAGCCAACTCTGCTTAAATTGTTAAAATGGAATTTATTTCACTTCATCCAATAATTCTGGAATTTTGGTTGGAGTATAAAGTTGGCTTCCAGACTTGAGACTTGACTTGAAAGTATTTTCAAGGACTTGAAACTTGACTTGAGACTTGAAGGTAGAGACTTGAGATTTGGAGTAAAACACTTAAAGACATCACTGCTAGATTGTATACTGTAATGTGAGAACTGTGTATGGGAGTTCTAAAGTCAGGCCTCACTGGGGTAAATTGTACATTTCTCATCCTTAGTATGATGATCTGAGGTGTTAACTAAGTAGTAACATTTCCCTTTCTCTTGCTGTGTCTCTTGGTTTCTTCAGGGGGTATTTTCGAATGTGTGGAATCTGGCCCAACAGGAGCAATGGGAGCAGAGGAACTGGCCTTCCGATTTGCTGTGAACACAATAAACAGAAACAGAACTCTGTTACCAAACACCACATTAACCTATGATACTCAGAAGATAAATCTCTATGACAGTTTTGAAGCTTCCAAAAAAGGTAAGTTTACAAAAGTTTTGTTGCTTAGTTGCCAGATGCTTGGTTGCCCCAGGCACTGGTCACTTCCAGTGGTATAAAGGGTGTTCTAAATAAAGGATTATTATTATTATTATTATTATTATTACTACTACTACTACCACTACTACTATTATTATTTATTCCTAGTTAAGCTTGCTGCCTTTCACCTCCTGGAAAAATCAATGGTTCTTTTTAAAAACAAAACCTAAGAGCTTTTATTTAGGTTACAAGTTAAAATCACAATGCAAAGATGAACCATAAACACAAACAGCAAAAACACACCATTACATTTGCAAGAAAGGTCTGTATCATCAGTTCAAGGATATGGGGAAAGGAGACAGTAAAAGATTGATATTAACCAAATGTGTTTCTCCAAATTTGACCATGAGAAGCAGGGGGATCATGAAAGTCTGGTGTGTTATGGTTTCCAAAAAAAATAAATAAAGATAGAACATGCTTCCACAAATGAATCTATTTCTGAGTCATTTTGACTCCACTTTTGTTGTATCTGCTCTGTCAGTTTCTTTGAAGTTTCTAAGTCACAAACACTATAGTACCATTGATTCAGAAATAACAAAAAGTGGTCATTTTCTAGATTTTAGCTATTTCTTGTCTGATAGCAAGCAAGAGAAAATTGATGAGATCTTTACTGGATATGTCTAAATTAAGACCTTGATATATTCTTAAAAATGTCAGATTTCGTTTCAGGCTGACTGCTTGGTAATTGCAAAAATTTCTAAACTTCTTTCTAAAAAAAGAACTACCTCTAATCTTTAGACAGTCCACAGATTAAGGACATTTCTGCATGATGTCCTGTTACAATCCTGGCAGCACCTCTGCTGGAGTGGGAGCATATCCTCAGTCCTTCCCTCCACACCTGGCCGTTGTCTGTGGAAGGAAATGTGAGAGACATGCTCCTTCCTTCTGCACTGCAGCCAGCCTTCTTCCCATGTTGCAGAAAGGAATGAAGTACCTGATCACACTTCCGGCCCCTCTGCACGGCTGGTGGTGATGGAAGCCTCTCACAATTGGGGGCCATTGACGGAGGTTTTTTGTCAATGATTTACTCTACGATCACATTGGCTGGGGACATAAGAAGGGTGGGACCACAATGACATCATGTGAAAGTGTCATTGTGATTCTGGTCCTCTTGCACCCCCATGCCAGGAGGGCACCATCCTGCACAAATGGCCTAAGTTCCAATACCTCCACACTTCCACCGACAAGACCTTGAATTAGCAGGTGGGATATGAGCCAGTCTCACTGGTTTTGATTTTTAGTAGAAGATTCAGTCAAACAGAAATCCACCCAGAACTTAGAATATTTCTTTTTTTCCCTGTAACTTGTCAAGTTGTTTGATAAGTAAATTGGCAATATTTCTTGCTAATTTGTATTACTTGCCACATGACCTGTTGCTCTTAAATTACTTCTTGTTATTTATTTGAGGGGAGAAAATTACAATTAAGATAATATGGCTCTTTCAGCATAAAATGTAAAAAAAAATGTCAAAATAGTTTTTAAAAATGTATTTTGAAAGTGACTTTTGAAAATTATTCATTGCACCAGGTGGGGAAATTGCACCCTATAGGCCTCATATAGTTCCCAAACCATGCTTTGGCAGCACTTGAAGTGCCCTGCCAGTCCTCTTAAACCCCCTGCCACTGTGCAAATTGGGTTTTTGTTTTTGGAGTAATTTTCAAGTAATTTTTGTTCACAAAAAGCCCCCCAAATAAGCAAAAGCACACTACCCTCAATCTTCTTACACCTCCAATACCTCTTTTTTTTTTTTTTTGCTGTGTGGTGGACAAAACGGCAACTGGAAGTGACATGATGTCAGTTCTGGTCACCATTTTGACTGGGATATGGTCACCAAAAGAGGCATTTTTCATGTGTGTTGGATGGTGCAACTCATGGGAGGGGTAGGAGGAATTGGTTCCCAACCCGTTTACCATTGCCTACGTCTACATTACACTTTAAAGTGCCTTCACTCTTACTTGTTATGTTGTTTTTGAGATGTAGCTTTATTACACCCTCACTCCTCTTCAAAGAGGAAAGGAAATGTGTTTTAAATATAAATACATTTGCCCCCCAGGATCTCTTGGGCACATTTCTAACACTTTGCTACATTCATCAGTTTGTTTGTTTTTTTGGCTTCTGGGATTCAAAATAATTGTATGCATTTGGCAGTTATTTCTATAAGATACAAGAAGTCATGAAGGAAAGATGACAGGTTAAGATGAAGTGGTGATTTTTTGTGATAGAAACCTAGTGTGGTGACTCAAGATTTTCCTGTTAGAGAGTAGGCAAATGTCACATCAATGTACTGTTTTTAGACCTCATGGATTTCAGCTGGTTATGTTAGCAGTAAATTTAGCTGAGTGTGTATTGGGTACCATAAAGAAGACCCATCCCTGGTCAAAGGCAGAGTTTTCCCAAGATATCATTTAAATTGGGAATACTGGAAATGCAATCAAAGTTCTCCCTAATTTCTTTATTTAAAGACTATATTCTCAGCTTAAAATAGCACCACTGTAAACCATGTGCAGAAAAATCTTAAATATGAAAGAAAGCTCAATTGTATTTGCTAGTTGTTACTGCCATTCTAATTGCATCTCTACAGCTACAGGTACACAAGACAATAGTGAAAGGTTTTTAAATGTCCATACTTTTCTGTACAAGGGTGACTGGCTGTACTTCTAGTTACCTTTCAAGCAAAAATTCTGAATACTGACCATTCAGCCACACCAGATATAGCATGAGGCAGCATTGGAACTATGTGATATTCTTCCTCCATCATTTAGTAGTCCAACTATGCTGCAAATATAAAAGTAAATAAAATATTATAGTTACACTGCAAAAGAGTGAGATTATATCTTCTTCAGTTAAAGTTGGATTCATTACAATGGACTGTCCGTATTCACTGTGGTTAGAACTCAGGAGCCTCACGAAAGTGGAAAAATCACAAATATAAAAATGTATGCCTGTGGGAAGGGGACCCCCCAGGGTCCAAACCATGTCAGGGAATGGAGAGGGAAGGGGGGTGGGTCAGCATAGTGGCCCTATAGTTCTCCTGTATCACTGAACTCCTTCCTTGGGTGTGGAGGGGCATTGAGAGAGGGGTTGTGGTGCTGAGACATGGGGCTGTTGACCATCCTTAGCTAGCCAGGGAGCAGCTGGTGGTAGTGGAGGAGGACCACGTCAGTCAGTTTCTAAAAGCCTGCTAGCATATAAATGTTTTAACCTGCTGATCAAAGGAGACCAAGGATGGAACCATCCTGGCCTCTCTGGGGAAGGAGTTCCCAAAGTCTGGGAGCGGTCACTGAAAAGTCATGTGATAATATAGCTATGCTTTACTGTTGAGGAAAGAATTAATTATGTGTAATTAGTTTTTTGTAAGCTCTACATGTTATTTACTTAAACTCCTTTTTCCTATTAGTAGAGGAGAAGCACATTGATAGAACAGTTTTGTGGGTATTTTAAAAGGGCACAGCTCCCCTGCTAAATGCTAATTTCATCCCCCCACCAGGGGAATAGCTTCTTTAGGCCCTTATCTCTGAAAACCACATGATCATTATTTTATGAAACCGCGTCTGTGGATATTGTATCTAGATTATGGATATTGTGTTTTTAAAGAGGAGTTTAAGGGAGAACAATATAAAGTTACATCCACTAGGCTTTGTTTTCTTTATAAGTTAAAAAAAATAAATGCACGAGAATGTGCAAACAACAAAGCAGTAAGGTACTTTATTGTTGAAGTATAAGTGGCTTGAAATATAGTCACACTTTTGATGGATTGCACTAGATATCTCCCACTCACACCAATGGGAGATCTGCCTGGCCATTCATAATTCTTAGCAAAACAAGCGAGTCTGCATCTATGTTTCTGCCTCACCTTTTCTGTGGTGGTATATTCAGACTTCTTTTCCTTTGTTGCGATACCTAATGTGTGTTGATATTTACTTAGCTTTTTTTCTTACTACTTTGTGATAGTAACAAAATGCAGGGAAATAAATGAACAATATGAAGAGGTACATTGACGTACAGCACCATGAGCTTGTCAAAAGCCATGATTTTAGATGGCAGGGAAATTATGCTCCAGGCAAATAAGCTGGTGCAAATTTAGAACCAGACAGGGATACAGTCTTTATAGATGCATCACCAACTAGTAACAAAGTGCAAACAACAGCATATGAATCTGATGGCCCAAGGCTATCCTGTTTGCTTAGCTAATAACAAGCACAAGCATTGAAAAACAATGTTAAGGCAAAGTGGGGATTTTTTTTCTTCAGTCTGCAACCTATGAAATTGATAGTGGAACACCTCTGTAGCAATCACAGTCAAGGTCAATTGTCTCCAAAATGCCAAAGTCAATGGATTGTGTCAGTGAGGTGCCTTAAAAGCTTCTGATTCCATATAACCCTGTCATGATTCTGATAGAATCTCTGCCTCCTTCCTAGCTGTCTAAGTAATAACTGGACTGAAAGTAACAGTTCACTCCATGTAGAGCAGTGGTTCTCAACCTGTGGGTCCCCAGATGTTTGTGGACTTCAGCTCCCAGAAGCCCCAGCCACTATGGTCAATGCTCAGGGCTTCTGGGAGCTGAAGTCCACAAACATCTGGGGACCCACAGGTTGAGAACCACTGATGTAGAGTGAGGTACTTCTGGCGGGGGTATTTCTGCATGTTTTCGTGCATGAAGGTGGGGATTTCTGGAGCAAAAACTGCTTGAAAATTGCACTGCTAATTTTTAAATGGGGGGAGTTAGGGGCTTAGGAGGAACTGGGGAGGGCTTCAGAATTGGGGTCATGATGTCACATGTGGCCCACACATGACCGTTATGACCTTCCTTCTTTGTCTCCCCTGCCGTTGTACTCAGAGTGCTCCCATCAGTGGAAGGATACTGCTGGAGGCACCCCTACAGCTTAACTCTAAGTGTGTATTTCTAAAACATACCTATTTATAAAAGGTTCCTTTCCACTTGGAAAAAAAGTCTTGCAGCAAAAAGAAGCCTACCTTGTCAGGTGACTGTGCAGCTAGCATGATTATTTTTGCTTTTTGTTTTTGTTATTGGTCTTTGCAGGTGGCTAACTGCACTTTTTCCTTTTTCAGCTTGTGATCAGCTCTCTCTTGGAGTGGCAGCCATCTTTGGGCCTTCACATAGCTCTTCAGCTAACGCAGTGCAATCCATCTGCAATGCGTTAGGGGTTCCACATATACAGACACGCTGGAAACACCAGGTTTCAGACAACAAAGACTCATTTTATGTCAGCCTTTACCCAGATTTCTCTTCACTCAGCCGTGCCATCCTTGACCTTGTGCAGTTCTTCAAGTGGAAAACTGTCACAGTTGTTTATGATGACAGCACAGGTAAGCATGCAGTAGCACTTTATGCAGTAGTATTGGTGGATGTTCTTAATACATACAATCCTCTAAATCAACAAACAACTGTGTTCTTTACACATGCAGGCAGTTAGTCTGAGGATGCTGTAGTGAGATTTTGTTGCAAATCATTAAAATATATTCATAGTGCATACAACTCTTTCATTATGCATAATGCATTTGTGTATATTCTTTATGTTGAAAAAAAGAGAGGGTGTTTCAGATCAATGTATTAAAAGCTAACATTTTATCCAAGTATCTGTGCATCTTGACTCAAGGAAAACATCTGAAAATTTCATGAGAACAATCTCCTTTTGCTCTTTCTGACAGAAAACAAATCAGGGAGAGTATTCTGTTTTGTGTCCTGGTGTGTCTATTTACAGAACACTTTCTGAATCGTGGATTTACATATTGGAAAAAAATATGTAGTTTTAAAGCTGCAGTATGTTTTCATAAATGCTGCAATCCAGCTGGTACTGAGATGTTCATCCATGACATGGGGGTGGAGGAGACTTAAGGCATGTACATTTTGGCATACATGGAAGATTCAGTGCACAGAAATAGCTCCAGTGTTATCAAAGCAACTTTCTATTCACTTCATTAGGTGTCAGCTACAGTTCTGTGTGCTGAATGCAAATACAAATGCAGAGCTGTCTCTGACAATCAAGTCAGTACTGGAGTTGGCTAAAAAGAGAAATGGAGAAATGCATAGAAATGTGCATGTTATGAATCTTAAAGGGTGCATATCTTATGATGTGAATATTTCACTTGAATCATATCCCTTACCAAAATGAATTTAGATGTGTTTGCTTCCTCACATCTGTATAGGACCACATATAAAGAATGGGGAAGAGCTCTACTTCAGTGCTAGAATACATGTATTCTATGCAAACAGATGTCAGGTCCAATCTTTGAAATTTCCAGATACAGCTGGGAAAAATTTATGTCTGAAGTACCGGAGAGCTGCCAACAATGGTCTGACTCAGAATAAGACAGCTTGCTGTGTTCTATAACATGTTATTCAGTGGCTTTTCATGGGATGGTTTTGTTATTTAAGGATGATACTTCTCCCAGTACTAAAGACAAAGTTGAACTTAAATATATAATTGTGCTATGTGTCCTGGGATGCATTAGAAGTTCAACCTTTAAAGCAATATTATATTTACGCATTAACAGCTGTATGACAAAGTAAAATGTGACCAGATAGAAATACACTAGATCATAATAGTATCCTATATTAGAAGTAACCATATGGTTTGCTGATCAGTAAAGCTCTGCCCTAGCCAAGTAACCAATTCCATCTGTTCAGCCTTTTCTCTTCTGCACAGGTTGTGCTGCTGGAACACTGTCCTTGTAGAATGTCTGTCCTTGGAACATGGAATATATCTATTTGGAAGGCTGTCCATGTGGCAAAGTCATTCCAAAAATAATTTTGAAAAACCCGGGGAATAGGAAGATTGCTATGCTGGGAAACACTACTTCTTGCAGCACTTTCATATTCCGAAAACGGATGGAAATCTTTGTGTCCCTTACACACAAATAGGAACAAATAATTCTTATTCTTCTTCCCCTTGTGCAAAAATATGAATATCTTTGCCAGATTTTGTAGTTGTACTAAAGTTCTGTCAATCATTTCAAAGCAGAAATACATGTGGTTTTTCTGTGCTGAAAAAATATGTCCTGCACATTACACAGTTCTTTACACAGCAAGCACATTTCCTGCATAAAAAGCTACACAGAAAACAAACAAACAAACAAAAACTAAACATCTATTTTTGCACAGATGGAGTTTGCAAAGTGTGAATAATCTTGCAGCTGTTGTTATTCTACCTGACAGAGTTTCTAGAGCACCAAGAAATCTCAGCAGGAAAACAAATTTAAAATATTTTTTCAACCCTTTATTCAGAACTAGTTTTCATTTTTATTTACATGTTTGGGCTCCAGGAAGGCTAACACCCATTATATGGTAAAACTGCTACACAGATTACAGCTGTATAAAAATTAGTTTTGCTGTTAGGTAATAGATAAAAGCTAATAGAGAGCTTCCCTGAAACAACTATGAAATTATGCTTGTTATCTGCCTGTGCTTCATATGCCAAGTATGTAGGAGTCTATCTGCAGTATGAAGCCAGCTTTATGGTGTCTGTGGACTTCATCCAAATGATTTAACAATGTGTACTCTTTCCTATTTGTGACATGCTCAGATCCGGATGAAATATATTGATCTGGATGAAAGGATGTTACAGGAGAAAATAAGATTGTGGAAGACTGATCTATATCATAAGTTTCAAGCTACCTAAGAGCTTATAGTGCTTTTAGCTCTCATGGAACATAGGTGTCCATTGGTATGTATGTTGCTTAAGTCCCCAAAAGTCACAGCCCTGGGCAGAAGGGTGCTTGACAGCTTCTGTTTTTTCAGTCCCTAACATGGAAGTTCTGAAGAACCTCCTTTTATCAAGACCTTTTGCTTGAAAAGAATGATATGAAACTAGGGAAGAGAGAGTCTTTTGAAAAACAAAATCTCCATTTTAAAAATCTGTTAGCACCATTTGTATATGATATATTATATTAAACATTGTATTGTAAATATTTCAAAGGAAATAATTTATGATAAAAAAAATGGGCACAGACCTGAGCAGTTATAAAGTGCTGTGTACTTTAAGGGTGTAATATAATTAATAAATAATAATAAAACATCTGATTTGTGGGCAACCTATTTCAAACATAGAATAGGAACCTGTTATGGAAATGATAAACTATAGTTATAACAAAGGGGTTTTATCTCTTGTGCTTTATAACTATCTCATTCATTTTTAATAAGCATGTTGAAAATGCATTGTTTATCAACTCCACTAAAAATGAGACCTTAATATCAAGAGGAACTGTATGATGTTCTGCATAATCTCCTGAACAGTATCTTGAGTACGTTGGCACTGCGAGCATTGAAGAGCTGGGGTGCTTTGCTTATCAACAGATGGGCAACAATACCAGCTGCCACTCTGCATTATACAGCTGAAGTGAAGAAAGTATGGGTTTCTTGGAGTAGTTGCTTGTCTAGAGAAATTGTGAATTTACTCAGTTCTGGTCCTGAAAACAAATCCCTGGGTTCAGAAGCATAAATCAGGGACTAATACTAAATTGAAAAAGACCACAGAATCAACAGATTTTATGCGAGTGTTGAATTACCACTGAACTGTTGATTCAGTAGGTCTTCTCTAGTTGGGACTAACAATTGCAGCGAGGCCAGAATTCTTTAATTCTGAATGGTTGTCTGTTTCACTAGACTCCAGTGTAGTAGATTGCAAGGTTCTAGTAAACAATAATAACATGACATGAATTCAGCAGACTGAAATCTGCCAGCCCTGCAATAAGGAAAAGCTTTGTGCAAAATATCTTTAACAACACACACACACACACACACACACACACAAGCACACACTGCATGTGTACACACTTACTTTAATTTATGGATGCATTAAGCATTTATATCAGAGGAAGCCTATCTCCCCCAACCAGCATAGCTGGAGTCAAGGCTAAGGGGTGAGAGAAAGGCTTCTCTCAAGCCTTCTCACAAGCATATGCACACATCTCCCGCAGTACACATGTGGATGGTCTTTTTATAAAACAAGTCTCAGCAAAGAAATCTCCAGTACACAGAAACAATCCCTATTTCCATGTATGTATAGAATGCACACACACACACAAAAGTTAAGGACAGAAAACTGCTGGACATCTTTCCTAGCTAGGCTGAGATATTCCGAGAAAACACGTGACTAGGGCCATTTCCTCCCTACACTATTATAGTGCTATTATTCCACTTTCAACATGCTGTGGAATTCTGGGGTTTGTAGTTTATGGAGGCCAAAGAGCTCTCAGGCTGAGAATTCTAAATGCCCCCTCTAAACTGCAAATTCCAGGTTTCCATAGGATGTTGAAAGTGGAATAATAGCACTATAATAGTGTAAGGCGGAAATGGCCTGGCTCATCATCTTATGAGTAGGGACGCACTGACAAGATTAATAGTGGAAAATCAGCTCCAGCAAGTATGAAATAAGCCCTGTCACGCTAATGGACAACCTGAAAGTGGCCATATCCTACAAAACTCACTTGTTTGTTTGCCATCTGCAGTGTTGTTTGCACTATACTCAACTGTGAGTCTTTCACAGTCCCAAGAATGCCTAGGAAACATACCATTTCTGCTATGGCTAGGATTATATGGAATGTAGCAGGAATGGTAGCATCTGCTGGATGCATTTTGTCACTTTTCTGGCTGTGGAAAAATGTTTTGCCTCTGTCTCTGAGTTGGTGTCTTCAGGGTTAGACAGGTTTTACCCACATTCTAGGGCCATTTCCCTAGATTGCCTTCCTCTGTGTCATCTAACCCATGCCTGCAGGGGTGGACAGCTGAGGTCCTCTAGATGTTTGTGGCTCCCCCATCAGCCCCCATCAGCTCGTGTCAGTATAGGGAAAAAAAAGATGGATTGTGGGAGTTAAAATCCAAAAATATTCAGAACCATAGTTGCTCACTCTTGCCTTCTAATCCAAGGGCTAGAGAAATGAGATAATTGTTTTTATTTACTCCAAAGTAAATGCAGAGATCCATTCCAGATCAGAACATTTGTGTGAGGAATAAGTAGGTGGTCTCTAAACCTGTTGACTGTGCTGTAATCTGTATGACAGCGCATGGATTTACAGTTTTTTTATTGCCAAATGTAATCTATTTTTAATAGCTCATGTTTAGGGACTGTAAACTACAGGTGCTCCCTATCTACCTGATCACCACACCTTTAAACTATTGTGTACTTTAGCTCTAACTATTCTGTCTTTAACACAGATGAAGTCTGCAAGGCCAAGGCCTAGTGCATGACCTTTTCTAGCTGCTAAGTGGAACCATTTCTGTTTTGAGAAGGCTTTTGGAAAGTTAATATTTTATGGCCCTTTTCTGTTTTGTCATTTATGTTGCGATAATTGGATGTTCCACTGCCTTTTATCTTTTTATCTGCTGACTGTGTGCTTGGAGTTATTTTAGCTGTGTGCTCTTTTGTATTATTTTTGAATGCCCCCAGCTAATAATTTTAACATGTTTTATTGGTTGTTTTATTTTAATGGAGTTCGATGCAGCTGATGCCAAAATTGTTAGTTTCAGTAAGAGAGATTACCTTTTTGTTCTACTGTTTCAAGCTGCCTCAGTGAATACTGAGTTCAAGGGCAGCCCTATGTGAATCCTATTGGAGTATTAAATCAAAAACATTACACAAATAAAGATATCCATGTCAAACCCCCTTCCCCCCGCCCCCAAAGAAGGAATGCAGTCTTTTTGCTAGGTGTAACTAATCGAAAGCCCATCCTAGCCACAGCTGTAACCTGTGATTTCAGGCATAAAGCCAAGCTGTTTAGCTGTATTTAATCATGGTGATTCCATTAACTATGGATACCATTCCCAAACCATCTGATCTCAATGCCATTGTCTCCCACAAAGTCTAAATCTTTGTTTATGTAGAAACAGCCATTTCAAAATGTTCCAAAGGAGGGAAGAGGGACAGGAACACTTCGATGAAATAAAACACATCTAAATAGGGAATAGGAGGGAGGGTAGATGGTATTATAAACTATGCAATGCATAGAATTGTTAATGTTAAAAACCCATTTCATATATCTATATATCTTTTTATATATCTTATGAAGAAAGAGTATGTTAAAGTACTGTCTGATTTTGTAATGGTGGAGTGTTTGGTATATTATTATAATAATATTAAATTATAATAATATCTTTTTAAAAAAACCTGCTTCTGCCTCTCCCCCAAACTGTCCACAAAGTTCTATGGTAGATATAAAATACAACTGGAAAGAGAATACACCATTTTTTAATATTTAAAACAAAGCTCTTTAGATGGTATATTGAGTAGAAACTAGCCAGTAGAAGCCAAATGTAGTAGTGGGCTTTTATTACTAGAGTGCAGAAGAAAACATCTGAGGAGCCAAAGGACACACTGCCCCAACTCCAAGGTCTAAGATAGAAGATAGAAGGCATGATTTCTTACTCATGCCACGAGAAGGAAAGAAAAATTACAGCTTGTGTTCAGGGAATACACACAAAACAATCTTCTCTGTTCCTTAGTAAATTGCATGGCTTCTACAATCAGCTTCACAGCCTGCTCTTTACTAAATGCATTTCCCTGCAAAAATCCAACACAGCGGTAACAGCAGCAGCAGCAGCAGGTGGTGGCTGTCAGGTCAGATTATGGCAAATCTGCTCTGGGTTTTAGTTTCAGTTGTCCAGGGTGCTGAATCCTACCCTCAAAATAGGTGTAGGAAGTTTGATAATTCCCTCAAAGTTCGGATGGAACTTCAAAATGAATTCACTGCCACACTGATATGAGATCAACAAACTGCCACTGCACAGCAAGAAACTTAAGAATCACACTATTATTTACTGCTATAATTTCATTAATTAGTTTGAAACATTGAAAGGCGGAAGGAAGCTCATTGTGTGCAAAGAAAAAAGTCAGGCTCATGATTCTACCTTTTGCCCCATAGCATAATTCCTACAGGGGCTAGAGAGTTGCTTTTTTAAAAAAAATGATGTTTGCTTTTCCCCCTTTTTTAAAAATGATGCTACATTGTGAGTCTTCTGAATGAATCTTCCTGTCATCTGGTATAAACCCTGTTTATTACCACTTGTGCCACAGAACTTAATCCGGAGTCAGTATTTTTGAAATACTGAAGAGTCGACTGACTCTTACAGAATCATATCCAAGTCACAGCATAACTCTCTGCTTGACACAGCACTGCATTTTGCTCTAGCTGACAGCCTTCTTTTACATAAAAAGATTACATATACATTTTACTGAGGAATTTAAACAAGTATGTGTAGAATTCTTTTGTGATATATTGTTACATTCCTGACTGGCACCTGCAGAAGAGCCACAGTTTCTAATTAAGTCTCCTTCTTTCATGTGAGCAAAAGCAAATGCTAGTACTTGGTCTCTTGTTGTATTTCCCCTGAGGTCTTTAAAATGCAAACAAAAACATAGAGCAAAATGACACACAGCTTTCTTCCTGATTTTTTTTTTTAAATCCATCAGCTAATCTTCTCTAAACCAAATGAAGGAAATCCATCCTGTTATAAGGAGTCCTTGGTAGAGACATTTTGAAGATGGATTTTAAGTTAAATCATCTGTGGGTAACAAAGATGATGCTATCCTCATGCTCAATTTGCATAAACTATAACGGGCAAGTACCTTTTGGTGACATAGTTCAGTGGCATCTAGTGGCATATGCAAATGAATTGTAGAGGTTGCCTTCCCCATTAGCATTTGTAGAGGCGCTAAGTGAACGATTTAAGCACCAGAAAGAGTCTTTTTGTGCCTCTGGGTGAAAACTGCAGGTAGAAGAGACTGATCCAGGAATGATATGTTTCAAAAAGAGGGAGGGAAGGCTTACAAAATGGGACGGGGGTCACAGACATATTGTATGTTTTAGTTCTCTGCTTTTTCCTTTGATAAAATTAGCAAGCATGTATGAGTGAGTTAATAGACTGGAAGTGGGTACTGATAGGTAAAGGATACTTATAGTGCAACCCTGTATAGATGTAGTCAATAGCAAATTGTGTTAAGTTTGTGGTTCTTACTTTCAACCTGAGGCCACCACAGTTGTTTCCATGCTTACCAGGAAGTTTCAGTGTATATAGGACTGAAGTGTAAGATATGGTGAGTGTTTCTTTACTAATCCGAAGCTGAGTCTTCTCTTATTAATCATTTACTCTTTCTACAATTATAGGCTACTTATTTAGATACCACCATGTGTCTCTTCACATATTACCACACATGTAGTGTGGTTATTATTATTGTGTGTGTTCATATAAATAATAATTCTTTACACTATTAAGTGCATTTGAAAAGTACAAAAAGATCAGAATTAATGGAACATCTGATAATTATGAGGCCAATCCTCAGGTAACACAAACTGCTTGGATTTACTTGTCTTGCCTGACAATCTCAATGCAGCCTTCAGGAAGATAGTAAGTTGCAGCTCCACCTGGCTATGTATATAGTGCAAGGACAACATAGCCATTTCTGCACTAGACTGTTATAGCACTATTATTCCACTTTCACCATCCTATGGAATCTTGGAGTTTGCAGTTTAGGCAGGACCCTCAAAGGATTCCATAGGATGTTGAAAGTGGAACAGTTGCACTATAACAGTCTAGTGCAGAAATGGCCCATAAAAGTTACTTGTGCCTCCCTACATGTTATGTGAATTAGCCCAGGGTGGGATAGTTACAAAGATGGGAATTACAATAATACAGACTGAATGTGAAACACAAAGATCTCTTACTACTCTGAGATGAAGAGTGGAAACAAACTATTTTTGATGAAAATGAGAGCCTAAATATAAATGCTAACAGTATTTTTCAAAAAGGGTGCAGTTTAATGAAAAGTGGCTTCAGAAGATGCTTCCCCCCCCCCGAAACATGAATTCTACTTCCTCTAGCTCAGTGGTTCTCAACCTGTGGGTCCCCAGATGTTCGTGGACTTCAGCTCCCAGAAGCCCTGAGCATTGACCATAGTGGCTGGAGCTTCTGGGAGCTGAAGTCCACGAACATCTGGGGACCCACAGGTTGAGAACCACTGCTCTAACTGACTTTTAAACATTCAAGAAACGAACAGGTTAAATATTATATTAGCATATAATACTTTCCAATCCATTTGGTGGGGTGTAAGGGTATTGATTCTGGGTGGTGTCACATTGCTATGGATCCTCTCAGTGCAGAATATTTTAAGTGACCTATACAGTAACTCCAAGGGCAAATGCAATTAGTAATTATGTGCTAAAGCTAATTACTGCATGGTGCTTTCCTTTAATGGAAAGGTTTTGTTTTATTAGTTTAGGATTGTTTAACTGTATTTGTTTCTCAGTGTTAAAATGCAGGGAAAATTTATATTTTAATTATTGTTCTAATGGCCTTAACCTCTCTGTATTAATATTCTCTCACGATTGTGAACATTAATTTGACTTACGCTTAACTATTCTGCTCTTTTTGTCTTCATAAATCATATAAAGTTCACTGTGAATCTGAAGGAAGAGAGAGGCTGGCCTGGAAATACAGAACAAGAAACTCATCCCATTGAATAATGGTTATAGTCCCTTCTTTGACAATGAAGGAAGCACCAGGGAGTTTGGCTGCTGCTTTTGACAGCAGTAATGTGCAGTATGTGGGGCTTCTTTTGAAAAGTTTCCTTTTGAAACTTGAGCTGGTCCAGATTTCTGCAGCCACATTGTTGCTGAGGGACCATATCAATTCCTTGTTACAGCAGCTTCACTGACCACCAGTCTGTTTTTGAACAGAATTCGAAATGCTGATTATGACATTTAAAGCCCCATGTGACTTAGGACCAGGGTGTTTCTAAGATCATATTCTCTCAAGACAGGCTGACAGGATACTAAGTTCTTCAAGTTTTTTTTGACATGGGAGAAAAGATGATCACTGAAAAGGGAGAGAGAGCTTTCCACTAGCAAGCTGATGAGATGGTTTGTGGAACTCTTGAGAAAAATCGTCTTCTGCAGTTTTGATTTCCAGTGTTACTGGATAGCTTCACAATAGTGCCTTTTGTCTTTTTGAAGTGTGTGGTTGTAGGAGAGTATAAAATCTGACCTGGCTGGTGTGTTGCAGGTGTGTTGCTAAAATAGAGGATTAAAGCTTTTACTTTGAAGGGCCTGGATAGAATGAGGTATCAAGTCTTCTTCATGTTATTCTGATTTGTTCTCCTTTTGATTCAGCCTTTGGAAGACCAGTGGAATCCAGGATCTCCAAAGTAGGCTTCCCTCTTACCCTCCCCTCATATATATATGAGAGCCATCATGGTGCAGTGGCTTGAGCATTGGACTATGACCCTGGCAACTGAGGCTTGATTCTCTGAAAGGCCATGGAAACCCACTGGATGACCTTGGGCATGGCACACACTTCTGGCCCCAGGAAACCTTAGGGTTGTGTGTAAGTCCAAAATGACTTGAAGGTACACAAAAGTTACAAGCTTGATACGGTAGATGAAGGGAATGCTGTGGACACAGCATATCTTGACTTCAGAAAGGTCTTTGACAAAGTTCCCCATGACATTCTTGTAAAGAAGCTAGTAAAATGCAGGCTGGACAGGGCTATTGTTAGGTAGATTTATAATTGTTTGACTGGCCCAACCCAAAGGGTGATCACCAATGGCTTCTCTTCTTCTTGGAAAGAAGTGACTAGTGGGGTGCCACAGGGTTCTGTCCTGGGCCCAGTGCTCTTCAACATCTTCATCAATGACCTGGGTAAAGAAATAGAGGGCATGCTGATTACATTTGCAGATGATAGCAAATTGAGAGGGGTTGCTAATATGCCAGAGGACAGAATCAAACTTCAAAATGGTCTTAACAGATTGGAGAGCTGGACCAAAGCTAACAAAATGAATTTCAACAGAGAGAAGTATAAGGTCCTACACTTCAGCAGAAAAAATGGAATGCACAAATATAGGATAGGGGACACGTAGTTGGATAACAGTATGTGTGAAAGGGATCTAGGATTCTTGGTGGACCACAAGCTGAACATGAGTCAGCAGTGTGATGTGGCAGCCAAGAAAGCCAACACGATTCTTGCCTCCATCAATAGGAGTATGGTGTCTAGATAGAGGGAGGAATAGTACTATTCCGGTTTGGTTAGACCTCATCTGGAATACTGTGTCCAGTTCTGGGCACCTCAATTCAAGAGGGATACTAAAGTGTGTCCAACGGAGGGTGACCAAAATGGTGAAGGGTCTGGAAGCCATACACTATGAAGAGTGGCTTAGGGAGCTGGGTATGTTTAGTCTGTAGAAGAGAAGGTTAAGAGGGGATATGATAGCCATGTTTAAATATTTGAAGGGATGTCATGTCAAGGAGGAAGCGTGCTTGTTTTCCACTGCTCCAGAGAGTAAGACAAGGAGCAATGGATTCAAACTGCAGGAAAGGAGATTCCACTTAAACCTCAGGAAGAACTTCCTGACAGTCAGAGCTGTTCGGCAGTGGTATATGCTGCCTTGAAGTGTGGTGGACTCTCCTTCTTTGGAGGTTTTTAAGCAGTGGCTGGATGGCCATCTGTTGGGAGTGCTTTGATGTGGCTTCCTGTATGGCAAGGGGTCGGACTTGATGGCCTCTGTGGTCTCTTCCAACTCTGTGATTCTATGGTTCTGTGAAAAACAACCATATGTTTGTGTGTCTCTGTGTCTGTGTGTACATTTGTATGTGTGCATGTGCATGCACGTGACCATGCATGTACCCACCCTCTCTGTCTTTGTGACTATCCAAGGAACTTGTAGATGAGATAACAATAGTTACTTAGATACAGGTTCCATGGATAGTGGCAGAGCCAGAGTGATATATAAATCTACCTAACAATAGCAATGTCCAGAAATATACTGATAGATAGATAGATAGATAGATAGATAGATAGATAGATAGATATCAGTAAGCTTCCCCTGTTTTTGTTGCTGCTTATTGCCCTTGTAGACTGGGTTTTAACAGTCACCGTTGTCAAGGCCTTTGAACAACTCTTAGATTTGGATTATTCAATCTGCAGATCTTCCAACTGTAGAATGAAACCATCATGCAGGCTTAAGCAGTGGTGGAGCATGGAGTGTGTGGGGGGGGAGGGGGAGGAGCCACGGCACAGGGAGTGGGGCTACTGTCCATCGGGGTATGGCCAGGGCTCATGGGGGCATGGTTACGAGCCAGGACACCCCAAAAACATTGCTGCCTAGGGCGATCAACCCCCATCACCCCCCTGTTTTTACGTGACTGGGCTTAAACATAAATTTAGATCACTTTGAAACTCTTTTCAGAACTGATGGTTTTATGGAAAAAGAGGAGAGTTGCTTTTTTTTAGTGTGCTGTACTACTTCCATTCTTTGCTTTTAAATGGTTTTCATTCTGTTGAGAATTTTAAAATATTTTAATCATTAATTTCTGTACATTTTTGCTGCTTGTGTTTTTATTTGTCATTTTCTTTGTTTTGCAAGCCACCTTGAGTCCCAGTTTTGGGGGAAAGATGGAGTATAAGTACAGTAATGACATAAAACAGATTAGATGTACCCTTTTACAAATTAATGTTCAGAAATACTATATTGCCATTCAACCATCTATCTTGCAGAAGTGTTCTCAAACAAAACAAACTGAAAATGTTAAACCACTTTTTTTAAAAAAGCTTCAGCCTAAGAAGTGATGATTAATTAAATTAAATAAACCTGCTTGGTATGTAGCTAATAGTCCAAATCTCAGCTGTTGGTTTGCATCATCTGTTTACATGATATTCATTGAGTAGTCAGCTGTACCTACAACTTAACTTGTAGTTTTGCTGAGACAGAATTATTTTATGTGCTTCCTTATGCTTTTTTTTTTTTTTTTTTTTGACACAAAGGCTGGAAACAGAGACCTCAAGAGATTTTTTGGAAGCCAGAGTAACGTATCACTTTTGGCTTCTTTCTCAGCCACCTCCCTGCGTGCATTGAGCAATTCTTCACATGAATGTCAACCATTTTGGAGATCATTGTTTCTCCTCCATCAACCTCTATGCCTGAGAATGTTCTCATTGGGATTCTGTTCCATATTTTGCTGCATAGAAATAAATCCTCATCCTCCATATTTGGCAGTTTAGGGAACAGTTTTCACACCATGTATTCAGTTAACAACCCTCATATATTTTGCTGTCAAGGCCTATATTTGCTATAGCATCTCCACAGAAACATGCTCATTGAGGTTATGCATGAAATAATGGAGTTTAAAAAAATTAGTACCATTTAAGTACTCATACCATGTCCAATGACTCACACTCAGGCTATGCTATACCTTGTAATGTTATTGAGGAGAGCTTGTTAAATGCCTCATTTTTGTAGAAAGAAATGGTTGAAGTTTGATCATTTTCAATTTTTTATTTTTCAAAAACTGTATAGAGGGCAAAGAGAAAGAGAAGCACAAAACTTTAAAGTCTGTACATATACCTTTGAGAACCAGTGTTTGAATCCCCCACTTGGCCTTGGAAATCCACTGGGAGACCTTGTCAAATCACACTCCCTTAGCCTAAGAAGAAGACAATAGCACCCTCTCAAAAAAAGTCTTACCAAGACAACTCCATGATAGGTGTGCTCAGGCTTGCCACATTTTGTAACTTTCTGCTGAGCCATTTGCACCATCCACATTCAATAAGAACAGCTATTCTCAGGATGCATAGAATCACGCTGCATCAGCATGCTATCTAGCTTTTAAAGATGAGGAGCATGTCAGGGAAAAAGAAGTAGAGACCTTTCTCTAGGACCACAAACATGGTTAAATTCTCCAGGATTCACAGGGTTAAATTCACAGTCAGACTTTCAAGATATTCAAAACCCTTCTATTTGAATTGAAGATTTGTCAGTTTCTGTTTGTCTCACGTTTGAGTTTATTTAACTTCAAATTATTTCCATTAAATTTATAAATAAAAATCTAAATTTTTGAAAATTCATATATATATATATGAATTTTCAAAAATATATATATGAATTTTCAAAAATTATACTTATATAATAATATTTCTAGGCTGTTTTTGTGCTTTCAAATCATGAAATAAATCAAGGTTGATGTCTGCAGAGGACATCCTTTGTTGACTCTGTTTTCCTGGTTTTGTGTATAACTTGTTCTCCTGTCCCTTTCTCACAAATGTGCAGAATGAAGCTATGTCAGAAGCATTGTGGGAAATTAAAATGTCAGCTAGACTCAGCTGAAGCGCTGCTATTGCTCCCCAGTGTTTTCAGATTACCTCCCCAGAACGCAGTAGAGAAGGGGACCCATCAGAGGGCACATTGCCCTCACTCCTGAAGCTGGCTCTGAACAAACATAAAAGCATAACTAGTATGGACAAGATAATTAAATTGCAATAAAGGCAGCAAAAAGACACCAGCTTTTTTTCTCAAGAACTTTCTGAACTGAGATATGTAGAGAAAAAGACAGAGGGACATGAAATATGAGGGAAATCCAAAGTCCTAGGCTGTGTCTTGCTTCTCATTAATAACTTTCGCCATCTTGACCATGTGTCCCAGTTTTCATGTGTGAAATGTTGGAGAGTATACACCTGAAGCTAGCATGGTGTAGTGGTTTGAACATTGGAGTAATACTCTGGAGAACCGGGTTTGAATCCCCACTTGACGATGGAACTGGTGACCTTGGGCTAGTCGATGGAACTGGTGACCTTGGGCTAGTCACACTTTCTCAGCTTCATAGGAAGGCAAAGGCAAACCCCTCTGAACAGATCGTGGTAAGAAAACTCTGTGATAGGTTTGCCTTAGGGTTGCTATAAGTTGGAAGTGACTTGAAGGCCTACAACAATAGCAATGGACCTGAAATGTCTGCATGCGGAAATTGTACTTTAAGAACAGATGTTTAGAACAATCCACATACTACCATTTCCTGGAAACAAGAACACCAACATAATGTCAGATCTCGCCACGGTGGCACATACCTTAGTTACATCCTGGTTGGATTACTCTAACATACTCTGTGGGGGTTTGGCTTTGAAGAGGCTTCACAAACTTCATTTGGCCCAAGAAATTGCATCCATATTACTAACCTAGGCTGGCTAGAAGGAGCACACAGTTCCCTTGATGCAGCAGTTACATTAGCTGCCAATCCACTTCGGGGCAAAATTCAAAGTACTGGTTTATAAACCCTATATAGCTTGGATCCAGGTTATCTGAAGGACTGTATTCTCTCTTACTAACCAGCCCATGCTTTGAGATCTGCTGAGGAGACCCATTCCTTTGTTCCATCATCCTCATAGGTATATGTGGTGGGAACAAGGGAGAGTAAGAGCTCTCAGGCTCTGGCATTCTGCCTACACTCTTTCCATAAACAGGTGAAGATGTTTCTGTTTCTGTTTCAACAGGACTGGTTGTTTCAGTGGGATGGTCCTTGTATAAAGTGCTGTATTTTCTACCTGTTAATTTGTTGTGCTGTTGTTTTTTTTTTAAAAAAAAATTCATGTTTTTAACTGGTTTTACTTTTTGATAGTTTAATTACTTTTTAACTTGTTTTCAGTTTGTGGATTTTAACTGTTTTTTAATCTGTAGCAAGCCATCTTGAGTCTCAAAGGAAAAGGTGAGATATAAATAAATATAACAACAGCAGCAAGGTAGCTGACCTCCTGCTTGGATGTGTCAGCCTGTGTGAATGCCTCAGACCTGCTATCTGATGCAAATTATTCTTACCTTGCTTTGAAGGGCTTCAGGTCTACAGCCTTCCTGAATAAAAAGATCTGGAGCTTAGCAGAGTCATGAACCTTCATGTAGAACGCTTTCTGTGTCTTTGATGGAAGTGCTTTCGTTCTCACCCTTTCTTGACACAGTGTGCTTTTCTTTTCTATATAATGTTCATTCTCACCATCTTATTCCTATGTAGATGTTCATGTTCTAAGTCTGAGCCTCCATCTTTTACTCTAATAGTGTACTGAAAGAGACTTCTAACTTATAGTTCAATGATAATGCATATATATTGTGTATAAAAAGACCCAGGATTACTCCCAGATATCTCCAGGCAGAGCTGGGAAATGACCTCTTCTGAAACCCTGGAAAGCTAGCACCAGTCAATATAGACAATACTGAACTAGATGGACCAATGGTATGACCTAGTGTGAGATACTGTCCAATGTTCTCAAGTTCTGTGCCAATTATTTTCTTCTTCCTCTTATGTAGAATCTCTTTGTTTTTCTTTCTTTTCTGGCTTTCACCTTATCGTCGGGAGCTTTAAAATGCATCAGCCTCCTAATGAATGGCTATAAAGAGCTCTTTCCCCCCCCTTGGGTTGTTTGTTTGTCTCAGGGCTTGGGACAATAAAGGAAACAAACTGTTTTGGGTTGGACTCATGGCATAAAATTGCCCCCAAATTGGCCCGAAATAAATTCATTAGGTGGACTTCTGAGGCCTTCATGTGCTGCATTTAGGGGGTCCCAAGAACTGCATCTATCCTGAAGGCTGCACTTTGCCCATCCTTGATGTAGAACACCCCAGTAATCACAAAGAGGAGAGGTGGCATCAGGAAGTCTTGTATTATGGCTTTCTGCCAGCAACCAAATCTATGGAAATTGCTGGAAGAGCTTTTCTTAAAACACCACTCAGCAATACTGGATCAAGCCCTTGGGATTCCAAGAGCTGCATCACTTGTCTGTGTATCTCAGAATGACAGTAACTTTTTAGAACACATTGTCTGGCAACACTTGCTCTGTTAAACAAAATATCATCTTCTGGTCCTGCACTCTTATTTATGCGATTGAGTGTAGATGTACAGGATGCTGACTGTAGTATGTAAGAAAAACAACACCAGATCTACATACCTTTTTCAGGAATCACAAACCTTCAACTCAACCAGGTAGATGGAGCCACCAATGGGTAGATTTTTCAGCATCATAGCCTTTATGAATTGTTTGTTTTTGGAACAAAAATGCCTTCTGTTACATGTACTTTGGAGAAAAGGGGAAATTTTTGGATTCATCGACTGAAGACCTTAATATCACATAACCTTAACCTGGATGTTAACTCATAGATTTCGGAATGCACCATCCTCTATCTTATTAGAGTTCATTTTTATTCTGAGCAGTTGGAGAAAGTGCAATCTGAAGTGTTTTGCTGTAATGGTTAAATGGTTCTGTTGGTTTTTCTCTCTGTCTCTCACCCACACACAGACACAACAGATAAAGGATGGTCTTTCAGTGTAAGAAGTATTGCTTTTGTACAGGGACAAATGTAAGGGTTTTATTGAACTAGTGATGCAGAAACAGCTTTTAGCTGAACTGAAAAATGTTACCATATTTGCAGGCAATTGTTGTAAGTGAAATATTCCCATACTGAATTAATGGGAATGATAAATAGCTTGACAGACTGTCCAGGTGGCATAGCTGTGGCATGTAAGGTTGCTGAACAGGAGACCGGGGTATTTGGAGCAAATTTGGGATGCTTGTTTCTCAGGGCTGGTGGAAGTGGAGCATGAAGAGGAGGTGAAGTGATTGATCTCTTTAGAAGAAGCTGCCAGCTGGAGTGCTTGTAAACTGCTCCTCCTATTTCTCCTTAAAAGTGAATTGATGGCAGCTTCTGAAAAGAGGAACTCCTCAGACGTTTTTCGAGGCATTGAGCTGTAGGGCTCCAAACAGAGTCCCTCTCCCCCTGCCCCAAAAGGGAGGGAAAATTTGCGTAAAGGGTTAGAAAAGTAGGGGAAACTATGAGAGGAAAAAGGAACCTCTTCTATTCAGCCTCTATTACTAAATTTTTAAAGATGATATTGGAGTCAAAATTAATGTTACAAGGATTAATTGTATTTTCCATACAGAGTGTCTCCATCTCAAATATGCAGTCATTTATTTCTCCTGGGGGGGTTGGAAATGATATTTTACAATCTCTAGTGCAGTCTAGTTGAAAGTGTAGTTTAATTTTCTATCTCTCCCCAGTCCATTACTTCTTATCCCTCCATCTTTAAATTTTAACTTCACCATTGCTGTAAATGAGTGATTCATTTATTCTTATAACTTCTGGAGTTAGAAAATGTAATGTAAAAAACCTGTATCTATTATCTGTAGAATTATGCTTGTAGTACAATGTAAATCAACATCATTCCAGTTTTGGAAAACAAAACAATAATGGCACTCCCCCCCAAAAACAGACCCACGCCAAAAACTCTGGTTTCTTAGTCCTTTTTCAGCATCTGTCTCTCCTTATATTTTATATAACTGTGGGGAATGTAAGGAATTGCTACTGGACAGAGCAGTCAGATTCCATAGGCATAGTTATGTCTATGGGATATACAAAAGTTGATGTTTTGTAGTGTGTAAAGTGTTCAACTGGCACTGGGGTGCTTCAGGTTCTAGTTCCAACTAAGCCATGAGGCTCACAAGTGGACATTTGGGACAGAACACTTTAAACTTCTGAAGGAAATCTCCATCCCATGGGCCCAGTCAAGCTAGTGGAGGGTCAGAATCTAATTCACAATGCTCCTAAGCCATTACAATCTCATCTTCCAAGCTTCTCTCATGCAAACTATAGTAAGCAGAGGAATGCCCAATGCTGTCTCTTCCATGAGGACTGGGGATAAAGGGCAATAAAAGCCAAGTAATAAAATTTCAGCAAAATTGGCAGCAGTAGAATCACTTCCATAGAATCATAGAGTTTGAAGAGTCCACAGGGGCCATTAAGTTGAACCCCCTGCTATGCAGGAACACCCATCAAAGCATTCCCAACAGATGGCCATCCAGCCTCTGCTTAAAAGCCTCCAAAGAAGGATTGTCCACCACACTTCGAGGCAGCATATTCCACTGCCAAACAGCTCTGACCATCAGGAAGTTCTTCCTGAGATTCAGGTGGAATCTCCTTTCCTGCAGCTTGAATCCATTGCTCCTTGTCCTAGTCTCTGGAGTAGTGGAAAACAAGTCCGCTCCCTCCACAACAAGACATCCCTTCAAATATTTAAACATGGCTAACATGTCACCTCTTAACCTTCTCTTCTGCAGAATAAACATGCCCAGCTCCCTAAGCCATTCCTCATAGGGCATGGCTTCCAGACCCTTCACCATTTTGATCGCCGTCCTCCGGATACGCTCCAACTTGTTGATATCTTTCTTGAATTGAGGTGCCCAGAACTGGACACAGTATTCCAAATGAGGTCTATCCAATGCAGAATTCCCTTGAGACCCTGGCTATTTCTGTCTTGTGTAAGGGTGTTTCTTTCTTAAAAAGAGAACGTTGAATTTCTCAAGAAGTCTCTGTACTGTTCCGTCTGTAAAAACTTTTAGGTGCTGTATAGGTAAAACCCCAGTCTGCACATGTTCAAGAAGGGCAGTGGCCTCTGCTCCCCTTGATATCCCTTTAGACCATCTTAACTGACAATAGAAGTAACATCTGAGGCAAAATGTCACTTTTTGTCTCTTGTATGATTTTAAGATCTTTGCCTGACGAAGAAGCCAGTTAAACTTTGAAAGCCTGTATGGTGCATTTTGTGGCTTTTAGCTGACCCAATAAAGGTATCATGGTTTTGTCAGTTTTGGATGTTGTTGTAAGTTACAGGAAACAACATTAATACATTTCAGCAATATGTTACGCCGGATGATGATGATGATGATGATGATGATGATGATGATGATGATTAAACATTAAGTATTAAACATTGACATTTTAGTAGTTATAAACCCACTAAGGGTTTAGTCTGTTATGTACTGATATTCCAAAATATATATGTGTAATTCCAACATTTCACAAATGAAAACTAAGACATGGGGCCAAGAAAGATAGGAATGTCAAGATGGCAAATGTCAAGATCTTTATTGAATCAGTCTACAGACTATATCAATCAATTAAAATGAGGGAACAAAACCTGAAACATAAAAAGAACGAAAGCAGTAGCAGCAGGAACAAGGAAACACATCAACAAGTAATATAAATATAAAATATAAGATACAAGACAATATATACAATATATACAGATAAAATAGTGATTTTCAAATTAAATAAACCAACCCTCTCTGAATCACTAAAACACCCCTAAAGTGATTAAAAGCGGTTAAAAAGAAATTACCCAACAGCCGACAAAGCAGACCCGTTATCTAGTACTTTCTTCCTTAATTTAGCTGCATAATATGCAAAGAGGGCCACTCTTTGAGTCACAAAAAGATTAACCCCTTTCAAAAGGAAAGTCAGCTTGGACTCGTCATCCCACTCCCTCCAACTGACTAGAAATGGCTTAAAGTAGTGGTCTCTAATATTATCGTATAGCTGACAGTGCAGTAAGTAGTGGGCAAGATCTTCAATGGCAGATGCCCCACATATGCAAATTCTATCATGCACAGGAATACCCTGATAACGACCTTGCAACATCCTAGTTTCCATTTGCTCAAATCGGAGCTGAATAAAAGCACTGCGCAAGTCCCTTTTCATTGCAAAGGACAAATATTTTTCTTCCTGAAAAAGAGATTTGGCCTTTGCTAACTATTTCAAGGATTTTACAGAGGACAACGCAGCTAGATCTGATTGCATTCTAATGTCCATCACTCTTTGTTTAAACATGTTTCTGGTATTGGACTTGCACAAACTAACAGCCTCAATGCTCCAACCCTGCTTTGAAAGCATTTTTGAGAAACTAGAAAGCCAGGAGTTACTTATCGGCTTAAGTGCTTGTTCATTTAAACAGATCTTGGGCAATCTGTCATCATTCATTTGGGATAGTTTAATCCAGAAATTAAATAACCTAAGCAGACATAGATCTGAAATGGCTGCCATACCCAATTCAGCTCTAACTACCTGGGCTGGGGAAGTTTTTCGCACTCCCAATAACAATCTTAAAAATTTGTTCTGGATTCTCTCAATATTCTTGATTGAAGCAAATCCTCAAATTTCTGCTCCAAAGGTTAACACTGGCAACACCTCGGATTTGTACACTTTTATAATCGGGAGAAGTGAGCCAGGGTATTTATAATTAAATAATTTATTCAATGTATGGACACTGGCTGAAGCTTTTAATGCATTCCTCTTTATCTGCGGTGACCAGGAACCTGAGGCTGAGAAGACAATACCTAAATAATTATAGGCTCTTACCTGTTCTATTTCTTTAGAATCGATAAACCATTTATGACAGGTCCTCTTAGATGGCAAAAAGGATCAATGAGGAAGAAGAGACAAGCAGAGGAGAGACTGTGGCAATTGGCTTTTTCTAGAGCATACTGGAAAGAGCAAGAATCTTTCCTTCTTCTTCTTTCCCCCTGTTGAATTCAGTGCAAACTACTCTTGCACTTCAACCTCACTTTGGAACAATGGAAGTATGCTGAGGACAAAGGGAGAAAGTGGAAAGAGAGGGAACTTGGGACATTTTAAAGCCAATGAACAGGATTAATTGGGACTCTCCCTAGCCTGTCAGGACAGCTGAAGGGTATTGCGTATTGTGGAATTAATAGATATTCAAGAGACCCAGTGTGGCATAGTGGTTTGAGTGCTGGACTAGGACTCAGGGTTTGTATCTCTACTTGGACATGGAAACCCACTAGGTAACCTTAGGCATGTCACACTTTCTCAGCCTCAGAGAGAGGCAAAGGCAAATCCCCTCTGAACATATCTTACATCTCCCAGAAAACCCCATGATAGGTTCTCCTCAGCATCACCATAAGTTTGAAATGACTTAAAGGCACATAACAACAACGACAATGACAACAATTATGTATTCAAGGCAAGTGTTTCTGTTTGATGTGAATATGGCATGAAGTTAAGGCTGTACTGTGACATACCCAACAAATCATTAAATTTCTTAATAGGAAATGATTTTTAGGTTTACTCTAAGTGGCTTACTGTCTGGGTGGGCTGGCCTCACTTACTTAGGGCTGTGCCTCTGAAAGGTTTCCACCCAGCTGGGTCAGTGGACATGGAAGGGTTCTTTCTATGTCACCATAGCGGCTGATTCCAACTCCTGTCATGCCCAATGCAATGAAAGATTTGATGTCATGAATCATGCAGTCCTAATTACATGATTAAAGAAGCAAAGCTGCTTCAGAATATTGGTGCAGATTATCTAAGAATGTTCCATGCTGGTCTAACAAACTGAATTTGCATGTAAACCTGATAGATTAGTCATTTAGACTAAATAGTGTGATTACAAACTATTAGTGTAGCAGATTGGTGTAAGTGAATTAGAATAATGCTACATATTCTTAAATGGAAAATGCTGTCACTCTCAGAAAAGGAAGATTTATCCATATCTTAGAAGGTAATCCCAACTCAGGCTGCTTAATGTCTATCAATATTAGCAAAGTAGAAAGGGAGAAGCTGTGACAAGGAAGTGCTAGGAGTCAGAATGCTATTTTTAAACTTAAATTTCCATACGCACATAATAGTAAGTACATAGAAAAGATGATAAACTGGAAAAAAAATGGAGTTCAGAGGTTATGATGAGCCAGCTGCTCCTTCAAAGTCATGTTCTCATTTCAATAACTTATCTTTTGGTGTCATCTTCTTTCTTTCTTTCTTTCTTTCTTTCTTTCTTTCTTTCTTTCTTTCTTTCTTTCTTTCTTTCTCTTTCCATCTGAAAAAAAGGTCTCATTCGATTACAAGAGCTCATTAAAGCTCCATCACGATACAACCTGCGCCTCAAAATCCGCCAGTTACCAGCTGACACAAAGGATGCCAAGCCCTTGCTCAAGGAGATGAAAAGAGGGAAGGAATTCCATGTCATCTTTGACTGCAGTCATGAAATGGCAGCAGGCATTTTAAAACAGGTAATTAACCTTTTCTTAAGTATTCCTCTCCCCTCCATACAATGCAGATCTTGAGGGCAAGATTTATAATAATCCTAGTTATCATGGAGCCTAGTTTGCACTAACCATAATTAGTGTCACAGCACATGTAACACTAAACCATGGTAACAGCAAACTAGACGAGAATGAGAAACACTTATTTCGGAACTAGGTCACAGTTTTCAAACTATCATATGCAAAGACAGACCATTGTAAATTCTGGGCTACTATACATTTTCAGTTCAGGTGGATTATACTTTTCAAACTATAATGCATCCAGCAGGATATTCCCTCAGCTGCAAAATTTCTCCTTCTTTTTACAGTTGTTCTTCCCATTCTTTTTGTGCATTCATGATTTAATTGCAAATATAGTCCTTCTAAACCATGCCAGTACTGCTGTGCTGGTGTGCTCTGGTTGCTTCACATTGCTCTTGTTTCATATGCTGTGAGATATTCAGGGTTCACTGTGGTCTGCATGCTCTTCCAAGTGGTCAGCACAAAACATCTGCGTTTTACATTTTTTAAATTTAATTCTTATTGTATTTTATTTCATATACTCCATTTCATTTTTCTTAAATATACACATACATTTATGTCATTTGCTCTATTTGTAAACCACCCATAACAAGATTCCCTGAGTTGCTTGCAATAAGCCAACCCTTTTTTTTCTGAAAAAGAAAGTGGATTTGGATACAAAACAGAACACAAAAAAATATAATACCATACAATAAAAACAACATAAAAAAGAACTTGCAAAAGCCCCCAAATTAAATGCACGTATTTTAAAATTGAGAGGACTATATTATCTGTGAACAGAAAAGATCACAGGGATGGAATGCATGAACTTTTCTGGGCAGGCTGTAGACCATCAGGGCTGCCATTAGTGACAAAGCCCTCTTCCCAATAGTTACGCATCACATCGTTCAGTGGAGGTACTCATAGAATCATAGAAGAGTTGGAAGAGACCACAGGGACCATCCAGACCAATCCCCTGCCATGCAGGAACCCACCTCAAAGCACTCCCCGTCCAGCCTCTATTTAAAAACCTCCAAAGAAGGAGACTCCACCACACCCTGAGGCAGCATATTCCTCTGCTGGATAGCTGTGATTGTCAGGAAGTTCTTCGTGATATTTAGATGAAATCTCTTTTCCTGTAGTTTGAATCCATTGCTCCTTGTCCTAATCTACTTGAAGGAGGCTCTCTGAAAGAGATCTTAAGATTTAGGATCTATCCATGCGAAATTGAACTCCTTTTGGTAACATGGTCACAAGCATTTAAATTGGTCTTGGAAATGGTTTGAGAGCCAGGACAGATGACCAAACACTGTGGCAATATGATAAAATGATCTGTGGCCAAATCATCTCCATCCAGGTAGGTCCTGGAAGGCTTACCAATCAAAGATGGTAAAAGGCATTTTGAACCTCAGAGGTTACTTAAGTCTCTAATGAGAGTGTGGAATCAATAAAGACACCCTTTAGTGGTAGAGTGAAAATCTAGTTAGAACAGAGTGGGAGCTGGTAGCTTCCATGTCAGTGGGAAAAATATGTCCATTCTGAGAGTTAATCTGAACTTTATAGAAATTATCCAAAGTGCTGAAGCATACCTTCAAAATAGATGTAATATCTTAGTTATCTCTTTCAAAGTTCAGACTGAATGCCAAAGCAGATTCATCACCCCACTGATGTGGAAGGCTCTACTCTTCTCACCCATTCAGATGGACTAACCTTAGGTCCTTTCCACACGGGGTAAAAAAAACGGCTTTGGGCGACCTCATCCGGAGGTCGTCCACACCGTGGGGCGCGCTAGAGCAGTTTGAAAAGTGGAGGTTCCACACCTCAAACCGCCCTAACGCGGCCGCAAGGGGTGGCGTGGCGCGTTTTTTAAAAACCACATAAAATGTGGTTTTTAAAAAACGCGAGCGTGCTAACCCGTTGCAGCGCCCCGTTTGAAACTGCAGGGACGCACTAGTGCGTCCCTGCAGAGCTGCCTGGGGGCGGACTTCCATCTGGCGCGCTGCCCTGATTGGCGGAGCGCCGCCGGAAGTCGCCGGCCACCATTTTGGGTGCCGCCGAAATTCGCCAGCGTGTGGAGCGGTGAACGCGCGCTCCCCGCAGGGATGGAGCAACCTGTTTTCAGGTAAGATCCGTCCCTGCGTGCGCTGCCCCGTTTCCCCATCCCCCGTGTGGAAAGGGCCATCAGCTATAACTTCCTCTTGTTTGACCTGAGTCTGTTTGCCTAAAAAGAAAGCCTTTATGTCAGACAACTTCTATTCAACTGGCAGTGGTGATGGCATTGTTGAAGGATGTGTCTATTAGTAGAAGAACCTTCAATACATGAGAGGAGAGCTGGACTCAAAAGAGAGATCTTTGCATGAGCAGAAGGAAACCTTTTATGAACAACTCTTTTTCCATCAGTGGAAGTTACTTCTGTTCATGCAGGAAAAAGTTAGAATCCAAGCCCTACCATTTTTTTAAAAAAAATCATAACCGAAAAGTAAAACCAAATTTGCTGACTTCATTTGATTTTTTCCATGCACTTAAAAACATTTGGGTCCGAAATGTTTACAAGGTTGGTGCTAACAAGAATAAATACGGCCACCTGAACAATAAGTTAGTCCATCAGCCAAGTTGCATTATTTATAGTGTACCAACATAGTGCAGGTAAAAAGCAAATGTGGCTTTTAATAATATTCCTGTCAGCAGAAACAAATGTGTGGAATAGAGGATTAAAGCAAAATGGAGCCCTTGTTTTATAACCCCTCTACTTTGTACATAGTAAAAGGTTTTGCTTTGCTGAATTATTGCTTTCCCATCTTACTACTTAAAAGAGAGGACTTATTCAGCATAATGCTCCAGATGTACCAGAGTACCTTGAGCTACTTCCATATGCAAGATATCCCTCAACACCACCCGTACAAAGGAATACTGACTTCAAAGGGCAGCTGTATATTTGTTGTTAGAAGCATCCTTTTTGCATTTCAATATAACTAGTATAGATGTCTTAACTATCACCTGAAAAGAACAAAAATTTAATATATATTACTTGTAAAACAGTGCCTCCAAGTCCCATCCTAGCAAAGTACTCTGGAAGCTCTAGCAGAACCAATACGGATACACTCCCTCTGTCTGGTTCCCTATGTTGATTGTCTGTCAAGGCAACCAAAGCTATCTCCATCTCATAGCCATGCCTGAAACCAGAAATCCCTGGAGCTGAGAAGCCACCACCTGCTCCAATATTTTGTACCAAATGGAATGGAATGGAATGTTGGACATAGGCCAATAATTATCCATTTTACATGGATTCAGGAATGGCTTTTTCAACAAAGGCATCACAATTTCCTCCTTTAGGCAAGTTGGAATTCTGCCTTGCTGTAAGGAGGCATTGACTATCCCCTTCTCCCACTCAGCCAGTCCTCCTCTGGCCTGTTTACTAATCCAGGAAGGGCATGTGATACATGCACCACACATGTGATGACTCTCACTTCTCGAAGGATCCTGTCCACATCCTCAGGCTGCTCAAATGAAAAAATATCCAAGAAACACTGGAGAAGCAGGAGTCAAGATTACATCTGCTGGAACTGTATCCAAGTTGGAGTGGATCTGAGAGATTTTTGTCTGTGAAATGCTGTGCAAATTCTTCACAGCAGGATGTTGAGTAGTCTGCATTTTCTACTTGAGGATCAGTATGCAGTAGACCTTTGACTATTCAAAATGGCTCTGTTGGGTGACTCCTTGCAGATGCAGTAGTAGTAGCAAAAAATAATTTCTTTGTTCCCCAACTATGATGTAGGCCTTCAAGTAGGCTTTAGCTCATGTTTGGTTAGACTCACTCTGAGTGTTCCAGCAATATCACTGTAGTCTCTGCCTTACTTGTTTCATCATTGCTAACTTCCCAGAAAACCAGGGAATAGATTTGGGTCCACTCTGAAAGAGGTGATGCTTAGAAACAATTATGTTCCCCATTTCTTCATTCCAGAGATTAGCCAGAACTTTGACAGAATCAGTCCTCCAACCTTGCAGAGGTTCTAAGTCCCAGTGAGCCTAAATCTGGCTAGGTCTGTTCTGTTCTGTTCTGTTCTGGCTAGATCTGTTCATGACAACAGAACTACAGACAGTTCCTCCACCCAAGATCGCTATCACCTTATCCAGCCTGGAAATCAAGGTCCACAGCACTACAAGCTCTGGAGACTTCAATACTAATCCTGAGACCACCCCAGCTAGCTCAGGAAGGGAGTCTGTTTGAGCAGCAAGATGGCTTGTACACCAGCAAAATACATTGTTCTGTCTTAGCTATCCGCCTTTAGGTGTATACACTCAACATCTGCAGACTATGGTATAGGGCACCTGGTCAGGGTGATGGAATTGTGATAGACTACTGCAGTTCCACCTCTCCAACTAACAGGTCTTGCATGCTGCTGCCTGGAAAAACCTAGTGGGCAGAGCTGTGAGAAATTAATATTCTCCTAGACTCTCTCAGCCAGGTGTCTGTGATAAAGGCTAGGTCAGCATACCTATCCAGAATCAAATCCTGAATGTCACTTGTCCCATTCACCAGCTTAGCATTCAACATCAGCATTTTCACCCCAGGGTCCCCGTCATCCATGCTATTTGACCTGGGTTTGGGGTCCATTTTTGCTCCCCCCACAATTCTCCTTTTCTTTCCACTTAAACTGTTTTCATCTATTTTCTGGGTCAACCTTATGCCTTATGATTATCCAGAATTAAGTGGCCACCTCAGGCAGCAGATTTGCAATTTCTTGAAAAGGCAGCAAATGTTTAGCTATTTAAATTGCTGTGGTTGTAATTTTTTACTTCTAGAAGTGCTTGTAGGATTTTCCACCACAGGTGCCAGGAGTAATTTAGATGGGGCCGTGGATACTTTACCTTGATATGGGTTAGTAGGGAGCAACAACATCTGTTTTGCTTCAGACAATGAAATATCTTGGGTGAGCACTATCAGTCTGTCTATGTGACTACGAGTTATGGGCACTACTGTGTTAGATTTTGCTTCACCTATTAGTCAAAAACTTATTATGAAAAATAAGAAATGCATAGATGCAATTGATATACTGTTTAGAAAGATGGAAAAAACACCTATATTTCTTGAACTGTAGTCCTACTGTTTTGATATGATCCATTAATGCTAAAAAAAATGTGGTTTCGGCGCTCCAATATAGCGCTGTGATAGCATAATGAAAATAGATGCCAATACTTTTCTGAAGTCTTTTTTGATTAAATAATATCATTTTCTGGGAGCAATATTATATTTTTATCACAGACTGTTTTCTAGTGGAGAAATATAATAAACACAATTAATGGAACCATCCTCCATTGAGATTTTTGGTTGGCAATTGAAATGCTCCCATTAATACTTAAAATTATAAGCTTCTTTCAGATTTGCAGCTCTAAACAGTCTACTAATAATCTTTCTATCAGCAGATTTGGTTCATAAATTCCTTTAATAGTCAGTAATCTTCTCAAACTGCTAAGGAATGATTTGCTTGACCTAATTTAAGTATGATTCCAGCCCTATAGTTTCATCTGAGTCGTATTCCTCTGGGAGCTTTCCATTATTCATATAGGTGTGATTAAAAACAGTGTTATGGGTAACCTTAGAAATATCAAAAGCAATGTTATATAACTTATAAAATGTTAATAATGTGTATTCTGGATTTTTTCTTTTTCTTTCCTTTTTTTTTTATAGGCTTTAGCAATGGGAATGATGACAGAATACTATCACTACATCTTTACCACATTGGTAAGTAGCTTATAAGAATGTGCTGACAGACTCAGACAAAGGTCTTTGCTTTCTTAATTATATTACTTGACAAAGTGAAAGTGGTCTCCAAGGAACAGGAGGGGGGAAAGTAGTGAATGCGTTCTCCATTTGATGCTGATACATTGCAGTGGAAGCTCCGGAGGATAGTTTAATTAATGTTTAGAAATATTATTCTGGAAAACTGGCAGGGATTTGCGGGGGGAGGTTGCAGTTTGTTTTTTTTCTTTAGGCTGTAGTGTATAATTTAGAGAAGGCAGATTTGGCCACTGTGGTTCATGGCTTAATTACCTCCCAATTAGATTACTGTTAAGGTGCTCTGTGTGGAACTGGCTTTGCAGAGTGTCTGGAGGGTACGGCTGCTGCAAAACATGGCAGCTGAATTGTTGTCTGGTGTGTGCTTTAGAAACCACACATCACTCTTCTTCACACCACTAGTTCTCTACCAACCACAGTGGCTTCTCATTTGTTTTGCAACTCAGTTCAAGGTGTTGGGCTGAGCTGTAAAATCTTAAATAGTGTGGGACCAGGATACCTAAAAGACCGCCTCCTCTATGGACTTGCCTGGAATCTGAGCTTTTCAGTGGAGGCTCTGTCTCATGTCTGTGTGACTCAAGAGTCTAGGCTGATAAGCACACCAGACAGTGATTTTTCTATGGCAACATGTTGGTGATAGAACTCTCTTTGAAGGGAAGTTGGGCTAGTTCCATCCTTGTGGAATTTCTATAATACTCTGGTTTCTCTTCAGACCGAATAAGTCTTTCACCTTTTTTAGAATGTGGTCATGACTCCTTTGTTCGACATGGCCTTTTTTCTTAACACTAGTTTTACACTTGGCTTTTGGGATTATTTTTAACTATGTGGCTTTTAAAATTCAGCTTTTAAAGATTTTTGGGATCCCCTTGCAGGCTAAAAGGTGCTGAACTCTAAGTGAAGCGAGATTAATTCTTTTCTTATTCTTTTATTGATGAGTCAAATTTTTAAAGTTTTTTTTTTGATTTGGATAAAATTTTCTATGATTTTTCATATTTGTGGCAAAAATCTCTGTTTAACATTGTTTTGCTTTGTTTCTTGTAACCAGCTTAGATTTTGTTTTGTTTTATTCTATTTAACACAGTAAAACACAATACTGAATTGGTTTATTATAAGCTGAATCTACATTGTAAAAATATTAAAAAGGAAAAAGAAAAAAAAACATCCAGAACACCACATCAATGGTAGGACTTCTGTCTCACAGTTGCAACAGGTTCTGCCCTTCTTGTACAACTGACCTGACACCCACTTGCATGAACCAGAAGAGAAAACATCTGGCTTGCCAATTGCTGTAAACTATAATGGACGCAAGAAAGGCAAATTGTGCCAACATTTGTGGCAGAATCTTGAGCTCTCTCTTTTGCCATGCTCTTAGAGACTTGCAGCCAGAAAACTGATCAGTTAGACTTCTAATAGCTGTGCATTGTAGGAAACCACAGAACATCAGTCCTTAAAACAGTGTGGTGGACACCAGTTACAGGCTCAAACAGTGTTGTTTTTCACACTCAGATCCATACATTTTGCTCAAGTCTGAAGTATCTGAAGGAGTATTTTCTCCTATGAGTTCCATTCTGTTCAATAACATCATCCATCTGAGGAGGCCCTAATTAGGATACCTTTGCCATCTGAAGAGATCGCAAAGGCTGTTAGAATACAACTTTCTCAGTGGTGTGTTTTCTGAGTGACATTCCCTGCCGATGAAGCTCTGTCTGGCAGATTGCCTTCTGTGTTTTCCCATATCTCTTCAAGCCACCATTACCATCATCATCATTATCACCATCACCCTGGAAAGCATTTCATAGAATTTATCAATTCTGTTGTTTGAAATCTGGATTCAAGTTATCATATCAGGCTGTGTGGAAACCCAAGCAACCACTATCATATCATGGAAAGATAAATAACTGACATCGAAACACTTATATTTTCACTTGTAACATTATGGTTTCTCTAGGAAATGGCTACAGATCTATCTTCCTTTCTCCCACTCCTTGGGAGCACAAAGCATCTTACAACATAATATGAAGTGCTCATGCTAACCTTTTCTCTGTCCCACTGGCAAAATTCAATTATATGTTGGAGCACCAAACATACTCCAAATTGTGGAATTTCAGTATGATTACTTACATGAAGCTCTTCTTATTTTCTGAACCAGTTGAATAGGGAATTAAAACCAATTGATTAAATCTTGTTTCCATACACCCAAGTCTGAGCCAGCCCAAAACACTTTGCCATCCGGTAGTTAATGGCTCTACCACTCAAGTAAACGTTCACAGTCCCCAAAGCCAGCCATGTTAGTTTGGTATATGAAGCATAAAATTCCCACAGCACCTCTCCTCTTCCCCGCCAATTAAAACAACAACAATGATCTCAAATAACTAATAATTTGCTGCCATTTTATAGTACTCCAAATCTGCTGCCTGATGCAGCTGCTTCTCTTTACCTACTATGAGGGCCTGCCTTGACCAAGGGAAGCTTGTGCTGTGTGCAAAGAGCAAGGTTACTAGAATGCAACATATTCCTATATATGTTTGCAGAAAGTGTGTATGTATTGTTTCAGAGTACTTTGCTACCCTTCACAGCTTTGGTGGAAAAGAGACACCTAGAATAGACTTGGTTACAAAATAGCCTTGATTACAAAACCTGCTTCTTATCCATCTGTTAGATACATTCTTGGCATTCATTACTACAGGATGTTCCTTTTACATATCCTTATGTTTAGCCAGTGACAACCCCACCACCATAAAAAAAAAAAAGTGATATGAAAGCATATGATGAAATTCTGTAGCTCAGGCTAAGCCTCAAAAAATATTTTTGTGTGTACTGCCAAGTTGGCTTTGACCTGTCCATAGCCAGACTATCAAGAGCCCAGTAATTAAGAGCCCCGTTCAGATAATCTAAACTCAGGCCCATGGCTTCCTATGTTCGATCATTCCACCTGTAATCCATCTCTCTTCCTCTTTTCCTACTGCCTTCAACTTTACTGAACTGTATTCTCAAATAAATCATTTTGTCTCCTGGTATGTCCAAAATAGTTTAGTCAGTTTAGCCAGTTTAGTCATTGGGGCATCTAGGGAGAGTTCAGGTTCAATTTGTTCTTGGACCCAATTGTTTGTTTTAGTGGTCCTTGGTATCTGAAGAATTCTCCTCCAGCAGTATGTTTTAAATGAGTTGATTATCTTGCTGTCAGCTTTCTTAACTGTCCAGCTTTCACAACTATACAGAGAAATTAGAAATATAGTCAGCCCTCCACATTTGTGGGTTTCACTTTTGCGGATTTGATTATTCACAGATTATTTGCTGTCCCCTCTGCTGTCTCCTTATGCAATTTTTAATAGAGACTGCAAGCCTCATGAGACTGAGAAATTGCAAATGAGACTTGTAAATCCCTATTAAAAATGCTATTGGTCAGCAGTGGTGGTGGCAGTATGCCCCACCAGCCACCCACTTCTGTCTTGTGAAGGAACCCAGATGCTTCAAAGGAATCCATGGTGGGTTGGATATGGTGATCATACTTTTTGTGTGTGTTAAATATGGTTTGGGAGAGCCTAGAGTTATTCACAATTTTCCCACTTTTACGGGGGTCCTGTGTCCCTAACCCTAGCAAATGTGGACAGATGACTGTACTATATCATGGATGATCCTGGTTTTGGTATTCAGTGATACATCTGTACATTCAAGGATATATCAGGGATAGGATTGAATGATGAGGCAATCCCATCAACTGCCTGAGTAGGAAATGGCAGCAAGGGAATCCAAGGTAAATCTCTCAGTTCTTTGGGGGAAAAGGAAAGGAACAGTGTAATAAATAAATTCAGTGAAAGAAGTAATCCCATAAATAAGGCATAAAAAGTTTTATATTTAACTGTCAGGCTTCTGGCCTAATTAGATATGCCCATTTGCTTATTAGACCTGAGGGGGAGGGAAGTTGCTGGGAGGTGGTTGTTTTTTGTGAAGAATGGAAGATAAAACTTCAGCTCCTGACAACTGAGGATAATTTGGGATATGCCAACAGCAGATGATAGATTTTTATGCTCAATGGAGCCATGTAACCTGTATCATTTCTGGCTCGTCTGCTTTATTAATTACTTCTTACCTGACACCGCAAAAGTCTTGTCCAATAAATTTTCCGGTCACAGTGTTTAGCTGGGCTGTTTGGAAGTGTACTTTTCCATGATTGATTTCGAGTCTAATGTAATAGCTCATTAATTCTCTGTGAACTGTTGTGCATATTTATTATAGTTTTGAGTAAACAGGAATGTGTTTAAATTACGTAATTACTTATGCAATTGTCCAAGATGTTTTGGAGGCTTCCCAATTTTATAGGAAAAGGATTTGAAGGCATTGTTCCAAGTGGTTTTGCTCCTGGCCAAATTGTTCAACAGGCGGAGGTTGTGGGATTTTTTTTACCATAGCCTGTACTGCCTTGTGCAGCTTGCTTACGCAACATTTGCTGTCTTGATAATTTTGTTAAACTCTTGTTGAAAAGTTTTGGATGTCCATATTACCATATTCATTCTGTCTCTCTTCACACCATACATGATGGTCAGGATGCATTGAGTTAAAGTGTAGGATCAGCTAATCTATAGTTAAAATATCCTGCCATCTTGCTGGGAGAAATCCTGTGGAGTTATGCCAGTGTGCTATGCCAACTCTGAAGGATGTTGGCCAAAGTGTTATCAAACACTGAACAAACAGAAGGCAATTTCGTGCAATTAATCTTTTTCTTACCCTGTATCCCCTTCTGCTGTCCAGAAGCTTCTCTGAGGGTTTGGGGTATAATCTTAACTGAACAGAAAGGCACAAATTGCTGAACACATGGACCTTGTTTAACCAGTGGAGGATTCTTCCATTCATTGTTAAGCAGTATCCCCCTCCGATTGCAATCTCATGATACATAGAGCCAGATCCTTACTAGGTTCCATTCACTGTATGGCAAGAGCATACACAGCTTTTGACTCTGTCAGTCAGATGGCAGCGCACCAGGCATGTGTGGCAGCCAATCAAGGACCTCTATTTTTGTTTTCTCGTAGAGATCATTCACACACACACACACACACACTTTCACCATTCAGGTTAAAGCAAACAGCGCCCAAAGCCAGCCAAATTATCTTGGCATATGCGGCAGTGAAGCACTTTGCGGATCACGGTATCTGTAGGTGATTTGTTGATTTTATTATTGTGGAGGGGGCCAGGTCTGCTTTTCTTTTCACAAACTGGATATGGTAGCTGCCTTTCCGGCCTCTCTATAGCACCCTGCCCTTCCACTTTTTTATACAACCCTGTATTCCCTTTTTTAAATCCACCAGCTTAGTGGAAAAGGAGTAAGCTTCTTTGATTTTATTCTAAAGGACTTGATAATCTATGGTAGTGTGTTTCTATAAAAATAGAACTGAAGAAAAGTACTCTACTGAGTCAGAAATTATAAAAAATAGAATGCAATCTTTATTAAAACAACAAACATGGAAAAGGTATTGTATGTTATAAGTATATACAGGCTCTCCATATATATATGTATATATAAGTACATATACCCTCAAAAATGTCTAACCAGATTCCTCAACTCAACTCAATATTCAGGTACAAAGCTTTAATACCCACTCAGACCTTTGGCTTCCCCTGCTCAAAGTCCTAATCTCTAAATTAGGGTCTCACTTTCTGACCTGCTCCGAAGTGATTGGTCTCTCCTCTGCCTTTCACTAGGCCTCTAAAAAGACCACCTTCTTATCCAGCAACCCCCTCTCCTACTCTCCTTGAAGGAATCTCTCCAAAAAAATCCCCTTATATAGAGCTCCTCCTCAGAAAGCTCAACCCCTCTCATGTACCAATGGGCTGAGTTCCTGTCTTACTCAGAGCCCCTTGGGTCCCTTGGCAACCCATTATTAAGGCTGGCCTGCTTCTCAGGCTATCCACACACCCCAGGCTCTGTCACAATTATTTTTAATGGTTTTTGTTTTGGTATGTTTTGTTATATTTCACCTTTACTCTAATGAGTTCAGGGTAGCAGATTTGACTTTCCTCTGGTGCATTTTGTCTTCCAAACAACCAGGTGAGGTATGCCAGTATGGGAAAGAATGTGACTGGTCTTGGATTAGTTAGTGCATTTTATGTGTCAGTTGGGATTAGAATCTGGATATACAGATCCCAGTGTAACACACTAAGCACTGCCATAAACTTGTTATAATTCATTCTAGGTCACTTTCAGCAAACCCTGACTCAATTTTGGTAGCTTGTATAAACCTAGTGCTAGCATAATATACAGGTATGTCAGGCTTTCGTAACTTCTTTGTACAAAATACTTTCAGATAGTGAACTTCGAAAATATTTGCCCTAACCCAATATAAGCCCCAATTCATAATTGGATCTATCACTTACATTTATCATATAAAATTGTAACCTTCTGCTGTGCCTCTAGAAACTTTATTGAAATCTTTATGTTTTCATTTTCTATACCCGTGCTAAACAAACTGTGCATGCTTTAAACAGAAGTCACACTTTAGGAGAAAGGGTAGGATATGAATAAAGTGATTGATTGAAATTGCCCATCTTTATTATTAAGTGGAATGATTAAAAAAAAAAAGTGAGGGAAAGGACCGTAACTCAGGAACCATTAGCTTTGCTTGTGATATGAAGGTTTTAGTGCTGAAAACAAATGTATTGGATCTACCAACTTCTATTTATTTTTTTACGTACAATATTTGACAAAGCGTTTGAAAAGACTGATTAAATGAGAAAACTATAACATGTGCCTAATGCATGTTCATGCAATATTAATAAATAGCAAAGGAAGAAGCTCTGTGACTTTGCTCAATGTCTCTGTTAATGTACCATAATAATGTCCAATCAATTGCTCAGTGCATATTTAGGGAAACAGAAACAGCAAAAATGAAAATAATTTCTGCTGTAAACATTAGTGTTCTTATTAGTAACTAATGCAATGTGTAAGACTTAGAGGCTTTTTTTAAAAAAAAATAATGGTTAATATACAGTCGTCACCCTTAACATTTTTAGATGTAAAAATGTATTTGAAAGCAAATGTGTGCAGGCATTTACAAGTGTTCATCTTTTCCTTCCTTCAGGACCTCTTTGCTCTTGACGTGGAGCCATATCGGTACAGTGGGGTTAATATGACTGGATTCAGGATTTTGAATACTGAAAACAGTCAGGTGGCATCCATCATTGAAAAGTGGTCCATGGAGCGATTACAGGCACCTCCAAAACCTGATTCAGGTTTGCTGGATGGATTCATGACGGTATGAATACCAGTTGGTAGTTTAGTTCATGTATACATAACTATAAGCGATTTAGAATTCCAGAACATCCCTTGACCATATAACTAGCACAACTGCCTACTTCCCTCTCAATACTTTGTTTTGGCCTTTTCACTTAGACGGGTGCTCCCTTCATGCTTTGTTTATTGAGTGCCTCAACATTTACAGTATCTGAAAAGTGAAATTTAGCTGATCCCACTGTGGGGTGGGGAACTCACCTTGTAGTGTTCAGGGTCAGTATACACCTGCATAGCTAGCTCCTCCACCTTCATTCTGCTGCTACATGGGCAAATCCCACACACAGTTTTAAGGAAGCAACTTGCATCTGGATAAAATTTCCAGCATGGTGGTAGAGACCCTGGCCAATCTCAGTGAAGCTATCATCAAATAGGTGGAGCTGAACTTTCTTTCTGGTCCGCTCATACATTCAGTATATGGGGTGCTGAGACCTAGAGTTGAAGGAAAGAGTCCAAATAGTGCAACCTGGTATGCACATAATCTATTAAGGCTGAAAGGTATGGGTTTGGTGGTAGAATGCAGTCTCATGTCCTGCTCTTGCACTGATTCTTTTTTTTGTACAGTTTATTTGGTAATGGTGAGTACAGGAAGGTGCCACGTATTCCAGGGCCAACACAAGCAACACCCTGTTGAACACTTATTTGCATACATTACTCTGAATATCTATAACACACAGAAGAGATTGTGTAGAGTAGCCTGAATCCTATTTGTACTCCCAATTAAAATAGACTCTTTGAATCAAAAGGATTTACACAAGTGCGTTCACAATTCAATGAGTTTATCCTATCTGGAAATTCCAACAGGATTTGTATCTAGCCTTTGGGTTTTCTTTTAGGTTTAAATTTTTAAAAGAAGGCACTTGCAGTTTCTGTAATTTAACATTTGAGTTTCCCTGGAAAAAAAAAGCTGGGTGGGAAGTTAAAATTTTGCTCACTAGATAAAGAGTTGTTGCCAACACTGGGAACATTCCCATTTGTTTAATATACTGTGCTCATATTGCTTATACATCTCATGTTCCCTTTTTCTCATGATATTGTAAGGCAGTAGGAAGCTCAGTGCAGTTCCTTATGTCTGGAAGAAAGACCCATTATTGGTAGTGGTAACACAGTCATTTGTCACTATATAAGGTCCTAGAGCTTATGCATTTTCCCCTGGCTTTATCTCCGAGCTATAGAAGGAAATAAAGAAAAAAGAAATTGGATTCATTTATGAAGTCTCATGGCTCAGTTAACCCCTTTAATTGGTTCCTAGGAGCTATCATCTGAGTCCGTCTATTCAGCTTCCCAGTAATGAATGTTTTTGCGTTTTCTGCACAAAGAGGGTGCCAGTGGTGAAAAGGAAGAATGTTCAAGGTTGCTTTATTGGATCTTTCTCTTAGATGTAGAAAGCTTATCTTCTTCACATCTACTGTCAACAGCTCATAGGCTCTACTCTGTCAGCAAATATGAATTGTTCTCTTAGCAGTTATATTCCTAAGAGTTTTATGTTACTCCTCTGTACAGAGGCCCCCAGATGAACTTACACCACACTCCTATTTTTGACTTTTAGAATGGAATGGAAACTAGTATTTGAAGGGGCAAAAGAGGTGCAGTGTATGAGACACAGTGCCTGCTTCTCCATATGGGCTGTGCCTGATAAATCCAGTGGGCATAGGGAGTTCTGATGAATTATATCTTTGGCAGCCATGCCATATGGAAAGGGTGATGTGTATCCAGTTAACCACCCTCATGAGGGAATGCCTGCAGTCAAGCACTCTGATACCTTTATTCTAGACATTATGGACATAGAAGAGTGGGTCAAGTGCTGGAAGGGGAGCCAGTCTTTTGCTTCTGCCAATTTATACTGCTGAGCTGAGCTGAGGCTGCCAGGGCAGATGGATGGTGGAGTTTTGACTGCATAAGGAGGAGCATTCATAGAAATGTTTTGGCTACTAGTGTACAGCAGTTCTTTGCTTTGGTTAGAAAAGAAGGAAGGAGGTCTGCCAGATTAAGACAGGCAGTGTCTTTTATACAAATAGAGTTCATTATTGTGTTTACAAACTCTGTCAGAAAGTTTTTTCTTCCCCTGTGTTTAATTTAACCAACACAAAAGACATCCATAAAGCCACTTTAGAGCTTGAGATAAATGAGTTTTTTGAAATAGAGCTACAAGAATCCACCAGACAACAAGGTCACCAGAAACTGTTGAGGGAGCTGTAGCCCAAAGCTACGATCTTGTATAATGTTGGCAGAGTATGAAACCTAACCAAAGTCTCCATGTTGGATGCCAGGAGGATAAAGTTTAGCTGCATCAAAAGCAGGAAAAGGAGCAGTGACAGCCTTCCTTCCCTTACCCTCATGTCTTTCTTTCCCCAATGACGTGATGACCACCTTCTGCAAGACTTCCTTCTCCTGTTAACAATGCAACAGTGTCACCCAGCTTCTCAGGAAGCTGACTTTGGGGTGAAAGAGTACAGCCTGAGCTGCCTAAGCAATACAGGAAGAAGGAGGTAGAGGAGATGGCTGAACAGGTTTTGTTGGCAGTGACAAGAGCAAGAAGAATTGTACTCCTTACTTCAGCCCAAAAGGTACTGGATGCCTGCTTATATGAGATTCCAGAAAGTACAACCACTAGCAGTATGGTGAAAACACGTATGCCTACCCCAAACAGAAACTTTTCCAAGCTCTGAAGCCACTGCATTCTCTGGTCATATGACAAATTCTATAATCACAAATGTAAAGAACAGGCATGGACCTCCATCTTTCTTTCAAGGAAGAACCAGCTGAGGAAGCACATGTATTTTTGGTTTTGGTATTTTTGTATGTGAAACTGTTTACAGGTGTGCCATCAATTTAAAAAGTGAATTGATAGATGAGGAGGCTTTCAGAAGATGTAATCCCTGCCAGAGAGTGGGCTGGACATTCTGGTGGGATCAAAGGATGCAAAAACAGATTTGACACTTTGGCTTCTGCTTTAGCCACCCTATTCTAGAGGAAGTATATTGTTTAAACATTTTATATAGGACAATATATAGTCTTGACATTGAAAGGAATGCAGAGATTTTTAACGAATTAAGGATTATGCAGAAATTCTAATTATACAGTACATCCCCTATAACCATGTGGACTTTGTTCTGGGACTTACTATGGATAACAAAAAATGCAGATAATACGAAACATAACTTTTTAAATGAGATGAACGACAGGTTCTCTTAGGCATATCGGGATTGCCAGCGTTGCCACTCTTGTGCTTTGGGGCCATTACAAACAACACAAGAGCTCAAGCAGAAAGATTTTAAAAGTGTCTGTACTGGCTAAGGATGTGGACTTTCCGTGGATATGTTAGAATTTTGTAGAAGGACAATGTACAGCGATTAGATCACAAGGAGTAACTGACAACCCTACTAAGACTGGGTAGCACCTGTAGCACTGCATGCAGTGAGGAAAGGTGAGATAACATGGACAGTGCAAAATTGCATGATACCCGAAGGTGAACGGGGATCCAATTTGCATGATACCCGAAGGTGAACGGGGATCCAATTTGCTTCTATTTTACCTTTTTCTGCTTTCTTCTACATAATACTGTATGTACTGTCCTGTATTTCACTTTGTTTCCCTTTATCACTTTGATTTTTATTTTATTACTATTAAATTCAAAGTATGTATTTTCAGACTGCGTCTCATTGCAGGTAACTGAAATTGTGTATAGCAGTCATGCGGTTATGGGGGACCAACTGTAATTGCAAGTGACAAAGAGGCTGTATTACTGTGGCAGTCAAGAGATCCTGTTACAGTGCTGCAGCTGAGCATCAGAGGCTTGATGGGAACTCAAGAAATGGCTTGCAACTAATTCGCCATAGACAGATTGCTTAAATACTCCCCATGTCTCTGATTTTCCCCAACCGCTGCAACAGTACACAAACACTTACTCAGTCTACCTCACAGCATGTCTTAGAGATTAATTGGCCAATATTTTATGATACTTAAAACATCTAAAGCACTGCATCATTATTAATAAGGAAGTCAAAGAAATTGTCACACTTCCAGATGCATTCTAGCTATACAGCTGTAACCAGAAAGAATTTACATTTTGAATTGGGAAACTCAAAAGAAGGGTTTTCTGCAGAGCTGAAAGTGGCTGGCACAATATAAAAGAAAATGATGAGTTTATGGTGGGTTATTAAACCTCAAATATAAAATCAAATATTCCTCTGTCCTCACCTTGGTAGAAAACATTAACTCTGTATAGTTTGCACTGTAAACTTCAGTGAACCCCTTTTATACAGTTGGGACCACTGAAAAGCTCATAATGTATTTTTTTAAAGTGAAATTACTGATTCTGGTAGCAAGAAGCATCCATCAGTGAGTGCAATCTATTACAAGTATAATGTTGCTTTGGATACTATTTATATACGATAAAATCCAGTATTTTAGGATGCATATTCTAAATATAAATTATTATTAGAACATATTTCTACTTAATAGGAACATGTTAAATCAAGAGTTTTAATTTCATGTCTCCCAGGAAACGGATTTAATTTAATGATACCAATGGCTGCTTATTTGGAACAATATTAGCATAAAAATCTGCCTAATGGATATGCATTTAGCTAGTGGCAATTAGTTAAATGTCATTTAACCAGGTGTTAATGTGTGGGTGTAAAGTGTGGCTTCTGGACACACAGAAAGATACCAAATTAACATTTTAAGGCTAGTTATCTTTTATAAACAGTCCTATACTCTCATGCAAGAAAAAACAGTTTTAATGGGAATATCAATTTTCATTAAGTATTTAACCTCCATGGATAATATTGTGCTTATTAAATATCAGGCAACAAGCTTGAGTACATGGCCCAAAGAAGAGGTTATAATCTTATCCATTCCTTCTGTTCTTAAAACTCTTCACCCTATTATCAACTATCCCTTCTTTATAGCTAAAACAAGTGATATAAACATTTACACCAGACAGGATACTTGGAGAGGTGCGTGCAAACACATGGTCTTCCCAGCTCTTAAAAGCAGCCACAGAGGGGCTGACATAGTGGGTAAAGGGAGTAGTGAATACCTCATTGTGGCAAGGCAGGTGTCCATCCTGCCTGAAAGAAGTTTTGGTGAGGCCATAACTAGAAAATTCCTCCCTGAACCTCATCATACTGGAAGACTACTAACCAGTCTCTAATCCCAAGGGCAAGACTCTAGAGGATATAGTAGCCTCCCAGCTTCCTGGATGGAACAGATTATCTAGGCTATTTTTCAACTGGGTTTCAGACCTGGCTGTGTGATGGAGACAGCTTTGATCTTTGTGAGTGACCAAAGGGAACTAGACTGGGGAACTGTGTCCCTGTTGGTTCTGTGGGATTTCGCATTACCTTTTGATACCATCAGTTATGGTGTCCTTCCACACTCCCTCTCTGGAATGGGACCTAGGGGCATTGTTTTAAAATGATTCTTGACTTTTGTGGAGTGGTAGACTCAGGTAGTGCTGAAGCATACCTGTTTGACATTTTGACTGTTGGCCTGTGGGATCCCTCAGAACTCAATTTTGTCCCCATGCTGTTTGATATCTACATGAAACCACTGGAAGAGGATATCCAAAGTTTTGGTATCACCAATATGCTGATAATGCCCAAGTTGATCTCTCCTTTCCATTCTAACTCCAGGGGTGCTCTTTCTTACTAAATCCGTGTCTTCCATCAGTGATGGATTGAATGAAGGCAAACAAACTTAAGACAAGACAGAGATGCTCCTCATCAGTCAAAAAGCAGTTCGAAGAACAGGGATTCAGCCTGTGCTATAGGGAGTACCCTTCCCCTAAAATTTCAGGTTCATAGGTTGGGCATACTCCTGGACCTAGGTCTCAGCCTGGACGTCCAGGTTTGGACAATGGCCAAGGAATGAGTTTACATAGCTAAAATCAGTGTGCTAGCTGTGTCCAATTCTGAGAAGATGTCAAATAGGGCTATGGGGACACATGCTTTGATTATATCTCATTTGGATTACTGTGAAGCATTCTACATGGGGCTGCCTTTGGAAACTGATCCCAAACACTGTACATGGCTTGGCTTCAGTGTGCCTGAAAAATTGTATCTCCCTATTCAAGCCTGCCTGAATTGTAAGATCCTTAGGGGAGTGTTGTTGATTTGTCATTTGGTCACTGTTGCTTACTTATTGAAGAAAGGCCTATACATGTCTTTTGAAAAAAATACCAATAGTTGTTGGATTTCACCAGGACACAGACTCAATATACTGAATGCACATTGGCCCTCAGCATATGTAGAGAGGGATAAGGAAGGGTGATGTATGTGTGGAAATATGTTGGTGCATTTATTGATGACTAACCAAAGGCAAGGACAACCCTAAAACAAAGCTCATACAAAACTGACTTACATGCCATATCAGTGTGCACTAAACAATGGTGCATACTTCTTACAGTATAATAACCAATACAACATACTAAATTCAGTGGTATCATGCTGTAAAGCCTGGCTCATTGTTGGCTTGTTTGGCATCTCTGGCAAACAAAACACATATCCAGTCATTCTTGGAGTTTCCCTTTCAGCTATATCTTATCCAGTATAAGTCAGGTATAGAAATCTGTTCACAGCAATGTGTCCTGAAATCAGTGCTATTCATAATTATATCTTTCATGACAACAATATTTATTTTTAGCTACAAAAGAAACCCATATGCACATTCCTCGTCTCTTAAGCTCATCATGACATCGATCAGATCCTTGCATTTTTGCCTGTGCTCTACATTTCTCTTGTGATTAGCTTTCAGGTGCCAAGGCATTTTATTATATCTCCTTGCAGAAAAGAGTTGAACTGGAAAACAGGATTAGAAACACAGAATGGGGAAAAAAGCAAAAGCAAAAGAGAATGGTAAAGTAGATAAAGAAAATGAGAGAAAAACTAGATGCTTATGTTCAGCAAAACAGCCTGTATCATGATTTATTTCTCTCTGTAGTTTATCCAGCTGGGGAAGAATATAATATAAACCAAATTTTGTAGGGTTCTATTGACCTTCTAATTCAGCATTACCAACCAGCAAAATGCCTTACTCCACCAGCTGTATTCAGATTCTAATGCAAACATTAAAGTGTAGCATTAATATTTAGAGCAGAGGAAAGAAGTCCTATTCTTTTCAGTGTAAGATGAAAGCAGATAGCTATATCAGATGATAGGCGAAAGCAATTAGTAAGGAAAACTTTATGTTAATCAGGCACCAGAGCTTGGTAGGTCATCTTAATTATGCATACTTAGCTGTGACTTGCGGCACATACTTGGAAGATTAGTTTGAGAGCAAATAGAACTATTAAGCTGTATGCTTATATTCTTGCCGCTGCCTATAGTTTTTCATCTAAATTTAGGTATTTCTGTACATCTATATATTCAAGGCTCTATGGCTTATTCTTATTCAATCTGTGGTCAAGGATATGAGTTCTTCAAAGCAGCGTTTTAATACATCATTTCACTTTTAAGTTGATTCTCTTCCAAATGATACGATGATTCTAATGCTACTAATAATACATAAAATAATACTCTTTCTTTACTGTGCTGAGGACTTAATCTAGAAATACTATGACCATTTCTTAAGAAGTCAAGCCCAATATATTAAACTTCCGCAAGCATCTGACCCCATAAAGCCTCACATAGTTACTCTCAAGTTTCAGCAGCCTTGTGCTAAGTACATGGATAACAGATGATAGTGATATCATTTTGCTCAAACGCTTTCCATATGTGCCTTTATCATCAACATAGCAATAACACAGGAGTAGGAAATTGCCCTTTGGGTGACTGCAGCTGGGAGTGTAAGGCTGAGTTAAGGACAGAATGAGCAATGCCAATGCAAAGCAGCGTTCAGCTATAATTCTTTCTAGTATGTACAGGTTTCCACTATGCATTCAAAGCACCTCTCAGTAAGCCCTTGTGGAACACCTTTCCTGTCTCAAGGTACAGGTCAGTTCTATACAAGGTATTTGATGCTCAAATACCCAGAAACATCTTCATATTATTCATCATTGGTCAGAGATAATAGCAGAAGAAACTCATGGTCTGGATAGGAGACTCCCACAAACTGTTCCCAGCCCATGGGCCAGAGGTGTACCATTGTCACTGCAGCAGTAGCTGTGTATATCTCAGACTATCCTTGTGCTTTTCTGATGGCAGTAATGGATCTCTATTCTGTGACTGATGTTCTCTGACCTGATTTTGATAAAAATGCACTGAGTAGAGCTGATAGCTCCACTGCCTGCATCATTGTTTTCCTCAGCTAGAAAGTGATAAGTCTGAACAGGATAAGTTTGCGTGAAGAGTCTCCATGTGATCTAGGTTGCTTGAAAATCAGGGCTCTTTCTTTCAAGAGGACTCTTCATGCAAACACATCTTCAGACCTGTCCCATGAGGAAAGTGACAACGGAGGAGAAAAGTGAGAGGCTAGGTGTTCTCCTCTTCTTGCGTGGATTGAGAGTGTATTACATAACACCATAACAAGGTATGTATGCCTGATCAAGTGTTAGAATTGTTGATAGGAAGGCAAAAGGAAAGGAGTGAAGTGGACCTGAATAATGTTGCATAAACATTTGGAGTGTAGGCCCTTTCCGCACAAGGGGCTGTGCTGCTGTGGGGCCAGGATGGCAGCGATCAGCTGGTTGTGCTTCTGCACAATGTTGTCACTGGCAGAAGGGTAGAAGCATCTAGCGATGCCTCCCTCCCCGGTGCAGCAATGGCAAGTGCCCGGCTGTGCTGCAGAAGGGAAGAGGTGGGACCAGCGCACTCCCCTGTGCAGCGACCCAGTGAGGTGTGGAGGGGACTGTTCCTGGAGTGCTCTCTCCCTGCCGGGGCTGCAGTGGAAGGACTTCACAGAACCCCATCGTGTGGAAATGGCCATAATCTTGTATGATTTCACAGCTACCTATGTGTACAAGCCAGCCCCTGCTTCTTTTTTCAATCACCTATTCCTTAAAACCATCTGTACATTTAGATTTGTGTGGATGGATGTAACATATGAGCCAGTACAGCAGTCCCTGGCATCTAAAGGAGAATAGATCAGGGAACAGGTGACAGCGCAGGTGAACCTAGAGAGCCAAAGTGGACAATTCTAGCTTGGTGGGCAAGTAGTCTTATGTTTAGGATTTATGTGTTAGCAACAGTCTTCTCCTATCTTAGCTGACATTATAAGATACTTCAGTCCTCTGGAGGGCATTATTTGTTCCTTTGGGATTTATTGTTCATAACCTTCGATCCTACAGGTATAAAATGGGACAATTACATAAGAAGAAGAAAAAAGTAAACATCCTTTTTTAAAAAATGTCTGTTAGAACCAAGCTGTCAGCCCAACAAATAAAAATGACTACTGAATTGAACACTTCATTTTCCAGGGCTTTTCTTCTTCCTAAGGCATAAGCGAATGCCTCACTTCAATTTAATGGATGGACAATTGATTTTTACATCAGCACTATTGTTGGTGGGACATTGCCCTTCCTTCCACTGAAAGGAAGTAAACTAGTTTAAAAGAGTGCAGGGGTACAGAAAGGCATGTCCTCCAAATGGGGACTATAACCAAGGACTTGAGAGAAATGTGAGGAGGGAGCAGTTAGCATTGTCCCTTGACTTGTGCTGCCCAAGGCAGTTATGCCACTCTGCCTAACGATAGGGCTAGTCCTGCTTTGTTTCCAACCTAGACCATTTTTGTACTAGACTGTTACAGTGCTGTTATTCCACTTTCAACATCCTATGGAATCCTGGGGTTTGCAAACCCAAGGATTCTGTAGGATGTTGAAAGTAGAAAAAGAGCACTGTAACAGTCTAGTGTGGAAATGGCCTCAGACTTCAAGTTCCAGACTACTGTACCAGCTTTACTTTCTACAAATAACCATGCACTACAACCCAAGATAAAACATAGGAGAATGAAATCAAAACAAATTTTAATCACATTTCTTCTTCTGTAGCCTTTTTCTTTCTTTTGCAAAATCTGGCACATATTTTTAGCTAATGTCCTTAAGAAGGCTGGTGCTGTGCTCAGAGTGTTGAGATATCTATTAAAAAGCTAAAAAAACAAACAAATCCCCTGTCTTGGACAAATACTCTAATACCTTTTCAAACAAACCTACAAGATATTTTTCCTTCCATACCTTTTGGTGTTTGCAACTGTCTTTTATCTCCTTATGGCCATGGCCATGGGCATCAGCAGGATTTTTCCCAGGGGAGGGGAAGGGAGAGAGTAGGTGTGAGAAACTACAGTTGCATATGATGATTATATATATGTAGAATGTGTGCTACTGCAATATTCCCAGGCTTCTTCCTTGTATACATTGTCATGTTCAGTACATCAGCTGTATGTGACTTGAGTTTGGGGTTCTAGAGGACCTTGAGTTGTTTGTTTTATTTTTCGTGAAGTTGTTAGCCATTTTTAAAAATATCAGTTTAGATATAAAACGCTGCATTAATTTGGAAGTTCTTGAAACCTGAAATTCCAAATGTTATTCTGGAACTGCATATCTGTCCTAAAAAAAAATGGTTGTAGTGTCAGAGAATGGGCCTGCCATCTTTAATCTATGTGTATTCCTCTGTTGTTTCACAGTGGGTAAATGTCAAGGCTTGGGCAAAATAGGGGCTGCATATTTCACTTTGTATTGTTAATCTTACAAGGGCCAGAGGTTATTTGCCCTGTGTGTGTGTGGGGGGGGGGTAAGAACTGGAAGATTTGCTTCTCTTCTTAGACCCTCATATCCTTATGGTGTTCTATTCTTTGAAAAATATTCAAACATTCAGTAAACTATAAGATTGGATTCTGTCCATCCCACCAGCAGATCATAAAATTACATCCCCTACAATGCTATCCTAAAGGCACCAGATCCTGAGAGCTTAGCAAGGTCAGTGTTTGGTTAGTGTTTGAATGGGGGACCTCCAACAAATACCAGGTGCTATAGGCTATATTTCAGAGGAAGGATCTGGCAAAACCATTTCTGAGTATTCCTTGCATAAGAAAACCCTATCAAATTCATGGAGTTGCCATAAGTTGATAGGTGACTTGAAGGCACACAAACACACAAAACGAAGTTTAGCATCTTTCTGTGATACCCAATAGAGCTTGGGGGCCTGCCTGACCCATGGATTGGCCTACTATAGCCTTGGGAATGTTGGGAAGGAGGTGGGAAGGGAAAGAAAAGGAAGAGCTGACAGTTTTACTAACACTTAAACTGTTAACTCTTCCCAAATCTCCAACATTTGATTTATGTTGGAGGTTTGGGGGTTGCTGGAAGAAGGAAGGGAGAAAGAAGGAAGTTCAGGGGCAGTGAGGAATAAATTTGTATTGTTAAGCTGACAGAAAATAGTGAGCCAGCTTGCTTCCACTGTGCCTTTTTGTTCATTGTTACCTATTGTATTTATGTATATTTGTGTACTTTTTCACCTTCTATTTCGATTTGATGCAAACTATAATACATTCTTCAAATATAGTTCTTCCTTCACATTCGCGGGTTTGACCTTTACATATTTGACTATTTGTGAGGTGTGAACATGCCTCCTCCCCCATTCTCCTCCTCCTATTCCCTTGTGTTTTGCCAGGCATGGAGAAGGAAGGCAAATACACCTGGGCAAAAGGCAATGGAATAGTGGAGGAAAGCACGTGTGTACCTTCTTTCTCTCTTCCAGAGCTCCCCTCCAGAGCTCCCCCTCCCATTCTCTTGTCCTCTGGCCCCAGAGCTGAGAATGCACACTGAAGAAAAAGGCAAGAGAATGGGGGGAAGGCATGCACACACCTTCTTTCTCCACTCTGGAGCTCACCCTCCCATTCCCTTGCCTTTGGCCCCATTGCTGAGAACACATGCAAAGGCAAAAGGCAAGGGAATGGGAGGAAGACATGTACACATCTTCCTTCTTCCCTCTGGAGCTCCCCATCTCATTCCCTTTTCTTTGGCCCCAGTGCTGAGAACTTTTGCCAAGGTAAAAGGCAAGGGAATGGGGGAAGGCATGCCCACACTTTTCTTTTTCCCTTCAGAGCTCCCCCTCTCATTCTTTTGTCTCTGGCCCCCATGCTGAGAATGTGCACCAAAGAAAAAGGCAAGAGAATGGGGGTGGGGGGAGGCATATGTGTGCCTTCCTCCTTCCCTATGGAGCTCCCCTTCCTATTCCCTTGGCTCTGACCCTGGTGTGGAGAAGGAAGGCTCATGAACTAGGGCAAAAGGCAAGGGAATGGGGTGGGGAGATCCAGAAGGGAATGAGAGGGGATACTAGAGGGAGTTATTCATGTTTTTTCCCCACATTCATGAGGGTTCTGCCCCCCCAAACCCTCATGAAAGTGGAGAGGCCACTGTATTTTCTTTCTTTCTTTTTTTTTTAAAAAAACCCTTCCCTTCCTTCCTCCTCTCCTCCTCCTCCTCCCCCACCCAACTTCCGAACTTATTCTTTTAGACTTTGTAGATCTCAGGCCGGCACCGTCAAAGGCTCATACAACACGTATTCCTGTCCATTTTGGAACCCATCTTAATTCCCTACAGTGAAATCTGGGAAATAGTATATGAGGAAGTAATAAGGTGGTTGACAGGAGGAAAAAGTGAAAAGTACATGAATAAAATGGAAGGTGGCTCTGTCATATTTACACACTACGTAATTCATCCTGACTTATTAGCACCTAGAATATATGTTAGAGACCATCAAGATTAAAATAATAAAAATATCCAATATAACATAAACCAGAAGATGCACTGGATTTTGTATTGTAAAAGATAGTAGATCTCTGAGATTTTGTTTTCATTACCAAGTAACATATAAAACCTATCCAAAGGTTTTGAGCAGTAATCAGAGAAAGCTGACTATGTCTGAGTTTTCATACTTGAGTTTTCCCCAGCAGTGCTTTAGAAATCAGTGAATGAAAATCTGTTTGTGTAGCAACTGTGTTGGCAAACAGTGGACACTGTGCACTGTAGAAGCTGGCAGACAGTCTTGAATACTAAAGACTGCTCAACTGAGGAAGTTTATCTTGAGGCTTTTCTCTCCTCCTTCTTCCTGCCTCTGTCCCGTTATCGGAAGTTTTAATTTCCAGATGGCTTCCACTGAAGATGGAAGAGAGGATCTCTTGTACTTCCTTTGAAAGTCTGGATTTCCCTCAGATTCCACTACCCCTTGCACAAACAACCAAAGTTCATAATACCCTCTCATCCCCTGTGGACTATGAGATTTAAGCAAGTCTGAGTGTATATCCTGGGGGTCAAATGGAGACAGCATTCCCCACATAACCTGCTATGAATGCCAATGGGCAGACCTCTGAAGTATAGGACAAAGCAAGATGAATACCTTTAAGCATGTACAAAGTGCCTTTACTCTTGTTACTCAGCAACAAGGGTGAAAACTTAATTTTTTGAAGTTAGAAGAATGGGAAATCCAAGTTGAAGGAAATGGCTTTCAGTCTAGCTTCTTCCTCAACTACGGGTCTTTAAAGGGTGTGCTTGATGGTGTGCTATACTCTCTCCCTTTCTTATGTTTTTTTAAAAGTTTTAAAATCATTTTAATTCAGTACTTGATTTTAATATGATAGCTTATTTAGTTTTTTAAAAATGCTCTTTAATGCTATGACATTGGCTGTTAGCTGTGTTTTAAATCTTGTTGCAAGGCACCTTGTGACTAAAGTGGTAGAAAGGTAAGATTTAAAATGAATAAATAAGTGGACAATATTCTTTTTTCAAAACTAAGCACTTACTAGATATGAGCCAGATGATGGAGAAATTCATCTGGTTAATTTTTTTAACAAGAACAATCTACAATTTTAATTATGTTGTCTATAAATGGAACTTGAGATTGGGGAGGAGAAGATGGGAGAAGGTGAAACAGACCAAATCATCCAACCATCCACTCACCTCAGGAGGTTTAAGTGTTTCGCCCTTAAAAGACTGGTTCTGAATCCCTGTGTATTTAACTGTGTTTCTGATGCTCATAAGGGTTGGCCTTTGCAGTCTCCTCATGTTTAACAGCTGAATGGGATATAAATGCAACACGAATCTTTTCCTAGTGGGAGTGGTTTTACCAGCTTTGTCAGTGAAGGTGATTGAGAATTTCATTTCTTTGCTTTGGAAAATTTACCAATTTTCACAATATTCTTTATATTCATGGGGGAAAGAATTTGAAGTTTTTTTTGTGTGTTTTTTAATGACTTTGGCAAAAAGCAAAATTGACCGTTTCTAGACAAATAGCAACTTGTGCATTTAGAGGAGTGGCTTCTGGTAAACACATTCCCCAAATATTGGCTGTGAGAAATGGAGAAATGTTTAAATAGGAATCTGTGAACTGACAGTTTTTGCTGGCTCTTTTTCCTTGACGAATTCTGTCTTGACAATTTGACTATTTTAATATATCTGCGAACTTTGGTGGCTGTATCCATCCCTTGTCCTCTTAGTTTTTGAAATGTACAAAATTTTAACAGAAACGTATCTGATAATAAATGCTTAGGACAAATGTTCTGAAGGGTTGGTGTTCTTTTTATTATCGTTCCAAGATGAAAAACTTATTGGACATCTGCAATGGTAGGTTATCTAATGCCCTCTAGATGTTTTGAGCGGCAAGTCCCATATACCCCCAACAGAATAGACAATGGCCAGGGATTATGGGAGCTACAGTGCAAAACATCTGGAGGACACTAGGTTACTGTCCCCTGACTATCAACATAGGCCACTTCTTGGCCATAGTCATTAATTGTAGAACTGTGGTTTTTTTTAAAAAAGGTTCTTTTTTTTTTACAGACAAGCGATGTAAATTACTCATTTCAGTAACTGCAAGTTAGAAGTGTAATCCATATACATTTGGTAATGGCAACTGCAGATATTTTTCCCCTGGTCCTCTTGAGAGACTGTTGTATTACTGCTCATAATCTGTTGATTTTTTTTTAATTGATGCTGCTTATTACTTCTACAAGGATAGTAACTTCTACAGGTGCTGCATGAAATTATTTTCTTTTTCCCCTGAAAGATACTATGAAACAGCTTATAGTATCTAATACAGGTGTCCACTCTGTAAAAATTTCTTTGTTGACTCTATACTTCAAAACCTGTAGATGTATTTACTTGTAAGCTATCGCAGGATTTAGTGTATTTAGAATGTGAGCTTTTTAGTTTCCAGCCTGGATAATCTGGATCAAGCTTATAAGTCTAACATGACTGACCTAAACTTGACAAAATAAGTGCTTTGAGGTCAATGAGATGTCAACATATTAAACCACAAACTTTCTGGTAGTTTTATTAGCCTATTTAATCTACGATTGCTTTTCCTGTTTTTCAGCTGAACTAGGTTAGAATAAGTAAATGTGAGCACTGTAGTCTATCATATTTTGATGTGAAGTCTTAATATGAATAGGGATATCAAAAGTAATCAAATGTTCCTGTCCTCTACAAAAAAGTAGTTTCAGTATACTGAAACACCTTGCTGAGAAACTGGTCAACTGGCATGGCAATTTCATATTTGGCTTTTTGTCTACTAAGGCCTCTTGGTCATCCTGCTTTCAAGCCAGGTGTTACCTATCCTGTATTTATGCATCGATTTTGCATGCTTAAATGAAATACTCTGTTTTTCCCTATTTAAATTCATTATGGTCATACTGGTTCACTTCTCCAATCAACTGGCATGGCACGTTTCACATTTGTGTGTATTTAAAAAAAAAAACCAAAAAAAGAAAACCAACTCTTTTTTGTGGGAAAAAATGCTTTGCATAAAAAGCAGTCTTGTGCAAAAAATGTGTTTTCCCAAAGATAAGAACATTTTCCCCACAAGTGATTATCTTCACAAAGAATTTTAAAAAATGTAAACATTGAAAAAATAGACATAAACATTAGGTAATCTGGCTGAGTGAGATTTATCCCAGTTTGAAATTTTTGGTTCTTGTGGGCAAGAATGGTATAGTGAAGATTCAAATCTGTTTATTGATTTGATTCATATTTCACCATCATTGAAAACTAGGGACTCACAACAAGGTTAACGAAGAAAACCCCCACAATATCTATAAAGGTAAACAAATTACAATACTTGTATTATATTTATATCATGTTATAGTATATTAAAGAAATATCGTATTGTATTAAATGCTGTATTGTATTAAACACAATTTATAACTGGTTTAAACTGAATTAGAAGACATTTAAAAGTATGTTGATAAAGAAAGTATGGCATCCAAACATTAAAAGCTCTTTTCTCAGTAACCAATAAGTTGCCAAATTAAGTTAGTTTTCATGTAGACTCATTTTAACATTAATTTGTAGAAGCCTTTTTAATTGTGGAAATAGGAGTTTATTTTTATAATTCTCTGTGCATAGCATTTAAAAAGCAGAATGAGTATAAGAATATAGTAGTAGTTCCTTGTCCAAGCAACCTGAGTATATAAGATTGAACACATTCTTAGAGTTGAACTAGGCACAGTACTCCAGGTGACATATGACTTTGTCTAGAATTGCAATGGCTATATATATAGATATTCAACCATTGCATTACAGCACTGATAGATATTTGGCTTTTGGTCTACTAAGACCCCTTGATCATTTTGCTCTCAAGCCAAGTATTACTTATCTTATATTTCTGCATCCGATTTTGCATGTCTAAATGTAATACCCTATTTTTCCCTATTTAAATTCATTTTGTTAATGCAGATCCACTTCTCCAATCTGTTAAGATCACCTTGAATTTTGATTTCTGTCTTTTGAGCTACCCTTCCCAGTTTAGTGTCATTTGATGAGGAAACCTTTTCTTTCTTCATCAAAATCATTTATAAAGTTGTCAAGTTACACAGTTTCCAGGACTGAAGTGTGCAGCATCTCACTTGTCATTCCTCTCCTGGATTACAAGGAATCATGGATGAACACTGATTTCAAAAGAAAAAGTTAAACAGCACAAAGTCAATAAATATTAAAAATGTTAAATTTGAGCAAGATGGCACACAGTCTCAATATGTAGAGTTCAAAGCCGGTTTTGTTGATGACAACAAAATGTAACTATATATCATTTTGTTCTTCTGACAGAGTAATCTTTGAACGCCCCCCCCCTTCAGTGAATCAAAGTTCAGTGAATCCCAACCAGCTGATTTCCTTCTTTGTTTCTGTTGGTTATAGCTGGAGTGTCTGGAGTCTGTATTGATTTACATGTGAGATCAAGAGAAAAAGTCGTTCAATAAAACAGTAGGAACTAAAGCAGTATCAGGAGAGAATTTGAGTTGTCAGAATTCCAAACATCAGGTTTATTAGACTTTTGCTTGTCCCTAATAGCTCCTCTGGGGATACTACTCAGTAACAACTGCTCAGTTAGTTCTGGCATGAGATTCAGCAAAGGCATCTTCTAGGTAAGGTAGTTACTGGTAGGGAAGCATCATATCTGTAAGTAGGGACAATTTCCTGCTGCTTCTGTTGTGCTACCTCCTGCCAGCATGTATAACATCTTGCAAAACTGCTTAGACATCAAGCTCTGTGGCATTTATCTCTTTCCCCATGGAATCACAAAAATGTAGTGCCTCATTGCCTGTTTGGTATTCTGTGCACCACATTAATTCTTAAAAAGTTGCTCACAGATCCATTAAACCACCCACTGGAAAAGATTGCACCATAGTCTGTAGAGAACCTGTTTGTATCACAGAAAGCTATAGAGGTATGACTATCTTACTGCTCTCATAACTTTCAATAATACACTTTTTTGATGTTGGCTTTTTTCATTTTTATTACTTCTTATTTTAAAATTGTTTCTGTTCAATGGTATGAAAATTATCAGTTTCTTTCCCTAGCCTTTTTGTTGTTTTTTTCATCAAAACGGGAAACAGAAGAGGTCATGTGTATTGCATTGATGTTTTCCCAGTTATCTGTGTGTAGAATTGCAGTTGCCATTATTCAGTACTGAGATTTCTCAACACAAAATATGCACCATCTCCATTTAACAGTATTGTATCTGAGGTGATATTTAATTATTTGACAGCTCTACCAGCAGTTTTATCTTTGATCACTCATTCACTCAAGCAACTCATCAGCTGAAAGCTCAGAATCAAGTAGCGAGTAATGCATCTGTTGTGAACTTGCCCAGTGTTTGAAAACCACGTGCCTGCTGAAAATATGGAAACAGCGAGTAATTTTATCAAATTTCTTCCCACTGCAAGAAAGTCTTCAAAAATGCAGTTTTCAAAGATGTGCATTTAAGCATTTATTCTGTGCAAAATCTGCACATGAGATTTTTGTGCATTCTGCACAGAAGATAATACTTTCCGAACAGAACGTGCTCTATTTGGGAACTTATTCTGTGCAAAATTTGCACATAGTATTTTTGCACAGAAAAAAGAATTTTCTGTGCAGGATACAGCATGTTCTGTTTAGAGAACAGTACAGTAAATATTCTTCTCAATCCAAAATTCTCATTGTTCAGGTTTTCTGACACTCAAGAAACAAAGTTTTTCAGCCATTTCTGATGTGTTTTTGAAAAGTGATTGCATTCCTAGTGCTGACTCCCTGGTTAAAATATGTGTGGAGGTTACTCGCAGTTCTTCTCCCCCACTTCTGGCTCAACAATATTGGCTATTTAAAGTATCTAAGTACCCTTTTTGTTTTCTTTTTGTCTTTGAAATATAGCTTATGATTGTTCTTATTCTTCTTATGTGAACCATTATACATTTTCAGTGCCCACACATATGACTAACCTAGCTATTTGGCTGTGCATTATGTTGCATGTTAGAGTTGTATGCATGTTTCTAGGCAAGTTTGAAGTTGGTTGTCTTGTTGCATTAATGGCTACAATTCATCATCTGATATCAAGCTGTAGGGTGCTTTATATTAATGTCACTGATTCAATTGTGCTGGAATGAGCTATGCAGATGGTCCTGTTGTTCCTTTTTCTGTGTATTAAATGTGTCTGTAGCTAACATTCTGTATAAATCTGTGCTGTGTATAATCACAATCATTATGATGAAAGCCACAGATTTCATTCTTGCAGAAAATGGAATATTTCAATAAATGTACTGGGCTGTATCCAGCCAATTCATCCACTGTATCCAGTGGTGCTGATTCACCAGAAAACACCACTAGTGGATTGTGTCTTTGCCATTTGTATTTTAAAAGGTGTGTATCTTTGATGCATTTCATTTCCCCAAATTGTCCTGTAAATCTCAAAAAATGTGTAAACTCCTAAGGTAGCTATACTTCTTCTCTTAATATATCTTGACTGGAGCAAAAGGCCACTGTTGCTGAGGTGGCCGCATCTTACAAAATTGTCCCCTACTCTGCAAGGTGTGCAGTGTTGTGAATTATAGTGTAAATGAAATTGTACACAATCAGGGAGTTAATAGATGTGTTAGAATTCTCATACAGCACAATCAACCTCAAAACTGGTCGTATGTTGACATATATGGTATAAAGGTTTGTGCTGTCTCCTGGACAAACATTTTGTCAGTTCAAGGAGATAAGAAACATGTGAAGCTAGCATTCATTCATTAGTGTCATCAGTAATGCCACCTTCCAATGAACTGAATGCTCCTGTACTTTTATGAACTTTATTACTGAGAAGAACAGGCAACAAGCTAAGTATATTCACCATACCCACCATTTATTAACCATACTCACCCTTTGTTGACTTTATTGACTTTATTTATTGGTGAGCTTGTTTGGCTTGGGCATTATGGTAGGGTCTGGGTTGGTTTCATTTTTATCGTGAATGGTTAACATGCAGTATTTCACATGAAATTTTGCCAACACTGTTTTGTACCTCTTGGAGTTTCCCTCTCCATTTTTCTGGTTCCCCTCCAAAAGAGAAACTGACCTTCTGGGAGTGCAATTCTCTTCTAGAACATGTGTATCTTGATCTCTCTCACATTTCATAATTATAGCACTGTGATTTAACTATAATGGCTGCATTCTATTGAATCGTAGGGCTTGTAATTTGATGAGGCCCTAGAGCTCTCCAGTAGATAATTCTAAATATTCGTCTCAAAACTATAAATCCCAAGATTCCATAGGATGGATCCATGACAGTTAAAGTCAAAGTGCTATAATTGTGTAGTACGAAAGACCCACTTGTTTTATAAGAGCTTCCCCCTGCAACTCCCCCCAAAAATCCTGAGTTTTTTCCCCAAATGAAAGTGATACCCTTTTAAAAAGTTTTTCATGATACTTATAGAGAGGCACAAAAAATTTTGATTTTCAGATCTGAGCTTGGGTTTGGGATATGAGTTGTACTCAGTTGGCTCTGAATCAGTTTTAGCTGAAACAGGCTGTTTTCTGAAGAGCTAAACTAGGATTGAATAAATCATGGAGTTGCATACTTTTACTTTTGACATTTTCTTCCCCCCCGCCACTACATGGCAGGACCTCTCTCTCTCTTTCTCTCTCTCTGTATATATATACATGTATACTCACATATTTATTTATTTTGTGGTATTCCACCTTCTGTCAATACACGACACTCAAGGTAGCTAAGAAGGGTAAAATCACAACTTGTGATTGGGAAATACAATAAAATGAAATGGCAAACCATGTCATTCAAAGCCCCACTCAACAATTGCCTGGCCTAGATGTGAAAAACCTATCTAGAAAACAAATATTTGTTTGCTTATTGAAGGACAAGAAACTTGTCCTGTTTGGTAGGGGATTCCAGAATATGGGGCAGCTGACAGGAAAAATCTCTTTTCTGTCTCTTTCTCCCACATGCCTCCAAAAATAGTGAGAATTAGAGCCTACCACAAAGATACTAAACCTCAGGCAGACTTGTAAAGAAGATACAGTCTTTAAATAGCCTGGTCCCAAGTAGTATAGGGCTTTGTAGATTATTACCATCACTTCAAACTCTGCCTAAAAAAAGACAGGTATCCAGTGTTCTGTTATAACAAGAGACTCACATATTTTCTATAACTGTTCCCAGTCAACAAACTGGTTGCAGCATTCTGAACTAGCTGAAGTTTTTGAATAATACTTTTTTAAACAGGGAAGTACCATTACAGTTGTAGCATTATGATTCCACTTTAATTGCCATGACTCCTTCTTGTGGAATCCTGAGATTTGCAGTTTAGGACTTAGAATTCTCAGTCAGTGAGCTCCTCTGATGCCTCTGATCAAACGACAAACTCCAGGATTCCATAAGATGGAACCATGACACTTAATGTGGAATCATATTGCTATAATTGTGTAGTGCAAAAGGGCCCAAGGGCATTCACTTTTGATTTTGAATCCAGGAATATAGGCAGACTGTGAACCACTTTTCAAAGGGATCATGACATCATCCCTCACAGAATGAATCCATGAAATCTGCATTTTGTGATTTGTTTTTCAATCAAACATGAATAGCCTTCTCTCATTTGGAGCGAGCTCCAGTTTCTCCCTGAGCCAATCCATCACTGACATTAGATATGGATTTAGAACCAGAACAGTTGTCTTGGATTTCAATGGGACGTCAAGACGGAAAAAAAGAAAGACCAACCAACTATATGTATGACCTGAAGGCCTTTGTGGCCATTAAGATAATATTATTTACCTATTTTATTTTATAGCTTATACCACTGGGATAATGTCCTTTGGGAAGACACGGAGGGAAGCAGGGGGGAGAAAATCTGTCTGCATAGCTATAAGCCATCAAGTAGGCCAAGATTAAATAATGAGATCTTCAACAGGCTATAATGGAATAACATTAAGCATTTTGAGTTCAGTGGGCAGTTAGATGCACTAATGGAGGCGCCGTGCTGAGCAGGCATACATTTTAGCTGGAATTTCTTATGAGGAGGTGATTGCACATTATGATATGACTAGCAGTGCTAAATGCAATGAAATTCCCTGCCAGAAAATGAGAAGATTAAGGTCCCTCTACCGGATAACAGCTCACTGGAGGAACATAACAGTGGCAAAAGACAAAAACTGAAAACAGATGATTTCCCATTTAATACTCCATTGACTTCTCTCCTAGAGGCATCACCTCCGCCATGACAGCAACACTCTGAATTTTCATTCACAATCAAGTTCAAGCTGTTTATAGGGCATGCCAGGACATCACTAGCAGTCTGCCTGTGGCTTGTTCTGTTTGTTTGTTTATACAGTCAGTCTAGATCTTCTTTTTTATGATTTACTTGGAACAAAGTTTTATTGGGGCAGTTCCAGTTAAATTTAGTTAGAATAAGGATTTTAGTGACTGAACTATTGGAATAAATACTGAAAAACACATCAAGGTTTTACTTGGGCCATCAATAAATATTACTAGTTTCTCTCTCCAGTGTAAATCCAGTGTAAATTTGGTCCTTCTGCTGTCCAATATTTCTTTCTTTCAAGACTACTGCTGCTGCTACTACTACTACTACTTTTTGTTGTTGTTGTTGCTGTTGCTATTATTACCTTCAATTAATTGCAAGCTCCATCTGGACTAAATAAAGCAGCCATGTATTTAGTGCATAATGGGATGAGGAAATTGTGAAATGTTGGCATTGCCACTTGTGTAATTTTCACAAGATCTATAGTTTCCAGGATTTCGATATAAAGTGTGCTGGGTTTCAGCTCAGACCCTTGGTTTGTTAAAAGCTCTGTACCACTGCACTTTCTACAGACCATATTCTTTTCTTCTTTTCCTATGTATAATTAAATTAGAGCTTGGAGCTGTACCTTTAAAAGCAGAACATTACTTGTGAGCCATTAATTCTTGTAAGTAAGGTATTATTCACAGGGAACAAATAGTGTAATACATTATACTAATGTGTTGCTAGAAGTATTGACCAAGATCCTGCATTAGCAAATGTAGCAATGACAGTGGAGCTCCATTGTCGTAGTTACTTCTCCTGATGCCCCTCAACATACTCTTAAGCCAGACACTGCCCCAACCAAAGGGCTTCTGAGGTGTTGCAAATCAGGAAGATGGTGAATGATAACCACAGTACTCTCCTAGACATGGGGCATTTTGAAAACAGGCAGCCGGAAAGACTCCTTGGAGTCTTGCCAAGTAGTTTTCTCAATACACTAAGAGAATGCTGCAACATTCCCCAGGGCTTCAGTGTTCAGTGCTTCAGAAATATTTCAGTTGAGGTGCTGCTTGCCTTGAGAAATAGGTTTTAGGGTCACATTTGGTCATTCATAGCTATGTATGTGAATCTCCAAAGTCACAGGCTCGTAAGTCCATCTTATGATTTCATAAATACTGAACAAAATGTCAGCCATTATTTTTATTTTTAAATGAAAAAAAAAACAACAACAGTAGTGTTTGTCTTGTTTTGGTAATACATTTCAAAATAATGGCATTGGCCAACTTTATTAATTTTAAAGTTTAGTACTAAATGCTGATTTTAAAGAGCTCCAGAATTCATTGTAAACTGTAAATGTTCATACGCTACCTTGGCTTGTGTGAAAACTACTACAGAGAGACCCAGGTATGGTTGATCCCTCCCCCACTTTTAAAAGGAAGGATTCTGATACAAAATTATGTGATCTCTTCTAGACTGCTTCTGATATGGAACTTGTCTCTGGCATGCAGTAGGTGTACTTCTACTGAGTGTGTCAGAGGCCAACCAACATTTAGGAATGTGCGATTTGGTTCACTTTTCTGTAAAGTCCTACTGAATATAAGGTGCACCATCTGGAATGAATGGGCTGAACAGAACCGGGGAAACCATATTTTGATAGGATTACATTCAATAGCCTCCAAGTCTTGATCTTGGCACTGAAACAGATCCCAGGGATGAGCCTTAGTTCAAATGATTAAACCCTGCTAATGGAATTAGAAGTGGCTTCAGTAATGATTTTGAATTAACCTTCAGATTAATTAATGAGGTTTCTGCTTCTATATATGTTTTTCCTTCTCCACTAAACCTATAAGGCATGGAGTTGGCCAAAATACAGATTGGGAAATATATCTTGTTGCCTCCATAGGTTTATCAGTAGCCAAGAGCGACAGCATTTTGCTGTAGGCATTGCTCACTGTGCAGTCACAATCTTGTCAGAGTTGGTTTCTATTTCAATAAATATACCAGAGGTAAAAAAGTATTACCAGCAATTACGTAGCCTGTCAATGGGTGTTTTAATACCACAAGCTTAAGGATAATGCTACCCATCTGATTAGATTTAAATTTTACTTCTAAATTTGTTCTTAATTGTACAATCTGTGAGTAACCTCTCCTAAAGCAGTTGTTTAGTCGCTTTTGCTCTTGCAGAAGGCTGTAACACCAGGTTGCTTTGTTCTTGTGAAGCACTATAGAATGAATAATAGCTAAATAAAAAGTATCACTTTTTCTCTGTCAATTCTGTAATTCCATTAAGTCTTGCTGGGCTTAATTTAAAAGAAGAAGAAGAAGAAGAAGAAGAAGAAGAAGAAGAAGAAGAAGAAGAAGAAGAAGAAGTCTTCTGTATTGGAAATACATAACTATATTTTGCCTTTGTTTTGCTGTTGTTAATCCCCATAGATTTTCAGCTTATGGCAACCCAGTGAATGAGAAATCTCCAAGTCATTCTGTCATCAGTAACCCTGCGCAAGACTTGCAGACTCAGGGCCGTGGCTTCCTTGATTGAGTCCATGCACGATTAATGCGGTCTTCCTCTTTCCCTACTGCCTTCTATTTAGTCTGTCACTGTTGTGATCAACACTGTCTACAGATGTGGGATCAGAAAGTATTTTAACTTTGAGAGATGGGAAGGATGCTCAGAAAAGAAAAAGGAAATTTTCCTCTTCTGTAATCTCTCTTGAGACGTACAGTTAAATTGTAGACGCTTTATTTGAAAAGAATATATTCTATCTTGTTGCAAAATTGTAAAAGTGGGAAGCAAACAAAACAATTTCATTTAAGTGAATAGAATGAGTAGATTCCAAACAATAAACAAGGAATTAAAGTGTTGCCTTTTACTGTCATCCTAGAGGCTATTACTATTAAGTTACTGTCATTTGAAATAATGATGCATGCTAGAGCCTCACACAGGAGTCACCTTAAATCTCTTCAGATAACAGATTTTTCCTCATGGTAAATGCTTTGTGTGCAATTGTTCACCTTGCCTTGGGCAGTTTTTATGACTCTGTTGCCAATCTTTTCACAGTGTCATGGCTGCATGATAGAACTGGCCCAGCATCAGGTGAACTACTACACCTAAATAGTCCATTTGAATTTGGTAGCAAATGCCATGTGGACCAAATTTATAATGCCTCCTGTCACATATGAACTGGCTCAGTCAGAAAAAGGCACAAGATGTTGTGGGGATCCTCATGTTATCCTCAAGGAATGCCATCCATGCAGATGCTGAGGTGCTGATTTTATTGGTCTCAACATGGCTCCACATTATATATTTATTTAATTTATTAGCCTGCTTTCCCACTGAAATTAGTGCTCATTAAAATTTTCTCCAGCAGCACATCAGCTCCAGCACTGAAAGTGTCTCTGAATAAGAATGTCTTGCCCAAGGTTAGAAGTAATGAGGTACAAATAATTTTAATAATTTTAATTCATTAGCAGCAATGGGTTACAGATAGGCAGGTTCAAAAGAGACAGGTGAAAACAACATTATAATTTTTAGGGGGTGCAACAAGTAATTTCTTTTAGCTATTTTCAAAATTGCTTTCAAAGGGCAGTTTTAGGCATTTTAGAATTATTTTGAGTGGAATGATCCAAGTTTTATGCAGTTCTCTTATCAGTCTCAATATTTTTTGTTCAACAGTGGAATAGATTATTTATTTATTTATTTATTTATTTGGTAATGTTAGAGTCAACAAATGACTTTAGGGGGGCTGTGTAACAAATTAAGCAAATAAATTATTTTCAAAAAGTAGCTCACCAAGCTCTGTGCCAGCCTGCCACCACAGACAGAGCCAGTCTGACCTGCCTTGGCAGTGAGTTCCCAGAGCCTGAGCCCAACCAAAAGCTCATTAGTCAAATACAACAAATTTTCTGTCTGACTTTAACTGGAAGGAAGAAAGGGATAAACAATACATACACACATACTGTTCAGTGAAATTGCTAAAATCTGCAAATATCTTCATAAATTGGGCAAAAAAGAATTTGAAACTGAAAAACAAAATGAACATGGAAAGAAATAAGACTAAATCTTTTTCAGTCTAACCAGAGAGTAAATAGTGGTTTAAGTGATTAGCTCTTAAAAGTTTGGCTTTGAATCTCTCATTTGTTTAGGATTCCCACCTCTTTTTTTCCTGTTGGGCTGAAATTTTAACAGCTTTACGTCAACCAGCCACAACATGCTCCTCTCTGCGCCGGAAATATCTGTACTTGTTGAATTGGGTGAAGAAAATTGACAATTTTGTTTGGTTCATTGCTTGATGACACCTTACCAGCATTTGCAAATTCCTTCATAACCTCTTTGGAAATGCCTAGTCATGAAAAATCAATTTTTTAAAAAGAATGAATGAGCAAAAGAGAAAACAGAACCAACCATTTAATTCGTCTCTAATGGTAACCAGAGGAGATTACTTTTCTCTTCATCATGAGGCAAATTCTGTACTGAAGAATGTGCTCAAAGCAGAGAAGATGTTAATATTATTATCTGACTCCTCTGCAACCCTCCCTGCCCTCCCCCCAAGGATACATACTTCCAATGCAGGATAATGGCTAAGTAATAAAATAGTTAAATAATAAAATCTGTGTCTCCTGTATAATGCAGATACCTGTCTTGTTAGGAAGACAGACTGGATGACATGGTAGGGTTTCTCAATGACTAATTTATGACATTGAGTTTCATCTCCAGGAAGGAAAAGAGCCAGTTGATGGAGAATGAAACAGACAAACTGACATTAAAACTTCTGTTGATATTGTCTGGACTAAGTTCACTATTTCCAGTGCACTAATTAATTATTGCACTAGAAATAATGAAAACTACTAAATTTACATTGTAGTAGGAAAGATGTGGACACTGAATAAAAACCAGCATCTTGTCCACTGGTTATAGTCTTGATTTATATTGGTCATCTGTAACGTTAAGCCAGTACTATTATTAGGTGACATGAGTTTGATCCTTGTGTTTAAAGGATCCTGGTGGGTCAAGAGATGATAAACAGTATTCATTCAATTAATGACTGAGCCAAAGTATACAAAATCTTTGACTATGTCAGTATCTTTATTGTCACCTTTAAGTTTATGTAAATCATTTGTGGTCATTATTTTTGTTTTCTTAATGTTCAACTGTAACCTTGCCTTTGTGCTTCTTTCCTCCATAGTCATTTCAAATTGTTGATATTATCTGCTACATTATGTTTAGCGTTTAAATTAAACATATATGATGACAAAAGATAGAATGAAGCTGAGAAAGATGTTAAGAAGTTCTGATGCCTTGTCAAAAGAGGGGAGAACACAATGGAAGGATAATAGGGAACACCCTGAGGCAGCAGTGTAATTTAGGGAGAAATACTTCACAACTGATGGTTATAGCTGCATGAGCAAGGAAAATAGGAGAAGGGACTTATCTGTATTGTGGGGCTGAGAATTGCTCAACTCTCCAGATGTTTTTGGCCTGCACATCCCAACATTTGTCACTATCGGCTATGCTGATCATCCCAACATTTCTCACTGACAAGCATTGCAGTGTTGCAGTGAAACCATACTATAGTTAACTGATGTGAGAATTCAAAGACCACTCTATGCTTAGTTCTCAGTTATTCCCCTCCTATAAGGGAATGAAATCCACCTAATAGTGGGATTCTCTAAACCTGTTCTACGTCAATGACACAATTAGTTTCAAGACAGAGAAACCCACAGTTCCATTATATGGGAAAGTTGAACTACCCATTATAAGAAAGAGATCAGCGCTGGCCCAAGACAGTTTGTTGCCTGAGGTGGAGGCGGTAATAGTGCCTCCATCCGCCTGCATCCAGTTGGATTGTGGAACCTGAAGCCAGTGAGGTTATTTTGACACAAAATTTGGAAAATCCCACAAATACATCTTCCCATCTCTGACTGTAAAGATAGAAAGCTAACCAATGGTAAGTAGCTAATAATCAGTTACCTTTATGTGGCACCCTAAATCTGCTACCTGAAGCAGCCTTGCTCTGCTTACTGGTAAGGCTGACTCTGACAGTGTCTCACTTGATATGTATCCCTCTGTCTCCAGTAATAGTTGGATATGTCTTAAGCTTACCTGTGTCTGTATGTTTGAAACCCATTCAGTTCGATAAAGATGTCATTTAGTGAGGTAATGTTACATGAAAATGATCACAGCTGTTCATTTTGGACATTAGTCTTTTCCATTGTTAATTACTCTACCCTGAGAAGTTGGGATAAAGTCACACTCTTACCGATTACTGTGCTTTATTTTGTAGAAAGATGCAAGAAATGACTGTGTGTACTGGAGAAGACCTTATGAAAACAAGGTCTAAGGAAAACATTCAGTCCTCATTAAATGCAGTTCTGCTTCATTTAATAGCAAGCCGAAAACAACTGTGTGAAAGTGGGTGTCTGTAGCATTGAAGCAATATGCTATTGCATTCACAGCAGTTGATAGAAATTAGTGGAAAAAGGGTGCAGCTAATAGAGCCTGATGCACATTTTATTTAATTCTTAAAGAGGACCAAATTGCGTGACATCCTCATGAATTGGTTAGAGTAGTCTTTTGATAGTAAACAGAGTATTTCTTTAGCCATACAGAAAAGAATGAAGTTCAACAGGATGAAAAGCATAAACATTCATAATTGTTGCTTAGCGTGATCCAGCACAGTTACACACTCAAAAATCCTATTGATTTTATCAGAATCAAAGACTGGAGTTCTGTGCTTAAGTTCTTGCTACTGAAATCTTTGGAGCTTGCTAATCAGAGCATGGCTTGAATTTTAGATAAATGGGTGCCATAGCTGAAGTATCCGGCCCAAGCCATGGTGGTGCATCCTTGGATGAAAAACTTAACGTCCTTTCATGCTACACAATTATTGCACACTGTTTCCACTTTAACTGCCATGGCAAGATCCTGAGGAGCTCTTGCAGACATATCTAAGTATCCTCTAAACTGCAAATCCCAGGATTACTTAGGATGTTGTCATGGCAATTAAATGGACATATAGCACTACAATTCGTGTAGTGAGAAAGAGCCCCTGATGTTACATAACTGAAAACTGTATGTGGCCACCTGAGTAAACTAGTAAACTAGTTACTCTCAAGGTCATTGAGGAGACTATAACAGAATCATCTGCAGCAGAAAGCCTAGAGGAACCTGTGGACCAAGTCCTTGACTAATTTCTGTCAATTGCCTTAACTTCAGAGTTGGGGGGGAATGATGCTACTTCCCAGGCCCTGGGAGCCACTAGCCAATGCTGTGCACCTATTTCAAAGTCCTTAGGCAAAAGAAGGAGCTCCTCAGCAACAGGAAGCATGAAAGGGTGGCTAACTAATTCCATGTGGGCCTGGGTAGGATCTGTGGGCTATATCACACTAAATTATTGCACCACTATTATTCCACTTTAACTGCCATGGCAATATCACATGGAATCCTGGGATTTGCAGTTTAGGGAAGGACATATAGAATTCTTGGGCAGATTGCTGTAGGGCCTCACTGAACTACAGACCCTAGAATTCTACAGAATTCTGAATTTAACTGCAATTAAAATGGCGATTAAAGTGGAATATAGTGCTACAACACTGTGGTGTTATTGGGCCTAGGGAGATGAGGCAACAGAAATTTACAATTGACATTTATTGTTGGAGTAACATTGTAGACTCTGTACAGTCCAGCTCCTGATTATGTTTCCTACTTTGGCCAACCTCATGTGCTACTGACTATGAATCTTATGGAATGCTTTGATCCTCGCCCCCATCGTCCTTTGGACTATTCTGTTGTGCTTGGCACTGACTTTCCAAAATGATGTTGCTCTTGGTCGGCTCTTTGCACCTATTTTTGGACTGCCCTGATGTGTTTGACCTCAGCTTCTCCTTGTTTGGATTGTCCTGATACTATGATTTTTGTGGTCTTGGCCTGGCCCCTATACTGTAGCAGAGCTTCCCTTTTGCATCTGACCAATGTAGGATTAGCCCCAAGGAGATAACTCCTTATTTCTGAACATCCTCTTATCTGAGTGGAATTTTTCCCCAAGCCTCTCATGTGTAGGGAAACCCTGTAACTCTTCAATGGTAAGGGGAATGCACATTGTACAGGTCTGGGTTAAAATTTCCATGTGTCCTAATTTTTTGTGATATACTAGTGCATACATACACAGAGAGAAGCACTTCCCACCACCACAGTCAGTCTTACCTTTACGAAGAGTGAGGCAGTTGCCTCTAGCTGCAGATACAATCACAGCTCCTGACCGTTCTTTGTGGCCCTCACAGTTCTTTTCCCCATCACACATCTCTTCCCATTGCTAGGCAATTTATATTGGTCTGCTAAACTCACTTGAGCTGCCATTCCGGCATAATAGTGCGCTTTGGACTGAGATTCCAGAGGGCTGATGCCACGATAGAGAATAACATGATTCTTGTCCCAGCTATCTCCATCTCTGAGGATGGAGGACACAGAGGATACAAAGTAGGGTTTCTTAAGGATGTAAGGTTCTATAGAGGTACCCTCTTTAAAAAGACTGAGGCTGGGCTCAGCACACTTGATCCTGCACATCTGATTGCAGTGGGAGTCATATCTGAGTACTCATGCATATAGGATTGCACTGACAATTGAAGACTGAAGAAAATGTGGGTTTTCAGTGTTGTGCAAACACAAGTTGGAGCATTGTACAAAAGAGTATAAATAAAATCTTTTATTTTTCCAGAGTTCATTACTTCAGCGCAGGAATATATCTTTCCCTTTTATACTCATAACTGGCTTTAGTTCACATCATGTAGCAGATCATGGAATAACCTGAGAACATATCCAGTTATTTTGGTTTGGTGTTTCCTACAGGAAGCCTGAGATTGAATCCAGATGTCTTGTACTTGAGAACAAAATGTTAATTGGCTTACCTAAACTCAGGTAAAAAAATGCAGAACTCACTCAAACATGCCTCCCCCTAGCCTTCCTGTCAATTCAGAGCTATCTCCAGTTTAAGCATATATGGCTGAGATGATTCACGGTAAGAAAATATTCTCTCCAGACTTTGTAACCTGACTTTAGATGGATAGGGGATGATCTTAACTTATGATGTTGCTATTAGAAGAGTAATGCCTTAAAAACCACAACTTTTTTTTTTACATTCCTTTATTAGAAACAAGCGATTAAATGAATTAAGAGCTGTTGTTTGTTCAGTCTTTTCCTGCAACATGGAATGCTGAAAGATGTATATGATATAATTATAGTTATCCATTCTCCTCATTGTCCTGCTCAGGAATGCAGCTATAATTCTGGCAGCCAGACTGTTTAGCTGGCTTGCATTCCTTCCACTCCAGATGTCTAATTGCAGGCAACCATTTCATTTCAAATGGCTCATTAAAGTAGAAGCCATTTAGCATTGGTAACATAGATCTGCATCCATGATTATGCATTTAATTAGCGATTTTCAGGAGTCCCTCCCACTTCTACCCTTGTCCTCTAGGTTTGCAAGATCAGCCCCCAGAAATGTGTGCTGGAAAAAAAAAATTAAGAATACCCACTTAATCCTTTAAAAAAAAAATTCCTTTTTTCTTTTTTGGATATGACATTCGTGCCCAAGCTTGCTGAAGCATATATTATCTACTGGAGCATTTTGCTATAATTGTGCTATAAATGGTTCTGCCTGCAAAGGTATCTCATGTATCTGCTATTCATTTCTTTTCTGAGCTAATCTAAGAGAAAGCTATTAAACTGGGAAAACAGATCATACATTCCTATTCATTGTCTCTGTGCAAGTGGTGCCAATGTAAAGGCAGGATATGGGATGAGCCCTAGTCAGTGCTGAAACACCCAAGCAAGTTATATGCTAGCCACTGGGAATCTACACAGAGTTTGGACTCAATTCAGCTGGTGTTAGAAAAAAGGCTCACTTCAGCTTGGTCTGATTCACAGCCAGTCCACTTCAACTGGGCCCCCAAACCTTAACTGAATTGTTAAAATCCATATTTGTAGCTCCCATTGATTATTAAGGGAAATCTAACAACTGCTATATCCACCCCAGGGAGGGCGAGGACTGGATTGTAAATTTAGCTGCCCTAAGGAGTAAGCCAGACAACATACAGACAACCTGGTGCATGAGCATTTCTGCTATTCACCTTTAAATTGAAAACAAAATGATAGGCTAATACTTGGGGCTTTTTTCTTGGCAAAATTGGAAAAAAAATGAGCTCAAATAGTTCTTTCTCTAGAAGGAATCAATACTTCCAAAATTCAACAGGTGTGAGGAGTGTTGTGCAAGAGAAACCTTTCCATTTCAGGGTATGCTTTAAAAACCTCACTTATCTCTGCATTGCACCCCTAGGGGCTAGAGTGGCAGGTGAAGGAAATGGAAGAAACTCAGATAGACATAAGCAATTTTGACGGAATTAAATACTAACACTCTGAATTGGCCCCATGGCAGAAATTTCAGAAGGAGCATCATATGCTCAGTCTTCAGTGTCCCTGCCATCTGGGCATCAGCACTCTGCATCAGCTGCAGCCTCCAACACATCATCAAGAAAAGTCTCAAGAGCATTGAAACCATCCAGCTGGGATGATATACCAGTGACAGCCACTGTGAACTTAGACTTTAAGTACTTTCCTTGTCAGGGTAGAGAAGAGAAGACCCCCCCCCCGCCCCAGCCCCAGTCCAACAGGAAAGATACTGTGCTTCTTCTGGCATATACCAAACAGCTGTGATGAAGCACAATCTACATAGGGATGTGACTGAGAGTGATTTGTTCCCTCCAGTTCAGCAAGGAATTCAGCTGAAGTGAGATGGTCACTCAGGCAGCAGCGCTGGCTGCACAATCTACACCCATGATGTTGACTTTCCAAATGTTGGGTGAACAACAATCCATGTCAATTAGCTATGATGGCTGGGGTCTAGATGAGGGATGGAGTTTGATGACATCTGAATGGCTGCAGGTTCTTCCAGCCTACCATAACAAAAGAAGAATCATCATTTGATGAAGAGAATAGGAACTGAACTTCTATGCTGGCCTTCACAAAATATGATGATTTAGCATGAGATCAAGTAAAAAAATTGTCCTTCATTGAAAAAAATGGGAAGACTTTCATTGCAAGGGAAAAGAACAGAGAGAAGACATAAACTTTCCTTGCCAGTGACAGGTTAGTCACTAAGATTGTTCACAATCTATAATATCACATAATTACATACACACATATGGATGTGTGAACACACACTGATACACAATCAAATGCTCCACACCTCCCTTAGATGTTTGCCTATTCTTAATCCTTTTAGGAGATGGAGCAGAGCACAACTGTCAGTTTTGCTGAGATGGATTTGTCTGAGCAGGATAACAGCTCCAGTGGGAATTTTAGCATGTGGTAGAGTATTTTGCAATTGTGCTTTGTGGCTGAGAGAGCTTTTCTGTCTTGGCCTTGTTTCTGGCTTTGAGTTCCCTAAGGACTGCCTGCTAAAAGTACAATACCTGCTCCTTCAAAGGCAGCAAAGCAGCAAAGAATTTTTTTAAATTTTTTTTATTCTTTTTAAAACAATCGCACTTTACTTTTGAAACAGCAAGTTGTTTCCAATTGTATTAAGATGTGACAGCGTTATCATGCTTTCTTGTTCACTGTGGATGATATAGATATAAATGCTCCTATTTTTGTTGTTAAACTTTCTCTTGAATGCTAGTGATTGAGAGAATCAGCACATTTATATTTGGGAAGGCTTTGTTTAACACATTTTACCAGATCAGTAGCAGTGCTGAGAGCGGAGTTGATGTATTTATCTGAGGAGTGCCAATGAAAAGATGTAGATCTCATTCTTTTTTTTCTTTTTTTTTTTGACAGTTGTCATAAAAATCACAGCCTAGTCTAATCTGTCAAGTAGAGAAATTTTACACCAAGTCCAGGTTTTGGGGATATTCTGTTTTTTTTAATTAAAATATCCCCTCCCCCAATCTTGTAGGGAGTATAGAGATGAATTCTGCTATGTTTTGGATCTCTGGTCTATGGAGGGAGGGGCTTTTTCAAAACTGGAAGTGAGTTCCAATTCATACCCTGGTTTGAAAAAAAGTCTTTTCTTTAGCCAAAACAATAGCTTGCAAAGCTTGATTTTCTCAAAGTATATTCAAAGGTATTAGAAATTAGTACCATATAATGTAATACAATGACCAGAGTCAGTTACACAGATAGATACTGCAATAATTTCTGTGTACACCTATGACTATTCAATCTGGCATAGATAAGTCACTTGATTCCTTCTACAAACTGAAGGCATAATATACTGTATTGTATAGTTTGGGAGACAACTAGATACCTAATGGAAGCATGTTCTATGCCTTTGGTACCACCAAGGAGGAAACTCTGGAAAAATCTGATGCACAGCATTATTCATTTCTTCTGCCTCCCACTCTTTCCCTTATCTCTCCCTTATTTCCCTTTTGCCTGCTATCAGCTTGGCTTGAGAAAGGGTGACTCTGCTCCTCAAGGAACATTCATGAGGGGCCAAACTCCCATTTCCTACTGTCTAAGGTGAGAAGAACAAAATGCCTCTATTGAAAGTTCTGTAAAACAACAAGATGTTTGCTAGAGCTTAACAGCTTCTAACAGCAATTCAGGTAGCTTTCTTGGGAGGGGCAAGTAGACATGAAGAGCCATGGACCTCACGACTTGGATTTGGCCACGACTCTCCTTTAGATACAAATGTTGTATCCAGTTAGAAGAAACTTGTAGTGGTTTGAGTATTGGACTACAATCTGGAGACCAGGGTTTGATTCCTTGCTCAACCATGGAAACCCACTGGGTGACTTTGGGTATGTGGCACACACCCAGTCCCAGAAAAACGCATGATAGGTTTGCCTTAGGGTCACTATAAGTCAGAAATGTCTTGAAGGCACACAACAACAACAACTAGGGTAATCATATACAGCCAGAGTGCTCATTTCTTTTGGATGATTAACTGGGCAGAAAAAAAGTCACCTGACCTTCTTCTAGACTTTTAAAAACAGATTACAGTGAGTTCTCAGTATCCACCAGGGTTTGGTTCTGAGATCTCCTGTGGACACCAAAATCCATGGATGCTCAACTCCCATTATGTACAATGGTGTAATAAAATGGTGTCTCTTATATAAAATGGTGAACAACTCAAAGGTTTGCTTTGGGGATTTTTTTTTAAAGTATTTTCAAGCCATGGTTGACTGAGTCCATGGATACAGAGTCCATGGATATGGAGGTCTGGCTGTAGTGTGCAAAATCAGGTGAAGCTTTTGCTGGTGTGGAAGGTTTTTTTTTTACCTGTTAATCTCTGTACTTTAAGGTACTGTTAAAAACATAGGATGTGGGTTGGGTTGCCAGTTCAAGATTATCCCAAATCATGAGGATTCCAGGCCAAAATCTGAGACCTAGGAATGGCTTCTGCTGATGTCATTAAGTGTATATATTAAGTAGCAGCAACAGTTGCTCTCAGTGTATCATTCAAACACACACAACAACACATACTCAAACAAAACACACACACATGCACCATAGTTTCTTGTTTGGAAATTAAGGCAGAAAAGGCTTGTTGTCAATTCAAGGTGAATTCTGGGATTATTCCTTCTCAGTTATTTAGGAAGATGTAATAACAAATATTTAATCTCACCTATTTGGTTCTACCCAGAAGGTGGATATAGAGAAGAGTGGAAGATCAGTCCTGGTGTCCCTAGAACTGAGAGGGAAAAAAGAAGATAACTAAGGAAATACACAGACTGCTGGAGATTATTTGCAAGTTGAAGCAACAAATCAATTAATCCTTGCACCTTGTAGCAAACTGCTGCTTTAATACCTGAGCTGGAGATTTGGACATAGTCCTTTCCTCTTGCCTTAGCTGAGCTGACCAAACCTGGAGAATTTACATTCTCATCTCGTGCCTGGAAATGGCCCATGAAGACTGGAGACTCAGGGCCAGTTCCTGAGATTTGGCAAATGTAGATGCTGGTAATATATTCCGATGAACTTGTCCACATCGTGTCCACCAATGTGTATAGGTTAAAAGAATAAAAGCATTGTGGTGGAATATATTGAGGTTAGGGTGGCAACACCTTGCTCAAGTACAGCTACATACTAAGAGTGTGTGGGAGCTTGTTTTTAAATAAATGACAGCCTGAATACTAAGATACAATGCTAAAAATATACTCACCACATCAGTGTAACTAAAATGACTTTCCATCCATTCCTTTTTCTTTAAAAAATATGCACATTTATTTTTTAAAAAACATACTTCTATGCTGGTAGGTGGAGTAACATGAAGAGGCTCTATTCTATTTTCCTTTTGTGGTACATTCAGCCAATGTGTTTGTGAAGGAATTAATATGGTGTGACATGATTATTAGGTAGGTAAAATCATGTTAACTGAACAATAGACTGTTGGAGAGTTGAAGTCTGCAGGTATATTTTTGGCCCATGAGTATCTTTCAGTCCTGTAGATTTCAACATAACATAAACAGCTTTGTGAGCCTCAAGAATATTACTTTTCTCTGGGCACACATTTTATTCTTTACGTGATAAGAATGCAAAATTTCTGCCAACAATGGACTGTGATCTGAGCATAGACTTTGGATTATTTCCCTGGCTTTGGTTATATATATCCTCTGAAACCATCTCTCCATAGATTATGTAACACTGAAGTGACCTACGGCAGTCTTATATTCCCAGTAATAACTGAATGTTTTTTCATTTTGTTTGCTTTTGTTTGTAGAGCTGTGCACTATCAGAGTGATAATTTTTACCAGAGGCTGTTGGCAATAATTATAATAATAGAATTACTATTACTACTACTACTACTGCTACTGCTATTATTATTATTATTATTATTATTATTATTATTATTATTATTATTATTATTAATTTCTTTTGAAGATACTTGATTTGGTTTAGGCATTAACCTCCAGATTTGAGGGAATGTATACAGAGAACATCTTGTCTGCGTGTGTGTTATTCTGAAGGAGGAAACACAGGCTCCTTCCATCACGGTAGATGAAAACAATTGATAGTAGCTAAAGAGGCATCAGAATCTGATGTGTTATTGTCTTGTTTCACCTACACTTTGAAAAGAGAGAAGAGTCCTGTGGAACCATGATCAAAAATGGATTCCAACTGAAATATATGCATCTGTTTGTAATGATCATAACAATAACGCCAGTAACAAGCACAAGTAGTAGTATTAGTAGTAGTAGCAGTAGTAGTAGAAGAAGAAGAAGTAAAGATTTAAAAGCTCAAAAATGGTATCTAATATTACCTTAAAACAATCATTTAATGCTCGAGTTGCCAGATCAGTTCCATTCCAAGCCCTGAGATACAAAAAACTAAAACATGAGACAAAGACATGGTCCCTGATAGTACATTGTGTGATATACTGATACTCATCATAAACCATATATTATCTTTTTAAAAAAAGATAAAAAGAAACTATATTTAAAAGATTGTAGAATCACATGTTAACAGTATCTCTTTCACAATGTGACAGAAGACTGCTTTATACATCAAATTGCCCATCACTGAATGGGTCTTCTGCATTCACACTATGTGATGTTTCCTAAAATAGTTTTACTCTGACAATCAATTTGTTTTCAGTGCAGGCGTTCAAATTTTGCTTAGGCATAATATTGCACTGAATTCCAAATGTTCTTAAAATCAGATATACACTGTGGCAATAAGATGAAGTTTATGTTGGTAAGAAGTTGTTTTACTTCTTGGCTACCACCCTTGGTCACAGGATTGAAACTACAGTATATTTTTTAGGTACAGCCAGTTAGGATTCAGCAAGCTGAGCACAATCATCATCATCATCATCATCATCATCATCATCTGAAAAATAAAGAACAAAAAATGAGCAAAGTCCTTTTAAATAGCTGCCAAACTAGCTGCTCTGTCAGATGCAATGTGTCCTATTCAGATGGCCGTTCTGTCTATGTTACTGTGTTTAATGTTACCCTGTCTGTTCTGCTGGTTCCTCTTGGTTCCCTACGAAACTAATTATTCCTCTTTCTTCCCCACCAGCTTATGAGTTGGTGGCAGGAAACAGGCCCCTTCTAGAGTTACTCCGGGAAGATGAAAATAGAGGGGGTGGCTCATATTTTTCTAGGAGGAACTTCACTATGTAGCATGCATGCCCAATTACATGTTACAAAAGAGAAGGATATCATGTTGTGACACATATTAGCCTGAATGTGCTGCTGTCCCTGCTAGGTGCTCATAAAACACTTGTTTCCTACCCCCTTAACGTTTCTAGAGTCCCTTTTGGTGGTTGTTTGAGATGACCCTCGCCTTTTTGGACCTGGCCTTGAGGCCCAAAGTTTCAGGGTTAATAGAGCCACAACTCAATATATGAGAAGTCTCCTGGACTCTTACTCTTTTTTATTTCAATGAAGAACATATATCTCTATCCACAGAAGTAGAGTCAGGAGAGAAATTCCACTTGTACATCATCAGTAGAGAAGAGCAAGGTGGGAACTAAACTATAGCAACTTAACTTTCTTTATAGTCTATGTAAGCAGAAATGTAGTTTTAGTGTTAAGTAATAGCTTGTTTTCTGTGTTTATAAACACAGTTTATATCTTAAACCATGGTTCAATGACATAAGCAAACAGTGACTTCCCTGTGAGCCCAGCTTCTGTTCAGCATTTTGGGGTGGGATTAAAAATACAAAGTTAGGTAGCTATGGAAGAACTTATCCAAAAATGGGAAAAAAGGATGGGACAGTTAGGTTACCATATTTTTATAAGGTGGAAAAAGGATCTTTAAAAACACTTTGACATTTAATTAGCCTCACCACTGTTCATAGCAATGATGAGATGTCTGTAAATCTTCTGCTAGTATCCTTTTTGGGTGAGGAATTGGAATGACATAATCACATGGACTTTCTTGTCTGGGAAATGCACTGTGATTTCTTTAGAGAGCCGTCTTCACTGCCAACACAGCAAAAAATATTTTTAAAAAATTAAAGGGAAATAATTTTCAAAGAACTCTTAACCAATTTATAAAAATAAGGTAAATTAGTATCTCTAAACAATTTGATGAAAGTGGCAAAAATCTTCCTCTTTTGTGAAAGATGAATGCCTTTTTCTGTATAGATTACCTCAAACACGATGCTTTTTCGTGGGTTCAGTTCCTGCATTCAGTTATGACTCATCAAGTCCTGAACTGACAAGTGTAAACAAGTCCTTGGTTTCTTATAATTGTTACAGTTACATTATGACTATGCACCTGCTACTTAATTAATTTCTTCTGCAATTTTCTAAAATTATTATTTAAGAGGTTATACAGCACTCATAAACATATTATTTGAAAGCCAATTATTTCCTGCTGAAAACTGCTCAACAAACAAAGGCCTTTTCCGCATTTTGTTTTTACAATGGGGCAGCATGTCCTCCAGCGAGGACATTTGCACTTGGGGGAGGATTGGGTCCGGACTACTTTCTGTAGTTTCGGACTTCAGCCCGCTCCAGAAAGACCAGAACTGGTGGTTCGCCGTGCTATTGAAAGACCGCTTAAAACAGGTCTTTCAACAGCCCAGCGCACCCCACTCCGTCGCTGCACTCCTATGTAGATCTGCAGGCTCGCACCAGCACGAGGCTGCAGATCTTCTGGGGGCGGGCTTCTGGCTGGCGAGCTTCTCCGGTTGGTGGAGAGCCTCCACCAACCAGAAGCCGCCATTTTCATCCCCGGAGCTGTGTGTAGCACGGCCACGCACTGCTCCGGATCAGCGTGGATCGTCGGAGGGAGCTCGCCAGTCCGGTGAGTAACAGAATACCCCGTTTTCTTCCCAAAGGGTGAAAAAGCCCAAAGTTTTCAGTTCACTGTTGGGCTCAATGGCTTTTAGTAGGTAGAAGTGAATTCACTGTGGTTGATGAGTGACCTGTTTTAAAGTACAGTTACAAATTGCCAAGATACAAAACAATAATCTGCATAGGTGTGTCATACATCACAATCTAAAGATCTGTATTTGATGTGACTTTTCCTGTCCCTACCCCGTGTCTGCATTTGACACTATAGGAAGGGCTAAGAATCAATGATTTCAACTTTAATTAAAATCAGGAAGACTTTCCTTCTGCCAACAGGATATTCAGGAGGAAAATAATTAAATGAGCTATCGTGGCAAATGCAATATTGATTTCTTACCAAGAACAGTTCCTTGAAGATTGTGATGAGCATTGATAATTTATAAGTTTTCTCTTGCTCTGTTTTCTCTTCTTTAACCACCAGAGACCAAAGCATTATTTTCATCTGCAACTTGAGAACAGCAGTGCTTCTGATACAGATGATACATTTTATTAAACAATGTAAACAGTAACTCTTCAGATACAAGTCTTAGGTTAGGGTGTGCTCTTTGGAATTGAAAATGTGTATTGCATCTGATCATGTACCATAATTTATTCTCCTCACGAACTAGTGTGTTAATTCTTATGAATTAATAGTGTGTGTGTGTGTACACACACACACACACACACACACACAGAGATGTAATACACATTTTCAATTCCAAAGAGCACACCATAACCTAAGGCTTGTATTTGAAGAATTACTGTGTATATGTATATGTATGTATGTGAATATATATATATATATATATATATATATATATAAACATTAAGTTATAAATTCACCATTTATAGTGATACTGGCTGTTCTGGCTTCCCATGCTTTATTTATTTACAGTATATTTATATCACTTTTCCATACCAGCAGGTGGCTGAGCCAGCTATCAGGCTCTGTGTGTTCAGTTTTCTATCTGTATCATCACCAACAGTTTGCTGGACAGCCTTTTCTTTGTAGGCCTCTTCTTTAAAGTTCTTACTGGCATTGACATTCTGTAAATGATCTCTTCATGATATGTTTTTAAGAGGAGACTGTGCATCTGTGAAGTTCACAGCCATGGACTTCCATCTTTTCCTGTGTCTAGTCAGTAGCTCAAACTTAGATGTTAAGGGGAACAGGAATAGAAAGAATATTTGAATTTAAAAAAAAAAAAATGAAAAAGGCACTTTGCAAATGTTGGGAAGCTCTAATGAGAAGAATTCCAGCCTAAACCTTGGCCTAAACCCTGAAAAAAAGTTTCTCTTCCTTTCTTCACCATTACACCAAGAAGTATATGTATGGACAGAGAGGCAGATAAGGAGAGAGAGAGAGAGATGCAGGAAGAGTGAGAACATAGAGAGCCTGACTTGAAGCTGAAAGAGTGACAATGGCACATAAAGAGCATGCCAACAGTAGGTGCTCAGAAGAAGGCTGCAGCTGGGAGGAGGGAGTAGCTGAGACAGGTGAAGGCTAGATAGGAATTTAAAGAGGGGAGAAGCAATTTGATTGGGGGAGGAGAGATGTAGAGATGAAGTAAGAGAGGGATGTGGAGACATCAGGGGAACAAATCAATGAAAAGGCAAGAAGGGAAGAGTACAAGAAGTGTGGGAGAAGGATGCAAGAGACAGTGAAAGAAAGGCCTGTGGGGAGTCAAGAAGAGAAAGTGGGATAACTGGATGGGGATGGAGCAACTGGAAGAAAGGCAAGAGGATTGGAAAGGAAAATAACAGGAGGACAAACAGGGCTGTAGTAGTGGAGAGGCAGAGATAATCCAGGAGGGCAATGGTAGAAGGACCAGAGAGGAGCAAGGGGAAGTGGCCCAGTTGGCTTTGAGAGTGAAGGGAGCAGTAGTAGTGGTGGATAAGTCCTAAACTATGAGACAATATGTATGATTTTCAAAGACATTGTCATGGATGGGTGGAGACTTCTTTTTTAGATTGTTTTTCCCCACAAGAATGAAATTAAACAGTGATTACCTTGCTAAATGAGAATATGTATTCCTTTGGTTAACACATATCACAACAGGTTTTCCTTAAACTTCAGCAGTCATGCCAGTTCATGTTTACCTTTGAGTGAACACTAAATGCAAGTTATATAGTTGAAGGCAACTGCTACATCAAAGAAATGTTTAATATCACTGTAGGGAGCACTTAAATATGTGCAAAATATATTGTGTAATTTGATCCTGCATCATCCTGTTTGAACCTTTTTAGCCTTTTTTGGGAAATAATATACATGCTTGAAGACAGATATTTTATTGAGGCAAGTTTGTGCTGTGTTTTTGCACACATATGAAATATATCCATGCTTCCATGCACATTTTAAAGCTGTGTGAATACATCAGGCATCCCTGCAGTTGTCTGGCAATGCCCAGTTTCAAGAATTAAATTTGCCTCCAGTCTGCATCTGGAACAAGGGTTCTTAAACTTTGGTCCTCCAAATATTTTGGACTTCAGCTTCCAGAAACCTTAGCCAGTTTGGCCAAAGATCTGGGATTACATAAGGTGAATACAAAGTATCTGATACAAAGACCAGAGAGGTTTTTAATTCTTAATCTAAGAGCCTGAGATTTAGGATTTCCTTTGGCATATTCTAAATGCTGTAAACTCAGCATAGATTAAAGTGTGTTGTTGAGCTGTTAAGTGGAACTGGTAGAAGCACATATTGCTGCTTCTCCTTCCTGAGGCCATTCCTTCAGTTCCCCACAAAAGTTAAATTGCCTATTCCATGTAGCAGTGTTTTATTGGACCCTTTGTGTAGCATTTAGAGGATATTGGAAGAGTGCCCTAGTAAGGCCACTTCCACCAGCCCTATTGCCAATATTAGAGTTCTTCAGAGAACTTGACATGCCAGGAACTTTAATAATAGGGAAAAATCCAATTCCATGAGACAATCTTACTATCTTTCCTCCCTGCTACATTCTTATATCTTTTCCAACAGGTTTCTAACTCTCTGAAGCAGATTTTAAATACAGGGGACAGAACTAATTGCCCCATTCCACTGATCGAAATAGTTTTGTGCATGGAAGGACCTAACTCTCCAAAGAAGCAATGGCCTTGTGGTACCAGTTGAACTGGCAGGGAATTGGATTTTAGATCTGACACATATTTATTCAGAATTATTTTCAGGCATGCTGAACTTTTTCATTACGGTGCACACTCCACTAATCCCTGTCCTCTGTATTCCACTCCCAATTTTTACATTCCCTCCCTATATATTCCCTCAGACTATGTAGAGAAGTGAAGTCAAATAAAGAAAAGGGGGAAAAAGAAAAGTGTGTGCGTGTATAGTTTAAAATCAGCTATATCCCTTTGGATCCGTTGTGGTGCTGCAGGAGTTGATGTCATGTACTTTAAGGTAATAATCCTACATTAGCTGACATTTACCTTCATTTTGTAATATGCTGGTCTATATTTTTTCATGGGCGGATCAGATCGGTAAATTGTGTGCATTTTATGTATATACTGAAGGATTCATTAACTTTCCAGTTTTGCAGAATAGCTAACAGCCTGTATAGACTCAGTGTGTAGCAGTTTAGTGCAAACAGGAAAACCTAAAGTATGAGTCTTAAGGCTATTTAAAATAATAGTAATTTAAAGTAATGGACAACAACAACAACAACAATGTTGTTAATGATTCAGTCATATGAATACAGCGCCTTTGTTGAACCTTGTGATTTCTTGCAGATTAATTTACAAAGTATTTAATTATAGTAGCAGAAATAGTCTCTCCCTGCTCCCCCACTCCCAAGTTTATTGTAAGATCCTGTACTATTTATTTGTTACCTTTTTGTCCCTACTTTTTTCCCAAGGATCTTGTGGTGGTTCACATGGACTTATCTTTTCACACAGCAATCCTGTGAGGTAGGCTGGACTGAAAGATAGTGACTGGTTCCAGGTTTATTGACTCTGAACGTGCCACAACAGCTGACTGTGTGATTCTGAAGTACAGTCTGTTCCACTGCAACACTTACAATTCTACAGTAGCTGAGAAATTCATTTGGAAAGCAAATACAGTCCAGAATCACGGAAGAATGCATTTTACTGTGAATGAGTATTTATAGAAAGACGAAGGCTGATATATTTATCCTAAAAAAAGACTGGATACACCAGGGTATGACCTTTTCTTTCTGCAGAGATGGCAACACACACCAGAAAGTCACAAGCTTGTACTGAGCAGGCAGTATTAGAGAATGGCTTTAGTCCAGCAACTCAGGGTGCCTTTGCATGTTATACTAATTCAGCAGGACAGGAAGTACCTTTGAGCTGTGCTTCCTCTTTTCATGTTCACAGTGTAATTCACACTGCTCTCAGTTCCAGCAAACTTTGCAGGAGCAAAAAATGTGTTGATTATGGACATCTCATGTTCCCCCATCCCCTATATTCTCCTTCTCCTTCCCCTCTTTCTTCTTCTCCTTCTGAATAATACTGGAAGAATGATAAGAAGAAATGGAATTCACTTGACATTCCCTCTTCCCTTCTCACTTTATGACATGGAAAACTACTACCACTAAGTTCTACAGAAATAAAAGAGATTCCCTTCTAATTAAGACTTCAGTGTTGTTCCCTTCCCTTTTAAGAGCTAGCGATAATAACACCTCCTTTATATTAGCTCCTTTTGAAAGATACTTTATGGTCTTTCTTAGCAAGCATTTCCAAAGCAGTGACCAAGTTTCCTGCCATAATAAAAGGCTGACTTTTTAAAATCAAAGTCAGCAGAGTGAATTAAAACAAATTAAAATTTATCCAGTTCCCAGAAAAGTAACTAAAATGATGATTGCATGTTATTACTGTAGCAATTCAGTTTTTACCAGGTCATGACTCTTTTGCAGAAGGACATGTTTTAAAATCTACACAGCAGTTGTGAACATTTATCTCTTCAATGTAGTTACAAGTAGGTGTTTTTGTTTTTTGTTTTGGCAATAGTTTGCTTTTCCAGAATGTGCAAATGGCTTGTCTCTTCTTTTGCAACTATTTTGTTTTTGTTTTTGTGTAATGATTAATAAGTCGCTTGTTATGTATGTTTTCCATGGGGGATATATACTAATGCATTTTATATTTAAATGTCCAAAATTTCTCTCCTTTGAATTTTGTTTTAGTTGACAACAGTATCAATAAAATTGTAGGGTACAATCTTGATAACAGACTGTTTTTGTAATTCTGAACAGTTGTTTAAAACTCCTAAAATTATACGAATCTAGCAACAGATATTACTCTCCTACATAGAAGAAAAGGCTGAAGGTATTATCATCCAGTTAAATGAAATTCAATAGCTAAAAAGGGTGATGGCCTTTTAAGAAACTGAGACACATCTGCAGAAGGGGCAGGCCTAATAGCAGGCCCAGACATAGTCTTCACTAGAACTAAGAAGGCCTCTCCATATTAAGAGATCATTGTTTTACCTGTGGTTTGAGCCAGCACCTACCAAAGTAATATGCCCTGGATCCTACCTGGCTAATCTGGCCTATCAGGAACTTTCTTTGCCCAAAATGATGATCCTTTACCCTGTATGATGTTACTTTTCCAAATGGGATCTTGCTTTGCCAGGGGTGATCTCACATTTGCAGTAGTACCACATACACAACCCAGTCTACCCTGCAAGTCCTAAGGTGAGATAAGATAGGATATGTTCAGCTAGGTGGGACTCTGGAAGCACGGTTGAATAAGAGCAACACTCCTTCATCAGGCTATTGGCCAAGCTGGACACAGATACTTCCTAGTGGTGACCTACAGAGGAACTCTGTCAGTTTTCTGTTTGGCAAGCTTTGTCATTTAATCCATTTTCCACTCTTATGTAAACTTTGATAAAAGCCTGAATAGCGGTTGGACAACTTAATTGTTCTTCACTCTCCTGTTTCAGTCCCATTTTAGAGCAACTTGCAGTTTGACTTTAAATGTGTGTGTGTGTGTGTGTGTGTGTGTAAAGGAAGTTAACCTTCAAACACCTTGTGATAATGGGGCTTCCCATTATCTAAACTTAGCTAAAAGGGGGATACTTCCCTCTTCAGGTAAACCAAGGGTTAATGAGGTGTTGGGATTAGATTACATTTTAGTGTGGGTCAACATCATAGGTCACAGGGTGAGAACTGACCCACCACAAGGGAAGAGGTGGGCATCTTGGAGATGCTTCGAGATGCTTCTTGGGAGAAGTTATAAAACTTCTGAGGAAGGCCATGTGGCGGAGAGAGAACAAAGGGATAGCTCCAAGAGATGAGATCTGGCCAGTCGGAGGCTGCAGGCATGCCTCGCCTCCTGGCCCCCCTCTCTCTCTTAGAAGATCTAAGCCTGTGAACCTAATTGTGAGTAACTAGGAATAAGATAGTTAGTCACATTAGGGCTGTTTATTATTTTGGAGTTGGCTGTTCTAAAGAATGTATCTGTGCTTTTATATCTGTTTTTGGTAACTGCTTGTAACTTAAGCGTACCTGGGAGGGGGGAGCCTCTCATGTGTATTATTGTCTTGTTTATTTGCATGCCTTGAATAAATGCTTTCTGTAAAACCTCAGTTTCCTCTCCATTCCCACGCCATCCTTCGGCACACGCTAGATAGGACTTCTCTCACTCAGAAGGGGGGAGGTGAGAGGGAAGGAAAGGTCCTTAGCCTAGAGATTGGCAATCCACTGAGCAAGGTCTCGCTGTACTGCTCAGATATTCAGAATTCAGCAGGTGGTGGCAGCATAATTATTAACGCTGGAGGAATTACCAGCCTTTTTCAAGGATGAGAGTCAACCTTGGGAGGCTGGCATGAACTCCAGTATGACACACCCTCATTTTCTTTATGATTTCCTATTTGCTCTGTTGTTGTGATATCAGATTGCTGTTTCCCCTTCAAATAACTACAACAGCTCCTTCTTAAGTAGTGTCTCCTCCTCCTCCTCCTCCTCTTTTGTTGAGGAACAGTTGGTCTCCCAACCCTACTATGACTTATTTATATCACAGGGAGTTTGCTATCTACTCCACAGGATTACTGATCATCTCAATGGAATTATCTCCTTCAGTCAATAAAAACTGTATGGATTGTGCTGGGCCCTAGACATATTGCAGTAGACTAGTACTGTCTTTTGATTGGTGCTGTTCTTGGCTTTGAATGTCATTCAGCGATGCCTTCTATTAAGCAGAAAGCAATGATGGAGTCAAAGCTGATGACTCTATCCACAAGAGGATAATGGACAGCTGGAGGCATGGAGCCTGGCAGGGTGAATAGTGAAACAATTTTCACTGGAGGGAGAAATTGGGAGAGCAGGAAGGCTTGGGTATCAGTCACAGTGAGGTTTCTCTGGGGAAAAAAATCTGTAGATGCATCAAAAATCAGTTCTGGAATGTGCAAACTCTGTATGCATGCAAAAGCTGCCATGTATATGTACAATGGTTTTGTAAGTTTGTGAAATGTTAGTGCTAGATTTTTTTTCAGGATTCTATCTTCTCCTTTCCTTTGGACACCTAATTGTATTTCTAAAACTCAAATGCAGTTTTAAGTTAAAGCAGTGCTAGAAAATGGGGGATTGAAATGCTCAATCAGATCAGGTCTTGGATGACGAAGGGGAACCAGTGAGAAATGCATCAATTTGTTGACAGGCTAAGAAACTAAGGATCAAGAACAAATGAAATGCTAAGGAAGAATTGGGATCCAAGGAGTTCAAGCATCAACATATGGTTTGGTAATTCTATGCACATTCAGTGTATGGCTTAAATTGAGTAGTCAGTCCAGAGGTGTATTTAGAATGGGGCAAGTAGAATATGTGTCCCAGATGCCAGTACCAGGGAGGGGCAAAAAAAAAAAAAAAAGTGCCAGAAGTGGCAGAGGAGCTGGAGGAGGAGGGGAGGAAAAGCAGCAGCCCTAGACATAGGGACTCAACTTCCATGCTTGCCCTAGGAGCTGTTTATGCTACATTCACCTCTGGTCAGTTCCACCTATAGTAAACTCATTGAGTAAATTAAACTTTGTAAGTTTTGACTTACTATGTTCCCATTGATTCAATGGGTCTACTCTGATTGGGGTTGATAATTGGATTTAAGCCTGTGTGACTTGAACTGCAAGTTAGATGGCAAATTTGACCACTTCATGGATTTTAGAAATAACCAGTGTCACCTGCCAGAAACGCTGGCTTGAGTAAAAGAAATTGGAAATGCTACATTTTGGACTACAAATCCCAGAATCTTCAAATCAGCATGGCCTGCTAGGTGAGAGATTCTTGGTTTTGTAGGGAAAACAAGGTATTTACAGATTCTGGGAAGAAGGGCTGATTTGCAGATGTGAATGATTTATGGTATTTTTAACGAGTTGCCTGTTGCTCTATCTTCCATGTAAATTAGAATTACATGTGAAAGAATGAGGAAACTTCAGAAGAATTGATGCCTCACTTGCCTAAATAGCATTCATAAACATTAAATGCCATCATTGTAATGGGTACTGAGTGGCTTCTTTTGTTTAAATTATTGTTTGTTCAAAACTTCTGGAATGATCCCAGCTAGATATTTAAAGATAGAAATATGTGCATTTTATCCCCCATTTTTTAATCTTCTAACAGTTTGTGTCTGTATGTGTCTCTCTATGAGTGTGTGTGCATGAGAGAGAGAGAGAAAGAGAGAGAGAAAGAGAATAAGTCTTGGTCCGTTTGCCTGCAGTCTTATCTCTTTCGTTTCTATAAAACGTTAGATTAACTGCCTCACTGGCATATTTAATAGTTAAAAGAGATTGACATTTATGTTGTCTCACATGCTTGTCTATGTAACTTTAATGGGATTAATCTGAAACCTTAAGAGTGAGATAAATTGCAAAGGACAAAAACAGTAAACATATGGTTGCTGAGTGGGTGGACCAGGAACAGGGATAAGAGGTAGATGTGATGGAGACATAGAGACATATTTCTTACATCTTACATAAGGCTGTAATTAAGAGAGAAGAAAATGTTACTGTGAAGAAACTGCATACGTTTCTAGTAAAAGTTCAGTATGTTGTTACATTTTATGTGGAACTACAGTTTAAAGGTAGGAGGAGATTATCTCTCCACTAGACTTCGCTTTTCTCCAGCTATCATCTAGCAGACACTCTACCAGGCTGTTGAAGAAGAAGAGAAAGAAACTAGTGAAAGAAAAAGAATAGCCATCATAAGCCCTCTGGAGAAGTCAGCACCATTGGACTCTCTTCAATGGTCAAACCATGGCCATCTCTTAGTGTATGAGACAGAATTTTTTCCTCTGTAGTATGTTTTACCGTAGGCTATGAGAGCATCAGAACACTTGTTTGTCACCTAATTCAAATCAACTATGATTTAAATCGCTTGTCCAAATGACTCAGATTAAAGGATCAAAATCACAGTTTAAGTCACTAATTAAAATTCACTTGTGTGGAAAATTTTCTTCAGCATGCTTTTAAAGAAGTATCTCATTAATAACATAGTAACAAATACAGCTTTCATCCCTGAAGGCAGGCATATTCTTGAATTGTTTTCAGATTAATTTTCAGTTCATGAAAAATGGCTTCCTTTTGCATTTATATCCAGGCTCCTCTTCCTTATCCAGATTTACTCTACCTCCCCACGTTCTCTATTCATTGACATTTTTTGTCATTGCACTTAAAGAGAGGCAAGGGCATAGGGGAGAAAGAAAGAACACTTAATGTATACCAACAACAGAAAAGGGACTGATCAGATTATCTCCCATCTCCATAAACTGCTGTTAATGCATTCATAGAATGTATCTAGATATTGTATATAATTCGCATTCATGATGATATAGGCACTTTCTCCCTAATTATTTTTTTAAATGGCAAAATTTGATCTAAATCAAATAAATCTGATGTTTTTTTTTATTAGAAAAATAATTCATGATTTTTTATCAACCCTAGTTTGTCAGGGTCAAAGTAGATGTTAAGGGAAATGAATATTTCCTGAGACTGTTGCTTTTTAACTTCCAGTTGGTTGGAAAGGAGTAAAGACAACTGGCTGCTTTTCCTGCTTTGGTTCATGTCAGACTGTGAGAGGCCTGTAATGGATGGGGTGGTTACTGACAGTCCTCATCTTGAAGTGCTACCCACTATGGATGGAAAGAATATAAAATATTCAAAGTTTTTTTAAAAAATAAACATGTTTCATGAGTGCTGGGAAACCCTAACAGTCCAAATTTCTGATGAGAATTTTCATGGTTCAAAAAAATTCTGTGCAAAATCACACATCTGTGTTTTTTTTTTCCCAAAAGAAGAAAAGCAATGTCCTACTCAGCAAAAATACCATGTGTGAATTTTGTGTGGAATAAGTCCCCAATCACAATATTTTCAATGGGAAACAGCATTTTCTGCATGGAAAATAATATTTCTGTGCAGAAAAAAGCTGTATCCTGCATAAAATAAGTGCAAAAGCATGAATAGTTTTTGAAAAGTAAAATTACTTGTAGCTTACTTTCAGAACAAAATTACCTCCCACCTTTCCTACTTCCCAATCTGTTTACTTGGTCAGCCTGGCCTTTAAAAAATGTAATCTCATCTGGTTTATGTCCCTAGAAAAGGATGCCATTTCCTCACACTTTACAATTCTTGTTCCAAACAGTACCTAAGAACACATTCAGCCTTTACTGCACATATATACAATTTTTTTGATATTTTAATTTATACCCAAACTAAAATCTTCCAATTTAATCATGCTTATTGAAAAAGTATACACACAGCACTGAGGAGATTCTCTCAATTCTAGATGACTGGGGAACATTATAATCTAACTCCAAACCATTAACTGAGTGCTTTGTTGGCATTGAAGTCACAATATTCTTCCATGGAGAACCGTAAAATCCAATGGTTTTCATTAACTTTTGGTGGTAGGCTGCCAAGCCCTCTTGCTGACAGGAAAGATGTGGGAGTTTGTAAGAGCTGAAGTCATGAAGCCATCACTGTTTGATTTTAGATATCAAAGCAAGGTTCATTATCCTAGCCAATTAGGCATGCAACCATAAATCATCTCAAGATAGTCTCAACATTTTCGTGGTGGTCATGAATGTTAACAGTCAGCTCCATATTATCAATATGATAAATTTTGTTCATGCTCCATTTCAACTTCAGATGAAAACTTATCTATCCTTTTGTTACTTAAATCCTATTTCAAAAATGATGCTGTGTGTGTGTGTGTGTGTGTGTATTAAAAATAATTAGGAAGACAGCAGTTGATAAACTTGTGTATAGATTATATTAATTGATGAATTTTAGTATTTATATGTGTATATGGAAGACGGGTTTCAAATAAGATAACATTAATTTGGTTTGACAAAAACATAAATGAGTAGCTCACTTAAAACATTGGTTTGTATAGACTGTGAAACTATTATTTAGGGTTACAGAAATAAACAAGAATAGTTCAGTTGAGACTCATTTGTTTTGTTGTTGACTAGAGTTGATTTTCAACTGTCCTGGAAGGAGAAAGGAGAACAGAGACAGCATGAGACTGCTGTAATATGTGGACGCAGAAATTCTTTTGTCCATAATCTGAATTCAAGTTTAGTATTATGTACAAGCCAGAGCAGTGTGTTATAACGAAGCAGGGATAGCTTTGTTGGCTGAAGGAAAAATTCAAAAATCCATATCCAAATGCCTTTATTAATAGGTCACCAAATAAGGCAGAAAATCATGTGCAAACTTTTGAGCTATTCAGATCTCTTCATTAGGAAAGATACTGCAAAAAGCAATCAAGGTGACATATCTCAGAATCTATCTGCCTGTTGCTATCCTGAGATGTTCTGAGGAGTGTGTACAAATGCACCTCACAAGCCTCATATCTGCAGTAATGATGTAGACATTTGTAGAAAAGCGTATAGAAAAATGTGCTAGTTTAAGACACTGAAACACTGCAACAAGAAAATAGTCAACCAATGCATGATTTTTTTTCAAATTTATGATGTCTTTGCAAAAAAAAAAAAAAAATCATTTATTTTTATTCACAAAACCCAATATAGATTAGTTTCTGTGTGAAATGTTGGGTTTTCTACAAACCCAAGATTTTTGTGGGAGAAAAAACATTTTTTAAACAAATTTTTCCGAAAAAAAGTCATAAAGTATAAAACAATGGAAATTTGTGTGTGGGAAAACATTAGAAATAGAAGAATTAAGTAAGTAAAGATGCACATCCTTAATCTGTAGACACTTCCTTCTCCATACATCTCAAAACAGCAACATGTATACATAATATTAAGATCAATGCTTCCTAATTTTGTAACATCTTGCCTAATGAAGGAACTGAATATCTCAAAAGCATGCATAATTTTGTCCTTTTTTAGGTGGCCTTCCCACCCACCCCGCCAAAAAAAGCTGAACATCACTGCTCTGTTACAATGTCTTTATAACAGAGCAGTGATGTTCAGCATTTTTTATTTTTTTTTTTTTTTTTTGTATTAGGGCTCCATCTTTAGTAAAAACAGGAATTCAAGAACCCAGTCCTTAATTGTTTGCTACTGAGCTTCATGGTGGCAGTCAACTTATTTCATGTCAGCCTGCAATCCATTTGTGGGCTCATTTGTACCAGCTGACAGTTGATGAAATGAAACCTTACTGAGTGGTAACAGAAGCTGTTTTGTTATAAATTTTCAATAATAATTGGTTTTTCATAGTGCTGAGTTGTTGTTAACTAAACATGTAAAAAATGTGTTGCACACATGCCTCTTTTGTCATTGGTATAATAGATTTCCGTACCATTCAAGAGGTGGTACGGGGATAGTTCCAGAACATAATAACGATTTTATATTACAACTATTGCTCTTATATGAAGTTATAAGACAATGGGGAATGAATGTGAAACTACAAATCTAAAATAATAAACTGTTGAGTAATAACAATTCTTCTGCTATTAAGAGAGCAGGTTGAAGCATGGGGGAAACAATCAGACTTTTAATATGCTTATTTCTTTAATATTTGTACTGTTCATGGGCATTCATCTCTCAGCTTGCAAAAAACGTAATACAATTTAGTAGGCGTGCCAGCATAGCAACAAAATATTTTGGCTCCTGAAAGATAATGGTAGAAGTGAATGTAATATCTGTTGGCAAATGCTGAATTTTTAATGGAACTCAAAAACTGCTTCATATTACTCAGAGCAGAGAGTGCTTTTGGCATTCCAGTTCCAACTGACAAAATGATGAAGGGCAATTTGTGAAGAGGTATTTCTTGGATCAGATTGGTGCAACCAGAGTTCAATCTCTACTTGGCCGTGTAATTTACTAGGTGGCCTCAGGACAAACGCTCCAAGCTTAACCTACCTCATGGGAGAGACTATTATGAGGATCATATGGAAAAGACAATGAACCACTTTTCACTGCTTGAGGACAATGGAGGCTATAAAGGTAGCACATGCATAAAGTAGTCACAACCAACATTACAATAAACAGTAGGGTGGTTGTATTTCTTTTAAGGAAATTTGTAATTTCTTAAAAAAAATAAAATTAGTGCGTTGCTCTAAAGCTTTGTTTTGCTTTTTTTGATTAAAAAATATTGAATTCAATCCCTTTGGAAGTCTAATTGGCATCTACAGTGCTATCATTCTGGCATCAACTGAAAATATAGTTGCTTACAAAAACCTTTGGGACCTAACTGATTTTGTACAGATCCACACATGTGCAAGGCTTTAAGTTCTTTGAAAGTATTTTCTCTGGTTTTAACCTATATTTTTCAATAAGTTCAATCATTTAGTATTTTTTTTCCATTTTGAAATAATGTACAGGCATAACCTCAGTTAACAAAGAACATTTCTGCACTACACTGTTATAATGTTATTATTCCACTTTCAACACCCTATGAAATCCTGGGGTATGCCGTTCAGGGAGGGATATTTTGAATTCTCAGCCAGGGAGTTCTTTGACCTCAGTAAACTACAAACCCTGGAATTCCACAGGATGTTCAAAGTGGAATAATAGCACTATAACAGTGTAGTGTGGAAATGGCCAAAGCCTCTGACAGTGAAGTTCCTTTTGACTAAGGCCTTTTCCACAGCTTACCTTTTTTTGGTGCTGGGGTGCGGGGACCATGCGAGCAGCCTCCAATGCGAGGCTCTCGCATCCCCACTGCTTCAGCTCCTCACGAGCTGCCTGCTCCTGAGCAGGTAGTGCAAGAGCCCCACCTCTTCCGCACGCACAGGAAGTGCACGTGGGGCCCTGGAGCAGTGTGTGATTGTGCACCATTTTCGGCTGAAAGCTGAAAATGAAAAAGTGCGAGCGGCGCCTGCCCTCCCCTGGAGTGTTGCACAATTGTGAGTGCATCGTGCAGATCGCTCCTCACAATTGCGTGACGCTCCAGGCACCCTTTTGCATGGCAAATGCTGTGTGAAAAGGGCCTAAGTCTTTTACATCCATTTAGCCCCTACTTTCCTCTTCATCTGCTGTCTAGCTGGAAGGCTTTTTACATTGGCATTGAGAAGATGGTGAAGGAAGACTGCAGAAAAAACAACAACAGACTTTCACTTCAGCTTGCAGCAGTATGACTGCAGTAAATAATTTGGTTAAAAAGTTGGAACTAAACAAGCTGGAAAAAATGAGGAATGCACCGTAACCTATGCTACTGTAGCTATTGTGTGCCTGCTTAAAACAGGCAAGGTAAACAGCAGCTGTTTCCAGTATACCTTATTGAGCATGCAAAACTGAAAGAGGAAATAAGCTTGCCTCATCAGCCAACCTCAGCATGTTCAAAAACTGTAGACCTACAATCTGGCCACCAAAATTTGGCCACCAAAATGGAAATCATAACAGAAGTGGATCCTGGAGAAATTAAAATGAATACATTGTGAAGTAAACCTTCCTGTGGTCTCGACAAGCTTCAAAATGTTTTTGTTTAATTGTGCAAGGATTTCTTGACCTTGTTTGATTTCACACATGTATATTGTTTAGTTTTGAATAAAAAGTTTGGTGAAACATACTGAACAGCTCTTCTTTTTCGCAGCATAGGAACCTGTTCCTTATTATTCCCATATTATTTGTGTCTCTGCTACCAAATTTTCTGTTAAAGTAATAACCAGGGACTCATCTTCTTCACTCCCTGAGTTATAACTGTGTATGTTTATGATGTTTTAAACTGATTCATAACTCCCAACTGTCCCAATCTGGCAGGGACTGTTTCAGTTAATACTATGTCATCCCATGTTTCAGCTGCATTTCAAAAGCCCCAGTTTCTCTCCCCCACACACACTTTTCCTCTTACTAGCTTACTTCAGTGGCTACTTACTGATTCAAAATGCACAAGCAGTTTGCATTCAGTTAACTTAGAAGGTGTTAAGAGGAAAAGAAGGAGTGGAATCTTGCTCTTTCTGTAGCCTCAGCTAAAAGTAAACTGCTGTAGTCTCTCCTATCTTGCCTGTTCTTCCTCATTAATAAACTTTGCCATCTTGCCCACACTTTGTTGTTGCTTGGCCAGTTTTCATCTGTGCAATGTTGGAGAGTGTCTTGATTATCTTGATTTTATTGTCTGTTTCCCTTAGATCTTTTGACAGAGGGCAGGGCACAAAAATTTAAATAATATTAGATAAATAATTAAATGAATTAAGTTTCCATTTAAACTATATTAAAAGTACATATGAACACTGATATTGGACCACTTTCAAATGTAATACAAGTAACCAGAAAGGAATTATATACTGTGAAATCAAGTGTGTAGCTACATTGGTTACATTCAGCCATCAAAGACTTTGTAGTGTCCACAGAGATGTGGAAGCAAAGGTGGGACAAAGCCTGAGGGAAAAATGGAAACACCTGAATAGCAGGAAAAATAGTTGGTAGATGGAGGCAAGCAGGATGTCAATGACCCAATTCTTATCCTCTGACTGGATGCAAAGAGTCACATCACTACTTTTTTCCCCTCCATTTTCATGCCATTCTCAACTAGAATCCCTCAGTAACAAATTAAACTTCTAATTACTGTGAGAATCTCGGATTACTTTTAGCTTAAATCTGTTTTAGCTAAAAATTTAGGTGTTTTTTTTTAAATAAATCATTGTTTGAAACATTCTGGAAAGACCAAGGGAGCTAATCCCAAATGCTAAAGGGAGCCTATGGAACATTTGATTCACACTTCTAGATTAGGAAATATGTAACCCAAGGCCATTTTTATGTTCTATTTTCTGAGATCTCTTATTACAAGCTAGTTACTAACAGGATGGAAGGCCTTTTTTTCACAGGAGAGGAACAGAGTGTTGATTTACTCTCTCTCTCTCTTTTTTAAATGATGTTTTATTTATCGTTATAATATGAAACCATCAACAATAAAACACTCTCTCCACCAACATCTGAGATTAATGGAAGAGATATTTGCTTGCCTTCAACCAGTCTAAATATTTCAGTCTAATTTAAAATTCTGTCTAGTTTGGTTTATGGCTATGTAAAGTGTCACTTCAGAAAATAATAAAGTAAGAAGATCATATGGGTCAATTTCTGCTTTATTCTGTATCTCATGCTCTCTTTGTGGTGATCGTGAGGTGAGAATGATGTGTACATAAGAAGACTATGGTTTCTATTGCAGGCTAGCATTTAGTAGTAAACATACTAAATGTTTAGTATAAATAATTTTTGAGAAATGTGAAAATAAAGATTTTTAAAAAATCAACTGTAATGTTTACTTTTTGGTCCATGGAATTATAACTGTAACTATTTATTATTATAAATAAGTATCCAAAACATGATAAAGGTCTCCTTCCTTTGGTACCTAGAACATTGTATGAGCTGTGGACCCAATTCTTTAAAGGCATTTTGCAGATGGCTCACTTTGGTCACACAAACTTCTTGTTTTGAATTCAGTAAGTGGTCTGTGAGTTAATTCCAGTGGGTCCCCAGATGTTTGTGGACTTCAGCTCCCAGAAGCCCCAGCCACTATGGTCAATGCTCAGGGCTTCTGGGAGCTGAAGTCCAAAAACATCTGGGGACCCACAGGTTGAGAACCACTGGAATGATTTAATACAATCAAAACTTCCTTTCTGAATCACAAAATACTAGAGCAGTGGTTCTCAACCTGTGGGTCCCCAGATGTTTGTGGACTTCAGCTCCCAGAAGCCCTGAGCGTTGACCATAGTGGCTGGGGCTTCTGGGAGCTGAAGCCCACAAACATCTGGGGACCCACAGGTTGAGAACCACTGTACTAGAGAAAGAATGTGTTTGAAAACACATGTGTTCTTCCTACCAGAAGAAACTAGGATTCCTTATGAGTAAAGGCAGATTGTCCTAAATAAGATAGATGTTATACTGATTTTTACTGACTGATGCTACATTTCAGGGCGGTTGTGTGAGGCAAGTTGTAAGTACAACTTTCTACATGTTGATTTTGAGTACTCCATGCTTTTTTGCATTTCTTTGAAGGCATGTAAATTTCAATTTGCAATTATACATGTACTCTTGATTAGCAAAACTACCATGCTGGACTGATTCTCAAAATTAGTTGCTCATGGGTTGTGCAGTGATGGAAGCAAAATATAAAGTAGGTGTTTGAGCAGAAGCTTCCAGATTTCACGGTGCCTCATCTATTGATGTAACTAGATGGTTTGATTTGAGCCTGGGCTTGTATTGGCTCATATTGGCTCACACTGTTAACACCATTCACAATCCTTACTTCTTTCCTTTCTCTTAGACTTCCTCCATGGTGGAAGAGAGATAACAATGACAGCAGTTGAAAACATTTTGTCTGCCATCATCTTTATTCCTTTCTTCCCTTCTCCCACTACATCCAGAGAATATTCAGTTCCCTTTGTCTGACAGCTAGAATGATATAAAGAAGATCTGGAAAATATGGTTCTCTCAGCATGCTGAATTCATGAAGGGTGGGAGACAGAAGCCATCAGATGGAAGGAAGGAGAGAAGGAAAGCTTGCTGCTGTAATCGCTACCCTGTTGCCAGTTAATTTGAGGGCAGAAAGGGTCATACGATTCATAAGAGTAGACGGTAATTACAATTGGAATCACAGTATAGCTTAACCATTTATCCATTTTTTTTCTTAAAAGAAAAAAGCAACCTCTTCAGCGTCCTTTCCACATTAAATGTGTGCACACATGTGTTTTGGAATACTCAGAAGAAAGATAACCAAAGGTGGCATGTAGAAATTTAAATGAGCTTGGACAAGTTCATAAATGCCAAGTTTTAAGATAATGCTAACTGATCCAGACTACCCTTTCGTATTAGAAGGATGACTTGAGCTATATGCTGGAAAGAATGTTGTATACCATTTGATGTTCAACCATAGAATAAAGAGACCAGGCACAGAAGCTGGATTAACTGAGGGTCACTTTATTTTCACCAGAACTGTGTTGACCCAAAAGATGCACAGGGGGGAAGCAACCTGATACCGGTCCAGCTGATTCCAGGGTCATCTTGTGACAACCAGCTCTGCCTTCCCATGGGCAATAATACCTCAGCCCCAGGGGCAATCCAAATTGCTTGGTTTCTCCCCAGTCCAGCATAATGGAAGGTAACCTGGGGAACTCCCACCCAAGCCACAAGGTCCTAAAAGTGAGAGCCTTTTTCTCAGGTTAACCTCAATAGTAGACTCCTTCTCTAATACCCTGGGATGCAGGACCCTAAAGTGTGGGTTCCAGAGCCCTACTGTACACCAAAGGGGTGCCAAGAGGTGAAGTCTTATTCTCCATTGTTACATGACAAATGACCACCTAGTTAAAGATGCCACCCTGAGCCAATTTCCCCAAGTCTGTCAAGCACAGTATAAAATAGGCAGCACGCATGGAAAAGAGAAAAAAATCCTATTCAGCCTCAAAGTGACCAGATTAACTCACACTGCATTGAGGTGGAAGGGTGGGTCAAAGCCAAGAACAGAATGGCACATATAGGGGGACAAACTGCTTAACCAAGTTGTTTGCCCCTATCATGGGTCCTGATCTGACACTTGGCACCAATCAAATTTAACAACCTGGTCTTCTTCCAGGGAGACTGTCAAAAGCCATGCAGGTCCTGGTAAATATTTTTTTTTAAACAGGCAGCTGTCCATATATATTTCAGTGGAAAAAAAATCCCCCTGCACTCAGTTGCTCTTATTTTCAGGTATGCATGGCAGGGTTTTTTTTTTTTTTTGAGAAAAACCTATTTCAAGATCTAACCTTGCATGTCAGCATTATGTTCCTATGGTGATGTCAGTATCATACTCTGCGATACTGTAAAAGTTGTAAAATCTTATAGATCTTATTGTTGTTATATTTTATAGATATCAACATCCTGCCTATATTAGTTTCATAACATTTTTTAATGTAAAAGAAATTGCATAAACACTGAGAACCTTTTAGTGACATAGGTGTGACATAACACAGAGTTATGCATGCATTCACTGGCTGAGTTGTAACATCCAAAGGAATATACCCCCACAATGACTGTCAAGTTCTGGGGGCACTACTATATCTGTTTACTGATGGAGACAAGGAATGGAGGAAAGATGGGCAGGGAGCAACCAGGCAGTACACATCCAAGCAGAAGAGAATTCCCCCAGTCAAATCACTTTTCAGTCTTGGCAATTTCAGGGCAGAGTTTTAAATACGTACTTTTCTTTGGAAATTTTTTGGAAACACCTCTGTTTGGAAATTGGTGTGTGTTAATAGTTTCTTATGTTATTTTCATTAACTCTTCTGTCTATTTTTCCAAATTGAGTTCTATAAAACAAAATGAATTCTTACCAAAGTTCTACTGTGTAATTTTAACTTAAATATATAAAACTTTTACATTTCTAAACTCATGAAGTTTTTTTAAATAACCATTACCCCATGATGTGAAAATTAATATTAATGTGATAAACTATGCCACTTTAAAAACAGTTATGTTCATCACTCCAGTCATATTTAGAAAATTAAGTGCATTTTTTTAATTGTTTGATGGCTTGCTGATATTAATGTTTTGCTCCCAGTTGAGAGGGACTGCAGTGATGAAAATAAAATCTCTGCTGCTTGTTTAATTGTACCCCAGGGTGGAGTTCTGAATGTGTCAAGAATGGAGAGAACACCAGCTTTAATAAGCATACAATGCAATTTAACAGTTCATAAAACAGTAAAATTTAATCCTAGACTAAGAGATTTATTAAATCTCACTCAGCAAAATAGGATGTGGAATGTGAGAGTCAGAGAGAATTAAGAGAAATTATTTCAGGGGCTATATATTTTATTACCTGGTTGGAGGTACAGGGCTACTGCTTCCTTTAGGCTGTTTTCTTCTTAATTTCATACAGCTTTTCTAAGTGGCAGTAAATAAGTGTGTGCCACAGGAGCAGAAGAAATATATTCATTTGTATTTTTTTTCCTGAATGCATTTTGATTTTGTTGCTTAACTAGAAATGGTTAAAGCAATTTAAGCATAGGGCACCAGAAAAATCCTTACATCCTTAAAGGGTAACGATTATCTTTAGTATGTTTTCTGCTTCCACTTAGTTAAACACACTAAAGTTAATTTGAAGGACCCCTGTTACGACTTCAGATTCAGAATAGACTATTGGGCCTTATTGAGTGAAACAGTGTACCATTGTGAGTAGGGCACAACTGTTCTGGGGCCTCTCCTTGCTGTAAGGAGCTTGATGATGGAACCCAGAGAGGCCCTCAGTATTTTTTCTATAAGAAAGAACTCTTTGGGAAGACCAAAGCCACTCACAAGCAGCTGTGTTTGAAATGCAACCAGTCAATTCAATTCTCTCTCACACGCACAGACATGGGGTGGGGGGAATTATCTCAGTAATACATTCACAGAGCAATCTTCTACACTGCTTCTTTAAAGCAAATGCCACTAAATCAAGTGGAGCTTGAGTCCAGAGTGGAGCAAATCCAGAGAAGGGCAACCAAAATGGTGAGAGACCTGGAAGCCATGCCCTATGAGGATAGACTTAGAGAGCTGGGTATGTTTAGTCTGCAGAAGAGAAGGCTAAGAGGGGACATGATAGCCATGTTTAAATATTTGAAAGGATGCCATGTAGAGGAAGGAGAGGCCTTGTTTTCTGCTGCTCCAGAGACCAGGACAAGGACCAATGTATTCAAGCTGCAGGAAAGGAGATTCCACCTGAACCTCAGGAAGAACTTCCTGACGGTCAGGGCTGTCCAGCAGTGGAATCTGCTGCCTTGGGGTGTAGTGGAGTCTCCTTCTTTGGAGGTTTTTAAGCAGAGGCTGGATGGCCATCTGTTGGGAATGCTTTGAGGGTGTTCCTGCATGGCAGGGGGTTGGACTGGATGGCCCATGTGGTCTCTTCCAACTCTACATTTCTATGATTCTATGATTCTATGAGCTCACTTGCAGTTAGGCAGATGTAGGATGTATGTATTTTGTTATGTATTTTTAATTAATTATTTAGCTCCAATTTGTCTGCCTTCTGATGTTCAACTCTTTTAACAATGATTGTCTTTCTGCCAGTATATTGGAGGTTTTCACCCCTGCCATGACTCAACCTTAATTTTTTTAACTTCCTTTTTATTACTAATTTGCTTCCTCCTTTTCTTTCTTGTATCTCCATTATTCTTCTCCTTGTAACCCCACAGTCCGGAAGCGGTCAGATTTTTACAACACAACAGGCAACTAGCTCTGGCAGCTTTTCTTCCTTTTCTGTGGAGTATTCAGGGAGAAATTTGTTTTTAGTATACAATACCACTACAGGTCTGTCTGGGGCAATTTTCAGCAGATTTTGCTCCTGCTTTCTTCCCAGTTGGGCTTTGAGGATGTTCTGGGTTGGCTAGAAGGCCATAGAAACTTGGAGGTCATACAGGCTGCACTTTCCTTACCCTTATGTTGTTGTTGTTGTTGTTGTTGTTGTTGTGTGCCTCCAAATTGTTATGGCAACCTTAAGGTAAACCGGTCATGTGGCTTTCTTGTCTAAATTTGTTCAGAGGGTTTGCTTTTGCCTTCCGTTGAGGCTGAGAGTGTGTGAGCCCTGGTGGCGCAGTGGTTAAATGCTGGTACTTCAGCCACAAGGTTGTGAGTTCAATCCTGCCGGGTTCCAGGTTGACTCAGCCTTCCATCCTTCCACAGGTCGGTAAAATGAGTACCCAGCTTGTTGGGGGCAATAAGCTAACACATTGTAAACTGCTTAGGGAGCACTTAGCTGATAAGTGGTATAGAAATATACATGCTTTTGCTATTGGTATTGTCCACACAGGTTTCTATGTCCACACACAGGTGTGTGACTTGTCCAGCAGGTTTCTATGGCTGAGCAGGGATTCAAGCCCTGGTGTCCAGCGTCATAGACAGGCACTCAAATCACTACATCATGCTGGCTTTCAAAAGCCTACAATACCTAGTATTCCCAGGCATTCTCCCATCCAAGCATTAACCAGGCTTGACTCTGCATAGCTTCCAAGATCAGGCAAGGCTGGGTATGTTGAGAGTGGTATGGCCCTAGGCATAGTCAGCTGAAATCCTATCAAGAGTTCTGACTAATGCAGATTAAACTGAATCAGCAAAATGGAATAACTGTAGACTTATGATTTCCCATTGGTTATATGGCCCTGCTGAACATTAGTTGGGATAACAATTGAATCTACACCTGTGAGTGGTATGACCTTAGTTTTTAGCATATTATTCAGGGGAAAAACATGTTTTACTTCTGAAGAAAGACTAAAACTATTAATCTGGAGTTTTAAAGACTAAAAAGTTAAACATTATGTAGGAGGAAGTGGGTGGGAGAATGTATGGCTCTGGAAACCAAAATGGATGCTTTCTTCAACTTCACAAAGGTTTTAAAATACGTGTGGGAATCAACTATAGTTCATAGCAGTTCTTGCTAGCAGAACTAATCTGCAGGACCACATGATTCCCATCCCTATTTTAGACTATAGAAAGGAAAGGAAGAGGGCTTCCTTCAGTGTCTTCTGTGGCCAATAATCCAGCTTCTTCTATCGCCACTCAATTAACTGTGGCAATGTCTGGCAATGCCTGGAAACACACTGTTTGGCCCTTTCCACATGCGGGGCGGGTAAACGGGGGCGCACGCAGGGACAGAGCTTACCGCTAAATGGGTTTCTCCGTCCCCGCGGGGAGCGCGCATTCGCTACTCCAAATGGCGGTGAATTTTGGCGGCGTTCGGCAGCGCCCAAAATGGCGGCCGCCGGCTTCCAGCGGTGCTCCACCAATCAGGGCAGTGCGCCAGCCAGAAGCCTGCCCCGGGCAGCTCTGCAGAGATGCGCTAACGCATCCCTACAGTTCTAAACGGGGCACAGCGACAGGGCAACGCGCGCAAGTCACATAAAAACCACTTGAGAAGTGGTTTTTATAAGACTCGCAGCGCCACCCCCGTGGCCGCGCGAGGGCAGTTTGAGGTTTAGAACGTCCCATTTGTGAACTGCCCTCGCGCGCCTCGCGGCGTAGAAGACCTCCTGGGGAGGTCGCCCTAGCGCGGGCAATATGCCCGTGTGGAAAGGGCCTTTCTTTATTTGCAAGTGTGATTTTTTAATCCCTCTTGATAATATAGCTGTAGCTATTTTGAATATGTACAATATGGTTATGAAGCTAACAGATGCCTCTTGTCTGTGAAACGAAAGGTGGAAAGTCATTTCATGCTTTCTTCCACAAGCCAGCACCATTTTTTTTCTTTTTTACAAAATCTTTGTTACCTTTCAATCTGTTTTGTAATGCTTTATAAGGTACCAGCAAAATTAAACTATTTAGAAGATTCTGACAAGCTGCTCTGCACAGGTGAAGATCCCACATGTATGAATGCTCAGAAGACCACTCAAAGAACAACAGTTACAGGCAAATGAACTGCCTTTTCAGGCACACTTATGGGACAGAAACTGCTTTGGTATTCATTCTGGGCACTGAGCAGAGGGCTGATGTCCATGTTGGTTCTGCTGAATTTCGTAGTAAGCTTCAGTGCTATCAGCCATGGCATCTTACTGTTTTATGACAGTGTTTTAAAATGACTCCAATCTTTCTTGGAACGTTAATTCAGAAGGTGTTGCTCAGGAATTCCCTTTCAGTGCTTTGGCCTTCTGTCTGTAGTGTTGTCTGAGTTTCATCTTGTCCTCTATCTGTTTAACATAGTACATGAAACAACTGCTTGGAGTTTGGGGTTTCAGTGCCACCAGTATGTTGATGACACCTGATTCTACATCTCCTTCTTAGCTAAATCTAAGGAATATGCTCTGATTTTAAACTAATGTCTAATATCAATGTCTGATCAGTGGTTTTCAAATTGTGGTCCTCCAGATATCTGGGGGTTTGACTCCATGACTATTGGTCTCACTGGCTGAGATTTTTGAGAGATGAAGATCATCACCACCACCACCACCACCATCATCATCTGGAGACCATAGTCTGAGAAGCAGTGAGCTAGACGACAAACAAACTAAAGCTTAATGCAGACAATACAGAGGTGGTTCTTGTCAATAAAAGACTGATCAGGGAACTTCTATTGAATGGGGCAGAACTTGGAAAATTACTTTTAAGCTTGGTATAATGATGCCTATTTCCACACTACAGTGTTATAGTGCTGTTATTCCACTTTCAACATCCCATAGAATCCTGGGATTTGCAGTTTAGGGAGAGGCATTTAGGATTCTCAGCCAGAGAGCTCTTTGGCGTCAGGAAACTACAAACCCCAGAATTCCACTGGATATTGAAAGTGGAATAATAGCATTATAACAGTGTAGTGCAGAAATGGCCAATATGTTGAATCCATACATAACTAAGCAGTGCTAAACTGATCCTCTAGTTCTTATACTCAGTGGAAGGATGATTCTCTTCAGTATGTAATTACATTTATTCATCTTAAAAATAAACTTCCATGATCTGATGGGTCGATTCTAGATTCACCTCTGAATATGGATTTCCACATTTTTGCAAATGAAGCAAAGATATAATTCCATTGTTTCAGCAGCTTTAATGGGTAATGGTATGTTTCTGGGCACAGTGGGGAGATCACAAAAGGAACATGCTCCTTTCTTTCGTTAGCTTAGCTGTATTTATTTACAACTTGTAAAACTTAACATTAAATTCTAAATTATTAGATACTTCTGCTCAGAAGTTTAAAGGAATTAAACTATCAATCACTTTTAAAAATTATTTGTGAACTCTCCTCTGCTGCTCTCTGTGGGAAAAGTCTTCTACTACTTTCACAGTTACCTTGGAAACAACTACAAGTGTGCGTATGCTTAGTGATAGTTTCATTTCAAAATGCAGCCCTGGGATTGAAGTCCAAGGCCTTCAAGCAGTGGTAAAATTCTTTGTGAAATGTTTACTTCTTCACTCTAGGGAAAACCTCTTTCTATATAGTCCAGGTGGGATAAGGCAAGTGAGTGACTTTTCACAGAAAGAACAGCTGGAAGACTGTTTCCCTTTTTTCGGAAAGGAGCTGGGGCAAGTACTATTGACAAATATTTAACATGACCCAGCATGGCTTCTGCTCAGATAGTAAGTCCGGTCCATTTTCACTTAGGTCCTAAACAACATTTGTAAATCTAAAGGGTCATGGCTTCCATTCCTTTTACCTTGTGAGATACACACATGTACTTGGACTAGGAAGACATTGGTAAAAACAATTGTTCAAAGGAAGGAATTACACCTATAAAACTGAACACAAGCAAATGAAACAGTTTTGAGGTTTGAGCATTTATTTGTTTTGGAGGATTAATGGAAATGCCAATAACTTACACTTCCTTGGCAGAGATGGAAGAAATGTGCAGACATAGTTGGGGGAATCAAGGATGCTATATTTGGGATGAATATGTCCAGGATCTTTTTCCCCCCCACAAGAGAAGCCTTTTCATTTGGATACTAACCAAAAACAGGGAGTGCTTATCCCCCTAGATAGTACAAACCCTAAGTTGTGGACCATTGTTCTGAAAGTAACAGATGGTAAAGCGGTAGACCTAGGTAAGAAATCTGTAAAGTTTCACTGAAATGGGGACAATGAGCTATATAAAACTGTGAGGCCTAAAGAGTGGCACATATCTGAGTCAAAGAAGAATTATTTTACCAGACCGCTATGTATTTTTATTTCCTCTTGGTAATATTCCTCCAGAGTCAGACATATTTGGAAGTAAACTCAGTTACCCCATGATTATTTTGAAATGAACTCTGCTTATTTCCAAGTCAGGTCACAAAAAGTTGAGAGTGATGAGGTTTTGGATATTGTGAGCTTGTAGTGTTTTGAGTGTTGGACTACGACCCTGCAGACCAGGGTTTGATTCCCTGCTCAGCCATGAAAACCTGCTGGGTGACTTTGGGTGCCTCGTACACTCTCAGTCCCAGAAAACACTGTGATAGAACTCAGAAACAATTTGAAGCCCCATAACAATGACAAGCTTATATACCACGCTTTGGATGTTTTAGTTTGTGTAGTAAAGCAATATGCAAAGGAGACCCTACTCACTAATTTCTGTACCCTTCTGAATGAAGACCGAAGGTAAACAGGAGAATTTTTCTTGTGGCAAGCTGAATGCACTTAGAAAATTGTATATAACTGAGAATTCCAGCTGTACATGGTTTCCATAACCTGCCTCCAAACTGTTGGCTTTGAAACCTGAAGGACAGAGGTGAAGCTATTGGGGATGGGTGCACTAGAGAAGGGGCTAGAATATTTGGTTCTGGCCTCCTTGTACGTATGGTATGAACACATGAAAGGAAAGTCTCTAAAGAAGTGTTTAGGGTGTTTTTATAATGAATGCAGAATAAATAACTTATTCTGATCATATTACATATTACATATCATGTACTACCTCCTTATGGACAGATTTATAGAAATGATATATAATTTCTACAGTACAAGGAAAATGTTGAAGTAGAAGGAGAAGAATGCGTTTATTAGTTCTGTTATTTTTTTAAGAATTATTATAATAAATACTTTTAAAAAGAGAAATTATAAATAATTTTAAAAAGAGAATAATTTTAAAAAGAAGGAAACAGGGCAATATAAAAAAAGTGTCTTAAAATTGATTTAAAACTGGTGACATATACAACTCAAATACTGGGCACTTTAGAAAATCTTATTTGTTTATTTAATTTATGTCCCTCTTTTTATTTACCATTTCTCTCATATGGGACCCAAAGTGGTTTACAAAATATATGAAAGCAGTATAACTAAAACAGTCTAAAATGCAAAGCTTTAAAAAGCATTAAATGTGATTCACTTAAAAACGTTAATATAAAACAGTTAAAAACATGTCAAAACGCCTTACACATTAAGAACCAACACACCTGATTCAACATGTATCTTAAAAACTATCAGAGAACTCTCTGTATTTTACCCATTCTCATATTAACCTCTGTTTTTGAAATATTTGCTAGAAGAGAAACTGTTGTTGAACCAGACTCCATCTGGGCTCACAAAACAGAAACCATAGCTTTAAATCCATGCTCTGCTTGCTTAACTTGACTTCATTAAAAATTTGTACCACAAATGTCATGGTAATGTCATCCCCCAACAGTTAAAGAGCCTTTATTAGTTTCACTTGGATCGTTGGAGGACTCCAGCTTTTTAAGATTTTTAAGATTTTTTTTAAAAAAGATCAATCTTTGTGTACATTCTAACTGACATAACTATTTACAGGTGAATATCATATAGGAAGTAAGGAGAAAACCATTTATTACAGCTTGACATTATTCTAACTGACAAGGAACTGGCAATTCCTGAGATTTCACTGGATATACTGAAAAACACCATGACCTTGTAAAATCCCTTCCTCCAGATCTCCACCCTTTATCCTTTATTCTGCATCTTCCTCTCTAAAGTTATATTCCACCAAAGAGGTGGGGAAAATTGATTTTTGATTGATTTTTGGGTTTGTGGCATGCTAAAACCTATTATCAGAGGAGCAAATGTTGCTTCTTTTTCAAAACCAATAGAAGATTAGACAATGGATTGGTGATGACTGTAAATTTCTAGTTGTGTAAGTCTTTTCTGAGACAAAGGTCTCTTGAAATCAGCTGCCAAAATGAAAGAATGGAGCTTTCTTTGTCCAAGCTGCACAAGCCAGCTTTCTTCTTCAGACTCACAGGGAGAAATGATGTCGAATGAAGCTTGTTCGTCAGTTTGCATTACCTCTTAGGTTGACTTTATGGCAGCATTCATTTTGCTCAATTGTCCAGTTCTCTAATCATGCATAGAATCCAAAAGGTGCATGGATTTTTACTTCTAGACGTGATAAACTCTGAGTCTTTGCTTAAGGAAGTGAAAAAGTTACTCTTTAGCTGAAGAATTCACTTATTTTCCTCCTCTTCTATTTTTAATGTGGTTTCCTGCATTCTTTAGATCTCAAGACATTCAGTGGTACCAGATTGCTCTTTAGAGGAAACAGCTGAATGGACAGTATACCAACAATCACAAATTTTAGTAACAAGGTCTTTTTTTTGCTGTTATTTAGAAACAATTGCCATGATGAGGTTAAGTTAAGGTTAAGTCATTTCAAACTAATGAACGAATTATTTCATATATTGGCCTGCTGCAGTGCCATCTTGTGAATGGTGAACATATGTCTATTATTTACAATTAAATATTCTTTGATTTTTAATGCAGTTTTCCTAATTTTGGCAACTACCAATCTAAAAGTAGTAGTTTTCTTATTTTTAGTTCCTAGAAAATACAATTTCGTCTCTTTTAGTATGAAAATATCTACAGCTAGGCCTGACCTAATGAATAATACTCATATGTCATAAGGGAGAAAAGTACAGCCTATGGGCTGTGTATAATACTCAAGGCCTTTGGGTGGTTATTTTTTTTGTTAAAAATGGTCCTCTATGTCTTCTAGGGGGTATGGAGGGGAAGGAAGGGGGGGTAATTGGACTATATTTTTGCTCCACTAGGCGGTTTTTGGCCCAGAAGAAGCTTTATTTTTGCTAAGTAGTAAATAAACTGGATGTCACCATCCAGATTAGTTCCTGTGACCCCTTCACACTATTCAGCTATAATTTTATGATTTGACTTTAACAGTCCATGATTGCATCCTATGGAATTTTGGGCTTTGCAGTTTGATGAGGCGCTAGGTCTTTCTGGTTGAGATGTCTAAATATCCCTCTTGAAACTGCAAACTCCATAATTCTATGGGATAAAATCATAACAATTAAAGTATAATCAAAATGCTGTAACTGTATAGCGTGAACAAACTCCTCATTAGAAAATCTCCTTGGCATAATAGAGTCCAATGTGAGGGAGGAGTGTGGTGAAATTACTTCCACATCCCCTAGGAGATTTGAGAACCATTTGTAGCGGAATAAATAGATAAAGAGTGAAGAGTGGTCTTTTTTTTTATTTATAACTTGCATTCCCCCTTTAAAGGTTAAAATGAAATTCAGCTAAAACCAGTGAGATATGACATTAGAGAAGAATTAAAAATTAATTAAATACACTGTCATGTTGAATCCAGATAGTGAAAAATAAGCACTAAAATATCTTTAATAATCTAAAAACAACAAGAAAGGGGGAATGAGGGCAACAGCCCCCATTAAAATGACCAAAATCTTGTCGTATTAAAGAGATCTTCTGAGGCTGATGGAAAAAAAATAAAGTGGGGAGCAGTTTAGCTTTTCATGGAAAGGAGTTTCACAGTCTGGAAGGAACCAGTGAGAAGTTCCTGTCTCATGTGTCCACCAAAAGTACCTATGAGGATGTTGGAACTAAAAGAAAGCCTTCCTCTGAAGATCTCAAAACTAAGTGTACTTAGGTCTTTCATTAGAAAGGAGTGAATAGGGCCCAATTAACCACTAATTTTGGTTTGGTTACCAAGTATGTCAAAATCTGTAGAATTCTGATGCTTTGATTATCATTGTGTGTTTATGATAAATGTGTGTAGATGTAGCTTCTTGAGAACAAAGAACTGAAAGTCAAATCAATAAAAATAAATACAGAAGACTCTCTAAACTATTAAATGAAAACGTATATGCCTTATTAGAAGGGAGTTTAACCATAAACTCTATTAAAACAACATCCTGATTATTATAATTAATCCATTGGACTATCTTTTGTTCTCATGTCTACATATCTCAGGAGGCTTTAATTAGTGAAGATATTAGTTAACAAAAATAATCACATTTGCCTATTAACATTTTAATTGAAAAACGGTGGGTTTAATAATCCACATTCTAGCCATTTCTTAATTGTCTCTTTCTTGAGCAGTGAACTGTTCTTCTACACTGATAATTCAAAAACACATCACATTTATAGATTAAGGTTTAAAAGAATCTGGGATTTGTGATGGTGAGAGCTAAAGTAGGATTTTGTCTCTGAAGAGTAAGCATTTCTTTTGAAGTATTAAAGGAAGAAAGGATATTATCCTGAAAGAAGCACCCATCCTAAATTAATGCCATGCACGGATTTGTGGCATTTTCAGTCGAAATCTCAAAATGCAGTTTATGTTTTCTGCATCTTAAAATGGCAACAGTTCATCTAACTGGAAATTTACTGATTTAACAGTAGAGCTGTGTACGTATTGCAGAAGATATCAAGGTAAGAAGAACCCCACATCAGTGCTTTAAGTCCTCTATTTGAAGGACTTTTAGAGGACAGTTAGCTATTAGAAGGTTTGTTGAATCCATATTCAGTTTCAGGATAAGTAATCATTATATGGGAAAGTTGTATATTAGTAACTACCACAGCATGCTGAGTATTTACAGCAATGATAGTCTTTTGTGCAGTGGTGAGATATTTAAGCACATTACACATTTTACAAAAAAATACACTTTGTTTTGGACCAACATTGACATGTGATAAGCTGTCCCAAGACAAAGGATAGAGATCTCTTGTGAGAATCTTATTGAAAGGCAGTTTCTTTTAGGACAGTCTATCTAGGCTATTGTGGGTTATGATTGCAATCTGTTATGATTGTAATTCAAGTCAGAAGCCCTGTAAGTGAAAATGAGTCAGAGTATTAGATAGGTCTGTTGAGAAGAGTGGTGAGATATCAAAGAGTTGTCTCTTTCTAGCATGTTGCTCAGCTAGGGGCTTTAGATTGCTGTGTGTCATCTTGCCTTCTAACCTTGTTCCGCTGCTTTTACTGCCAAGATCACTTTTTTTTTAAAAAAGTTTTATTAAAAGTTTTCAAAATACATACAAAGAAAACAAAAACAAAAAACCCAACTAATTATGACAACAAATATTCAAGAAAAACAAAGAAAATCTCAGAATATGGAGAAAGAAAATATTAAATACTAAATACTAGAAGAAAATAAGAATACTAGAAAAATATGTATTAGTTTCTAGCTCTCTTTACACAGATAATAGATAACTCTATAAAATAACTTCTCTAGTTACAAATACTATTCAAATACTCCAACTGTTACTTTTCCAAATATAGTCATCCCTCCACATTCTCCAGTCTTAGGGGCACAGGACCCCCGTGAAAGTGGAAAAGCTGTGAATAACTCTAGGCCCTCCCAAACCATATTTAACACAAAAAAAGTATGATCACCATATTCAACCCCCCATAGATTCCTTTGAGGCATCAGAGTTCCTTCACAGGGCAGAAGGGGGTGGCTGGTGGAGCTTACTGCCACCTCCACTGCTGCCCCACACTATTTTTAATAGGGACTTGCAAGCCTTGTTTACAGTAGTCTCACGAGGATTGCAGTCCCTATTAAAAATGATGACAGCAAATAATCTGAATAATCAAATCCACAAAAGTGAAACTCGCAAATGTAGAGGGCTGACAGTATATTAATTGTCAAAACCTACAGAGAATGTATTGTACATGTTTCAAAAACCCTATGAAAGGTTCCCAGTTTTTCAAAATAGTCATTACTGATTTGTCTCTTATCAATATCATCAGTATTGTTCCAGCTGTATATTATGACCACCTTTCTGTGCCCACTTTGTCATACGATGTTCAACCAACTCTTCTTCCATCACTAGTTTTAGTAAATGTTTATGCATCTTACCAATCAAATGTTCAGCATTGAAACACAACTGTTTCTCAAAATCTGATTTGGTCTACTTATAATTATACAATTTTTTTACTCATTTTAATTCTTTCTACTATCTGTCTGTAAAAGAACCATTGAAAACTGTAGCCTTCTGATATTAATTCTTTGATTGATTTGATTCTATAGTGTTCTTGATCAAATTCCAGAAGATCTTGGTAAGTCTCCCATTTTTCCTTTTCTGTTGTCTCCTTCCTATAAAAAGCCTCTTGTGATGACAACCACAAGGGTGTCTTAGGACATAATCTTACTTTTATTTATTCCATACCCTCAACTTAGCATGTCTCACATAATGATTATTAAAATCTGCATTCACTTTAGCTTAATGGCACCGTGAATAAGAATGTCATCCAAACTTCAGTTCATGCCCTTTTAAATCCATCAATTGCTTATTTGTTAACATAATGCAACTCTTCAGTCAAACCTAGCAACATGTAAAAATACAGTTTCAGATCAGGAAATCTCAATCTTTCCTCTTTGTTTGGCATCTAGTGAAATTTTGTATTTGACTCTGGGTTTCTTCCCTTGTCATATAAACTTTGATAAGTCACTGCGCCACTGATTGAATAAGATATCATTAGTCAAAATCAGTATAGTCTGGGAAAAAAAAACATTCTTGGTAAGACATTCATTTTAATCACAGAAAACAATGATAGTTTAAGTTTCTGCCATTTTTACAAATCTCTCTTTATGTCATAATAAATCAATAAAGTTATTTTTCAACATATGATTCATGTTCATCAGAGTAATATCATTTTTTCTCATTAATAATCCCAATTTATTCATCAGTTGCACTTATTCTTCCTTTCTCATATTCTTTATTAACATAATATTTTCTGCTTATTTATCTTAAATCCAGCCATTTCTCCAAATTCTTTTAGTCTCTCCAACAGCACTTTTATACAGTCAATAGGATTTTCTAAAATAATCACTAAATCATCTGGGAATGCATTTATCTTGTACACATCATTTTTTTATTCTTACACCTTGTATTATTTTGCCATATCTTATTGCTCTATTCAGCACTTAAAGAGTTAAAATAGATAATACAGGAGAAAGTGGACCCCCTTGTCTTGTTCATTTTTGAGTGTTATGTGGCTTGCTCAACTCACCATTAACCAAAATCCATGCTTTCTTATTGTCAAGGTCAGAGACCCAGGCAGCAAGCCAGCCCAGTGAAGAGAGAGGGAGAGATAGCAGAGTCCCACCAGGAGGAGTCAAAGCAAGCAATTACTCATAGGCAGTCCATTTACCTAAGCCTGAGTGACAAACAAAAGCCATAGTCAGAGTCCAAAATCCAGGAGACAGGAGGCAAGAGATCAATCCAAGCCATCAGGAGCCAGGTGCTGGAACCAAGGAACAGACCAGAAGAGGGCTTCTAGAAAGTTTACCACAAGCAAAGGAAAGCTTCCAGGCAGGCAGTTATATAGCTCAGGCACAGCTGCAGCCAGTCACTGCTTCTTGAACTTAATCGAGGAAGCCTCCTTTTGCTCAGCTCTCTTGAGTCTCCGCCTTGTTTGTGGGCTGATTGACACAGGCTCCAGGGCATCCTCAGGATCACAGCTGGATCCCTGTTGCCCTAAAGGAGCAGGCAGAGGAACGTCCGAGCCTGCTAGGTCCATGGCAACAGGGGGAGCTCTTGAGCTGCAGGACCCATCTCCAGCCAGAGCCACAGGGACCAACAGCTGCTGGTTGTCATCTCCACCCTGAACAACAGGGACCAACAGCTGCTGCTCGTCATCAGCAACTCTGACAGGGGCTTCAGTGATCACAACCTCTTCCTGTACAGCAGGTCCTGCATGCGGCCTGTTTCAGCCTCTGGCATTCCGCTGTTTCAGACTCTGAGTTAGAATCCATGTTCTGGAAGCAGAATATGACAATTTTCTTGTTTGTGGAGGACTTCGTGCTCTCTTCTTCTTTACCTCTTATCTCTATAGCTGCATTTGCTTCCTGCCTCTTCTTTTTAAATTCTGTACTTTGTTGAAAAGACATCCTCTCGTGAATGTTTTACTAGCATCTCATACCACTCTAGCTTTGGTACCCTTTTCCAAATTATCCGCAAAGTATTCCACCAATTTTTTCCTACATATTTTTCAAACATTTTGATCTTTATTCAATCTCCAATTCTGTTCTGCTCTCTTCTGAAAAAGTCTTGGGTAAATTATCCACCTTTGTTATCATTAGCCAATGTCTTTGAAATCAAAAATATCCATTTGCAAAAAAAGATTCGAGTCCTTCAGAAAAAAAAGTAAAATCTTTAAACATTCCCATACTTAATTTTCCAAGCATCCACTATCCTGAATTATCATATATGTGTGTATATATAAAACCCCTTCCTTGCCGAATCTTGGTATTTTTCTCAGAAGATTTATCCATCTGTGCAGAAATCATGTCGTTCCAACCTCTGAGAAGCAGTTTTCAAATGAATAACTCACTGACTTATCTATTAACATCTCATTTAAAAAACTCAAAAAACTTATTGTCCATAGAAACATAAATCCACCCACTTATATTTTAGTCCCACAATTATCCATTTGAACCCCTTTCCCACATATTTGCTCTTTTTGTCTTAAATTACAATTTATGGTGACAAATTAGGATTCATGTAGACAACAGCTCCATTTTGCTTCTCAGGCTATGTCTCAATAAATACTTTGCCTAAGGCTCTTTTTGCACCTTACCCATTTGCGTGACGGGGGAAGGCGGCTCACGCAAGAAGCCTCATTTGGAATGCTGCCGCTTCCCTGCTCCTTCCTACCGCAGGTCACTTCCCACTAGCGCGACCATCGCTCTAGCACCCCACCCCTTCCTTCTGCAGCACAGTCTGGGAGCTGTAGGCTGTGCTGGGGAATGGAAGCATGACCCGCCCAGCTCGCCGAAGCACCGCACGCAGGTCAATGCGCGAGCGAGCCGTGAGCACTGTGCGAGCACGCAGTATTTGCAGCTTACAGCCGAAAATAATAAAATGTGCGCACACACCCCTTTAGCCTTGTGAGCATCGCGTGAGTGGGAGTGCGTCGTATGGAGTGACACTCCCATTCACACAACGCTCAAGGGATGCTCGCGCAAAAAAAAAAAAGACATGCAAAAAGGGCCTAACATGGGGTAGTATAGATACTTGATATCTTTTCTTCTTATGTACATTTGTTGAAGACATATCACGTCATGTTTCAATTTTTTCAAATGATGGAATATTTTAGTCTTTTCTATGGTAAATTTATACCCCCTTCATTCCATTTCATGCATCTCAGATCCATGCCAGCCAGATAATTTAAGTAGACACTCTCTGCACCTCTAGATTCTTCCTTTTCTCCACCCAATGTCTTGTCCTTGGCTGAATTTTGATCCAATACATGTCCTTGAACTTCCTCTTCCTCTCATTCTCCAAACTGTTCCAATTCTTTTTTTCATATTTTTGTACAAATTCTTTAGTCTTTTATATCATGTTCACTATAGATCTATTTTGTATACCATTGAAGGATGTGCTCTCTAGTCTTTCCTACCTAAATGAAATCTTGTTTTGCTTATCAATTGAAAAAGCATATTCCCTTCTCTTACACAAAATTCTAATTGGTATCTTTAAACAACCCCAATGAACGCTAGGATGATTTTTTTTTAATAATTGTCTATTATCCATTATTCTGCCATGGATGAAAAGGTAGCATTTATAATAGAAACATGTATAGATGGATTGGAAGGGGAGGCTGTTTCCAATCTTTGCCCACCTGGGCATGCAGTGCAGCACCTGCTTTGGTACAGGTCTCAGGAAGGGGTATCATTAATTTATAAGGTTCTTAAGGAAACATCTTCCATAATGTTCTAGGTCTGAACATTTGTACCTGGTAATGGGCCAAAGAGACAGATCAGAGATTCTTTGGGGAGGGGAAGAACCATGCCACTGTGCATCAACTTCCTTATTTGAGGTGGTCCACATGATTTAGGAATGGGAAGTCATGTACTTTCGGGCTAACATAAAAGGTCCTGAGCAGAACTTCATGGCTGCCATGATGAGTTTGGGGATGTATCAGTGTTCTCATGTTTCTGGTTCACATTATAGAATATACTCTTTTTGACCTAATGCTTTCAATGTCTATAGCCTCATTCTCAAAATAGCGCTTTTTCCTAATCATGTTAAGATTAATGATGTGTACTGTCTGCCTCTTATGTTGGGTGCCTCTGTTCATGGAATTTAATGGATTTTTGAATAAATGTGGGAGATTTCCCAGGTGACGTGGCTATTAAAATCTTGGTCTCACTATTGAATAATGAAATGGATTGTGGAGAATTTTGCTTCTGTCTGTCTTCTCCAGTACTGTTGAGCCCAGTCATTAGTCATCAGATTCCTTTAAGGCTGTGGAGGAACCAAACAGCTGTCTGGACTCAGTAGTGGCCACGGTCAATAAACTGAAGCAGAATCTTAACACTGGAACCTAGTGGTTCTTGAGTCTGGTGTATAAGCTTCTCTGACTAGAGTTGTACTTCCTAAAAAGAAGCATAGAATTGAACTTTGCTTTGAGGTGGGAAGGTCCTGTAATGAAATGAGGAGACAGGAGAGCTGTTATACTGGGACCTATTCCTAAATAGGCATGCATAGAACTGATCTGTAATTTTGTGCTTGGTATCAAAATGGATAAGAATTACATTTAGTCCCACACATTTAGCTTTGACAGTACCTGCTCTGGCCTTACCCCCATTCCATGCTTTGTCTTGTTAGCACTATTTAGTGCGAGAATGTGAGCTCTAAGGCCATTTCCACACTAAACCATTATAGTGCTTTTATTCCACTTTCAACATTCTATGGAATCCTGGGTTTGCAGTTTAGAGAGGGGCCTCAAAGGCCCCCCCTAAACTGCAAACCCCAGAATTCCGTAGGATGTTGAAAGTGAAATAATAGCACTATAACAGCCTAATAGCACTATAACAGCAGAAATGACACAAGACTCTTCCAGGATTGACATTTCATTGTTGGAAAATGTTTCCAATCCATAGCCCTATATTGATTCAACTGGATAGATAATTCAACTAGATAGATAATTTCAATTATTCATATTCTTACAATGAGTCATTTTCTTTTAGCATGGGGACAGTGAACTGATATATGTAGGAGGATATCATTCTAGTGCCAAGCTTCCTATCTGTCCCTACAACAAACATGAGTTCAGTAGAATATAAATGGAAGATCTTTGCACATATAGCTGTGTTTGTGTGAGTTTTCTGCTGGAGATCCAACTGGTGTTATTTGTAATTTTTTGGGCACCAGGCAAATACATTTTTCTTCCCTCAGGGTTTTTGAAAGAAATTATTTTAGCATTCCTCTTTTTAACATGCTGCTACTATATGTTACTATATTTTAAGGCTTTATTTTTTTCTTTGTAAACCACCTGGAAGTTCTGCAGTGGTAACAGAATGATGATGGCACAACTTTGTTCAGAAGTGCTAGCTCCTTTGTCTGAAGAAATGAGTAGTGTTTTTATTCTTTGTACAGTTTCTTCTCATGTGCTTGTGATTTGTTCATTGAGCTGTCTGAATATTTCACCAGACATGGAGTCTGAGAAAATTTTTTATACTGTATAGTAGAATTTATTATGTTTATTATAAGTAAAGTTTAGAAATACCCAATTTATAAATCTACTATACAGTATAAAAAAATTTATACTGTATAATAGAACAAGGGTTTTTTTTATAAGCAAAGTTTAGAAATACCCAGTTGGCATGCCACTACCATAATATATCATAGTACCAGACATAACATCCACAAGTATTTCTCATATACACATACATTAATTCACAGCCTTCTTACTACGCAAACAGTGTACATCACATCCCAGAGCAACCAGTAATCCTTCTACCAGATATTCCATACACCCCAAAGAAGAAGGAGGAGGAGGAGGAGGAAGAGGACAAGGAGAAGGAATAATATCTTAAACATGTGAAGGATTTTACTCACTATGCTGATGCTATTCCTCTTTTCTTGCTTCTTGGCTCCAATAAACTGTGCTGGAGCAGGCTAATTGGTAAAAGGAAGATAAACTTGAGATAAGGAATCCTTTTCTCTTGAGAAATGGATATGCTTAACCAGAGTCTGAGCCTGGAATTATATGTGAAACTGGAGTATATAATTATTTTTTAAAAACTAATATCAGTCACTTTTCACGTTGCTTAATTTAATATAATTATTTGCATACTTTTTAATTTTGCATTTGAACTAGTCACACTGTCCCACACCCCTGTGCCAATTACATATAGCCTTAGGTGGGTTCATGGACTACTTTAACCTTCTTCAGACATTATTAGCTCACAAAATTGACACTGCAGAAGGGCAAGATGAGGACCAGATGTGCTGAGGGAAGATGTTAAAAGAAAAACCTCCTTTTGCACTGTAGAGTTCCAGTGGGACTTAAGCCAGAGATCTTTTTAGAAGTCTTGTGTAACTGCATGCTCTCCAAGATTTCACAGACTAAAAGCAGGGCAGATGAGGCCAAGCAACATCAGAGCGTAGTCTTGTGGCAAAAGTTAAGAATGAGGAAGAACATACAAGCTAGGAGAGGCTGCAGCAGTTTGCATCACCTGAGTCTATGGGGAAGGGCAAGATTCAGTGCCTTGTTTCCTCTTCCTCCTTTACAAGTTAATTGAGTGACAACTGTTGTTTCACTTTGGACTCCGTTTGCCCAATGGAAGTAAGCCAAAAGGGGAAAGAAACTTAGGACCTTTCCATTTGACACTGTTATAGTGCTATTATTCCACTTTCCAACATCCTGTGGAATTGTAGGGTTTGTAGTTTACTGAGGTCAAAGAGCTCTCTGGCTGAGAATTCTAAATGTCTCTCCCTAAACTGCAAACCCCAGGATTCCATAGGATGTTGAAAGCACTACAACAGTGTAGTGTGGAAATGATCTCAAACATTTCAAAAGCAGCTGAAATAGTGGGATGACAGAAGATTAATTATAGTCAGCAAATGACTGTCCCTGCCAAATTGGCTATGACACATTTGCTGAACTTGATTTTGCACAATTTTCTTTATTTCTAATCTTCGTCATTTACCTTAAAGATGAGATTTCTGCATTCCAATGCTCTTTTTTCACATCCAAAATGTGGGTGTATGCGTGATAAAATTAGGTGGTGATTTGGAGTTATGTAGAACCAAAAGAAAGCCAGCATGGAGAGCAGAGTTTGATTCCCTGCTCAGGCATGGAAACCCACTGGATGACTTTGGGTCCATAATACACTCTCAGCCCCAAAAAACCCAGTGATAGTTTCGCTTCAGGGTCACCATAAGTTGGAAACAACTTGAATGCACACAACAAAAACAACACTCAAACAGAACCAAAAGAATGTATAGGGCAAATATTTGTTTAAAGGCTACAGTGGGATAACTCTAGAATAACCTGCACACTCTAAATTGCGTGCATCATGAGCAAAAAGTAAATGCAGACAGTTTTGTATATATATATTTTTCTTATACTATAATGTTTTTTCCTTCTTTATTTTAAAGATGTAGATTATCAAACAATCACATGTAGTGATTTCTTGGTAAATGCAAGCCTGCTAAATGCATGGGACAAGGGCATATTTTTCAAACTGGTGATTTTTTGACAGAGGAAGTAAAAGGAGAATCAAGAAATGATTTTGGCAAAGATTCATGAGAATTAAATGAAACTTTGTAAATAGTTTTAATATGGCTCTTAGTTCAGACACTTTGGAGAGTTGTGTTTATTCTACGATTTTAAAAGTGCAGAATGCAGAACTGAGTACTGAATTAAGTTATATGAAGATCATTGCTATGAAAATTGAAATGAAAAGAAAAGATATTAAAGGGTTTCTTGTGAATTACAGCTGTCTGATTTACTGGCTGCTGATTTTGTGGTTCGGGATGGCAGCATGCTCACAGTCATCTTGGGCTCCCATTTCATCTGGCTTCTTCCCCTTTTGTTGACTGGCCACGTGGGCAGCATGTCTTACCCCCCTTCCCAGTGTTCCTCAGGGCCAGTGTTACCTGGGTAAGTTCAGTTCATTGGCTGTCTCCCTACCTGGGCCAGAGCCGGGAAGTTTTCCCCTTTGTCCAGAGGGAAAGTATTTATTCAGGTCCCCAGATAGCAAGTGCTCACTTCTTCCTGGAGCATTTTCCCACTGTCCCTCCTTTGTTCTGGTATTGTGTTTGTTTATGAGTTTGTACCTTTGTCATAAGTTTGGGGCAGTTCGCATGGATCAGAGATCCAGGATGCTGTTGCTGGTGCATTTGGGTTTGGCATTTTTGACATCCTCTTGTTTTATATTGGGTGTAATGCAGAGGTGGTATTGGACATGCACAGCATTGGAATGTGCAGTTGCCTCTTGCAGTTGAAGTGGTTGGTTGGTCCTTTGCCAGCTGTGACATGGATTTCAGTTTTGACTGGTTCTCTGGGTTCATCATTCAACAGGTGGGTTGGCTACTGCCTGGGTCCAGAACCATGCGCATGCCAACCCTGTTATCAGCTGTAACCAAATAAATTTGTGGCCATTTTTTTCTCCAATTCCTGTGAGTGCTGTTTCCTTCGAGCACCTCTTCTTGCCCATGAGCACTCAATAACATTTCCAGTTGTGAGGTAATAACACCTCAGCCTCCTACCGACATCTTTCCCCTTTTCACTGACATGCATCAGCAGATTAAATTGTGCAAAGTAATTAAAATATGCAAAATGTTTTTCACTTTATCAGAGTGGGCAAAATTAGGCTGTGGCCCACGTGCAGCCCATTATGATCATTTCCTTGTTTGAATAAAGGATGAAAAAAAGAAGATAGGCATGGTGTAGCAGTTTGTGTGTTGGACTAGATCTCTGGGTGGCCAGTGTTCAAATCCACAGACAGCCATGGAAACCTAGTGCAAGACCAGTCACATAGGAAGGCGCTGGCAAACTCCACTGAACAAATCTTGCCAAATTTCACCTTGAAGTTGCCATAAGTCAGAAATGGCTTGAAGGCACGCAATAACAAATGGAGGAAAAGGTGAAAAGGACATGCCAAATTCCAAAAGTGTTATGAAATGGCCAGTACCATGCTCCTCAGAAATGTGAAGAGTTCAACTATTTCTGGAAAAAAAAATACTGCCCTAGTTTTGGATGACATGAGGTGGACATCAAGGGGCCTTAGGGGTTTCACTCTGCTCCCTTGGCACTGTTTAAATTTGAAAAACCTAACTTTCCTTGCCACAGAACCTCTGTAATTCAATGAAGTGACAGTGGAAACATGTTAGCTGGGAGATTATCATACTGAGGTGTCCTCTCTGATGATCTCTGTGCTCTACAGAAGGAAACCAGTCAGGGGGCCAAATTTTGTGTACAATATAGGAGTGGGGGCAGTGCTCCTGATTTATGTCATCACAGTTTTATGTATCCAGGTGGAGTACAGTTAGATAAAATTGCTGCTCAATTTTTATTTGAAAACATAACTTTGTGCTTTGGGCTGCTGTTTGGCTTCTGTAATTATTAATATGTACAAGTTTGGGTGGGCAAATGGTTACAGATAGGATAATGATATGGATTTATGAGAACATTCAGCAACATTTCTTCTGTGCCTTTGAGCTAGACAAGTAAGTTGTGCTTTTGTTTTATGGCTTCTGTGAGGAAAGAGTGCTGCCTTGGCTTTAGCTTGCATGAAATGCTGCCTCCAGATTCTTAACTTACACAAAGCAGACTCAACATGTCATGTCAGGTTTCAGGAGATATATTGGTTTCTACCAAGGTATCAAATTAGCTTTAAAAGCACTTTGAGTTATCAGTCAGTGAGCAATTTGGGGCAACTGATGTTTTGACGGAAGTAAAAGTCTGAGTGCAGCACTAGCTGCTTCAGAAATTATGTGATGCTGTTCTACAAGCTATTTCCAACCTAAGATTTATCCCCTTTTTGGTTTTGAAATGCCACCACAGGAGACTCATTTACATCTTAACTTATGTTTTCTCTTTTAGCACCAACTTATGGTCTATAACAGTAGAGAACACTTTTGCATTTTTATGTTTTGTTTTATTGTAAAGTGAATTGGGATTCATTTGCATGAAAGGAAGGATAGAAATGCAGTCTGTATTATGTTGTGTTATGACAAACCCAGTAATCTCCAGGCTTCCTATCATTAATAAACTCATTTCATAGATTGCTAATTTTGTCAATGAGGAGCAGCAATGGGTCCGTTTCGTATGAAGCATGTTGCCTTACAGAATTTATATCCACTTGCCCAATCTATGATTGTGCCTTCTCAGTTCAAGACCAAGGCTTGGGCATGTATATCACTCTCGTCATGGCCCAAATCCCTGCCTCAGGGATGCCACACACATAAACTTGCAGAGCATGCACACACACCTGTGTTTGGGGCAGGTTTACCTCTCAAACAAGGACTAACAAGAATTGTCAGGACATTTGCAAACATGGTGATCTCTGGGTTCTTTCTGCAAGTGGGATCAAAATAAATAAACCATAGTGCCCACAAACCATGGTTTGTTTATTGTGACTTTTTAACCACAGACACTGTCTCTGACATGCCAGATTCATAAAGCAGCAACAAAACAAGGCTCATCTTAGAATGGAGTTGGTGACGTACATGATAGAGACAGCATACATGGTACAGTTGGCCCTCCACATTTGCAAGTTTAACTTTCAGGACTCTATTTTCAAATTTCCCCAACCCCTCCCCCCACCTCAAACACTTCTTTACAGGTATAACTTTCAGTCTCAGCAGCTCAAATCACACCATACAGCCCTTTAAAAACCTGCCTCTGGTCCTCTTCCTCCTCCACCAGCTGCTGTTAGGCCAGCTGAGAATGAATTGCAGCCCAATTTCTTAGCACCACAAATCTTTTCCCAATGCCCCCCACACCCAAAGAAGGAGATGGGCAAGAGAGGAAGTATATGGCTACCATGTTGACCCACCCTCTTTTCCTCTCCTTTCCCTGACCCAGTTTGGACCATGGGTACCTGTTCTATTCACCGTGCCTTAGCTCCCGTCTTACACACACACACACACACACACACACACACACACAGTTATTTGCATTTTTCCCCATTTTTGTGAGGATTCTGCACCTCTAACCTTAACAAAGGTGGAAGGCCAGCTGTATATTAACTATGTGAGAGTCATATCATGTTGTGGGAAACATATGCTGGCTGAAAATTGTAAAGGTTTCTTTCTCCTAGAAATTTTGTTTTCCAAGGAAGCAGTGAGTAATGGTAGCAATTTTCTTCCTGCCACACAATTTTTTGCAATCCTGTGCAAAATCCTCTGAACTAGCACAGACTTGTAAGTACCACACCAAACTACAAATCTCAGGGTTCCAACAGTTAAACTGAAATGAAACTGCTGTAACTGTCTACCATATTTACATTCTTTGGATCAATGTCTTTGTAGCTATAAATCAGAAATAGAAAATGTCTGACCCCCACATGTTCTCTACAACTTGCATCATCTTTCACTCTTGTCTGTTCTGGTTATAACTTATGGCCATTGAAGTCCAACGTCTGGAAATCCACAAGTTCTTCAATCTTGCTTTAAAGAGATAGCTAGCACCTAAATTTTCTTTTCTTTTTCCAAAAGAAAATGTAAGGCACCTGGTTTTGCTTGGAACTCTAGTGGTAGAGAGGTAGAATTTAATGTTTTCCTTCCCTGCTGTGGGCTTGATCCAAATTGCAGCTACCTATATCTACAATTTACGTTGCTCCTGAAAGGATCCATATGATACAATGCATCCTCTTCTGAGATCAATACTATATGTCAACAGGGATACACCATGTTGAAATTGTTGCAGATGGGGAGAAAAGGCTAGTGCCCATTTCACGACACTATGCTTCTACTACAGATCTGATCCCTCCCCCTGTGCTTTTCTTGTGTAGTAGGGTAAGAAAAAGACATAGCTGGTAATGACATCTTTTACAGTAATGTGTACTTTGACCCGTAGCAGCAATGGTTTTGTTTAATAAGCCAATTATACTACAATTCATTTCCTCTGTGATGAACAGAGGCATGAAGGACATGTCTTTCACTTCTGTGTGCCACATGCTTTCAGTTGGTTATTTTCACAGCCTTGCTTGCATTCTCATTTCAGACGGACGCAGCTTTGATGTATGATGCTGTTCATGTGGTGTCAGTGGCTGTCCAGCAGTTCCCACAGATGACTGTCAGTTCGTTACAGTGTAATCGGCACAAACCATGGCGCTTTGGGACCCGCTTCATGAATCTCATTAAAGAGGTACATCAGTAACAAAATCCACTCTGCTTAGTCTTTGTTGTCCATCTGTAGACATTCAGATATGCAGCCCCCCCTTTTTTTTTGCTTTGAGGTTTGTAGTCAAGAAAAATATGTCCCTTTGCAGTAAATTAGCAGTGAAATGTCAAAGTGGAACAATAAGCTACAAAAACCACAAGAGGTTGTAGAATGAACAGGGAATGTCATTTTGCTATGTTGGGCAATACCATCTGAGCTAATCATAGCAGTATAAAATATAAGCATAACAGGAAGCTCCTGCTTACATTTTTTTAAGCTAAACTTTGCAATATCCTTTTTTACTTTGTCAAATGCCTCCATACAGTCCCCATTTTTCTTTGCTTTAATAGCATCCATATTTTATGAGCTTGATTACTTTTTCCTCAAATTATCCTTAACATAAGCCTGTACTTTTACAATTTAATGTGTAAAAATGAACATAATTGGATAATCTAAAGGTGAAGACCGTTGCCTGCCAAACACCTGGTCTTATGGAACTGCTAGACATTGCTGCAATTCTTGTAAACACTGGGGCCCTTTCCGCACCTTACCTTCTTGCAGCGCTGGGGTGCAGGGGTCGCGCGAGCAGCCTCCAGCAAGAGGCTCTTGCGTCCTGAGTCCTTCGGCTCCACATGAGCTGCCTGCTCGTGCGAGAGCCCCACCTCTTCCTTCCGCAGCGCAGCCTGGGAGTTTCCCAGGCTGCACTGGGGCAGAAAGTGTGACCGGCATGGTTCCAGAGGCTCCGCACGCCAGGTAAGTGCGCGCGGGACCCGGGAACAATGCATGATCGCACCATTTTCAGCTTCTAGCTGAAAATGAAAAGGTGTGCGATCGGCACCTGCCAGCCCCTGGAGCATTGCACGATTGTGAGTGCATCGTGCAGATTGCTCCTCACAGTTGTGCGATGCTCCAGGCCCTCTTTCGCATGGAAAATGCCATGCAAAAAGGGCCTGAGATTTTGCCAGATAAGTAGTTTGATTTAGAAATATGGGTTCAACTTCGAACTTTTGGAGATTCTGGATATGTAAACAGTATTAAAGTTCTTACTTTTTAAATGGCCAACAGTGTCCTCATTGTTGTCAAAAAGTGTCCATTACAAGGGCAGAAGGTACAGCTGAAATGACAAGTTTGCAAAGAGGCACACAGCAAATACAAAACCACACTTCTTTCTCTGAAGGAAAAAAAACAGGCAAAAATTCAGAATTTGTATAATAATGACTTTGAGGCAAAAAAGTCCTCTTCCTTGTGAGTTGTAAGGTCAACAGTACTAAAATAGCTGGTAATATCTATTTTACACCTCCTGCCCAAATGACCAAAGAGCAATCTTTCTGTCATAATAACTGACCTATAAAAACATATTTTAACATGGGACAGGCAATGGTCATTCAATGTCAGAACAATAAACTGAAGTTGGATCATAGTCATTACTGGGTCTTGAAGAACTAATGGGTAACAAAACAGAGATTGAAAAGAATGAACTAGAAGTAGTATAGTGACTATATTTAGGGGGGTAAGAAGGGTGTATCAGAAGGAATGTAACAAGTGAGAGAAAAATTATACCATAGGTATAATGACAAATGGTTTCCAGTCACTTTCAATTCTGAATTTTGAAGGTCATCTTTGGAGTCATGTTGATAGGAAATTTTCAAGGTTTATGCCATTCTCTTATCAATCTCAAAATGTAAGAGAAAGTAACAGAAAAGCAGTGGAATGAGGATCACAGCAAGTAATGTAATAAATTACTTTTTCCAATGCCATAACATATAACAACAACAGATTACCTTTCAAATACTGTGATGAATAATAAGAACAAATTACGTTTTAGAAATAAATGTTCCAAGATCTGCCCAGAAATTCTGAAAAACATTTCCCCCCTAAATATTGGATGTTTCTTAAGTTCTCTAGTTCTGCTAATTCAGAATAGTCGACCACTTCTTCCTCCTCTCCTCCTCCTCCTCCGCCTCCCTCTCCTCCTCTTTTTTCTTTCTTTCTTTCTCCTTCTCCTTCTTCTTCTTCATTTAAAAGGTATCCTAAAGCTCAAAAGAAGTCATCAGTGACAGGTTTCGGTAGAGCACCTCTCATCATATGGTAAAATAAAATGAAGAAATGTGCTACAGAAAATGAGATGTTAAGCAGGATTTTAGAGGATGTGGCTTTGTTCTCAGTAATATGATTTTTTTAAAAAGCAAGAAAATTGTATGACCATAATGCAGCCTTTTTTCATATTTTGTTGATTTGTAAACAAGGCATGTTTCTGTGATATAGTTTCCTGAGTGCTACACAGTGATATTTCCTCCTCTGTTACACAGCCAATCTGTTCAGAACAACTTGCTTTGAGTTTTCAGTGTGGGATGCTGCAGCATATTACCAATGATTTTGTGCCTTAACAATGTGATGATACAATAAAGATGGGGATACCCAGAGTGAAAATACACATGATTGCATAACCCATTAGTGAGCTTTGCCAGAATGGGACATAAAAAACTAAATGCATCCAAGAAATGAGAAAGTAGTTGTAAGAAATGGTAAGAAGAAACAAAAATCAGGACCCCTAACAGAAAATAATGTAGAAACTCAAAATGTCAGCCTTTTGTCAGCCAAAGAAAGATGTAGTTTCTGTGTGCACATACACACATAGACACAGAAATAGAAAGCTATTAAGGAATTGTATGCAGAGATTAAGGAAAAGTTGGTTTAATTATGAAGAGAAGGGTGAAAATCCAAGAAGTGAATAAGAACTTTTTTAAAAAAAAATGGCCACAAGGAAAATGATTTAAATATAATGAATAATTAATATTTCCATCTTGGTGGACATTAATTTATTCATTCTCTCTCTCTCTTTCTCTCCCTCTCTCTCCCTCTCTCTCTGTCTTATTGTTTACATATGAGAGTAATTTTTTTTTTTGTCTGTTTTCATAGGCTCACTGGGAAGGCCTGACGGGCAGGATAACTTTCAACAAAACCAATGGCTTAAGGACAGATTTTGACTTAGATGTGATTAGCCTTAAGGAAGAAGGTCTTGAAAAGGTATTTGAGATACTTTACCCTGTTTACTTGCCATTGTTATATATCATTTTTTTTTTAAAAAAAGATCTAATTTTATTCATTTGTCCTGAGTAGTTGAACGAATATATACCGCAGCATCATGTAGTATATTAGGGAATGCTGGGCTGAAAATTTAATAACTTGACACATCAAAATCATGTCATGATAGAAATTATGATAGAATTACAATAGATAATGATTCATTTTTCACAGCTAGAGATTTAAGATCAGTTCCTATATTAACTTGCAATTTGTAATTTGTATTAACAGTGCTTACCTGGACCTGCACAGCAGGCAACGCTGTGTGTAGGAGGGAGGTAACTGTTTGATGGTTTCCATAATAGAATCAAGAGTGTGATCAGATCACAATACGTGACAGGGCAGGACAAGAGGCCATTTAAGTGTGATGACCCCTGCACGTGACCACTTTGATCTTCTCAGTGAGACCCATCCACCCACCTTCGGTACCCTTGAGGCTAAACTGGGATTCAGGCATTCCTTTGTAGGGCTCTAAAGCTTGGGTGGGAATTCCTTGGATTATTGTCCAATCATGCTAGGCTGGGGAACAACCCACAGTATTTGGAATGCCTTTGGGGCTGAGCTGTTTCATCCAAGGGAACGCTAAGGGTCACAGGGTGACACTAATCAATTGCATCACTTTAATATGCTTTTTTTTGGCCCTTATTATTCTTGACCTATTAAAGGCCTGGATCAAAACATGTTATATTGGCTCCTCATACCCAAAAAAACATTCATTATTTATTTTTTTATATTGCTCAATACTTCCATGAGAGGTTCAGAAAATAACTTGTGTTCCTTAAGAAATATTCAGTATTTAAGAAATATTTAAGAAATATTCAAGCCAGATGCATGGCACACCACCTGATAACCTAAGAAGTGTTTCAGTGTAGATTGTGGCAAATCACAGATTCTGATGCTCAAAGCAACTGTTTTTAAAATCTCCCTGGACCCATACGTATTCCTAGGCAAAGGTAAAATAGTTCTTTCTTTTGGAGCCAACACATTCTGTACAGTTGAAATGGATGTTTCTCTAGATGTTGGTGGTATAGGAGCTAGATCCTCAGTCTTGGGCCAGTCTCTCTCTCTCTGTCAGCTCCAACTGCCTCATAAGGTTGTGGTGAGAATGAAGTGACAATGGGTGCTACCTAGAGATCGGTGAAAAATAGTTGGAATACAAATGTAAGAAATATGAATTAAATAATTACTTCCTGACATCCAAGCCAATTGTCAGGAAGATGAGAATAGTTATTCATTAATTTCTAGTAGGCCATGGTTTCACCACCCCATCAAAAACCAATCACAAGATAAAAATCGAGGCTAAACTTGGCATTACTGTGGCAGTGCTATGTCCTTGAGTATAGATCTATTCATGTCAAATAAAAGAGATCTCTTAGAGTGGGATGGGTGGGTAAAGTGCTGCTTGTGGGCCACTTACAATTCCTAGTCTGTTTTAATACGACTCCATAGGTTCCCACATGGTGCCAGTTACCCAAAATTTGGGGAATTGTTTGCCCCTAAATGGCCAATATCACCTCCTAAGCTTCTGGAGAGATGCTGTTGGTTATTTCACCACATTTTGATATCTTTCTTCCATCTGAAACCTCCAGGGAATTTCTTTGACCTAAAAAATTACCTCTTCAAAGGTGAAAGCAACTAGAGTCCCTCTTCCTTCTACTCCTTGGCTAATCTTCCTGGAATTTCCTGGTTAGCCACTTCCAGGTCTTAACGGTAAAGGGAGCATCTGATAAACAAACATCAAAATCCACAGAGTTCTGCTTCTAGGGTCCACTACCGCTGAATTTGCTGCCTCAAGTTATCATATAAACTTAGGCCCTTTCCACACGGGGGGGCCCGAAACACGGTGGAACGGGGCGGCGCACGCGGGGACGGAGCTTACCTTAATCCAGGTGGCTCCGTCCCCACAGGGAGCAGCGTGCATTCACTGCTCTACATGCCGCCAGCGTCCGGCAGCGTCCAGCGGTGCCCAAAATGGCATCCGGTGGCTTCTGGCAGTGCTCTGACAATTGGGGCAGCACGCCAGCCGGAAGCCTGCCCCTGGGCAGCTCTGCAGGGACGCACTTGTGCGCCCCTGCAGTTCTTCACGGGGCGCTGCGACGGGCTAGCGCGCTCTTGTTTTAAAAAGACCACTTGAAAGATGGTCTTTATAAAACACGCGGCACCACCCCCGTGGCTGCGCAAGAGCACTTTGAAGTGTAGAACCTCACCTTTTCAAACTGCCCTAGTGCACCCCGCGGTATAGACGACCTCCTGGTGAGGTCATCCCAGTGTGGGCTATATCCCCATATGGAAATGGCCTTAATGAATGTAGTAAACACTCAATTAATAAAACAATCAGAGAATTGGTCCTGAAGTTTTCTCTTGCTGTTACACTGATACAGAATTATTTCATAATTAACATGATACCATTAAGTTTAATAATCAGCTAAATGTATTGAAATAGGTTAGTACATTTTTTTAAGATTAAAATATTAAAAACAACAACAGCATGTGGCCCTCAAACACTTTGCAAGCTGGAAGATAAATACCACCGTGGATAGGCTGCCTTAGAGACTTCTTGAAGTGTCCTTTACATAGGGCCTTTCTGCACTTGACTGTTATAGCTCTATTATGCCACTTTCAACATCCTATGGAATCCTGGAGTTTGCAGTTTAGCGAGGGGCCTTTAGAATTCTCAGCCAGAGAGCTCTTTGGCCTCAGGAAACTACAAACCCCAGAATTCTATGGGATGTTGAAAGTGGAAAAATAGCACTATAACAGTGCAGGACAGAAAGGCCCATAGTGTCTTTTTACCATTGTTGGAGAGTGACTGAATATGACCCATATACACTCTCTAGTGATAAAAAGAAGTCACTGTGGGGAGCTTAGTACAAAATAAAACAAAATTAAATACCTTGTATATTTTCCTTTGGAATAAAACACTGACTCTACGGGGCATTTTAAGGATGTAGAAATATTTATGTAATTATTGTGCCAAAGTAGATATTGTTTCCAAGAATCCAGAGAAAAATTTACATAATTATATCTAGTGTTGAAAGACTTAAGATGTATTGTTTTTAAAAAGAGATATTACGAGGACAAAGTGATAATGGCCAATTGCTTATAGCTTTCTCAAAACTATGCTCTAGAGAAAGAGACACATTATTGTCATTATTCTAATCTTCATAAATATTGTACGCTGTTGATACTGGAGGCTGTACAAGTTATGCGAATCTGATAATTTCATATCCTTAGTAGGATTTGAACTTTAATCTTATAACTCTCAAGTTTAGGAAGAACATGCAATAAATACTATCAGGTGCTTACTGTTCTTATATACATATATTGATAAACCAAAGTGTAAGATATTTGAAGGTAAATGCACAGTTAAATACGGATAACATTTTATGTACAGAAATGGCTTGGTCTCTACATAGCCACAAAATGGCTCCTTTCCTGTGACTCATCCAAGGTGGGATGTGAATATTCATGTTTGTTCACCAAGCTGAACAGTATAAGTCTATAGAAGAAAATGTTCTTTGTGGTCTTTTTGTGGTTACAACTATGATTTTCTTTACCTGTAAAGGCTTGTCAAAAGCCAAGCATAGATCTTTGCTGACCAACCCATGAAGTTAAGAGACCACACACAGGGCTTGGGTTGAACTAGGGCAATTTATTAATGTATGCAGCGCAGGTAAAGGGAAATGGATTTTCTAGAAGGGGTGCAAAACTTTCCACATTGAATAAAATTTCCAAATCTAAGTATAAGCAGAAAAAGGAAGAGGTTTGTACAATTATAACTGAGGGAAATTATAATATTTTGTCTGTACTGAAAGGATAGATTTTTAAAAGAGCTTGTTTTTTCCTCTTTCTGTGGGAATGAGGAAGGAGCACCCCTGACTCTACTCCTCACTGGTTGTTACACACATGTACAGCCACTGTGCTGAGAAGAATGCAGTGTGCCCAACCATTACAGAAAGTGCAGAGTCCCGCTGATTTTTGCATGTAGTTTTATAGCAGCCTATTACATTCCAAGACCATGACGTAAAATTCTTTGCAGACCATATGAAGCACTTCAACAAGGAAAGCCTTCATGCGAGGCACAGAAGAATCTTACAATATTTAGAATGACTGTATGTGTGACATTGTACCTAGCACAGTGATAGATGAAGGTAAAGCCTGGTGTGGGAAGCTCCTTTAGGAAGGAAATTCCAGGAAACACAAAGCAGAGGTGAAGTAATGGAAGTCAGCACGATATATTTGACACAGTCTGTCCTTTGCTCCCTAAGCTAATGTGCTACCCCAAAGTAAAGTAGAAGATACTATTCTATTGGATTTGGCACAGCAGCCAGTCTGATCCGATCTGACCACGGAATGATTAGGGCTGCCATCTTGTGCTTCCTCTCAGGCAGACAAATCTATCAGACATTTTGGGGAGGTAAAGGGCAGAGATGCCGTGGTATGAAATCTACAGATACTTTCCTACAACACAACCCTCCAGATGATTAAAGATTGGGCCAAATAACTAAGTCAGAGAACAAATATGTAATGAAGGTCTCATTGAATGTTTGTAAAAGAAGCAGGAAATAAAAGAAGACATCTGCTGAAGACTTCCAAGATAAGATGTATATAAAAAGAAAACCTGTAAACAAGCTTGATCAATAGGATTCAAAATAAATGAAGGAAAGGAAATACAACAAAATGTAATATACGAGTTTCAGTAAACCATTTAAATCATGTTTCGTAAATGCTCACTTGAAAAATGTCATGCAAATTAGTTTCGATAGGAAAGCTGTCATGTAGATTGAAAATTGTCTAAAAACCTTTTTACCAAATGTAACGGAAATTGTAGATTATGAATATATGGGGCAGATGATGTAGATAGAATTGCCCTGTGTTTAGTAGCTGTATTGATTTAGGAAATGGGAGAAAAATACACAAATTCACTTAATTAACATTAATATATTGGGAGTCAGGTAAAATAACTCTAGCCAGGTACATGGCAAATCACTTTTATTGACTAGGAAATGTTTCAGTGTAGATTGTGGTAAAGCATAGATTCTTATGTTCAGAGCAACTGTTTTTAAACTAACCCCTTGATCATATACATGTTCTTGGGCAAAGGTAAAATAGTTCTTTCATATACTGGATAATTGAAACGGACTACCTATGACCCTCTGGATGTTGGTGGTATAGGGACTAGACTGAATATCTAGATGATCTCCCAAGATCTTGGGCTAGTCACATCCACACACTTTCTCTCAGCTCAAGCTACCTCATAAAGTTGTGGTGAGAATAATGTGACAATTGATACGTGTGTGTGTGTGTGCGTGTTTAGTTTTGTGAGGAAGTTACTGCATGAAAGATGGAAAATAGGAAGTGGACTGATATGAATAGTTCTTTGTGGTTTTTTGCTTCGTTTCTGAAGGGTAAGATGCTGGGGGTATTTCATCATTCCATAAACTTTGCATCTTACTTTGAGTAAGTGCAGCATATGCTCAGAGCTATTCTCTGTTGTTACTTAACAGTAAGGATAGGATGAATCTAGAATTTTCGGAATCTGAATCTGGATCCAAATCCCTGGAACGTTCTGGGACTCCACAAATCTCTAATCTTTTGAATCCTTTTTTTAAAAAGCATTTAAAAAGCAAGGCAAAGAAAGATAATCTTGGGCAAGACATATTCTCTCAGCCCTAGCAAAAGCCTAGGCAAAGGCAAACCTTCTGAAGAAATCTGTCCAGGGAAATTGTCAGAGATTTGGCTCAGGATCTCCTCAGATTGAAAACGACATGAAGGTCCTTTCTACACAGGCAGGATAATGTGAATTAATCCCACATTTTCCTGCCTTTATAAACAGGGCCACATACTACAGTAAAGAGATAGTCCAGGTCAAAACTGGATTTTCTTCGCATAGCTCTTTATGGTATCCTGGGATTTGTAGTTTGATGACGCACCAGCACACTTTGGTGGAGAAGGCTGTGACACCTTGTAAAACTAGAAAGCCCAGAATTATGTATGAAAGAGCTTTGCAAGGGAACTATGCAACGGAATGTTTCAGCTCTCCTTGAAATCTTAAGCCTGTACCTTCCAGTCAAGTGCTGAACTTAAATATTAAATGTTCAATTTAAATATGTTAAGAATACAACCCAAGATGTAATTTTGGAAATTGTTAGCAAAGGCTATTATTACTCCAAGAGAAAAAGTCACCTACTTGCCGTCTCCCCTTGTATGTCTGGTTTCCCAGGTTTTCAGGCATCCCAGTCTCCAACAAACTATTTGGTTGGTAGTTCGAGAGATTCAGTTTCCCTATTTTGGTGCAAGGCTTTGGATGCAGAATTCAGTTGGCCCATCCCTACTTAACAGTTATCTGCTTAAAAATGTTGCCAAAGCCAATCATTTATTGTTATGCTCAGTTGTCCTCAGCTCTGAAGTAGTACAGTGTCTTCTAAATGCTATGGATGCAATACAGAACACATATGTGAATTTTATGCCATTGTCCTACCACATACTGTTCCTCAATAATTTTATCATCTGGATTTGTCCATTTGTACACTCCTTTTGTTTCTATTTCCTGCTTCTGAAACATTTAAACCTGGATTGAATTCACTCTACCCTGGTCCATTAGCTGTGATATTGCCACTCTCCTATGTTCACAAATCCATGTATAGTAATATCCCTATTTTGTATATGTTATATATAAGTAGCTATGAATCTTCAACTTGTATATATAATAAAAGAATAGGCTTTATTGTAGCTTGTGTTTTGCCTAGAATAAATTGTCTTTTAGCTTCCAGTCAGGCACATATTATCAGCCTATTTGATTCCTTTAATGTGGCTTTAGAGTTAAAACATTTGTGCTGAGCCAATTGACTGCAAAAGATTTAGTGCCAGGGTTAATCTTTCCTGGAAAAATAGCTTTTAGTGGAACATTACTGTGCTACCTTGCTAGTTAACACTAGCAGTGCATTAAGTTCCACGGCATAATATGGCAGAGCTACACTCATTCCTCTGCTGCCATCTCAACAGATTAAGTGTTAAGATAAAACATGCACCCAACAAATATATGTTCCTCTTTTTTTTTTGAACAAAAATCTCTTTTTTACACTATTTTAAAAGTCAGGTAAGACGTATTGATGAAGCCATTTAATAAAAATGAAAGGACATCTTCATCTTAATTGAATTTAGATTCATAGTAGTAACTGCAAAAAATAGATATGAGAGTTTGAAGATTTCAGAGAAGTAGCCATGTTTGTCTCTTGCAACCTAAAAAGAAAAAATGACTTGAAGGCACACAACAAAAACAAGAAAGTGAGGACAACTTTAACTAGTCTAGGAAATGGGGGTAGGGGAAAAGAGAGAGAAGGAAACAGTCCCACTTGTCTAGGTTAATAATAATAATAATAATAATAATAATAATAATAATAATAATAATAATAATACATTCTACAAGGATTTTTTTTAAATTTGGTTGGAGAGGAAGACGGAGAATGACAATGTGAGAAGAAGATGTTTAGCCAGGACCTGAGGGAAGGAAGAAGCTAGGCAATGACAATAAGACCTTAAAGAAGAAAAGAGAATGATAATATATTTAGTCAAAAGTTATGAAGTGGCAAGAATGAAGGCAAGAAAAAGAGAAATAAAATCTAGAATTAAAAGAGGAAGGAACCAGGTACCAAAGCACAGCTGAAGAAGAAAGACTTTTCAGAACACTTTTTGCCAACAGTAGTGCAAGCCCAACCTTCTGAAACTGCAAACCCCAGGATTCCATAGGATGTTGAAAGTAGAATAATTGCACTATAAGAGTGTAGTGCGGAAATGGCCCAAGAAAGAGAATGAAAGTGTCAGATAAGAATTGTGGTTAAAAAGAAGAAGAACACGGCAAGTAACAAAATAAGGAACACCATAAAACCAGAGCCATGTAGTACTGTACTCAATGACTTCTGAGGCAGCAAACCCAGGCAGTTCATTTCCCCGCATTGATTATCTCTTTCTCTATTGAGACCTGGACCCAACTATGATTTGTGAAACTTTAAGAATGAGATGAGAGAGCGGAGGAAGTGTCCAGGCAGGCTCCCTGGGAGGTGTAAAGTAGACTTCAGCAGCAGATGACAGCAAAAACGGACAGCCTTTCTTTTCTAAGCCGTGTTTTCATCCTGAGATTTCCTGCCTTTGCCCTGAGTACCAGAGTACTCAGACCCAGCCTGGTTACCCAAGTGATGGAGGATTTCAAGTAGGAGTCAGGAATGTATCTTTGCTGGAGAACAATCCATAAATGGAGGGAATAAAGTTAAAGGGAATAAAGTTTTTATACGTATCTAGAAATGGTGTCTGTGCTTGCAGAATGCAAGATGGGTTTTACTAATGTGCATAAATACAGCAATAGGAGTTTCATAATATTAAGAAGAAGAGGGAAGGCTAGATCAGTTTACACTGGAGGATAACACATGCATGGCAAATATATTTTGACTAAGCAATCAAACATCAGATGTGTTCTTTTCTTGGGAGGATGGAAATATAAATGAAAAAATTAAGCACTCAGAACACCATGCATCATTTTCACCCTGAATGTCACACTTCAGCAGACACATTTTGCAATACAGTGAATCAAATTTTAGGCAAGCTGCTTCTAAAGAAGGATAGCAGAAATTGTACCAGAGGTGAATTAAAAGCATTAGGAGACTTAACTTTTCCTTACACTGTTCTGTCCTAGAGGCCTAAAAAGAACTCATGGACAATGTGTAAATGCCTCTACTGTTTTATAGATTGGAACTTGGGATCCTGCAAGTGGCCTTAACATGACTGAGAATCAGAAAGGAAAACCAGCAAATATTACTGACTCCCTGTCTAACCGTTCTTTAACTGTAACCACCATCTTGGTAAGTAATCATCCATCTTGGTAAGTGATCAAATGTGCAATTGCTTTGCAGATATTCTGTTTCGTACATGAAAATTGAGAAGAAAAGCCACAATGCTTACAGTCATAATGGCCAGTAAAGAAGTGCTCTGTTGTTAAAGAATTACTCTGTAACAAATTGTCTGAAATGTTAATTCAGTTATGGGATTTTATTCTTGTCTACAATGTTGACAATTTATTTTAGTTTCAATGTTATAGTCTACATTGACTAATCTTTTAGCAGTCTGATGATTCTTTCTTTTTCTAATTTTTTTTTTAAAGTACCACTGTTAGATTGGAGATAGAATATACAACAGACACACATATACCAAGAAGCTGAGGAGAGAGAAGAGAGAAATGGGTGGCTGAGACTAACTGTAAAATTCATTTTCACTCTTTCTCTCCACAGATTTCTAGAATTTGATTTTGGGGGTTTTATTTTGATTTATTTTTGCAAAATGCATTCTTTTAACATAATGGAAGGAAGATTCACCACCAGGAATACCTGTGAAGTATTAAACTTTAATTATATATGTCCCTGGTATTAAACTTCCCCTAAAACAATGGGTTTTTTTTATGTTTAGTAATATATAGAAGCAAGCAGCAAAGGAATCATAAGAATGCTAAACATTTTAGTAATAATTTTAATATTTTTTTTAAAAATAATAACTTTTAATCATTTTTAGCCTTGATTTTTTTTGGAGGAAGGATATTCACAAATTTCTTGGGTGTAATACAGTTAGTTGAATATTTGGAAACAGTGCTGATAGGAAGAAAATCAATTTATTTTAAAAATGTGGTGCTGGAGAAGAGTTCTGCAGATAGCCTGAACTGCTAAAAGGCAAATGAATGGGTGTGAGAGCAAATCAAGCCTAAACTCTCCCTAGAAGCCAAGATGACTAAACTGAGGGTGTTGTACTTTGGCCATATCATGAGAAGGCATGACTCACTAGACAAGATAACAATGCTTGGTAAGGTAGAAGGCAGTAGAGGAGGAAGAGGAAGACCACATTACAAATGGATAGATTCAATCAAGGAAGACACATTCCTGAATCTGCAAGACCTAAGCAGGACAGTTGATAATACAGCAGCTTGGAGGTTTTTCATCCATAGATTCATCATAAGCTGAGATCAGCTTGATGGCAGTTAATGACAACACAACATTTAATTACAACATAAATGAGAAATACTTTGCATGAATCTGTTACGCTAAACACTTTATCTGGGCAGTATAGTGGGACAGAATGAAAGAATTTCAGGCCAGCTAATTTGACTGCAAAGACACAGTGCACCTCTCAGACCAAAAGTTATTCACTACTTTTGCATCTGGTCTATCAACCTGATCTTGATTTGTTTTATCTTTCCTTTTGACCTGATGTTCTTCCTGATAGCTTAGGGCAATGCATCACAGTCCTTAAAAACAGCAACTAATGTTAGAAACGTTGGACACTTCCAGGTGTGTGTGCATGTATGTGCAGTGTTTATTCTTCTTGTGTGCACATAGATTTCTAGCATAATACCCATAACGACTCCTCCTCCTCCTCCTCCTCCTCCTCCTCCTCCTCCTCCTCCTGATATTTGCTATTTAACATTATTTGTTTTTGATATTTGTTTTACTGATGTGTTTTCCCTTAAAACTGTTATTTGTGGACTTTTTAAAAAAATCTGTAGCTTATCCCTGAAATTTACAGGAACAGCTACTTAAAGTATTTCTTTTAAAAAAAAAAATGGCATTATGACTATTACCATTATTACCACCACCACTGCAACATTTTGTCAAACATTTTAAATAAAAGTTCTGAAATTAGTGATCCTGTGATTTCATCTAATCAGAAATCATAGAAACTTTTAACAATTTGTTTCAGTGGTTTTCACCCTGTTAAAGAAAGCCAGTGTGGTCTAGTGGTTTAAGTGTTGAACTAGGATTTGGGAGACCAGGGTTTGCATCTCTGCTCAGAAATGGAAACCCATTCAGTGACCTTGGGTAAGAAACGCTTTGTCAGCTTTAGGGAAAGGCAATGGCAAATCTGCTCTGAATAAATGTTTTGAGCAAAACCCCATGATAGGGTCACCATAAATTAGAGTTGACTTGATGGCAGATAGCAATAACAACAGCTTTCACCTTAGTTTCTTATCTTAATTAATTATATGCCAGAATAATATAAGTTGTTTGTGCGCAACAGTGATAGGCATGTCAGAAAAAGGAGCAGGGGAAGGACAGAGGATAGAAACACTTTATGTTTGACAAAGAGGCCACAACTTTATTGGGTACTGTGACAGCGCCTGGGGGCATGGATAGCAGAGGATGGTCTAATCCGATTGGCTCTCTGACTGAAGAACCCAGCCCTAGCCAGAGGGAGGGTCTGTGTGGGAGAGACATCAGATAGCACATATATACTGAGAATCTGAGTTAGACTGGTGGTTTCTTCAGTGAGTTTCATAGAATCAGAGCATTCAGTAAACCAGAAGAGGGTTTTCTGGGGGAGGGTTAGCTTCTCAGAGGCCTAAGTATGGGGCAGAGAAGTAACCGAGCCACCTCTGAAAGAAGTCAAAGACTGGAACCCTGGGTGGGGTGGGGGTGGGGGCAGACCCTTGTGTTGAGAGAGCCAAAGGGGTGTGTGAGTGAAAACTCTGTTAAAGGAAACACTGAGGTGAAGAATATAGTTAAATATCTGGGAGAAAGTGTTATTTTATTTGAATCTTCTGAATCCTCAATACCTTTTCTCTTGTTAGTTCTTTTAATAAGGATTTTAGTCTATTTTTTATAAGAACAGCCTCAACATAGTGTTTTCTTTAATTTAAATTCAACAATACACTACCTCAGATTATCCATTCCTAGTTGGAATAAACTTTAAGAAGCTTTGCTCTTTCATCTAGGAAGGTTGTGGGTTTAAGGGAAAGCAGGGATGTGATTACATGTGGGGAGGGATCCAGGGTGTATTAATAATATTAAAAGGGGCACCACTTCTCCAGTGAGGGAGAAAAGAAAGCTGGTTTGTCTGTGCCCTGGGCTAGCCCAAGCTTTGCCAAGCAAGCCTTTCCTTTTGTAACCACTCCATACAGCCTAAACACACACCCAACACACCCCTCCATGATAGGTACAGCTTCAGCAGAGTTTTACATTGTGTGGAGCCATTGATCCAGTTGATCTGTTGACCTGCCCTGTCAATGAATGCTTAACACCGCCTGCCTGCAAGGAAGGCAAGGGGGAATTCTGGTGATTCACACTGCACTGTAGTCTGCTGTGAGGCGCCCTCATGGCTATGTAGAAATGACGTTGGGTATGTCAGCATCTGAGTTGGGCCATTGCCTATGGGCCTCACCTCAGGGTCCCTGAAAGGCATTGCCTATTTGCAAGTGAGATCCCCTCTTTGCAATCTTCCCAATAGAACATCTGGTTTGACCACAAGTACACCCCAAATAAAACTGTAACAATGTGACACATGTATTGACATAACAAAAGACCCATTTTTACTTCCATTGAAGAAATGAAAATCTCATGGGTGATGAGGTCCATTAGTCTGTAACTAATACTCCTCCCCAACCCCATCAGATGGAAGCTACCAGATTCATAGCAGGACATCAAAAATTCAATCACATCTATGAAGGAGGGTAGATAAGAAGGTTTCACAATCAAATGAGGCTAAGGCCAGAGGCACCCTCTGAGTGAAACAGCAGAGCTAACTAAAGATATCAACTTGTGAATCCTACATCCAGTTGGCCAGTGCTAGAAGGCACTTGACAGTCCACGTGACTGCACAGATGCCACCAGAAAATGGAGAAGGAAAAGGCCACTAGTAGTAACATAGACATGCTCCATAACCCCAGTTTTATGCCTGCAGGCTGCTTGGTAAGCAGCAAACAGGTATTAACATTGGCATGCCAACATTTGTGTTAAATAAAGGCTTCACTGCTCAGCAATCTTTATTGATTGTAAAAGCCCCTTAAATCAATGGGATTTACTTCCAAGTATGCATATTTTGGATCCAGTTTGCAAAGCTGTAAGCAGATTTATTGAAGCATATGTTTTCACAGATTCCAGTTCACCAAAATTTATTCATCCTCATGATGTTAGCTCTTTATGAGATACTTGTCTTTTTTTCTTTTCTCACTCTTTTTTTCTTTTGCTGCCTTTCACTACAGTAGTTTGGCAAGGTGGAGGTTCCTTTGATGAAAAACTCTGAGTCCCTGATACAGCATCATTCTAACTCTGGATAATGGCTTTCAATTGTTGTTTAACAACTGATGGCTTTGCTTCGATCATCTTCACTGAGCTGCACACAAGGTGTCATGGAACGCCTCCTCATTTTTCATTTCACAGTCCTTTCTATTTCAGAAATGTGTTAGCAGTGGAGCTCAATACTGTGTTCTGCCTATATAGAAAGAAAACTCTCCAGGATGAGAGAGGGAGTAAAAAGTGTGTTTAAGAAAATACCCTCTACATTTACAGTTAGATTTCTTCCAATGTGTCTTGGTGATCTCTTAGAAGTAAGTAATATGAAACCAAAGCTAATGAAATTGTTTGATCTTAAAGAAGCCACACAAAACTTCAATCTGTTTCCCAAAAACTGATAGGTTTGTTGTTTCTGCATGCTTCTACTGTTTTAGGTAGTTTGATTAAGATATTATCATGAAAGACATGTCCTCTGAAGGAGAACATGGAATTAGTGCAAGCAATGCCAACTGGGGACAAAGAGTATCGTATTGAACTGCTGGCATGCCAAATGTATAGGTGTGGGAATCATCTCTACTGTGTATTATATCAGGTTCTTTTCTGTATACTGCATAGATCGGCACAATGGAGCACAGATTTTTAATTAATTAATTTTAATTAAATTTTGGGGTTTTCTTAATTTGAAATATTAATATCCCATCCTATATAATGGGATCTAAGGGTGTTGTACAATAGCATCAGTACAATCAATTTAAAATGTTAAAAATAATTTAAACTAAAATCATGTGAAACAATATAAGAAATTAAGACAAGACTATTTAGAAGCAATTAAAACACTATGAAACAATTTAGAACCATGCACATCTGCAGATTTGGATGAGGCACCTGTTTTGTTTTGTTTTTAATGATTTATATTCCACAAACAAATGTCAGAATGTAAGACACCACAATATGAACTTTCATTCTTTCCTTTATAATAAAAGCATATACTATTATACATTGTGAGGTCCCCAAGTGGCCCACATTGAAAACTATATAAAAACTGTATAATTACAATATTAAACACTTTAAAATAATAAATGTTTAATTTTTAAATGTCATATAAAGGTAGCATAAAAACTAATGCAGTGCTACTCAAAGTAGTGATCCCTGGACTAATGTTCGTCCTTGAGAAGTTTCCAGAAAAGAAAGGAAAAAAATATAGTCAGTGGACACAGATTTGGTGGCAATTTCTGGCACACTGGGAAACAGTAATTGCTGGTCTTTTCACATCAGATGGCCTGAGAGGCTCTACATATTTGTAAGAGCAAGAGTGGAATAAACACAAATAAAAGAGTGATATACTGAACATTGACACTTTTTGGTGAGAGAACTTAGCTTAGCAACTACTACTTTGTTGTGTTGTTGTTGTTGTTGTTGTTGTTGTTGTTGTTGTGGTGTGCCTTCAAATCCTTTCTGATTTATAGCAAACCTCTCGGGGGGTTTTCTGGGGCTGAGAGTGTGTGAAGTACTCAAACTCACCTAGTAAATTTCCATGGTGGAGTGAGGTATCAAATCCTGATCTCCAGGGACGTAGTCCAATGCTCAAACCACCACACTGTGCTGCTCTTAACCTAACCACCAAATCTCAAATGAGAGGTTAGAGTAGGGGCAGGGGCATATTGTCCTTCAGCTATCTGGTCCTAAGTTATGAAGGCCTTTGAAGGTCAGAATTCTAAATGTCTATCAGTCATGTGGGGGGGGGATTCTCCTTGGGCGGAAATGTTTTTGGGGCATCCTGGCCACGCCCTCACACACTGCAGCCATGCCCCTGTGCACACCTAATTAGTCTGGACTGATGCACCAGGACACTATAGACCAGTAAAGATCACGGCAGCAGATTATATACATGTGACGGTATATTTACTTTACTGATGGTGCAGAGAGTAAAGTTTCTGGGGAATTGGACATGAAACTGAACATCTATGCCTTGGTCACTGCTGAAAAGGCCTGCTATAGAATAAAGGTGTCTCATTTTTTTCCTGAAGAAAAGCACAGTTATCCTTGACTAAATCAATGGATGCAGGTAGAAAGAGATAGTTGCAGAACAGGTTCAAAAAGGAGGGCACCAAAGGAAAATGAACTGAGTTAAGAAGAAAGGAAAACCTTATTTCTTAGAAACTTGAAGTTTAGGAAAATCCCATCTGCTGTGCTTCTAATATTCATTTTGTTTGGGTTGAGATGGAGATAGCATGAATATTGCATTTTTTTTTTTTTTGGCCAGAAGCTTGCCATTTTAATAAAACAACCATATTTGAGCCATATTAAAGCACACTATTTCATCACTGGATAGAAGTAGGAATAACTTGCCTTACTTATTGCTTGCTTTAAAAAAAAAGTTGATACAAATGATAAATAAAACTGTTGAAAAAAGTAAGTTGAAAATTATCAAATTATCTCATAAGTATTTTCTTTGCTTGTTAATTATTGTAAAGCAAACAACACTATACACCACACTATGGGAGACCTTCAGTGTTTAGATCTTGTAGTGACAGATAAGCCTGATTTTAAACATTTTGGAAACTATTCCAGGGTTGGTTTTTACAGGGTTTTTTTTTTCCAAGAAAGCTGGTCAGATATACACTTGCAAGTGAACTGAACTTGGATTGCTTCTAGTTTCTGTGTTGCTCCACTGGGATACAAAGTCAATATGGGCTGACATGTCAAGAACCTCTAAATAATTCATCTTTGCTACAGCACTAGAGGGTGTTTGTATATGAAGCATTTCTAGCTAGGTATATTGGCTCTCAAAATATCTCATCCTTGCCTCAGAGCACCATGTTTCATACTGTATCAGGCAATATGCCATTTTTTGAGCCTGGAATCTTTACACCAAAGGGGGACTTTCCTCCCTGTAAACTCTGCCTATTTTTTTTTAATTTCATGCCTTATATTTATACAAAAATAGTAGAATTCATTGAGTGTTTTAGCCAGAGGACAGGAGCATTCAGAAATATTGGCAAGGGAAGCAAGAAAAGAAGAAGGTGATAGTCAGTAAAATGTAATTTTAAAAGCGTGGTGGAAGGGGAGATAACTTTTAAGAAGAATTCATATAATGACAAGATGAAGGCACCCACAATTGAACAGTGGTAGAATGAGTAATTTGCAAACTGAGGGCATGGAGAGAAATGGAAAGACTGGTTGTGTATCAGAGAGATACACATATGGAGCTCTGGTGCTGTTGCTTGTCAGAGTGGGAAGGAGGAACGAGAATTTTATTCAGTCTATCTATCGCTATGCAGATGCAGCCAGAAAGACATTGAGGAATGAGTATGTTGGCCTTTCGTTATCTTCTTAAAAGTTCATAAAACTAGTTTCTGACTAGAGGCTTTTCTCAGACTGCATAACTATAGCAGTATAATTCTACTTTCCCTACTATGGCTGCATCCTGTGGAACCCTTGGTTTCCTGAGTTTTCTGAGCCACTAAAACTGAGCCACTGTGCCTGAGAATTCTAAATACCCCTTCCTAAATCCTATAGTTCCATAGGATGGCACAATAGCAGTTAGAGGACTCATAGTGCTACAATTACATACTTTGAAATGTATCCTGGTCTGTATTCTATTGGAATCAGAGCTCTGTTTTATCAGTACTTCTGAACACTGACTTTAGAACGTCAGAGAAATTTTTGTATTTGGTTTAGGTCTAAAGACTTCTATGAAACACAGTTCACCATACTTTATTTGGGTCATTAAAAAGGCAGCTCAGGGAGGCTGTTGGGGCTGAGAGCAAACAAACAAACAAACAACATTCCTTAGGGTCCCAGAGCAATATGTTGCCCACCCATCAACTACAGTAGGGCTGTACCACATATGATCTCTGAATACATACTTTTGTAGCCAATGAAGCTGTCTACCAGTCTTCCAAAGCTGCCAATTTTTAAAAAATTGTCATGATTTTCACACATTTTTTTGCCCCAAAACCATATGTGGAATTCCCCCAAATGCAAGAAACCATGCAAAAATATCCCCATCCTCACAAAAACATCCAAACCCTATACTACTACCACATCCCTCTGTTTTCCTCTGAAGTCCTTCTCAAAATGGTGAAAATGGTAATGGGTTGTCAATTCCTGACACCATTTTGAGAGAGACTGCATAAGAAAAATGGAGGTATTTGATCTTGTGGTGTGTAAAGAGCTGTGGCTTACAAGGGGATCAAGGAGCATTGACCTTGGCTTCCCATACAGTTGCCCATGCCTGATGTAAAGTGGCTCTCAGCAGCTGTATAGCTGTATAGAGGTGTATGTGTAATCCTGAGAGTTTTTGTATGCAAAGCATATTCTCTGCCACTGAGCCACACGCTTCTCATGGGGAATACAGTATCAAGTATAATCTCATCCTATCTAAAACCAATTTAAATGCAAGTGAATGGAACTTAAGTCATGATCATAGCTTTTTGTAGGAGTGTGACTGTTGGATACTCCAGTAACATTTATATGGATTTATTTACCACCTGCTAAATCATTCATTGTCATTTATTTGCTGATTGCTAATTAAGATCCTGAAAGAAATAAATCTTTCAGTTTCTAACCAATAACAATATTAAATTGCTGCCATCTTTAATTGGTTTGATACCTGCCCAGCCATGCACTTGATATAGTTGCTGCCATGGGTAAGAACAAGATCTTGTGCTTATTCTTAATTCCTACTACTATTACCAGTCTACTGGTACAAAACTAACAATGGAGAAGGACAGCTCAAATACCTCTCTCTCTCTCTTTCTCTCTCTCTCTGTCTTTCTTTCTTTCGTCAATTTTTCCAGGAAGAGCCATATGTGATGTTCAAGAAATCTGATAAACCTTTGTATGGGAATGATAGATTTGAGGGATATTGTATCGATCTTCTCAGGGAACTATCCACCTTCCTTGGATTTACCTACGAAATCAGGCTAGTGGAAGATGGAAAATATGGAGCCCGCGATGATGCCAGTGGACAGTGGAATGGCATGGTTCGTGAATTAATTGATCATGTAAGTCTGTTTTTTAAGCTTTATCTTCAGAAACTACAAATATTCTAAGTTTATCTCAGCAGACCTTGAACATGACACTTGTATAAATTCTTCTGAAGGAAAAAAAATATGCACTTACTAATACTAATTGCTGTTTTGTGTTGTATTGTGGATACTATTAACAACAGTGATACAATTGGCAAGGAACCTAATTTCAAGCACTTGCCTGCCTATTTGTGTCATTGGTAGCTTCCTTTGGCCTAGTGTAATTTCCCTTGCTGTCATGTGAAGAAAATTTACCTGACAGTAATCTAATACATATCTAAATATACTTGGTAACACTTCTGAAATAAACAGCTTCAAATGGCAGGAACATGTATGTAGTGGAGGTGAAGACAGACTGAGAGAATATGAATGGCGGTGGTATATTTTGGGCTCAACAAACTTTTTCATGAAGAAAATTATGGTAGGTATCTCCATAATATTTGTATTTCTGTATACAGAGAGAATTATCAGGCATTAAGATGCTTATTTTTGCCCCTACAGGTAAGGTTACAGTTAAGATTTGTAGACTAGGTCTTAGTTCCATCAGTTAATTGCAATTGCATTCAAAAAATGTACTGGGCTTGACAACTGGAAGGTTCTCTGTGTGGTGAATCAGTAGGCATCAAAGGGAAGTTCCCTTGAGCAGAGCTGTCAAAATATTTTGCTGCCTAATTTAGAATATCAAATGATATCTCCCACTAAAGTTAATATTTCCAGGCTTGGGTTTTAAGATATAAATCAAGGACAAATGATTTCTGAGTTTTCTCCCCACTGTGAGAGTAATTCTGTGCAATTTTCACCTGGGGTGTACACTTCCCAATCTATTTTGGGAGATTATTCTATGCAGAAGTTCAAAAGTTGTGCAAAAATTGTCTTTTTTTGTTCGTACAACAAGTACCTTTTCATTCAAGAGGAAGAAAAGAAAAGAAAAACCAAAACAGTATTTCCAGAAACATGGGGTATATTTTCCTGCAAGATGGTGGGTTTTGTGCACAAAAGACACACTTTTTCCCCTCTTTTATTTTATTTTTTTGCCAACAAAAAGTACTGGCCATTTTCACACTACACTGTTATAGTGCTGTTATTCCACCTTCAACATCCTATGGAATCTTGGGGTTTGGAGTTTAGGGAGGGGCCTTTGACTTCTTAGCCAGAGAGCTCTTTGGCCTCAGTAAACTACAAATCCCAGAATTCCACAGGATGTTGAAAGTGGAATTATAGCACTATAACAGTGTAGTCTGGAAATGGCCACTGTTTCCACACATGAGGTTTTCTGTGAGAGAAAAGAAGGATTTGTGTGTGTGTTTGTGTGTGTGTGTGTGTGCGTGCACGCACGCATGTGCAAAACTCATAATTTTATACAAACAATTCATGCATACTTTTGCACAGATAATCTCTTGCAACCTTTTGGGGTGTGTGAAAACTGGGCAAAACCCATACACAGTTCTCACCTCTGTGTTATTCTTCCCAACCAACGAGCAGTGGTAGCAAGAGAGAAAAGGGTATGGGCACAGTGGTTATGAAAGATGTAAAGCACTGGATATGCTGTTGGAGCCAGTAGATTGTGTCTGTCTTTCCTGAGCCCTGCTGAGTGACCCTGCAAAATCCCTGTGCATTCACAGAATTCTAGGCCCAGTACTCAAAGCCTGCCAAATTATTTTGGCACAGGAGGCAGAAAATCCATCAAGCACATCTCCTCATCTTTAGCAGGCAAAATAAAATACTAACAAATTAAATAGCAATTTGCTGCCCTTTCACAGCACCTAAGATCTGCTGCTTATAGCAGCTGCCTTGCTTCCTTTAATGGTAGGTCTGGCACTACTGGTGAGTAACCGTACACATGCAGTTTGCCAGATGGAACAGAATCATTGCTGTCTTTCCTTCAGCAAGTGAAAAATATCTGTTCCAACAGGCTTTTAGGAACTGACTGCAAAGATTTTCAATAGTATTCTGCTTTGCTGATTTTTCCCTTTTGTCTTTTAATGGATTTCTAGAGATAGTTTCACTGCATTTTAACTTTTGTTAATGCCCTATATGTTACTGTAGTCTTCGTATGTTACGTTGTTATGTTATGTTACATTACGTTATGTATTGTCTTAGCAAAATACTTTTGTTACTGTTGTTTTCTTAGCAAGACTTACTCAAAGGAAATTTGCCATTATCTTCCTCTAAGGCTGGGGGAATGTAACTTGTTGTGAAAGAGTTTGACTTGTGTCTTCATCAGCGCTTTTAACAGCATTTGTTTTAATATTTTAAGTTGCACTGAGTTTCAGCATTGGGGGAAGGCATTATTTCACAACTACAACAGTTTTGAAGGACAATCTACTTCCAGACAAAATGCAAACCTTTTAAGATAATATTAAAGGCTCTTCTTTGGTTCCTCCCACTGACCGTAGTGGCTAAACAGATGGGAGCCTTTTCAACTGTAATGTCCCAGTTCTGATAGTCTCATCAGGAAGACTTGCCTAGGGCCCAAGTTTGATTTCTTTCTGCTAGCAAGTAAAGAGTTACTAAATTTTCCTGGCCTTTTAGATCTATCTAAGATTGTCTTGTGACAGTATTATTGTCTGCATTGTTACTAAATGGAATTTGCCTTTTTTAAAAATGATTTTGATTTTGATTTTATTTCCGAAAGCTGATCCGAGACTCCTTGTTTATGTGACTACATTTGTTCTCTGTTCAAAGATACAAATTAAAATGTAAATCAGTTATTAATCTCTACAAGAGATGACCCCTTTGAGTCAGTGGCACTTACATAAATGTTGATTTATGAAGTTTCTATTGATTCATTTGCATCTTCCCTAGTTGAGATTAACAATTAGCCTTAGTCTACATCTAATTTCACACCTAGGGTCTTTGGCTAATTTTTGGTTGAATCCAGCTGGAATATACAATGAATCTATAAGGAAATTCAAGAGCTATCAAGAGCCGCCTCTGAAACTGGACTTCATTTTGTTTCCCAAGAAAATCCATATGCCACCCTTAAAATATGTGGTATTACTTTCCATTAGCATAAACTAAGAGCCCTGTCTGCTCCATTTTAAATATTGGCTAAGAAGTCTTAGTAAGACAGAAATATCAATGAGTGCTAAAACAGCAGGGTAATTCAATGTGAGTCAAAACAGATATCATTACAAGCAATTGTTTATAATTGAGTAAGTCAGGCATCCCTTCCCTTTATAGCTTTTAAAACATACTCTCTCAGTAGGCGGTGCCAATTGAATTTGGTCTCCTGGAAATAGAGTTTATTCTCTTTGAAAATTATGCAATTGTCTCTAGCTTCTTTGTATTTTGTCAAATTTGCATTTATTTTGGCAAACCGCTCAATAGAAAGACATCTGATCAAAGCCACTTGTAATAAAACAAGTATTCCAAGGGCTTCTGTCATTTAAGGAAACAAACAAGCAAGCAAAAAGATTTTTTACTGTCATTCAAGTTTGTAATTCTACATGGGCAAGAATGGAGTGTCTTCAGTAAAGACAGCCTATGGCTGTAGTAGAACAGCAATCTGCTTGCCTAACTAACTTCCTGATCACTATCTGTTAAGATGCTTTCCTTATTTATCTAGTTTACTTATTTGTTACATTTTCAGCCTGCCTTTCAATAAGAAGAAAAAATAGCACTCAAGATGGCTTAGAAGCATAACTGAAAACAATGCAAACAACTATACAATTAAATCCAGTAAAAATAGTAGTAGTAGTAGTAGTAGTAATAATAATAATAATAATAACAAGTTAAAACAGTTAAAAAGAGGATTACCTCTGAAAGAAATTAGCAGCTTTATATCAGGTTCCTAATGAGACAGGCAGCCCTGTACTTGTTCTTCTCTGCCCTGTCCTTCCTTAGGGCCACGTGGTAAACATTACTTCATGGTGCTTCCCATAGGACTCTAACAGTAAGAATGTGACCAGAGCTGACCCTGGGATAAATAATGCCTTGGGTGAGGTGGACCAGCATTATTCTGTTGTTTGGGTTTTGAAGAACTGTGAAACTCAGCAAAATAAAGGGACTGTTCCACTGATTTTTATCTAGACCAAATGACATTAAATTAGATTTTTTTTTAAAAAAAAGACACACATTTTTCTATGGAAGTTTTCATATGAGGCTTTCAGGCAATTTAAAATGCTCTTATGGAGAAGGGGGGAAATTAATGACACTTCCTGTTTGTCTTCTAAGGCCCTTTCCACAGCTTACCTTTTAACGCTGCTGGAGTGTGGGCCTCGTGTGAGAAGCCTGGGCAGGAAGGCTCTCGCAAGCCTCCCGCTTCCTGCTGCTCGGGCTCTGCAGCTTCTTCCTGCTCGCACGAGAGCCCCGCCCACGCCCCACCCCTTCCTTCCACAGTGCAGCCTGGGAGTTGGAGGCTGCACTGAGGAGAGGACGTGCGACCGGCCCAGCTCCAAAGGCTCCGCACCGCAGGTGAGTGTAGCCCAGGCCCATGAGCCTTGCGCAAGCGCGGGTTATTTTCGGCTAAAAGCCGAAAATAAAAAAATGCGTATTCACTGCGCGTGTGGGCCTTGAGCATGGCGGAAATGGGGGTGCATCATGTAGACCACTCCTCACATTTACGTGACGCTGAAGGGGCCCTTTTGCTTGCAAATTGCCATGCAAAAAGGGCCTAAGTCATTGCTGGACATACGTTCAGCGATCACAAAGCTAGTTCTGTACAGGTTTCCCCACTTATCTGACAGGTTAGGGACTGGAGCATGGTTAGAATATGGAATTGGTTGAAAAGCAGAAGCCACATACTGTACCTTAGGGAGCATGAAGGACTTATGGAGGCTCTCTTTAAACTGACCACATATGCACTGCTTGCAAAGTCTCTCATTTGGCTTGGTGCCTTCCCCCACCCCACCCCTCAGCTTGCTTTGCAAACAATGTGCATGTACAAGTGTTCCCATGTGAGTTTTCATAGGCAAAAAGAATTGATGAAAGAACAGAATCTCCCCCTGAAGTTAATGGAACTTGTCATTAATTTGGAAGCGTCAAAAGAACAAGTTGTCGGATGGGGGGTGTCAAGAGATGGGGGCTTCCTTATAACTTAAAACCCCAAATAGTGTTCATCCCCTTAAAAAAACCCACAGGTTGTGCATTAGAGAAATTTAAAATAATGCTTAATATTTTACCTGTTGTCATGGTGCACTGAACACCTAGAACATGCTACAGATCCACATACCCACATTTTCATCCAGCTAATTGTTGTATGATTTCAAGCCATTTCTGACTTACGACAACTCTGAAATGAATCTGTCACAGAGTTTTCTTGGCAAGATTTGTTGGGTTGGGGAGATTGCCTTTGCCTTCCTCTGAGGCTGAGAGAGTACAACTTGCCTAAGGTAATCCAGTGAATTTGCATGGTTGAGTAGGGATTGAAACCATGTTCTCCAGAGTCCCAATTCAACAATCAAATTGCTATACCATGCCGGCTTTCTAATCTGTTGCTGATAATTTGGTTTTGCCAGGCCTTTAGAATAGAGTTTGTGCCCTTGTAGCAAGAGTGGAGAAATATACAAGGAAGGCTTCCCTCTTTCTTTCTTTGCACTTGACTAGCACATAGAATGAGCTCCCATCCTTTTTTGCACAAAAGCCATGGCCAAATTCAAGGGATGCTGCTAAAGTTGTCAGGGGGAGGAGAGGGAGCAAGATGATTGGCAGCAGGGATTTTCCCCTGTAGTTTACTGAACTGACATTGCCATTTCTTTACTCTTGTACACTGCTGTGGGAGGAGAAGAAATTACCACTCCCTGCCTCCTCCCTCTCTTTCTCCACACCACTTTAATATCCAGAGCTCTAGTCTCACGCAGCTACCTTCATGGTACTTTCTGGAATATCCTAGAACAGTGGTTCTCAACCTGTGGGTCCCCAGATGTTTGTGGACTTCAGCTCCCAGAAGCCCCGGCCATTATGGTCAATGCTCAGGGCTTCTGGGAGCTGAAGTCCAAAAACATCTGGGGACCCACAGGTTGAGAACCACTGTCCTAGAAATAAGAAGTCCCTAGGTTCCTGCCACAGCATGAGAAAGGAATAAATGAGTGACAACTACTACCTGGAGTATCTTGAAAAACCCAAGCAGCTATATTGTAAGACCAAGGTTTGAATCCATACTCAGTCATGGAAACCCATTGGGTGAAACTGGGCAAGTCATACTCTCTCAGCTTCAGATGGAAGCAAAGACAAACCACTTCTGAACAAACCTTGCCAAAAACCTTCATGATTGATTTGCCTTAAAGTTGACAAGTCAGAAGTAATTTGAAGTCACACAACAAACATATGGTGTGAGAACTGTTAATTTTTTACAGTAATCTGGAGAAGCCCTTAATACTTAGCTGACCTGCTGAACCTGGAACTGTATCCAGAAAGCTCTTCTCACAGTCCACAAATGTTTGCACACATACCCAAGGGGATTTCCCCAGGTTCATCCTGAAGACATCTTTTAGAATTCTTGAGTTTTATTTTCAGGATTTGAAAAATCCCTTCCTGATATGGAATTACTGCTTAAGAAAGCAAGGAAATGGTACATGTGCCCCTACCATATCCCAGACTGCTCACATTTTAATTGAGGCCTAAGCAAAGAGGTAAGCTCTGTTTGCTTGCAACTGGGCCGTTCCTCCTTTTTTTACCTGTTCAAGTCAAAGTCCCTTACAGAGAGAAATCTCAGTGTTCCAGGTGAGAGCCTAATGCCAAGTGTATCCTGTCATTATTTTCCTTGACTAATAATGGGCAGAAATACTTAAGAGTCAAAGTCTTTCTATTTAAACTACATGGAAAAGAACAAGAACACTGAAATGTAAAGGAGGGCAGAACTAGGGAAGTATTGTCTGCTTTGTGCACCTCTTATGTCTCCTTTCTTGTCGTCCTCCCTTCCACACAGTTATTTTCTTTTTTCTCTTTCACACAGCCAAGAGACAAGAAAATATAGGTTGCCTAACTTGGGCCTCTCTTTAGTTAAAAAGATATATATAACCTAGCTGGAAGGGCTAGACTGTGCAACCAATTTCTCACATTGGTGAGCACTTACACAAGTAATCCAATAGATTTATATCTAGCCTGAAAGTGGTTGCTTTATGTCAAGGGATTGATTAATGAAGATGTTCAACACTAGAGCTTTCTGAGTCTCCATACCTAACTACCAACAATCTGTTTCTATTTTGTCCCCCTTTCTGCTTTTATTTTTTTTTTATCCCTTACCCCTTCCCAGGTTTTCAATTCTTATTCAAATTCCCAGGCTGTTTTCTTATCTACTAACCTATTAATTATAGCTTCTTCTGGGTGTGCATTTAGCAAAAGAATCCTTAATCTCTATAATGAATAGCAATAATTTTAAAAAGAGAAACAAACAGAAATTTCTGTTCAGAAATGTTCTTAAACGTAGAGGTTTGCCTGAAGAATTTGCATTTTAGTTAAGGATTATTTTATTTTGTTCTTTGTTTGAAATCTGCATACTTAGCATAGCTTCCTGTCATTTTAACAGCTGTTATGATAAGGCTTATTTAAAAAAAATAGTTGAAATACTGCACATCATACTGAAGTTCAAGATGGTTCAGTTAGTGATTCTGAAAATTGGATTCTGTCTCCAAACAGAGACATGGAAGATATACCCATATATTTTTAAGGATTTTTCTATTTTGCAGAACAGTTTCATCTCATCTTCCAAACACTTCCTTTTGGGAAAAAACAGATATGATTGTTGCAGTGAGATTTCTTCTGATATGTAGTTTCTGGATTGTTGTATTCTTTATTAAACAACCAATGCACATTTGTGCATATTCAAAATAGCAGATTGCTATTCCATTCCTCATTCAAAATAGTGCACTGCACCATTTTAAAGTGGGGACTCTTGTACAATAGTCAGCTCAGGTTCTTTGGAAGTGGAATGAAAGAAGAGTCCAGTGTATTTTGCTGGGTATTTTATCATACAAAAATAGTATTTCACTTCCTGGATAGAGAAAAATGTGCGTTCGCACAAATGTTGCGGTGCATCTAAATACAAACAGAATGAATAAACAGATAATTTTAAACAATTGTTGGGATAAATCCCAATAGGTACTTTTTACTCCATAAACTTTCACTTTTCATGGTGAAACAGTATCGTTCATATGGGACACTTGCTTCTGGGGATGTTTCACTTGGTTAACTGAATAGGACTGATAATCTCTCCAGCTCTTTCTGTTCTCCTTGTCCGCATGTCCAAGCACAGCATGTGTTACTTTGTCACACCTGCAGATGCTGTGAAGCCTCTGAGTGGTGTTTTTTATGTGCTAGCCAATACATCATTGCTTAGATAATATGGCAATAACATGATTGTTAAGGATGTTACCTTCAAGCTGGTCCAATAAAGTAATCATCATCATCAGATTTGACAAATACATCTTTTCTATGATCACAGGCAGAAATACTTTTAGTGACAAACATTTCTTTCAAAAAGTGGTTTGTGTTTATTAAGTCACTCTTCAGATGAGGAGTCACAGTTCTTATCTGAGCTATTTTCAGTGATGCATGTGGGAGTTTATGTTTACCTTTCTGTTGCAATTTCCAGTGCATCTATCCATTAATTGAAAATACTGTCAGGCTCCTCCAGACTGCTCAATAGTTCCGGAGATTATTCAGTTTTGGGATTTCATGTGCTGTAATGCGTCATAGCAGTTGTTTCTGCACCCACATCCAATCGTGCCCTAAATATACTGGGCTTTTGTTGCTGGTTATAACAGATTTTAGCACTACTTCTGATCTGCATGTTATTCTTTTCTCCCACTTGAGGTGTGGTTTAGCTGTGGTGTGGGTGTGTTTTCCACCCATCTCTGCCATCCTCTCCATGGACTCTCATATGCTTCCTCACTAGTATTGATGTTTCCAGTCTTGCACATTACTTCTATCTATTTTCTATTTCTATATCTCTGTCTGTCTATCTCTCTCTCTCTCTCTCTCTCTCTCTCTATCTATCTTCTATCTATTTATCTTTCTATCCATCTATACTTTGTATAGTTATAGTGCTAAAGTAATATAATGCTATTCCATTTTCTCACTATAATTCTAAAAAGAAGCGAGAAAGAGAACAATTTTGCTGACAACTGAAAATGTAATGAAAATGTAATGAAGAGAAGCAGGTCAGTGGAAAACCTCTATGATGAAGATCACTTTACCATTTGAAAACCATCAGTGGGACCACCCAAAAATATAGTAGGAGGGACCAAAACAATAGACATATCATGTTTATTCTTGCTTGTATCAGAAACTTCTGTGACAGGAACAAATACATTCCCTTTAGTGGGTATAAAGAAGCCAGTGGAGTGGAATGGTTTGAGCAGTGGACTACAACCCTGTGAGTCATGGTTTGATTCCCTGCTCAGCTGTCGAAACTCATTGGTGACTTTGGGCACATCACACAGTCACAGCCCAGGAAAACCCTGTGATAGGTTCACCTTAGGGTCTCCCTAAGTTGGAAATGACTTGAAGCCACACAACAAAAAAGTGGGTATAAACAGTGGTACCAGCTAGTACCAGAACTTCAGGAAGAAAAAAAAATGGAACAGGAAGAATGTTGCATGGATATTAAAAAGTAAAAGAAACTGATAAGTACAGCTACAACTTTTGCCAAATCCCAGAGCTTTTGCCTGATCCGGAGGAGCTCTTAGGCCCTTTCTGCATGAGGCTGGTGAATTGGTCCATGCTGTTTCTTACCAGATTTTCTGGGCTCGAAACAAGGTGGACGTTCCCTCATTTCCTTCCAGACAGCTACTGCATATGTTCCATTCTGATTTGGAGGAGTGCAAGTTCATGAATCCACACTGCTTCCGCCGTGGCCACTCCCGCTACTCCTCTCACCCCGCCCCATCAACTGTGATTGGCCCTTTTTTTAATGGTTTAGTACATCATTGTGTACATGCGTAAGTCCATACTACCCTCTGGCCCCTCCCATGAGCCCTCACCTGACCACCAATTCACATTGGCGCAAATGTATGTGTCTGCACCACTGTGAAAGTACAAATCGGATCGATCTGGAAAATTGGAAAACTGATTTCTTCCGGTTTTCAAATAGCGCGCTTTACCACTACATGGGGGTGCATTTAGTTGGAATTACATGCAGAATGAAGGTAAATAAACTGAACCTAGTCTGCTCCAAGGTGCAGAAGACCTCCATGGCAAGACACATTGGCCTGCCTTAATAACTGTGTGCGGAAAGGGCCTTAGTTAGAAGAAGAATGGTTCTCTTGAACTGAAAAAACTTAGTGATTTTTTTTGGCTGGGGGCAGGCTGTATTCCTATATTCTCATTTTGGATAACACCACTCAAGACATTTCACTGCCTTAGGCAACGCTGCCAATAGTATTCTACGTTCATCTGTGATCCATGACAAAGTATATAATATCCACAACTAAGCAAATCATTTTTATGCAGGAGGCAGAATATTTCAGAGGCACCTCTTCCCTTTTTATTAAAAATAAAATAACCTCCAATACTGAGAAACTAAATGTATTTTTTAAATATTTATACTCTATTGAAGAAACTAAAATTTGCTTCCCTCTCATGACACACCTAATTTGCTGTCTCACACCACAGCTACTCCAGTCTTTCAAAACAGCTAAAGCATTCCTTGGAAGTAACCCCAAGAAGTGGAAGGACTTAACACTATCTTGAGAGCCTTGGCCATTGATTCTGTGTCCTTTTTGTACGGATGGCATAATAGTAGAATGAATTATTTGCTGCCCTTTTGCAGCATCTCAAATCAGATGCCTGCTTATGTTTCTTCATGGTAGAGTTGGCCCTGGTCTCTAACTTAATTCAGGTGTCTGTAGAGCTTTCTAAAAGACCTTTAAATATGTTGTTGTTATTGCTGTTGCTGCTGCTGCTGTTAGTGTTAACAATATAACAGGGTACACCAAAGTGGAGTCAAGAGGTGGAAATAGTACCAAAGTATGATGAAGGTTGTCAAGCATACGAAGTACAATTTGAAGGGAGAAATCAGTAGGAAAGCCAGCATAGTATAGTGGTTTGAGTGTGGGACTAAGACTTGAGGAGACCAATTTGAATGCCCACTCATCTGTTGAAACCATTGAGTGACTTTGGGCAACTTGCATTCTTCTGCCTTGGAGCGGGCTACGGCAAACCTCCTCTGAATAGAGCATGCCAAGAAAATCCTAGGATAGGATTTCTATAAGTTGGAGTCAACTTGAAGGCACAAAACATCAACATGATAGCATCTAAAAAAAGGATTTCTAACTTCTGTAATTTCATTATCTGTGGACTGGTATTTATTTTATGTTGTTATGCCTACTCATTGGTTTTGTTTTTCATTTTAAACCTCACATTGTTGTTCTAATTTAGAGCTTCCCTGATTTATGTCTTTAGCCCTTTGAAGGCCATCTGTTCAAACTGCATTTTTATTTTGTGGCATACATTTATTTAGCATGTAGATTAAGTATTATTGTTTTATGCCTCAACCATTTCTCTTCACTTAAAGTAATTTATGTTAATCATTATCAATTATATTTGATTAAGCTTCTTTGGCATACCTCCAGAACTAGCCTTTTTCTGAAGCCAGACTTACAGATTTTCAATAGTTAGAACAGGGGCATCTAATTCACCCCTTCCCCTTTCTTTCATGATCGTTGCTGAACAATTTAGCATTAGCATCTGCATTACTTTATCTTATGTGCATGACATTTTCCCTAACAATTCACCAACATCTAGTGCTCTGTGGTTATTAGATTTTCACATTAGCTCTGTCTTCAAATTATTCCAATATGTTATTCCAATTCTGGTTTTGTCCCCTGCTTCTCACCACCCAGAAGATCATTTACTGTGAATTTGTAATATGCCAGTAAAGATCCTTGTGACTTTTATACTGTGTAGTCTAATTGCTAAACCTAGGAGACCTTCCATTAAATATTCTGACCTTTTTATTTCCAATGCTATTTGTTGTGACCTAAATGAGCACATCAAGCATGACTTCTTTGTTTTGCTCTTGTACCCCTGGCTTTGCTTCTGACAAATTGAATCCATCTTAGTCTTTGCCACTTTGCTAAAACACTTTAACACTTTGCAAGCTTCCTATCAGGAGGGGGAAAAAAGCCAGAATAAATGCAATACTGGTCAAAAGTACATAATTTATTTTCACCTTTGGATTTTTGTTCTGCTCTTCTGTGCTGAAAGTGGCCTTCAGATGATCTGATGTCAGATGCTACAGCTGATCACATTGCCACTCAGAGTGGTCAAACATGATTTGAGCTGAACATAGCTCTGGAGCCCCCAAGGTGAGGGGCCTTGCCTTTTCTGGGCCACCAGTCATGGGAGTTCTCTAATTACAACTAGCTGAGTATGGTTAGAATGTCCTCTTTAGACCTTAGTGCTCAATGCAAAAAAGTTTGTGATGCTTCTGATAGTGGGTAGATGCCCTGGGGATGGAGCTTGCCTGCATGCCCACATCCCTGTCATCCATTTGGTCTTCTGTGCATTTAGGTGAGTGTGTGTGAATCATTTTCCCACACCTATAAAAGGAATCAAATATTTGGTCCTCAACCAGTCCATTATCCTGCTGAAGCACCAGTTCTGATCATCAAATGTCTTCACTGCAAAAGAGAGATAGAACTGTGTGTCATCTGCATATTGCTCACATCCCTGGATAAACTCTTCCAGTATTTTTATGATAAGATGATAAGAAGTATAGAAGATAAATGGAGCCCCATGAAATCAATATAGCACAATTGGCAAAGAACAAGAATTCCCCAGGATTGCCTTCTAGAACCAGCAATCTAAGTAGAAGGAGAACTACCGAAATACAGTGTTCTCATTTCTCAACCCAGCCTATCCATAAGGAAATCACAACTGACAATGTTACAGATAATGGCCAGAATTCATTATTAGTTACCTAAGTGTGTAACCACCATAGTTGCATAGCTACATAGTGTCTCCTCGTCCACCCCGTCCCCATTGCAACTTATCAGGCAGCAACTACTGTGATCAATGAGGATCTGTTCCCTTGTTGATTGAGAAGGAACTGATCAACATTCCCATGCCCTGTCAAGAGTGATCTCCATTGTGACAGGGAGAAACAGGGCCCCTGTCTCTGGAGCAGCAGAAAAAAAGACCTGCTCTATCCTCCATATGACATCCCTTCAAATATTTAAGCATGGCTATCGAGCCTCTTAACCTTTTCTTCTTCAGGCTAAACATACCTAGCTCCCTAAGCCTCTCCACATGGTTTCCAAGCCTTCCTTCGTGAACTGTGGTGCCCAGAACTGAACACGTTATTCTAGGTGGGTTCTGACCAAAGCAAAATAGATTGGGACTATCACTTCCTTTGACCTAGTCACTATGCTTCTTTTGATGCAGCCCATAATTGCATTGGCTTTCTTAACACATCACACTGCTAACTCATCTTCAGCTTGTGGTCTAGTAAGACTCTTAGATCCTTTACAAGTGTACTGTGATCTAGCCAGGTTTCACCCATCTTATATCTGTGCATTTATTTTTTTCTGCTGATGATCATATAGAAGCTTCTGTCAATATGGATAGTCCCTGGTGTGCACACTGCTTTGTAGTTGATGCACATGAATGAAGCTAGTCTTGCCTTTGATGAATGAACATTTAAAGCCTGCCATTCTAGTAAATAGTATATGCATTGGATACGAAAAATGGATATGTCCTCATACTCTCAGCATTTCTCAGTAAGTTAAGATGGGCATAATTTGACATTTTTATGCTACTCTTCAAAATTTAGCATAAAATGAGGTCAAAGTCATGTCAGGAAGGAAATGAACTTCTTTCTGTCCCTGTTTCATCTATCTCAAGTCATACCTAAATTATTGGTTTGCATTTCTTCGTGTATTTCATATGTGAAGCTGTCCTCTTGTGCCACCGTTCTGGCAGCAAAATCTAGATAATCTCATTCAGCTGGTGGAAACCCATTTGTCTGCTTTCGTCTTTATGCAAAGCAGACATAGAAACTGCAAGGCGGCAATTTATTTCTGTACAGAAAATGGCGTAGCAAAATGGGAAAGAAAACTACTTAGAATGCATTTTGCTGAAATGCACGACATTTACTTCCTTTTTTTTTACTTCATGCACTGATGTTCAGTTAAGCTATAGTAGATTTATAGCATAAGCTGTTGTACAAAGCAATTCGTGCTAAAGATGTTGCAAGCCAAAGATAACAAATCTGTACTGCTTGCTTGAATAATTCAAGTCAGCTTGAACAACCAGATAATACAACATCTATTGAATGTCCTTCTCATACATGCATTTCACAAACCCTTGGTAATTTATTTCTTCAACTGACTCATGGAGAGGAATAAATACTTCTCTTTCTGACATTCTTTGAGCATAGAGTTGTGATATGCATGGCACTCTGAACGCTGTTGGGCTACTGTTCCCTTCTCCCTCTCCCCTCTCCCCTGTCATTGGCTGTGATGGCTAGAAGTGCTGGAAATACATCTCATGGGGAACTACATCATTCTCACTTTTGACTTAGCAAAATAGCAATAGCATGTTTATTTCTATGCTGCTTATCAGCTAAGTGCTCTCTAAGCGGTTTACGATGTGTTAGCTAATTGCCCCCAACAAGCTGGGTCTTCATTTTACCGACCTACAGAAGGATGGAAGGCTGAGTCAACCTGGAGCTCTGTGAGATCGAACTCACAGCCTTGTGGCTACAGTACTGACATTTAACCATTGCACCACCATGGTTAAATATTCTTTGGAAACTAAATTTCTGAGATGTTTGGAAAACCTAATTCAAATGGCTATACTCCAGTCAATGACTCAGATCAAGTATATTTGAGAATCAGGAAATAAAATAAATTCAGGAAATAAGGCATATTCGAACTTAGTGAATAAGACACCTTCAGGGAATGAGGCAATCTGGAATGCGAAGAATACAGTGCATTAAGGGAATATGGCACATTTGGCATCCAGGTGTCCTAAGAAGACACATTTAAAATTCAGGGACTAGGACATGTTTGGGAAATAAGGCACAGTCTTCCTTTACTAAGCTAAATTGTCTGCTCCAGGGCACTGGGGACTCTTCTGAACAGCATGACATATTGCAGGTGCTTGGTTGTTGTTACAAAGCCTAAGATTATTTTTTATTTTTTTATTTCAACAGATTGTAGAAAACAGTGATTCTCATTTTCAGTTACAGATTCTCTTGCTTTTCTTGCAAACCAAACATGATTTTGAATGGTCAGTACAGAATACATGCTATAGCTTGCACAGATGCACTGGACCTTATCTTCATAAAATCCCTGTCTCCTCTATAACTGCACTGTGTCTGTCATGATGACAGGCATCTTTTCTGCTTACAATACTGTGACCTGGCTGAATATCCTTGTCTAAACCCTGATAAATTGCTTCTGGAATGTATTTCTTTGCATTTGCATTTGCATTTCATTCCTTTTTTCTTCATATGCATGCTTTTAATATTTGTACATTGCCTACAACGTTGATAAGTGCTTTATTAAATTTTATTTTAAAAAATAAGATCCAAGCAGGGGAATATGTGTGCCTATTTGTACAGTGAAGTTCAACACAGGTAAAATAGCATGGAATATATGAAAGTCCTGCCAGTGGCTTCATTGCAGATTTGGGACATTTCTGTATTGTTATCTAGAAAGGAAGTGAAAATATTAGCACAATAACTTAAACTCATATTCCCATTGAAATACCCATTTTTTAAAAAGCCCTTAGATTTCTCTTCCTACGTACTTAAGATAGATAGATAGATAGATAGATAGATAGATAGATAGATAGATAGATAGAGGATGATATTCAGTTCTGCTTGCTATGGGATGGAAAGAATATTCATAAATGTTCAACTCCAAGATGAAAAAATAATTCTGGATAGACAAAAATCTTCACATTTTAGGACATATTCTGCACAAAAATGCTCATGAAGGATTTTTTTATGCCAAAAACTTTTTTTCTGGGCAGAAAGCAATTTTCCTGTACAGAAAAAATATTTTTATCTGCTGAGAAAACATGATTTTCTGCACCAAAAACAACTTTTCTGGACAGAGATTTCTATTTTTTGTACCAAAAAACAAAACAAAAAACCAAAAACAAACAAAAAAACCCTGCATGTGGATTCCTTTAAGAATGAATTCCAAATTGGAAATAATCCTCAAAAAAATCTAAACAGTTTTTGAGGAATTTCTCACACTAGGGATTAAAATAGTTAAAATGTGTTTTTTATCCCTATGTGCAGAGGTTAAATCACTGTGGAAATTGTTAGGAAGACCTGGACAAAGTTTTGTTAATTCAGTTGGTCCATTTTAGCTGGACTAACATATAGATTTAACTCAGTCTAGTAGAAATTTGTATCTGCTTTCCCATTTGGGTTTTTGGTTTGCTTGTTTACAAAAAAGCTTGTTGGTGTCAGTATTGTAATATAAATAATTGGATTTAATTGTTGTTATTCCATCAGTAATTCATGCACTGGTAATCTTCAAGGTTACACTTGATGCACTGCTGACTTCCCTATTCAGCACATTACCGCAGTTGTTTATGTACTGGTAAACTACTGATTAGACTACTGCAATGCATTCTAAGTGGGGCTGCCCCTGAGGACAACTGGGAAACTAGAACTAGTGAAAAAAGCAGTAATTGGACTGCTGACAGGAAAAAGCACATAGAAATCAGATAACAGTGGTACTAAAGGAACTGCAGTGTCTGCCAATTCATTTCTGGTGTGAATTCAAGGAAATGGTATTTAAAGCCAAAAACAGTTTGTGACTTCAATTTTTGTAGGAATTCCTCTCCCTGTATATGCCTGGGGAATTTAGAATAGAGGAACTGTCCTCGGTGTCAGCAATACCCAGTGTGAGTATATGGGAGAGTGTTTTTGCTTTTGTGGCACCCTTCTGTGGAACTCTTCTCTTCATATTATTTTTTATTGCTTTAAAGGTTATTTTCTTCTACATTCTAAATGGTTCAACTTATTTTATGCTAAGCATTCCAGAGATTTTATGCTGTGGGGTAGGATAGATCTGGCATCACAGTTGCAGATATAAATGTGTAACTGTTGTCTCCTAACCTGTCATACCTTTGCCCTTAACAGCCACCAGCTACGTGGAATGCTGGCAATGAGGGTGCTGCAGAACATTTCCAGTCCCCTTATGCCAGTGAGCTATGATTCAACGAGGAATTGCAATATGGGTCCTGCTTTTAATTGTCACATTGCAGCTCACTAACAGGAAGGGAACTAAAACTTCATCCTGTCATGCCCTAGTTGCTAGTAGAACAGAGCTATGTCACTCGAAGCAACTGCTGGTTGTTTACCAGGCAGTCACTGGATCAGGAAGGAGGCTCATCAGCTGGATATTGAGACAGAAGTAGGATGGTGTTTCATCCTACCAGCCACTAAGGATGAGATGAGGACTTCTGACAGGGGTCCTGCTTCTGATTATTGCAGCCTCACTCACTGGTGAGAGGGGATTAGAAACATCTTCCTGTGCCCTGTTCACTTGTCAGAGAAATAGACGTCTTCTGCCCAATCCAGTGGCTGCCTGGTAAAGTAGATTTAACATTAGTGCCATCATACTGACTGTGTAGTGTTCATGAATATGGATCAGTTATGGATACTTGAGTTTCATCTATGTGACTACTATACTGAATTCAAGCTGTTGTCCATAAACTTCGGCTACAGCAGCCCAAGAGGTAAGGTACTCCTACCTGCCCCCCCAAAAATAAAAAAAAAACCTATGTGTTCTGAGGGAAGTAAGATCCACATTAAAATCTCGTTCCTTCCCTCATCACTAATTATTCCTCACAAGTTGTCCAAGAAAGGCCAGTTGTCTCCCCTTGCACACACCATTATAGTGGCTGTTTATGTAATGATTTTGGTCACATTTGTCTCCTGCTTCAAATTTTCCTAAATGAGAAAGCTAGCAGTGCTCACACCTTCTTCTGAACTTGGACACTAATAGAATGTGATTATGAACAAGATGGACTTATTTTATGTGCTTGCAAAGATCTTAGGAGTTAGAATAAAATACGTTTGTATCAAACAAACATAACAAATACAGTGAATATGCAATCCATTGGGTGTTTCTCTCCCACTGCGCAACACTGCAAGTACATAAAATGTGGAGTGCAAAAGTACGATACACATTACTTTCCAGTTAGAAACAATAACATTGATTGCATCCTGAGTGAATGTCTGTTGAAACCATAAGCAGACCCCTGCCAGCATTTCATAAAACAAAGGCTGTAAGGAGTAACAGCTGCACATAAAAGAAACTGTTGAAACTCCTCGTTTGGTATGGGTAGCCCTTCACATAATATAAACAGTGTTTATATTACTGAACTTGGCTTTCCATTTCTTTAGGGGGTTGAGGGGGGCATTATACAGAATATATGAAATAGATCAACATCATAGAAGAGAGAGTTTTTAAAATGTAAACACAAACCCGTTTTTCATATTTTGAGGCTGCAGACATTTTATTGCATGGTAACAGAACTCAAGATCAAAATGTCAGACAGGATGCTACTTTTATTAGTTCGATGTCTAGTGGAAAATGCAACCTTCCATTACAGGTTTATACTTAGGTATTGTGGAACACTCAAAACACTGTAATTTATGTTACGTTACCAAGGGAATCCATGAAAAATCCATAAAGACCTATTCTTAGGCCATTTCCACATGGGCATATTGCCCACGCTAGAGCAACCTCTCCAGGAGGTCTTCTTCACTGGGGTCTGCGCTAGAGCAGTTAAAAAAAGTGAGGTTCTAGACCTCAAACTGCTCTAGTGTAGCCCCGGGGGTGGCGCTGTGAGTTTTATAAAACCACCTTCAAAAGTGGTTTTTATAAAACCTACCGCGCTGCCCCGTAGCAGCCCCTGGTCAAGAACTGCAGAGATGCGGTAGCGCGTCCCTGCAGATCTGCCCGGGGGCGGGCTTCCGACTGGCGCGCTGTCCTAATTGGCGGAGCGCCACCGTAAGCCACCGGCTGCCATTTTGGGTGCCGCCGGGCGCCGCGGAGTGCTGCCGAGCACTGCTGAAATTCGGCAGTGTTTGGAACGGCGGATCCGCGTCTTCAGAGGGACGGAGCAACCCGCTTGCGGGTAAGCTCCGCCCCTGCGTGCGTGGCCCCATTTTGGCTCCCCCCCATGAGGAAAGGGCCTTAATTATTAAATATCACACTTCAAAGGAAAACTGCTGAATAACTTAATGTTCTTGTAATTTTATACAGTTCAATCCAAGTCATTGATATATGTATTTGTAGGGTGACAAGTTGAGCCCAACCACCATTTCAGTTTACAGGTACCAAACTGGTGATTAAGAAGTCCACAAAGAACTGGATGGACCTGCCTGGGATTTAGGCCCTAGGCTGAAATCCATCATGGTGCCACTGACAGCAATTTACCTCCAAGGTTTAGTGAAACTGGAACTAATCCCTGCTCAGGGAACATATTGCCAAAATAGCATGTCTGTTAAGGATGTGGTTCATAAAACCTCCAATGTGCCATTATTTTTGGAGTTTGGATGAACATGGAAAGCCCTTGACCCTTAACTAAACTGAATATGATGGAAGATAATTATAAATCTGTGCATCCTTATAGTACACAGTCAGAAGAAGTTAATTAAATATCTGTATAAATCAAGAATGGGGAAAATATCATCCATGGGACATATGCATCCCCAACTCCACTATTGTAGCTACTAATATCTCCAGTAATTGAAAACACCAGCCAAAAGCCTCCCAACCAGCTTTAAATGTGGCAGCTTACACTTCCATCTCCCTGCAAAAGCCATCATCCCTCCAAGAACTTGAAAAAAAAAGGCTGAAAATCATCCAGAATGGCAACTATGAGTTATGTTAAGTCACTTCTAGTGCACCCAGTCATGTTGGTGCAGCTCATACACAAGGGTAAAAACTGGCCCAATACTCTATGCAATTGCACACTCCCATAGAAATAAATTTAATTATGAACGTAGTATGGTTGAAACTTAATTTATCCTGGATGGACATGATTGGCTCCATCCAGAATAACTGGAATATTTGTTTCAGACTTTAGAATGAGGACTCTCACTTTGACAGGCACTTTTTAAAGAAATGCCATCTGTTCTTCAGATAAGTTAGTGAAGATTTAGAGGTTCTCTTTTAACCTTAAACCTTTTTAACTTTAACTTTAAACCAAGTTTTAGCTTGATGTTGCTAATGAATATGCACAGATTTTGAAGAGTTATCAATGACATTTAACTTTTATTTATGTGCATTGGTATTGTTGAGGATATTTTTGTATTTATTATACTTTTTATCCTTGCATAAATTAAATAAAAAAACCCAAGTCATAGAATCCCTCAGCCTACTCTTTAATACCTATATAGTAGGCTGGCCGTGGCTAGATGCAAATTTTGAATTAGGCTTTCATGGATCAGATAACTTCATTTCAGTTCATTTTAGAAGAATTTGCCAAGATTTGCAAATTTCATATTCAGGAAAGAAATAATTTGAGTTACAAAAACAATTCAAATGTGGGGCAAACCAAGACAGACATATTTCCCCATCCACAGCACCACATAAAGAAAACACTGTCCTTGCAATATTCCAGTATTTGAGTTATATATAGAGTGGAGGTACAACCCATCTTGTTTTCTCTCTAATCTATTTGGAAATGAATGCTTGTTTTTCAGTCATTATACAGGAATAATAACAATAACAAATAATTTCTTACCTGCCTCTCCCTATGGAGTGAGGTGGGGAACAACAGCAAATAACATAACATATAGCCTCAATTAAAAGACCAATAAAACTAATACAAATCCTTCATTAAATACTTTAAAATTCATAATTCAAAAATCAACTGGATAGGCCTGCCAGAAAAACTAGGGTTTGTTTTTTTTTGCTGCTGCTGTTTTAAATGCAGACAGCATTTCCAACCAACAAATCTTTTCTGGCAGGTCATTCCACAATCTGGGTAGTCTAAGAAAATGACTGCTTCTTAACAGATAGCCTAGTTTTGACTGACTGAAGTAGATACCTCCCAGAGGACCCAAATGTACAAGGTGGATTATACAGGAGAAAACAATGCTGTAGGTAACTTGGACCCAAACCATGTAGGGCTTTAAAGGTAATAATCAACACTTTTTGCCCAGAAACTAATTGACAGCCAGGGAAATTATTTTAATATTGGTGTGATATGGTCACTCCTAGATGTACTGCTAATCAACCTGGATGCCATGCTTTGAACTAACTGAAATTTCTGAACTTGGTACAGCAAGAGTTTAACATACAGCAGATTACAGAAGCCTTAAAGTTAATTGCCTGTGCACTACCATCTTTAAGTCCTCCAATTCTAGGGAGAGATGCAGCTGGCATAATAGCCAAAGCTGATAGGAAGCACTCCAGTACAGTTTATGTCATGAAATCCATGGTAAAAATCTTTGTCTTCAAAAGGAACAGGTGGAAGAAAAGTTGTGTTACGTACAAAAGATTTAATCTAGTTTATATTTCTATTCACATACCCAGAAAGAGAGAGAAGGAGTCTACATTGATTACAAAAACTAAACATCAATCATCAAACCCAGAGACCCGCACTAGGGATACGAAGGTGTTTGGGAATACCCAGATGGATAAAGGGAATAACAGGGTTTTTTTTTCCACTTAGTGTTCCAAACTGCTTTTGAAATGCCTTAGAATTTCATGTGAACCTTGTTGTTATTGTTATTACTGTTGCTGTCACAGTTGTTACTGTGAAAAATTAAGATGCCACACAGATCAGTAAACTTCTAATTCAGTTCAGTATCAGCTGATGGCTTCCATGTCAGTAGGTGATAAATTTCTCTAGGTTTTGTCTGAATATTGATGAAAATAATTTGGATATTTGGTTCAGTACCTTTGGTAGTTATTTTGGAATGTCATGGAAAGAGAAAATTTACTGCCCCTGACATAGAAGCCAACAGCCACAATTCACGGTATAGTTTGCTGTATTGATTGCAGCTCAAATATGCAAATGGTCATGCCTAATTCTCTAATTGAGCAAGGGAGGACAAGCTAGATAAAATGGAGAATAAGATTTCACACTTAAAATTTGTTATCTTTGTCCTCTGGGACTTTTTCCAACAGGAGGAGAAAGGAAAACAACACTTCAGTCTTTAAACCATTTATAAATGAGATGTTAAAAAGAATTCTACAAATGATCATTTACTTTCATTTTTGCTTTACATTATCAGTAAACGTCACAGTGTTCAAAACTCTTGGTCTTGGGGGAACTGCAGCAGTGTATCAGCTTCTCTACTGAAGGAGGAAAAGCAAGCAGCAGAGCTTTAAATTTCAGCTTAATTGGTACCAAGACAGGACTCTCCAAGTGTAAAGTCTATGTTTTGCTTAATTTGATTGCCTGCTCCTGCCTGCTGCTTTTGACTTATGGTCAATTTCCCTTTCTCTCTCTCTCCCCCTTTCTCTCTCTATTTTCTTGCAAACAGAAAGCAGACCTTGCAGTTGCACCACTGGCTATTACGTATGTTCGAGAGACCGTCATCGACTTTTCCAAGCCATTTATGACTCTCGGAATAAGTATTTTGTACCGAAAACCCAATGGTACAAACCCGGGCGTCTTCTCCTTCCTGAATCCTCTCTCCCCTGATATCTGGATGTATATTCTGCTGGCTTACTTGGGTGTCAGTTGTGTGCTCTTTGTCATAGCCAGGTAACATGTCAAACCTTTTGTGATTTTTTTGGCAATTGTTAAATTCCCCCACCCCCTCAAGAATAATTGTCAAAAGTCACAAATTCTTCCTTGCTTTTTTCTTTTTATTCATTAATCTGCAGAGTGCAGAGATAAAGTCAGTGTTTCAGGGGATTCTCATAATTAAATTGCAGTATCGTCTACTAGCATTAACACAATCTTCACTGTGCCTTTAATAGACTATTGTTGTTTTTTTAAAAAAAATACATTTGTTAACAGTAAACTGAAACATTTTAGAGGGTTGTCAGGAGTTGTTCTTCTCCTCTGCTATGCCTGCATTCTTAAGTGTTTCTTTTCTGAAACATATATTATTTTTAAAAATGCTGTAATGGAAAGATTTGGCTTAACACTGGAACAGTGATTCTGATTAGGCAGATAAAAACTCCTAATAAGATAGAAGAAATGTGAGCCTCATGAGTTCTTTCATGTGATTTTTGTTGTAAAGAGCAGGAGAGAAAGAATGTACCCATTAGCCTAGGCTTTCTATTGTGTCTCCTGTGGCTCTGCCTTACCTACCATCCCTGGGTTGGGGAAAACTCTGAAAAGAGGAACCTGATGCATATTGGTTCACCGCTGATTTACACTCCTGATCATGCAGTGTTCTAAAATTGGGATAGTCAAATTGTGGCTTTGGGGTTAGTGTGTGGCTGCCCAGGCTTGTTTTTGTATACCTCATCCCCTCCAAGACTGCTCTTTTATTGTCCTTCAAAGGGTGAATTACCTCTTGGGAAAGCCCACAGTAGTGTCAATTTAAGTTTAACATAGGTTACAGCCACCCACTCCAATACTGTTTTTAAAAATGCCAGTTGTTCAAAACCAGAAGTGGGCCTCCAACCACTACAAGTTTTTTCCGGTTTTTTTTTTGGGGGGGGGCATTTTTGGTAGTCTGCATGGCCCTTGGATGCGCCTGAGGGAGAAAATTGACCATCCTTGGTCAACCTGTTCTAAATCACCTTAGTTGTCTATATGTGGCCAGGGAGGAGCCATGTATTACCAGCAGGCACAGCAGTGCTCTCCATGAGTCCCATTGTTTGACTAGAATATCTGAATAGATCTCTGAAGTATTTGAAAACTGCCAATCGACTGCAAAAAGCATTAGATGATGAAACCATGCTTAACTAGATTTCAAGATTCTAAAGATCTGTTGCCACATTTTATAAAACTGCACTCAAAAAAAAAAATCCTTCTTCACTTAATGCTATTCCTGTTCATTGAAAGGGCGTTGGTTGGTAACCCTTTTTAAACTTGTCTCAGTCCAGGGAATGCCTGAGGCAGGCAATCATTGTTTAAGCAATTTTAAATAAATATTTGAATTAAGAAACTACTACCAGAAGGAAATGTTGAAACAGCTCACAGAGGAGATATGACTTTCTCCCTTGTACTTTGCATGGTCACTGAAGGCCCATATGTTTACTGAATCCAGACACAGCCACTGTAGTCAAGATGCCGCATGGAATTACTATGTGAACAAAAGCTATCCCATTGATTTCAATTACATGTGTACACATTAGGTTTTTGGATTGGAAATAGAGGTTCCTGTTGTGTATAAAGTCACATTGTTTATCATGATGGCCCTGAATCACTAAATATGGTTCAACAGTGGACCAAGAAAATTCAGCCTGTCACCAGTGTAATCAGACTAGTATTATCCAATCAGTGCAGGACTCTAGCCTACATGCTCACTCAAAATACGATATTGTGTCTTAGTTGTGTATTCCTACATGGTAGGGTGTTGGCCCTTGTGGTCCCTTCCAATTCTATGATTGATTCTGTTTGGATTTGACTGTTTCTGAATGCAGCAACTATCTTGTTGCTTCCTTATTACAGCTTGTTGATTCTTTAAGATATTTTCCTGATCAATTTGAAGCTTATTTTTGTTCATGGTGCATCCTTTTCCTTCTATATTTCTTTGATGTACATACTCTCTGTCAATGGGTGAGAGAACATCATACCAAGACAAAGATATGATTTTACATAAGGGAGGCTGATTTTGACCACAGATTGAGAACCCTGATTTTAAACATTAATAAGAACAAGATATTTTTAGTGGTAAACTCTCACAATTTGTTCAAAAGCATTTGAAGTGAAATTCTCCAGCTGCTATTTGTATGGTTGTCAGAGCTTCCAGCCCCACATTTCTGCTTATCTTTAAATATATCTACATTAGAAGCCTGTTTTTTTTCTTTCTTTGTTGGCATATGCTCTGGCAACCTTTCCTGTTCTATTCATCTCTCTCTTCACAGTGAGTTCTACCAATAATTCAGGCCTCTTCTATTGCAATTGATGTCAGAGTCCAGTGTTATTTCCTTGACACTGCTTCCTCTATTTTATGAAATGCTTAATTTATTGAGAAGCAAAATCACCTGATGCAAAATATGGCCATGACTTCTTACAGTTCCTTGGAGGTGTCGACAAGCATGTAGATACAGATGTCTTATGGACATGGTGTAATTGGATTTCCAGAAAGCTTTTCACTAAGTCTGTCAACAAGCTTCTAAATAAACTCTGCAGTCATGTGATTAAGAGGAAAAGCCTTCTTGTGGATTAATCACTAGTTGCAAGTTAGTAGGCCAAGGGCACACGGTATTCATCTAATGAAGATAAGTGAGAATGAAGTGCCCTATGAAGTCTGTTAGCTGTAGCTCTATATAATTTACTCATAAATTACCTGACCTGTGGTGAAAAATGGGTTATCACATGTTTTCAGATAGCACTAGGCAATTCAGACTAGGATCCAGTGGGGATGTTCTATGGATAGAACTGCTTTTATCTGCAGAAAGTAGAAGGGGCAGTTACTCTTCTCACTGAAGCACATCTCATGCCCCTTCAATTTCTGCTCCAGAGGGTCGTGGACCTCTTCAGAACAGGTTTTGCAGGACATGGAAGGTAAAAGCTGGGTAGTCTTGCATTTAGGGCTCAGAATGGTAAAATCCTAAAAACAAATGGCAGAGTTTCAAAAAGCATACCTGGACAGCCAAATGGTACACAACGCTTAAGTTAGGAGTGAAAATACACTAATGACTATTCAAATTTGTTGTGATTACAGATGGAAGAGGCTGTGAAACCATAAGTCAACATTCATTAGAAATACTATCTGAGTCTTCTGTCAAGAGAACAAAGAAAAGAAAACTATTAATTATAGACATAGGAAAAGGATGAAAAAGATAACAGTGTTACAGTGTCACATGAAGTACCATGTTCACGTGAAATGCCAAAGACAATTTCAGTTGTTCCATATCTAAAATTGTGAAGGCGTTGATGAAGTTGCAAAAACTTGCAAGTAAAATGATGATGAATAAAATGACTGCTCATAGGATGGGGTAGCTTGAGGGAAGGTTTAAAATGCAGTGTAGGAAGAAAAAAAGCAAGGCCACATGGGAGCTCATATTTCTAATTAGGTTAACTGAGGATCTGGATAGAGACAAGACTGAGTGGAGATTTTGGATACTTCCTGGATCAAAATAGGATGGACTTTTTGTGTGTACGCATTCTTTCTCCTTATGCCAAGTAACCTGCACTGTGGAGAGATGATAAATATGGACAAGGAATTCCTATTTTATGTGAACATAAGATTTCCCTGAATTTGTGAGAGGGGATATGAAAAACACATTTTATCTTCCAGGGCCTGAAATTTCCCAGATTTGCATAATCTCATTAATTTGATCCCAGGATCTTCATGTGGATAGTAGAGGATGTGAGCTTATGGTTTGCTCTTGAATTTGCAGCGTTTCACTGTAGAGGCCACTGAGCCAGATGAACACATGAAGGCAGTGCATTATCTATATTTAGTTGTAAGGGGGTGGGGGAATCCTATGGTTTGTTTGCTTGTTTGTTTTTTGGTTTCATGTATATGCTGCCTTTCTCCTGGAGTGATCCCAAGCAGGATCACAAAATGAATTAATTAAAACATGACAATAAAATTTTAAAAACAATTAAAACAGTATAACATTGTTTTAAAAGAAAGGTTAAAAAATTAAGTAAGGCACACCCCTCTAAAAAGAGACTCCCTGCAAGTGATTGCATATTAAAACCCTGCTTAAACAAAAAAGTCCTTTGCCTTCTGGTGAAAGGAGAGGATGTATGGGGCCAGTCTAGCCTCCTGCAAAATGGAATTTCAGAGGGTGTGAGCAGCCACTGAAAAGACTATCTCATATCCTCACCAAGTGACCCTATAACAGTGGCGGGGCTAAGAGAAAGCCTTTTCAAAAGTCATTGGATCCAGAGGAGCTTCCTCTGATAGAGAAAGCTTCACCACTGCCCATCGTTGAATAAAGCTCTTCTAAATGCCAACACAGTGGGTTGGATCTAGGGTGGGTGGGATCTAGCCCCCACCAGTGGGATCACTCACTGCAGAGGAGACAGTTCAGTACAAGTCAGATATAAAAGGAAAGGAAGACACAGCTTTTCCCAATTCCTTCCTCTCCCTGAAGTTCTAAATCCTTCCCAAATACTTCTGGAGGATCTCCTGATCTTTCAAAGCAGACTTTTTTTTTGTGGGAAGGGGCATGGGCAATTTCAAGGGCAGAAAAGAATTGGAAAAAATATAGAAATATTTAGATCTGTATAACAAACCACAGCTATGTGGTGAATGTTTCTTAAAAGTTACTGCAGATTTAAAAGAATTTTTGAATTTGTAGAAACATTTTTTCTGAGATAAACTTGTACATAAATATATATGCATGTACGTGTGCATATGCATGTGAATGTAGGCACAGAATTACACTAGAAGGTGATATGATGGTCCAATTTATAATGTACACATACACACCCCAAATACTACCTGAAGGAGTAAAATCTCCATTTTCACTTTCCCCATATAGGATATTGCCTTGCATGTGGAAACATTTTTTGAATGTCATTCTAAAATAGCTCAGTTTCCTTGATGTAAGGAGTTATGTTGATTAATTCATATACAGCTCACTGAAAATGTGTTTTCTTATAAGGGAACATATTTTCTTCCTCAGCATTCAAGCACTCTGTATTCCACCCAGGTTCCACTATCTTTCTTTAAATAGAAATATTCACTTGTTCTTGTTCACTGGAATGGAGAGACACTGAACATGGAGGGGCACCATATTTTAAAGGGTCATGGTTGACTGTTTCCTATTTGCAGTCTTTCCCCATGCTTTCAGATGTTGAAAGCATTGTATTGATGCTCTAAACAAATACTGACAAGCACAATTAACTTTTCTTTACATGAGAAGAATTGTATGAAGTATCTTATGCCAAAACAAAGAATATGGTGGGTTTTGTTTTCTTCAAAATGAGAGGCAGTCCTTAGTTAAAATTCCATCCCTGCTAATAGGATCAACCAATTAATACCAATTTTTGTGGGATAGAATTTCAGTAGCACATGCAATATAATGAAATGAAGGTGAATACTGGAAATGTAAAATGCTTTGCCAAGATTTCTTCTTCAAACTTTGGCTGGACGTATGATTTAACTCTAAAGCATAGGATTGCTGACAGGTGTCATGTTTATGCAAGTGTTCCTTTGCTACCCTGCTTGCTGGAGGTCCCTTAGGGGGATTCCCAACGCTTGTCAAAATTATCACTTGTGGGAAAAATTAGCTATGAACACTGCTGTAGCAATGCAAAGAGGCAGGGTAATTAAGCATCTTGAACGGAGTTGGATCACAGAGAATCAGGCTAATTGTTCAAATTTAAGTATTTTATTGAAATAGATGTTAAAATTCATACAATCATTCAGCTGCATTCACTCCCACAAGCATACAAGGCTGCAGAAATTTAGAAAGAGGTGAAAATTAAGAGAGAGAGAAATATGGGTTTTGGGGTAATACTGTACCAATCCAGAAGTCTTCAGCTGGGAAAAGACAAGCGAAAAACCCAACTCAGCCTCAGGGGGCAGGGCTGAGGAAAGCTTTCCACTGGCAGAGGCATTGTTTGCGAATCTGGGAGAACTCTGAAATAGAGGAGAAAAAGGGTTTCTAGTTATAGTGCTGAATACGTCCTGGGAACCAGATGGCTGCATTTTTATGAAGATGGATCTCAGCTTTGTAGTTCAAAGAAAATACAGCCAGGCATCCTTGTGGTTTCCTGCAAGATGACTTTCTCAACCAGGGATGCATGCCTCCAAAATGTAGCATTCTTGGCTGTTTGAAATGTTAATGAGATCCTAGAGACCTCTTGTCTCCTGTTGGTGCTATTATTGCTGAAAATCCATTCAAATAGTCTGTGAGAACCATTTCAAGATTCACCTAGGATGTGTGACAGGAAACAGGGCTACCCTTTGTTATGTATCCATAGCTCTACTGCCTACGTGCCCTTCTATGGCTCACTATGCTTCTTATAAAATAATTATGATCCTCAGGACATAGTATACAGTAACATATAGTATATAGTAAGTATAGTAACTATAAGTAACTATAGTATATAGTATAGTATATAGTAAGGGGTTTAGAATAAAATATGAAGTTAAGGTCAGTTATGTTGTGTATTCTTCTAAGAGGTCATATGTCATGAAAATAAGATTGTCCCCCTTCTGAACTCCCCATTTTCCTTTAGGTACAGTTTCAAGATAGTTTTGCAATTATGTAATCACAAACTAGTACATCTCTGACTGTCAGCAAATCCTGTAATTTTTTCCCCCACAACAAAGCATTTATATGTACATGTGATACATTTTGTAGTATATCAGTTGGCTTAAATCCAATTGCTAGTCCAAACTAGTGTATGGCCACAGAATCAATGGGAATTTAGTTAATACTTTTGTAAGTTCTATTGATTAATGTATCTCCTCTAGATGGTGTTAGGAATTGGATTTAGATATGTGTATCTGTATATGTGGTAACATATTTGGTTACAACTAGTTGTAATAATGCTGCAATTCACTTTTAATTTTGCCCTTTTATTAAACATTTAAGATAACAATTAATCACAAATGGATAAAAAATCAGATCTTGTAGACTGCTATACATTAGAAAGGGGCAATGTATCCAATAGGTAAAGTAGGTGGTAGATAGTGTATTCTATGTTCAGAATGTGTGTATGATCTTATGATATAGTTGCTGTACGTTGAATTAATCAGCTAGTGTTTATACTTTGAAAAGAAAGTATGTTAATGAAAAATCAATAGTAAGAGGTTTTGTTTTTTGCTTCCATGTCATCTTGCGTTCTGTGAATTCATATGCTGTAGTTGCATTCTGCAGTATAACTTAGCAGATAAGTGTGTGTGTGTGTGTGTGCGCGCACACATGTCAACTACTGGTGACTCCATGAATTTCATAGGGTTTTCTTAAGCACGGAACATTCAGAGCTGATTTTACCAGTTCCTCACTCTGAAATATAATTCACTGCTGCTGTCCCATCCAGGTACTAACCAGGTATGACCCTGTTAGTTTCCAAGATCAGACAAAATACTCAGCAAAATATATTGCATTAGTTTTGCAGTTTTAATACCGAATGTGCTTGGTCTGCATACTTTCCAAAGATAGCTGATGTATTTTCTGTTAATTCTATAAGTAACTGATTTAAGGCAGTAATCCCATACCCACTTGCATTTCAGTTACTGGCTCAGTAAACTCAGTGACTTGTTAACAAGTAAACATATATCGAATATATGCCTCAGGTCCAAGTTATTTGAAGGACTGTATTCTCTTTTTACAAACCAGCTGGGGCTTTGAGATCTGCTGGAGAAGCCCTTCTCTCCATCCCACTACCCTCCCAGGTACACCTGGTGGGAAAATAGGAGAGCCCCCAGATTCTGGAACTTCCTACTCTCTTTCCATAATCAAGTAAATACATTTTTCTTTAGATAGATGTTCAATGTGTGATTATATGTGGCCTGTCCATGCTGGATATTGTGTTGCTGATGAGTGTGTGAGTTTTTAATTATGTATTTTAATGTTTTAATTCTTTTTGATTGCTTAATTATGTTTTTACTTTTGTATTCCGTGGGTTTTAACTATGTCTTTTTTATTGTTGTAAGCCGCTTTGAGTTGCAATCTGGGAAAAAGATATTATTATTATTATTGAAGAATAGAACACTATTTGAAATCTTCTATATTTTGAAAATGCTGTTGCTTTATGATGACACTATCCTAACTTCACTATCTTGGGTTTTTCCCACTACAGATTACAGTGCTATCATTCCTTGTTAAGTACCATGGCCGCATCCTATAGAATCTTTGCATTTGTAGCATGAGGAGGCACTAGAACTCTCTGGCTGACAATATTCTAAATAGCTCTTCCTAAACTGCCAATCCCAAGGTTCCATAGGATAGAACCATAGTAGTTAAAGTGAAATCATAGTACTATAATTGTGCAGTGGAAAAGGGTCTTTTGTCTGTCTCATGTATTTGGTTCAACTATGTATTTAGTTCAGGTAAATCTTGAATCCAAAAGCGAATTGACTTGCTTTAGAGTCTGAAGTTTAGACTTCCCAATTCAAACTGCTCCTGGATCAGACTACAAAAGGCTGGTTTACTGTCAGATTGGATGGTGTACCTCTTAAACAAACCAGAGGTTTCTAGAGCACTTTGGATTTGCAGGGGGAAAGCCTGTAAAAGTTCTTCCTCTCCCCATTTCATTCAGACTGGTAAATGTGATGTAAAAGGGAGGAGCAGAAGCAGACTTGAGCAAAAGCCCTAGCTGTTGCATGAGGTGCTCAAAATGCAGTGTTGCAGCAAGAGAGGGTTGTGTGTGACATCACTCACTTGTATTGTGTATTTCCTTGTCTAAGTCATTTGCTGGTTTGCTTTGCTTAGGACTGAACTAGGGACTGGTAGACTGCTTTGACACAAGATAGCTTTGCATTCTGAATTGTAAGAAAAACACAGTTCATTCCATTTTTCCCCCTTTGGGGCTCCCTCTTTGTCCATGTGGTTTCCATTTATCTCATTTTTGTTAGAAGCAGTACCTTTTCTTCAGCCATTTGAATTGTGTGCTATGTATGTGCGCTTATTGGGTACTGTTTTCCTTTTTACATTTTGATTTCACCTACACACCCATACACACTAGTTTGAATGGCATTATATAATCGTATATGTGAGGGTCACTATCTCTCTTACCATGCCTTTGGTTTGTTCGTCTATTTTTTAGTGAAATCTCACAGAACTGATGGAGAGGTATGTGTTGTTGACTTTCTGGGCATTTAGTGAAGAAGTTGTGTGTGTGTGTGTGCATGTGTGTGTGTGTGCGCGCTGTTTGGTTGAGGAACAACATTAAAAATGATGTACATAGAGCCAGGATCATGTTTTGCAAGACTGATTACTCAACAACAGCTAAAGTTGTTTCTTTGTACTTTTTTTAAAAGAAAAAAACATGAAAAAACAGTGCTTCTAAGCTGCAGAACTCAGAAGCCTTTATATTATAGAGCTCTATTTAATTTGTTGGAGTTACTCTCCACTTGAAGGCCCGCCATGCCTCCAGGTTTTACCCAGTTGTGTGAAGAAAATAAGTTACAGTGGAATTAGATTTCCTACTAGGGAAGAAGGTTAGTCATGATCCAGATCCTGAACTATGATCTAGATCTGAATTCTGGGTTAGATTGATCCAGAGTGGAACAGAAACCTTCAGGTCAGAGGACCTGTGCAAAGACCGAGTATAAAGAAGTCATCTATCCTTGCCAGGTTGGTAAATCTGCACCAGTGGGGGGTCTGATTCAGTGGGTCTGGTCTAACTGGCACTAACAATTGGATTTAGATCACAACACCTCCAGAAACATTGACAGAAATGGTATCTTTTAATAATTCACTAAAGTAATTCAAAGGCATAGGCCTCCCAAATATGTACGCCCAAGTTATTACATTTTGGGCACCATTACTGGCAGGGGAGTGGCATCAATAAGAGATTTCCCATAATTGAACTCCTCAACAACTCTCCAAAGAAACATATGACTACTCCCTGCAGTACTATGTGTGTTTACTTGGAAGTTTGTCCCATTGAACTAAAAAATGCTTATTCTCATGTAGATGAGTATAACACTGCAGCTTAAATGTCCTTTTTAATAAAAGAGAAGGGTGTTTGTTTCTGTTACTGGAAGCAAATACCTCCAATTCAGACATTTATTCATTTATTTTTTATTTTCTGTGCAAGCCAGACTAGAAAGACATCAGTTCACTTAATTGTCCATATGGCTAAACTGGGAAGCATTTAAAATAATAACAATAACAATAGAGTACCAAACCAAAATGTGAACTTTTTAAAAAGTTCTTTAGCTTTTAGTTTTTTGTTCTTAGCATTACCTTGGAAAATTCAGTTATCATGACAGTTTACTCATAATGTCACAAAAGACCTTAGAAAAAAATCAGTTACCTTTGGGGAGAAAATCAATATGTTGGAGTGGAAGTGTTTATTGCTTTCAATATTAACTTGCCAATTTATCTCAAAGGCAAAAAAACCCAAAGCAGCTTATTTTCATTTAATCTGGGTGATAGAACAAATCTATGAAAAGTTAGTATAATGATGCAGTTTTAGAAATTAAGGTAGAACCAGCTGCTCAAACTTATTCTGGAATTCTCCCCTGCTAAATCTTATTTTCACATAAGAGAGATACGTAAGGTAGATTTCTTGCCACCTTTATGTTCTCCAAACCTACTGATTACTTCCTTAAGCTCCTCAATGCTTCTCGTGATGGGTCCTAAATCACTTAAGCTACTTTTAGCCAAAGGAAGGTCACAGCAAAGTGAGAGAGACCTGTTTTTCCCCCTCTGATCAGTTTTCTATTACATGAAATAGGACCCTGGTGTGCTTGTCATTTTTGTTCGTCTGTATACTAGTCAACAGGACCTTGACATTATTCCTTGACCTCTGCTACTGTACAGCAGACAAAAGAGGGTTTCTGGGGGAAAAAAACTTTGTTGATGCTGCTTCTCACATACTGAAGGTTTTATATTAAGAGAAATGTTTTTGTTTTTCATGTGCAACTTTAATATAAAGTACAATGGTCTGAAATTACCAACTTCTACTCTTGCTTTGGCTTTGGGGAAGTTAGCATTTCTAGCTGTGGAAGAGAAACCCAGCTTGCATTCAGTTCTTCAGTATTTAAGGCTGCCTGTAAATTATCACCTTCTAAGTAATTAATTCTCCTATTGGATTATGGCTAGGAATGAATCAGTAAGGTGCTTATATGATTTGGCTGGTGGAGAATCTTAGTTTCTAAGCCAATTACTCTGAGGATCAAAGCAGGAAATTTTCACTTCACTTAAATCAAGCATAATTAATGGAACTATTGTTTCAGTATAAAATGATGGGTAGAGGTTTGAGAGAATATCAGAAGTCTTTCATCAATATTACGAGTAGTAGCTTCTTGTAAGATTTAGAATGTTGAATTCCATTATTTATAGATGTACATTTTAAAGTGTACAATGTACATGTCTGTCTTACCTTTAGTCTTCCTTGTTGGGAATCTTCAAAATCAATTGTAGGTTTATTGTTCTCATTAAGAGTCATATGGAATCAACCTTTAATAGTACATTCTACTGTTCATCTCATGTATAGGGATGGAAGACAACTTTCGGCAATGGATGTCAATATAAGACCTTTGGGGTCACAATCTGAAAGGAGTAGCCAGAACCACAGGAGTTAAAAGGTGGATGGATGTTAAGATAATACAAAATTGATCTCTACAATAAAGTAAGAGATCTATATTGAATTGTCAATGGATTAGCCCTCATAATTAAATCTTCTGATGTGATTGTAATTAGATATAAAGTAGGAGTAGGCTGCATCATGTTAAAGATGTACATAAAAACACAAGCCCTCCATGCCAGTGCTACTCAAAGTGGTTGTCTCTGTACTAGTGCTGGTCCCTGAATTATTGCCTCCTGGTCTCTAACAAGTTTCCAAGAAAGAAGGAAATAGATGAAACCAGTGGGAACAATTAGGGTATACATCTTTGACAGACTCAGAAAAAAAATACTGGTTCCTCATATCAGATAATCGGATATGCGCAACAAAGAGGATATAAATAAAACTTCTTGCCTCTCCTGAAACTAGGTGCTCTAAACTAGAAGAAAATAAAAACAATTCAGTTAAGGACATTATACCATGCTCATCACAAAGCCTAAAAGTAAATAACAAAACAATTTAGTAATGCCAGTAAATAAAATATTGGTGTAGGGGCCAGATGTTGTAGGGGCCTACTTTTGTAGGGGCCAGATAGTTAAGAAAGACATCTGGACTGATATAGTGTCATTAAATAAACTTCTTTCTTCATTTTACTTCCCTCTTCCATTTTACCATACTTGAACCCAAGTAGAAAAGGGTATACATTTCCCCTTCACTGTCATAATACTAGAATTACAGATATAGTTAAATCACTTCATACCTTCATGAATCCATCTCAAACAATGAATTAATCTCTAGAGATGAAAGAATTTCATAGGTATAATTCCAGCTCAAGTTTTATTGTTTAGAAATTACCCCTTACAAAACCTCAGAAAATTATTTTAAAACAAAGTCAAAGATATAAAAACAGTTACGTATCTATAATAGAAATTTATTATACTTGGTTTAATAAATCCTTCTTCTGCAAGAGCTCCAGCAAAATAAATGGCAGCACCAGAGATACAGAAGCCAAGCTATATGTTACTTTTGCCCGGTACATATTTAAAGTACCACATAGTTAGCTCCTTAAACAATCTACTCTCTGAAATGATGAATGACATTAGTTGAAATCTAGGAAAAAAATGAATAAATAGTATGACAAATTTGGTTGGTGCTTAATGAATTAAACCAGGGGAAAGGACTACAGCAGCCCTTCGACTTTCATGAAGGTTTGGGGTGCAGACCCCCATGAAAGTGAAAAAAATAATGAATAATTCCACTTTCCACCCGTGAGTGTTCCCCCTCCCATTCTATCCCACCCCCCCTCCATTCTCCTATGTGTCACCTACATTCCCTGCCTTTTTGCTGCCTGCACAGGCAAGAGGCAAGCCAGTGGAAGTGAAAACATTCCCCTCTTCACTTTCTTCACCTGTCCATTGTTTGCGCGTACTGTCTTCTTCCTGCCTGTGTGGGCAAGAGGCAGGAGAATGGAGGGGGAAAAGACCTGAATGCATATGAACCTCTCCCTCTCCCATTTGCTTGCATTTGCTGGGGTGCAGAGAAGAAAGGCAGTGTGCCTGACTAAAAAGGCCAGGGAATGGAAGAGGGAAGGGGGGGGCAAGTGGGCACCTCTTGAGTAATCAAATTTGCGAAAGTCAAACCCGGAAAAGTCAAGGGGCTACTGCATATCAGACAAAGAGAATACATGTCTGTGAATACATTACATGAACTCTGCATCACATCATCCAAACAGCACATTTCTTCAACAATGCTGTTGCATGCCCATGGATTTTAACCAATAGTTATAAATTATATAAGTGATCATAGTGTGGGTAAATTTGGATATCCTCGTTTCTAAATACACCCAATCTGATGATCTCTGATCTGAAGTGTGAAAAGTCTGAATACTCCTGATGTCTGAACTGTACAAAGTTTCTGTATTATAGATTTTATCACATTCAATGTATGTAAAATCTACTTGTAATCTGCCAAAAATTAATACCATTTCTAAACCTACTGACATTTACATGAGTATTAGAGGAACATGATTTAGTGTGTTAAATGTCTAAGGTTAAAATAAGTTGAGGCCTGTTTTATCTTGTTCAGGGATAGATTTAATTGTATTTAAGTTTTCTTTATATTTATATAGGTTTGTTTATAAGAAAAGTACATCAAACACTTCTGAAATACTTTTTCTGCAGAGATCATTGTGACATTTGCTTGCTTTACTCTTGCCTGGTAACATATGTACTTGCTAAGTTACATTAATTTGCCCCACAATCAGTGCATCCTATTTAAACCTATCCTGTTATTGATAAATAACATTTTCATGACTATTTACAGATCTCGGTATCCTATAGCATAGCTGGAAATAATGAGGCTCTCCATGTGTTGTTGGACAACTACTACCAGCATTCCTCTCTGTTAACTGTGCTGGCTAGGGCTGCTGAGATTACAGTCCAGCAAATCTGGAGGGCTCTTGTCTCTCACCATGTCATACAGAATGAGAAACTGGCTAGGAAACCACTGAGATGACTATTTCTTAAAGTCAGCTTCGGAGGTGTTATCTTTGACACTGTGGGTCTGGAAGCATATGGCATTGCTACCACTGAGCAGAAACCAAAGGGGAAAAGTAGCATGAACACAAAAATTAGCTGTGCTTGTATGATGCAGGTGTGCAGATGATAAGTAGACAGCTGTGTCCTCCCATGCTTGATCACTATTTGAGAGTAATGATCCCATTCACTGTTGGCCCTCCTGCATTGGCCTTTCCTTTACTGATCACTTATTTTTCAGAAAAAAAATACATGAACCATTCTCATTTCGCTGGTGTGAATGCTGAAAATGTCCCTGCTTCTTTGGCCATTGGGAAACAGTTAATATACTCATTATCCTTATATAATTTGGGGTTCTTGATGAAAATTTCCATGCATGCTGATTAGTCAGAACTGGTGGCTTCCATCTGAATAGACTGGTGAATCTATTTCAGGTTTCAGTTTGAACTTTAAAGGAGCTATCTGTGGTATTCAGCTCTATGCCCTACATGTTGAGAACTTTGGACAGCTCTTTTAAATTAGTCCGAAACCCAAACGAGATTCACTGCCCCACTGACACTGAAGTTCCCAGCCACCGCAGGCACTGATTGACAGAATATTATATTATAATATTAGCACAACAAAGGGAAGCTCAGTGAAGTCAAAGAAAAAGAGTATTATCTGGAACTTCTGATATTGGATAATCAGTCAAAGAGGTTTACTTTATAAACTCTTTACCTTCATTTTGAAACAAGTTGATGGTATCTTCTCAGGAGAAGAGAGCTAATCAACATTCCTCATGTGGGGCAGTTGTGGTCAATATGGAGGACCCTCCATTTTTAAGCATGTGACTCCACGTGGGTTATAGCTGCTATTTATTTTTAAGAAAGTGGAAGTAGTTGGATAGTTGGTTCCAGTTTAGGAGAAAGAAAAAATTAGAGCATCTGCCCCCCCCCCGCCAAAAAATCTTCCCTCCGTAAAGAACCTTACAATTAGAGAGCTGGTCCCATATGAAATTACCTTGAAATGGAGACTCATTCCCATAGAGGCTTCTGGCTTTAGGGATTAAACTCTTTATTTAAGAAGGATTTCAAAGTTAGAGAGGAGCTGGGGAATTTCTGAGGCTCCATGGGGCCCACTAATTCCCATGCCATTTTAAAACTTCCGTCTGTCATACAGAGAGATGTCTCTTACTTGCTCTGGAAGCTGAAGTTGGTCTCCAGTGCTCCAGTACATTTACCTTCTTTATAGAATCATGTTCTGTGACTTTCTTTTGACATATTTCATTTGTGTGAATGTGCCTTCAGGTCACCTCATAACACCATGAGTTTTATAGGGTTTTCTCAGGCAAGGAACACTCATCGATGGTTTTGCCAGTTCCTTGGTCTCAAATATAGCCAACACCACCTGGTATTCATTAGCAGTCTCCCACTGAAGTGCTAACCAGGGCTAACCATATTTAGTTTCCAAGATCAGATAGGATCTGGTGCTTTAAGGTATTTCATTTGTTCCCAGCTTTAAAAATGGAATACTTTTCTTTGGAGAATCACAAATGGAAACTATAATTATTATTTCATGGACTGTTGCAGGGATCAATCAGAAATATGATAAACAGTATTTTCTTTCACTGAATGTGTTTTAGCTTGTAGGACTGGTTGGCTTCTCCCCTACAATGGAAACTCCTTCTGTTCTTTAACCAGAAGAAAAACAAGGTACCAAGTTATGCGTTATCTGTAGCAGCAAACCCATTAATTTCAATAATTGTTTGAAAACTAAAGTGTACCACACAGTTAGCAGTTGAAATATACCAGCCAAATAGGGCAACAAGATTCCTGTTAGAACCAGACATTTCATGAATGACCTAAAAAATTTCATTTGCCACAATTGCAGGTTTCATATGTGACAGTAACATATAATCAAGCTGAAAATTGTCTGTTATGTTACTTTGATGCCATTTGTTCAGGAGGATTGATTTTTTTTTTCTTGTAGAGTAGAAGGGAGACATGATTATATCAAAATGAATTGAGATTCTCACAAGCAGAACTTGTTTTTTAAAAGAATCATAAACCAAACTGGTAAATTGTGTGGTCCTGAAATATACTACTCATTTAGTGCCCAAACAATCTTATTTTCTAGCTTAGGAGTGGGAAAATTGTGTTCAAATGTGAGGAACAATCAAATTGTTGTTGGACTGAAACTTCCTTGTTGAACAAGGCTGATGAGAGTTTCAGTGCAATAACATCTGGCAGGCTACAGATGCTTACTGATGTTTTAGTCATTGATAAAAACATTGTCCTTTCATCCACTTGTGAGATTCTTAGAACCTGTTCTACTATTCATAGGAGCCTGTTCTACATAGTATATTTCAAGTTTTAAGTACTGAAATATGTGATAAGTTGTGACTAATTGCATTACATTCTTGTTGTGCATCACCATGCTTCATTACTTCTTAGCTCCTAATTTTATATCATATTGGGTGTGTGACAGGAATGAGTGCTTTTGAGATTCTCTTGAGTACAGAGGGACTGTCTCTGGCCTTTCACTAGATTCTGCAATCTATTTGATCCATTACCTTGGTTGAACAGTTATTTTTCTCTCTTTTTTTTTCTTGAAGGCATGATTTCTTACCTATGTGAATTAAATTTTTTTTTTAAAAAAATCACTCAGCTTACCAGAGTCTTCAGTGTAGACATTAGTATAGTAGTCTGCCCAATCATTTAATGTTCATTTCTATTATTACAAATGCATTACAGCATGGTGGTAGGTTTACAAACTAGTTTTTTATTTATCCTACCACACCTGTCAAACAGGGTATTAGAGAGTGTTTTTCACTCTTCATTTGAACACAATAATTGAATTGTTCTTTTTTTTTGTCATGTTCAAGACTAGCTTTAAGAAGAATCCTATGCATATCCAGGATGTTTGTAATTACAGTTCTCTATTTGCAAATTAAAAACAAAATAACCGTATGATATAATTTCTCTTCCATGTGCATGTGTCTGTGACTGCACATACACAATCAATCTCAATACTGCAGGCTTATACCTTTTATTGAACTGATTAATAGCTTTTGTATCTGGTCTATGGCCAGAGCACTTAATAGGAACTGCCATGTCGAAGTCCTCTTCCTCCCACTCATACCAATATTTCATCTACTTTTCTAAAGCCACTGATTGAATTTTCCACTCCTTCATGTTCTGTCTCCATCTATCACCACTTACCAAATATTAAGTGAGTGTCTGCTGACATGGCCAAAGTGGGGAGGAAAAGGACAGCTGTTCTGAGAAAGTATTAGCTGTGGTCCCACAACTTCAGAAAATTTCATTTAGTTTTAATTGTTTCTTTTATTCAAGGGAAAAAAGTATTTATGTGTTGTCCTTCAGCTCTGACAGGGGCCCTGTACAATTTACAATGTCAAAGCTTTCAATCAATATTACAGATTATAAAGAAAATAGTCTGTGGAATTAAAAGAATATTTAAGAACTTTCAAAAGCATTGTGGAGCAAATAGGCTTTAACAGACTACATCTGTTTGTGAAACAAATACCATTTCATGGCCCGCAGTCAAGTTGTGGCCACAGAAAAGGCCTTATTTGATTTCCCTGCCAATTTAGTCTCTCGATGCTATGACAAAGAGTAGGGTGTCAGATCTTAAACTATGGGCTCTGACTTGGCAGGATTTTCTTGGCATGACTAAAGTTTGCCACTGCTTTCCTTTGAAGTTGAGAGACCGTGACTTGACTAAGGTCACCCAGAGCAGTTCCGTAGCTGAGTGGTAAACTGAATTCTGATCTCCTGGAATCCAGATCCAACACACAAACCACCACACTGGCTCCATTTGGAGATATAGCATTGACAAAACCCAGAGATGGGCAGTAACTTTATTAGGATCACTAAACTATTACAAAATCTGTGCAAGTTTTGAGTTCACCAGAACTCATCAAGCAAGATGGTATAAAACTAGGGGATAGGAGAAGACACAAAAAGTCCAAGAACCTGGTGTGGTGGGTTGGCCATTGTATGCCTCTGTAGCTGCAAAATGGAGAACATAAGTGAAATTAAGAGAAGAGGTTTTAATCTTGCTGGAATGTGCACGAAGATGCTTTTTTCAATTTTTCCTATTTTTGTCCAAGTGACTGTCTAATAAAATAACTGTTCATTGCCTTTTTTGAAGTTCAGCCTTTTCAGTTAACTTAGACTAGAGATACAGAACAACATGACAGTCCCTAGATCAGCAAAAGTTGGGCTTAAGTGATGCACTAGGTAAACAAAAGCTACTTTGGTTTTTATAAGGAATATTGGTCATGCTTAGCACCAAGGTAATATATAGCTGCAAATTTGCTTTTCACTTGAATAGATGGCACTATATTTTGAGAAACAGCCAGGCTTCTTGCTGTACCTGGGACCACAGTTCTCTGTAACAGGCAATTTAAGTGGCCTACGTCAACATCTCATAAACCCATTCTTTTTCAGTGCCTTGTAGACATCAGTTGTTTTGGAATTCATTCACGTTTTCCTGGTAATGACTTTCATATGCATACCACATTGTGGATATTTAATCTATTCAAAGCATTGCCACAGCATTGTTTTTGAATAAGTTCAGGGGGAAAAAATCTACAGGGTGAGTGGTCACAAAAACTTTTCATTCTCACCTTTATGCTCTTTTGAGAGCTTATACCTTAACAGCTTCAAGTAAGGTTTCTTCAACATTCTTGTGGTCAAACCACTCATTACATGTCTATTATGACACTTTTGTGTCTTAGTAAAAGCAGCAGGAGCAACCTAATTCATCAGTATGCCAGGCTGAGCACATGCGATTGTAAAAAGCAATATGTTCCTAAAAGCATATCTGAATAAATTATACCCTGTCAAATACAAAGCGTATGACCATTCCTGTTCATTCCAGTTTACTTAGACATTAGACTCATCATAACAATAGGTTCTAATGCTTCTATGCAAGATATGTTTTTTAAAGATATATATCCCCTACCCTACAAAGAAAGGATCATATTTAATAATGATATTGAATACACTTGGAGTCTTTGCATCATATGCAAATTCCTTCATAATTTTATTGTTTTTGTATTTCTTTCCTTTTTGGTGGCTACCTTGAGCATTAGGATTTAATTTAGTTTAATTCAGTCAGTAAATTTATTGAATTTGACTAAAAGCCATTACAAATATACTTAAAACCATAAAACCAATATAAAATATATATACATACATCCATATAAATATTAGATCAAAGAGTCCCCGGCACAGTCTATAGCAATCTCTTTCAAATAGTTTGCACGAATGCTTTTCGCAGCTTTGGCAAATAAAGCTGTTTCATATGTAACCAGTGAATCACAATCTGAGAGCAACCAGCAAAGTTTTACATAGGGAGTCTCACCTTGCAAGGGAGCCAGAATATGTCCCAGAAATCTCTTTCGAGGATTTTGATAAAGGGGACAGACAAATAGGTAGTGTATAATGTCCTCTACCTCCCCCATACCGCAAATGCAGATCCTTAGGTGTCTTGGAATATTTCTATATCTGCCATCTAAAACAGATGTGGGCATAGTTTGAAAACGCAGTTCTGTGTATGCTATTCTCAAAGAGGGAAAAGTGAGTGTATGTAGATACTGAGCTCTCAGATAGTTAGATTTCACCATGTGATACCAGTCTGAAAACTTTGATCTTTTAATTACACTTAGGTCCTGCTCATTATCCAATTTATAAATATAATCCCTCACTTTAGTTTTAAATCCCTCAAAAACAAAAATATCTGTTGAGAGACTTTTGGTTATTAGCAGGTCCTGGACTAGCTTAGCCCAGCCACCAATCTTCCATTGCTCGGCTAAGCACAGCTTAGGCAGACGATCATCTTAGTTTAATTCTGAAATGGATTCTGATTTAAGTGCATGGAACAGAATGGATGGAAATTGAATTTTCTGCCCTGGCCTTACCAAGGCAGAACAGATCTCTGGAAACCTTGATAAAAATGTCCAATCAGTGTAGGGCTTTGTAGACACAGCCTCCATTCCAGTCTCTTTCTGTCAGCTTTCAGTGCTGTATTCCATCCCATTCAGCAGGTTCCTTCTCCCTGATGGGCTTTGGAAGGCTTTGGGAGTCTTCTGTGGGTAAAATAGCATGTGGGAAGAATTCCAGTATTGTTATGAGCGCTCAATGATGAATTCAAACCACTGTGTGTGGAGTCAAGAGATTTTTTTTTAATGTGACAGTGAAACTTTTAACATCAAAGGAAGATCCTGTGCAGTAACCTTCAACCACCATCATCAAGGGAGCACTGTGCAAATGCCATTAAATGAAGAGATGTTTGCAAGTAACAATACTTGGTGTATTGTACTCTTCCAGCTTCATAACCATGGAGCAATCACATGGCATGCTATCTCTTTATACGTATCAACATGGAGAAGTGAGGACAGGAAATTAGGAAGATAGCAAGGTGTTCCTTCATAACATCAGCCACACACATATTATTGTAACAGGAACATTTACATGATGTCCTTCTTTTAAGCAAGCTAGCTTCCTTTCTGCTTCTTAAACTTGCTCATTCCTCTCTATATAGAATGCAGCTATTCTCAGCAATCTCCAAATCCTATGTGTGTCTATGCTGCTGTTTAGATCAGACTGAAGTATTTTAAGGAGTGATGACAACAAAACATTTAGCTTTTTGTCTACTATTTAAAAAACCATTTATTGTGGATTTTCAAACAATCCATCTGCTGTAATCATGGTCTGAATTGTCAGGAGTTGGCAGGATTTGGCTCCTCGGAGCATGAGCAGAGTGCTATCTGTGAAGCAAGGCTTCACCACAGCAGAGAGTCCCAGTGAAGCAGAAAAAATTCCAGAGGCTCATTAGGTAAGACTTAGAGTACTGATTTATTGCCGCACTCTAAGATAAGACTTAGCAAAAACATGCTTACTTTCCAGCAATTAGACAAAGAGGGAAAACAGAAGATAACGGAGGAAAATCGGGCAGCATCTTCCCTTACAAACAGTATACTACCAATAGCATGGCAGTATAACTGGAGTCTAACTGGCAGTTGGTCAAGGCAAACGCCAGCCTTTTTATGCTACCTTGTCACCCTGGAACAAGTGGGGTGACCCAATCAGTGCTCTGGCATGTAGCCTTCTCTAATACACAAGACGTAGCCATAACAATCCTGCTGGCCTTGCACCTAGCTGTCTGGCCACACCGCCTCTTCCCTCTGCCGTCTACTCAGAGGAAACCTTTGCCTGCCCGGCAACAACCTTGACATGAATGTCTCCAAGTACATGAACAAGGATGTTTGTCTGTTTGCCTGCCTCCTCTAGAATTTAAATGAACCAATCTATATATGCAGCAGTATCACAAATAATAGAGCTGGCATGTTATAGTGGTTTGGGTATTGAACTAGGATTTCCCCATTCAGCCATGGAAACCCACTGAGCCTCAGATAAATAAATATTGCCAAGAAAACCTTGTGACAGATTCACCTTAGGGTTGCATTGAGTCAGAAATGACTTGAAGAAATGACTTGAGCAACAACAACAAAAACAACATTGCTTCAGATTTCAAAGGAGGGTTTAGACATTAAAATGCTTTCCTGTGCTTTCCTATGAGAATTAAAAATCCTGACTGCTGAGATTAAATCAGTAGTGCTTGTTTTGGGTGGGTGGGCTAACCTTTAATTCTGTTTTGTGATGTCCTGGTTTGGAGTTAATTTTCATATTAGGAGATCCTTTTTCAAAGGCAGCTATAGGATCCGTTATCTAAAAATTTGCATCCCTCATTTTGGGGCCGCTTGTAGAAAGGGGAACAATAATGAACAGGCCAGTGTTCTGGTTCCTAGGAAAAGTGTACTGCTCATGCTTGTTCTGTATAACATATTTTATAGATCAGTGCTTCCTAAGTTGTGCAGTGTGGAGCAGGTTCCTCCCTCCCATGTACCAGGGACCAGCACCACATTTGTTCCCATCGATGACAGCTGTTTGTTTGCTGATAGCTCATGTATTGAGATATATCCACAGATCACCATTTTCAGTAGCACTGTTGTAGATGGAATGAGAGAGGCTAGATAAGTACTGGCTGCAAGTATTCAACAAATGGATATCTTCCTTGTAACAATCAGATGGAGACTTTAGCAACAAACAGTCACTTCCAAGATCAATAATACTTTTGAGTGCTTTGTACTCTTGTGCTGCATCTGTTGGTGGGGGTGTTTTCCTCCATTACTGGAGACTGTGTATAGTGCCACTGCCTGTGCACACATGTGTGCTAGGTCTTGTTTGCACATATACAGCGTGGCAGATCAACACACTCTGGGACTGCTTGCACAAGAAGTCTAAATTGCAGAGCTCTCTGCAATGAGATAATACATCAGTCTCACAAGGTGGCTGCTGACTTAAAATTGCTTTTCAGAAGAGTCCCTATATGATGAGATAGGTAGAAGAGAGGGGTTTTTTTTTTAAAAAAAAATTCTTGTCAAAGGCGTGATTGCCTGATGGGAGAAATGGGATGCACTTATTATTTATTTATTACTATATAAATGACAGTTCTATTTGTCTTCCGTGGGGTCAGGACTATTTAGTTTGCATCAGTACAGTATGGATAGAGAGTAAGAAGAGCTCAGTTCTTCATTTTTTTTCTTCATTATTGTTCTTTTCCACAGTAAACAGCTTCAGCATTGTGTCACTGTAAGATATTTATCTCTGATCCCCCCGCAACCCCATGCACACACGCACACACACACACTTTGCAGGTATCATAATAGCATTCTTCAAGCGTAGTGCCATCATCAGCATGTAGCAAGACAATTTTAAGCCAGCAAAGACTGCAGCAGTTGCTTTGATGACAGCCTTATTACTTTCTAGTGTATTTTTTTTGAGAAAAGAAATGTGAAGGAGACATTTTCTTGACTAAATGATCTACTTTTGAAAAGTTCCTAGCAATGAAATTTTACCCAAAGCTCTGAAAACTCTGGTTTCAGTCCTGACGCAAGTAAGCGATGAGACCTGTCCAGAAGAAAAATGGGAGTAGTTAAGAGGATTTTCTATATTGCACTGGATTATTGTGCTTATGGAGCATGGCAAAGATAATATCAAGCCATCAAATGGGGGGGACCCATCTAAAAAAAGGTTTTAATTAGTCATATTTGTCCTCCACACATTACTTTCCTTTCTGTCTTTCTGTCTTTCTGTTCTGTTCCAAAAAGGCAGTTAGTGCAGAGGTGATGGTAGTTAATCATGTCAAAATGCTGGTCATGGTGCCCTTCATTTACTGTTAACGAGAAGAATTTTCACCTTGTTTCAAATGCAACTTTAATTAGATGAAGGCTGTAAATGTAGATATCAAAGTCCTCCATGTGAGGAAAGGGGAATCTATTCTGACTGTTCCCACTAGTGCTATTTCAACTTCTCTCAAGCATGTTTCTTATGGTTTATTTTGGTTTGGAATTACCATGTCCTAATGCAAAATATTATAAATCAGGAAGAGTCTGCATATACGTACTTTGTTCTCCAAGACAGAGATCTGTCCATTTTTTTTCCTGCTCACTGGTGTCAAGACTAGTTGGGGTTGAAGGAAGTCTAGTTCAGAATATTAACTAACAGTAGAAGCTGAGAATCCTCAGCCTCATACCTACATTAGATCAATACGTTTATCAGGCAAAAACAGGGCCTAATTTTAATTTTACATTAATAAGAACTTGAAATCTCTTGTTTTCTGTGAGGACTTTCCAAAAAGAAAAAAAAAGTATCTGGAAGTATCAAGACTTTCCTATTCTTATTGTTTTGATTGTACCTGCCTATTTATGGTTTGGCATACAAAATCTTTCTTGAAATATTCTGGGGATCCCTCATTCCCCTGCTCCTTTGTGTTCTCCCTGCTCTTCCTCCCACTGATCATCTGTCGCATCTAGACTCAGGCAAACTTTCAGAAATTCATTTTTACCAATTTCCACTGAGCAATGCTGACCCACCTGAGCCACAACTTATCCACTAGGGCCATTTCCACATGGGCTTAAAGAAATGGTGCAGAGCGTCCTCCAGGGAGGATGTCTGCACCTGGGAGCGGACTGGGTCAGACCTACTTAGTATAGTTCCGCACCTCAGTCCGCTCTGGAATGACCCAAAGTGGTCGTCCAACGAGCTTCTGAAAGACCGCTTGAAATAGATCTTTCAAAAGCACGGAGTGCACTACTCTGTACCTGCGCTCCGGTGCAGATTTGCAGGCTCGCACCAGTGCGAGCCTGTGATCTGCTGGGGGCGGGCTTTAGGCTGGCGAGCTTCAGCAGTTGGTAGAGAGCCTCGACCAACCGGAAGCCACCATTTTTGTCCCCAGAGCAGTGCGGAGCGGCAGCCACGCACTGCTCTGGACCAGCCTGGACCCAAGCGTGGAGCCAAGAAGTCCGGTAAGTACCGGCACGGGGCGATTCCCTCGCCCTGTGCGGAAATGGGCTAGGTAAGTTGGTGGTTACTTTGGTGGAATACTTTGGGATGGGGAAAAGTCAGGTAGATCTCCAAAATAAAATCAGTTTTATTTTGGCAGGGTTTTCTTTTTATCTTTTGTTTCTGGATAGGCTTTCAGTGTCATGTTCTTGAACCTGTCCTGTCCATTTCTAGGTAAGGTCACCAATCTGGTCTGAAAAAAGGGATGCCCCCATCCACTTGGACTACAAGCGACCACTTTTCTGAAGTACTAAGTAAGGAAAAACAGCTGAGATCTAACACTGTGCAACACAAGGCATGGAAATTCTTAAAGCTTATTTGGTTTAACAGGAAAGCCATAAGATTCCTGAAAGGACTTATCTGATGTAAATCCCAGTCAACCATGGGATCTACTTCCATGTTAGCATGTAAAGGATGAGGCTCTGAACATGCTTTTAGCCTGCAAGACAAATTGTTATCAAAATGAAGGAAAATAGGGCTGTGTTCTCTATGTGTGTATCAAAAGCCTGATATTTATAGTTATAAATCTGGGTGGGAATTGTGCAGTACTTCTGTTTTGTTGAACTGCAGCTTCCAGCAGCCTTTACTGTTAGCTATACTGGCTAAGGCTGTTGGGATTTGCAGAACAATATCTGGAGGACCTCATGGTTAATGCTCTTGATATAAATAGAAATATAAAAACAGCCTATATGGCTGCTTTGGCAAATTCTTTAGCCTCTTCAGTTTTAATTCTTTCATTTGTTTGAAGGGTATCTGAATTACATTCTTGTAGAAGCCCTGCCATAAATACCCCTACCAATTGTTTTCAAATGTGGTTCTTTCTCCTCCCTGTCCTTTTTGGGATGATGATTCAGCCGGGTTATAAAGATCATGTCCAAAGTGCCTACATTAACAGCTCATGTCTGGTTTCTGGCTGTAGTGCAATAATTTTTACATTCCTGTCACTATGATGGGTGACATTTAATGTACGGTGAAGGACAACAATGAATTATTATGCAGTCTGAAATGAATAACTGTTTTGCTGGGGTGTTCAGTGTTAAGCTAATCTACTGTCAAGACTGCTGATGTCACATTGAAAAGAAATGCCAGTTTTCTAGTATAATGTGAGATGAAATTACTCCACCTTGGATTCTGAAAACTGTATACCTGGAATTGTAGTACAGTTTCATAATTATATTTCATTTGAGTGTTAATTCACTATCTGCAATGAAGCACTAAGATAGAATTGCAAACTTTTACTCACCAGCATTTTAGAGCTGAATTGCAGCAATTCTTCTCAGCCTTTTGCCTAAGATCAAGTGTGTAGCATCAATTTTGTTTTGGCCCTGAGTTTGTATACAGTATCCATTCTCTCCCTGCTCTCAATCAAAAGTGAGTGTCCATCAAATTTGTTTCAGGATTGAAAGGAATAATAATGATTGGCTTAATATTGTATTTGCCATATGTATGCTAATTTGAAAGTCTCCATGTGGGGATGGCTGAGTAGCATGTAGAATGTCTTACAAAACTAGTTAGTGCCCTAGAGAGATTTTGAACCAAACCTTCTAGTGAGAGTAGAACAGGCTAAGATGGAGTTGTCATGCTTGGTGGCTTGGAACTAGAGATGTAATTGCTCACTAACATTCTACTCAAAGGGAACGATGAGTAATTTTGTAATTTTCTTCTTCCAGCAAAATCACCATTTTCAAAGCTTATTTCCACAGATGCTAGTTTCTGCATGAAACAGCCATGTGCAATTTTTGTGCAGAATAAGTCCTGAATTGTGAAGAATATTATCATTCTAGGACTCTTCTCATCAGAGTCTCTTGACACTCAAAAAACATGGACTAGAATTCATAGAGGTAATTATGAGCATATAATCTAAAGTTGTACATTCATGTCTGGTTAATATTCATGATCCCTACATATTCCCTAGTTTAGGGGACACACAGGGACCATGAAAGTTCCCCAGTCCTTACTTATTGGGTGACAGCTGTTGGAATCGACAGGGGTCTGTTCCCCCATCAATCATGAGGTAGAAGGTTGTCATTCCTACTTCTCCTCATGAGGAATATCCGTTGAAACATGCAGAAGCAGGGTTACTGGAGATCACTGACATGTTGTTGGTTTAATGACTTGTTGACTGCAACTGTAGCTACCTGGTAAGCAGGGATGGAGAAATGGTCCAGGAGACACTGCATAGCTATGTAATATTGTGAATAAATACCTATATAACTAATAGAAAATTCCAACCACGTTTTTCAAATTTTTCAGATATTTTTTTCCATCCCCGCTTTTAACATGGAAAAATCTCTAGATATTGAAGCTTTTGTGTGGAGCACTCATTTCAGATTTAGGGAGTGTGGAGAAGTCTTGGTGGGAAGGGATAACTCAGTCATCAAGATTTAGAATGTGTGGTCAAGATAAAATATAATTTTACATAGTTTGAAACCAGTATTTGGGAAAGTGACTTTTCCCGTATGCCCAGCCAGGGAATTCTGGGCGCTGTAGTAGAAAGTAACATTTGCAAATGGTACCTAGAGCATAGATAAACTTCTTTCTCCATGTGACATACCTTCTAATCACACATCAGATACCCTCCATCTGAGCAATTAGCAGCTACTATGTGTGGTTTCTTCAATCTGAGTTTTGCAAAGAGGTGAAAATGCTTATAATCGTACCTTCCAGGCTCAAGTAATATTTTTGTTTTCTATTTTTAGTTCAGGTTAATTTAGTATATTCAACTTATCTTTAAGAAAGATACAAACTCTTACCAAGGAAAAATACTTTCATTGCTGCAAGCCTAACAGTTATGGTGAAACATCACTGTGATTTGTACTAATAGAAATTGTTCTAAAAAATACACACATAAAACTGACTATACCACAAATATTAGATACTGCCTTGGTTGCTTAAAATGCAATTTTGGATAACATCAGACTTGCATAGAGAGATAGTTATTGTGCTGTGAAAGCTAGTATCAGTATAAGTAATGGTTGTAAATACTTGAAGTGAAGTAGTTGTCTTATGTTTATCACATTACATGGAGGAAAATATAAGATGCCTGTTTTCTTCTGCCTAGTGCCTGTCTAGCTGCTATCCTTCTTTTTTTAAATCTCTGGATTCCCTGGGGCACAAAGACTGGTTATAGTCTTAGACAATGTGTCAGCTCAATAAATATTTTCGGTAGACTAGCTTCTGGGAAATGCACTCAGCTCCTGCCTATTTGTTTCAATTTAGAAGCACTACCGAGCCTGGCTAAGTAAATCACAGAAGCTAATTGTTTTATTCTGTGGAAACAGTAGATACAGAAGCACAAACATTTCATTCTCACAGTCATGTGGTTGATGTTATGAAGAGAGTGTTGAAAGGTCACAGAAGGTCCGTGTAGTAATGCACCCTCTCATTCATGTACCCCCCCCCAATTTTGGGGACCAAATGAAAAAGCAAGAGTGTGATGATTTATGACCCTTTGCCTCTGTCCTGTAAGAGAGGAACCTGCTCATTATAAAATATGATGGAAGGGAGAATTAAAATGGCACCAGTGCATAAGCTGCAATCTACAAGGAAAACATCTCATGTTGGTCCTAAGCAACAATGATGGAGACCTCTGTTGTCTGTAACTCCTCTGTAGGCAAAGAAATATCAGCTCAGCACAAGACAATAAAAACTCTAAAGTTGACTCAGAAGAAATGTTAACCTGGTTCTTAAGCTGGAGGAAATAGATAGACATCCCATTTAGTCTACAGAGCAGGGTATTTTCTATGCAGTTCTCATTAGATGTTGTGAAAGCCCCATTTATAACCTGAGTTCTAAATGGAAGGCAAGGTGAAGTTGCTCCAAAGCTGTGTTTTAAATCATTCCCTGTTAATCCCGAGTGGGGAGGGGACTCAATCCCCTGCCAATTTCTTTTCCCCTGTTAAAGTAAAGAAAGAAAATTTGCAAAGGAAAGGTGTGTTTGGCTGTCCAGCTAGTTTGTCCTGGACAATAACTTTTATTTAATACTAGTGTATATAGCTGCCATTGCTCAGGATTTCATTTTCTCATAGGTAAAAGATTTCAGATCCTGTGTCTCTAATTCCCCAAACTGTCTTGTCCAGTACTTGTAACTTTTCCCCGTATTCTGCAATCCAATTCGTATTCAGAGTTATTAACATAGAGAGGTTGCGTTCCTGAGGAAATACACTGCCCTCCTCCTTGTTGCTAGGCCTCATCTCCATAGCAACCTAGACAGTGTCAAGACAGACACAGTTGACTGAGGCCCAAGAGCTCTCAGCTGAGAATTCTAAAGGTCCCTCCCTAAACTGCAAACCCCAGGATTCCATAGAATCTTCTTAGGTAGCCAATCATATGAAGTCTTCTCCTGACACAGCCAATCATATGAGGTCTTCACTTGACACAGACAAACAAACTTTGACTTTTATATATTAGATAAGCAGAGCAACAAATCTACAACTGTGCAGGACCCTGCTGTTAATGTCAGGCTTCTCTCTCTCCTTGATAGGGACAAGCCAAGTATTGTTCTGAGTTGTAAGTGATAGGTAATGATTTCTCTCTGTATAATGAGACCTATTCAGATGTTAAAGAAGGCCTTCTTATTCACTCACCCAAGGCTCCCTGACTTTGGCTATGTGACAAATAACCATGTTTGTTTCGTTAAGCACCCACAGAAATACTAACTGCAAAGCCAAACTTGGTAAGCTATATCAACAAAATGGCAGACAAACCAGAGATGGACTTGAGTCTCTGTATGAGGAAAAATGTGGGATATAAATAAAGCAAGACAAACAGTATAGAATGTATCTGTCCATTCTTTATGCATCCAGTATGTCTGGGGTAGGCAACTTGTGGTCCATGTTTTTGGACTACAGCTCTTAGAGTCATCTCAGCTGGCTAGGCTCCTTAAGACAGATGGGAGCTGTAGTCCAACATCTGAAAAGTTGCAGGTTGCACATCCCTGCACTGTGCATTCAGGTTAGGCAAAGAGAACTGTCCTTGTGAGTGCCCCCCTTTGCCTGAATATTTCTTCCAGCTCCCAGAGATCAGAGAAAATGTTATATCCCTTTTGCATGTGTTACCAAAAAAAGAAAAAAAAGGAAGGAAAGAAGGAGGGAGGGAGGGAGGGAGGGAAGGAAGGAAGGGAGAGAGAGAGAAAGAAAGAAAGAAAGAAAGAAAGAAAGAAAGAAAGAAAGAAAGAAAGAAAAAACTGGTCTGAATATGTAGGCCCAGTGCTAATTTCAGAAGAGTTCCAAAGATGGGGAATTTTCTGGTGCCCATAATAGTTCTGAGTGATGATGAGAAAATGCAAGAAATAAAAAGGAGTGCACTAGTCGCTTTGTTAAACAAAGTATAGTTTGCATATACCATTTAATCTGGTCCACTATGGCAATTCTGTCAAGAGTAATTTTCTATCACTTGAATATGTCATAATACTTTTTCTTCTTTCATATTTTAAATATTCCATCATGTGCATACTGTGCAGAATTGTAAAGTTATGGTGAACACGTGAATTTTTTTGTCCCCAGTCTCTAATCAAGTATGTCCTCTTTGACCCAAGGCAGTAATATTCCAGTATGTATATACAGTAAATAGTTTATCTACTAATTCTGGATAAACCTAGCCAAGGATATGTGTTTATGAGTAACAAGCTATTTTCTTAAGTTTTCTGTGTTAGTATTTGAAAAATGGGTGGAGAAAAATGACCTTTTCTATTAGTTTTTTTGAATGTTACTGGCATTATGACCATTCCCAATTCAGGGCTGCAACTGTCATCTAAGTTGGTTCAGAATATGCACCTGAATATTTATTTTAATATATTTAATTGAAAAATTTAGGTAAGTCTTTCCCTGCTTTCCCCTCTCTGTAATTCTTAATACATCTGTCTACTGAGCTAGGCTATACAGAATGCAATAATCTTAAAAGCTTTCATTTTTTTAAAAAAATGTATGTGATTGTAAATTACAGAATGGTAAACAGGTAAGCATTCTGTCTTGTCGGGAATGATGAGTCAATCAAATGTTGGTATGTTGCATGGAATTTCTGATGTGTTAGTCATGGTGAAATAGTAATTTGTTATAAAATAGAAAGGAAGAATGTTCAGTCAAAATTTGCAGGGCACAGGGCAACAACCTAAAACTTTTTACCTTGCCACCCAAAGGAGGCTTGTGTATATGGCCAAGTAATGTAAAACGTTATTACCAATTTAAAAAGAATTATCTCAGAAAACATTTAAAAATTGAATAAAACTTATAGTTTATTCTAATGTTTTTATTTATTTTCTTTTGGAGATGGTTTATGTAAATAACTGCTCCCATCCTACAAATGTTTGGCATTATGAATCTCATTTTCACATTTTCATATTGAAGATAAAATATATTCAGTGGTCATAATATCTTAAAGAATCTCTATACCTGTTGACCGTTGCTGTGTATGCATATTTTAGTCTTCTGATTCTTTCTTGTTTTATATGTCCTTATATGTTTTATATGTCCTTTTGATATTTACAAATTCAGTGAAGCAAACATTCACCAATACATTAATTTAAAGGGTGGCTTTCTTTACATTCAAGTACTCTGGCTAAACATGTCATTCCCATATGCAGGTGAAAAAAAGATCAGTGATGGTAGATATTTAAAATGTAGATTATTCAAAGCAGTGTTAGATGTGAACAGGAGATGAACTTGATGGTGTTTGGTGTGGTTTTACATTGCTGCAGGTCAATCATGGTAGAACTGCAAATGTGTTTGCTGAAGTTGTTGTATTAGTGGCACACTTTTAGCTTTGATCGAAAATCCGGCTTGCATGTGCAAAAGCTTCTGAAATTTAGACTCTGAATTTCTGTTCACCAGAATTGACCAGGCTTGTGCACACTGATGTCTAACATGAACTGGGATATATGTTTTGAGTTGCTTTGGGATGCTTTCCTTCGCTTCTATAGAACTTGCAATGCAGAAGTGCCTTTGTGTGGTTTCTGCTTATTATTTCCAACATGTCTGAGATGACATGAAAATTAAGTTTAAATCCTGGATTTTTCAAAAAAAGGATTGCAGTGGGAATTGACACATGTGCTTTTAGCACTTCTGTAAATACAGTTGTGCTTTTAGGAGAGTGGGAAATGGAATATTTATTTATTTATTTAGTTAGTTAGACTCTTTAAAGCCACTCTGCCAAAAACTAAATAGAAATGTTTCAGTGAAAGAATCTTCAATAGTGGGCTGATTTTGTATCCAAAGTATTAATATTAATATTATCTAATTTTGACTTTAAGTTATGTGAATATTTCAAGCAGTTTGATTAAGGATGGGCTAACACTAATCTAAAGAATCTTGATTCTCTATGTTTTTAGCATAAGGGTGTTTCAAAGAATTGTATTTTTTAATCCTGCATAATTAAGAAAAATTATATTAGGTTTGCCTTAATTATGATATCATTCTATGCTGGATTGCAGTCAAGTCATATTAACCTACAGTTGTCCTTCCACATTCGCTAGGATTAGGGGCCCAGGGCCCTTGCAAAAGTGAAAAAATTGCAAATGCCAATGTGTGTGTGTGTCTGTGGGAAGGGGACTAAGGCATAGTGGAGAGAACCGGCACCCAGGGTTCACACCAGGACCATTTCCACACTAGACTATTATAGCGTGATGATTCCACTTTCAACATTCTCTGGAATCTGGAATCAGGAGGGGCTGGTCAAGGAAAGGAGAAGGAAGGGAGTGGTCAGCTTGGTATTCCTATGCTGCCTCACATCTATCAGATTCCTTGGGTGTGTGGGAGCATTATGAGAAGGATTGTTGTGCTACGAAGTTGGGCTGTGAGCCAGCCATCCTAAGCTGGCCAGGAAGCTCTTGGTGGAGGAGGAGGAAGACTAGAGATGGGCTTTTAAGTGGCTGTGTGGCATAGGCCCCTTCCACACGAGGCAGTTAAAACGGGCCAAGGCGTTCTGGCACAGAGGTCGTCTGCACCTTGGATCAGACTAGGTGCAGACTATTTAACTTAGTTCCGCACCTCAGTCCAATCCAACCCGCCCCCCAAGTGGTCCTCCCCCAGGCTAAGTAAAGACCAGAAAAATCAGGTCTTTACATTTTCTGGAATGCGTCACTGCGTTCCTACTTACCTGTGCAGATGCGCAGGCTCGCACCAATGTGAGCCTGCGATCAGTGGAGGGCGGGCTGTGGGCGTGGCTAGCATCAACGGTTGGTCCGCTCCCACGAAGCCACCGGAAGCCACCATTTTGAGCTGGAAGCCACAGAAAGCCACCATTTTGAGCCAGAGCAGTGTGGATCTACAGACCTTGCACTGCTCTGGTTTGCCGTGCACCAATGGAGGAGCCCTGTGGAAGGGCTCAAGGGACAGTGTGCATTACTTTGGACCCAAGAAGAGCCGATAAGTAATGGCATGGAGCGATTCACTCGCCTCGTGCAGAAAGGGCCATAATTGGAGTTTCCAAGAGGGGAAATTCCTCTGAAAATGAAGTGCCTTGAGTATATGTATGGGGGGGGGGATGTAGTGGTTAGAAAAACTTGCAAATAATCACATCCATGAAAGTCGGACCTGTAAATGTGGATGGCCAACTGTACTGTACTTGATACTATGGATCAGGGGTGGGAAAATTTGGTTTCCCCCATAGTCTCTTACCATTGGCCAGGTTGCTTGAAACCTCTTTGTGTTGAAATCCAAACAACTGCAAGCCTAGTTTCCCTAGCCCTTCTATAGGACATTTCTTTTATCATATGTACTCAACAGAATTTTTTTAAAGCAATCTTTTCATATTCTTAAAGCTACAAGAACAGAGATATTTTGCACTTGGAATTTTAGCTTTCTGTCTCTCTAGCATGTGTCAATATATGCTTTTTGCTTCATATATTTTACATTTAAGGCAATTAATTATAACATCCAATCAGTATGTGGTTTCTTTTTGAAACCTAACATAATATCAGAACATTTTAATAACACATATTGACATTTATCCATATTTGGGATTATAATGTTTTACTTATCACACAATGCTCAGCCATTTATTTGTTTGCTTGTTTGCTTATGTAATGAATTATTCTTCTAAGTATCAAATTCTAAAGCACCTATATACTTTTTCCTTTTTATTTTTTTAATTTTTTTTAAGAGAGGGAGATACGTGTGTCCTTGATCCAGAATAGGACCTCAATATTGTTGGAAATTTTAAAAAATCTTCTATTATTGCACTGTTTTCTTCTGAAAATTATCTGTTGCTGCTAGTGTTCCAGTCTGGAAAATCAATAGAATATTTGTGATAAATGCCAGATAGATCAGATATATGTAGAAAAACAGTACTAGCAGGAATGAGTAACTGCTCCATGTACCATGATCGTTTTATTTTTGGATTTTTATAGTTTTACCTACTCAAGTGCAGAATTCAGCAAAAGTGTCTGTGTGGGGAATCTTTTCTTCTTGCTGCGGTGAGCCCAGTGTCCCCAATACTTGCTCTACAGGGCTGCAAACCTCTCCTTATCATGTATTTGGCACCAGAGAGGGAGTCAGGGAGAAGGAAATGAAAAACTTAATGGCACTGCAACCATTAGGTTGGATTTAGGCCTATGTGTTTTTAATGTAACACATATTTTGTCCCTAAACCAGCAAAACAAAATGCATTGACATAACTTTCTGTATTAAGGCTGTGTTAGTGATAAAGAAAATATGTGTTTTTGTTTGAATTCAAAGCAAATGTATGGTTGAAGCTATGTCAGCTCATCATCTCCAAATGGTAGGATAAAGGAGTCTGGCATAAGAATGGATCCATAATTTACAATCCATCTGTGCTGTGAGAAGGCCTACTTGGAATGTTACTGAGTTCTAGTTGCTAGCAAGACTCAACAGCATATTGTCCAAGTGATTGGACATAGTATCCTGGATCCTGAGATATGTGAATAGATTGAAATCCAAATAAAGTCATTCTCATCCCTTCCATCTTTCTCCCCCATCCCATATCCATACCAAGCCTCTTTTGAATATTGACGGACTCACAAAAAGCATGGGATAGAACATGAGGACTTGCAGTGGGAAGGAAGAATAACCCAAACAGACCAGAAATATTGAGGACAAAGATATTGGGAAGAGGGGTAACAAAAGGAGGAACTTACACAAAAGTCTCCTTTGTGAACTTTCTTGCTTTTGTGGAGGTCAGTATTAAAACCACTGAAACTTTTCCTGGAGACGTTTTTATTGTGAGGTCATAATGTCACCAATCCTGGAGAAGTCAGCAAACTTGGTTAATCACTTATAAAATGGCATAGGACTCAACATTCTTTACTTAATGCATAGGCCTAAAATTATGTGGGATATTATTCACCCCAGACTACCTCCTATGAACTTGGATAAATTTCATTTTCATTGTCAATTATGTTTGGTCTGTTTATTAACTCTGCTTAATGTCCACATTTGATTCTAAATTACTTTTGCTACAAAAAGTGGAATTTCATTTATTTGGATTTCTGAGACAATAAACTCAGATCTAAATTAAGATCACCAAAATTTTGACAACACTGAAAACATCATGAGCTATTTAAAAAAACAACAACAACAAAAAACATAAATTCCAAAGGCTTGAAAGCTTTGTTGAGATCCTATTTGGACATTGGCTGAAGTCCTATTAGATGCTGTCAGAGTTTAAAGCTCTGATTTGCTAATCACCTAAAAATTATTTCCCTGTTTTAGGGTACAGTTTACTGCTACCACCACCCTTTTACTGGGTAACCATTTTAACAGGAGTCAGGCCTTGGCACAGGTTGCTTCTTTTTGTGGTTGAATGTATGACTTATTCATGTAAGAAACTAACATCCTTTTAACTTAGTAGGTTAAAACCATCACACAACTTTTGTTTCCAAAAATGACTGAATGGGTTCTTTCTCATTCCACCCTAACTGTTTCAGCCCATTGCTGCTCTCCCTGTTCTGGCTTATTTGCCATTGAGGTTCTCAATCTATACTGAAAAGAAAACAACAATATAACAAGGATCAGCTCTGCACATTCAGTTAAGCCTTAGCAAAAGAGGCTATGTAAATTGGTACCTATCTGTTTTTTCCCTATTAGTTATGTTAGTATATAGCCATTTCTTTCAGATAGTATCAACAGTTATTGAAAATGTGTCAGATTTAGGTCTTCTCAGACTGCCAGCTTCCTTTTTAGGTTTCCTCAGGAGTCTCACTGTGTATGTAAAAGGCAGCAGCAGTGAAAGGCAATGGCAGTATATTGATTGTTCTTGTAGCATCTAATGCTGCAGTTAATTACAGGGCTTCTCACTTATACACCTTTCCTCAGAATTGGCAGGCAATCTGACCTGTCTCAGCAGTCTTAGATTAGAGAGAACCAATGTGAGTGACACCATGTTGTAGGAACAAAGCTTGAAAATTTTAAGGTGGCTCAAATATGGCTCCTGCAAATGCTCATTGATGGCATTCTGAGTTAACTTCAGTGCCTCATACAACTATTTAGCAGTCTCATCCACTTTCTAAGCTGTTTGCTATTATGTGGAGTGGAGGCTGGTGACAGAATAAGCTATTCATAAAATTCATCCATTGCTACATCCTGTGAAAACATATTTTCTTATTTCTCTGCTACACAGAATTCTAAAAAGGTAGACCAAAAGTCCCTAGGTTCCTTTTATGGTAGGAAGATACAAAGGTCAGATTCTCCTTTATGCATTCATCTCTCTGGTTCTACTCACTTGCTTTCCAGGAGCAATTTTACTCACTATAGAATTCTTATGATATAGATCAGAGACTTTATGTCAGTTGAATTCAAGATGCACATTAAATTTATTTTTCCTAATACAATACATCAGCATGATGGAATTAATAGAAAATAAAGGTTAGAGAGGGATAATTTTGGAGGCTTGCTACATTCCTGTTGACATACTTTGACCTACGTTGTGAGACTTAGGATCGATCATATATACATATTTCAGCTGCCCCCCCTCACATTTTAAAATATCTTATGGTAAAAAAAAATATTGTATTTGATTGGTGAGATTGGCTTCTAACAGATTCTAGAACAAGGTGATGTTGCTATCTATTATTAAGCCTTTATCATCAGCCAAGTTGAGAATAACTGCACTCAGTTCCAAGCAGATTGTTATCCGATCCTTAGTGCTTCTGCTTCTAAATGTTTGGCAATTGCACAGGAGGATATTAGCAAAGGAAATTGTAACAATGATACTTGAAAGGCTGATATTTACTATTCAGATAACTGCAAGAGCAAGAAAATCCACACATAATTGTGTCTACAGAAATATGTAGAATCCCCAAGATGCTACTACATCCATATATATGTGATTATCATGTAAATTGGTCAGTGACAAATTATACTTTAATGCTATAGTAGGTGGAAAAGCATAAAATTGACTATTTAACACCTGAATAGCTATACAACCCCAAATAAAAACACAGGGCTAGCAAAGATTCCAGCAAAGTCTTCGCAAATGAACCCAGTCAGTTGTGATTACTACATTTTTATTAGCTAGTGTGCCATGCTGAGCTGTGGTTAGATTCTGACTGTCACTTTAACCCTTAACCTCATTCTCTTTCTGGCAGATACCCTTCATGACAGGCCTTCCCAAAGGCATTGTCATTTTTCAGCTTGGAAAGCAGCACTGGCCAGATCAAAAGCAGTGTGCAAATAACACCATATTATCTGACAGGAGCTTTTCCCATCAGAAAATCAGAGGTTACTGCTGAGGTTTCTGGAGTGACAACAGATTAGGAAATGAGAGGAAAAGTGGATGACAGGCTCTGAAGCCAAATTCATAGTGGTGATGGTGGACTTAATGTAGGTGATGGGCTTAATGAAGACAGGGTGTCTTGTCCAGGTTTAGTCAATAGTTCCCTCACTCTGAACAAGTAGGTCATTGATGACATAAGGTACTTCTTCGTCTGGTTGTCTTCCAAATCCATTGAAGACATATCTGGCCCACATTAAGTGAGCCAAGAGCATCTTTGCAAATTAATTGCATGTTGATGGCTTCTTATATTTCTTAAAAAAATTGTTTTGTAATGGACTTGAATTGGTAATTCAAGTTCCCTAATGCAGACTTAATATCTACTTATGATATATATATAGAGAGAGAGATAAATAGAAATAGAAATAGAAATAGCTAGATAGATGCCCAGTTGAGATTATTGTTGAGTTAGTCTACATTTGATAAATACTCTTATTTCTGTATATACTAATAAGAATACTTGCTTTCTTGAGCATATATCATAATAAGAAACCCTAATTAAGACTTGAATGCAATTGCTAGCTCTCACATAAGTTAGACCAGTGTGATTTAAATAACTGCTGACTTACCATTCAGCTGATTGTTCAGTGGGTCTATTCTAGTTGAGTTGTAATTGGATTTAGGCCTAAATATTTCATTGTTTTTTCCCTGCAAATGGGAATGATAAACATAAAAGGTTCTTCCCCAGCCCATAAGACTATCAGAATTATATTGAATTTTCTCAGTGACTTTTCACATTTCAGGATTTTTTAAACAGAAATGTTGGTTGTGCAAATTACAGTATTGCCTGGAATGTATTTTAAAAATCATCAAAAACATGCAAAACCTCTCACAACATGTTGAAACATATGAAGACACCCCTTCTTATCAAGGATGTGAATATTCTTTGCATTTCCAATCCTTTGTGTTCCTGCTTCTTCCTTCGGAAAAGGTGTGCATGAAGTACAGGTGACAGAAAATAAGGTTTAATATCAGCCATAGTGTGTTTTGAAAATGTCCGTCTTCTGTTTTTCGTGTCACGGATGGCCCTGATTTGCTCGCCTTTAACAGGTGAACAGGTGGCATTTTTGATGCCTCATCTTTAATGGATGCAATTATCACAAGATTGTACGATCTACCATGTGAAGCATTCATGCATTTTAATATTTTGTTTACAGCCTTCCAGCACTCTTCAGACGTCCTCAGTGAAAACTAATGGAGAGTGTTACTGCTCAGGTCTTAGCCCATTCAATATAAAATATGTTGTGAGCTGCAAACATTTGGGAATGACATACTGCCAAACAGTTTAACAAATTGTGCAAGCTTTATTGTTGCAAATAATTCAGAAAAAATTATTCTGTGATGGGTATATAGGAGGAAAAACACACACAAGTGTTACATATACTCCATTTTAAAATTCTGTCAATAGCTGCAACACAATAGCACATTTGATTGGCTGCCCAGCATGCCTTCTAAATCCATTTGAGACTTGTAATGTTTCTAGCAGAAAAATGTGGTAATTCCATATAACACTGTTCCAACAACTAAACTATATTTACAAGTGTTGTACACCAACCACAAAATTCAATTCACTCATGGTATTTTGGGAAACAGTCCAATTTGACTGTAACAACTTCAGGACCACCCCACTCCCCCCCCCAAAAAAAACCTACTTTGAAAATTTGAATCTTTGTTCTCGCCACTGACTATCATTGAGAATAAAGATTTTTAACACTCACTGACTATCACTTGAAATAACAATACTTCCCTTTTTCTCTTCTTTTTCCCATTTTCTTTTCCTTCCTTCTTTCTTTCTCTGGATGAAATTGTAGGCAAGCTTAGTTTTCTAGTGCATGAGGAACACTAAATTTCAGGCAGATGCAGGGAGTTTTGTACAAGACCAGTCTTGCCAGTCTAGGGGATTCAAAAAATAATTAGTGTATTCCTTTGGGGCAGTAATTGTATGAAAATAACATAGATCATAGGGAAGAAACTTGAAAATATATAAGTGTATATTGTAGAGCTTGTGCGTGCCACAAAGTTCATGGAGAGCTATTGCAATTTGGACTTTTTTTTTTTTAAGCATTCCTCCCCTGTTCTGTGGTCAATTTGCTATGTGCTTTGTTGCATGAGTGTGGCCCCTCCCACAGGGTTAGAGTACTGCTTTGTGCAGTCATAAGAAGCAACTTGATTTCAGAGATTTAAGAACAATTTTCCCACTATATTCTTTCAGGAAGAAAGGCAGTCCTCCCACTCTTTGCGTGTGAGAAGAACCCCATCTTATCACTTGGTTTTACTTTAAACAGTAACAGAAGAAGTGACAGAGACCAGTTCATTTGTTCTCCCCCAGCTCATCTTCCTGGATCTGATGTTTCTGTATGATCTTGTAATGTAATTAGTTGGAAACACTGTTTAAAAAAAAAATAGGAGGATGGGAGCCCTGGTATCCCTGTACCAGAAGCAAAAGGGAAAGTGATGGGCAAGCTTCACTCAGGCTGTGAAAACCCAGGGGAGTTCCACATAACTCTTTGAAGAGTTCTTGTGAGCAATAGCCATTCAGCCACTGAACAGACATCTTCCAATTAGAGCTTGCTTGCTTGTGGCAGACTTCAGCACAACTATTGCTTCCTATGCCCACAGACAGTCACAAAATGCACAACAGAAAGACAGGAGTAGCCGATGATGATGATGATGATGATGATGATGATGATGATGATGGTGGTGATGATAAGGATAATATCTCATCTACATCCCTCCCAAAGCACTCTAACTGGAGGTAAACAGGAAATACTTGGCAGTGCTGTTGCTTGATAGGAAGGTTGACTTATTGATTACAGACTTTGTTGGCTTCATGTCCAGCTTTCACTTCATCACCCTGACATTTTCTGCATATGGAAAGCCTGAGGGAAGATGTCTCAGTTTGGGGAAACAGACTGTTTCTCTCTCATGTTTCAAAATTTCTGCATAGCTCCTTATTTATTTGGATCAGTTCAGAGCACCTTGCAGTTGATTTCAGATGAACCCCAGATCTGTCCAGATTTCCTCCATGTAGCAGGTGTCTAAACTTGATGCATATGTATAGTTATACAAATATAACAGCAGGAACAATATTCTGTAGCAATAGAAATTCAGAACAGAAATATCGTTTTGTCCCTAGATATATTTCCAAGATAGCAGATGTATCAAGAAAATATAGAACTAATTGTTCAACATCAATAATCAATAGTGAAAGCACAGAGGAAGCTGGACTGGTTTAGCAACATCTGGAACAATGCTGGAGCTGAGCGTTCCATAATTTGGGGTTTCCCCATTTTGTAAATCATAGGTTTGCCAGACTGAAAACTGGAGAGAGCTACTTGTCATTCAGCCAGAAAACACTGGCCAACATTCCCTCCTATACACAACCATTAAAGATACAGGACACCTCTCCATTTTTAACTCTGGCAACCCTACATAGAAATAGCCCTGTAAAAGATTCTTGCACCTAGCAATGCTGTGGGAAACGTTTATTAATGTTATTTCTGAGAATCTCCATTCCCCATCTATGCTGAGAAACCAAAAATTAGAAAACCTCTGTCACATTTATTTTTTTAAATAAAAAAGTAATTTCTTCCTTCATCACCATTCAAAAGTTCTGCCTTTTAAATATGTCGCTGCACCTAGATTTAGCTACTGCTACTGCTTCAACAGTAGTTTATGCTGGAACTGTTGTAATGAGGATCTAAACGTTTATGCAAAATGCATTAATTAATCCTTGTTTTCAGGCACTACTTCCCTTTATAAACAAACAAACACTACAGTGACCTTGCTGACCTTGGATTACCAGTGGAATGAGGCTTTGCCTTTCCCCAGTGGGTCAGCCTTTGCTGAAAGGAGATTCTGATGACAGATTTCTCTACAATGGGTTGTACAATGAGTTACCTTTTTCCCCCAAGGGAAGACGGAAACAGAAGAGAGAAAAGTCATTTGTAGATCCAATTTACTTTATTTAGTTCATCCTAATTTAAATATTCTCTTGTTATTACTTTTGTGTTGTCCAACTGAGCTTTACTCATATAATAGGATTTCTTCTTCTTTCCTCTTATTGTCCCCCAAAGTATGCCCTCTCTAAAATCTGTTACACAGGATCTACAAACCCGCTAGAGTAGTTGGGGGGTATTTAGGTATAGAAGGGAAGATTGTTAATCCATTTTTGTGCATAGACAGACTCCACTGGATTTCACCCCACATTGTATTATAAAAATCATCTGGGTTCATCAGGTAGATATTGACATGCTAACCACTCCAGGCAAAATGGATGGCAAGCCATTTATTGGAGAATGAGAGAGATCTGATAGATCTCTGTACAGAGCAGAGCAATTAGTATGCAAACAGAAGTTTGAACAGTTTACCAGCCCACCTTATTCCCCTTTGGACACACTAAACTGTAGCTCAGAAGTAAGCACAAACTCAGTTTTGTTTAAAAAATATGTAAAAGTAGTTTACATACAGATACTTGTGTATAATCTACACAGGTTCATGTTCTTGGAGAAAAGATAAGAAAAAGGTAAACAATTATATGCTTTCATTGAAGCTTCTCCCCTGGAGTGCTCCTGCCCACATGCTTGCAAGAAGGCAGGCAGAAAAAGAAGAGGAGGTAAATAGAGAGACAAAGACCCCAAGAACAAAGGGTGCTTACATGCAAGAAGAAGAGAGTGGGTGTGAACAAACAAGCAGGAAGTTATCTTGGCTTTTGCCCCTAAACTTACAGTGATCATGCAACCTAATTGGCAGTGAATTCAAAGCATGCAAAGGTTGCTATTCCCAATGCCATTGCCCTCAACCAGTCACCTACACGCACACGTTTTTCTCTGCCCTACCAAGTAATTGGATGCCATCTTTCTGAGTGCAATACTGTGGTGAGTGCTCTATTCAGGGTTTGGCAACTTCCAGGTTGCCCTGATCACAGTGGGTGAATTAAACATAAGCCTCTTTCTCCTCTCGATTGGGACTTGAAAGGAGGAGCAGATTCTATTCACAGGTTGTTGTTTTTTTCCCATAGTTAACTTATGCCTTGGGTTCTGCTCCCAGTTGGCTCTTCACAATGAAGGAGAATTTGATAATACTGTTAATAGATTAAACCCTTTCAGAAAGAAATGCTTTGGCAATGAAACATTTATCTTTACTTTCTTCAGAAGCACAGCAATTAAAAAAAAATGTCAGGAAACTTGAACCTCTTTGCAAGTAAGGCAGTACAGCTATGGCTTTAAAATTTAAATTTTAAAGTTTTTCCCTCTTTCTGCACTAATGCACTAGCAGTGATGCACAGCATTGAAATATAAAATAAATGAGAAACCCTTCAAATAAGAACTCCCCTTCAGATTAAAATAATGTTATTTTACTTCTTTTTTAAATGTGTCCATCCATGAAATGTAGCTCTGGATGAACTGTGTGCATCAAAGATTTGGTTACAATAAGCATTTTCTGGCAATAAAGAACTGCCCAATCCAGAGTTAAATTTGGCAAAGGAAGAAATTGAGAACACCAAGACATCATCAGACAAGTAGTTCAACTAGTTTCATACATTAAAAGGAATTCAGGATCTCTTTCTTAAAGAGAAAGAAGACTAGATAGAACTGATATTTTGGCCATGATTAATAACGTGTTCTGTCATAGTGACACTGTAGCCAGCACATATGCTATTAGGGATCACTTAAGTTGTGTAGATGCATGAGTCAATAGTTAATGTCCATGCGTGTACAGACTGGATCAAATGGACGTTTGGAATTAAGCTAGTCGTGATGTAAAGTACACAATGAACAGGGAAGTCTTCCTTGTTTAAAAAAGTGCAAGCAAACACACTTTGGATTGGGCCCATGTGTTTGGTAAAGGAGGTTTTATCTATTTGGTTTCAGGTTTTGATTCCCCCCCCCCGCAAAAAAAAAACCCTCTCATACTTTGGAACCAGAGGGAGGTTTTCCCCCTTTGTTTTTCTTTTCTACCCTACATATATTTTTTTTAAAGGAACAATGCCTAATCAACTGGTGAAGGAAGGTTTCAACCTCATCTATGGAGAGTCTGGTCCAAATCCATGAATGTGTTTGAAAGAAAATAAAGGAAGTAATACAGAACATATTTATAGTACCCTAGGGTAACTATCAGTTTGTTGTCTCAGCATTGTCCACATGTTCATGATGTCTACAAAGTTTGTCCTTGCATATGAAGAAGAAATAGGCATGGGATTTTTTAGCACTGTAAGTAAGTTATCTTTAGGTATTTATTTATACCTAGGGTATACATACAAGAGTACTTAGTTTTAAATCTAAAAATGATTATGTCCTATCAGATACATTGGATGTAAGACTAAAGACACTGAGACAAAGGCAAAATTCTCTGTGCCTTGTGTGGCAAATGTAAAACCTGATTTCATGAGGTAGATGGATACCTAAAGATGGTGCTCTTGCAGCTCACCGCATTGTTCCTATATTTCCACATTGTGCTTTTGAAGTGCTTCATCTACCCACAGCTGGCAATGTTGTACACTTTGTGAACATTTTACAGCATGCAGTATTTTACAGCCTGCAGCATGCAACATTTTACAGCTTACAGTGGTACGGCCTCAGAAGATACCTGATGCTGCTTTTCCAATCAGTGTCCCTGTTGCTTGGTACTGGTAACTATAAGGAGGAAGCTCAGTGGCTTAGCTTTTTGTATATCTAGATACAGTAAAGTCTCGGTTATCTGACCTAAACAGGCATGCGGAGCGTCGGATAAACGAAAGGTCGGATTACCCGGACACCTGTGGCGGCCGCCATTTTGGAGATGTGTCAGGGGCGTGTCAGGGCATGTCGAAGCGTGTCAGGGGCATGTTGGGGTGTGTCTGGGGCGCGGAAATGCCTGCAGCCACGCCACCAGGCAGCCGCGACGTCAGTTAATCCGGAGCGTCGGATAACCGCAGGTCGGATAACTGGGACTCTACTGTATCTTAAACAGTATCTCTTATGTCAAGCAAACCAAAAAGTTAACATAGTGCAAAAAAGGCAACCACTGCCTCAGAGTTTAGTGGTGCCACTTCCTCAGAATGTATCAGAGCATTATGCACAATACAGTTACACTGAAGCAGTTCCTAGCTGTGGCCCTTTCTGTAACTTATCTGCTTCCAGCTTGGGCTCACAGGGATCACAGGAGCAGCCTCTTCCGAGAGGCACTCACATCCCCTCTGCTCCTGCTCTGCAGCAGCTCTCTGCTGGCCACTGGGCAGCGTGAGGGCTCCGCTTCTTCCTTCCGCAGTGCAGCCAGGTGCTTTCCCAGGCTGCACTAGAGGAGGAAGCGTGAGGGCCACATCTCCGGAGGCTCCACAGGGATGGTAAGTGTGTGTGGGGCCCCAGAGCAATATGCAGTTGCACATCATTTTTCGCAAAAAGCCGAAAATGATATATTGCACGATCGGCACTTGCTGGCCCCAGCAGCGTCGCGTGATTGCGAGGACGTCATGTGGAACAGTCCTCGCAATCCCGTGATGCTCCGGAGGCCCTTTCGAATGACAAATACCTTGCGAAAAGGGCCTGTGTCCCTGACAGTGGCAGGACTGCTGATTGTGACTTTTAAATAGTCACAAAACTGATAGTATCAAATTCTATCATTAGGACAAGCATGACCCCCATTTGATTTTCCATGCCCTTATTTTATGAATTTCTGGCTTATAACAATTTCAACTGAATCAACAGGCAATAATGGTAAACTGTGTCATTTGTACCATTCCCTACTGTAGGTAAAATGGATTGAAGTTGCTCCCTTGCAGCTAGGCTTGCACATGATAGACGTGTTGTAATTAGTTTACAGTACCCTGTAGCTTGAGTCCCAGCAGGAGTTTTTTTCCCCTCCCCCAAACAAGAAGATATGTTGATGTCATGAAGTGGCAGGCTGCTTCTAAGTCATTACTGAACAAGAACAGCAAATATGTCTGCTATTTTTCACAGATCTATCTGGTTTTCTTCTCTTTTGGTTTCGTAAGACAGGGGTGTGTTCTGCAGATGGCTTATTGATTAATGCAAATGTTTATTTTAGGGAGTGCCACCAAGAACTAATGGTTTGAGTGTTTTATAACACAGTGCAGTAATTCTACACAATGACACCAAATTGAAAACATGCTGGCCTTTCTTCATTTACTTTTGGTTCTCAAAGTCTCATTGTTTCAGTTTATGGATTGTCCCATTAAGTCAAGAGGAGAACAAGATTCTAGAAAACTCTGGGCCCTGCTTAGTTCTGAATAACATCATCAGAAATATTCAGAGGCCTAGAGATGCTATGGTTTTGGAATCAGAGTCCACCACATTCAGGTGGCATAATTCACCATTAGAACTCTTAGGCCCTTTCCGCAGCTTACCTGTTCTCGGCACTGGGGTGTGGGGATCGCACAAGCAGCCTCTTGCGAGAGGCTCTCACATCCCCGTTGCTTCAGCTCCACAGCCACTGCCTGCTTGTGAGCAGGGAGTGTGAGAGCTCCTCCTCTTCCTTCCACAGGGCAGCCTGGGATTTCCCAGCGCCACAGCTCCAGAGCTCCGCATGCACGGTAAGTGCGCGCGGGCCCCGGGAGCGATGCACGATCACACACCATTTCAGCTCAAAGCTGAAAATGAAATAGTGCGCAATCAGCACCTACCAGCCCCGGCAGCTTCGCACAATTGCAAGGACGTCATGTGGATGGCTCCTTGCAATTGTGCGACGCTCCAGAGGCCCTTTCACATGGCAAATGCCGTGTGAAAAGGGTCTTAGTGTCATACATTAATATTGTGTATATGAGGACAGGGCTCTACAAACATATTTCAGATATTTTCAAATGCTTTCATACATTTGTGTTGCCACTGACTTAATTTCAAGGAAAATATTTTCCATAGAGAGTTGCCAGATTTATCCTGTGCCTGGTAGTGCACCTTGCATGTATCTTGCATGATGCATGCACTAACACTGTGTATAGTTTATAAGACAAAGAGTGAAGCTTATTGAAGTTATGGATGTAATCTAAAATCTGAAAAGTTAGTGCACCAAATGATTCTTTCGCTGGATATTATTATTATTATTATTATTATTATTATTATTATTATTCACACATGAAGTGTCATATTGAGGGACGTCAGAGCAGTAGCAATCTTTTTAGATTACCGCGTACTTTGATATACAAGTAACTGTTGGGGAAACTGTTGATCTGGTGATACCTGCCCCATGAGATAAAAATATATTATTGTACTTCCCTAGCCAACATGCGGAGATGAGTGAACTGTAAAATCATATTCATGAAAATTATCTGCATCACCAGGGCAGGAAGATAGGGAACTTTGGCTTGATGGAAAGGCAGGTGGTGCAGTACCTCTAACAGAAGCCCAGCAGCTGTTGCTACCAGTGAGCAAGAAATGAGAAGAAAAGGGAGCCATCTTACTTTCCTTCCTTCTTGTATCTTTCCTTTCCTATGGAAGAACAGATTTCCCTCTCCTGTGTCCTTTCTCTTCTTAATTAGGAAATAATCAGAAATTAGGTTAGATTAGTAATTAAAAATGCTACGTTCTTTTTTCTTTTTTCCCGTTTATTATGAATCATGATATGATATATACTATATATATGATATATACTATATTACAATGTTATAAAAAGGAATTTTTTTTAACAATTGCTTTTTCAACCTATTTATCCTCCCCCCATCCACCCCTGTATGGCTGACAAAGGATCAAGATCCCATTTGTATCAAGAAACCTTTTCAGAGATATGGGATATAACCTTAATCAAATTTGTCACATCTTCATATCCTGATTTGTCTTTTACTTTCTCAGTCACCATTTTCCAGTTATCACTCCATGATTCTTTACTGTATTGTCCACTATACTTAAACCTTCTTTCCCTAAGAAATTCAAAATATATAGCTTCTTTTATATATGTGTAGTATTTGTTCTTACTGGTTTAAAAATGCTGCATTCTTGATGTGACATAGTATCTGAATGAATTGAAACACTGCTGAGAAATCAAAAGACCTCACAAAACATCTCACCTCCTGCAGGAGAGGAAGACGAAAAGATCTTTACTTGTTATTGAGGTTTTCACAGTTTGCGCAAGATGTTTCTGCATGAAGCTAAACCCTTTTCTCTTTGTGAAGGAAAGTGTGAAAATGTGTTCATACACATGTACACACAGCAAGCACAGAAGGACTAGTTTGCCGATAAAACAGACATAAAACAAGCCATCAAATCCTTATATTTTTTAAAAGTCGATAAGAGAAATCATAATTTCCACTGAAAATTGCCTGTGTAATTTGTGCAAAGAACGTTCTTTAAACAAACATAGGAAAAAACTCACTATTTTTCTAGCAAGGAGAAAGATTTTTAAGTTTTCTTATGAGAATAGACCAGCAAGATTTTATATACCTTTTTTCCAGACATGTCAGTTTCCCATATACTTTAACTTTGCTAACTTGCTCAGAAATTAAAGGAAATTACTTTTTTTGGACTATGACTTCCAAAAACTCCTAGTCAAGAGAGCTTTCCAAGTTTTGGTTTTGCTACATGATAATTGTCAAAAAGTTTACTACACAGTAAAAGTGTTGTGATGAAAAGCATTCATTCTTGGCTGCAGCATGTGGTAAGCCTTTGGATTTTCTCTTTGCATTCACCTGCCATTCCCTTAACACGCCTGTTATCTAGAATAGCAGTGAATCTTCCGCCAGGTATAAAACAAACTGTAACATTCACAAGATTTGTGGATGGCATGTTTCTTTCTTTGGAGTGTTTTTGAGTGTTCTGTCTCTTTCTGCAGGGTTCAGATAGGCTTATTCTATTGCTATCACCTTCTTCCTACAGTAAATTTCCAGCTAAGTATTCTAGCTATTTCTGAGTGTAAGTACTGATTTATCAGAGCCCCCCACCATCCACCGTTTTTTCATCAAGTGAGCATTCAGTTCCCTTAAAAAAAGTAGAAACTGATTTTCTTCTTTTCTGATTTTACTCCCATCTTCCCCTTAAAAAAAAACACTTGATAACAAACAACTGAATATTAATCCAAAATCAGTTTTATCCTTTTCGAGGAAAGGAAAATAGAGAACTACCTGCAGTATTTTGTATGAATTGCTGCAAAACTCTCAAATAGATTCAAAAGATGAGGATGTGTCACAGTAAACTTCAGTTTGGGAATGTCAGCATAATTCTTCCTTGCCTTGAAGTATTAACATTATAGTTGTTCTTTATAGAGTCAGACTACTTGTTTACTTCTGGTTTTTTCCCCCCAGAGTAATGGTAGCAAAATATGACAGTTACCTGTGTTTTTATTTATTTATTTGGTGGTGTTTGAAAGCAATCATTTTATGTGTACAGTAATGCACCTGATATTACAAAATATGTGTTAGAGGAAACCTAGCCAAACACTGGGTCTATATTCTCAGGAAACTCTTTAATTTCTACTTTTACTACATGACAGGTTAGTGGTAAATATATATATATAATATGTGTGTGTGTGTGTGTGTGTGTGGATATCTACATACATACACACACACACGTACATACATTATTTGGATTTGAATTATCACCGCAGTCTACAATATGTGAAAGGCACATACTGCTGTCATTGTTAAAATATTGCCTGTATTATTCTATATATTTTGTTTCAATTATTCTATAAACTATTGCAGGTTCAGTGTAAATAATAGGAGTTTCATCCTATATACACAATGCTTGGAGAGGAGGTCAGCCTATATATGCAACGTTGAGTTTATAATGATCTTTTTTTTTTTTTTTATGTTATGGAGACTTGTAGAGTATTGAATTATCTCCAGTATATGTCATTTCATTTACGTTTTATTAAACTGTCTGTCTGTCTGTCTGTCTGTCTGTCTATCTATCTATCTATCTATCTGAAATCTACACATTATTGTCCAAGCTGATGTTGATTTCTTCAGTTACATAGGGATGTAATTCCTTACTTTCTTCTTGAAGAAAACAATACATAATTTTAGTAGTTTTCTTCCTGCTGCAAGAACGTCTTCCAAAGCCACAGAGTTTTCAAACACTATTCACAGTTCAGGACTTACTAACAAGAATTGATACTTCCAGTTACTTTAAAAAGCATATCAGAATGCTACCAATTTAAATAGCCGGGACATAATCTCCTCCCGCTCACAAGGGCCTGGAGCTAAAGTGGTCCCTTATCACATGTTCTGTACCATTGATTTAATAATTGTGCTTTACTTATTGAAAAACTTAACTAATTAAACATAACTAGTTACTCCCAGTCTCTTCCTGCAATCCTAAAAGTAGGTCTGTGACCCCATACTTCCCTGGGAAAAGACAAAATCCATTTTTTCCTTTTTGAAAACAAATATTAAATTTAATAAACCATCCTCAAGAGATATCTGCTTCTGTTTTAAATTTCCATTTTCTATTTTACAAGCTTTCTAGTTCAGATCCTTCCTGGTTTTCATCTTAAAATGGACCCATGCCTAATGAGTTATTTTTCTTTATACAAAGAAAAGAAACAAGCAAAAAGAAGTTTCTAATTTTCTAATGACAGCCAAATAATAAAAAGTAAACTAAATTAAACATTCATTACAAATGACTAATGTATTTACCCTGTGTTGCCCGAGATTTTATTTTCCTCTTTCTATTTTCCTTATTTTATTTTATCTTCCTCTTTTCACCCAACTATCTTCTCCAGTACCTATAACTTTTCCCCATATTTCACAATGCAATCTGTATTCAGAGTTATTTACATACACAATTGGGATTCCTGAGGGAATACTCTGCTCTCCTTCTTGCTGCTAGGCCTCATCTCCATAGCAACCAGCTTATTCCAGTACCTGTAACTTATCCCCATATTCCCCAATCCAATCTGTATTCAGAGTTGTTAATATACAGAGGTTGGGTTCCTGAGGGAATACGCTGTCTTTCTCCTTGCTGCTAGGCATCGTCTCCATAGCAACCGGCCTATTCCAGTACCTGTAACTTTTCCCCATAGTCCCTAATCCAGTCTGTGTTGTCTGGTGACATTGATGTACTGGCTTTTGATTTTTTCTTCCTGTTGAATTTGTGGAATGGCTTTGCATTCTTCTGGAAGCATTTGAAATTTCAACGTTAAGGTGACTCACATATGGAACCCATACAATCTACTGTGTGAGGCAAGAAGACCTTATAACTATGTTTTGTATGTCACTTTAGTTTTTCTCACACATGCCTCCCAAAACTTTTCTGGCATCTTTATTGATGGTAGGCCTCATCTCCATAGCAACCGGCCTGAGGCCCAGGAGCTCTCTGGCTGAGAATTCTAAAGGCCCCTCCCTAAATTGCCAAATCCCAGGATTCCATGGAATCTTCACGGCCAGCCAATCCTTTGAGGTCTTCTCTCCCCACACAGCCAATCGTATGAGGTCTTCGCCTGCCTGACGCAGACAAACAGACAAACTCACAATCAGACAAACTTTGACTGTTATATAGAAGATTTAGAGCATGGTGCTTTTGAAAACTAGACTCTTAACAGCCAGTAAAAACTGAGTCTATTGCATTTTTGAGCAGACATGGAAGAACTCAGAAAAGTGAAGAAAGGGATACTATCAGAAGTATAAAATAATCTTGAGTGTCCTAGAGACTGTAGCCACATAGTACTGTGAAACGAAATCCACTTTTTGCCGTTTTAAAATACGTATCTGAGTGCACATTTTATGTGCTGGATTATAGTATATGACTGCTCAGAATATGCCTTATGCCAGACCAGTCTGAGTTGTAGACTCAGTGAATACAAAATGCAAACTAACTTTCCTTTTTTTTTTCTTTTTTTTTGTAAGGCAGATGCTATATTATGAAACATCTAGTAGATACTCCAATGAGATAGGCTTGGATCCCACCGCTAGCTCCAACTACAGCGGACCTATTGAATCAGTAGAAACTTAGCAAGACCCATTGATTCTAGCTGGGACTAATTTGCTGGATTTGAACCACAACTCTGAGGATTTTTAACCAGGTTACTATAATTACAGTAACCATCTATCTTGTCATATTATATTGATTATATACTCTGCGACCAAATGGCTTGCTCTGTGCGTGTGCATGTATCCATGTATATCTACACACCTTATTTTTCAGTCCAGGAAAAAATGTTAAGTAAATGTTAAGAAAGAAAAAAAACCTTAGATATAGTAATTATGACGATAAGCAGCAGCTTATCAATCAATCAAACCTTAATCAAAGGTTTTGAAAAGTTGGTGTGAAACCTGACCACAAATATTTCTTCCTTGCAAGGCCGTATAGCATCATATCTTAGGGGGAAAAATACTCAGGTTGAGCTTCTGCAATTTCTGATTTTCTATTTAATATCCTGCACATGAGAATTTGCGTGAAATGCAAGTGGTCTGTTCCTAGGCACTTCACTCCATGCATCTGATAAAGCAGATTTATGAAAGCTTATGCCACCGACTTCTGAAGTTCTCTCAGTTAGGCCATTATTCCACTTTCAAAAACACCCTATGGAATATTGTGGTTTGCAGTTTAGGGAGGGCATTTAGAATTCTCAGCCAGAGAGTTCTTTGGCCTCAGCAGACTACAAACCCCAGAATTCCACAGAATATTGAAAGTGGAATTACAGCACTATAACAGTGTAGTGACGAAATGACCGAGTCTCAAAAGTTCTACGGTATCCCTTTGCATGCTGATCCAGACTAACATAGTTATGCCTTTGAATTCATGTTTGCAGTTGCTGTTCAGGTTTAGGTGTTTCCTACCTACCCAGCCATCTTTCAAACCACATTCTTTTTACTTAGAAATGTAGGATCCCTGCCTCAGCCAAATAGCATGTTATTGTAGTTTTGAATTCCAAGTTGGAAGTGTTTAGTTGATGATTGGGGTTTGTTACTTTTTAATTCAGCTGGGATCCAAACTCTAAAGAAGAATTGAACATAAATTCCTAGTTTATCCTAGACAGTGTTTCCCATTTGTAATGTGGTAGGGAACTTTGAGTTAATGCATGCCAGGATTTTTGTATTAAGACAATGCACCAAAACAAACAAACAAACAAACAAACAAACAACAACAGAGTAAAATGTTAAGGAAAAGCTTCTTATCCCTTATGTCCATTCTCACCTTCATAAAATATGAACATAGGTTTCAGTTAGCTTAGCTGGCTTCAACAATCTTCATATTTTTGAAGGTCTTCAAAATATATCTTGCATTTGGAAGGCTAGCACTATCAGTCTAGGCACAAAACTTAGGTTTACTTTCAACATGCCAGTTTTTTGGAACCATTTACTTGTCATCATTCATCAAAATGTCCAGAGAACTGTACATGGGGTTCTCCGTGGAATAATTGATAGGTCTTTTCAGAAAAAGATTTTAAAATTGGGGGGGGTCCAATGTTTTAGATTATATAACGATGTATTAGAATATATTCTAGGCTTTTGTATATCTAAGCCTTGTTATTCGTATATATTTCAACAATTTTTCTGAAAAAGGAGAAGATATGTATTATTGCTGGTGAATTATAGCCAGCTGATCAAATTGTGTAGCAAAGCAGTTGATCACTATAAGAACTCTTTGCACTTATACACAGAGGAGGTAAAACATGGAAAATGGTTTCCTTTGATACTGAAGTACTTGAAACGTACCAGGGCTGATCTTTTGTATAAAATAAATGAAAACAGAAGGGAATAATTGTGCAAAATTTATAACGACGTCTTTTAGAAATTGAGATGACAATACTACCCGTATGCTGAAATTTAAACCAGCCAATAATGTAGTGAATCAAGCACAAAATGAATTTTAAAAGATTCCTGTTATAACAATATACAACAAAAGGCGTAAAACAAGTCTAGATTTCTTGGAAGGCTGAGTGAGAAATAAGGTCAGAATGTTTAATTATAACCCAATCAACCTTTTCTGAACAGCATGTCAGTTTCACTTTTGAGAAGCAAATGAAACAATTCTTTGTTTTTCAAGCACAGGCTTTTAAGACAGGAGGTGTTCTATCATTATATTAAGAGGATACAAATGGATTGTTTGATCTTCTGAATTTTAATGTGTTGAAAAGATTATTGGAAAGAAAATTGCATTCTCTGAAGTGACAGAAACATTATTCAGATAGTTTTAATTACATGATAGATTTTTCTCAATATATTAATAGTGGGTGCATATTCCAATTTGGGTTTGTAACAGAGTGGCTTTAAAGATTTGAGAAAGTATAAAAACATAGTAGCATGACTTTAGCTCTTAAATTCCCATGAGTTTTTAATTACTGCGATGGTTATGGTACATTTGTATTGGGTATTTTCTTTTTCTACCATGCTATGGGTATTTAAGCCTGATATTGTCAAATGGTGCAAAATTTTGAAAAAAGACTTTATTTCAAAGAAAGTTAATTTCCTAACATCCAACTGTATGTCTTGGGATGGAAGGGTTTTGTGTGTGTTTTGTTAATAAAAAAAAAGCACGAATAATGAAGTGGCTATGTTTCAAAAGGTCAAACTACAATGGAAAGAAACAGCACAGAGAGGCATGTCTATCAAACATTTTTATATCAAAATCATCTTAAATTCCCATCATATTTCAGAGGAAGTTGCTTTTAAGTGTGTTTTTATAGGAAGGCAACAATTTAAAAAAAGAGTCAACATATTTGCATGTTTTAGTCATAATCTGACAACAATTTTGGATAAGCCATCAGTGATGCACTATCACACCTAACGCTGTCAATGCATCTTCTAAGATTTCAGACTTTCTTCTCCAATCACATTATGTTGGTAATGATTATTTGTTTGTGATTATTTACACTGAAAAAAAATACCACTTCTTCAAGAAGATAAACCTATTGCTCCTTCGATTAAGTTATGTCTTGGAAATGCAGGTAGAATAAAAATTGTCCATTAATCAACTAAGAATTTTCTGAAGCCAGGAATGCAATAGAGACAGAAAGATGTTAAAACTATATCTGGAACATAATGTTATGGCTGGCCTAAACATAAGCCTACAAGACACTGAGTGCTTTCAATTTCTTTAGATGAAACCTTTCTAATCTAGAAGTTGAACCCTTGCATGCATTTAAAGTTCACTTTAATATGCAATTCTATTAGATTTGTAGCTGTTGTTTTATTAGACTCAAGCAACCGTATGAACACATTTATCTTTTTAACAGTTTTCTTTCCATGATCATTATCTAAAAAGCCTTTGTGGAACGTGTAAATTAATTTTAAAGTGTAATTAATTTTTGTCGAATATCCTCTTTTAATAGCCCTCTTTTCTTTATGTGTGTATCAACATGCCTGAGAGACACATGATGTTATATTTATTGTGGGGTCTGAGTGACATTGAATCCCTTACTGTGAGTTTTTTGCCCATGCCTGCTGGCACTATGTCATTCCTGACTATATTTGCTGTGTGAATTCTTTAATGAAAACCAAGGTCTTTATTACTGATTTTTTTTTCTTATAATGCTTCCTGCCATGTATTTAATGCAGTTGCACTGTGAACACTTTCTTTCTCTGTTTTCTATTTAACTTTTTCTTCTTCTTTCTGTTTCTTTTGCAGCAAATTTGCTGAACAGCCTTTCTGCTCACTGCTTGTTAAATATGTTCTTTTTTTCTGTCAATTACCACAGGTTTAGTCCCTATGAGTGGTATAATCCACACCCTTGCAACCCCGACTCAGACGTGGTGGAAAACAATTTTACCTTGCTAAATAGTTTCTGGTTTGGAGTTGGAGCTCTCATGCAGCAAGGTATACGATTCAGCCTGCTCTTTCTCTTGGGTGCCATGTCCCACTTTTTGCTGGGGGTAACAGTTCTCTCTCTTTCTCTGGCACAGACTGCTTGCATGGGTGCCTCTGTGCATGTAACCATAAACCAGCCTTTTCTTTTAACATTAATACATCTAGGCATTCTTGAATCTCACTTTCCCAAAAGAACACTTAGGAAACCAATATAAATCCAAACGTCAATATTCCTCAACAGTTCTATCTGAATCCAAAATATAGGTACATGACACCTCAGTCAATTAGTGCATTTTCCAAGCAGTGAGATCTCTGTTCAGCAAGAACTGAAAGCATCCCCACATCCTCTCTCTTTTCTTGTCTACTTGTGATGTAGACTTCGATCTTTTTTGCTTAGTGCTGGAACAAAATTTCATTTATTGCATGGTTAATAAATGTCATCACAGTTTGCAGTAACTGTTGCAAGCTGTGTATGAGATTCCTTAAAATTAGGATTACTCAGTGACCATTTGCCCCAAGCAGGGCAACTGCTGATGATGAAGTGTATGGTGCATAGTGCATGCAGAGATGCACCGTGCATGCAGAGAAAGCTGTTAGTTACAAAATTATTTTTTTAAAAAAACAAGCAGATAAAATTATAGGGGGATTTTTTTTTTGAAGTACAAGATTACCTTTTGAGAGAGAAGTTAATATTCTTGGCTACAGGAAAATACAAGAATTCGAGCATATTGACATAACTGCCCCAGAGAAGGAATTTAGAACAACTTTAATAAATCATTAAAGTAACTTTTGAACTTATTTGAATTCTTAGTAACTTTAAAGTCATTACTGCATAGATATGCAAAATAACTGTCTTAAATAATGGGCATGATCCAGTGATTTTAAGTTCTTTTGGTTTAAATGTCAAAGAGCGAAACAAATTCTGAATTTTTCCACCCATATAACCACTTATAAGTGGCTATCTTTGGCTGTATGTGTTATTTTCAAAGTGATTTCTTAAAATTCTTTAAATTCTAATAACAAATGTATCGGTGCCGTATTCAGAAAGCATCCAGTATTAGATGGACACCCAGTGAAAACAAAAGTCAGGTTGTTATCTAGGTAACTGCCGCACACATTGCTAAACCAAATATATTACTTAGTGTCAGATCTCATGTCATGCTTGCATTAATAAATCTAAGTAAGATAATTGTAGATTAATTAATATAGGATTGTCTAGAAATCATATTTCTAGATATTTCCATACTGCAAAGGAACCCTGTGTATATCTAGTTCTGTATGATTTTCTTCTTGAAATGTAATTATGTTTCATCTAACGAGTATTGATCAGTCATTTTTTACTATGGAGACGGAAAGATAAGTTTTGTGCCAAACAATGGATAAATACAAACTGAAGAACTGAACAAATCCTGAAATAGAAAACATTCACATTATCCATTCCTTAAGGTCCAGACAACTGTGAAGTTCTGGAAAGTGCAAACAGACAACTTTCTCCTTTTAGATATAACACCATACTGTGATGTGGTGCTATGTTACTGAAAGCTGTGCTTATGCATCTTCTTCTTTCCTCCCTACTCCCATTACATGTTCTGCTTTCATAATTCACTTACCATTTAATGGCAAAATACAGTATGTAAATTCAAAATGGATAAACTATGGCACACCCAAAGCATGGTTAGTTTGCAAACCAGGATTTCAAACCTGGTTCACACAAAAGGAGGATAAGAGTTCCGTATGAGCGGGGGCCTCCTTTTTGTCACACCAACCCATGTTTTAATATTATGTCTGAACCAAATTAGTGTGTATAAACAGTAAATAATAACTTTTATATTAATAGAAGTAGGATTTCTTATCCATTCTCTAAGACTTTTGTTGTAATTCTCAGGTCACGTCAGAGAATTACGGCACAGGTTAAATGAGCTTGAGGACAGCTCTCTCAGCAAACTCTGTTGGTTAGAAGACTTTTGTCAATATAGATCAGTTTAATAAAATGGTCATGGTGTTTTATCACATCAAGAGGTAGTGCTTCTCATTCTGCACACCCTGTTAATGAGAATTATAAAGGTTGAAATACATGACTTAAAGAATGTCTTAAAGTTTGTCTTAATAGGTTTTTGGATAAAAATCACAGAACTTGTGCTGTATCAGTCACAAACTGTTTTTCAAACTCCCCAAGTATTAAAACATATTTCTCATGTGCAACTGGGATATGAGGTGCTATATGAAGAAAGAAGCCCCACATCATCTTGGATATCTGTAGGGCATAGAGATGCAGAATCTTATCTGAAAATAGGAAGACCCCACCTCCATCCCAATCTTTTTGAGCACACATGGATGTTCTTTCCATCCTGTCCAGCATATAATAAAACTTAAAACATGTTCAGAAACTTTACTTTTGTTGATTTTTTTTAATCACCTGGCCTACGTCTGGACATTTTTTGCAGGGTGGGTGGGAGGACACACATTCCTTAAGAAACAATGATGTAGCATGTTGAGTTAAACATGAAAATTAACATCTTGAATGCCCTAATGTTGGAAAAGTTCAGGAAATAAACATATTTTTTTTAAAAAAAAAATCCCACAGAAGGTATAATGATTACTGATACTAATAGTCCATCATTACCATAATTTCCCTTAACACATTTCCTTGAATGCTGGAGGCTACATGATAGAGGATACTCATACATTTCTTGCCTGAGTCCCTTTGCTCCCAGGAAATTGTGGGATATAGTGCTGGACATGACGTTACCTTGGGTACATGACAGTCAGCCCCTAACCAGGCTCTGTTTTACAGGCTTTGGTGGCACACTCTTTAAATCCTTGGGTAAGCTATGAACTTGTGGTAATTGGGGCAACTTTGGCACACATTTCTACTGTTCTTTTCTTCCAAGTCTTGTTTGACTTTCCTAAGTGTGGATTTTTTAAGAAAACAGTAAAAGTTGGGCTTATTTGGCAGTACTAGTGTTTATAGTGTCTTAAGTGTCTGACTGACAGGGCCTAGGAGCGACTACATCAGAAAGGTACTTTTCTACTTTTTTCCTTGCAGAATTCTAGGCAAAGTCTGGCGCTGGAGTTGGCTGTCATGTCCAAGTCTGTCAGCTTTTTTTGTTTGAAACAGCCAGGGTAAGATGAACTGCAGGGTAAGATGGGCTGTTTTGGATCGGATAGTCCAGTTATGATACCACTTCTTTTTTTTTCTTCTGTTCTTTTCTTTCTTTTGTTTACAGTTTTCTGTTCTGTAATTGATGTTGAGTTTGGCATAAGCTCCATTCACTGGAAGATGTGTTACCTTGCTGGACCAGTTCCTTAATGGATGTGATATAAACAGCATAATTAATCAGGAATAAAATAGTCCATCTTGCCTTCATTCCATTTTACCCATGTAAAATGAAAAAGGGGGGGAAATCCCTGGCTAATTGGCTAAAATGTCTAATACTGTAGTACAATGCTACTGTAGATAGATATCTTTTTAAGACACTTTGTTGCATATATATGCCTGCAACATTCTCTTGCTCATATTGGAAAAATGTATATATTTGCCTCTCTGCTATTAGTTGATTAAATTATTCAACTTTCCATTTCTAAGAATCTCATGCATGTCCACATACATTTTTATATATATACATATATGTATTTCAGATTGAGAACTGTTATTGCCTTTAAGAAAAAAGCACAAAAGGAGATTATATGCTACTGCTAGTATCAGTAGCCTCTGAATACTAATACTGAACTCTATCAGCATTAATGTCTAAATCCCTCTCCATTTTTAGGGCCATGAGCAGGCAACTCCAGCAATACACTTATAGTCTATCTTGGTCTAGTTTAAGCATAAGAGTAATATTTTCATTGCTGTTCAAATAAAGTACGTGTATGGTTTGGCCACTTCTGTTTAAACTATACCTCTAAGTATAGAGATGGGAGATGTTTCATATTACCATTGGCTTGCCACATACAGTTTCACTGCAGGTCCTGCAAAAAGTACTTTTGGGGATGACAATTCCCAGAATTCCCCAAACTACATGGTCAGTGGGGTATGGTGGCTGTGAATTCTGGAGGTTGTAGTCCAAAAAGTAACTTTTCATATATATATATATAAACATATGCATTTTTATATATATAATATCTGTCCTTGTATCAGATGTTTCCTGATACATTCTTCCAGAATCAGGTTTCCTGATACATTTCTTTTATTACCAACATTTGGGGCAAAGAGCGTACATGTTATGAAAGTCAACCTATGTTATGAGCTGTTGAAATAACAGTTCAGAAAGGCCTTGAAATGTTGCTGCAAGTTTTAACTGGAATGCTCAGGATTGCTGTTTATGTTCAGTTTAAAGCTCGACGTTTATTTGTTTGTTTATTTCTTATTTTGTTTTAATTTGTCAGTTTACTTTCAAAAAATTATTTGAGAACATCCGGTTTTACACTAGAAGCATAGCCAAACATGGATTTGATCTCCCATTGCTATATTTTGGGTCTTACAAATTTGTGATTTTCTTTATTTAAAAATCCTTTGAGTATCATTTGTTTTTATTTTATTTTTATTTTTTTAATTTCAGTTGATGTGTCTGTATAAGCAGTCTGTCAGCTTGTAGCTTCATTTATATCTTTGCTTATTTTGCTGAATGATTCCATTGTCATGCCCTGTGACAAAAATAACTGAATTCTAACAATGAGACATGTTGCTTATGCGCTGGATTCATCTTTTCCCCCTGATTTTCATTAGGTTCCGAGCTCATGCCTAAAGCCCTCTCCACCAGGATAGTGGGAGGCATTTGGTGGTTTTTCACACTTATCATCATTTCCTCGTATACTGCTAATCTAGCCGCCTTTCTGACAGTGGAGCGCATGGAATCCCCCATTGATTCAGCAGACGATTTAGCAAAACAGACAAAAATAGAATATGGAGCAGTTGAAGATGGAGCAACAATGACTTTTTTTAAGGTAAGTCCTTTCTAGTCAATCGGAGGTAGAGAGGGAATTACTTGCTAAACTTATGTAGCAGGTTAAAAGGTGGGAAAATCACTTTGGTCAGATTACCAATGTCACATTTTCAATTGGTTTGCAATAGTAAGATGTCCTATTTATGCATAAAAATTCACTGGATAATGTCCCAGCATTCCTCTTGAAGGCGGCTTGCTTCATGTAAAGCATTATTCTAAAACTAGACTGAAATATGCTTACTAGAAGGTAAGCCACACTCAATAAAGTAGGATTTGTTTTCAAATAAACATGCATAGAGTTGCTCTTTAAATCTGCCCAGCTATGTACGCTTTACTGGAAATTCAACCAGACTGCCCATCTTTGTTGACCTCTAAGATGAGAGGATATTTCTTGTGTCCATACTTGTCTGAATTGAATTCTGTCTCATGCTCCAAATGGTAATTCTATGTGAGAAATAGGATTCATGTTTCAATAGCATGAACCTTTGTGGCACTGTTATCTAAGAATCTGAAGAAACACCAGATTTATTCCTAAAATGCTGGTAAAGTACCATATTCTGGGACTAACTTGCTTCAGATTTTTATTTTTCTTCTGTTTCTACCATATTCAAGTAGAATGTAAATTTGTTTTCTTTGCTGAATTATACATGCCAGAGATGTTTAATAATAATAACATTTAAAGTATCTAGGCAGGGATTTTTATCATGGCTGTCTCCCATTTCTACTATATATTTAAAATGTGACCATATAACTGGCTGACTGCATGGATTCAACTTCCTAGGTCACAATATGCTCAGGTTTGACCTAACTCTGGATTGTAGAAGTCAGGTAACTGTGTTTTTTTATTATTATTATTTTATCTAAGCCAACCAATTTTGTGCTATACAACTTAACTTCCTGTCCTTTGCAATAGGGAACGTACTTATCAGACCATAACATGTGACTTGTTGTTTTAGTGGTCAATATGCCAATTATAAGAGAAAAGTATAGAAATGGACAACCACATTCAGTATATTTATTGAATGGATGTCCTTCCTCCATGCTGAGGAAAAAAACATACACTGGATCCTCTAGTCTGAATGGAAAAGCTCATTTCACATCTTTGGAGACTGACAACAGAATGTATCTCTTCTCAGAAATCTATGCATTTGTGAGTCTTGTGGTACGTTTTCCAGGGAAAAGATATGCACAAAATTATGTACATGTTACAAAAACGTGCATAACTAAAACTGCTTACTGACATATTTGAGTCAATGCAGAAATACGCACAAGAATGTATAAAAGAGAAATGATATACTCATTTTCATGTGGTCAGTGAGGAGAACCCTCACAAGCTGATATGTAAGGACAGAACTAGAATGCAGACCAGCAACTGAGAAACTCAGAAAGAATGAAACTGATGGATTCCCACATCTCTACACACTCATCTTTCCAATGACTTAGAAGAAATTCTTTTATTATCATTTGATTTATTTTCCTTGTCATATGGTCCATCAATCATGTTCTTATGCTTCTTCAGTCTGCCAAACTCACCTGTACATTAGCGTACACATCCTGTATTCTTGATGTACAGAAAGAAGGACATACAAATGTGTTAATGCTGATACTTGTTGATTTTACAATGAGTTGATGTTTCTGATCTGTAAAACTCTTTTAAAAAAAATAATGGAGTGAGGCCTGAGAGAATTTGCAATTTTAATAATAATGAACAAGGTAAGAGAAAAAAATAAGTAAATGAATCTTATTTGATGATTCTATGAAGAAGTATGAAAGAATTACCATTATTAATGCCTCCATTTCTATTTATGATTATCCTGGCATTTGGGAACTAAGGAAGAGGCCAGTTTTCTCTGTGAGCTACTAGTTGATTCTACTTGAAAGTAGCTCTCTGTAAGCTACTAGTTGATACTACTTGGGAGTCCTGTGTTTCCAAAATTTTTGGCGAACATAATTGATAATCCCTTGGGTTTCCTACATTTGCTGATGCCCAAAGAGTCATCTAAGCATTACAGCAATGCCTGTAGCCTCTTGTATGAAAGTATAGACTTTCAAGCACTATGAATTTCAGAGTTTTTCACAATTCTTCAAAAAAAGAAAAAATTCCCAAACATCTATCTGCAAGAGTTTAGCCAGTTTTTAATATGTAATGTGATGGTCAGAGTGTCATTTTCCTGCAGCTGAAAAAAAAAATGGATCACCTGAACTGTTGGTTCCAAAACAGTATACCTAGAAAATAATATGCTTTGCTGATACCTTTTTGAAAACCTAAGAAAAATAGTGCATGCAACAGTCTTTTGTGCCCAGATCTTCAGAGTCAAGGAGGCAATTTTTGTTGGGGTGCAAAAGTGTGGAAAGAATGAATCCAACCTTCCTGCGCACTATTACTGCTCTCTCTTGTTAAGGCTGCTGATTCAACAGAAAAAGATAGACACTTAATAGTCATCATTTCATCAATTTTGGCAATATGAAAAGGGGGCAGGAAAACATGTCCCCATTCTTGTAGTCAGACATTTGAATTTGTAGCTCTCTAATACGGGGCCAATAAACAGAGACATAACTAATGTAACCTTCAAAAATTTGGAAACTGTCCAACTATGATATATATTTCCTTTTAATCCTAAAACAGTGTCTTCAGTGTTTGCCACTATTCTTATTATCATTTCAACTGAATATTTGGGTGGTTTATAAGATTTGTCTTGAGTTATGCAATCTCTTCTCCCAGAGAACTTTGAAGAAAAGATTTGGTAAGTATGTATATTTGGAGGAAAGAGAATCCTGCTGTTTTATTGGCTTTACCATATAACCTGTAGCAAACAGGCTTAATTGGATTCTGTGTCTGTCAAACAGGCAGTATCACAGGGCCCCAGTCATGGCCCTCCGTTAAGGCTGTGTCAGATAAATCACATTCCACAATTTTAGCTAGAAATTGGGGACAGTAGGTTCTACAGCTTACACACAGAATAAAGCTTGAGTGTATTGATCCAAGGCTTGGTAGTGTAGAAGAGGTCAGTTTGAGGTTGATCTGTGCCAATTTTGAGGTAGAAAGGCTGAGAAATGTCTTATTTATAGGAGTTTAAAATTTGAAAAGTGACCTCCAGCAGTTTAACTGGTATTGTCTGTTTACTTCTTCAGAGACTTTGCTAAAGTTAGATTTGCCAGTCAGTTTCTCCATTTCTGCAGCATCTTTTAGGAAACAGTTCATTGTTGTAGATCTGGAAAAAGGTCTGGTATTTTCAGGGCATTTGTAGTAGGATAACATGTTTGTAGTTTTTGTAAAGATGACTTTTGTCACACATTCTATCCTATAGACATCTTAAGAACTGTTCTGCATGGATCTGATTCTCTTTGCCTATCCAGTTAATCTCATGTGGTCATGTTACATTTAAATGGAAATGAGTATAAGTATTACTAGGAAGATGGTAAAAGAGGCAAGGGAGGCAGCTCAGTCTACTCCACCTCAGAGGCAAAAGATTTCAGGAGAAATGTGAAAACACTTTCCACCCACCAGGGAAGAAGAAATACCTTGAAAGGAAACATTAGATTTGAAATTCTGGATTGTCTACATTTTATTGTGACTATGCTAATGCCTATTACTGTTCTTGAGAAAAACTTCAGCAATGCACTTTTTTCTAGACAAATCAACATTAGTAGAATTTGAATATTCCCACATCCAAGCATGTTCACTCCAGGCTTGATACCTTTTCTTAACTTGAGGGCTGTTAAGGATTATGGAAGTCCAAGGAAACCTTTTCAAGCAAAGAGTCTGGTAATTTGCAAAGCGAGATGAGATGCCAGGTTTTAAATTACTAAGTGTAATCTGATAATTACAAACTTCTGTGCACTGCCATTTTGTGGCTGGCTCTGCCATTGCACTACCATTTTGTAGTGGGTGGACCTTCTTCATATTAAACTCTCTCAGCAGAGCCCAGAGGACTAACAGTTTTATAACTGAAAGTTTTTATAGCTTGTTCTGCTAAGATCATGGGTCCAGTTTCCTTCCAGGTCAATAGAGGGTTTTATACTTTGCTTTTTCTCCGCCCCCTCTCCCTCACTGATCCATTGTGTCAGTTATATCTCTCTCTTCTTCCTCTCATCTCTATTTCTCATAAACTCCTGCAAAGTCTTTTCTGTGAAAACTGCTTGGAAAAGAATGGGCATTCATGGAGATATGAAGATATCTTTCCATTTGAATCCAGAGAGAGGGTCATACAAAGCTTTATATATGTACACTAAGAAGTAAAGGAAAAAAGCTCAATTTTTCTCTAAAAAGAAGTTATATCATCCGATTGACTTCACATATGTCTGTGCATTTATTGTACACACATGCACATGCATTGTAGACAGGGCAAATCTTTTGTTTGGTCCTTGCAAACAGTCCCTTCTCAAAGGTCATGATTCTAGGAAGAATGGGAGGGAGAGAGATTTATTTTGCTAAATTTACAGGCCCCAGAATACCTGCAAATGCATAAGCTATCCTAAATTTACAAATGTATAAGCTTATCAGAGATTTATGCTAGCACAGTTTCATGATAAAAAAAAATCTTCCGAGATTTGAATTGTTAATAGCAGAGCTAAGTTTCCAGAATTAAATATTGCCACTTCGTATTAATACACATGCATCATGACTCTTTAAACTCCTGCTGCCTTAGGCAGTCTGATTTTCGAAACAGAAACAAAGAATCTCCACTCCATGCTTCAAAACTTTACAGGATTGCATATGCTTAAGATCATGTGGCCTTCTGAAAATATAATGCAATTCAAATGACACCAGGGACAGTAACTGTGGCCTGCAGGATGTTTTTGGAATACAATTCCATGATTGGCTATGCTGTGTTGGGTTGATGGATTGCTATCCAACAAAATCCCATTGAGATTACTTTAATATCTGGTTTGTAGGGCATAAACTTCACCTGATTCAAAACATCTGCAGCTGCACTTTTGACTGGGGCCAGTGAGAAAGAACATACAACTCCTTTCTTGCAACAACTTCACTGGTTAATGATCTGATGCCAAGCCTGATGGAAGTACACATGCATGAGAGAGAGAAACTTTTCAGTAGTTTCTTTCAGGTTATGGGGGTTCCTTTAAAGGGGGGCTAAATTAGTTCCCTTCCTCTGTACTTCTGCTGGCAGGTAAATACCTTTGTTTTTGTTTTTCACCCCATTCATTTGCACTGAGGAGTCGTAACATTCTGTGCTGTACTTTTTTTAACATAACTTTTTTTAAAAAAATTGTGTGTTTAACTCTTTTCAGTTTTTTATTCTGGTGCAGAAGTTGATCTTGCTTTGTGTTTTCATTGTATTCTCCACTTTCATCATATTTTCTGTTTTGACTCTCATTTATGGGAGAAAGACATAGTAGAAATCCATTCAATAAATAATACAGGTTTGTAGCCCATTTGTGATTTAACGTGTGGTCCTTAATAATCCAGTTGGGGTCATGTGTCTCCCTCCATTAGTGGTCACTCATGGCTCCTACATTTGAGAGACATTCTGTCTACTCTGAATCTTAGTCCAGACTCCAAACCAGCTGTCGAAGGTGTTGACCCTATTGGGGATAGGGTCCAGCACCTTGTATAGTTGCTTTGAAGTCTGGGTCCATGTCCAGAATAGACTCATTGCCATTGTGACATGGAAGCCACCAGCCAGCACTGGCTGACACACTTACTTGGCTGTTCTTCAAGAGCAAGTCACCCATCCCAGCTTGTTTTGTGACAACAGAGGTTCATTCAGGTACTGTTTCCTCTGGTTTAGTGGGATCGGGGGAAATGTAACACTCCTCCTCATGCTGCACTTAGGAGGGGACAGAGAAGAAATGTTCTTCTTGCTTTAGTTGCATTTATTAATTGCCTTGATTGTGTGGTTTGGGAAGTTATATTGATTTAGAGCTGATCGGTAATCACCTTGAGGTATCACTGGATGAAGGACTGGCTCATTGATTGCTTTCCTCATAGCCAGCCGCTAAGAAGGATGTTGGTTATTGTTGCTATTGTAGTCATGTGCTGCCAAGTTGGTTTGGATGTATGGTGACCCAACGAATGAGAGTCTCCAACAGATCCTTATTAGCAGCCCTGCTCAAGTCTCACAAACTCTGGGCTGTGGCTTTCTTGACTGGGTCAGCCCAGTTGTAATGCAGTCTGTCTCTTTTACTATTGCCTTCAGCTTTACAAGTAGGCTGCTATTCTTGTGCCTTGACAGCCAAAGTGCATGTAGGGACTGAACAGCCATGTCAAGCCTCAGCATAGCCTCATGAGAATCTTGCTACAATAATAGGAACTGAGGCAATTCCACCTTTGAGCCAAGGTACTTTTGCCCTCTTACAGATTGAATCCACAACCTGTTCTTCAATCAGCGGAAGAATAGGCTGTCTGCATTGATCTTAGCCCTGCTAATATTCCTCACTGTAGTTTGCTCAATCATATATGTGCCCATTTATAACCAATTTTCCACACCTTTTGTCTTTGTTTCTGGTGGTAGAGCAAATTAAATACTCATACAAAAGGCTGTAAAGAACCATCCAGCTTTGAATTACTGTTGTAAAGCTGACTGTCTCATAGAAAAACCAAATCAAAACAAAAAGAAGAAGTTCTATATGAGGCTACATACACAACCCTCTTTAACATATTTCATCAAGTTAGCATCTACCTTTAACAGAGGATTTTTCCAAATTTTTTCTGAATCTGTGTGTTTTCTATATTTTATCAAATTTATCAATATAGTTCTTTTTACATTTATATTCAGTTCCTTACATGATCAGATCAGACATAGTCAATAAATGTTATCAATAAGTTGACTATACGCAATACAAGGCATATATTGCATATGTCTGCCATATATATTGTGTGTATGTCCTTCTAGTTGCCTGTCAACTTGTGGTGATCCCATTTCATAGGCCTTGAATATTCAGAGATGGATTTGCTAGTTCTTTCCTCTGATATATTGCCCAGAGCACCTGGCATTCATTGGTAGTCTCCCATCCAAGTGCCATGTATTACTGTCTTCTAAAATCTTCTCAGACTTGGACTTAGTTGTACAGAGCACTATAGGCTGAGACACAATTCCCAAGAAACCTTTACTGCCTGTCTGCACCATTGCACTGGTGCCTGTTAGGAGAAACTCCAACAATTGGCAGTGAAAAGAAACAAAGCTCAGTTCTATTGACTTCAGCAATGTTGTGGCAGTATAACAGTTTTGAATTTGATTTTTTGTGTGTGTATGTTTATGTTCATATGTCATTACAGTAAGGCAAAAGAAAAAACAGCATGGTTTAGTAGTTTGAGTGTCAGAAACCAGGGTTTGAATCCCCACTCAGCCATGAAAACCCACTGGGTGACCTTGGGCAAGTCACACTTTCCTAGTCTCAGGGGAAGTGAAAGGCAAGCTCTTTCTGAACAAATCGCACCAAGAAAACCCTGTAATAAGTTCACCTTAGGTTCGCCATAAGTTGGAAATGACTTGAAGGCATACAATAACAACAACACCTGATAGAACTGAGCAAAGCTGGTGGCATTGTTGTAGATTGTAGTATTCTGACTTGGACAGTTTTCCTAATGATAAATGTAAATATGAAATCTCAGTAATATCTATTAGTGTAAATCACTGTGAGGTGCAACAGCTGCTCTGGTGATTGATAGTAATTCCTCGAGTACCAACGGCGAGTCAGAGTACTAAAATGTGAGTTTATCAGAGTTTTGATGATCAACCATGAAATAAAGAGACCAGACATATAAATTGGGTAATAAGGGCTATTTTATTTAATCTGACCTATTTAAAATTGTTTTGGTCCGTAAAGGAGCAACTAGAGGGGAGCAACCTGATGCAGGTCCAGCTAAGGCCAGACATCACCATATGGTAATCCACTCAGCTTTTCCTTCAAAAAAACAGCTCAGCCCCAAGGGCAATTCAAATTGCTTTGGTTACTCCCTGGTCTGTGGAAGGTAACCTGAAGGACTCTCACCCAAGCCACAGAGCCCTACAAGTGAGAGCCCTAATCCTATTACCCCAAAACATAGGTGCCACAAGGGCCACCCCACAATGCCAGTACCTCCTTGCAAAGATGGGGAATTAATTAACTCAAAGTCAGGAGGCTAACGAGAGGGAGGCAACTTAGCGAGATCTTGCTACCAATATTTATGGGCTCATGCAGGAAAAGAACCAGCCAAAGATTTAAAAGTAAGCTAAAATTTTGTTTTTATTGGGGGGAATTCACTCATGCATGCACACAAAATACAGACAGTCAGTCACTTACACAAGAGCTAACTAAAGGAGAAAGGGGGAAAAGAAAAAATATGTATAGAGAGTCTGAGGGGTTTGGGGGGATTTATAATTACCAGTCCAGAAGAGTAGTGAAGAGCAGAAATGTGTTTTGGCTTAGGTAGGACCTAAAGAAGTTCTCATTCAGGAGCCAGACAGATAGAGTGACGGGTAGACCTTTGAGAGACTGCACTGGGCATCCTGAAATCAGGGTATTTGTACCCAAAAAATAGCCTGTGGCGATGGAAGCTGCATGGGGGTCCAAGTGCAGAACAATGGGAATTGCAGCACAGACAATGGACTATCAACCCACTAATGTTTGCTGTGTTTGGATGACAAAGACATGATGTGTGTTGTAATAGCTGTCTACTGTGGGTGCTATGAGGAAAGAGGAAGGAGTCCAGGTGTCCTGGTGGGCTTCTCACAGTTGGGTTCCCTGGAAAAACTCCAGCTTCTACTTAAGCCAATCATCCACAGGAATAACAGCTACCGCCTGGCAGATGACTTAAACTCACCTAAAGGGTTGACTGGCTTCTCTTTCTCACATTTACAGTCAGAGTGCTTCCCTCATGCAGTTTGACTTCTCAGTCACATCTCAGGCTTGAATTTGATATTAGTGCCAATTAAAGTGTATTGCGAATTAAATATGATGCCAATTATATATGGTGCCCATCCAAAACACACTGATATTAGGGAACCCCAAAGCGGGGCCTTACAATCCCAGGTGAACCTCAAGGATAGGCACCTTCCATGACTGTCTGGGATGTAAGGCCCTAAAGAGGGAGTTCCAGAGCCTTACCCGACACCAAAGAGGTGCCATGAAATGAACACTGAAGTCTTATTCTCCCCCGCTACCTGACAAAGGAAAACCTATTAATACGCCACACCAAACCAATTGTTCCAGTGCCATCAACTACAGTATGAGATAGACAAAAAGCCCTTTGAAAAAGGGGGAGCATTTCCCTATCTAGCCTCAAAGTGACCAGATAAACTCATACTGCAGTGAAGATGGGAGGGTGGGTTGATTATCAGAGCCAAGTAGACAAAAGCAGGGGTGGGCTAGCTTCAAATAGCACAAGCCCCACCCTTCACTCATGTTGTGATCTGGTGTCACATGCCAATCCAGTCTCACCCTGATTTTTTCCACGGAGACCATCAAATTTTTACCCTCCCCAGCGGCAACTATTGTTGTGCAGGTCTGGATAGGTAATCTTCGAAATGTAGCCAAGATTTTGGAACTTTTGTTCAAGAGAGAGCCAAAACAGAAATGGAAAATTCATGATCTCTACTGGATTTTGGAAACATGAACATTATTGGATATTAGTAGCCTTCAGAATTATGTCATTTCCTTCTTGAATGTTAATGACTCTGGCATCTTGCTTGGTGTAAGTATGTGCAGCAAAAGTGAGTGAACGGGCTTCTAAACTAAAAGTTTATCTTTCACCAAAGGGTAAATCTTGCTTGAAATAAGGCAATCTTGTAAATAACTAGTAAGATGTGCTTTTAAAAATGGTTTTTTAATTCATCATGAAGGTTGATATAAAAATGTATTTTTTAAAAAAATGCTCCAGATCACCTAATTAATTTTTACAAGGTCTGCATCATTTCTCCACTATTTTAATCATTTGGATCCTCATTTTTCACCCCTTCCTTCTTGCTTTTGCTATTATCCGAAGCTTTTAAAGCTCCATTTCTAATCACAGCATTGTAAATAACAGCTGGAGTGCTGATCAGAATCTAAAACATACTGTGTTTTTGGCAGCAGTCCCTTTGACACTGAATAAGTGAGTCGGTCTGCTGGCATGGAATATTCTTGCTGCTCCAGAAATTGAGCCATCAGAATATTTGTAGTCTATTTTTTAGTTACAAAAGGAAAAGGCAATTTGAGTTCAAAATTTGAAGACGACAATGGCTCTGTGAACTAGAAAGATTTCTCAGGAGGTAGGTGAACTGGTAGGGAGCACAAAAAGAAATTTTCTGAAATGTATAAAGTGGACTATGGAGTGAAGAATGTGCAGGCTTGATGAAATGAGCAGAGATTGGGAATAGAGACAAGAAATGGCTGAGAAGGAAAGAAAAAGTGGGATAAATTTCACGTATACTTTGCCTGAAGCTTCTATTATAATTAACCTATGTATCTGTTTCTTGGGACAGGATCACTAAGGTTGACAAGTATCCTGAATCTTTAGAAAAATGCTGTAGTGCTGAAACATATGTTTGACCTAGGCAATTCTGGAAATGACTGGAAAAGTCTAGGGCATTTATCAGCCCTCTACCATTTTGCAGGACTCATAATATGTGGTCTGGTGGTAATCCTGCACTACAATGGGTGTCAGTTTGCAATATATTTGCAGAACAGATTGGGGACCATTTTACACAGCATAGTTATAGCACTATGATTCCACCTTAACTGCCATAGCTGAATCCTATGAAATCCTGGGATCTGTAGTGTGATCAGAGGCAGTAAAGAACCTTTCTGACTGAGAAATTTTCTCTCTCTCTCTAAACTGCAGGATATTGTTAAAATAGGTGTGGATCCCCATCCCTATCTCTTTAGACTGAGAGATTGAAAATTCTTTACCATTTATCAACCAAACCATATTTATTCAGAGTCACTTTTATCATTTTCTGGTTCTCTGTAAATCCAGCTTGTGACCAATAGTAACTTCTAGACATCAACACTCCACTTAATCATCTTCAAGTTACTGGAATTCTAGGATATTTATATGGATGAGCGAGTGGGCTCTGTGTTAGTCTATGTCTACGCACGTTGCTTTCATTATGTCACATTGCATGAGAAGCATCATACATTTCATTACGTTACAACAGATGGCAGAAAAAGTGTCATCCTGTTATCAGAAGTGAACCCTTATACCTTTTGCATTTCTTTAGCAGGCTTCTCTACAGCTATCACAAAGGGGAATATTACCATTTCAAACAATAAAACTAGGGATGGGATGAATCCAGAATTTTCCGAATCTGGATCCAGATCCCTGGAAGGTTCTGGGAATCCATGAACCTCAAATCTTTTGAATCCTTTATAAAAAAAGATTTTAAAAAGCAACTTTTTACAAATTTTTAAAACTTTTAAAAACTTTTTTTTAAACAGAACTTAAAAAAAACCACCCTATTTTTTTGGTTGGTGGATTTGAAAATTCAGTTTGTCTATTTTTTGCACACGGATTCAGATTTGTGAATCTTGAATCCTTGCTGAGGATTTGAGGATTTGGTTGGCCCATCTCTAAATATAACACAGGCATTTATCCACTAAGGAATACCATTTCATCTACTTAGGAACTTTACATCTCTACACAGACATCTGTGGATGCACAGCCTTCCAGCGGATTAATATCCCTGGGCATTCCTGTATCTATCAGCATCCATTACGACATCTAGGAAATATATCTATGTAGTGTAGCCTAGTTGAAAGCAGAAATTCTTTTACTTACCAACATGGTTGGTCTTTATCAACCAAGAACAGCACTGTTAGCTTGGGCTGCCTAGCAATCACATCTGCGGAGAAGGCTGATGCAAAGTTACCTCCTGCCTGTCTCCTCTCAATTTGTTTTATATCTCTGCTAGGCTAATCAGCTGACAAATCATGGCAAATAAGATAACAGAGCCCACAGGGACCTGTTTGTATAAACAATTAGTCTCCTCCTTAGAGGTGATGCATGAGAGCCTGTTGGCATCTGTCTGTCTTCCATCAGATTCCATCAGCCATCGAGTTGCCTCAGCTAGTACTCTATAATATGGTACCTGTCTGGGGTTCATCATAGGTCAATTCACTGTTCTGTTTGAGGAAGTTTGATAGTTATGCTGGTATTATGCCTGGAACTATGCTTTCTGAATGACACACATACAGAGCTTTCTGCTTTATATTTTGTACCTTCCAAACACATTATTTACATTTCTAGATCTCAAAGTTTGAGACCTAAGACCAAACAAACACACAACTTTTATCACCATAGGATTTTGCCATGGCAGTTAAAGTGCAATATAGCATTATAACTGTGTAGTGTGAAAGGTTCCAATTCTGATCTAGAAACTGATTTGCTCCTGTTGGAACTTAAAGATCTGCCCTACAATCTAGTTGAGGTGGAATTTCAGAGCTTTTGATCTGAAATAGCTGACAGATATTTTTTCATATTTAAGAGTAAAAGGGTTTTTAATCTCCACACAAAGGACTTTTGTGGGGACTTAAGCAGAGTCAGTGTTATCTTACTATCCAGCCCCCCCTTGCTTCCATCAACTTTTAAATACCAGATGGTTAGGACAGCAGCAGGAGTCATGGCAACTACAAAGATAGCAGTTAGCAGTTACATTTCTATACCGCTTATCAATGCAAAGCACTCCCTAAGTGGTTTACAATCTAATTGCCCCCAACAACCAGGGTACTCACTTTGCTGACCTATGGAAGGATGGAAGGCTAAGTCAACCTGGAGCCCTGCAGGATCGAACTTACAACGTTGTGGCTGCAGTACCGGCATTTAACCACTGTGCCACCAGAAGCATCCTATGGGGGAACGTAAAGAAAGTAGTGGAGAGTTTCTAGTTGAGGAATTGACAATGTCTTTAACTGGGTGTTGCAAGTGGGAAAAGAGGAGTCTAGAACTTTGGATTTAACTGTCAGTGGAGAGGTGGATATAAGAAAAGAAGAAGGGAAAAGTAAAACAGATACTTCATGGAAGGAGGTGAGCTAGTGGATTTATTAGTTAACATTGGTATGAAATTTCTGCAGGAAATTCACAGCAGTGGTCTTCTTAACTTCCCCATAAGAAAGACTGGCATTTGCTCTCTCTCTGAATAGAGGGCATAAGAGCTTTTCACAGTGAGTAAAATATTTCTTTCCTATCCTGAAAGAAAGACTTTAAGCCTTGCCATATTAGTTTTCTTCCATATTTCTCCAGAGATAACAGAATAGTTCATTTGATGCACAGAGATACCAAATGACATAGTAGAGAGCTGCCTTTAGATTTTTGCCCTATTTCACTTTACACTTAAGAGTGATTTTGCTGTTTGGTCGTTGTGAATATTGCTAGCAGCTTTGCTAGTTACTAGACATGGCTGTGAATGATACACAGTTGGTCAGCAGTTTGTAAACCATCTTTTTTTATTTTGTATGTCATATTTACCTTCTATGTGTCATTATAATTTATATCCAGTTCTTCATTCAAGTTATCAGAGCAGTCTGCAATACAGATATGAGACTCAGTTTTTTAAGAAAGCTGTACAAGTCAGAAAGCAGCAGCAGATCCATACGCACAGTGTAAAAATAAATGTTGCGTCAGGTGAACTCCACATGCAAGGAGGTGCACAGTTTCTATCTGTCTTGTGTTAAACTAAACCCAAAATGAAAGACCAAGTTCTGTGAACACCCATTGTTTCAACCTGGGATTTTGTTTTGAAATTCAATGAAACATGAGAAAGGGGGAAAAAAATGCAATAGAACAAGCCTTACTAATAGGAAGCACCATTCTTTTGAACCTGATTTCTAGCTCAGTATGGCAGGGCCTGCTTTTTAGAAGAGTATCTCATGGTCTTTTTACTAGTTTTATGGTGCCATTTAAGGTAATTGTTTTAGTGTGGAAGTGTTCTGTTAATGTTTATATTTCATTTTAGTCATAGTCTTTGTTTTTGTATTATTAAGTGAATAGTTCATTATGTATTATTAGAACAGGTGCTCAACCTGCACTTATTATATTAATTATATTAACAATATTGTGCATATTAATTATATGCAGAGCTATATTGAATTAGCAAGGGGAGAATAAAATGCACCAATTACAGCCCTGCGTACATGGTGATTAAGCTTCTGAGAAACTCAGAGTAAAACTATCTAAGCAGGTACTTCCTAAGTGCAAGAGCATGTAAGTATGTATGTTAAACATCTGAGCCACAAAAAGATATGTATATACACCAGCAATTAATTGGAATAAAATCAGAAGCTTGATGAACGTCCAGGTTCTTTTCTTGTTACATCCTAATACATTTGTACATAATCATGGCCTCCTACAATTTATCAGTCCCCTGCTGGTTGGGAAGTGTCCAGTTAATGTAATATATGTACTTCCAACAACATGTGATGTTGTATTTGGATTCATCATACAGCCAAAAGACAGTGTGAGTAGGTGAGGAAGAATGGAATTGTTTTACTGTCTGCTTGGTGGCTTGAATGAGAAGCTTGCATTACTTAGGAGAAACAGCAGGGCGTACATGAACTTTGTTTGCATGCCTGCTCTCCTTCTGTCTGGCAAGAGAAACAAACAGCTGAAAGGATACTAGGTTGTCATTCTAAATTAGTCACACCAGGTAAGGGTATGTTCTTCCTACTGTTCAGTTGGTCCATCTCACCATGCTGCTTTCATTTCATGCAACACATTCACTGCATGGGTAAAAAATAGTTTATAATAATATGTTTTCAATAGTAACAAGCATTTCTGAATAAGTTCCCCCACGTATCCATTTTAGATGGATACAGAATTTTTTTCTGTTTAAAAATTGTTTGTCATTCAATTTGTGAAAAATAATTCCGTAGTTTTCAGAGTCATGGTATCCTATAAGTAGAAGCAAATGTGAGATGTCCAAATACTCAGCTCCATCATCCTCTTTCGGTTGAAAAGCCTAAAGTAAATATCATATGCAACATGGATTGTACTTCAGCAATGATACGCCTAGTAAAAGTTGCACAGAAAATCAAAAGAAAAGAAGATTTCTTCCATTTTGGTTATTAAGACAGAACAATGGAATTATTAAGGGATTATTGCATTTCAAACCAATTTTTTTTTAAAAAAAGCTACCTGCCAGTGTATAAATTGTGACATATCTTCTTTGTGTTCATGATTTGGAATGTGTTTTTTTCTTCTTATATTTGCACGTACCCTTTTTTGTTAATAATCCAGCCAGTCAAAGAAAATGTTCATCCAGTAAAATATCTGACTCTCTCTCTCATATCTATCTTTCTACCTCTCTATTATCTCTATAACATCTATACTTTGCTTTTGCACAGCATTAGCTGTGTAATTTATTCTTCACAAAAAACTATGAATAGTGGCACTGGCTGAGTCTAAGTAAAATATAGGATGATACATGGATCTGTTCACTGTGCACTCGGGGGGAGGGGGGCTTGGAGTGGACATTGCATGTGTGCGTGTGATGTAGAATTGAGCATAGATTGCCATGTTGTATGTCTGTTCTCTGTGGTATAAAATGTTTATTTCACAGTTCCTTTACGTTGATAAAGTGGTGAAAATAAATAACTGAGTGTTGGTACATTAAGGCCCTGAGTTAACATATGCTGTATGTATATGTGTTTGATAAAGCTGTTTTTGTCTCATCTTCACTAAAATATCTTTTTCTTGGCAAACCTGAATAGTTCGTGTAGCCATAGAGTGCAAAGTAGTTGCTAGTAATTTGTTCTTTGGAAGGAATGGGTTTTCAAGTAGTCAGTTTTGAATCTAATTAGAGGAGTGTCCTTCAAAGACTAATTTAGAAGCTTTAGAGATTTTGTGTATTTTAGCAGAATTTCTGGTTTTTCTTTGCTTGTTTCTTTGCCTGGAACTAATGTATGGTGGAGAAGAGGTGGTGCACCATTGCATTACTGCTGCTGTGGTACAGGAGATGTTTTCCAAACTAACGCTATCCTGAATAACGTAACATAGCTGAAGCATTACTCTTCTGTGGTAGTTACTGATTTGAAGTGAATACCAGTTGTCAGGAGTGGCAAGAGGCAGACAGGGCCACTGAGAGCTGGCACTGGGACCAGGGCAAGGTGCATGATGTCATCTTCTGTGTAAATCATTGTACAACCCAAATGTTCCTACTTTTGTTAAACAAGTTTTTCAGTGATTCAGACTTAACTTGGGGCATAGAATAAATGAAATTTAATATGTTAAATGCTACCACTTTTAAATGGCTTATATATTTTCAGATTTACAAAGTAATAGTATACCCACTCTCTGGTCTATTGGGCTGTGTTGTGCTTTTTTCACTGACCAAGTCCCAGAGGTCCAGCCCCAGCCCCAGGGATTTTTCCTCCCTTCTTCATCCATAGACCTGAGGACAGAATACCAAATGGCGCCTAAAATCTAAGTACACAGTACTCCAGACCAAGTAAAATCTCACAAGAAAGACATGTAAGAAGCCCCTCTTTCTCTTCATGGCAGTAAAATAGAATCAGTTTGCTTTTTTCCCCAAGACATCCAAATTGTCCAAGGTTTTCCCATGCCTAATGTTAGGGCTGGCCCTTCTTGCTTTGCATTGCCATATCACCATTCAAGGAGGCTGTCGCAAGCCAACTCTCTCAAAATGCTTTTATCTATCCATATGGAATTACCTTTGGAATACCAAAGTGCTATGCTGCCATTTAATGTGGACAAGGGGATGCTATATGATCACAACGTTATCTCTAACTTTGACAAATTTGCACTCATAAAGTAATAGCACAAAGGTGTCACACAGGATGAATACATCAACAGCATATTAATGTTGCTGGGTTTGGTACTGTTCTAGTAACTTTATATATTGGGAGCTACTCAACTGATCTTAATGTGCCCTTTTAAAAATAGGGTTTTTTTAAGGGTGTCGGGGAGATACATAATGTTATGGAAGAGAATATAAGTTATTTAGTAAACATGTGTTTTCTTTTAATGGATCTTGATGGGAGAAATATGCATTATTCTCTTTAGGCCCTAATTACAGGTGTACAGAGTTGTAAAGCTAATACTTTCCAGAATAATTCTGCAAGATACCACTTTCCCTGGTGTGAATGTTGTGAACACTGAAAAGAAAATTATCCCTTACATTGCTGTTGCTGTAGTGCTGGTTTCTCCCCAATAATAGCATGTTTTTCTTTGGTATGTTTACATCTAGTGTTTGTTGATAAGGACAGGATATGAACTGTTCATGTTTGTTTTTAAGATATAGATATAGATGTGTTAAGGAGTAAAAAAATACTTTTGATATGGATATGGTGATTTTCTTTATTATGAATAGTTGGCTAATTCAAATTGTATTCAGAACATTCTTCTCTGCCTATTCATCCACTATGAAAGATAGTTTGTCATATAGATAGAAGGAGGTAATGCTGCTTAATGCATGGCTTGTGATTTGATTAAAAAAATCCTACATATTTATGGAGTGTCATGCTTAGAAAGGTACTTATAAACACTGTGGGGGAGAAAGCCAGATCGAAGCACAAGGAACAGAAAGCTTAACCTCACTGGAATACATTTGATTTAGATCCAAGTTTAGAGTGGACTAACTTAAAGTAATGCAAGTTGTAGTAGTCATGAATTCTGCAAAAAAAATCCTGCTTCAGTAGATGGAACCATATTATGGCAATTTTAGTAAATTTGTATGTAACTTTGACACTCATTTTGGGGGTATCAGGTTGTATAAATGTTTTTAAAAAGAAAAATCAAGTCTCATTCATTTCAGTAGGTCCACCCTATTTCCCTCCTAAATATGGATCCAACCCATAACAGCACAGAACATGTTGGCTGAGAACCTCTATCAGGGTTGGATAGCACAAATATCTATATGAAGAGTTGTGCATTGTGCTACACAACCTTTATGATGAATGTCAACATTATGCACTGGAATGCACAACAAATGTGCAACTGAATGCACAACTGGATGTTCGCTTCCACAACACTGTCATTAAACCCAAGTGTTGGGCTGCATGCAAATAGCACTACAATAACTCAAGTTCTACAACTTTAAATGGAATGCAGACATTCTGCAGCAGATAAAAAATGTCCAACTCTTTCCATAGGGCACTTTATATACCCATAACATAACAACCGGATTTCAGCCAGTGAGTTGGATCCATAACCAATAGTGGCCATAAATATTTCCAGAATAGTAAAATAAAAGTTGAAAAATATAGAGAGGAAATGAGGTATAGAACAAACAGGCAGAAGAGATTAACTGCATGATCAATAAAATAGTACAGTGCTTTTTTTGGCAGAATGTTTCCTTCCTTCCTTCCTTCCTTTTGTATGCTGCCTTCCTCCCAGAGCAGGACCCAAGAGGCTCCCAAAAAAACATAGAATCATAGAGTTGGAAGAGACCACAGGGGCCATTGAGTCCAACCCCCTGCTATGCAGGAACACCCATCAAAGCATTCCCATCACCCATCAAAGAGAATTAATTAAAAATACCTTAATAATAAAAATTTTAAAATAATTTAAAATACCTACATTGAATAGTGTAAAATCATATAAAAGACACAAACAAGTTTTTTTTTAAAATATACCAATAAGAAGTTTCTCTGCTGACACATCAAAAGCCTGCTTAAAGTTCTTCCTGATCAAAAGGTAGCTTCTGAAATCCAAAACTTATGGGACTTTCATCTTTACTCCTGCAGTCCCTGAATGCTCATCTATCCCACTCTGAATGGTTCTACAACCTTTTAAAGCAGTTCTTGAGAATGCACTGGAGAATGAACCCTCTTTCTTTTACTAATAAAATTTCTTAGGTCACAGGGGTCAATCAGACACATAACTCAATATCTGTTTTGTCTTGACTATAATCTCAACATGTGTAGAGTCTTCTTTTTTAAGGAAGCACAGCATAGTTCTTCTCAGGATACTGTTCCCAACATCCTACAATATCTGTATTTAAGAACAAAGAGCTAAATATGGTTTCATAATCATTGACCTAATAAGTCAAATCCATAATTCTCATTGTATAAGCTTTCAATATTTTTTCCCTTTATTCTTGTACAATATGATTTAGGCTTATTGTGTTTTGCATAGTTACTTGAAGAATTACTGAAACATCTGACTTCAGCAACATGGTATCTCCACTTCCCTCTTTTTCTACTTTCTTCCTCAAAATATATATTTTCCCAGGAAAATGAGAATGATTTTTCTTGAATAAAGAAGCAATTATTGTTTTCTGCATAATCTACATTACACTGTATGGAAGTTGCATTCAGAACTGAATATTTTTGAGTTGTGGAAATAGTTTTGCACATTGTAAAACAAATGTGGCAAATGTTGCCCTCTGGAACTACCGTAATCTCTGACAACTTGCTATTCTGGCTAGGACTGATCAGAATTGTAGGCCTAAAACATTTGAAAGATGACAGGTGCCTAGCCTTGCTGTAAAGAATATTTGTGCTGCCAATGGGGGAAAAAAATCAGGCTAAAACAGTGCAGTCACAATCAATGAACTGTTCTCTCACTGTAAAAATTCATTAATGCATTTTAAAATATTGGCCCCAATGAAGATTCTTGAGGAACTTTAGGGCTAAAGCCAATAATAAAGCTGGGTCTAAACTATTCAAAAGACCGTATGTCCTATAAAAGCACTTTAAGTTTTTAAGAGCTGCAGCAAAGGGCTTTCTTTCAATCCCATCATCTTCACAGAGACATTTGGAGAGGACAAGGGAGAGAGGCTTCTCAGTGGCTACTTCCAGGTTGTGGAACTGCCTTCCAGGAGAGATCAGGTTGGCCCCCCTCCCTGCTGTCTTTCCACCAATAAGCTAAGACCTTATTCATTCAGGTCTTTGAAATCTAAGTAGCAGACATGTATGTAAAGTGGTGCTCTGTATTTCTTATCTTCTCTTTGTATTTTTAATGTGTTTTAATTGTTTTTAACCATGATTTCTTAACTCATACAGGTTTTTTTTTAACTTTTGTAAAATAAGAGTTTACCCTAATATCATTTTAAATTACTGTAAGACAGGAGAAGGGCAGGGTATAAATGCAACTAACTAACTCACTCACTCTAACTTGCTAAATTAATTAATTTAATTAGTTCAAATTAGTTCAACCTAGTGTAAACCCATTGAATGGGACTTACATAAGTAGTTACTAACTACTCTCATTTACTTCAATGTGTCTCCTGTAGTTGGGAATATCATTAGATTTATACCTTACTGTATAATCCTTACTGTAAAATCCACCCATTTATTTCTACCTTTGCTTCATGGATTTAATGGGTAACAAGTGCCCATAACAGCCTATATTATCATTTCAATATATAATGAATTATCTTGCCACTAATAGTAAGCCATAGTCTGTGAAGAGTGAAACAAGTACCTACTTTGTGAACTATCTGCATGATTTTGGTTTGCTTGATCTTATTAAAAATCAAAGTTCTCCTTTATCTTGCACTGGCATGACAGGTGCAGCTCTGTCCCAGGTGGGAAAGCTTGCCATTAGAAAAAAAACCCTACCAGTATTTTGTGTTTTTCCAAATGAAATTAATCTTGGATGACAGGTGCAGGTTTGTGATGCGTGCATTGCTCATTCAGTGCAGTCCATATATTTTGTTAGAAGCATGTGGCAAACCTGATTTCTATGGTCAAACGACCACATTTCCATTCGACGCTACAGTTCACCAGTTGTGATAATCAAGTTAATAAAACTAAGATTAGAATCTAGTAAGATTGTATACTTTATAGTTACAAACATTGTCTCCAGTTACTGAGTATTTTTTCCTCTACATTATCAGCATGCTGACATTAACAATTCTGTCCTCCATGCTCAAGTATTTCCTTTATTAGGATCAACCAAATAACTGTAACCTAGGTTTCCAGTGCATTTCAGTGTAAAGTTCTACATGGCTTGGTACCTGAAGGAACATCTGTTCCCATATTTAGCTGTCTGTGACCTAAGACCATCAATGGAAGTTTTTTAGTTTGTTGTAAGGAGAATGGCTAAAAAGTGAAGAGGCCTTACCAACAGTCATAGTGCCTGCTACTCTTTCTAGGGTTGGAAAAAAATAGAAAATATTTGCTTAAAATATTTGGTTTGATTAAAATTGATCCCTGATGAGAATTCTGGACTGACAAAGGCCTTTCTAGTTCAGGACTTATTCTGTACACACACAAAAATACATCCAAATTTTTGTGTAAAATATACCCGCAAAACCTTATGAAAATTTTGCATAGAAAAGTCTCATTCTGCAAATAGTCTTCAAAAACTGCACAGTTTTCAAATATTTTGCCACAGTAGAAAGCAAATTGCTACAATTACTTACAGCTTCCTTTGAGAAAGATACTTGTGAAGAATTACCTTCCTAGCACTTTCTTCTCTCACTTTTTTGAAACAATAACCATGATAATGGCTTTTGGTATTATTGTGTGTGCATTTGATATTGTTTGGATTTTTGTTGCTACATATGAAACTATTTTTCTGTGTTTAATATTTCTTTTAAAAATATTTTTTGGGAGGAATTTTTAGCAAGTTGAATGTTGGATTTGATTGTAGGGTTCCGTTTTCTTCTATTTTAATCTTTTTACATTTGTACACTGCTTCAATAATTTATTTTATGAGACTTCTATATAATACTGATGATAATTACATCTAGTGTTTAATTCTTCTGACTAGTATTAAAATTTGAACTTGTGCAGAAGATTTTCAGTTCTGAAACTGTGTGTTTTCCTTTTCAAACTGTTCAGGTATCTATTTTAGCTGGTTACCTGAAAGGACTGTATTATAAATCAGTTCATATATATTGCTATATAATTCAGCTTTATACTATCGCTAGTTTTAATTTTTGAACTTCTATCGAACAAAATATGGATCCACTGGGGCATATGCAAGGAGTTTATCCAGAGCTCAAGGCTGTTCATCCCACTGCTCTGAATTTGTTATTTGAACTTTTCATGATACAGATTACACTGTAACCCAATTAATGTTTGCTTGAAATTAAGTTTCATTGTGTTCACTTGTACTTAAGTTTCAGTATATTTATTTAGACTTTTTCTCAGATAAGTATGTATAGCATTGCAGGTTGGTCATTATTAAAATTAAAATTTGCACTTCCACGGTGTGCATACCTACTCCATTGAGTTCAATGGCACTTACCTCTGACTAGATAAGAGTACATTTTAATTATTAGATTAAGATGCAATTTATGGAGATTGCTGCCAGCTTAGAGGACTGCAACTTTTAACCTTTATCAGTTGGACAATAGGCTTCTGAGCCACTCTGTGACATTAGAACAGGTACCTCAGTAGCATCCAAACCATCTGTACTCTACCGCTGTGACTTAAAAGCAACCTCCTTGTTTTAAATAATAAGATATTCCACTGTTTGTGAGCTATTTATCCTATTAATTGCACCACTTCCTTTTTGAAATTCATGTTAACATGAACTGAAAATGGGTGAAAAAGATAGAAAGGCAGATTATTGCTGATATTTTTATCCTTGAAACTGAAAGCATTTATGACTTTGAAGTTTTCTTGAGCGTCTATTGGCATCAGTGTTGACTTTGCTAATAGCAGTAAAAATTAGGCTGTGGTTGTAATGAAAGTAGAAATGGGCTTGACCTTTAGCCATTATGTGTCTTCTCCCATCCATATATTCTTATGATCATATATAGCATGGAACCCTCTATAGCTTTTATATGAAAAGGTTTCTCCAGAATTTGTAACCTGTTTGGAACACTTTATATGAGTGGTGAGGCAAGAAGGAACTTGAGAACACTGAGAACACTGTTAAAGGTACCACTGCACAGCTTCCTTGAACATGATCAGTACCTTAACATAAATATCGTATGAAGGATTCTGCATAAATGTAGTGTGAATGGGTATTTTACACAAGAAGGAGCAGAAGAAATGCTGTGTTACTTCAAAATGTGGGTGACACAGACGCAGGTCTGCTCATGATGCCAGTGCCTCCATGAAGCAGCGGGGAATATTAGCTCAAAGGAGAGGTCTGTGAAAGGGAGGTAAACTAGAAGGATCTTTTCCATCTATATATACTTGTGCAGGGACACCAGCTAGAGATTCAAAGAATTTTTGTTTTATTGGGGGGAATTAACAATCACATGCACACAAGATCCAAGTGGTATCACAACCATACAAGGCTAGCTGAAGGAAGGGGAGGAAAAATTGGATAGTGAGGAGTTACGGCAAAGTGAGTGGTATTTACCTATTAAGAGAGAAGAGATGAAGTGATGTGGCCCAGACTAAGAGTCTTAGGGAATTGCCAAAAGGGGAATTAGAGCAGCAGAGTGACAGCCTACGCCCAGAGTACTATGGTACTACAACTTGTCTGGCTTGGAGTTGGGGTTTAAATACTCTTTTTCTGCCCAAAGGGGGAAGGTGTTAATGGCTCTCTGGCAGAGTAGACAATGAGGTCTACAAAGAGCTAATGACCTTAGCGTTAGGTGACACAAAGGAACAAAGTTCCAGAAAAGTAGTCCATCATCCACCCAGTTTTCAAACTTCAGGTGTCTAATGGTGGTATGATGATGTTTTTACTTTTTCCCTTGTTCTAGCAGATAGAACAGAATATATTACACTTCAGACTTATGCAGCAACCATTTCCTGCACCCTGAAAGGTTGCTGGGTGTTCTTTGTGTCTGCTGCCTCTGATGGATAGATGAAAAAACAAATTCTCAAATAATTTGGTGGGTCACCATATATACAAAGTGTGTTCTGCATTTCATTTCTCTTTTTATAAAGCTGGGTGATCTGTTAAATTATTTAGTTTCATCTGATTGCTTAAATATTATACAATATTTATTGTTAGGTGCCTTCAAGTCAGCTCTGACCTATGTACTTCTGTCATAGGGTTTTCTTGGCAAGACCGCCTTAGACCGCTGTTGCCTTCCTCTGAGGCTGAGATAGTGTGAATTGCCCAAGGTCACCCAGTGGGTTTCCACAGTTAAATCTGAGCCTTACACCACAAGCTGCTACACCACACTTGCTTGCTGTCATTATAGTGTTCAGGCCTATAAATCCACATTTATTTCTTTTCTTTATCTCTGTGTGTGCATGCATCCCTTCACACACACTGCTAGGAAATATGGCTTCTCTACTATGCATTAATAGAGGTTTTCCAGTGCACAATATCTAATAATAGTTTTCCTACTGAATTACATGTGTTGTCAGTAGTGATGGGTTTCAGGTTCATTTGTAAAGTGAATAGCTACAGCTTTATGCATTTCATTATTGATTTTTTTCCACTTGAGAGATAGAGTGATCCTTTATTTGATTAACATATATCTAATCTGCATTAAAAACAGTCTTAATTTTATGTTAGCACAAAGGAATTAAACCCCCTTCTCTTTCCTCACATGCTGTTTTTTGCACTTGAGGGATGATCACATAATCATCTCAGAAATTTGCACACAGCCATTCTATTGAAGATATAGCCCACAAACTATTTTATTATGCCCCCTTGCCTTTTTGTTTGGGAAAGGAAGTAGAATGCTATAATGGAAATGCCTCATCAGGCACTCTGGCTCTTATCATGCCAAGTTTTAGAGACCTGTGGGGAAAGAGCAGATGTGAAGGTTAGTTGGCATCAATGAATATGAGTGAAAGACTTTCCTGTGGGGAAAAAAAGTGCTTCATTTCATTTTATCTCTACTAAGAATATTGGTTCTATCAAGCTGTCAGAAAATTAGAATATGATGGGGTTTATTACCCCAGCTCTGCCAAGTAAGTTCCAACAGTTAAAAAGTTAGACATTTCCTTTGCTTAGGGAATTACAATAGATGATTAGGGCTTCAGTATATTTAAACTGAAATAGTGCAACTTCTTTCATTGTCCAATAAAGTTGATCTAGTTGGACATCTGAGGACCAAGCGTTTGATCCCTCTGTGGCCATTGCATTTTCCACAACTGAAAATGTTAGTTTGGGGGTAGTGGTAATGAGGAAATGAAACTGTGTAGGGCTGGGAAGAAAGAACTTCAAGACACAGTAGCTTCTTCTCTCCAGAGCATTCATGTGTAAAGGCTTCTGTTTTTCAAATATCATTGTTTTAGGCTGTTTTGGTCCAAGAACTGAAACTTTAGAACTGAGAATCTCATTATATCAATGAAGGGTCATGATAATGAACAGGGAATAGAAAGCCTAAGAAGTCAGCTGATGAATTGCTGTTGAGTGGGCACATCAGGATACTGATAGATAATTGTTGATAGTGGGAAAGTGTTTTGAATTAGATATGTTGAGGGGGTGCTCAAAGTTGAAATAAATCCTTTGTTTTTAAGGCATAAAACTGGAAGGAAAAAAGTACAAAATAAATTATTACACTTGTTTTAAAGCATGTAAGCAAGACTAAATGGCTGCAGAACCGAATTTAGAATACCAAGCTCCATCACAATTATTGTTTTCTACAAATATTTCTTCATCTGTTGTCAATTTTGGCAAGCAACATATAATTTGTACATTTCTTTGGAACCTATTTAAATGACATGTTACCCAATATTATTTATTAAAAAATGAAGGGAAGAAATGAACATTTCTCACTTGTACTCATGCATGTACACACACACACATATGCATTTTGTGTCCCACTTTTTCTTCTTTTTACAAAAGATTATTATTGAAGATATACAGTATTTACAAGGCTTTGTCACTCTTGTAGGTAGAAATATTTGTCTGTGTGTTTATTATTAGCCAGAATGTGTGTCTGAATTGCCAATGTGTCTCCAGTTTATACTAAAGCTGGTGCAAATTCATTTCTGACCCCCATTTCTGTATATTTTGAATGGATGTAAATTAGCCTTATCATCAAGATGTTTATTCTTCTTTGTTATTCCCTTTCCATTTAGTTAACATGCCAGCCTAATGAGTGGTAGCAGAAGCAAGTGGAGGGAGGGAGGAGAACAAATATGAGTTTGTTTGTTTTTTTCAGTCCACCTTCTATATCAAGGTTGGGCAAATTTGTGTGGGACTGGGACCAATTCTCTCCTGGGCTTTATAGAATAATAGAATCATAGAACTGGAAAAGACCACAATGGCCATCTTGTAGGGATACACAATCCCTACAGATGGCCATCCAGCCTCTGTTTAAAAACCTCCAAAGAAGGAGATTCCATCACACTTCAAGGCAGTATATTCCACTGTTGAACAGCTCTTATTGTCAGGAAAGTCTTCCCAATGTTTAAATGGAATATCTTGCCCTATAGTTTGATGCCATTGTTCTGTGTTCTAGTTTCTGGTTCAGCAGAAAACAAGCTTGCTCCATCCTTGATGTGTCATACTTTCAAATATTTAAACATGGCTATCATGTACCCTCTTGACCTTCTCTTCTTCAGGCTAAACATACTTAACTCCCTAAGGTTTCTAGACATTTTACCATTTTAGTCACCCTTCTCTGGACACATTCAAGCTTGTCAATGTCCTTCTTAAACTGTGGGGCCCAGTATTCGAGATGAGCTCCGACTAAATCAGAACAGAATAGTACTATTTTTCCCGCAGTCTAGATACTATAGTCATATTGATGCAGTCTAGAATCTCATTGGCTTTTTTAGCTACTGCATAACACTGTTTATTCATGTTCAGCTCTGGTCTACTAAGATTCTTAGGTCCCTTTCACATGTACTGCAGTCAAGCCAGCTGTCACTCATCCTATACATGTGCATTCCATTTTTTTTTCTGCCTTAGTGTAGTATCTTTCATTTCTTCTTGTTGAATTTCATTTTAATAGCTTTGGCCCAGCCCTCTGATCTGTCAAGGCCATTTTGAATTCTGATCCTGTCCTCTGGGATATTATCTAACCCTCCTAGTTTGGTCTCATCCAGAAGTGGATCTAGCATAAACAGTGCCTAGGGCAAGCATGGAAGTTGTACCTCTACCTCCAGGGGCACTTCCTCCTCCTCTTCCCCCCTTGCTGCTTCTTGCACTGCTGTTTTGCACCCCCTGGCATTGGTGCTCTGGGCACATATCCTACTTGGCCTACCCTAGATACACCTCTGGTCTTATCTTCGAATCTGATAAGCATATCCTGTATTACATCATCCAAATCATTTATAAAGATGTTGAATAGGGCAGAACCCTGTGGCACCCCAGTTGTTACTTTTCTCCAGAATGGAGAGGAGCCACTGGTGAGCAACCTTTGCATTTGGTTAGTCCACCAATTACAAATCCACCTAACAGCAGCATTGCCTAGTCCACATTTTACTATCTTGTTTGCAAAAATATCAAAGG